>JAMYCR010000015.1:620975-3020975 GCA_028830335.1 Eucera pruinosa | reverse complement strand
CGAAGTGAGCGGGTACGGGCGGAGACGCGCGCGAGGGCGAGAAAGAGGAGCACTCCGTTAATCATTATCCAAGGGTAAGTCGAGAGGCGAAGGAAGCCTCCTTTGAGGCCGGACCACGGTTGCTCTGCCCGGAATTCCAGGGCCTCGGATTACAATTTGGCGAGTCCAGGGCGAAGGGAGAGTAAAATGGCCGCCGGCGGTAGGGTAGTTTTGCCGGTCGTGGGGTGGCTACGAGGGTGGCTAACTGGGTGGTCGACAAGGACTGGAAGGAGTAGGAAGAGAAGCTGTGTGGAGGTCGGTAAAGGGGATAGCGGTGGCTGAGGACTGGGGCAAAGGGGGGCTGATGCTAGCCACAACCCCTTAAGGGTCGAACGAACCCTTGCACTACCACACGGAGTCCAAGAATTCTCCCTCTCACTCTCACCTTGCCTCTCTGTTCAGTTGGTCTTTAGCTTTCTCTCTCTCTTTCAGTTTCTCCACATCTGTGTCTTCCTCTCTTTCCGTTTTCCTCCGTTTCACGATACCTCTCTGTTGCCCTTTTCATCCCACTTCCACTCTCTGTCCGTCTCATTCTGCTGTCTCATCCCCTATACTCCCTCCCCCTCGTTGAACAACCTTTATATCTGCAGCCACTATACCCACCACCACCACTACGAGCACGTACTACCTACCTACCTACCTTGGTTACTCGTGTGTTCAAGGGGGAGAGAGGCTACGACAGAGAGTCGAAGCAGGAGGGCGGGTTTGAGAGTCGAAGCGAGACAAACGAACGTGCTGTTTGTTGACAGATAGAGACAGAATGGGAAAGGGGCAAACGGAAAGGCCGTGGAGCCAGAAAGAGACAAGAAGAGCGTGGCAGAGCGGGAGAGGGAGTACATAGAAGAGAAACACGAAGCACGGGTGAGGAAGAAGGAAACGCGGCGGTGAAAGAGGGATAGAGCGAAAGAGGGTGGGCGCACACGGCAAGGGTGGAATTTTAGAGCCGGGGCTAGCCTTAAAATACACGCCGCGCGAAATACCGGGCGTGAATTAGAGTCCGCGCGTATACATCCTGCTGCGGCGAGCGACGAACGAACGGACGAACCTTCGGAATTTTCGCAAGCCACAAACCTAGCTGCTGTTTCCGTTTCTCTCGTTCCGCTCACATTCGCACTCGCCTTCAGACGGACCTTGCATCGTGTGCGACGCGCTGAATTCCAACGACACGACGCGACGTCCGTTGATTGTAAGACATTCCGCAATTCGTTGCCGTCTTACGATTGTTATACCGGGAATTCTTCTTTATTAGACACTTTTGTTTTCTCTTTTGGATTTTTGTTCGGCGTATATGCCATAGGCTTTTATGGGTGCAACTTATTTAACTTTAGTTTTATGGCTCACTTATGAATGAATTAGATGGATGAAGGATAGATAAGCATGATAGTTAACTTAGCATGTTGGAAAGCTTAAATGCAAGCCTGTTATGAAAGTTATACGAGGTTCTCCAGATTTTGGTAAAAGTATTCAAGTTAAGGATTGAAGTTTATTTGACGTACATACATGTGATCTTTATGACTTAATTAGTAATTTCCTAAAAGGTATTCAAGCTAATGGTTGGAGATTCTTTAGCGTCCATATGATGGACTTTTATCGCTCAATTATGAATTATGAAAGATTGAAGTTTGTTATGTTCAAGTATTTGCTATGAATATACTAGCTTCTTGGAAGAAGATCCCTTAAGATAAAATGTGGATTAAGTAAATTGCATCGGAAGTTCATATATAGCGCGAGTCAAAAATAAATACTGTAGTGAACTCAATTGGTGCAATATTGGAACAAAATTTTGGGGCCACATTGATTATGACAATTAATTAAAGACCATTTAACCGAAAAAGAGCTTATAGATCTATAGGTTTTTTTCTAGAAAACTTCTCAATTAGGTCGTGGAAGGAATTTTAGTAGATACTCAAGATACGGCGAATGTAACTCTTACAATTCAGTTACGTATTTATTAGATGGGTTATGGTTTTAAGTACCATTTAACGCCAATCCGTAATATAACATATCAATGCTTATATTTATTTCTAATCACTGATGATTAAAAAATTGATCTATAATAAGTACTGCTACAATTTCATCTTACTATTGTGACTTACCCTAATTAGTTGGAATTTTGCTGCAATTAAAGTCTTTGATTATTTGTTACCAAACATCGTTGATTGAGTTTAGCTTCTTAGCTCGTCAGAAATCGTCAAAGATGCTATTTTAAATATTCAAAAAACATCCTTGATATCTTGCTACGTTTAAAACAAATGTACTTCACACTTTACAAATGTTTTTAACCTTTATTTTCACAACACGCAATTCCTGATGCCAGTTTTTTTTAAATTATACAACATACAAGCTGCGGTGACGAGTTTTTGCTGACATTTACTTTATGATTTTTTTATTAATACAAAGTTTTGAAGCGAATGTTTCACGCGCTTGTTGTAATTTGTACAGAGATTACTTTTTCAACATCACATAGAAAACTTTGTATCGGAAAATAATCTAAATAAGATAAATAATAACTATCACTTCTCAGATTATAGTTGATTTGGTATGTTAAAAATACATATGATATGAAATTTGATAGCCGTGTACAAATATGAGGATTAGAACAAATATCATCCCGAACCATTCTTTACACAATTACGATTTTATGTAAAAAGTTGCATTAGTCAAGATTAAAAAGTTTTTATTTATTCAGAAGATTGTTTGAATAGATATAAGCACCGATTAAAATGTTCTATCTAGTGCATAGAAATGATTTTACCGAAGTATACATTATTTAACAGATTTAATTACGGCAATACTGCCCCGAATAAGTTTTTATCTTTGATTGAATCTCTAGGATTATCTACAGATGTTATATTTTATGACAAATTAATTCACGCAACTTTCCTGACCTACTGGTTATAGTTTTATCATGACGAATAAACAGGACATTATTATGTCACGGTTTCATCACGAAATATAGTTCGTGATATTGATGGGCATGTATAAGTCATGGATGCTATTAAAATGCAATAAACATAATTCGTGGAAATATATTAAACATTTAATAATGTCAGCTTGGGTTCAGAGAGTTCGAGGAAGTTAGTTTTCAACTTACAGTGAAAGGTTTATCGAATAGAGAGTGATGGATTTACATTAACTATAAAATCGGCTTGCATAAGAAATTTCTATAGGAAAAACTGAAGACTAATTTTGAAAGTCAGAAATATTATATAATAGTATTCGAATGTATTATTTTAAAAATGATTATGTTTTTAACAAATAGGTAGAAATTTTACAGGAATGTATTGAATACACTTTTGAAATTAAAATACAAAGATGTTATTAAGCTACCAAATTATTAATCTCGTATGCTTAAAATTGGTACTATTTAGTGTAAGTTTAAAAGTTTTTATTTTAACACAGACTAAAAACTTCTAATCACCAGGAAGCGATTCTCAATCTATAGGAGAGCCGTGAAAGTTACAAAGACAAATAGAGTACGTCGGAGAAGACGCACTTCGAATCTTAACGCGTTCGAAGGAACGAAATCGATGCTAGTATCGAGATTTTTGGCAAAGTAAAAGTCAAACGAACTCTTCAGAGTTTCTTTGCCCTTTAATTGTGAAAGTTTCCTTTCTATAGTAATTAACCTTGTTTAGAATGTTCAAGAGTAAGTGAGAGCAGCGAAAAGTGGAAGATAAAGGAACTTTTGAAGCAAATGCAAATGTGTGCTCGTAGTAACTGAATTAGAAGAAAAACTTAAAGAGTAATTGTTTTGCGATGCTACAAACATCTATTAAACTAACGATTTGTTTCGTATTTTGTTCTATAAAAATTTAATTTAGAAGGTAAGCTGCTGTCTTAAGAAATGAATTACAAATATTCAATCAACCACAACAAGTCGGACTACTTTTACTTATTGACAAGGATAGAAAAAAGTTTGTCCTTTAATTTCTTATTCTATAGATTCCATAACTTAATCCCTTCGTGAAAGTTATTTCGAAAAGAAACTTACAGAGTTTTAAACAACAAACACTCGATAAACTTTCAACATTTACTCCAGTTTCGTAGCTACTATATGGCGCTATATTCATCATTAATTTTCTAAATCATTTTTCGTTCTTTCTATACTATCTTTCCTAACATCTACATTTCAATCTCCAATCAATCCGAGCAATTACCATTCATAGTTGCAACACAAGCATCTAACAATACCCTTACTTTCGTAAAACGTAATTATTTAAATCTTCCGTTCGTGAAAGCCAAGAACTTCCGTCGATCTGCAAGCATTTCGATGGTTTTACTTTATAGCGATGGTTTGAGCCGCGAACACGATTGGCGAACTCTCCACGCAGACGGAAGCATAGGATTTTTTCCTGTGGCGTGTCTCGGTGCAAGTCGGCGACGATACCGCACGGATTTAACTAATAAGAGCAATTAGCGCCGGGGGTAGTAACTAGAGGTGGTTTGCCCGCCATGGCATGTCTCTCGCCTGGCGGTCGCCTCGGTCAATACCCACCGGACAAGATGGCCGACGCCCACTCCAACACAAACTCAAAGTTACATACATTTATGTACTCAAATGTATAACCCACCCCCTCCGGACGGAGTTGCCTTTCTCCTTCCGCTGGCTTCAACCCTCCCGGTCTCGCCATCCACTCGGCTACACGGACACCGAACTTCATCATTATTATCTCGCTGGCCCGGTATCCAGCTTTCCGGCGTGCTTGAATTTTGCAAACGCCACACCACTCGGACCCGCTGTGACGAGACGCCAATACACCGGAGGCTTGATTCTGGAAAATTAAATGATCGATTGACGATGCGATACGGTAGATCGTTCGATAGACTTGGCGAAGTTGAGAAGCGGTTGCAGATGCGTTTTATTATTTTTACCTTATTGTTATGGCACATTAACGCGTTGAGAGTTTCGTGAACACTATCGATGGATCACGCAGAATTTCATGCTCGGATCATTTCCTTTCTAGAATTTCATTATTTTCTTGCTACCACTTATTTTGTAATCCTATTAATATTATAAACAATCTTTCAAACATGTGCAATTATAGTCACAGGAACGTAAACCATCGATGGCTTATGCAGTACGAATAGAGAGAACAACGAATGAAATTATAAATTCGGCGCGGTACTCAATGTGTTAAACCTAAATGCGTTCTGGACGTTGAAATGCGGACAGTTTTAGTTGGTACGGAAACAGAATAAGTGTAAGTATTTGGTTATTCTGTATAATTAACTCTTTGCATTATAATTACGACTCACACCTATGGCACATATTATGGTATAAATGCAATAAAAACACGTTGTATTTATAATCAATTTTAATTTTGGTTTCAATTGTAGCTTCAGTCTGTAAGGTTGAAAATTACCACGTAGTAGATACCAGGTATACTAAGATTACCAGGATAAAACTATGAATAGCTAACGTTATAATGTATAGTTATTGAAAGAATTGTAAAGTAAAAAGTTAATTATAATGTTATATATAGGTATGAAGAAGAAATAGTACTGTGCTATGGAAAACACATGTGTATTTTTAACAAATGATTGTCTAAACTCTTAGGAACGTATACCTACTATCGCTCATAATTATTCAAACGACATTAAAAATTGCCGGATGTTGCTCTTTCTGTTTTGTTCTCTCACGTTTAAGATACGTGAAATGACAATTAATCGATAATAATAAAAACCAATGTCAATTACTTTCATAAAAACTAACCTGTGGTAATAATAACATAGGAAATTTAATTACTTTTTATAATAATATCGAAGTAAAATATAAAATCTCTACCATACGAATAATTTTTATAATAGATATAATGCAATATAATATAATAAGATTAATATGAATTTTACTGATTTAATCGAATTCAGGAAGTACTAATGAAGTTTCCGATTTTAATATTATATTGAAATCTTACTTTTTTGGGAACATAACACACTGCAGTTTACTTCCGGAAAGTTAAGCGATCGATCGGTCACGTCGTATCAGGACCATTCTGGAGACTCGATAATTTTACGAACTCATAAATATTCCACTTTTAATAATACATATTAAATAATAGATAAAGTATAAATAAAATATTATAAATAGTTGTAACGTTTTTATTATTTAAAATCGATTGAACTTTTTAACTGAGCTAAATTTTTTTATATTTTGTGTCTTTTATTTAAAATGAAATCTTATATTTAATTTTGAAATTTTTTATATAATTATAATTAATTGACATAGTATTTGATGTTATCGGATCTCTTTAAAATTCCTAGAAATTGTGTTAGAATAGAAACTGAATTGAAAGCTGGAAGTGCATTTGTCAAGTAGTTATAATATATTGATTTGCTGTCAATAACGTGCATCAGTATTGAAATATTATTCTATTTTCGTAGCGGAAAATTTTTAAAAAATCTAGAATCGAACGATAGAATTAAATTAAAACTGAATCTTAATATATGAGATTGCTCTCCGAAAAAAGCTAATTAATGTTCTTTTTTCAGAAAATATTTTATTAAATTAAACAATCTTTTTAATTACGTTGTTAACTAAGGACTTAATATTTAATTACTCCCTACGAAGTTATTAACGCATATTGCAACTTCTATATCAAAATTAATATTAGTATCACCAATAGGAAATAAGGATAAAAGTTAAGCTTTACAATATTCTTGCAGAGTAATATCCAATATTACTCAATATATTTCATCCTTATAGTTATAAACGTTTTTCCTACGAGCATCCAATTTCTGCTAACAGTATCCTAGCTAAAAGGTGTACAGATTACATATCGAAACGTGTATAAATTTGAACATTTCCCAGTAAATTACGTCATGTTCGGGCGTAAAATTTTAACGAACTGGCAGCCGCTCTAGCCGACTCGTTAGGCTTCGACATATCCCTAAAGGGATAAGTCGACCAAACACGTCGAAGCGGTCCTCGATTGGTCAGCAGAAACGGGTGGTAAACCCACGCATGCGATTGGTCAAAGCTACCCTTGTACCAGACGAATACTGACCCTTCGGGGGTGGATTTCTCTCCCTTGAAAAATATCGGCAATCTTTTGCGCCCCTCGCAAACGAGCGGAAAGGAAACGCGCGGGAACTCGATGAAACGTATGCGCAGAGTTTAGCGGATGATACTGATTCGTTTCACATCCCACGATTTTATTTTTTTGCCTCTTTTCCCCTCTCGACCATTCCGTTAGATCGGTTATTTAGTGGTAACTAGGAAAATAAATATACATAGTGTTTCACCTAAACAAGCTACTTAATTGTTTTGTTCAGTTGTAATTATACAAAAAATATTACATGTATAATTTACGTGTAAAGCATATGTTTATTTTAAAATGGATTTTTCGAAATCCGAAAATCTTTATGTTCATGTATAACAGAACAATTAATTAGGAAACCTTTTTATAGTTGGACACTTTGTATTATGACAATTGGGCACACGAGCTTCTTTGACGAAACAGAAACAATTGCTAAAACGAAAGATTACTTTTCAAAGAAAACACACGGGAACGTGGAGATAAACACTTTAATAAGATCAATAGAGATATAAACTACCGTCAAACTCACTTCCTCTGGAGCTTTTACCTCCTATTTTTTTCATTTATTCAGCTGACCAATTAAAAAGGATTTTGGTCGCTGAGCAACGATCCGAAACTTCAACTTTTATTATCTTGATTCGTTTCTCTATTCAATTTCATTATAGGACACAACTTTACACGAGCACTACCGTGTATAAGCATTGGGACACTTGTTTATTATTGTAAAAATGTGGATTATACTATTAGTGCAACCCTCTTTTATAAGTTTAATTCACGTTTCGTTTCATCTTAGACGATTATGTCTATAAACAACAAAAATATTATTCAACATACGTTTGTACAAATAAAAAAGCATTAGTCAAAATTGATGGAAAATTGATTTTGTAAAAACGCTTAACTTTGTTCACTACAAGTACTTACTCCTCAACTGTTTTTTTATTATTATTTGGAACTTCGCATTGAATTGTGTAATGTTTCCTGTTGTCTTACAAGCCGTTCGAGGTTGTTTTGAAATTTGACGATTTTATTAAAATAATTTTATTAATATTTAAATATTTTTACCAACTTATTACGAAGTTTTTTCATCTATGACACATCATACACTATCTGCGCTCCAACAAAATTCACCAACGTTCATTGTAAGTGAATATATAGCAATATAATAAAGCTATAGATGCCTAAATGCTTATGCACGATAGTGTAGATATTTCACATATTTTACATTGTAAGTCTGAAAATGTATTGCAATCATGTAAGCAACAAATTACCTTTAGATGTAAATTTAGTCAATAAACAGAGTTCCCTACTACTTTATTTGTTTTCCACTGTTTTTCCATAAAACTTAGTTGCACCAGGAAAAGTAGTACAATAAAAGAAAATTTGACATTGAGGAGCTAATAATGGATTTCCATAGGACGCACAGCAGTATATCTACGTGCCACTTTGTCACCCGATACAAATTTGGATTACTTTTCTCAAAAGGACACGACGTGCATTTTAAATTCTCAACAATACGAATTACATGAAAATAAAAATTGCAATAAAAGAAATCGGTCGCTCATATCAGCTACAAATTGAAAAATTGAAAGCAAAGCGTAGCACGGTGGTCAATTGTAATGAGACGTTCCAATAATTGATTTAGAGGTATCCATTTAATTAGGCAGAGGTTGTAAGGAGCGAAGAGATCAAGAGCTTCGGGCGACAATACTTTCTCGGTTCTTTATCGGGAAACGGAGAAGGACGGCCGCGAGAACGGCGCAGTATCGGCAATAATGAGATTGAAATTAATGCGACGTCATGCTGGTCGAGGACGAGATATTCGACGATAAGATAATTCAACAAATTTGCCCAACTAAGCCTCGGATTTTCGTTCCACGCTGGCGTTCCTATTATATCGAGGGTATTACCCTCTCAATCGCTATTTTTTTTTTTTTATTCCCTCTACTGCGCTTCCTTTTTTCTGTTGATGATCCTTAACGCTTCTCACCGTGAAACGAAGAAGCGAGTCTCTTGCCGTGAAGACAAACGAGCACCGTTTAATCTTTTAACCGAGGAACGAGACAGTGAACGCAGCCAAACTAATCCAGCGCAATTGTTTTCGTCCATGTTGACTGCTTATCTGGCTTAACAGCCGACTAATTCCGCGATCTAACAAACTTCGAGGCCCCGGTGCCTCCTCCAAGGGTAGTTAACCCCCGATTCCTGCAGTTTTTCTCGTCGCTACGCCTGTGCCAGGGGAATGAACACCGGACATTAAGATATACACCGCGAACAACGTAATCGCTTAAACGGCCGCGAGATCATACGTGTCTCCGGCCAGATAGCGAAATGGCGGCCATTTAAAGGGAAATAAACGCGCTCTCGCGTTTAGAGAGTAGAGAACAATGTTGGAGCGGTGATCGTTTTCGGTATTCAAGGTATTAACGAAGGAGTTAGTAATGCACTTACCACAAATATCTATTCGTTACTTTGCGAACATGCAAATACTTTACGTCTTTTTCAACTTTTTGCGTTGCGTACTAGGTATTGCATTTTCGGTGATAGCATTAGCGGTATTATCGGTTTATTAAGAAAATATTCGTTTCGGTATTATCAATAATAATTGCCGGCAATACTGATAAGCGAAAACTATATCTTTCAGAAAAAATCAGAAATAGTCTGCAGCATAGATAACAAGTTCTGATCGTCAAAATTTGCCATGGCAACCAATATTTGCCTTTTGGATAACTGGCTTTTCATGGTATTTTTGGTATAAATGTTAATTGACACTTATAAATTTAAAATTAACATTTTTTGTGTAACTCAGTTTTCATTTTAATAAAATATTCATAAAGGAAACATTCATCTTATATATTTTACTATATTGTACACAACCAAAAACCCGCAAAATATTGTTTACTACTCGTTTATTACCGGTATTACCGATAAATACTGGTAACAGAAATTATTTTTTCGATATTACTAGTAACGAAAGAAATTTGTAATTTTGCAATCCTTAATGCGTATGAATATGCATTATATTAAATCGACAAATCTTCAACCATAAATACTGTATCATGTTAATTACTATTTCTTGTTCCGCTTCCAAAAGTCCGTTATAACTTTTGAATTTTTCTTAAGTCGGCTTGTTGTTATAAATATTATAAATAAAATAATTATTTTTTAAATATTTTACTTAAACAATATTCAAGGCTGTTTTACTATTACACTAGCATCGGAAAGTAAGTTAAGGGGTTACATTTTTTTTAAAACTTTTCATATTTTACTGATATTAACATGTGGCAAATTAATTTTCTTATATTCTTCCTTGCCTAATGTCATCTAACGTTATACAATAATTATATAACGTATAATGTTTATGCGGTTTCTACGTTTTCAAATATGAATTCCACAATGCGTAAACCATTCTATACTTAAAATGAATTTACAATAAAAACCGGACAATAACATTAATATTGTTATAAAATTATTTCAAGCATAGCTTTTTTAAATTAATTTAAATTTCTTAACAGGGTTAAGAAAGTAATACAACATTCCATATCGAAAACATCTCGAAGTTGTCATAGTTACCGTTTATATATTGATTAAGTAAGAAATATAATAAACGAAAGATTATAAATAAATTTCGTGAGTCCTTGCACATATAACATCCTCAATGAAAAATTCACGCAACCTTAGACTTTTAGATATGGAATTTTAGTTCCCATAATAAAGTCGCATTCTCGAGGGATAAAAGTCCCTTGCTATGCAGGGGCTCTAACCTACCCCCGAACCGGCTCCTGTGGGAAGAAATTTTGTACGGAAGTGTACCACCTATTAGTAGGCAACCGGGTGTTACACCGTTGCTACCGGAGCTCCGATAACTCAGGTGCAGGGGTCGAAATAAGAAAAACCACAATCTACAAATCGATATTTAAACTGTAACATTAAAATTTATTTTTTGTTACAAAATTATAGTAAGCATAATACAACATATAGTAAATAAATATAAAACAACAAATTACAACAGTAATGGGTAAAATTTATGAGAATGTCCAGAATTGTTCGAAGGTGAAAATCAATAGTTTAATTTAACATAGATTTGCGGAGATTATGTTTCTGGTGTTTATCGGATAATAACCTGGTTTATATAATTCCCGTAATAATCATAATACACCATTATTATTAGTAAAGACTTCATATTGTATTAAGTGCAAGGCTATTAGCGATAATCTGAAGAAATATTAATGATAGTTATGTCAAACTTTAGCATTATACTATTAAAGTTTGCAGAATTAATTGATTTTGTTCTTAAATTTTAGCAACTCTTGAGTTCTTGCATTCAAGTGTATTTTAAAATAATAATTGTTAGAAGTGTTTATTAAGTTTGATGCAGTACCTAAAACGAGAAGTGTCAAGTAAATTATAATTAACAAGTGAATATCAAATGTAAATTTGACATCTATAAAAGGACCAGAGAATACCAGAATCAGCGTGATCCCAGAGCAAATTTAAATTCGTACCAATCATATCGTGTAATATATAAAGCGAATTTATATCAATTTTTAGTTTTCTTCGATACTACCTTTTTCTTCTGTTTTACTGGAATATGGTTCTTATATCCGCAGTTACATTCATTTTTGTATAAATTATGTCATATACATACTTTTGCATTTACCGTAACTTCGCAGTTACTTAAAAATGTCAAAGAAAGAAGATACTAAAATATACTTTATCTTTTAATTCATTTCAATAATTTTATAAATTAATTGTAGTATTATTATTTGTTTATAATAGCTATCTAGATTTTTGTATTTTATTGGATTGGTGAAAAATGAATGCTGACCCTAGTAATTCTAAAGTTATGCCATTTTTTTATGAAAACGACATTAAAGGCTCGTGAAACGTGGAACTAGAGCTCTGCTACAGAATAAAATGGACATTGTACAATTGATTAAATAAAATGGTAACGGCATGGTAAGTCGTTTTGTTCAGTTAAGTTCATTTTTTTAAGTATATTAATTCATATAAATAAGTTGCAAAACATTACAAAGACATCCGTGAATATATGTCACGATTGCCAAGAAGAGAGTCCATTGCTGCCAGACGATATCCACACATTTTCAAGAAACAAAAAAGGGAAAAACTCACATACAACAGAAAAGAATAAAAAAAAGGAACGTACTATTTTTCGGTGCACGAGAATCAAAGAAATGCGACAAAAGAAGAACAGAAGTATTCGCTAAACCGCGTACACATACGAAATCCCAAAAATTCGGCGAAACTAGGTGGAAATGGGGAATTCGGCGGAATAGTTGGCGAAACGTCACAATAAAATGGGAGAATTGTAGGCATCCTCCTTTCTTTCTCTTTCTTTTTCCTCTTTTTTTTATCATACTGGCTGCTGGTAGCCGTGCGCTGTTTTCTACGGTCGCAACGACGGATACGGACGAAACGACGCCGGAAATGGGGTGTGGGGGAGCGTTTGACATATTTTGTCCGGAAAACCGACAGATCAGGGACGAAAGCGGCATAGGAGAAAGGGTTGGGGGTTGGCGGAGTGAACACGGGGGCACCTCTGCTTCTGACGTGGAGATTAGTGTCCGCCATTGTGGTGACGTCACCATAGTTAACACGCATTCAAACGACCGTGGAACGGCTGGTGAAACTATTGACCAACGCCTCGCGAATTCACCCTTTCGTTCCAATTTCTTCCCTTCTTTTCTTTTAATTTTCAAAAACCATTCGCTGGAATGATTCGATAGCAAGAGGGGGGTAAAAAGTGATCGTTGGCTGGACAGTCGGAAACGAAGGGGATGATCTATCGTTGAATCGTGCGCCGTCGACTATCCGGAACGTGGCAGAAGTCGGTACCGGTTGACAGATGAATGTGCCCGAGGAACAATGGGACCGACCAAAAATTAACGGCATTGTCTTAACTTCGAATTCGCATGGCGGCTGGTGTTTGCTCGCACCGTAGTCGATTACCACGAAACAGGGAGGCGCGGCTGGGCGCGAGCGCATTCAGAAGAGAGCTTTCCGGGCTTTCGATTACGCCACGACGACGACGACGGATTGTCCCTGGCGTTACTGCCGGATTTCGAACTTTATGACGTGTAATTTTGGCTTTGACGTCTTCGGGAGATGTACGAGATGAGAGAAACAAGCATTTATGGGCAGACTTTGTTACGAAGAGTAAAAATTTGTGGTACTAGTGAGGTAGATCAAGGTAGAATGCCTATCTGTAGCTAAGATCTGTACGAGTTTTATTTGGAGGAGTCAGAAATTGATCAGTGTAAGCCAGAATTTCGCGAGAAATGAGTTATTGTATTTTCAAGTACCTTTTTATTGTTAAAACTTTCATTTCACAGTACAATTTAGCCATTATATTTTACCTTTGTTAAAAGATAACGATTTTTTTTTAGTGACTACAGGATTGTTTAGGAAATTCTTCAGTGGACAATCAGTGTATGTCACGTGTAATGCTTCTTCTAAGATACATTAGACGATGCATTTCTATTCTATGAAATAAATATTGCAAAAAAAGGTCGAAAGGAAGGCCCACAAATTTGTCAAATGTTGTACAGAATCTTTTATATGTAAAGCATAGACTTGTGAAAGATATTAGAGAAAAACATATTTTCGATTTTATGAAATTTATGCCTCCACACTATCATTTACATTATATATACCTGACAACAAGCTCCAACCAAGAGTATCACAAAAATGACATTGAAAATGATGATTCAGATGATTCGTATAGAGAGGATTGTCAACATTTTCGGTAGATACTTAACATAAGTCAAATTTTTTTAGAAAAACTCTATCATTTTTTTAAATTGTAAGGTTCCAGTGGTAATTTTTCATGTAATTACTTATATAAGTATTAAGTTGTTCAAGAAATTCATAGCAATGTGAAATCTGAGAAATATTCAAAAGTAGTATGTATACAATTACAATTTTATTGTATGATATATGTAGTACTAGGTTTGATGACTCTTAGCTATGAAGTTAGTAGATTATAATCTTTTTTTCAATCAATTTTCATTAATCTTCGAATGAATTTTTCTAGCTTCAAACGTTGCTCATTACGTGTACTTAAATAATCCACTTCGAATTGTATGAAATACGCGACAGAAGTTGCAACAATACGCATACTTGTCAAAAGTGCTACGGATTTTTCGAACAATCCAATACATATTCTCGAAATGAAAATCAGAGTTTCACTGGCAATAATAGTTATTACTTTTTTGCAGCCCATTTTCTAAACAATCAATTATTTCCCTTCATATATGTTGTGACTTACTTTCTCAAAGAATCAGTTTCTTTTTAACCCTTTAAATGGATATGACGTATATATGCGCCATGACGAAAATTTATACATAATAGAAATGACAGACATATTCACATTATGCAAATTTTTGTCTTTATGAAGGAAAATAAACTTTTGAACATTTTACTTTTTATGTATTCATAATCATATAATCATTTCCTTACTTTAATTACTTAAAATATTTGGGTTATAGAGTTGGTTTATCACTCAATTATAATGGAGTACCTAAAATGGAATGTGCCTCAAATGATAAACCATAATGTTTAAAGGATTACTGGAAAATTAATCCCCCATAATCTTATGTGTTTTAGAAGCTCCGTATGCTACCGTTCTGAAGTATTAAGACAAACTAAAAATATTTCTAATGTTAGGACAAGCGCTATTGCGCCGCTTAGCATTTCTCGGCAAGATTTTTCCAATTTAGGAAGTGAAGAAGCCATAAAAACCACAATTTATTTCGGGACAACTTAATACATTGCAAAATATGAAATGTTTATCGTAGTTACTTCATCTATACATAAATGATACTTTGCATCTATTAGTTGCGATTTTCTAAAAGTAAAACGATTTCTTATTTCGAGTTGTCGTCCTCGTATTTTTATACAAGCATCAAAGTAGCATGAAACTTTATATTGTAAATTTTTTTAAAATCTTAATGAATATCAACAATTAAGTTATGAATTCGTTACATTAGACTCCGTTCAACGTAACGAAGCACCAGATGTAAACAAACCATTTATGTGGTAAAGCAAATGACAACTGCGGGCAACCACAATCATTGGCTGGCGGTAATTGTCAATTGATATTCAAATATCAATATCAGGGACGTATAGCGGCTCACAAAAGTATTCAAACGCTCTATTA
Source organism: Eucera pruinosa (assembly GCA_028830335.1). NCBI lineage: Eukaryota > Metazoa > Arthropoda > Insecta > Hymenoptera > Apidae > Eucera > Eucera pruinosa. Next base: position 3,005,720 of record JAMYCR010000015.1, on the reverse strand, counting down.
TTGTATAAAGAAATTTTCCCAATCTGTAAGTCTGATTATAGAAAAAGGTTGTGTGCATGCAAATCATAATAATGCATATATGCAGCAACTATTTTTGTCCACACAAAATTTCTTTAAAAATGTGAAATCAAGTCTCGAGGGTTTTAACGTGTCCTTACTTTTTTAATGCAATTTTTTCTAGAACTCTTCTTGCAACAAAATGATAGATCATTAAGAGCTGAACACTTTTTATATGAGAAGTTTTGGTTTATTTTGCACCATTACGAAGTTATATTTGAAAAACCGAAGAGAAAATGGCGAAGGCTGATTTTAGCTGATTTCATATGATTAGAGAGCTTGCAACGACTTTCATTTTCTTAATAACTTCACAATAGTGCGAGATACAGGAAAGAATTTTCTACAAAAAATGTCCAGTTTTTATTATTCTATCACTCTATTGTGAAAAAAGTCCCAGGAAAAATTGCATTAAAACTTTTTTAAAGAAATTTCAGGTGGACAAAGAATTGCTAATAAAATGTACGAATGCTTTTGCCCTCCACTGTATTTAACCCCTTGCTTTACAATTTTTCGACTACTGTAATTACGTAAATTACAATCAACGCATCACAATTCTCATATTTCTCCAAAATATTCGAATATTTCACATAATTAGTATCAAGTGATCCTTAATCTTCTCAAGTGAAACTAAAACTAGAATTAAAGTAATACTGTATTGAAAATAGAGCTTATCTTTAACGAATCAATCTATAATTCGTGCCACGAGTGTGGCTCGTCATTGTAAGCCAAGGGGTTAATTCATCTCGAAAAAAGTGCTATTATAGTCAACATCGTTAGGTTATCGGTCAACTTACTCCTGTATTTTTCTTCTACTTTCATGTTTGTTGTGTTCACATTTATTCTATGTATACTTCCATGGTACACTGGAGAAAATAGAAATGTGACAAAGTTCTTGCAACGGTTATAGTTGTATTGTTGTATAGTGTATATAGTTAGTTAGAAACTTGACTTGGAAAGTGCTACCACATCTGGAACTGTGAATATGGCCTTATCATGCCAAAATGTCATCACTTGTAGTTGTTTACACCTGGTGCCACGTCTTGTTGAACGGAGAATAGTTCTTCAGATGTAGTTATCTTTGGACTGTAAACTTTTTATTTTGGAGCTCTCCACCAGGAGTCAAGAAATATATTTGACTATAGCTTTAGAGTAGTGTTTACAGCTAAACTCCATTCAACATTTTATTTATATTTTCCCTTATGAATTATGTCCCCGAAATTTGTCAAGAAACATTGGAATCATTCTATGTACAGAAGAAAAAAGTTTGATTTTATTTTACTTAATTTTATTTGACCAGATTAATTTTCTACAGTCTAATATATTGAAGTGGATAATAATTCTGAAAAGCTTATTGAAGAAGTAATTAAAATGAGTCTAAAATCTAAACACCTAGCCCAATGAGATTATTTGTTAAATAAATTCATATGTTGGCAATATTCTCATTATTTATATAAATTATTGTTTACCTAGGTTTCGAGAGTTCGGACTCATAAAAGTAACTCAATAATGAGTTTTGAGGTTTCGAATGTCCCATCTAGAGTTGGGCGCTATTCAAACAAATTCTTGGAATAAAATTTTATTCCAATAATATTTCGAATAAATTATTCGAATGAAATCTTATTCAAGCAACATTTCATTGGAATAATCTTCGGAAAGGAAGTGTTAATGAAATACATTTGAAGTAAACTCTGGTCCCATCCCTAGATTCTTCATAAAAATCAGCAACGACCCCTCACTGCTGCAACCGGGTGTACGCTACGGTATCCCTAACGCACGTGTAGGCAAACTATTCTTACCTGTGTACCCCGACTACGATTACCACTCTCCAACGTAAGATGGCGTGATGTATTTCCACGAAAACATTTCTCCTGCCAGGAGGAATTTAACGATCCTTCAAAGGAATCGATTAAAAAAATAAAAATGCAGAATAATAGCCCGATTATCCGATTCCGAAGGGAGCAGAGGCGAACGATGTTTCACGCGACGCGGTGGTTTCGCACACGCGAACCTCGTTGCGAAACGCATTATGCAATAAACGTAATAAGCGTCCAATAGTAATGGCTCAAGACGAGTTAAACAATTTATGTAACGAGCTTTCTATAGCCAGCGGAGGTGTATCGAGATCTGGCGTGAGACGGATCGTCTCCATCGAGTCGATCGATCAATTAACACCGGGAATCAATTCCGCATAAATTCGTTTTTGTAATCAAGGGAAGCGAAATCGTTCTCGTATCGTCCGTGAAAACCGTACGACTGAAAATTAATTTTAACTCTTCACTGTTTTATAATGAACAGAACTCCACATCGATTTATTTTTTTTCAGTTTTCAAATGAAAGAGGTAGAAATTAAATTTTGTATTAAAATTTAACAGAACCGGTGAGGGAATAAGGAAATATGCTTAAATTCGTGTGAATAGACTAAAGGTATTAAACTAAACCATTCATAACCATTTATTCGTGTATCATTTGAAAGTACATTATTTACAGATTAGAAAACTACAAATATTATTATTATATTGTATATTTTATATTTATTATTATTATATTAGGTTGCCTAATAAGTTCCTTCGTATTTGATTAAAGCAACGTGAAGTATTATTACTTTCATATAAAACTTATTTAATTGCCAATTTATGCATTACTCTATCGCATTAGTAATTAATTATTATTCTGATTTTAAATAACTTTTTCTTAAAAATCAGTATCGAACTTTTCTTTACCTCTTACAATTAGTCGCTTTAAAAATGTGTCTCAGGGAAAGCAATAAAAAATATTCTGCAAATTCTTCTGAATAAATCTAGGTATCTTATATATTTTCATTTATGATATTTTCAAGTACATATATAACAATTCGCTTTAATAAAATTTGTGAACTCTTTGAGATTATGGAAATTTTTCACGTGTAATTAACATAAGATTTTCATAGCATTGCCCAAAAACAAATATATTACTTAATCTAATAAATGTAATATAATCTAATAAATATATATATATATAGATATAGATATAGATATAAATAATGTATATAAAGTAAAAACAATTTTTTGAAGTAACTTGTAGAGTATAAATCAATAAGAGTGAGATATTGCATGTTAATTTTTACCGTAAAGGATTAACTAGTTAACCCTTTCATTATTATCGGCGCCTATAGGAGCTCAAGAAATTTGCACGTAGCGCGTTATTGAGGACTCCTGCCGATTAATTTTGGTAATTAAACACATTCTTGGTATCTTGAAATACTTGAAATTCTTTGTTATCTGAAAAGTAGCATAGAATTGGAAGAGGGATACGAATTTAATGTAATGCTATTCAGTATTTTCACGACTTCTATATATTTCTTATTAAATTCTACAGTAGCGAAAGGGTTAAGTGAATAAGACGACTTATTTCGTCACGCAAATTATCGACATTTTGGACATAAAAATTTATTTTTTCTATCTGTATCCGAATAGGATAGATGTCCCAATTACTGTCATTTTAAGCTTATCACGTAAAATATTTAGATTACTTTAGAAGTTATTTAACCTAAAAATTGTTCCAGTTTTTAGCATAATATTGCTTAACACTTTTCCTATTTATGAACATTATTCTTTTTTTGTTAAATATGATGAATTAATTACTAATTACTTGAAAATGTATATTGAGGCCCAATATTCTTATTAGTATCACTTGAATGTAAATGATTCGTACATATATTAGCAATTCACTTTATGTAGGAGATATAAGATAAATAGTAAAATCATAGCCTTTACTACATTATGATAATTCTAATGCTTTCTACTCACAATAGTCGCGATTTTGATGCCCAAATGACACATTCGCCCCCTAATATTTATTTTTAAATATTCGGTATAAATAAATGTGCAATGTCTGTGTGTTGTTACGTAAACAAGAAATCAAAATTCAGTATTAGAATTTTTTATTCGTAACTCATCATACATTATTTCACTATTAAATAAAGTAATTAAAGATGCAATTATAGGGGCACTAACAGTAATCAGAACATTTAGCCTATCTACCTGAACAAACTTCTGTTGTTGCAAATGTGTAAATAGTATTTAAATATCGTCTATACCTTCGTTTGTTAATAAAGAATAACAAATATTTAAATATATTGTTAACATTTCAATATCAATTTCAATATTATTGTTACTATTTAATAATTCCTTCATTCAAATTCGTACATTTCCCTATTAGTTCAAATACGAAAAATTCTACTGTGGTATACATAGATTTATAACTAGGCTGCAGATTTTATGCAATTATAGAAAATTCAAATGTACAAAAAATTAGAGAACGCAAATATGCAAGAATACACAAGATATTCAAAGTAAAATATATATTATTTTATTTATAGGGTGAAACATCTCTGTAATCCAATAGCGTTTCTATAATTTTTAGTTAACAAAAATATGAATTTGCATAAATATCCGTAGTCTATTTATAAGAATTAGAATGTACAGAGAAATTTAGAAAGAAATAAAATGAAGTGTCTCTTATCAATCTTCCATATTATATGTAAGGGAAATTCCAGCAAAGGACGATTTAATTAAAAGCTGAAATCGTATTTTATCGTAAAAAAAGAATTAGAAAAAGGGGACATGGGTAAAAGAAAGACAGGAAAAAAGTCAAACGACACGAATTATTTAAAAACAATGTGGTTTATTTGAATCGCACAAGACATACACCGTATCTGCTATGTTTATAATTAACGGACCTCCTCGCGGAAAAGCTGGCCAAAGAATGTGTCGCGAGCTTTGGCCAGACTTTGCTCGAAGACGTCTTGCTTTCTCGTATTGCCTTAATGTCGATCCTCGGTTTTCCATATTTTCTTTTCTAAGTGTTCCAAAAGTGCCAGGTTGAAACCCAGCCATACTGTGTGTTTAGAAACCGAGTTTATTTTTACCCTGGATCAGAAGATTTCTTGACTAAAAATCCAATTTCCCTGCTACCGACACTTATCGCCCTCCTTCTCGCTTCCGGTTCAGTTTGTATGTGATTCGTTTTCCGTCCGGTCGCTTACTATATTATAGGAAATACTTCTTTTTTTTCTTTATTTACCTTTATTTATTTAACTGTCTAGATACTTCAATTCGCTATATTTCCGACGATTCTGCTCTTTGTTTTTTTTTCTGGGATTATCTTTTACCGTTTTACGTGGTTTACCCTGTGTAGAAACGTTAGAAATCAACTGACAGGAAACAACGAGGCACCAGACACGAGAAACGAACCACCGGAAAAGGATTAATTTTTAATTTCGCAAGAAAGAAACTTTGTTTCATTCCTACCGTCACTGGGATTCTCGAGATTTCACTTTCTCGACATCGTGTTCGCCGTGTCCTGCCAGTCAAATCGCCCGCCGCGAAATTTATTTGTGTGTGTGTGTGTGCGATTGAGTTTTTTCCTATGTTCACTTCGTGAGGCAGGGAACTTGGTCCTATGTGGGATGAATTCGAATACGAAAGACGAGAGAAACTTGTGGAACCAAAGCGCTCGCGTTTCTTGGCATTATTTCGCAGGTTCTTCGTTCATTTGATTGATTATGCGAGAAAACATTGTGAAATCTCTGAACTGGCGATTCTTTCCGTGTCTGTCGTTTCTTTTAATTCTATGTTGTGTTTTCGCGGATTTAACGTGTTGAAAAGCTCTGGAGAAGATTGAAAGACCCGTCTTGCTAATCGTTCCTTCGTTTCTCATTTATGTTACAGTGTTTGCACGCCAATAAAACGGGCGTTCCGCAATGATAACGATGAATAAAACGACGTTCTCGTACAGACGCATGAAAAAGATTGATGCAATTAATAGTATGACGATTTATTTATTATTTTCACGTTCGAACGCCGCCGATCATATGTTCGTCTGACTTATTCTCCGTCCGGTTCTCCACCTCCCTGTATTCGTCTCCCATTTTTGCTACAGGCAGTGCCATATATTTACAATATATCGTATAAACGGAGCCTGGCATGTACGTATTTCAGAATCAATCTAACAACCTTTTTCCTTTAACTAGATAACGAGATTTTCATTTTTTGCCTTTATCTAGGGCCGTACACGTCTAACACCGAGACAACTATCTTGATATGAGTTTTCCTTTTCTCCTTTATCCCTCTATTATTCGTTACACACACGCACGCGCGCTCGTTCCCTCACGCATACTACGCACCGGGTTACGCGCACAGAAAATTGCGTGAAACTCTCTTACACATTCAACGAACTCTCGCATACGAATGAACACATACTTATTCGGGGAAACACGCATACACTCCAGTTACTCTTTACCTTATTGCCTAGATCATTTTTTTTTATTTAGGAACAGTCCCCTTCGGAAAACGTTTATAACGAGGCGTTTACAGGAAAACGTGTAGGAAACAGAAAGAAACAAAGGGAAGAGAATTAAACAGAAACTATGCACAGTTTAATGCAACGCAAAAAGAAAAATAAAGGAAATATTGGACGCTGGTAGCGTCTCGCGAATATAATATATATATATATATATATATATATATATAAGTACCTCAGTCTTCGACTTCTTCCAACGAAAGAACGGAGAAAAAAAAAATAAGGATCAATTAACCAACCGTCACTTAGGTGCGCCTCGTGGTAGACGCGACGATTTTCGCAGGATCAATGATCTATGGGTTCAATCCTGCGAAAGCCGTGCGCGATCCTTCAGCGAATAAATATAACCAACGAACAAACGCGCTATAATAATAGCGTCGGCGTATTTTGCGACCGCGAAGTAGCCATCGGAGATTTTTCAACCGCGAGCCAACCACGAAATCATTTGCGATCGTGTACATATCGATTCTCTATTCTACTTTTTCTTTTACCTTTCATTCATTCTTCAATGTAGTTATGGATCTGAATGGATATAGTGTGGTTGGCATTTCGAATATTAATTTCATCGTTTTTTAATTAGTTTAACGTTACGCTTTGCGAAAACAAGAAAATCGTATAAAAAAATTTCGAGAGTCACCTCGGGTCGACGATTATAATATAGCGCCGATAAACCTAAACAACTTTGGCATCTTCTTAACCATTTAAAAACATCTTCTCGATAATAATTTAATAATAGCGGGATAAAATAATGAAAGCGGTGCTTACAGTCATTGCAACCGCATTAATAATAGTGACAATCAATAATAATAATAATAATAATAATAATAGCAATAATAATTATAATAATAATGATAATAATGACAATAATAATAATAGCATTAATAATAAGCAATAATAGAAATAGTAATAATAATAGATAATAATGACAGTAAAGTACTATAATACATTTTAGGATCAGAGACTAAAGCTTAAAGTCTAACAAAATGCGGCACGCATTTCCGCTGTACATTAATCATACACATACATCCTAAGCATCGATTGTAACGATGGGGGTTCTTTTTTTTTAAAGGGTGAGGTTTTGAGTATCGATGTTTCGCGCGTATATACACATAGAGGGTATCATCGAAGTCGCTTACGTGATTCTTTTCATTACGAAATGAATACAAGTTTGTTATCTTCTTTTTCAATTTTATCTTTCTTTTCCTTAGAAAGAGAAGAGGGACGCCCGGCATCGACATCATCTCGCAGAGCGACACCGATACAATGTACAAAAAGATTTCCCCTTTCGACCTATCTCTTCGTTTTTCACCTACAATCGATCTTTGTCCTTAATGTTATACGTACAGAGTGGTTGTAAGTTCTTCATATCATATAACGTAATGTACATACATATATATATATACACGCGCGGGCGCACACGGTCCTTCATTACACACACATATATACATATATTACGTTATACAGTATGTATAATATATCTATCGTTATTAAATAAATAATCTTCAAATGCGATAATAAAGTCACTATGTTCATTATCTTAATATTTATATTCTGTATATTTCTCCTCTGTATCTCGCAATATTTATATTTATATATATATATATATTTATACTCTTTATATGTATATATATGTATATTTATATTTATAGTGTCTTTATTTATAACTATTTATAAGGATATATTTTAAATAGCTGTGCTGAGACTCGCAAAGTGGTAACCATTCGTTTATTTTTCTAGTTCAATCGAAATCGCTGGATCTTAAGCATCCGCTCTTTCTTCACTTCTTTTTTTCGACGCTAACTGAACCGTTCTCTTTTCCGGTCCAGTGTTTATTTTTGTTTTTACTCAAAAGGACATGAAAGGTCCGTCTATTATTTCCATCGGCCTTCAAGGAATTCCTCGTTGTTTCTCATTTGTTAAATAATATACTCCTCGTTGTTGGGACCATTTCCAGGTCTTCGATCGGCTGGGTGCTCTTCACCGACCTACCGCCTCTCTTAATCCTGAGAAGCGACCTTGGACATTTCACTGGGGAGATTGTCCGGAGTATACTTCGTTGACCACCTTTGTAATGTCTTCCACGTTCAACGCTTTATGCAACATAGTACAAGGTCCATCGTCTACGAACTCCTACTCCAGGATTCACCTTTTGTCTACTCTGTCCTCTGTTTCTTTCCCGAGGAAGAAGATTCCCTTTTCAGTACACCGGGTAGGGTGGCCTGTGTGGCCACAGTGGTGGGATCGGCGGCAGGCTGCCGTTCCAAGATCAAGTATCCTTGGTACTCAACGAGGAGTCCTCGTCTTGGCTACCAGGATACGGCATGCCCAATTTTGGGCCCTGCTGTACTACTACCACACACTTCCTCATGTGCTTCTCCAGTGTGCTCGGTACCGAAAATGGCATCTCGCAAAAGCGACACTTGTACGTGTCCTTACCATGTCGGCCGTGAGTTTTCATGTGCCTTGTCAGCTTCGAGCTTTGTGCGCACGCGTACGAACATAACTCACATTTGTAAGGTTTCTCCCCGGTGTGTGAACGCCTATGCACCGTCAGATTCGAGCAGTTCTTGAACACTTTGCCGCAATATTCACACGTGTCGTTTCTTCCACTGCGTTCCTTTTTTAGCAAGGGACTGGGTAGACCTTGAAGAGCGAGGCTTGACGTGGTGGCTTTGGTAGCCTTCCGGAATTCGTTATTCTCCAAGTAATGAGGACTGGGAAGCCAGAGGCCGCCGAAGTCAGGGCCCGTGGACCTGGGAAAACCTTGCCCGGAGAATATGTTAGGTGTGGTCGAGGAATTGAAGTTCGTGGGCGATAAAGCGCTGTCTTTCTCCTTGTTATTATTCAGAGAGTTGGTTAGGTTGGACGAAGGTTCCGTTTTGATGAAACCGCCTCGATGGTTCTCTTGCAGAGCTTGTCTGTAAGCCTCCGAATACTGAGCTATGTTACTCAATCCGAATTTCTCCATCAGATCACCGACAAGGCTGGCTGGTTTTTGTTCAACTCGCCCACCACTTTCTTCTCCACTTTGACCTTGGGTGGTACTCAGATCCTCTGGCGTATTTTCCTCTGTGTCCTCTCTATCTCCTTTATGGTCGTTCTCGTCGGCTTCGTCGAGATCCATATTTTCATCACAGCTCGAGCCATCGTCTGGTATCGTTTCAACGCTACCTTGGGGACTCGCCGCGTTCAGGTTCTCTTGATGTTCCTTCCTCATGTGTTTTCTTAATTCTGCGAAACTAGGTACCTCCATTTCGCAAACTTCACACCTGGTCGGCGATATATGACCATCCTGTATGCCATCTTGCTGGTATTGTCTCTCCTTATCTCTATGACTCCTTCGGTGTACTATAAGGTTCGACTGGAATCGAAATTTCTTATCGCACACCTCACACGAGTAGATCGTCTCTGATACAGAGTCAGTGATAATCGGCGTCGAAGCGACTGGAGGACTAGTCTTTTCGCTGTCGGTCGAATTATTATTATTATGGTGGCCGATGGGGCTTTGGCTGTAACACGGCGGCGAATTTTCTTTCTGATGATTGTTATGTGCATGAATCGTGGCATTATTCGACGCAGGGCTAGGGGGCTCGGGTTGATTATGATTTTGAGTTGGTTGTTGATGTTGTTGCTGTTGCTGTTGCTGTTGCTGCTGTTGTTGTTGTTGTTGCTGCTGCTGCTGGACGGTGCTCGGTACCGGTACAGAAGGAACCGGGGCAGGAGGATTCGAATTCGTCGTCGAATTACCGCTACTTGGTGGAGCCGCGCCTAAGGACGGATTAGCGAGGCTCCTTAGGCGCGCCGAGTAAAAATCCAGGTTGGCCTCGAGTGGTGGAGGATGCGCTTGACCTGCAAGACCGCGACCGTGCGACAGTTCGGCCAGGTTTGCTAAGTTACGGGCGTTGTTCAATGAGTCCAAGGAACTGCGAACCAGTGGATCCCCAAGGTTCAAGCCGTCCATGCCTCGAAGAGGATCTCCCAAGTTCTGGAGGTTTCTGGTAGCGGTCTGCAACTCCTGTAGGCCTCTGTACCCGGCCAGCGGATTCAGAGCCAGGAAGTCAGGCCTGAACATCGGTGGAAAACTTCGTTCAAGGTGTTGAGGTAGCCTTAGAAAACTATGCAGCGGATCGCCGACCAAGGAAGCGGATGATTGAAGCTGTTGTCGTCCACCGCTGCTACCGCTAGAGTTCGTACCACCGGAAGAGTTACCCGCGGAAGAACTTCCAGTGGATTTGCTGCTCAAATTCAGGTGGTTTGGCGGACTCAGATGGTGCGTGTGCGTTGGCGTAGGCGTTGGTGGACTTGGTGCGGGGGTGTTCGACGAGGAATTCGTCGACGATGATGGAGAGGTGTACAACCGCGCACCGTGAACACTTTGCACGTGCTGGAGGAGCTCCCAGGCAGAGGATAGTCTTCTGGAACATTGCGAACACTGGAGCCATCGAGGTTCTGAAACAGGCGAAGGTAGGTGGTTTTGATTAGAGATGATAGGTGTTGATCCTGATCAATGTATGATAATTAAAGATGACAAGGTGTTATTTAATGCTGTTTGGGATAAGTTTTAAAATTTATTGTAATTTCTTCGCTTCTCTTCTGGTTTCACAGTGTGAAAATGTTGGATAGTTCTTGTGCCATTGCTTACATATTTTGAAGGATTAATATTCACTTCTTGTTCTACGTATTATTACTCGTTTTGAAAATACGGAACAGTACAAATACAATATCTGAACTCTCTATTATCCGGTTGTTTTATTATCGGAATGTTTCATTATCCATACTGTATGTTTTATCTTATATGCATGTGTAATCGACGTAGTATTTACTTCTTTCTGTTGAAGTTGTCAAAGCTAACGATCAAAACAAACTCTTTTTACAATATTTCAGTACGGTATTTACATTCAATGCGTTGAAAATTGTAATACCGTTGTCCAAACCGAAATAAATAATGTTATCAGTTGAAATGAAATATGAAATTATTAAGAAGCTGAAACACGGCAAGTGTCCAACAAACTTGGCACAACAATATGGAATTGGTAAATCAATGATTACTGGTATAAAAAGCAACGAGTGATCAATTAAAGATTACCCACAAAATATTGATTCTTTGCATATTAGTGAAACCCAAGAAAGTTTAAACCTGGCAGAAGTTCGTTTATACCATTATTATTTATTTACATCGTTTATATTATACTATATAATTGTCTATGACATGTTTTGTAGTACGAAAATATACGAAATAAAGCGTAGGAAGAGCCGTCGTTCTATTATCCGAAAATTCTACTATAAGAATAAATTTGCCTCCCCATTAGTTCTAATAATCGAGGTTCCACTGTCCATACATTTCGTCACACGTTAAAAAACTATAGAACACCTTGCTTGATTAATAATTTCGACGCTTTCGATATAAATACTTCTCACGACTAAATTTTCCATTTCCTATGTCTTTTTATCTCCGAATTTTCCCGTTTCTATCTTTATTAGAAAAGTCACACAAAGCGTTTCACCCCTAGACACCACCGCTGCGGATGATTACGCGATAAGCTGCAACCGTATCAAACAGTCTGGAAGATTACCGTGAACTAGGATGATATATGGCAAAGTGGCTAAAAATCTGCCGTCAAAACGCGGGGGACAACAGGATACTACCACAGAACATGTGTGTTGAACGTGGATCTAACCCACGTATACTTGAAAGGCTGGCTATCAATTTTCGAGGCACCCTTAATTTCATGGAATCGGGATAGAAATCGGGTCCGCCGATTGAATTCGGAATTCAAACGGCGCGGCTGTGTCAAATTGCGGCCACGCGTGGGCTTAAAAATAATATCTCCGAGAATGACGCTTGCTAGCTGGGGGTTGAAAAGGGTGGCTGGAGGCGAATAGGGATCGGTTCAGGCTGAAACTGACCCTTAACGACTTCTCGACCCTCCCTCTCGCTCTGTCGACGACCGCGGGAGGGACGGGTTTTGAATTTCAATGTTTTTAATCCAGAATATCAGATTTTCGGCCATTTTTCACGCTCCGGAGACGCTACTCTCTGCGACGCTGGGGTGTTCGTGGGATTTTATTAATTCGTGGCCACCCTCCTGCAGGAAGACGGGAAATAGGAAAAAGATGCAAAGAAAACGAAACAGACGTCGGGAAGGCCCCTTGTTTCGCACTGTGGATATCGCCATCGTTAACTTCGAAAGAACATATTCGGAGAGCCGGAAATATGCCGGATGTTAGGAGCCATCAGAATTCAAATTTATGTCTTGGGAGAAATATGGAAAAGAAAAGCGTCCTGGTTTGATGCGCAGCTTTTGGACACGGAGATCTTTTGAGTGTAGTATTGTTTGTGGTCATGGGTGAAGAGGTATGCTGTTTGTGGTTTAAGAAAGAAAAGACTATAGGTAATTTATAGCAGTGTCATGTGTATATATAGGTGCTTTGGTTACTTTAATCATACGTAATTTATTACTAAAATAATAAATTTTATTCGACAAATTTTTGTATTTCAACAATGCTTAGAAGTAATCTTCTCTTCAAATTCCCATATTTTTTAACTTCCAAGCTTTCGACTTTTCAAGCCATCAAATTTCCATATTTCTAAAATTGCAAACTTTCGAATTCTCAGACTATTCATTTTTTTTATATTTTTAACGTTTTAACTAATTTATTTAATCAATATAATTTCGAATAAGTTGAACCATGAAACATCTGTGTACACAATTCTAAAATAATAATTTGCCTATGGATTTCAATGTTGCAAAACTTTGTTTAAGAGGGTCGATCTATTCCCACAAAAATGAGAAAAGAATCAACTAACATTTTTACGAAAATAGACAAATATTGTATAATTCGAAGTTCTATATTTTTTAAACACATTTGGAATCAACAGATTGATGACGTAGTCCTCTAATGAGTTAACACGAATTTCATTATGTTGCGTTTTAGATAAAATCTTATTTGGCATATAGTGGTTTCACACTTTATTTCTCTTCCTTTTTTATTAACTTTAAATTGAACTATTTCCCTTAAAATCAGACACTAATTATTATCGAGAATTAATCGATTTCGTTATTTTGATGCAACATTGTAATTCTGAAAAAATGGGGTACAATTTGTTAGAAGGGGTGAGTTAGTAGGAGATTAAGAAGTTCGAGATCGTTTCCCATATTATGTTCCGTTTCAGACTGATTTAGCGAGGAGAAGAAAAGTCAGCCGGAGATAAAAGATCTCGGAAAAATAAAAGCAGTCCTAATTAAATGGCTGTTCGCAATAGGGGGAGAACTTTGTCGTCGAAGAAAGTCTGGAATCGTGAGTCTTAAAGCCGAACGTCTGCTAAATAAGACCTTACATTTTATTTAAGTTTCCTAACCGCTTCCCTTCAGAGTCAGCGTTCAAATTGAGCCTCCTGTTACAGCAAGTGGAACGTTCTTATCAATCACGTTTTCTCTTCTACAAAATATTTTATACTAAACCTCATAGCAGCTCTGAAACTTCTAAACAGAAGATTCAGCTGTAAGTTTTTCTTCTATTTGGAATATTTGCGAAGCTTTACAATATGCAAATTGTGTTTTACTAAAAAAGTTAGATCCAAATTAGTTAAATTCATTTTAAATGTAGATAAGAAATTCTAATCCAATTTAGTATTGAATTTAAAATAAATTATAATAAAATAATTCTATTATACCAGTTTAAATTAGCACATAAAAAGTAGCAGAGTTAACTCGAACTAATAATAGAGGATTTGGAATACTAACAATTAGTAAATGGACAACATGATTTTAGCTTGATAAGTTTTCAAGTGAAAAAGAACGCCTTCAAAACGAATTACGTTCTCTATCGAATTAAGTTATAATAATGACTAATTATTACATGTAAGTCAATCTTGTAAAAATCTTGTAAAATATTGCAGAAAATCTAGTAATTTGTTGACAGAAATCTGTCGAATTTGTCGAAACTTATTTTGAGTCATACAATTTTTTTTTTATCAAATATTCATTATACTTAACATGAAAAAAGTGAAAACTAATTACGACATCATCACTATTATCGTAATTTGGATAATTCTTGTTACTCATTACCGCTCCTATGCTATTTCTTTCATGTCCTTTTGTATTAACCCTTTATAAATTATCTCTCTTTTTTGTATTCGCTAGCGATCATCATCATTATCACCACAATTCGTTATACCGAAATGTATTACTCGATTTGTTCTAAAAGGTCCTGCGGCACTTTTATATTAAATAAATAAATGAATAAATTATAGTAATTTCAATTTCATCCTGGAATCCGTCATTACATGTAGAATGTCTTAATATTTACACCTCGTGTTTATTAACTGAAATTGTTTAGGTAGGAATAGCATTAGCAGTTTGCCTAGGAGTAGCATGAAACATGTAGAAGTGAGTATCACCGATCCGTCCAATAAATGAATCACTCTGGCGCGGATGCCGGCGACAATGGGACACGTAAACAATGAATCCTAAATTAAATTAGAAACAACTCGAGGGACGTCAGCTTCATAAGCGATAGGATATACCACGCGACAATACACAATGGAACACATATCGCCGCGTGTAACAAGGTGCTAAGTAGAATAACGAGGCTGCCGGTGGGCGACAGATTTTTCTTCCCCGCCTCGCTGACCTTTCACCACGATTACGCTTGCGTTTACGCGTCGCGGTAAGAAACGCTCGCGGAATGAAAGAGGGAAATGCCGTTGATCCCTCGCAG
Organism: Eucera pruinosa; assembly: GCA_028830335.1. NCBI lineage: Eukaryota > Metazoa > Arthropoda > Insecta > Hymenoptera > Apidae > Eucera > Eucera pruinosa. The sequence goes on along the minus strand of JAMYCR010000015.1, from coordinate 2,990,603 downwards.
ATAACCTCGTAACCGTCTACTGAACGATACGCCGGCTTCAGAGGGATATTCTCAGTCGTCGGTCAAAAATATTCCATAACTTTTTTTGTATTTTTGGATAACTTGAAGTATTAAAAACGTGCTTCTGAAAGTATATTTTGAAATTCATACGTGTACGAAAGATAAGGTCATTTCAGTGAAATAGTGTTCACGTGTTCACGTGTATATGAATGTATTTGAATAGAATTTTTTCGGAACAAAAGTTTAACTAAATAAAATAATTTTATGGTAAGAAAATGTTTCCCTTCAATCGTCTGTATCCGATGTTATGAGAAACGGCAATTTCGTGTGCATTAATCTAATAATCCCGATGTCGACTAAACAATTTCTCGTTGCCCTCAGTTTAGCCTTTCTTGAAAGCCGAGATATGCAAATATATTTTCCAAAAAAAGAAGATATCAACATACAATAAACATGTAGTATAAGCTTTTATTAAAACCTCAAATTGTTCACCCTTTTTGTAATTCCTAAAGGACGTCTCCCTTTTCCGCTCATCAAACAGGATACTCCGTTCAAATCTAGCCTAATATCTTCAAAGAATAGAAAATCATTGAAATAGAAAATACTTTTGTTCGACCTTTTTGTTAGCCCTATTTGAGAGAAAACATTTTTTATTCAAACGTGACTAAGGATGGATTATCTCAAATACTTTCTTGTGAAAAACTTACTTATGATAGACAGACAACGAAATGGGGCTTGAACGAAAGAATCATTCTTGCAATAGTTAAAAAATTAATGGAACACTATATCGCTCAGAGATGTGAATGGCCGTTCAACTTGAATGTTAAAATTGTATAAAGTTATTGTGGAGAGAAAAGAAGAATATGAAACTTCAGTCTTTCGATTCAGAATGCAAATGAAGAATTGATAAATGCATAACAGTAGAAGGTTCTTCATATTTTAAACAAGGTTCCCAAATCTCAGAAGTCAAGATCTTAAAACACGGACCTGTCATCTGTTACCTGATGGAACTATTTGAAGATAAAAATGTTACAAAAAATTGTCTCCATCGATTATTTTAGTCGTTACGTGTCATCTTAAAACTAAAGTGAAATTATCTTACGCCCATAAAAAAAATCATAAAACAAAGAACTGAGATATTTGACTGTTCCGAAAACAGGAAGAAAAACCACTATCTGTTAATTTTCACCGTGTCATCGGTGGACCTTTTCAAGTGCGAACTCAACTGATCCCGGCAAAGAGAATTAGAAAGCGAAGAAAGGGACGAGTCACGGCACAAATGAGGGGTCATCGAGTGGCAAACCGTGAAAATTTGACACATTGTTTCGAGCTCCTACCCTTGAGTCAACTTTCTTCGTACCGGAAGTCGAAAATATTGGCCAGTTTCCTCGAATTCAAGAAGAGGGGACCGAGAGTTGCGAGAGATAAGCAAGTGCTTGGGTATAATAAAGGTGTATCGATTCACAGGCGAATGCTTTTCATATGCAAACACTGCGGCCGGCCATCCGTTAGGATTATTTCTTTAGATTTTCACGATCTTCCCTCTCTATGGGAGCGATGGTCCTTGCGGAAGATGCGACCGATAGAAGAACGAATCGATCATGATTTATAGACTTCCACTTATGGCATGAATGGTCGGACGCAAAAAACGAACGCGACAATGGGTGTCATTGTTAACTCGAAATTCATACGTGGAATTACTTTAGGTGTACCAAAAGTATTAGAAGTATTCGTTTATGGATAATAAAAAAAAATACTAACAACTATAGCGCGAATGTGTATGCAATTTCACATTTTTAAGAACATAATTAAAGAAATGGGGATTCGGTAGAAATTTGTTCTGCCTTCAAAATATAACGTGTGTTTTATTCTGAATATTTTCTATATTTTTGCATGTTGTGTACATTCTGCATTTCTTTTATAAATTTAAACTTTCTATAAATGCATAAAAATTCTCAGCCTACTAATTATATTATATGTATTAGGTTTAAAAAAGAATTCGATACCTTTAGCTGTATCAGGTTCTATCACAGATGAGAATAAACTTTACAGAATAAAATTATTTAATGGAACTTCGTGTTGAATGGTCTGAAATACCGATATCTAAATAAATCAGAATTTTTTTAAATACAACTGCCTTTTTATTACGTAAAAGGGAGTATAAACACATCTAAAATATTTTAGTATGCAAAATGTAAAAGCAAACGAAAAAGTATAGATTTTACGCAATCGAGAAGGTAAAAATCAAAATAGTAATGGTGCCGATAAACTCGAAATCTGGGTGATAGAAAATATCATTAATTGGGTAGTCTACTCTATCCCTCGTCTATAGTTGTACCACATGGAATTGCCGATAACTATATGGTGGTTTGTAAAGGACATAATCTATTATTCTCTTTTAAACACTGGCGAAACAATAACAGCAACATCATATTACTAAGAAATTGAAATTGTGTTCCAAAAGTTGTTTTACAAATAATCATCATTGATAGATGTAGACTTATATTTTTGCACAACAACGCTAACCTGTGCGCACCACAAATCACTATTGCAAAATTAACTGAATTAAAAGATAACCCATCCACACTTATCATAATCCATAAATCTTTCTCTAATAGACTATCATCTATTCAGATCATTAAAATTGTTTCTAAAGAAAAAAAGTGGTCAATATTCTAGAAGCAATCATTTAAGAGCAGAGCGTTTAAATAACTTATGGAATTAAGCAATATTGGTTTCTATAAAGATTGGATATGTTAGTTGATATTCCGTTAGACCGAAACTATTAATGCAAGTAATGCAAATATTTTGATTAAGTAACGATTATTATTTTGTCGATACATTGTTTTTATTTCGAACTATACAAATGCCAATTTCATTTGATGAAACTCAATATTTCATAGCGGTAAATCGTCAATTTCCTGGTAAACAGTAAAATAGTACCGAAGATAATGGATATTATCTTAAATACTAAAACTGTTTTTGCGCATTTGATTTTCTATAAATGAATATTAAATTTTATAGAAAATGGTATCATATTAATTGATACATCTAGAAATAGCAAATCTCAAGAGCCAAAATTTCTGAAAAGTACAAAATAATAATTATTATACATAAATCCCTTACTGTAAATATCAAGAAATATTAATAAAATATAATAGTATAGTAATAACATAAAGATGTACCTAAAAAATATAGATGTATGAGTACAAGATTTACAAATTTTGTATTATGGAGTTCATAAATGGTTAACAAACTTCTTTAGCTCAATTGCGATTTCCTTATACACCGAAGAAAAGGTTAATATAATTTAAACGGTATTAACTTTACAATAGTTCTATGATCAAACAACGAAACGTGATATGTTCAATTTTCGTTAAAATTGAGACATATGTTCTTCTATTTATATATGTATTTAATCAAGAAACAATATACATGAGTGAACGATTACTGAATTAATAATTACTTTTCACAACCATAAAAAGTATCGCTGTAAAATTTGTACATTCTGTCTTTAAACTAGGAAAACTGTACGAATTAACTTTGTAATTTTTCTATAGATTTATATCTTCAAATTGTTAAATAGAGACGAAAATATAAAATAAACTAATCATCTGTTATTAAAAAAGATTCCAATATATACTGAAGCGTATCTTGGTATTTGGTTCAATGCCAAAAGTTAAATTCACCAGAGGTATCGTGAGATCAAACGATACAATATGGCGCCATACGAATCGCGGTCCTCCGGTGCTCGCGATAGTGACCGAACGATTTTCTTCAGAAATTGCCCGACAAATTGGCCCACGTTTACGGGCAAATCGTTCGGAATGCCATTGTTTAACGACGAGCCAAGCCATGGTCATCCTACGAATACTTCCTTTCAACCCTTTCACGGAAGATTTCACACGAAACCTACCCTTAGTCGGGGGGGACAGTTTCCGCGAAATAATTTTCCGAATGCAGCCTCTTCGAAACCCGCTTTTCAGACATACTCTTTCCAGTCCAAACTTTAAAGTTAAAACTTTGAACGACTTTGGAAGTTGAACTATGCAGAAATGTTCTCTCTTAAATTTCTTAAGAGAAGATCTTTTCTTGGAAAAATTAATTTTGAAGTTGTACGGAACGAATGTTTTTGTTCAATAATCCTTTCCATAAAATTATAATTTAAATATTCTGAAGGTATTAAACATAGGAATACTAAAGTATTTAACTCCTTGGCTGCGAAAGATGTAAGTATAGATATATTTTAAATTTCTATTATTATCTACAAGAAGCGTATATACATATGTATACATACCGAGTACATTTAGTATAATACAACATTCATTGGTTTCCTAATTAATTTACCATTATGTAACAGTATTTGGAAGTCTATTTCAGCAGCGATGTAACGTTTTATTATTGTACACTTTATTGCATCGTAAGTATTAAATTTTTCGCAAAGCTCTAGTGATATTTGGGGAAGATTCAAAAGCAATGCAAAAGAATGAATCTGTTGTGCATTCTTCTATAATGTTCTAGGATAAATGTAGATAATATGTAACAGTATGTAACATGAAACTGTGTACAATCTCGATAATTACATAGCAAATTTTATTGACAACGGTACATATGAATTCTTTATAAACAATAATCGGATAGATTGACAATTAAGCGTCAGTAGAACATCCACTATTGAAAAAGAGACGTTTCTCTTTTTTGTGGTGTGTAAAAATTTCTGAAAGGCTCCTCCAATAGTTAAATATTTTAGTAAAGATAAGATAAAGAATATTACTTTTGTATGATTCATCATTAACTATGACTGTTCAAAAATAATTTAAATAAATATTTATTTTTACTAAGAACAATAAAGTTCACTGAGTTTTCTTTACAAGTTTCGTTGCTGTTCCATATTCGATACCCCTTTTCCGAAATGCCGAATTTCATATTTGCTAGTTATTTCAGTGTAATTTCGAATCATTTGAATTTTATCAGACTTAACTAATGAAATATGATTATATATTAGTTTCTTTATCCCATAGCATTGATTTTATTAAAAACAGATAAATATCCTCTTGTTTTGGCACGATTTTAAGGTCAGGAGTTTCATATGACCAATGTTTACCCTATACAATCGTGAATAGTTTCATAAACCAATTTCCTAACAAATTTTCATGTTTCCTTGAAAATGAATTCCTCGGAATAGTTTTTAGGTTCCTTTAATGTATTAAATTTTTAATCGTACATAAAATCTTCATTGATACTAACTGAAATACATGATAGTATAATAGTGCTATGTTTAGACTATCCCCGTTAAAGTTTAGTAACTGTTCGTGCTATTTTATCGGTACGTAAGGCTATTGTAAGCGATGTTTCGTTAAAAAGTGTCGCATTTTTTTTTCAAGAACCTCCGGATGTTCTTTGATTGTTTCATTTGAGGTGCCCAGCTAAATATAATATTTATCTGAATTAAAAATTTGACTAATTAACAAAAATTCGTAAGAAGCAATCCTCATCCAATCTTGCAAGGCAGAAAAAAATTTAATGCCGATACTGTCAAAAACGCTACGAACTTTTCGAACAACTCTATAATTTATATAATTATGTATATTTATTATTTTACACATAAACTATGTACACATTGTTAATTATATCAATGCTATCATACTTATATTAAACGATACGTCATCCTTCTTATGCTAATATCATAGATGTCCTATTCGAAAAATTATGATAATTTACAATTGATTGTAAAATTTTTAAAACTTTATTACGCCAAAATTATAGTCCTATATTTTTAAATTTTCTACAGCTATCGGATTTTACTTTAGACATAAATTTAATTATAAATTATTCTTTTGTTGTACTCTGCTTTAATTCAGATTTTTTTCGAAAAAATTCTCTGTCGTTCATAGGATAAATCCAAGGGTGAGCGGATCTTCCAAAATTATTTATCAACGAAAGAATTAATCAAAACTAAAGAATTCATAAACAAGTTCTAATACTCTAAACCTATTATATTTCTGGAGCTCTCAAAAATCAACAGCTTCGTAATCAAATTGCTCTAACAAATTTGATTTTCCACTACCGTCTGATCTTTCTATAATGATTCAACTTCTGTCTAACTGTATCGAGGATATTTGTAACTGCTCTGTACATTAATAACAACTTGATTATCGAACGAGTACTATTTCCAGAATTAATAAATTATGAAGTGATAATTTCAAGCAGGAGAGTTATTGATCGTCTAGCGGCGATAGTTCTCAGAATTTTCAACTGACGAATGTCTCGTCGGCCAAATGAAAATTTATTAAAACGTACAGTTTCGTGCCGGGGAAATCTTTTTACTCCTTCAACCCTGTCACATCTGCCGTCCGTGACGTCACGACACACACATGCAGATACATACACACGTATACACAAAGGCCTTTAATCCAGAATGGCGTGTGACAATATTAAAATATCGATTAGCCAACGTATGCGGCGTATGCACTTTGTCCTACGTACAAGGGTTGCACTTAAAAGGGACAACGTGCGCCGGATTGTATCCAGGTAGGTAGATTGTGGGCGATTTTAATCAGGGATCAGATTATGCACATTCGACGCAGAATGACCGGTCCAAACTCAACTGGCTGTATAAATTCACCCAATAATCTCATACTTTTTTCGTCGATTACGATTAGACTGCGGATCTTTATGCAAATTCGTATTTTTATAAATAAAACTAGAGAAATAGAATATAAGCAGGGAGTTCTTTCACCCTCTAAATATTATAACACACATTTCACTTCTGATATTTTGTATATTTTTGTGTATTATACGCATTCTATATGTATTAACGTATTCAATTTTTTGATAAATGCATAAACATCCGCAGTCTAGTTATGATCTTTCTATTGTATTATTTTTTCATCTTCCTGTTTTAGAAGTTGTTCTCCTTGTTCATAAGGTTCGTTACACTTTTTGTACTTTTACAAATTTATTTTCATTTGTTTAATTAGTGCAACACATTTATGATACAATTAGTTTTCTTACTATTTCATTATTATTTATTAATTTCTGTATACAGGGGCTGTCAAAAGTTTCTGGCCAAAGTGTAATTTAATTATATAATGAAGATTAAGAATACTTTAGAATAAAGATCAACTAGACAAATATTAACATGCATATAAGTAATACTATAGCATATAAGTAAATGATAATAAGAAATACTTAAATCAAATAATAATATGTATTATAGAGACGCATTTTCAACAAAACTAAATAGCGTTTGTTAGCATCTGTAACGACTGAAAGAATCAAGGTGAGATGGTTAATTACCCTACAAATTCCATTTTGCTAAAACCGTCACACACCAGAGTCCTGTTTCTTTAAATAAACGCATATAAATACTCGAAACCTCTCCTACGTATTTTCGTGGTCACTACAAAGTTGCACTGTAATTGGCCAGGGTATTCTTGAAGACTTTACGTCCCTTGTTCCTCTGTTCAACCGCAAACGTCAGGAATGGACCACGGTGCCCATTAAGTTTCTTGTCTCGCAAACAAACCAGAAGAAGAGAAACACGAAGCGAGAACAGCGTTCTTCTGCTTGAAATAACAAAATTTCCAAAGCTCACGCGTGCCAAAATGTTACCCTTTTTCTCATGTTTTTCTTTGAATGTTTGCACGTTATTGCATTTAGCCTAGTCGACTTCATTCGACAACACGACGACGTCTCAAGAAAGAAAGAGTTGAGAGAAAGAAGAGACAAAGAAGGGATACGTTTATCTTGGCAGAAGGGAAACGTTTCACGGCTTCACATATTGAAATGTTGCTGTTTTCTTGTGTCTTCGCCGGTGACACTTTAATTGTCTTCGCCGAACTTCCATGAAGAAGACAGATGAAGTTACAAGCAAGCGTTTTACCATGTCTTGGTTTCAAGAGGTATTAGAAAACAGGTGATAATGAAGCGCTATGATATACTTGTGCAAGAAGACAGTATACCTTGTGCAACACATGTTGAAGAATTTTAATTTTGCTGAAATGCCTTAAAAAGTTAACATAAATTTTTTCAGTTTGCACGCTACACAAACAGTCTTGTTTTCGCAAATGAATTCTAATAGGTAGAAATTTGCAATAAAGTAACAAAATAACTGTAATTTATGCAAAAATAAACAAATAATAAAAAAGCAAATAAAAATACCAAAAATATTGCGATATTCTTACTTAAAACTAATTGAACGTTTTCAATCACTTAATGCTTCAGATCAGAAAATTATTACCTTTTTGCTACAAAATGTATACTTGATTTATTATTTGTGTTGCAATGCAAAAAGAAATTAAAGTAGGAACGTGTGAAGGGAAATATTCAAGGAAAAATAAGATACAGATATTTCAGCAAATACTTTTACTTTCTTAAAGACAACTTCACAAGACAAACGCAAAAAGTAAAGCTTTATTAACTATTTTACTTCACAGTTCTTTTGGTATTTCATTGATGTAATCAAACCTCAACCATTCCAATTTATATCTTGTAAATAACTTTGCAAATAAACAACGATTTGTACGAATCCACAAAACGATCGCGCTGCAATAACTTTGCTAAAAAGAAAGATCAGTCGCATATAAATAGTTCTAAAAAAATCATCTTTCACAGACAAGTCGCGACAAGAAAGAGGAAAGAAGATAGAATCTTGAAAAAATTTTACAGGAAAGCGGCAAAAAGTAAAAAATGAAAACTATAACGCGTATTGGCATTGTCGACCGTTCCAGTGTATCATTCTTATATGGTTCTCGTTGACTTCCTTCCTCGCGAGGCAAGAAATGGAGCAAAGAAGGGATCGGAAGGGCTGCAGGAGCTCGAAACCCTGAGATACAACCAATTCGCAAGCAATTCTCGCCGCGCCTCGGGCGGTCCACGAAGACCAGCTAGCACGAGGGTGAGACAGAGAAAGATAGAAGAGGATAGCGTGGAAAAGAGGAAGAAATGAAAAGATTCAAGAAGGGGTCGCGTAGAGAGGAAGTATAAAGAATCACTATGGATAGAGCTCGGCCGCGAACGAGAATTAATATTCCAGACAAACGTGACAGATAGATCAAATCTGCATCTCACCGGGAACACCGGTGTCAATTTCGACGGATTATCACTCCTTGTCTTCATTGCTCTCTTCTTCATCCCCTTTCCACACTTTCGCTTTTCTCCGTAACGTCACTTTCAATCTTTCTCGTGTTCCTGTCCCCGATGCAGGACAACCACCAGGGTTCCCTTGCTTTGTATATCTAAGAGTTACTTATTTCATAAATAAAGAGGATTATTCGCGTATACACAGATTACTGAATCGGAGGTTTCTTCTTTTTATTAATTTTGCGATCGTTCTTCACGTGGAAAATACAGTGCTGCGCAAAAGTGTTAGGTCGGCAGTGTTATTAACTTCATAGTAGCAATTAAATATAATTTTGGAAGGCATTCTCAAATTCTAATTACACGAAAATGAGTTTTCAACTCTTGTTCTCGTTTCATAGTTACTCAAACCTTGATTCGATTACAATGATTTTTGAAAATTGTGTAATAAATTTGGCCCTCAAATAAGTGCATTACAAATATATTCGCGTTATAAAAATATTTGTGTATACAAGACAGTAAATTTTTGTTTATTCTTTTAGTATTTCTCTAATCTAAAACTCTTAAATATTTTAAGTACAATGTTCGTTTATTATTCAAATACGTAATAATGTGCGCGTCATATACATTTGTATATCTGACATGTATATAATCATAGAAAAATCCGTAGCACTATGGAATGCACCATATAATGTGTTAAGGCTTTATAGCATAATTTATATTTCTGAAATCGGATACTAAAGATCGACAGAAATTGTATGACACTCTAATATTTACCAAATGCGTCATTTCCGAATCTAATATTTAGTTCTGAATACTGATGAATACTTATGTACCACTTTCAAGATTCATGAATGATCCTAATCATCCTAACACCTCTAACTCCTCAATGCAAACAAAAACTACGAACATCGCATTGATCCACTTCCCCAAAAGTCCTAATACTTCAATCATCAAAATGTTTAATATTCGATAAACTGGCGCGATATCTGCCAATAATTGAAAACGAGGAAAGACAGAAATTCGAACACGCAACCATCAAAAAGTTGTATTTCTAATAACGGACGGCACGAATGTATTAGGAATTAGACGGCACAATAAATATATTAACGGTCGACACACTATATTACAATTATCTACAATGGATTGCACGCTTCGAAAAGTGCGATTTTCCGCGGTTAAGTGTTCAAAATTACCTTTAGCGTAGCATCGAATATTCGTGAAATACTTGCGGGACATTTGTCCTCGCCAACAACTCGAAAGAGATTCCCACTCAATTTCACGCCAAAAGACACAAATGCTAATGCAACACTGAACCGAAACCACTAAAAGACAAAGAATGATCGAGAGGGATGGAGTTCTGCTCCAGCATGCTTGTCGATCATCTCCATTCTACGGTTACCTTACCTGGACGCATGCGACGAAACCAGACCAGATATCTCATAATGTCACACAGCAGTTTACCCATCCACACCGGTCTACGAATTCACATATACACGATCGCGTGCGTACCCGTGTAACAGCGGCTCGTGCGGACCACGTGGCCAAACAATAGGACGATTCTAATTGGGCTTTTGGACGTGGCCGGTCGATAACAAAAAATAGGACAAAAAAGGCGACGAAAGGGGCTTATCCGGAGAACAAGCTAGACGTGGACGAATCGGGGGATGAACACCAGCGGGCTTTCTCTCGCGCCCTGTCCTCGGATGGGGTTAACTCTCTTCGAGTACCTACCAGAAAGGGGGTTGGCTCCAACGAGTTTCACGGACCGTGATGAAATTTTAAAGAGACACCGGTGTGCTCGCTCCGAATCAACAAGCAGCTATGTAATTATGATCGTTTGCATTAATCATCCTACCGGCGAATTCTGCGGCCTGCGATAGAGGATTAACTCTTCGAGTGTGAAAAATCTTTACCTAAATACAAAGGGCGATATGGGGATAAAGATACCTAGAATCGTTTCAGCTTGGATAGATTGGGTTTGATGGCGGTTTAGCCTTCCAATCCTCATAGGCAAGCTTATAATTCAATATGGATAATTTTTGTGAATTTCTATTTCTACTGATATAAAGGATCTTTCAACAAAAGCTTGCGGATGCTTTCAGGATATATTTGTCTTGTAGGTATATATTTCCAATGATTATGGTGATATCTTCTATCTATGGACGATTACAATTTTTGTCGTGGGGCGACACGCGATTAAAGATTGTGTTTATATTGTTAAACCATATTATTGCAGATCTTTATTTTTGTTAACAAAGTTAAAAAGATGTAACTTAAATGGAGAGTTGCTTCATCCTTAAAATATAATAATTCGTACCCTAAAATAAATGTTTGGTATATTTTCACGTGTTACGACCATTGTGTGTCTTTTTGTACATTTAAATTTTCTGTAAACACATAAAAATCCCTAGTCTACTTTTTATAATAATTAATGTTGTGTAAAAAGGATGTCCTAAATTTAACATGTGTTACACATTTGTATTAGAAAATATTTCATAATTGAATAAGGAGAATTTTAAGAACTACAAAGAAAGAAATACTTTGCCTCTACAATGTACTTATTACGCGTGATGTATCAGACTCAGAATCAGTAGATAAGGATAGAAAAGAGTTTGAGACTATGTCTAATTATGCTATTGAGTATATTATGTAAATTATGTTCATTTTCGATGCACAGAGTGTAAATATTATGCATTTATGATAAATTTAAATATGCAAAAGAACACAGAATGTAATACGCAAAAATACATATATACAAGAAATTCAAAATACAATACGTCTTATAATTTCCATTTCCTCGATAACATGTATACAAAATATGAATTTGTATAAATTCCTGTGAAAGTATTTAAGTGCAGAGAGAAAGAAAGCAGTAATTTGTTGTCTAGCTGTATTTGCGAGAATTTATTATAATTATCATTGGAATTGTAATGTAGGGAACGTAACAACGTACAATTGAATGAATTATACTAATGAGCGGTAAGTAATTGCTACATCTTAACGGTAATTAAAAACATTTTGTTCCTTGGTAAGTATAAATATGAATGCATACAAAAAATTCTTATGTTCTTTAGTATACTTGATAATTGTTTGATTGTAAGGAAGAGTTCTCAGCGTTATCTGCAATTCCATTTATCTAAGTAACTCTAGGATTACAGGGTAAACATGTTAGGTACAATTGATACTATTAATCATGAAATAATCACTAATCTAGAGAATTCTCAGGCCCAACTATGACCACTTTTTCAACAAATAAGTGAAAAAAAGTGACTTCATTTTACGTAACTTTACGCATAAATTCTTTGATGATAAACAGTTTCATGATTTAGAAGCCAAAATGATAAATGATGTAAGTACTATTAATAAAAATTCTCGGTATAAACCAGAAATATAGAAGTACTGAAAAAAGACTGTAAAACTGTAAACTTTTAACATTAGTATTTGATTGTTGGTAATACTGTTCATGACTCAATTGCATGATGCTCCAATACTACGTATTAGTTTCACAAAAATAAGATCAAACATATTTATGTTTATGTTACCCCCTTTTCTTAGTGTTGTAATAAAAAATATGAAAAACTAATAAAAGTTTTATTACTTATATACTTTTACCGTGTGTTATTCTTTATTTCTTGTGTACAGCTTAAGACAACTCTTCCGCACTCAACGCGGCGCAGGCAACCAAAAAAGTCGGAGACCCATGATATACGATAGATTAGGGGAAATTACGGCCTGTGGACCAAATCCGGCCTACCATCTGTTTTCGCATAACCCATGACTTGAAAATAATTTTTGCGAAGAAAAAGAATTCAACTCGTGTCATTAGTAACCAAGTATCACAAATAGCTCTTTGTTCCTAAAGATTAAAAATATGTAATAGTTAGCCCATCACAAAAGAATTTTATCGACTTGTAATGTAGGCCATCACACAGAAACATTTTAATTGTTTTTTAGCAGCCAAGTAGTAGTTGCGTCCTTTAATTTCAATAAGGGATTGGGCATTCAATATTAATTTAATAATTGGCAGGTCTAATAATAATTAACGTCGTTTTTGTAATATGAGTTTATGAACGAAAAAAGCGACATTAATTATTACTAGACCTGATAGCTACAATTATTTTAGAACCTTATCACTCGCACTTAACACTACATTCAACAGGAAATTTATATCCTTTTGTATTAAAACATTAATTTTTGCAGCAATTTTTCTTTGCCACTAAAGTATTTTTGAGGCCATTCCTAGTTGTTAATCTTACATGCAACGATGCTTAATAATATGCGTAAGTCGAAACTATCTATTCATAACTGCTCCAATTAAATGATTATTCCGAGTAATTTGACTTCCGAGCAATCGTCGCTTTCGGAGATGCAATTAAGATCGATCGATTCTTAAGGAGCCCCGGATCATTCCAGTGAATGTGATAATATTTACAAAAGCAAGAACACGCTAATTGTAGGAAGGAGAACAGAGGAACGGTCAGTGTCTCCCATTGGACATCATTGCCGAGATGCACCTACTCTTTTTCTCCACTTTCCCTTTTCCTCTCTTTCTGCGATGTAAAACAGGCAGCCGCGTCAATTTGCACAGGTAAGCACCGAGTTAAGAATCTCAAAGGCGGTGCTTTCAATTCATCAAGGGTGTCGGGCCACATGAATTTTGTTCGAGGCCGACGCGACGCCAGCGTCTTTGAAGTTAATCGGAGTAAACCACTGCGATCCTGGTGTCGATTCGTTCATAAGTGGTTGAGAAATTAAAACCACCCTTTTTAAAGCATCGCCATTCTGTCATCAGCACTGACTTTTTAGATGAATGCTAAAGGAGATGGAGAATTATTGTATTACGAATATAAGCTGAAAAATTACCAAAGTAGAATTGAATTAAAAAGATTTTTTGGTCAATGATGTATTTTAAAGCAGTGTTTCCCAACCTTTTTGTGCCATGCCCCACGTAAGACTTTCTAAAATTCTTATGCCCCCTCTGTACAATATACATAATTTTTAATTTTCAAAAATTGAATTGATCACTGGAGAAACTTAAAGGATAGGTTTTAAGAAAAAATCACTAAGAAATTGTTGAGGAAACACACGTCTGTTATCTATAATCTAACGTTTATCCAGCTCGAGTAGCCACTGAGAGTCGCCATACGGTTAACTTAAACTCTGGACGAGTCCATTTTCGAATTGCCCCCTTCACAATCAAATTGCCCCCTGTGGGGCCTGGGCCCCACCTTGGGAAACACTGCTTTAAAGCTTTAGGAATGAAGATTTTACATTTTAATCGTTAAATGTTTCGAGACGAAAGATTTCTTATGAAACGATCGCTAGGAGCCGGTTGATTTATTGTTTATTTTAAAAATGTCAAGATAAGAAAATTTTTGGTAGGTAAAAAATGAACATTATAAACATTTCTTGTACAAGTCAGATAAGAACACAACGTATATGTAATTGGCTTCTCAGAATATTTTATTAAGAGGAACTGATTACAAACCATGTGTGTGTGAAAACAAAAAGAAGAAGAAGGTAATTAAAGAAAATACAAAGAAAAGAGATAATTAAAGCGGAAAACAACATTTCTTTCCAAAGTATCAAATAAATATTATAAAATATTATAATTCATGGTCATGACACACACGATGTCTAATTCGTCATTCTAGCCAAGAATTGCATAACACATCGGGTGTGTGATGCACCTCGAATAGGTTAAATGAATTGCGTTATACAGACTGCAAGCAGCCCACACAAAAGTTACTCCTTTTAACAAATTTTAATTAAAAAAGAGTGATGTCATATACCAAAGTTATTCATTTTTGTATTCAATACGAAATTTAAATTATAACACCATTTTTGTTTTCGACTGATCTAATATATTCCTGTAACACGCGATCTAAATCAGGGGTGAAATTTCACTCTGAACGGATTTTGTTTTAATAGTACCCAATGTTTAGAAACCAGTAATGCTAATTTTTTTATGGGGTTATTTTGCTTATTACATACTGTAAACCGTAGCTTCATAATTTTTACATCACGATAGCTCATAATACAAGATTTTAATTGCGCTTTGATTTTCTTATAGATTCCGCTGATAACTTTTAATAGTTAAGACTAAAATAATTTTGTAGACAAATTCATTAGCTAATAAGGAGCTACGAAATTTTATTTTAATGAAATTTCAGAAGTGGGTAGAGTATTGGGTCATAGTTCAGTGTTACACCACCGATCTTAAAAAACGTAACAGTAAATAATACATTTTATTTTGTACATGTTATATCTGCCCCAGTATAATGTGTCACTTTTTTCAACGTAAGGTGATCATGCACGAGTCGCGGCAAAGGGTAAGTGTACTAATTACTGCCACTTTAAGGTTATCGCGTAACTTTATTTAACTATTTTAGAATGTATTTAACATAAAGATCGTTGCATTTTGGAGCATAATATTGTTCAACTTCTCTTTTATTTATGAACATTTTTTTATATGTTCAATATAATAAATTCATTACTACGTAATTGAAGATATACAACAAAGTCCTACATTCTTATTACTGTCACTTGAAAACTTTTCATTTAAATAGAAACACGTTTTACATATATTAACACAACAGTTTGTATAACAGATATAAGATATATCGTAAACGTATCGCCTCACTGAATTATGACACGTTCCATACTCTATAATTATATTGGTCACGTTTTAATGTTCAACAGCACATTTACCTCCTAATATTTATTTATACATATTAATTGTAAATGAATATACAATGTGTATGTTTTGTTACGTAAACCGAAATCCAAATTGAGTATGAGAATTTGTTTACTTACGATTCTTCCTACATAACTTTGCTATTAAATAAACGAATTGAAGTGGCAGTTATAGGAACAGTGGCAGTACGTGGGTCATTTATCCTTTCTATAAACGCGATACCAAACTATGCACGTGATCGCGCTCACATCAACGCTTCGCAGAAACAGTCACCAACGATTCAACAACATTCTGAGATGCACTGACGGTTCTCGAATAGCTTCACTCAGGACTATCTCACCTCCGACTTTATAAAAATTCATAGACAACAGCCACCAGAAGTCAAAGTAGAATGGAGTTAGAATTCAGTAAGAGTTCGACATCTGGTGCAACCTGCCGCCGTCCGTGAAGAACAAAAGAATCCCGTATCTTCGCACTCAACCGATAGTTATTGAGTAAAGTATTCTCGAACAGGAGTAAATTCAACATACAAAGTCGAAGTGCGGGAATGCTTATGTCCTGTGCAAATCCGCTGCGATTAGTTGCGCGGGTCACGTATGCCTTTCGCTTCGCGCTTTATGAAGATCGAAAGCCTATAATCGGCAACGGTGCATCTGCAGACAAGACTGTAAGACGAGATGCGGGGCGGGGGAGGGGGGGGGGGCGCAACAGAGCGAGATCAGCATCACATCACTATAGTAATCTTTTCCTAGTTTCGTAAATATATACATTCATATAAGGGAAGGTTCCTCACTTTTGACCAGTTATTCGATTAACCCTTTGACTACTGCTAGCGCAAAGAGAATCGTGCCTTGCATATGGTATTGACACTTTTTGCCGGCTAACCGCGATTGACGTCTCGAAGCAGTTGCAATCTTTTACCATTCGAATAATACGAAAGAACCAAAAGAAGAATATGAATCGAACAGAATGCAATTTAATATTGCTACGATTTCTTCATAGTCTTCGAGTAAACTCTGCCAAAGCGAAAGGGTTAAATGATTAATAGTATTAGAAGATACTAATTTAAGACATTCAAACGTTAGTATAGAACACTTTAGTTCAAAATTTGTTTCTACAAACATCACATGCGACAAAATTAATGTGTTTTTCGTCTGTTATAATGTTGGCTTTGGAAACAATGTTTTTACGCGGCGAATATAAATCTGTAAATTTAACGGCAACGATGAACTAAACAGTATGATCCCGGAATATATTGTAGAGAATTATAATATTAATTTATTTGTGTAAACTGTCACTGTCTAATAACGGAGATATTAAATAAAGGTCGGTATTGGGTGCTAATCGGTGGAGGATCTTCTACACAACAAATGTGACCGCGTTTATTTCTCTGACCATCTACACACCCCTCCTAAAATTTTCTCATCCAGCGATAACTAAGGAATTTTCAACGGTGTACTTTAACATTTTGAAATGGTAAAATCTCATTGGGTTTCCTTAGTTCATACAAGGAACATTAAAAATATATATCGGAAACTGCAATCGAACAGGGAATCGGATTAGGGGGCACATCATACACTGAAAATGATGGCTCACAATCAATATGAATAACTTCAAATTAAGCAATTACCAAGATTGAGTTGCGAAAAATATATTTACAGGTAACCATAATAATAAAACAGATAAATGCTATTTTAACAGTATTTAAAAGCTATTGGAATTAGTAAAAATTTCTAAGCTAATTTTATCATATTTTTATACAATTCTTCTTTATTATAAACAAATTTTAAACTAAATTTTATTCTAACTTCTCGTACAATCTTCTATTGTAAACAGCAAAATTTAAATATAAAAAATAAACCAGTCTTGTAGAGATCATAATTATGAACCTACAACCACCCTCGTTTAACCCCTTGCCCTCCAATAACGAACTACATTCGCGCTATGAATTATAGCACTGATCCAACAAAAATGCATACCATTCATCATGAAATATAATTCGAACCCTAATTTTAGCTTTGGGTTAAAAGATTGGAGGTTATTAAATCAATATTGCTTGTAATATTCAAATGGTTTGTACGTAACATGATATAAAAGCAGTGATCAACTAAAGCTAGTAACCGTAAATAATACAATAATCGTAGGACAAGAGATTAATTATTTCTACTGCCTATTACAAAACATTTAATAAACTATTAAAACAATTTGGTCATCTAAATATCTTTTCAACTTCTACTTGTCTACAAGCTTTTGCGAATGCGACGGAGTAACACTTAAATTAATATCCTCACGAGCCCTCGACACTAGAATTAGACTAGCAGAGAGAATGGAAAATAAAATTAATTACCGAACTTTTCATAGTGGACTACGTTGGAAACCAGTGGTACGACACTCGCACGTTAAAGCCTTCAACAATGTGGCTTGCGATAAAAAAGGGTCATGGGAGAGGGTGGCTATGGGGGCAGGTTCACCCCAAACCCCGAGCGGGCTCTTTAAATTCAAAAATCGAATCTACCATGGTATTGTCCGTGCTCGTTGAACCACGACCGACATCACATGGCAGCCCGTAACTGTACTTTAAACTCCCTTCTCCTCTTTCTTTCTCACCCCCTCGATCCGACGAATCCGAAACCAGAATTTTTGCGCAGATGACAGATCGACCGTTTGATTGTTCACAGTAGGCTTTCGACTCGATTTTAGTTGCTCCAATCAATGTAGATACACTCATGGTTTGATTGTGAATATTTACACTACATCAAATTACGCGAAAGGTAATCAAACTATTTTTAATAAATCATTTTTATGTTGTTCTCGCTGCTGGGCGAATATTGCAGTTTTAATATGCCAAATGTTTTCATACTTTTATACATAAAATGCACAAATTAGGCAAATTGAGAGCGTTATATCTACGCAGCATAGCGTAGCTACGTAATAATAGTTTAAAGCAGAAATGTTAGATAATAAACGTGGAAGAAGGAAATCTTGGTACACTGGAAAATCTCGACTTTTAGGGAAAGACATGTTTTTCAGAGTAATAGTTAATCGGTACCTATTTACGCCGTAACAGTAGAAAGAAACCTAGTTCTCAAATTCAAATTTATTTAAATTGTATAAAGACTTCATTTGACTTCATTTCACAGAAAAGGATGTTATCAGTGGAACTTCATCATTTACATGAGTACCATTTCCAATCACTGATATTTCCATACTCGTAAGTTTGCAGTCATGCGTCACATATCCCCCCCCCCCCCCCCTCTAGCCTAAATCTCGAATGTATGATTCGATAAATTATGTGATAAATTCATTCTGGAAAAAGTTCTGTGAAATAAAATTTTTAAAATTTCTTTTGCGTTTGATAAGCATTAATACATTGCATACTTATACTATGACGTAAAGTTAGAAATAAAAAAGGCATTCAGTCTAATTCTATACCCAAAAACTAAATGTTTTTCGCATTATTGGTTTTAGAACAGCGTTTCTCAATTTTGTTGTTATGTGATCAAACATATACTTACTTCTAATGGTACTGCGATTTAAAAAAAATTTTTAAATTTTCAAGATTAGTTGACTACAGTCATATTATATAAATGAAGAAAATTACATATATTTATCGGCAATTTCTGCATGTAAAAAATATCATTCGGTACATTTCTATTGAGAGCCGTTCGAACGAATTTCGAATTGTAACAAATATTCCAATTTCATATCGTTTAACTGTGGTAAAATGTAAGACTGGTGATTTATATAAGGTAAGCTGCTTCAAAATTATAAAAATCAGGAAAACAATTTGTATTATATTAATTAAAAACTCGTATATAAATAATAAACACAATATTACAAGGAAATATTTAATAGAAGCTTCAAGCAAGTATAATTTCGCGGCCTATTAAAAATTTAATGTTGCCCAATATGAGTTGACAAATGCTGTTTTAGATGATATTGACGCTGGTAACAAATATTTTAATAAATATTTGAGATACTACAATAGATAGATAGTACAAACTTCCATAATGCAAAAAAAACTTCTGTTTAAATACCTTTTTTGTATTTTTTTTCAATTTCAATATGAGTTTACATAAATTCTCGCTGTTTATGGTCATAAAAATGACAATAGAAATGAATATTTAACAATTTCAGGTATTGCTAATATTCGAACATTATACAAAATAAGGAAGTTTATTATTTTTATCGTAATAGGTACTCTATGATTATTTGAGTCTATGTATTAAGTGAAATTTGGAGTAATCAATTCTTTATTTTCCTAATGAAAACACTAGTTCGGAAGCTATGTGGGGTACGAGAATCGTAGTGAGCATTTGTTGCCGGAACACACATGCTTTATTTATAGAAGCTACCTTGACTCGAAGACCCAACGCAGAACTCAAAGCGGAATATGTCAAAACAGCACAGGGCAACATTAGTAACACATGCATCGGCATATCGCATTCAGATCCACTCAATAACGCGTATGAACCAATATCTAACTTTTGTATCAGTGACTTTGTTAATAGTTTCAATTATGACTACAGAAATGAAATTTTAAGATTTTCAAGTTTAACACTTTCATGACTACAGGGGAATACATTTCATTTGAGTAGTCAAAAATTGATCTCAAATTACAGATGTGATAATTAATATTATTTTTTTTTAAATTATAATAAAATTCTTTAGAAAAATGATTCGATCACAAAGGGGATCACCAAACGGATTACAAGTAGATTAACCAACATTCTATTGGTTTCCTATATTTACTGATACATGTAATTTCTGTTACCAAAGTATTGTAAGAAATTTATTTCCTATCTCAAAATAGAAATTGCAGTGAGCAGTAAGTAAAAGTCGTTTTCAAAGGAAATTCTAATGGTATTGCTGTAAAAAATGCATTTTATTCCGAGTTTACGGTATTATATCTGTAGTCTAATTAAAAAATGTACTTTAATTTTGCATCCGTTACGAATTGAATAATTGGTAGATCATATCAATCAATTCTTGAAGATATATATATATATATGTGTGTGTGTGTGTGTGTGTGTGTGTGTGTGTATGTATGTATCAAGTATGAAAGATTTAATTATCACCATAGTTAAAAAATTGGATTTTTTTTAATTTTTATATTTTCATGACTAGAAATTTCAAGCAATTCAAATACACTGTTATTCGACAGTGTAAACCTGTATTCTACTACAACTTGTTAACAGTATACTGTCCAAAGTACTTCGTCATTATAATGAAAAATAGTTCTCTTTCAAAATTCTATACCATAAAGTAAGAAACACTACAAACTGTAATGTAGTTTTCCTCTATGTTTTTTTTAACGATCAAAGAATTCTCATAGTAGAGTGGGGTACTCTATAACGAACGAATGCTATAACGAACAGTATTTTTCATAAAATCAAAATACTACAACGAATACGAAAAAATAGAACCGACCATACATTTCCATTTACTTTCTTTTATTTTCTATTAAATTCATTCTGTTTAAATCCGTGTATTGGCTGGTAACTTAATGTAGGAGTATGCAAATATTTCAATATTGACCATTCCATTGCCTCTAATCCAATTTCATTCTTTTTCGGCGAAATCAGAGACTTATTATTGACAAAAAGTGGTACACAGTCATACAAAATGAAAATACTTAAACGATTAATTACACTGATATTAGATGCAAGTAAAAGAAAATTAAGAATGAAGACCAAAACCTTTGTATACACCTAATACTAGCCCTAAATATGTACCTATACTTCAATGTATATATACTACGAAAATGCTAAAACGAACGAGCCTTTAGAATGAATTACATCGTCATAGGATATCCCACTATACAAAATTATTCTTCTATGCCACCGCTTTGCTCTATTCCTCCAAATTTTCTAACTCTAAATTAGTGTTTCCCAACCGGTGTGTCGCGAGGATACCTCTCAAGTGTGTCGCAAGAATTTCATTAAAATTTCACTTGCGGTAAAAATATTTAATATTTCCAGAAATATGATTCGTGTACTAGTCATCAGCAATGGTTACCTGCAGTGCGTCGTCTCTACTGATATTACATAGTTATTAATAGACTCCAGATCTTTATGCAAATTCATTTCTTTACGAACAGAAATAAAGAATGAAACCAAAATAAGGGGTAGCATTACCCTTTAGATATTATAATGTCTTCTTTCATTTTAATATTTTGCATACTTTTGTACATCACCTATATATTATATACATATTTGTCCATTTTGTCACAAATACATAAACATCCGCGGTCTAGATATCACATTGAGCGCAGAGTTTATTTCTAATAATTGTGGTGTGTCGCTACTGCAAAAAGGTTGGGAAACACTGCTCTAAATCATCAACAATTGATCGTGAATCATTTTACTCACCAGAATTGACCGTGTTCGTGTCTGCATCCACAGACTCCGTCTTCTGCTTCTTAGGTAGATCTTCCTTGTCCTCATCGGAAGCCTCTGTCCGTCTCTTAGGTGTTGAGCTCGCGCTGGCTTTCAGCTCGATCGGGCTTCCAGCATCCGGTCCAGAACCCTGAGGCGTTGGAGGACTCTCCAGCCTGCCACCGCCCCTTTTGTTGATGGGCGCCGAGATGCTGGGCACCGAATTTAGTTTCGAGTCTTGGTCGACAGTCTTCAGAGCGAGCGCGTCCTCCGGATCGGAGTCTTCCGGCGCTGCGGTTGCCGGTGGACTGTGGCAACCCTGAAGGGTGCTGCGACAGTGGTTCACCTTGTGCTCTATGAACCGCACGATCTCGCCAAGGGGGTAAGACACCCTGCAAGCCCCGCATTGGACGGTGTCTGGGGATGTGGTGCCTTGAGAGGTTTCCGCTGGAAAATTGAAAATTTTATTCGTTAAATAACGGGTTCTTACGAGAGGTGTACTTTTCATTCTTTTCTCTTTCTTTTTAACGCTAGAACCATCGGCAATTGAAGTATAGGGTGAATGTACCACGTACTGCCACTTTAAGGTTCGCGCGTAACTTTATTTAACTATTTTAGAACGTCGTTAACATAAAGAACGTTCCAGTTCGGAGCATAATATTGTTCAACCGCTCTTCTATTTATGAACATTTTTTTATATGTTGAATATAATGGATTGATTGCTACGTAATTGAAAATGTACAACAAATTCCAATGTCCTTATCACTGTCATTGGACAACTTATCATTTAAATAGAAACACGTTTTACATATGTGTATAAACATGTCAGTTTGTGTAACAGATATAAAATGTATAGTAAACGTATCGCCTTACTGAATTATGGCACATTCTATACTTTATAATTACATTGGTCACGTTTTAATATTCAACAGCACATTTATCTCCTAATATTTATTTATAAATTTTAATTGTAAACGAATATACAATGTCTATGTGTTGTTACGTAAACCGAAATCCAAATTTAGTATGAAAATTTGTTTACTTACGATTCTTTAAACATTACTTTGCTATTAAATAAACAAATTGAAGTGGCAGTTATAGGAACAGTGGCAGTACGTGGGTCATTTATCCTTTCTATAAATGTGATACCAAACTATGCACGTGATCGTGCTCGCATCAACGCTTCGCAGAAACAGTCGCCAACGATTCAACAACATTCTGAGATGCACTGACGGTTCTCGAATAGCTTCACTCGGGACTATCTCACCTCCGACTTTATAAAAATTCATAGACAACAGCCACCAGAAGTCAACGTTTTCGTACGTTTCATAAAATAAAAATATAATGCAGAAGTAAATTTCAAACATTTATATAGCAGCTATTGTATGCCACTTCTGAATTAATTTAGATTAATTTCACAGAAGGTGTAATTTATGATTAGTTTAAAGGAATAAAATACTTTTAAAGAAACGTAGAAACATGTGAAATAACCTGATATTCTTTAATTAACTAAGATAATGGGGAAGAATATTACTAATCATTATTGATCACTTATTATTTATTATTAATAATTTATAGTGAAGTATTTATTCTAACTTATAAAACCAGAGATGTTTTCAACATGTACTTCATAGATACCGCGACTTCTAGATAGTGAAATGTATGAAAAATAAATTATAATACAGTACAATTTGAGTATTATCAGAACTTCATAAATTTATTTATTTCGGGCTTTTGCAATCTTTAATTTCATTCATGTTTAATAATGAATTGTCAATTTGAATGAAGTTGTCAAAAGTGTTAGTGACACTGATGAAGTCCATATTTCTTAATTTCTATTTTTCTTTGTCTCTTCAATTTTATTTTATTCCATTCTCCTCTTTTTTTAGAAAAATAGTATTCTTCAATTTCTCCACCAAATTGGCGACATTCTTTTCTGATGATATTGCTATGATAAAATGTACACGAATAAGATAAAACCATTACACAAATAAATATTTAAATGTACTTTTACGGGAGTTTGTGTAATTTGCACATATGAAATCATTTTGTTAGGCTTTTGTAATATGTTAGATGTTAACTCTTATAACTGTTTCTAAGCGTCAGTAGCTTCTAAGTGTTTCCATCTGAAAAAGTTGCACACATGTTTCTAGGAAACTAAACAGAACATCTTCTTAAGAATTCGCCTAAAGCTGCAGACACTTTAGATAAAAGGACACTTGAGGTCCTTTCCCTTGAACCTGTGTCCTAGACCACCCACGAAAATTCACCATCTTGCAATATTTTATTGTGACACTTCAACCTTCCACTTCCTACTTCAAAACATCATCTGTTTCGTTACGGTTAATTTAAAATAGATTCCTTAAATTTGATATGTTCAAGATGAGCTGATACTCTGACATGATTCAGCTTTAGAAATAAATATACAGACCAAAGATTTATTGATTATCGTCGGACTTAGGATATCAATAAAATAGCATCCTTTTATGTATCATATTTTTAACAATAAGTAAAATCTCAGAAGATTTTTTAATTTTTTTAATGAGTGTATGCAAAACTATTGCCTAATTACCAAAATTGACTCTAATAAATATTACAATAGGATTAAGTTATAGTAAGTATGTACATTAGTAAATTTCGATCCAAGAAATTATATGGTTTTATTCATGTTAAAGCTAAGAATGTATGTGTGTATATGGAGGGCAGAGGGGGGGGGGGGGTCAGATGCGTAAAATACAAACATATTTTGTAATTAAATCCAAAGTAACACTTTGTATCAAATGCAAATTTCATAAATAGGAAGGAAAACCGCACATTCGTGATATTGGCATAAAGGGAATGTTATTGTACTTCCTTGTCCTCGGTACTACATTTACACTTTCTTTTAAACATCAGAAACTTAGAAGATAATTTAATATTTCAGAATTGTCCGAAAATTATACAAAAGAGAAAGTTTTATTCATCAAACGTAAAAAGTTGCCACAAGCATCATTCATACTCGAGTTACAATTGCGCGCATAAATATTTTCCAGTATTACCATCATCCACGCTTCATAATTAAATCGCTTTCATGCGCGAGCTCAATTTTCAACTCGACGAACGACCTTGGGGGTGGGGAAATTTGGTTAGCCGGAGGAAAACGCGCGCCGCTGATATAGAGATCTAATTTCCTTCTGCACGAGTCTTATAATTCACCGTGATTCGAGGGGCTAAGGTCCCGAGGTCAGCCGCAGACGTAACAATTCACTTTTAAGTGTCCTCCAGCAGACCTCCTGGCAGCATTCCTCGCGGCTCTTCCTTGCCCTCTGCTTATGCCTCGCTCCATTAACATAGAGATTGGCAGGAGCTTCATACATCAATCTACTCTCCCTCGCCGAAGTCAAGTATCCATATCCATCTGGATAGGGCTGGCACGGTCCGCGTAAAAATAAGAAAACTCTCTGTCCCCCGTTTTTACCCATTGTCTTCGTTGCTTTCTCGTCTTTTATATCTTTTTCCCTTTCTTTCTCTCTTTCTGTCTCTCTTTCTCTCTTTTTGTATGTGCATGTAGAATGTAGAACAAAAAAAAGGGATGAAGAAAACGAAAATGTTTCCGAGGAAAATGAGTTTGCTCCACTACAGGAATTAAAAGACTTTTTTTATTAATTGATTGTTTAAATTTTTAAATAATTACTGTCTTACTTGTGATTTGTTTGAAATGAAATGCAAAAATACTATCAATCGAGAAACTAATACCGCTTGGAACATGATCTAAACAGCATTATTTATTTACTTTATTCATACCCATTTCGGACAATAACATATACAAGATTTTGTGGAAATAAGGCAAATGCAAAAAATAGAACCGAGTCAGTTTATAAACCTCTCAAAAAAAAAAAAAAAAAATGCGTTTAATAGGTTTCCGGCAGATAAAGTGTTACGTTAATTTTTGCTGGTTATAAAAGTGAATGTTCATTTCTGCTGCTTTTTTGTTTGGTTTCATGGATGCGCGGACACCGTTCGATTCTTTCGGGGCGGAGCTCCGGTTGACCACTGGCCAGCGCGCAAACTCGATTCAGATGACCCTTCGTACGTGCACCACCTTTCGAGTGGGTGGGAATGTTAGGTGGTCGCATGTTCATGCAATGGTACACCTTTACTGCGTTAACATTCACTAAAACCTTGACGTATAATTTAAATGATGATAATTTTGCACATTCACAGTATTTAACTTATTTTAGCTATTTACAAACATGGTAATTATTGTACCAAGGGTACAACAACGCTATCGGATGCCATAGATTAGGGTACAAATGTCACAAACACACAGATATACGTGTTCATTGAGACTGAAATATACAAATATATATTATTCACACGCACGATTAGTCCATGGCGAACTCGTACAGAAGTCAGACAGATATTGTAAAGCGAAATAAAAAGTTGTTACGCTGTAGACTTATTACTAAACTGAGAATTTTTATGCGAACTTTTGTAAACTATTAGAGAAATAGAAGCTAAATGGAAATTCACCCCGTAAATATTGTAATTGGTGTTTTACTTGTAATATCTTGCATATTTCTGTATGTTAGACGCATTTCATACTTTTCTGCATATTTCAATGCCTCATGAATGCATAAAAATTCGCAGTCTAGTTATTACTAACTATAAAAGTGGCCTAGGCCGCTTCCCGCCCCTTTCCTATATTCAACAATTATTATTCATTTTAGCCTAAAATATTGTACAATATATGAGTCTGTTACAGTGAACATTTAGTATGAAAACAAAATACTATCAGTATTTTGAGCAATTATGACTTCTGAAGTTTATCATCGCATACTTTAGATTTAAATTAAATCATAACGTAACGCACATTATTAAAAATCAAGAGTTTAATCGTGAACAAGCATTGTTTTTAACTTTATATAATTCTTGCAGAAAGTTACGATTTAATAACCTTCTTAATATATAGGTTCTCTCAATTAGCTACACTTTCGTTTGAAACATTTGCAGTAATGAACAAAATTGTAACGACTCCAAAGTATCAATTGTTTACGGAACAATTTCTTCAGTATTTCATTTACTCACATTTTAACAAATACTATACTTACATTAATTGTCATTATAAAATGATGTAATATCTGTTAATTATTAAATAAAATATTCCTTATATTAACTATCAAAAAGGTTACTATACTGAAGATTGCTATACCATTGTCCAGTATATTTGTTTGTAGAAAAAAAAAAAGATAGAAAATTGTTAGAAATTCAAATATTTTGTTACTACACCATAATCCAAACCATTGATACAATCCTTAGATAACATCGTACCCAAATGCCTATACAACATCGCTGGCAAGATTTTCCCCAAAAAAGAAATATTCTAAACATCCCTGTTACCGGAAGAACTCATACCTGGGCTCAACACAGGAAACGAGATAATTCCCTCTCGCTACAAAATTTGACCAAGACAATCGCGCCTGGATTTCTGTATCTTTCCAAAGCCCATACAGTAGGTTTTAATCATTTCCCCGCCATCTTTATTCTAAAAAATGCGACACAACTAACCATCCCCCCAAAGATATACTATACACGTCAAACTATTATTCTAGCCTTATCCCTTCAACCCCGAACTGACTCAAAAACCAGCAAACGTCATACCACGGTCCTGGCACAAGGGAAAAACTTTCGGAAGAAGCTAGCCGAGAAAGACGGGGGCACGGAACGGCGATCGAAGACAGGAACAGGAACGGGACAGAGAGAACAGAGCCTGAATGGACTCGGGCTCGGGTCCGTTATTCGCCTACGATTGAAAAGCGCTCGCTTAGAAACAAGAGACGCGCGACCGGTCGTTAACGACAATGGGCTTTTGTTTTTTCGGGGGCAGATGTTGGACCGAAGCTCGGGAGCTGCGTCGACGGGTAGTCCAAGGAGAGAAAGAGAGACGTAGACGCACGGTTACCTACCCCTATGGCGTTCCTTGGTCGGAGGTGAGCACGCGAAGGAGGACTAGACCCGACACGTGTCCGCTCGACACGGTGAATCTCCCTCGTGCATACACGCACGCGTCGAGATCTCGCCCTTGTAACCTGTCCGCAAAACCGGTCCGAAGGAGATACAACGCCTGACGTGCACTGTCGTCCGCTATTTATTCATTTAGCATCTCCCGTTTTAGCATTATTAGCATCACCTTCCGCGTTTGTTTGGAAGAAATTGGCGTAGACACGGATACCGGCGCGAGTGATTGAAATGGTGCGTCTTGTAAAGGCTTTCGATGATGAAAGAACTTATTGGGGGATCGCAAAATTGATCGAGATTAAACTGGGAATATTCATGGTACGATAAAGTACGCGAAGTACAAATATAGTGCAGTAAAATCTGCTTATTATGAACAATTTGGAAGTTTCAATTTTTTGTATGAATAAGTGACTGACAACATTACACAGAGGATACAATATGGTTAGCATTTAGCTGAATTTGTTACTAACAGTTGTGATATTTGTACATAGTTTAATGGGTATACTATCTTTGTTATTTAGATTTACCGGCTCCACAGTTCAAGTCGTACCTATCATGCAAATTGTCATAAGCTTCTCTCTCTAGCTTCTCCTCCATTGTATTTGCGCATTTTTTAACAACTTTTGTCACGCACTCAGGTAAAAGATAAAAGATGTGCTTCGGTTAAAAGTAAGTTTAAAAAATTTGCTAGAAATTCTTATCGTTTGTCTCTAAGGGTAACTATCACACGTGATACCAGTAACAAAACTTTGATTATAACAGGCGGATTATTTTTAACTAATTTTACGTAGAATGTTTTGGGACCGACTGATTATTATGATAAACAGGTGATACTCCACTAGTAAACATCAATAAGTAAAGAATGTATTCGAATTGAAAAATAGTAAACAATTCCATCGCACAGAAATTACACAACACATTGCGAATTATTAAAATTAATTGTGTGTGTACTAGCGCATATTAATTAAGTAAAAATTAACCGAACAAACAGTTTATTTCACTTTGATGCTCACTGTGTAATACAAAGCAAGTTCCTATCTATTTCCACTTTTATATTACTTTTTCATTAAGATATGTTATACTTTGTTTAATCTTGAAATGTTATTATCAATATGAATAAAGAAAAGAACTACAGTTAAAACAAAAGATTTTGTCTTTTGTTTTATTAATAAGTAACTTTAACTTCGGTAACAATTTTTCTTCAGAATATTTGCCATACTAACAATTAAACAATAAATTGAAACGAAAATATTCGTTGTCTAATTTAAACATTATTCTGCTGTTTACGAATGAGGTCTTTCATTTCTTCATTTTCGAGTCAATTCTTCCCGATTATCTGATGTAAACACGTAGAGAGAAAGCAAGCGGACTAACCACGAGTAGGAGAAGAATCGTATACGAGAATGCCGCGAATAGCCGAGAAAAGATAACATAAAAATACAATATTGCCCCGCGAATGTAAGTTGGATTGCTTACAAATTGGCCCATACATCTGTAATGCCTCGATCACTATACCGCGTAGCTCCCTTATTGCAAGAGACTTCGTAATTTCCATCTACGAGTGGGGGCAGATGCGTATGGGAATCACTGCAGGAAACGTCCTGGGCTTATTAGTCTTCCACATTAATTTTCTTTCGTTTGCCGTTCAAGATAGATGAAATGTTCGGACCAGGGAATCGACTCTACGAGTCAATTACTCATGACAATCTTAGATATTAAATTCTGAATCACTTTCGTCGAGTATTTCCCCTTTTTTTTTACCCCTTTCGAATCCGTCGTGCTTTCTGATGCTACTGATTTATAAAGTAAATTCAGGATAAATAAAAACTTAAAATGAATTTTAAGTTTTTATATTCCAGAAACTTGAAGGCACGTTACCTATACACCTGGGATTTCTTTTACACAATTAAAGTGTACCGTGTAAAAAAATCAAGTAGAAGAAGTCATGCAAATATCGATTCCCAACAAAGCATAAAGTTTGTATTAAAAACCGATACTATATTAAAAGTAATTTAAAACATAAAAACGCATTTAATGAATTTAGTACATATACATTTACTTAAAAAAGTATCCACCCACCTGAATATGCTTGAGGAACTTCGTCCATTTATTGTTCATTTGCGTTATAATGTATATTATAAAATAGCGAGATATTGTCTTGTTAAAATAGTTTTTCCATAAGTGTTAAAAGTTGATTTCGAGTTATTTTCTTCTGTCCTAATATATAATTATATATAAAATTTACTGAATATGTAACAAGGGCGAATGCTGTTCTAACTAACTATATGTATGTATATTAAATAAACATAATATGTATAATTACTGCAATAAAGTGAAGGAAAAATATGTAAGTAGTAAATTGATGTGTAAAAAGTTAATGAAATAAAGTAAAGTATAAAAACTGGCCGTGTACCTGTGAATAGTTCGTGTTATTCGAATTCGTGTAATTTTAAGATCGTGTAAAAGTAGTCTCAGGAGTATTAAATATTGGTAAGGAAATAATGTCAAGTTCTTGACACATTTAAAATTTATCTTAAAAATGGCATTGAAAAGATAGTAGAACGTTGAATTAATTTTAGAGACATATTATGCAAAATACTAGACACTATACAATCAGTTAAATAAAATAGCGATACTGTTATAATAGGGAATTTTTTTCATATTTACAAAACCGACATTAATTTCCCACCATCCGAATAATTAAGCGTTGAATCATTCCCCTTAAAGCACCAAGAAATTCTATCTCTAATTTCAACTCCAATTTCAGCAAAGTCAAAATTGCCTTTGACTATCTTTGAACGCATCTATTCACAAACATCAAACGTCGTTCCTTTGCCACGAATTTCCCGTAGGTTAAACCTTCATAAAGAATGATCAAACTATGACTTCAGCTATATCCGCCATTATACTTTTAAGAAAATCTTACCTCTTCCCAAAAAGTTTCGCTATAAAGTTTCCTTTTATCTCTGGATCCTTATCATCACGAACGATCCGAAGCGTGATCATTGAATAGTGGTCTGAGAATTGCAGCGGTATACGTCAAAATTTTGAAAATTTCAATAAATCACGTTTGTCAATTCTTAAAGGAGTTTTCATAGGCAACTAAATAATTTCTCACTCTTTGTTTAACTTCTTGTGTATATTAAGAGTAATATAATATAATATATTATAAATAATCACAATAAAACTATGAAATTATTGATGTTCATCGTGAGTAATCGAAATATTTGCTATCTTCCTTATAGAAGTCTAAACTTGTAAAATATAGTACAACAATTGCTGGAAATATAAATTCGGTATTTAAAGAAGCTTATATACATATGTACATATCAGAATAGTTGAATAGTGATTTATAAAATTGAAGACTGACAATTTTTCATTGGACAGTAAATGAAAAAGTAAACCAAAAAAATCTAAAATTTATGAGTGTAAAATAATGAAGTTGATTCATTTTTGCAGGAAGTATATAGAATCATATAAAAATGATTTGAATCAATTACATATTGTGTTAAAAATCTATTTTCGTTTAAAGTCTTATTTCGAAAAGCGGGATTTAATATGCATCAACCTAATACATTAGGAGTTTTATAGTAACAAAGCAGAAACGTAATATTACGAAAAATAAAACAAAGCTACTCCCATACCGCTATGATTCTCAGCTCGTCAAGAATTACAGATATAATTTTACGAATTACTATTTTACATCAATCCTTTTTAAAGATTTTTCTTACAAAATTTCATAGTTATAGAATTGAAATGAAAACTACTTAAGTATAAAAAATAAAGTATTGAATATATTATTGCTAGAATAATAAACTAACAGTAAATTATATAAGCAACGTTTAATAATTAACCCATGGGCAATCGTACATTCTTTATACCATTTCTCGCATATAAAGATTTGCGTATTGTAGACGAGTGATTGCAATACTTTAATTATTTAAAGAGTAGACTATATTTTATTAGAATAGAGTTCCACATCACATTCGCATGCTCATTACTAAATTATTCTCTCTGCCCTAAATAATTATTCATTGGTTCCCGTACAAAGAAATGAAGGATCAATCTCAGAGTCTCAACGTATGTACAGGTTGTTGCTCAAGAATTACTCATTTTCCTAATACCTTTCACGTTTGTGATTTATATTAAATATTCTCACTTTTGGCGCTTATGCTATTTACAATTTCAATTCTGTTCTGACTTTCCCCGGCTCTAAATCCGAATCATCACACACGATTCGAAACACAATCAAACCTAACCTCACTTTCTCGGCACATTTCTATAATTCTAATTCTTTTGAGTCTTTATTATCTACGACTGATTGGCAACACGATTGTCGACCGACTTTTTCTCAGCTACGTTTTCAGCGCTATGGCAGGATACAAACGGAGACACAACGCACAGGGAGAGATATACGCGAGGATATCCCGAGGCGGTTTCCTTGTTAGGACATCCGTCCTGTCAAAACGTCCAGAGGACACATCGGAGCAATTGAATTACGATCATCCCCAGGGCGAGTTCCGACCGTAACCAATAATTCCATTATCCATTAGTATTGGGTCGCGGCAATTTCCTTCTACAACCGAAGCAACGGACGCGCGTACGTGTGTCACTCGATCCAACGGGAAATGCGAAATATACAGACGGATCAAGAAACCGATGGATTCCTGGCACACGTCGCCGGGAATATCGAACCACGCAAGGATCTGCGAGTATCTCCGATAATGGAGCCCGCGTCTCGATGAAATCGACGTCGTTCCGACGCTCGTTGCAACGAAAGCCTTGTCTCCTTCTTCAAACTCGATGACGATGGAACTCGACTTTAAAATGTTTACAGCGTGTTGAAGTGATGTAAAGCATTGTGCGGTCTTAGCAGGCGAACAGTGTTAGAATTATTCGTTAATTATTAGGTACAATTGTTAGATATTAATTTACTTTGTTATAAAGGGGAGGTTTTTGACAGTTGATCCAGTTTTGAGTAAAACAGATGTTTAAAACAGCATGGGTATCACTTGTAGTATGAAAATGAAAATAATATATTTAAAATGTTATACTAATTTGCGAAAAAGAAAAGTATATTTCCACTAACATAATATCTGGTGAATAGTGGTATGATGAAAAATGAAATGATACCAACTGGCATGTACGCGTATTTGAGTTGCAGAAAAAACGTCCCGTATAATGATATATGTAGATAAAATTAAAATTATTTGTCAGTTTATATAAAAAAAATGTAGTTACTGTTAAAATTTAGTTGCAATTAAATGGAACTTTAATATTTCATAATGTATGATGGTGCACAAAGTGTATAATGAACTTTAAGCATATAAAGTAATAAAATAGTGTAATATTAAATAAAAAGTAATATTTCATTTAGGCATTAAATATACATTATCTATCATCTCTCCCATAATTTAAAAAAGTGATATTTATCAACGTTTTAACCGGGGCATTTCAACCGTCGCGTAGAATTTCTTGTAATTTGCTGCAGTTCTAAAGCCGTTATGAAGATTTGGTTAGTAAACTGCTATTCGGATGTGCAATTTTAGAGTAACTTGTAATTAGATTTGTGTTATACTTAGGTTGTATGTTCGTTTTATTAATTTAAATATTTAAGTATTAGTAATCACATATAATTTTGTTCATTATAGATCGATAGAATAGTAGCAACACGTATTTTCAAATTGCTTAACTGCTTCCTTAATTTCACTATTTCAAAAGACGTGTTAATTGGAAAATTACAAATTCCCAACGAATGAAATTCGCTGAAGCTTAAAGATAGAAGTGGGGAGCATTTTTAGCAACAATTGATTAATTGTTTTTTTATCTTTACTATTTAATGGGACCTGCCATAGTAATATTAATTCATATATTTTATAAAATTTATGGAAACAGTGAATCGAATCAGTAATCTAGTTTCTGTGTATAAAATTTCGCAACTACCTGTTCAACGTAATCAACCAAATCCCTTTCGCTTTCACCATCATCCCTCAAATCGCAAACCCGTGATCTCCCTTCGAATCAACAACTCCCATCGTCCTCGCAAACCATCCAACGTACATCTTACTAAACAGCCGTAACATTTCACTACACGCATCTGTTCCCCTCCTTACACCATTGCTGACGTTATTGAAACCATTTCTGCACTTTTCGAAAACTCAAACTTTTTCAACCCAAATGTGGAAATATTCTTCGTTGCCAAGTTGTTTACCTTTATGCGCCATTACGCGTCGGTCCACGGCAACAGTTTCCATGATATGGCGCTTTCTTTCGCAAACCACCATTGACTCAACCGATACCACACTTGCGCACACGCTCACGATTGCAAAACTAGTACATCGTTGATCATTCTTCTTTCAATTAGTCAATTAATTAGCCAAAGGCCGAATCGCGATCGGTATGGGCGGAGAAGCTACTAGTTTCTCGCATGCTCGGATGCTGACTGGAGTATCGGACCTCGTGTAGGGCCGTCCAAGGGCCCCTACGACAGGATATCAAAAGAATAGAAAGGACCTACCAGCGCGTCCTTCCATGGTGGGGGCAATTTTTATACGAAACCCCCACTTTTTCCTTTCTCCGTCCTCCGCCTCTCCCTTTTTCCTTTCCCCGCGTCCGGAAACCCCTTCGTCCTTTCGACTTTTCTCCAGGGGTGAAGAGTTTTTAACCCTGAACCTGGAGCTAGTTTCGTCGGGGTGAATCTACCCCACAAAGGAGCCAAAATGGCGCACCCATCCGAAGACTTTTTCTTCTCTATACAAGACCCTTTCCTTTCGCGTATGTGGACCATACGATGAGAAAAAAAACGCTAGCCCTTCAGGATTTAGAAAAAATCGGACCCGTTTCTGGATCATGCTCGTCGAAGACTATATGTTCGAGGCTCGTTTTGTAAGCCTTCTTGGACCCGCCTATTTTTATGGAAGAAAGCTTTTCTTCTATATCTTTCTCGATGATCATTTTCTCTTTTAAGGGCGAGTTTTTCTTTAGGACACTCGAAATCGTTGGAAACGGGAGCGGACCTAACGGCCACTTGTTTTTCGAATGGAATCGAGGTCATAGTTGTAGCGGCGGCTCCAGTGAACGTAAGAAAAAGGAAGTGGGAGGAATTTCGTGCGTATTCATGTTTAAAGCGTTTTGCGAAGTCTTCAAGATGCGCTAATCCTAGAATTCGATGGAAATGGATAGTTTATTCTATAAAGTAGGTTAAGAGACAATCAATTGTAAACACTTATGAGAAGTTCTAATATTAATGTTCAAATCACAATTTAACAGATAACCTGTTAATTGAGAAAGGCTAGTTAACTCGTCATAATTATTATCGATTCTTTGGACTTCATCATTTATTTATCCAGAGTTCTTCATTTATTTTGATATTTGTTACATTTGTATTAACAATGTATTGTCATATATATATATTTCCACGTTCTGAAGGGTTAGAATGAATTAATTTGTCTTTATTAATTTTAGGAAACCACTCGGTTAGAATCAGCAGATTAGATCTACTAAAATGATCGAAATGATTAAGTTGCAATTTTTGGTAGAAATTTTATGAAATACAACGTTTTTTTTTGTTTAGGAGATTTTTCGTGGTTTTCTATAAAGAAACATGAATAAAACCTTGTTTTTATTGCATCATATATTTTTCTAAACACCTGGGATGCAAACATTTACAATTTAATTTTCCGAAGTTATAATCTCGTACACCGTGTAGGAGAAGTAGTAGAATTCGTCATTCTGTTCACGCAGTTGCTGTAGTATAGCGTCATACTCCCAATACTTTTCGAGATATTCATGGTTGAAGTTTCAATATTCCTTTGCAATACAATTGGTTTGAAGCTTGCTAGCTCGATATACAGATCGATTCACCTAACTTGACAACTATAAACTACTGGGAAACTATTTGCTATATGAAAAGATGTTTCAAATAAGAAACTTTTTGTAGCTGGGAACATAAAGGACACGTGAAGGTCAAATTAGCTTTCTTTAAATGAAAATTAGCTTCTTTTAACGAAACCATACACGTTTCTTTCATGAATGAACCAATTCAACTTCTTAATTCTCATTAAAGTGATTTCGACGTTTATGCTAAAATAGTATTGATTTAGAAAATATTTTAATTTAAAAGTAACTATATAAAAATGACTACATATTTATTCTTACACTTTTTTCAAATGACAATAAAGCATTTTCTTATACAGAAGGTTGGTAGAAACGTTAGGAGACAAACAGTCATATGAATTTATGCGTGACTCTATAGAAGAATTTGCAAATTAAGGCGTTCAAGTTCCTTTAAACTTTATACTACCTTATAGTGTGGAATATATTTAAACGATAACTAATATTAACATCTGATGCAAGGTGAAATGATGCACGATTTGATATGGCTGATCTCGCCTCATTTCGTTCCATCATTCTACAGAAGAAAATACAACGTGTCACTTAAAAAAGAATAAAAATGTAGCTAAGTATACCATTTTGCAATTTTTCAATCAAGATATTTTGGAAATCAATAATCTTTTTTACACATAAATGCTTTAATAATTTGTTATCGAAAATGACGAGTCGAATTGAGTAATGCATTAAACAATATACGACTTCACTTAAAAAACAAATTTGACTTTTGTACGACGTCTACGCGTTCACCTACCAAAAACTAATCTCACCAAAGTATGTCATCGTCGAAAACATTGAATTATTATGCAAAACAATTTTTCCTGTAGGGAATAATTCTCGAGTAATTTGAAATCGTCAAACTAGATGAATCGCCCTGTATAAGTTGATGCATAGTACAAAATTCATATTTTCTCCCTTGGACTTGACCTCCCAACTTGTCCCAGAATCGTAAATGGCAAGCCAAGGCTTAACCCTTTGACGCCGGACTTGAATATTTCGTACTGGTTATGTACTTGCACATCACAGTATATACTATTTATTTATCTAATTAGTTTCATGAAATTATTGAAATATTTCAGGTATTACCTCATCCATATTAACCCTTCAAGAAGAAAGGATGAATACGTCCGCTACTAATGATAACTAAATGTGTGCGCTATTGACTTCAATGACTCAATTTCATTCTACGTTTTCGTAAAACATTTCAAATTATTGTATAGTAAACTTCCATACGACCATTCTAATACATTTACCTTTTTTAAATACAATCTCGATACAGCAAAATTCGTGATAATTCTTCCTAATTCTAACCCGTTTAAACGGTTAACAAAGTATCAAATTCTAATTCTTTCACTAATCGTGGAATAGCTGTTGATAAATTTCGGAGTGGTTTCGTAATTAAATTTGCTTTACGTAAAATTTTTACCGCTCGGCAACAGGCATACGGGACAATTGCTCTTCCTAAATCTAAATTAATCTTCAAACTTAAAACCTAAGTCCACAATCCAATAGAAATGATTCATCAGAGTCCACCAACGTTCACCGTTCCTTATCATCAACGTCTGCATTGTCCTTTCTCGTAGCTCGCTATCTAATCTCAGGGCATCGGTTGGAAAGCTCAAGACCTCCGGAAACGCGGCGTTTCTCACGTGTCACGGAACCGCTTTTCCTCCTTCTCGACGATCAGATATACTCGCAAAGCAGAGGAAGGGTTCACTATTCCCATGGAGAAGAATCGCAATGAGCAAGGTGGACTGACCAAGGACACGCCGTAAATGAAACGCCGTGAAACGACACCGATTTTAGAGGAACGGGACTTGTGAAAATGGGTTGACCAGTTTTGGGGAGATCCTGAATTCTCCAACATAGGGAGAAGACACATGCAGCCATCTAGAAAACTACACTCTATCCGTGTTCCGCGGTCGGCCAGGCGGTTATGAGAAATATGAAATCTGGTTCTCACGGGCTGTGAATGGGTATATACACCGTGGCGTATCTTTCTCTTTCTCCAACGGTTTCCCACTCGCACCGGGTTAGATCCTTCTCTGTATCGTCGCTCCACATGCGTATCGTGGGAGGATCTCCGGGTCCCGGGGGTCCTTTGTCCGCCTGCAGCAGGACATTGTCCATTGAGAAACGACCAAACAGGTCCTAGAGAGCTGACCTGTACCTTGTCCCCTTTTCAATCGGGCTGCTTCTTTCAAGAAAAACCCCTTTCCTGATTTTTTCGTCAAAATAAATCATGTGGGTACAGTTAGCTGCGGTCCAGCTGGCACCCACACATTTCGATCATCATCGAGAGATCGCTGCATGGACTCGGAATCCTTTCTGACATTCTGTCACGTTTCTGCTTTCCCGTAGAGCGTCCATGCGTGCCCTTTACCCGACGTGTTTTCACCTTTCATGTGTGGGAGAATCGATGCTTTCAATCGTTTTACACCGAAGAGAATTTCAGTCAGCAATTACTGCAGCAAGAACAAAGAAAAGCACGTACTATGGTGGAATGATTTTTACAAAAACTTTCTGCAACGTCTGCATGAAATACTCGGCTTACAATTGCTACGGACCTTTGCATTATATTTTTCAAACAGTAGTCTGAAATAAAAGGGGTTACATCGTTACAGCTAAAAAGGGGCGGTAAGAAAATGCTAACGCAAGTGTCAGCTGTTTTCTAGCGGAAATCTGGTAACGAGCCGAGGAATTATTCTCGTTTAACCGAACGGTGGCGTTTAACCGCGACG
This sequence comes from Eucera pruinosa, assembly GCA_028830335.1. NCBI lineage: Eukaryota > Metazoa > Arthropoda > Insecta > Hymenoptera > Apidae > Eucera > Eucera pruinosa. The sequence continues at coordinate 2,951,817 of JAMYCR010000015.1, read as the reverse complement.
ATCGGCTGGAAGCAAACGGTGAGAAACGCGGGATCGAGGAGATCGCCAAGCGGGGAACGCGACGAAATACCACGGAGCCTTTGTATTGTCCGGTATCGTGACTGATTCGCTGTCCCCTTCTTCCCTTGCCGGCCTCTTTCTTCCTTTAGTGTTTCCCCGGTTTCTCTCGGTGCTGCTCCACGACGGGGCCAGCGTCGGTTAATTAGAAAGTTCTGTGGTAAAGAGAGGAAAGAGAGGTGTGCGGAGGTCCACGGAGCTTCGTTGTTACATTATTCAAAACGTCCCTCCCGCGAAACTCACCGAGCATGCTGCAAAACATCCGAATGCAAACTTTTGACAACGCGTGAACGCGCCAAGTGCCGAAGCATGTCACGCGAAATAATTAACGATCGCGCGAGGCGAATTTTCTCGAGCGAGAATTAACGCGAGCTGGTTGGTTGGATAGGTGGCGGCGAGTGCGAGGAGAACAAACGTGGTCTTGTTGTCCCGTTGTTTCCGAATTCGAACCGGGAACTCGAGTTTCCGAAAATGTTACGGGTACTCGTATGGTGTACGCATGTAAACTTGAATGTATTACGGTTTGCTGATGTATTGCAGCGGCATTGACTGTCGAGGTACGCGGAGATCTGTTTGCGATGTTTAGATTCGAGTAATATGATTTTTGGAACAACTTCACAAAATTAGTTATTACTATGTTAACACGTTGATCGCCACGTTGGTCACCTATGACAGAAGTTTGATTTTTCAGTGAAGTTATGGTGGTCATTAGTGACTGGAAGGTCTCAATTACAATGGAATCCGATTTTTATAACCACGGATAATATTAGGTCAGCTATTGGTATCATAATCAGTCGGTCCGAAACACTGTATATAAAATTGAGTAAAAATAATCGGCCTATTATACTCAAACTTCGGTTATTGGTATCACGTGTGATAATTATATTTGGAGAGAAACTTTAAGTATTCTTAACAAATTCGTGTTAAATGAACCTTTTCTTTAAAACTTACTTTTAGCTAAAGCATACCTTTTATCTTTTATATAAGTGCATTGCAAGAATTATTATAAAATACGTGAATAAAATAGAAGAAAAGCTAGAGAGACAAGCTTATGACAATTTTAATGTTCTTAAAAAAATGATATATATCCACTAAACTATGTATAAATGTAATAACTAGACTGCGCATATTTATGCAAATTTATATCTCTATAAGTGAAATTAAAAGAGTGGACTTTAATAGAGATTTGTTTGATTCTCCAAATGTTGTAATTTATACTTTACTTGAAATATTTTGTACAGTTTTATGGATCATATGGAATCTGTTCTTTTTTACAAATTTAAATTTGCCATAAGTTCATAGAGATCCGCAGTCTAGTTACAAGTATCTGCAATAAAATGAGTTCAATAATGAACACTTTGTATCATCCCTCTTATAAAAATTGTAAGTCCTAAAGTGATCATAGTAAACGAATTCCACTGTATTTACAATGATTAAAATAAAATGAATATCGTCAATTAATAAATTTTTGACAATATAGATATCTCGGTAATATTATGAAATAAAGAATGCATTATTTAGCGATTAAACATTTTTATTAAAACAAAATATTTTACTCAAATTAAAAATTACGGTGTGCTGTATTGAAATATATTAAATTCTATTGTGGCTCCCAGGGCAAAGTCTACAAAATTCTCACTGCAATCGACGTGTTAATACTGGATAGTTTAATTGTGTTGCTGTTATTAGCCGCTCAAAAAACACATTTTCCCTAACTTAACCTTGGTTACCCAACGCTGTTGGCGTCTTGAATCATTTGCTTGTAAATACCCTTTGTCACCTGAAGAATGCGAAGGAATCACAAGACAAATATTTGATTTAATGCAGTTCAGTATTCTAACGATTTATCGATATTTTCTAAGGAAGATTTATCGTAGCGAAAGGGTTGAAATAATTAAAGAATCAGTGGGCAAAACGTCGAAGATTAAATCTATGCCATTTTTCAGAATACAAAGGTCAAAGATTTTTATTATTTTGCTATTAACTTTGTTGTTGCTAGTTGATTTTTGAGAAATCATTCGAGAGAATAATATTATTTGGTGCACTTTATTTTTGAGTTAATGATGGTACATCCGAAGAATCATAAAATTGCATCATCAGCGCGATTTTATCGAAAATGGACTCTCTTCGTCCCTTTTTTTCGTCAACCATTCAAACTTTAAGTTGATCCGGAATGTTAAAATTTATTTGTGTGTTTAGATATTTAAATTTAAGTACAAAAATAGGTAATTATTTTATAAAATTCTACAACGTTTCAAAGCTTCGCTAAAGCTACATTCAGAGTCAGATTTATAATAATGGATTAAGCAGTATTAATGATTATTCTAATTTCATAACGAGTTCCGATATGTAATGTATACTTTGTGAGTAAAAATTATTTTTCCTGTATAAGTGCAAAAAGAACGAAATCGAAATAAGCTAGTCAATATCTAAACAAGTAGTAAAAGTAGAACAAATTTAATTTCTGTTAATAGTAACGAAGCGATAATCGCCGATTTTTATAAAAAAAAAATTGTGAGAATGTTATTTTTATAAAAATACAACATTCGACGCACATTTCTGCATTCGTATGTTATTAAAGGGATGAAAATATTCGCCGAAATTCAGGGTATGAAAAATATTTGGCTTAACAATTCCAAGCATATTAAGGATAAAAGAATGATGCAAATTTGCAGAATTTATATTTTTAAACAATGAACTTAACTGGACGAAGAGATTTATTGTTTTATGGAAACGGATCATTTTGGGACTTAAATATTTTTCGATTTTGGCGCAAATTTGTATATGTGGACTATTCAACCAAACAAAAAATATGAATAAATCACAATTTTAATTGTTTAAGCTTGTTTTAATCGTAGAAATGAACAATTTAGGCTATTTTAGGGTTAGATGAACTTTATAATAGGTTTACAATATATCTTACTTTATGGTAGTTTGTAATATGAGTGGCTTAATAGTACGGAATTGTGCAACAAGTATTACTAAATATCTAAATCAATTATTTGTTTAACTATCGATTAGTAATACAAAAAATGTATCTATAATTTATTATCTTTGGTTAAATATGTAATTATATTAGGGTTAACAATAATAAATAACAATAAACTGAAGCAATACTACTGGTTATAATAGATAATAGAGTTAGTAATAACAAAATTGCTATGTTTATGTTAAAGACTAATACTTACATAAGGTAACTGTGTGTTCCTTGTCAAATTACAGTAAACTTGATGTCTGCGGTTAATCGAAACTACATACTTATACTGATGTAATATAAAATAAAATCGTTACACAGATATAAATTATGAAGCTAGTCTGGAATGTTGAAATTTTTTAGATTTTACTTTTAATCAGATTTTGTCGAAATAGGAATAGAGCATTTGAACTTTTAGATTTATGTAAGGTACGTATCAATTACGTATAATGAATGGAAAGTAATAGTAAATAGAATTTCATTTTACTATAGTAGCTGGCAGCAGTTGATTACCTCGTAATATACACCTGTGCAAATTTTAACAGATAGTATAATATTACACGCATGCCTGATGGAAATATTGATATCAATCACAATAGGAGTTCATATTTAAAAAGTTCAATTTACCAATTTTAGTGCGTTATTAATAACTTCATTCTTATTGTTAAAGTAATTGCAACATAATTTCGAGGTATTAAATTACAACCTATTAAATTTAATTTCTTTTAATTATCTTGTTCAAAGGATTCTTCTTTTCAAGAATATTGTGCTAATCTACTTCTCTAAAATTTACTCCATCCAGTAAAATAGGTACTCAATTCAAAATTGTACAATCGATAAACCGATTTATAAAAAGTATTCCCTTTTTCATTCCATGCAAGGGTACCGCCCTTTGCAACATACTTATCTCAATTAACTTATCGCACTTCAAACATATCTTCAATCTCTCGAAAGACCACCCTTGTAGCTACAATCTTTTCAAAGTTTAATTATACTTAATTACCTTACGCAATGGGTTTGCGACATCTCCAGACTTTTCACCTTTTCAAAATTCATTTCATTTGACAGAGAAATGAAATCGCTACTTTTTACAACACACTCGCTTCAATTAACCCAATCTTGTTCCAAAAATTTCCCGAATCTCTCTAAGAACCTTCTACAAACAAGCTTTTCAAAATCGCACCTTTATTCTTCAGAACGCGTCCCCAATCGGAGTAACTCGCCATGAGGTAGAACATGCGACCAGTACAGGAAAAAAACCTGACCCCCGATACTTTTTTTTCCCCTTCGTCGAATCCAGTCTCTAGCCCCCCCACGGATCAGCCACGCAATTGGTCCAGCCTCGCTGGCTCTCGATGAATTATCTCGAACCCGATCCCACTCTACCGGTTCGAACAACAGGCTCAATTTTTTCGCCAGAAAAAAACCGTCCCGCTGAGTAATTTTGTCGTGGCCGGCCAATTGGAAGGCCGCACGCGAAAACGGCCACGCCACTGGTCGATGTCGGCCGACCGTCGAGCCGGTCCTCGTCTTCTTATTCGACTTCCGGATCGACCGATCCAATGGCCGGACATGACTTCGAGTCACTCGTTCTCTCAGTCGCGTTGTCCCATTGTACGCGACCTCTCGCCCGTCACTTCTTTACGGACAGTCTTGTCTCATTCGAGCAAATATCCTGCTGGCTGGTCGAAAACTGCGTCTCGAATCGCTGTTTCCCCTTCCGGTGTTCACGAAGGACGGGGGACTCTTAAAGATGCGATTTACGTAAGCGGATGGGCGATTGTTAAGTGTTCGACGGGAGTTTGGCCAGGTTTTTGTATAGCTTGAATAGGTGCACTCGGATCTTTTTGTAATTTTCAGTTACGTACTTACATTCGTCTCGGAAAGTAAGTTAACTTGTTTCTGGAACTGTTTAAGACGTTTACTAATTAGGCATCTAGCATAATCGCTATTGGTATGTTCAGCAAAGTAGCAAAATGTTCAATATAAAAATCCTGCTTTTCGTTTACTATACAAATACAATTTATCTCAATGCCTTGGCCATAACTTGTTCAGTTATAGTATAACAGTCAATAATACGTTTCAGCGAAGTTTAGTTTAATAAAATTCATTTAGTATCAATTGTGTGTCACATATGATGCATAGATACTGAACGTGTTAACATAACAACTGCTGGCAATTAAGTACAGTTATACTCCCGTATAACGCGAATAATACGTTACGCGTTATATGGAATCGTGTTATATGAGGATATTCCTTGTATTACAGGAAAGTAACATATTTGCGATAACTACTGACATGTGAAGTTTTGTTTTCAATGTTATAATTATTAAGATATTAAAATAAGTTTACGAAAGGCATACATAACAAATTGAAACATGATCGGCTAAAAAAAATGGAAAATTCCCACATTTAATTATATAGCGTGTTGTTCGAGACACGCGTTGTATAAAAAAATATCATCGCAATGTCTTGTTGAAACTCTCGTTATAACTAATTTGCCGTAGTCATTTGTATATACCAAAGAAGTTACAATGATAAATATTTGAAGGAGTATGTAATGCAATAAAATCAATCTTTATTAATTATTTTCATAGATAGAATGATAATCGGAAATTAAGAATGGGTCGTTTTAACTATTCCGGTGGTTCTAGTGTTAAATCAGAAAGGATGATACGCGTTATGCCATGTTCTGTTGACATAAAAGTCACCTATGATCAGCGATTTAAATCAAGTGTGCGGAAATGTGTGCGTAAATATGTACTTACGTGTACAGAGGCTACAAAAAAAATTTAGACAACATTATATTTATCTTAACACTCGCTTATTTACCAATTAACATATTGAATGTCAGACAAATTTTCTATGTTTCGTTCAGAGTTGGACAAATTTTACTTCGAATAATAAATAACAAATTTATTCCAAATTTATTTATTTATTCGTGAATAACGAATAACGATTTTATTCGATATACAATTATTCGAATAAAGTCTTGTTCGAGTATAAAATTATTTGTTATTCTTGAATGATTCCTTTTCATTCGAATTATTTATTTCAAGATTATTCGATTAAATATTTATTCGTCCACATTCAGTGAAGTACTTAATCGAAAAAAAATTCAATGGAAGAATACCCAACTCTGCTCTTGATACTTTTGATTTTAATGCAAGTTGAGTATAAATGTCGATAGTATGCCATATTATACATTTATTCGCAGAGTTATGCGCAAGATTCTTACCTAAATAAGTTTCTATTCGAATAGAAAATTATTCGTTATGTTCAAATAATTTCATTTCATTCGTAATTTTTTATTCAGAGATTCTACGATTAATAATTTATTTGAAAAATTTATTCGTAATATTATTCGAATGAAATTTCATTCGAATAATACTGAACTCTGGTTTAGCTCAACACGCTGGCGATTTTATTTGCTACAACAGGATACACCGTAATTATACATGTATCGCATAGGTCTTTTTAAAAAATGTAATTGTTTTACTTTCATATGACATATCGTTATTCATGTACGCCACTATTGTGACATTAACACCATTGAAAATTGCAGAAATGTGTTTGTTTTTGTTTGATTCGAATGCTTCAGTTAATTCTCGCGACGCCGGTCACTATTACAGTCGAAACGTGTCGGTCATCGATGTAGGTTGCATCGTTCAATATGCTAGCTAGATCGAAACACATTAAGTTTTTTTATTATTTACTATTATTTTTATACGATTACAGCAATTTGAAATCTAATCCAGAAACTGTTTCAATGAAAAATACACATATAGGTATGTGCAAATTAAGATATATTAATATAGCTATGGTATGGCGATTTGTTAAATAAGATTATATTTGAAGATATTTCAGATTGCTTGCATTTTGTATCGTAAATTTGCATGAACTTTTTCTCAAAACCTAATACTACATTATGTCTAAAATTACAGACATTTCAATTGTCTTTTGCATGTTAGAATATTATAGCGGGAATAGGTATTTCAATTTTACTAAAGACAGTTTTATTTCGACTAATCAATATGACATCTAAGAACAGCATTTGTTAATTAAATTTAATGGTCATTTTAGTAGGAAGATTTGGGTAATTTTGCAAAGAAACCGTAAATATTTCTAATTATATCCCAATGAGAATCAGTTACTGTAGAGTACAGGTATATTTCTTAAATTAAGCATTCTTAAATTAAACTGATTATGCCATGGTAAATTACATTTCTGTTACGTAATAATAATTCAAAGGGACAAAGTAAATAAAGAAATTAAGAATTAAGTAAGTGAATTATAATAACTTAAAGTAATTCAATTATGTATTATTGAATGTATTTATTATCATTGTATTTGCAAAGATACGTGCCTACCATTGTACATAAATAATAGTTAAAACATATATTAGATATAAGACATATTAAATACGCAATATTGAAGAATATTTTAGTCTTTATTACTTTATATTCTATTTATTTATTTATTTATTTATTTACGGGTAAACACTTTGAAAGTACAACAATGAATAAGAATATGGTACAAAAAATGCTATTATATATTTAACAATAGCTTAATACAATGCATTAGTTGTTCGTTATTTTAATACTTCAGTATTTTTTAATGCAATTAACATTATCTTTGCATCCTCCTATATTTAATCTTTACTATCTATCATTAATTAAAAAGAAGGGTTTAACCTTGCAATGGTCCTTGGGTCATTTTTAACCCAAACGCACTTTCATTTTTGTAAAGTATCACAAATGTTGATATCTACGTTGAAATTACTTTTCTAAAATATTATAAAACATTTCTAAAGAAACCAGAATATGATTGAATTAAATAAAATCCGTTGCAGGGTTAAAACAGGAGGCATTATTTCATTGACTAAATTGTAGCATTTCGTATGAGTCTGTCATCACGAGAATGCGTAAAACGTGTATCTATTATAGTACTCGATCGTATGTCATTTCTACCCAAATATTATATTCTATATTAATTCGAAGTTCGCTCTAAATAGACCTTCTAAAAGTGTATATACCCAAAACGCTATTTATGACACCAAACTTCTTCCCAAGACAATACACGCAGTACAACAATAGATCTATTACCAAACCATCTAAAGCAACTTCCTCATATTGTAACGATATTTACACTTCCTTAAACATTTGAACAAATTTTCAATCATCGATCGAATACCATCAGCCATCGACTCAAACTTCCCCCTTTTGCGTTACAATAGGAAATCCGACAGCTTGAATGTTAATTTACAGAATTTTAACGCTTAGAGGAAGGATGAGATAGATTTCATCTTTTCGCAACAATCCGTATCTTCAGAATCATGACAAAGGTTAGTCCACGACACGGCTGGCGAACAATCCCACAGGTTACATCAATGACGCAAGTTCGCACGTGTATTTTCCCGTGAAACGCGACTTCTTCGCGTAATATGAAAGATATCGAATCGAACGCCAGGAAAGTCTCCGAAGGCTCGCACCGTTACGCGAGAATCTGCTCTTTCCCATTTAATTACACGCTGCAACGCGCTGTCAGGCTTTCTATAAACCAGCAACGCGGTTTCGAGTTGTCCAAGTTCCTTTGCTGCTCTGAAACGGCTAACTCACGGCGTTTGAGCCATAACCGTCGGAAAATCTAAAAACGACCCACGACACCCTGTTCCCCTGAACTTGACGCTCTTATTTATAGGAGACCCTAGCCAGCGTGTATATTTGCCACGTGGTTTATAGATGTGTGCGTTCTCTTGGAATATTAGACTATAACGAGTGACCGGCATCCGATAAATAGCGGAAATCATGCAGAAATAGAAAACTATGTAGACTTAGTATGATATCTAGTTAGGCGTAAGATGGAACTCTTAAGTTAGACATGAAATTGATTTTTGTTTTATATGTAGTTCCGACTCCTGTTTTAAAATAATACAATTGACCCTCGATTAACACGGTTTGGAACGAGTCGATTTATACGCGGATTTTTTTTTTAATAAATATGTTAGACAATTTTTTAAGGATGTGGGAGAATGAAAAAGACTAGCAAACGAATTGCGCAATCTAAAAGTATCGGAGAAATCGAGAAAAAAATTAAATATATCGCGAATGTATAAAATATTAGGTTGATCAAAAAAAACAAATTGCTTTTTTTGCAGTATGGCGTTAGAATTGCGATACATAAATTAACTTTGCAAACACAAGTGAGCTTGGAAAAGTAGACATTTCAAAGTATCATTTGAAGAAAGGTCGCAAAGATTGACTGTAATTATCCTGTTTAAGATAGTCTTGAAATAGAAGGAAATAAAATACGTTTTTGACACAGTATATTGTATTACTACCGAGAATATAAAAATGCAGTGGAAATAAAAAAAGAGTAGCGTGAATGGTAAAATATATTAATATTAAAATGTTTTCATCTTGCGGGCAGTTAATCGATTTTTTTTAGTTAGAAGAAGATTGGAAAATCTGAAAGCCTATAGAATTCGCTTAGAAAAAATTTTCGTTGAAAAAAATGAAAATGCTCAAAGGATCGAAGGATCAGACTGACTAATATAGGAAATAGTTGTTTCAAAAAGTCGGTAATGTTGAATAGAGTTTTGTATCCATGTCTATTTAAAATACGATAGAAATTTTTGGCCAATTCAATGCATATAGATACTAGTCTATTTTACCGTTTACTATAATATATACGTGTACACAGAAGTTTATTATAAAAAATTAAAAATTTACCAAAAACTATTGAGTTTTTGTGTAAATTTCTATACTTGTTACAATCCTGTCCAATTGTAGTGCTAATAATATTTCAAAAAGATTGTTATGACACACACACACATATATTCATAAAAGTTTCTATGACACTTCCGCGAATCAATTTTCTTAATCAATTTTGTAAATGGAAGTGCGGACAATTATTGGTTTGCCTTCATAAATGTGTTTCTATACCAAATGGTGTAACAGGTAAAGCCATTTGAGATTAAGGTTTATGGTTCTCATTGTTAACTTGATTTGAGCAATTGCAATTACTTTACCACCTTTGACTCATGAACTGTGCTCAAAAGGAAAGTTGTAAAGATGTCTTATTATGTACACTGAAGAACATGGTCTAAATTTGCAATAAAATGACCCTAATCTTTCCGACAGTAATTCTTCAATGGGTCCAAATGGACATCGCGAACTGAATACCAAGTTTCAATCTTAAAGGGTTGGGCTTCGAAAACTTCCTATTACCCGAAAGCTCTCCACTCGGATAATGGATAGCGGCGTGATTGTCGATAATCGATCGGTAGAGAAAATTTCTAAAAGAAAGCACTTCCAGTTGACCCTTGGTTCAGCTCTTCGCCTAAGTAATGTCCAAGGTACATACTTTCTAAACAGCTAAATAATTATCTCGAAGACATGTATGATTAGTCTATCAACCACGACATCTTCACTTCTATGAGTTAAAAAAAGATACTACTTGACATTTAGCAGAGATCACAGTATGATTAACCATATAGAAGGGAGAGTTTTGATCGCAAAGAGACAGGTTGACCCTCTTTGCACCCTGACACAAGGGTGGCACCGTCCACGATGGTCCAGGAGGGGTGCAACGCACCTTACTAGACGAAAGAAGGCGCTTCGAAGTGACCCTTGGTCAGGTAGACAGTCGTTTCCCCCCTCTCTTCGACAAGTGAACGGACCGACAAAGAATATAATAATGCGAGCAGATTATCGCCTCGAAGGGTGTTCGCACCTTGGAAGGAGGGACTCGGACAATGCCGGACAATGAAGCAGGAAACCGACACTGCAAACAACATAAATTTTTCAACGGCACCTCGCTATTATGTTGTACTCGGACACTCTTCATTCGTGGGTCAGACAAACGGATTCTTTCTTCTTTTTTTTACCGGTTTGTAACCTCGGGGACAAATAACAGGCTGTTTCCTTCGAGAAGCTAGCAGGTTTTGAAAAAGCCTATTTTAAAGTGCTTGTAAATCCATTATTGGCCGAAAGTCGAGCTATACCTTGGTACCCTTTATTGGAACCCTCTCCTATTTTGGTGGTATTGTTGTGATTTGTTGTTGAGTGACGTACTTCTTTTTTGAAAGGCAGTTTGAATTAGTGTGGGTGATCTTTTTGAAGATAATGTATGCTTACTGAAATCGTAGGGCTTTTAGATGGTTTCTACGGTACTAAGTGCATTACAAATTATTTTACTAATGTATTGTAATTTTAATCAAGAAGGGTACTTTATAAATTTAATTATTCTGTTTATATTCATTTATTTTGAATCTTTTACCCCCCTAAAATTATTAAACGAAAAATTTGTGCTATTAACAGAATGAAAAGATCAGAAAATGGCACGTTGTAATAAAAACTGAGGAACTCAATGGGAAAAAATGTATAACACGTCTACGTAGATTTTTTTATTTTATATTACCAAGTATCTGATACAATATTTTCTCCTACCATTTGATTTTCTGCAATGTTATCTTGGCATGTACATTTTAGGTTGGTACATACAAAATGTCGTTTCTGTGATGTTTGAGATTAGCAAATGAATGCTACCCTTTTAATTTTGTCCAATCGTTAAATGTAATGAATTAAATTAAAAATTGATATAAATAATATTTTAAATGTTGATTTATAAAACTGAAAACTGATTTATTTTCATTGGATAGTAAATCAAGAAGTAGATTAAAAAATCCCCAAAATTGGCGATTTTTATGAGAGTTGGACAAAATTGTTGAAAAAAGTATGCAGAATTATGTAGAAACTATTTGAATTGAGTTCGTATTGTTTTGAAACATCTACTTGCATTTAAAGTTTTCGTTTGAAAAACGACATTTCATACGCACCAAACTAATACTTATCACCGGACACTTTGTAACATACATATTTATCAATCATTGCTCTGAATCTTAAACAATACCGCTACGTTAAAATTAAATTATTGTAATTCAGAAGACAGAAGAAAGGTACGCTGTTCCTCTCGTAAAACAAGTCTCCTCGAAATTTTTCAATTACAGAAACTTCCACGTCCAGGAAGATATCGGTATTCCTCAGGCGCCTTTGTTGGAATCTCTATTCTCAAAAATCTACCGATAATTCAGCCTTGATTTGAACAACAAGGCCGCAAGTGATCTGTACATGGTTTCGCGGTCTTAACCCCGTTTTGAGGTATCCACCGCCGGGAAGGCCAATAAGACGGGTCGTCGAGCTTCGCGAACGAACTTGACGACATCGTATTTCAGCCGAAATTGCCGAACGGCAGATTGGACGGACGATATACAGCCACGTTTGGGAAACAGAAGCACTATCGACTGTCGTTCGTCCTGCAGACGGGAGGGACAAGGGTTTAAGGAAAGCCTTGGTTGGATGGTTAATTAATTTCTACTCTTCCGAGTGGCCGTTTTTCCCTCGTAATGGGTCTAATTACTCTTCTTGGCCTTCAAACGGGATGTCGCGATTTTTAGTTGCGATGGAAATTGCCGGTTCTGGGTAAACAATCGCGTGATCTACAGTTGAATTCGCCCAGAAATAATCGTGGAAGGCTAATGTTCTGCGATCTTATCTTATCAGCCAGGCATTTTCAGGAGGTATCAGATACTGGAAGTTCTTTGTGTGCCCATGAGAGCTGCGAAATTCATGTTTGCACCATTTTTGTTGCTTCATTTTGTAAATAATTATAGTAAAATATTTTAATTATTGACCTAGTCATTCGAAACAGTAATTGAGTTTTTCACTGCTAATTTTTTGATATTTCATAGATAAAATAACATGAATGAAAGTTAAGAGAAATATAGTACAGAAAAATCTAAACAAAGTGGAATATATGGCTCGGATAATTTATAATTACACTTGCAGCCTATATCTGAGAGAATGTATTACTAATTCGAGATTCACAATCAGCAGCTTTAATACGTCGCGTACACAATTCCACGTTTTTAATTCCACTTCAAGGATCTTCCAACCGAAGAATCGAGGTAACAGTTAATCGAACAATATTATTCACAATTACACAAATATTAAGAATTTTTTTCAACAATACAGAGTCGTTAATGGACTGCGGATGTTTATACAAATCCATACCTTTACTTAAGTACAATAAAAGGAATGAAGCTTAAATAAAGACTTCTTTCACAGCCCTAAATTTCATAGCATACACTTTACTTTAGATATTTTGTATGTTTTTGTGTATCGCATGCATTTCATACTTTCTTGCACATCTATTCCCCGCAAATATATAAAAATCTGCTGTATAGTTATTAACAATCTACACCTGTGCTGTCCAGTAGCAAACATCAATGCGACAACAGGCAAAGATAGTTGGTGGCGCCATCTATCCCGCTCGTCCACTAATCGATTCCTCGTAAACATTCCACAATTTACACATCCCATCAATTAAAACCCACCAATAAATCCTGCAAACCTTTCCAACTAGATTATCCAAATCACCTTCAGAGATACCAACTATTTAAAAACCTTAATCCAACCATTTAGAAGACTTCCGCGAAGCATGCACCCTGCACTCCCAGCTGGAGAGCGATGGCGGGACAACTTTTCCTCACGGCCCATAAAAGATATCGCCATTAGCGAGACTCGTGTTACGAAGACTTTTTGCGTGGCTCGCGTGCTTCTGGGATCAAAAGTCGGCCTCCGCTCTGCCCCTTAGCGCACGATCGCGAGAGAGACTTCTTACCTGGCCACGTGCTGTGCCCTCTGAGAAGATAGCAACCGTAAAGAGTATGAGGGACCTAGGAGGATGAAGAAACGAGAGAGAAACACGAGAGAAAGGGTTCGCCACGCGCCCAAAGCTTGAAAGGTTAATCTAAGGAATCAAATCAAAGTACAAAGTAGTTTTTTGTCGAAGCTGTGGCGGCTGTTAGGTCCAGAGGGAGAAAGGAGAGGAAGGTTTCGTGAGTTGGAAGAGGAGAAGGAACAGAGGGATGCTGAAGGAAGACGATCGTCGGGAGTAGGGCTTCCGACGGGCCGCATCAAAGACAATATTTAACGCGTATGGCATAGAAAACGCGCATATGCCGCGCACGTGCCGACAGGGGCGCGTAAAACTCACTTTGTTTGCTAAATAACATCCTCGAGAGAGTGCTTCGGCTCGATATCGAAGTTCACGCTCAGCTTTGCAGGACGCCGCATACCGAGAAGGTGTCCTGCTATACGGGCGTAATTGCGCCAATTAGCGAGTCACGCTTTCGAGTTGGTGATAAAATTGCTTTCGCCAGGCGAAACGTCGCTTCGTGCCGCGATCAACTTTTCCGCGCCCCTCGTTTCCTGTACACACTATAATAATGCGTATACGCACTTTAGAAACACATGTATGCTTGTATATTTTTTAACACTACTGGTTGGTTTTCCTTCTGCTAGTTCCAAATCTTACTTCTTTTTAAGACACGATACGCGACTAAACACTTGGGCTAAAATATTTTTCAGTTCCGAAATGTCGTTTCTATGATGCTTGAGATTAACAGTCGAATATGTACTACCTTTCTAATTTTGTGGAATTGTTAATTGTAATAAATTAAATTAAGGAGACAAAAACGTTTCTGTAATCTATATGTACAGAATATTAAGAATAATTATAATAAAATTATGAAATTATGAATAATCGAAATAATTGCATACTTTATTATAGAAATCTAAACTTATAAAATATACTATGAAAACTATTGGCAATATAAAGTTGGCATATAGAGAAGTTTATATAGGTATAAGTATAGTGGATTATTTGTTTATAAAGTTAAAGTCTGATGAATTTTTATTGAACAGTATATTAAAAATAAATTAAAAAAATCTGAAATTGGCGATTTTTAGAAGTATAGGACAATGAAACTAGTTAATTGTTGGAACAATTATGCAGAATTACGGAGAAATTATTTGAATGAAGTATATATTGTTTTGAAAAATCTACTTGTGTTAAAGGTTTTACTTTGAAAAAGGACATTTCAAATGCACCAACCTAATAATTACTGTAGTATGCCAAATCATTTCGATATCGTATTAAAAATGATTTTAAATATATTTATAATATAGGACTAACATTGGGCACGCATATAAGTGCATAGTTGGCAGAATGTATGAAGTTATTCCGTAAACTTTTGTGTTTTTATGTTTGTAAATGTTGCATAGAAAAGACACAATGCATAAATAGCCTTAAATCATTTGTTTCTGAAATCTTTCGCTTCTGAAGTCTTTCGCTTTCTGAAAAGATATAAAATAATCCAATAGTTTCATTCGAAAATATACAAGAGCTTATAGTTACGATAAGGGTTGTGTGTGGATTATTATTCCGATTAATTAAAAACAAATTCTGTCATTTGCGGTAAATAAATAATTTAACCTTACTATGACCTTTAAGGTTCTTTTGAATTTATAATCATACCCTAATACTCTTACAAAAATTTGTAACCAGTTTGTTTTGTACAAAAAATGTTCAAATGGAAATAAATATTTAGGTACATCAATAACAACTTTATCCTTTTCTTGATATTTGTTACAAGATTATTAAAGTTTTTCAAAATATGCAAATAACTGAAGGATTTATAGCAAATCATGAATTATTTATTTACTCTATCATTTGTTTCTTGAAAAGTTAATAGTCATATGATAAACTGGTATCGTAAGTTTGGAGTGAGTAAACTAAAGGGGAGATTTAATGTTTCAATCCGAGAACCTTGATTAGATTCATTAAGCGTTACGTGCTAGTGCAACTCATGAAATTTTACTGTTCGTATAGGTCTATTAATAAGGCAGTTGGCGCATTAGATATATGATGAATTATTAAATACGTTTGTCGATATCATTACTCGAAGATAAGTGGACAATTAATTAGAATAATTTTGACTTTTGTTCGCTTAAATTTGATTGCTATTCGAAATAATTCAATTATCCGATTTTATCGGAGAGATTATCCAATAAGAAACTGTGGTGTTTGAAATATAAAAGTGACTACAGATATTGCGACCCAATTAATCCTATTGATTTCTTCACAAACTGACTTTATACATTCTATTCTTGATTCTATGCTGTGCTCTTAAAATAAATACTAATTCAAGTATTTGAACTTTTCTATCGACTAAACCTCAACTTTTTTCTCGTCTATCATTTTCTCATTGAAGACTTCCTTGAATGTACTGTCTATTAAAGAAACTAAATAAAGTCATCTCGAAATTGAGTTATTTACAGTACGAAGTAAACCAAATAATTGAGCGAGTAGTATCTGGAACATTTCAAACTATTCCTTTTCTTTTTTTATCATTTACCTGTACCCACAAGTGATATAGTCCACAGGAAAGTGGCAATTTATCAGTAATGCAGGCGATTCGTTCGTTACGCACGATTTTCCCCTGTCGCCGATATTTCGCTGGATTCGACGGTGTTTTGTGTTCAAACAACAGCTGCCTCTGCTCCGTTGCTTGGACAGAACGCCATGCTTGCTTATAACGCTTGATACACGATTCGTATCTTAATTGGAAATTTGCTTATTCCGATAACGGGTCTCCCTCCACCGCGTTCATTTTAATCGTTGATCGCTGACGTGTGAAAAAAATTCATTTAAGAAGAAAGAAATGAACGACAATCGCTTTGGTTGAAAATTTCCATTCGCTAATTCAATGGCAGGACAATTCATTTGCTGCGTAAATCGTTCCGTATAACGATATTTAAAAAGAAAGTTATAATAAATTGAAGGTCATAACAAAAACAATCTTTGCCAAACTCTATTATTTCAATCATTGAACTTATAACTTTACGACTCAATTACATACATACGTACGTCCCGCTGTGATATAATTACAAATAAAACGCATAGCTATTTTGTAGTATGCGTATACTATTCAAATTTTATTACCTAGGTAAATAATGTTGGGCTTCCCAAAATTTAATTTAGTCCATCTTAATTGAGCATGTTTTTCCTGAGTGGTTCATATAATGATTATCTTTCTACAAAAATGCTGAAATCTATTGTACAAAAAGTAAAAATACTAAGGTATTTTGTTTTTCTCCTTGAAAAGCAAAAATTGACAAGAGCCATTTTTATTACGAACTCTTTAATTATAGTATACTTAAAATTGTAACATTTGCTGGATTTTGAAAAGGGAAAGAAGAGGAAAAAATCTCAGTTTTTGTCATTGAAATGATTAGAAATAATATTAAACAAATAGGGATTTTAATTAAAGACACGTATTTTTGCATACGAAATATATTATTCGGATGCTATTAATTCTACGTATTATTGTCACATACATTGGATTATTTTGTTAATGAACCACGATAGATTGCGATAATAAACAGCCAAGCGTTACAATAAAAAATTAAATACTCATTTCTAAATCAAAAATCAATGCAAATTTTGCGCATAATCTATAAAAAAAGTAATAATAATATGAAATAACGAAAATCGTACGAAGAGTTTGTCCAAATCTCCGTAATAAATGGAAAGGTGTTATTGTATACGATGCGATGTTTGCCGATCGACGGCCAGGTGAATGCGTGATCTATTTACTTGATTACACATACGTAGGACGAACTGGAAGGCGGATAATCGCGATGTAAACAGGAATCGTACTTCCAAGCGACGGCAGGATAATCCTCATTTGCAAACAGAAATTTAAAGGTTCGTCTCGCGAACGTTGAATCAAAGTCTCTGATTATCCGTTATGGAGATAGCGAGTTTTGAGATCCGAAAGATTTAAAAATTGAAATACCTGGCAGTAGAGGGGAGAAGTATTGCGTTCCGATGAAAAAGAATTACACGTATTATAATAACTGGAAACTTCAACCAGTTTCGGAGTCTTCGAAAATATGAAGTATCGTGACAGAAAATTCCAGGTTCAACCGATGAACTCACCTTGAGAAACGCACGCGATGGCCGAAATCGCATCTGTCGGACCGCGAATTTCCTCTCAATTTCGCGTCACGCGATATGTGCGTGTCAACGATGGACCACGCGTTATTGTCACCTTCGATTACAAACATCTTCGAGCCGATCCTTATACAACGGTCAGAGCATGTCGTTGGGCGATTTCACAATCCCGATTCCATACCAGACATGCGTACGTGCTCGCGAACGAGGCTTCCTCGCTCCACCTCTTTTTACGCGCGTAAGTAGACCACTTTTCGACACTGACGGACCGCCCGCTCACCGACGAAGACACCAATCACGCTGACAGACTTCCTGTTCTTGAAAACATGACATTTCTAACAGTTTTAAACGAGTGCGGCACGATATTGGAAACACACGATGACACCTGTCCACTCTTCCCTCACCCATCGTGATCCGTCCGATCGAACCAAATCGATCGATACCTCATTGAAAAGGGAAGAAACGATCGCGGAAGAAGATGGAGTCGCGGGGTTAATCGGTGGAGAAATATTCCGGTATCTTTTCGCGACGGCGTCATCGCGCGAACTAAAGAATATCGCAGTTGTAATTAAGAAAACGGAGCCGCCGCCGCCGCCACCGCCGCCACCGCTCTCTCTCCGTGGGGGCGAGGGGGTGCAGCTGGCTGAAGGCGTTGCGGGGCAGGGTGTGTACCCCGACGGGGGTGCCGGCACGGCAGACGGGGGTGGAAAAGTCTGAAAAACGCGCGCATGACAATGCCGCCCCTCCTTGTCCACCCCACCCCCTCGCACTGTTCTTTCTCCACCACCGCCTTGGTCGCCTCCTTCCTCTCTTTCTCTCTCTTCTTTTTCCACCCTCAACGAGTGGAGCCAACAGGGTGGGGGTGTCGGGGACTAATTAAAAATTCAGCCGACGACGAGATCTCCGAAGACGTTGGCCTGCTACCCCGCATTTCCCTCCACCACCCCCGCCATCGCCGTTCATTCATTGCTTCCAGTTCCCTTTCTCTTTCTTTTGCCCCGTTCTTCCCGAGGTGACTCTCTTTCTCACGTCTCTCTAGACGTCCACGCCGCGCGTCTTTTATTTTTCTTAGCCGTGGCCACGCGACCGCCACTGATTCTTCTTCCTCCTTTTTCCTTCCCATTCTTTTTTCGCTTTTTTCCTAGCTGCTTTTAGTTCGCCCTTGCTCCAAGAGGCGACAGGTTGCGTTTCGAGTGCGAAGCAGGAGTAATGAGTAAATTAGACGAGATTGGAATGGTTTGGCGTGTTTATTTTGGGACAGTTTCGCGGTGGTTGATTGTAATTGATCGATTCAACTTCTAGGTTAAGGGCATTACGAAGAATTAGGACAAGAGGTTCGTGTTAGGTGATCGCGAACGATTTATAGCCCCTCAATCGACAGGATTTCAAGCTCAGCTAACGCCAATTCTACAAATCGTATGGATTTGTCGATGATCGTTTGCGAAAGCTACAAGGCGGCTTTTAAATTCCTTTTATAGCTTTGTGACAAATCTGATCTACCGATCGATTTTTCGAATTTTTAATTAACCAAGATTTAATACAAAAGTTTGCAACCAACTATATCTAAATGACTGGATTTTTAAGAGCTTATAAAATTGAACTTTTCTATACTTCGTTACACTTTCTTACACAGTAAATTAAGAATATATGACCGAAAGTTAGACTTCACTGTTCAGCTTCCACTGGATTATAATAATCGTAATTCACAATTAACAAAAACACGTTACATTTTACTTTTACAAGCAAGCGTACTAAAGTATCATCGATAAGAAATGAAAAAAAAAGAAATCAAGTTTTCAGAAACGTTAATCCAAAGACATCGAAACGACAAACAGTTGGGTATTTTCTAAAACTATTAAAACGAGAATCACAGGTAAAATTAAAGCTATCAATTAGCTCAAACTTTAACTATCAAAACTTACAAAGTTTTAGAAGTACTGGCGCATATTTCAAAATAACGACGTTGCAAGGAGTGAAGAAAATTCGTGCACGAGGAAAGTTTCACCAGTTTTCAAGTTCAACGGCGCGTCGTGGTCGTCGCGACGCGTACTTGTCGCAAAATCCCAAAATAATGTCACACTTCGAACAAAAACGGCGTTGTTCCGGTCAAGCGACGGCCACCGAAATATTCTCCAAAGACAACAGTTGTAACCGTTTAAAACTTTGCTTTATTTTAAATTCACTCACCTTGCGCGATCCTGACCGCGGGCATTTTGATCCTCATGGTGCCGTTCGTCGATTTTCGCGACAGGTCGCACGATTTATGCCTCCGATCTATGCGTTTCCTTTGAACGTCCAGGACGGAAAATAATTCCGCAGTCTTCTTGTGATCCTTCGCGACGGTTTCTTGCTATTTCTTTGGAACTTCAACACGTTTTATGGGAGTTATCGGCGAGAAGAAAAGGGGGAGGCGAGGACCACGCTGGAAGGAAGTTCCTTCGAGCACGGTAAGGCAAAGTGGACGATCGACGCTTCTGTCCTCCTCCCCCTCACCTCCACCCCACGGTGTTGCTTCCGTTAAAGAAGTCCATCCGACGTTTCACCTGTTTCCACCTTGAAAAACTTCACTTCTGTTCCTCGAGTTTTTCAAACGTTCTCAATCTACCCTCGCGATTAACCCCCCAGTCGAAGCACTTTATTTCTATTTAATTTATTCCGATTATCTTCAGTCTCTGTTACGAATCTTGTTGCGTGACTCCCGTCCGATCGTGCACCTGGCCGCGATGATGACGGAATTGACAGTCGGCCGGGACGCACTTCTTCGTCAACTAATGTTCGTCCTCATCGTGTTCTTCGGTTGGCGTTTAGCTTGACGCGTTCGCGAGAGCCAGACACGACACACGTCTCAACACACATATACACTGACTTATACAGTAACGTAAATCGAAGTGTATCGCGATCGACACTTCAAGGAGGATAGAGGGTAAACGACGCGGATCGGCACACGTTGAGACTGTCCGCGTGCACAGGTGTGATTGCTTTGTCGGCGATTCACCAGATTCCCTTCAACTGATTTTTCCTTCGGAACCAGCTCGCACTAAACGATTCTCGGAGTTTCACCTTGCGGAAATGTATTCACAGTGTCACCAGTGTCACCCAGCTGTGGCCGTCGCACGTTATCAGAGAGTTACACCGTGCCAATCCACGATCATTCCAACGATCCTGTCGTCGTTTACATCACCTATCTCACGAATATTAACGAAAAAAAAAGAAAACAAAATATAGTGTCCTGGTATCAACTGTCCGCTTCTTAGACTGTTGTGATACACTCCTTTCCCGCACACACACACACACACACACACCTCTTTCAAACTTCAGCAAATGTTGCTCTAATAACGATTAAAAAGCGCGCGCGTCACACACGCGTTCATCTGAACTGTCGTCCGTTACGGGTTTCCTTGGTTCCTCCTAATACTTTCTCATTATTACACCGATCACGAAAACCACAACGAGGATCGCGGCGACGTTGGTCCCTCGTTCTTCCGGTCGCGTACACGTACAAGACAGTCAACAACGTGTTCTTTCTTAGACAACGCGTATCCTGGCCGTGATCCTCCACGGTTAGAGGACGAAGCTGGTGCTGTTGTCTCAGCGTGTGGCCTGACGCGCGGATGCTGGATGCCTGATGCCGGCGTGGACCAGAGCGACGATGGTCCAGCATGGGTCGTATCTCTGAGTGGACTGTGCCGGACGGTGCGCCTAGTCGTGCCGTGCGGGACCTGGTGTGTCGGGCACTGCGCTCACTTCGGACGCGCTCGGTTCGCCTCGGCGCCGAGGCCGGACACCCCACGCGCTCTCGGGGTAGTTTTCACCCCCGTGGTGGGGGTAACGTGCTTCCCCTCTCTGTTGCTCCCCGTTGGCGTGCCCGAGGCTCTCGCTCACGCGAAGTCTCTCTCTGTCTGCCAATCGACATCTGCTCTCGCCTCTCTCGATCTCTCTCCCTACTCTTCGCGTGCAGTTGCTCGCGCGCGGACTACACTGTGTGTATACCCGTGCGCGTACGTGGTCTCTTCTATCTCCTTGCGCCGCTCCCGTTCCCCATGTCCGTCGCGATCGTTCCTCTCTGTCTGGATCGGGGAGTAGCGGATTTCTCGCGCGACCGGACCGACAGTCTCGCGACGCTGACGCGGGATCGCGCGACTACCTACGGGTGTGGGGTAGCCGCTTTTTTGGAAGCTTTACCCCTTGTATTTGTATTTGTTCTCTTCGTTGTTTTTCTGTTGTCGATTTAACATCTGTTCTTGTCCCAGGAAATGGCAATTGTATTCTTATTCTACGATTTTTAATTAAAATGTTGTACTCGACGATTTCTCATTTTTAGAGATACAATCAATCTAATAGTGTACATACAGATTTTAATAGTTTCAAATATTTACATATTTTAGGACTTGCTATGGAATAGTAAAAATTGAGTAAAAATGTACAATGTATAAAATTACAAGCGAAGAAGATTCCGGAAAGACATTCTATAAAAGAAGCATCGTTGATGATATAAATGAAATTGCACCAACAAGTACACAAAATATAATTGTATTTATATTAAACAAATTATGCGACGTCGCACATGCACTAAAGGATGTAAAAAGTATAAATACAGTTTTATCAATTAGTTTTGTATACTTTAATGCGTGTACGTAGATTTTTATGAAATCGAGTTTTCATTTTGTGTAAGTTTTGTTGCAAAGAATTAGAAAAAACGTCGTTATTTTTGAATAATGCTTTAATGTTAATTAATAAACAAATTAGTGTTCTTGAAGTGTTCGAAGCCCTTATAATTTTCTCAGTATTTGAGATTTAGAAGTGTATGTAGATTTTTGAGACTGACTGTATTTGAAAATATTTGTAACTGCATACACTTTTTATATTTTAAGTTCAGGTAGAATATTTGGAGATTTTGTAGTGCTCAAAGAATGCTCCATTTATCCTCACTGTTTTACAAATGGTGTGACTAATCAAAAACCTTGTTTTTCGGATATTTGGAAATATTAATTAATAAAACTAAGCTAAAGAAGGCAACATTGTATTAAGTTGATGGAAAAGTAACGTTGATTGTTTGAACGAATGAAAATATATCAACTGTATTTAATCGTTTATATAATTTCCAATGTTTCCTATGACTCTAGTTTGTCGAAAATTTAGTTCAATGTTTTGAGAGAATTTTAACATAATTTTTCTAACAATTTGAACGATTTTAACATTGTCAAGACTTCACATCATTTTCCCATTAACTCAGTATTTTCTTTATTGCGCTTTTTTTACGTAACATGTTCTCTATTGCGAATCATCAGTGATTTGTCCAACTAGATTTCATGCTACAGATTGGTGACTTTTAGACAATGGCTCTGGGATGTTAAAGCTACTTTTGGGTTTACCTATTTCTACGTTAATTTGGAAGTTATTCTTGTTTGAATCTAGTGCGATCTATCTTTGCTTTCTTGACGAATCTTGCCGATTATTATTATGTTCTTTTACTATAATGATTTGATGTCATATGAACTATGATACTAATGTTTCAATTGTCAATTATTAGTGATATACATATATCAAACTATAACATATATTGCCTTTCCTAAATAAGGCAAAATATCAAATGTAAGATATATAATAATAATTTGTGTTCAAAAGTAAACGAGATATCGGCTTATTTTGATGTATCTAGAGAGGAATGGGATAATGACATGGATTTAACGTAAACGTCGAAAATGTACTTTCCAGTCCTTAAAAGGACTATCAACTAAACCAGGATCAATTTGAACTTTTACCGCTCTGGTTAATGTTTCTGTCTTACCTTTTTAAACAACATGCATCCTTTATTAAAACAGTATTTCATATATAACTAACGTATATTAACGTTCTATAAAAATATCAATATAGATGCAATTTATAAAAATAAATAGTGTAAGTATATGAAAGCCATAGTAAGGGTCTAGAAAAGCTACATGCAGCTCGCGAGTTTGGCTACCACGGTCACACATGTAGCGTGAGCTATAAGTTAATTTGCATAGTCAAGGTTATGAAGAAATGAATAACAAAGGATTTTTTAACATTTTCTTGTTTAAAAAGATATAGCTTACGATTAGACTTTGAGGCAACAAAATCTTACGGGAAATTTGAAAAATTGCAGTGTGCAATTATGAAGAAACGAGTTCTGATAACTCTTTCCAATATTTTCACATTATAAAATTATTAACACATTTTATAAAAATTATTATATTACAAAGGATGAAAATACCAAATTCATAAATGTACTAACAATGTTATAATGTAAAAACATATAAAGGATTATTGAAAGTTATTTTTCTTCAATTGCAAACCGCAATTTTTCAACATTCTCTTACAATTTTGGTAGCTCAGAGTCTAAAATAGTATGTATTTCTAAATAAAAAAGTGTCAAAACGTTCTTTGACGTCTTACTATTTTATATATTTTTGTCATGTTCGTGACTGCACGAATAGTGGTGTGGGTTACTGTAGATTGATGATCTTTAAGTTGTGATCTTTTATGATAGTGCTATGCTTGAATTTATCTTGTACAGTCGTATGTCGTTTAATAGCAGAGAAACATTCTGAGAAATCCATTATTATGCAACTTTGCCGTTATGAGAAGATCATATTTGCCCATAGCCAATTGATAAATCAGCTGCGCGTCGAATTTGCGGAACCTGCAGAAATGGCGATGGCACCGATTTCGGTTAAATAATTACAGGGCATTCTATTTTACAAAACAATACATAAACGATAGGACCGTTGTGCATGCAGTGTCACGTTTATCGAAACATCATCACCTCATGCATGGCTGTACTTGGTCTTTGCAATTAATATTATGCGCATTCTTATAATAAATGGCCAATTATTACTTTTTATTATAACGATTACAATACAGTAATTCAATCTTCTGTTATCACTAATATAATTCAAAACTGCAATGTAATTATTACAGTTGACCCTTGAACAATACAAAGCACTACGCGGTTTCATTTACTCGTAAAATTTCTGTAAAATATATATTGAAAACTTTTTTAGAAATTTATGCTAATTTAACATTTTCCGTGTCAACGATCGAGAAAATAAGTTTTCGCTAACAAAGTACTGTTGTTCCTTGAAATACATGCCTTTGAAGTAAACGTATTTTGAAGTAATCTTTCGTAGAATGTAAACAATATATACAAACAATTTATAATAAATACACTGCAGATTTTTATGTATTTATAAGAAATTTAGATGTGTGGAAAAATAAAGGTTACACGTAATACGCAAAAAATATATAAAATGTTTAAAGTGCAGTGTATTTCATAATATTTAAAGGATGGACAAAATTCTATTTAGGCTATATTCGGATATTTATTTGTCTTAGAACTGCCTATTCGATTTTTATTTAATTGAAATATATTGTAAAATTCAACATTTTGAAAACCTTTTTGTTTTATGTAAAATCGGCACTGAGCGGTAATGGAATTCTGGGAATTCTTTGATAATAGTTTTATTTTCTTAACATACAAACGTTGCTCTAAAATGTAATATATATTTCTATTATATTTTACTATTTTAGTAAATATAATATGTACTCCTATTATATTTTAGTATATATATATATAATGTTTTCGGACAGCAGTATGTAATACAAATTTATAGTGGGAGTAAGAAGGGACGTTTCAAAATTACACGGATTTTCAATTACACTGTACGTCGATGTCCCGAACTTTCGCGTATTTCGATGGACAACTGTAGTGACCATCGTGTACCGTTGCTATATCTGTGGTTGTAAGGCAAACTACCCAAGTCACATATTTAAAAAATTTAAGTTCATGCATTAATTTAGCTCTAGAATATAGAATCTATGCGTTTATCAGGTAAAAATGCATGAAGATAAATTTCTTATGTTCAAAAAAAGAATGCAATCTGACCGAAGTCTGATATTTAACAGTTGTACTTTGAACGGCAATATTTCGAAAGTGAGAACATGGGACTTATATCCTTTTGCCTTACAACCACGGATATTAAAGCGTAAGAAAGTCGAGCGTCAAAATTTCGTGACAATGCCATTTTTCCAAGCCCGATCAATGTTTTTTCCTCTTCCCTGTACAGCTTGTACTTTTCTTTTGCCTTTGATAAATCACTGTTTAAAGAGCTCTTTTTCTGCGTGCACACTCAGTGTGTAGTTCCATGATTACATAGGCATCGAAAGTCATTGTTGTATGTACAAACTTTTACGGATACACCTGTGGCTGTAAGGCAAAGCGATTTAAGTGAATGAATAAAATTGCTAAATATCGGACTTCGATCGGATTGCATTTCTTTTCTTTTTATAATTATCGTTCGAGATCGAGTATGATCATATATCCGGAGAGGTTAATTCTATGAATTGGCTAACGTTATTTAACTGCAGCTTACATTGCCACGCTTATGATGTGGTTTAACCTTCATTCGTTCTTCGAGTCATTTGACACATTTTTCATGTAAAAGATTATATTATTCTGCCACTTTCAAAACGATATATCCGGTACACCACTTCATTTTATGTGAAAAATGCGGGAAAGATATACTGAAAATATTTAATTCTTCATTTTGAGCAAAGTAATTAGAAAAATTAAACATTTATCTTCTATTATCATTTCATTGATGTGTTATCATCGTGTTAATTTGACATACGACGAACGCGGTTAAATCACACAAATAAAAGGCAGATAAGGGTTAAGATGAAAAGTAAAAAGTAGAGAGAGCGAATGAGATTCATTAACGCCGAGATTTTCCTCAAACAAAGTTTCAGAAGTTAGGGGATAACTCGTAGTCATATACGCCGATAGATTCGTGATCATCTAGACGGGACTGCATTCGGTGTTTAAAGATAACAGGGTTTTTCCTTATCTTTCAATTACGGCTTAGTGCATACGTTATAATTGCCGATTTTACTCTTAAGTACTAACTATTAAATTGATTTTTATGCATTTATGGCAAATTTATAAATATATGCAAAAATGCACAGAATGCACAGAATATGCAGAAATATACAAAATATTTAAATTTAATTTTAAATCGTTATATTTTGGGGATGAAACAACATCAAAAGTAGGTTCTATTTGTTTAGTTTCGTTAACATAATTATGAGTTTGCATAAAAACCCGCAGTTTACTAATTACTGATCAAGCGACCATAAATCTTATGGGACTATGTGTTACATAGTTTTAAATATCGACATCTAAAGAAATTAGAATTTTCCGAAGAATATCTTCCCTTTTGTTGCTTGAAAAGGAATGTAAACACTTCTGAAGTATTTTAATATGCAAAATGTAAAAGTAAACGCAAAGTTATAGATCTTACGCAAGCAAAAAGGTAAAAGTAAAATAGGTAATATGGTTCGAGAACCCCAGGAATTCGGGCCATAAAAATATATGGCATGATTGGTCTATTCTATAACTAGTCTGTGGCCCGGCAACCAGACCTTTCATGGATCAATGGTGACCAACGGTCACGGGTCACGATCGTATTAAAATGTGCCTTTAGAATAATTGATGAAACAGTTGGACGACCTTGAAAGAGGCTCGGGTGATGTTAATTATCACCCTATACGATCTTTTAAGCGTTGTTTCGGTTCTTGACTTACGTATACTGTAGCTTTTAACGAATCACGATCAGGCAATACTTCTGTTGCGACCAGAAATGACCAGTCTGTTCCAGAACCATTTCTGCAAACATTAAATTGTCCGTACTTTTGCATCTATCCAAATTAAGGATTCCAGAGATCGTATTATCGCTCGCTTGCTGCAATAATGACAAACTTAAACACATTAATTAAAATACCATTACATTATATTAATTAACATTATATTAAAATACCAAATTGTGTAATAAACATTGAACTGAAACAAGAAAGTATTACAATATCATCATTCAGTGCAATAAACTCTCATTTATTGTCTCTTTTACTCTAGTAACGCGAGAACGATAAATTGAAGTTATGTCATTGCAGCAACTGTACATTAACAAATGGAATTCAATTCTGCAAAAAAATCAAAGTGACACTTTTTGAGTTGTATGGTGTATTAATCAGGTAACCAAGTAACGTTTGCGCCGTTTTAATTAGTAAAAATAAATGATACACAAGGTTTATCAGACAATATTCAGAAAAGTTTTCCAACGATCTAACATCTTTATTCCTTTGTTTCATAGTTGACGGAGTGTGTACATGTACCGTTTAGCAAATAAAAAAATCTAGAAACAGCAGTGAACCTCTTTGGCTACCTAATATTTTGATCTGATCAAATCTATAATTATTATTAGACTGCCGGTGTTTATACATTTATGGGAAATGTAAATGTACCAAAAGATACAGAAATTACATAATATATAAAAATATGTAAAAAACCTAAAGTAAAGTTTAAAGAGTGAAACTAGTCTCTGTTAAAATTTTATTTATTTAACCCTCGGTGTCCCAACAATGGGGGGTTGAGTTCCAGGTAAAAATTTTATTGCTTATTTTCTCCGAGATTTTTCTGCCAAACAGGTTTAAACATTTCGCTGTGCGAGAATACAGGACGTGAATTATATTGGTCTGGAATCGTGGATTAGCTTTGAATAGAAGTATGTTTCCAAATATGTTGACTTTCTCAAAACGGAATCTTTAATCCAATTTTTCGGAAAACCACATCCTTCAAATTTGCGTGCAGCTTAACTCAAAAAATAATTAATCGATTGAGCTGATCCAAAGCATATATATATACATAACTAAGTTCTTCATCATATGAACCTACAAGATTCATAATGTTAAATATTCAAACTATGTTTATTCCATAATTAAAATAAAAATTTCATACAGAAATCATTCCTTTGTTTTCAGAGTCGCGTCTTGTTATTAATTTTTAATTATTTTAAACAAGATTTAGGTTTATACGATGGGTATTTCTATTACAAAAAAACTCCGTTTAATCTTTTGTTCTAAATCAAAGTAAAAAAATACCAGACTGCATGCCGATCAACACCGTGAACAGTAAGGTCCACGGAGAATAACATTTATTACTTTGCAAAATGCAGATAAACTGTAGCCAAAAGAAAATTGTTACATCATGAAATTTTAAAAAATGTATATATATACATATATGGAAAGTGACGATAGGTTTCATTAAGGTAACGTTACAAGAAAATTTACGAAAATCACTTTGATTTTAACGTTTTATTTGAGTCTTCCCTCTTAAGTAAGATTTGTACCTTAAATTAGAAGCTTTAATTAATGTCAGACATTTGTCCAAATTTCCTTAAAGCCGACAACAGCAAAATATTAAAGCCGGAATTAAACGACTCGTTGCGGGGGCGGTCATCGAAAAAAAACACTGTGAGGACGGAGGTTAATTGTATATTTATAAAAATATATATTTGGGTAAATATCTGCAATCTAATTATTTAATTACGTCTTTATTGCATAGTAGAACAAATTTTGCCAATAGTGCGGGAGAAAGTTGGGCAAAGTAATTCTCGTTGATGATGTGAGTAAATTGGAAAGAGTCGGTGAAGGTTGTTTTGGAAATACCTTGGTTGGCCGTTAGTCGGCAGGGTGACGTTGCGATTAACACTGGCCAGGCGTTTAAATTACTCGAGGTAATTTCCACGCGTGTTAATGCCGGCTTGGAGCGGCGCCAAGCTTTTGTTGACGATCGGTGTCACATTTGTTATACTCGCGTTACCCGTGGACCGCGCTAAATTCCCTTGCCGCGTTTCGGCGTATCCCTTCTGATGGTATGACCATTACGTTGCTTTCTGCTTGCACTTCGTTCCTTTTTTTTACCTGATTTTCTTTCGTGGGTCGATGAAAGGGTAATAAGATTCATTAGGACATTTGTCTTCTTTGTGCAACAATTGGAATTTGGTATAAAGTAACAAACTGATTTGTGTTGATGCATTCTACAGCGAATAGTACAAGTTCCGAAGGGAAACGAATGGAAGATCGGTTAGTTTATGTGCCAATTGGATCGTTACTTAATTCATTTAATTAAATAAGGATATTTTTTTTAGGGTTAGAAGAACGTTGCTTGGAATTTTATCATATTAGTATTCGTGATTATGTTGCAGAACCAATTATATCTAATTAAATTATAATGGTGTATACCTTATGACTATAAATACCTGTTAATTTTTACAAGGGTTGTTTTTTATATGAATTCCTCAATTTAGATAATTTAATTATTTGATCATTAAGCCTTATTATATTAATTAACTATTGGTTTTGACTTTTGTGTCTGAAAATCTCTAGATGCAAAAATCAGAAGCATGCAGAACGTCTCGCAGTTAGATCCAAACAAAAGTTTACCTCCACATGTGCATATAAAATTATGGCTAACGAAAAACTTTGTGAAAGTTATGAATCGCGACAAATATATTTGATCACCTTAAATAAAAGTTTCAAAAACATTTTTGTTACAAAGTGTTGCCTATAAAATGATGAACAGGTAGCATGAGAAAAAATTAAAATGATTTGCTGAAATTTCTTGGACGACAAAAGATTAAGGAATTACAAGGAATTAATGGAAGATAACTCATTTTTAAAGTATATTGATATTTGTTTTTGCGTCGATGTATAAAAATAAGTACAAAAAGTGTAAAATCGTAAATGCTACAAATTATGCTGCAAAATTTGGTGATCAATTTTACTACGCGAACTGACAACTTTTCTGTCCTATGAAATTGCTATCATCGTCTAAGCAGACAGACGTTCGAAAGTAATCCTCTTCCGAACCGCGCAAACATCGAAAATCTCTGATTCGACTTGTAAAACGCATCCGCCTGAGTTTAGTGATCGATGGAATTCGAGGAATCGTTTCTGCACGTGATCGCAGCAACAATGTTCCTCGTATTCGTCAGTCAGTCGTGAACGTTATAGATCCGCGTCGCGATTGCCGATGCATGCTGGTCCCCTTCGAACTTCCCGTAAACACGTATACACACGACGTCGAATCGTAGAGAAAGTGGAGTAGACGAGTGTACGCAAGGAGGTACCTGCTCTCTCACATTAATTATTCCGTGACTAAACCCTTCATCCGCGGTGGGATCGATACCCGCGACGCGGATCTTTCCACGGGATTATTCGTCCGAGGATCGAGATCCTGTGGCCGAAACACAGTGCCGAGAAGGATAGACTAACGGAAAGTATATACGAACGAAAGGGATAGAATCAGAAGGAACTGAGGCTTGTAGTACTTTAAATTTTCATAACGAATTAATAAATATTTAATAGTGGATGAAATATGTAATTGATAAATATAGAATTGATAGGAATTTCTGTATGAAAGTTTAACAAATGCGGGGTTAAACATTTCATCGTATACAGTATATTTTTTATATTTTTTTGAAAACGAAGATTAAATAATAAACGCAAAAATAACAATAATGTACTAAATAGACGTTGATTTTTATTGGTACCTGTATTACTTTAATACATTAATATTTTCAATATTGATTAAAATGTCGATGCGCTGCAATTGTAAACGACTTTAAGTGGTATAAAATTGAGAAAACGGATTCATAAGTTTTGTGCTTCTTCGTTATAAATTAGGATAACATAAATTATCTTGAAACTCGTCTCTTAAAATCTAAATAAATTTCATTAGCCACATGTCGCTAGTTTAACAGTTTATACTTTTAGACGTGCCCATCGACGGCGACGTAATGACTTAACAATGAAATGGTTAAAATAGAAGGTACAAATCAGGAAAGAGAGTTTTTGCAGCAAACGGTAGTATAAATGAACCAGAAATGTTTCAAATCGTTCCAAAATTAGAAGAGAATATAAAGATGAGTCATCCAATTTTAATCGTTTTCGAAGTAAATTCATTTGCAATTTAAAAGTAATTGTTAAAGATCAGTTTCCTATTATTCTCGGCATGAGTGAATTCTTGCAACTCTATTACAATAAATAATTTCTTAACAATATAATTTAGTATTTAATCCACAAGGCATATTAGACACGCCAAATATTTCGATCTTTTGAAACTGTGTGGAATTTTTGTTCATCGAACACAATTTAGTTAGTTCTTCGACGCGAAAGCACCCCTATGCATGCATGTACACTATACACTATCATGCATACGTATTTGGACACTTGCACATTATTGTAAAGTAAAAAACTATTAGTACGACCGATTCAAACTTTTTCATCGTAGATTATACGATTCAGCTTGAAGATCGATCGTTCAATGATGACATTTAATTTTTTCAATATCTCCTTACTAATAGAAAAAGGTTTTGATTGGTTTACTAATAACAAAAATAATTTATGTGGTCACGTTAGGTAATTTATTCGATATAGACGAATAAAACACCTAAATACATGCAAGGGGTGTTTTCATCATAAAGAATCGAATTATGACCGATAAACAGAATAGTACAAAACTTCTATTAAAGTCATCAAGTTATCCGTATAGTTTTAAAAAAAGCAAAATTTAATACTGACTTTTGTCAGTACTTCACACATACAATCACAAAAATTGATTTTTCTCAACTTAATAATAAACCGCCTGGACCCATTTGATTCTTCCAACTTATTAATATTCTTTTAATTACAAAAATCTGAAGCACCGTCATAGAAAAATGTTTCGTAGAAGTATCGTTAGTACTTCAGACATGTGCTAGCGCCCTTTAATTTACTACCATGGAACGGACGTTTTTTCTGTTTTCCTCTGGTCCAGAAAGGAGGAAGAGGCAGGGCAACAAGCGATGAAAATGTTTTCCAGGCTTAGGGGCTGGTCCTGGCCCGCGAAGGATCTGAAGTGACTTTTAACTAACCCGAGAAATTATCTGTTGCGGCTCCTGCGACACAGGCTCCCGGGGACCTGGACAGTGTTCCAGAACATGGACCTGTCCCACGTATCTCGAACGATCTGTGTTTGAGTATACTGCGTGGACCGTAGCTTGAACTCTTGTTGAATTTCGTTGGAGAATTTTATGAATGGGAATGCTAGATTTTCTCGTCAATGATTTCGGTATTCCTGAATTATTTAAGGTTAAGATCAACTTTAACACTAAAACTACCAAGGTAGTCAAAACAACCCATTTGTGATTTCTTATAAAAAATGTATAAATTAACGGTAATTAGTGTTTTTTAAGATTTTCGAGGATTTTCTGCTAACAGTGTGATTGTGGAATTATTTTTCGTGCATTATGTCTTTTTACAAGTACCTATCTTTTTTATTATCTTGCCGTAAAGAAGTGGACATTAATCGTTGGTAGTTCTAGTGTTAAGGGATATTGAGGTGTACTAAACAATATATGAGCTGCTCAGTAGCCAAACATAAAATTGAAGAATTTACATAAAACAAAGTTTATCAGTTTGACTTTCGAAAGTTTCATATGGAGAATATGTTGGATTACATAGATTAAAGCTTACTCCTTTCATATAATGCATACTTAATGTGTTTTAAAATAACGGTCAGAAGGTTTACAAGATTTTTTGATAATTTTATGAAAGGAAAGAAACATGAAGTTTACAGAATCGTTATTTATGGATGGTTAAGTATTTATTAAAGGTCTAATAGTCTACAAGTAATTATTTATTTATTGGGAAAATGTAACACTTCTGTTGTTGAGTACAAGCTTTTGCTTTAAACACAGGTACTTTGATATTTACCTTTTATGTATCGTTTGTTTATTTATTATTATAGTACGACATAGATATACTGTAACTGTTTTATTAAACAAATTTTTATGTAACTAAAGTAATTCATAAAGCCCAAGATATGAATGTGTAATACGGAAAGATACATAACTCTATACTCATCTAACATTTCATCAAATTATACAGTTTATCCTCCTTGAATACTTAATTTTTAATTAAAAATTCGCTTCTTATTGATGAAAACTGTTTGCACTTAAGCACCCTTGAATGGCTATTCAATTTCAAATCACAGGAAAACTTATAGCCTGCAATATGATCGTAAAGTTCCACCATATTACTCCACATGCTGGCCCAGAGCAGCATTTTCTCACCCGTCAATTTCCAAAAGTCATCCCTCGACATAATTCTGCCATTAAAAGCAAACCCACTGAACTTTCACAAGAAGATCTAAAGCATATGTCCAGCAATTTCAAACCTTCAGACGACGACTTTATTGGGCAGCGTGTTATCAGAGGAGGCATTAAAAACGACGGCGAATTTATAAGCGCGGCTAACCGGCTCGCCTCGTATTTATTGCAGTGCCAGATAGATCGTATCGTCTATTCGGAATGCATAAGTTATCAAGCCTGTTTATTACGGACGTGCACGCTATATAGCACGTCTGCGGGCCAGGTCTGCGCCAGAAGAGAAATTCCAAGTGCATCTCCTTCGCGTGTGTGTTATCCCTAGAAAACGCAGCGATCCGTTGACCCGTGTGAAACTCCCACATTCATTACCGCGAGGGCACTGTGTTTCAAACGTCCGCAAGTTCAGACGATTTTTCCGCCGTGTCTTAACCCGTGGGTTTCTACGATTCCCTGCCACAGGAAGAGGTCTTATACGGTCACTCCTCCTCTACTTCCTCGCCAACGTTTTCATGCCTCTGGAATATTTTCAAACCTTACTGGAAGTCGTTTACGTGTACTTGTTTAAAAATAGTAGCAAAAATCGGCCTTCCTCTGTTGCCAGTGCAAATTCGTAGTTTTATTTTTAACGATGTACGTTGGTTTTGATTATCGATTATTAGCAAGGTTGAAGCATGTGAATGGGAGATGTAAGAAATGGATGCACGCTGTAATTAAAAGTGAGGGAAACCAGGGAGTTACTCGGTCTTTGACCCGAGGAAAGAGTTTAGGTTGCAGGAGAAGGAAGAGAAAATGGGATTTACTTCCGATAAATTATTATCGCGGAAATTAATTAACTACTAGGCTGTGTTTCACGATGTTTTGTAGCTTTTGTTCATGGAAAATATTTTTCTACATTATCGGGAAGTCTTTGCATGTTAACGTTTTGATAGAGCACAGTATTTTCAAAGGTAGCCTAATAAATAGACCGTCACCGTTCATTCATCAGAATGATTAAAATAACATAGACGTTTAAATGTCAAACGTTATTATTCAAATATTTAATTTTTTAAATCACAATGGTCAACATAATTATTAGACCATTGATGTTTATGTAAACGCATACTTCCCTAGGAAGGAATAAATATGTGAAGCTTAAAGAAAAATTTGTTTTAACTTGTTGATCCTTTTCAGCCGACTGTCACCATTATTCGTTATAAAAGGTGCTTCAATTATTTTTCGTATGTTACGATGCAAAGATGAGAAATTTACTAATAAAATACTTTATTTAAACAGTTTATGCTCTACGTGTAATACTAATCGATATTCTATTGTAACATACAAGATGTCCAATGAAATTCTTGTCTGTCTATAAGCTGGCACAGTCGCTCTCGGTTAATTACTCGTTGAAACGATGCTCAAAACTTGCGATAATGATCTAGAAGAATTTATCCGCTAGATTTCTTTATTTCGTATGTTACGATCTCGGGAGCTGTGTCGCTTGCGCCATGTGTGGACACGTGTGCCATTTAGCAGTGCGGCCGCCTAGTTAAGTCAAACAGCAGGCCGCGATAACGTGGAATCAAGAACGCGTCTCATGATCGCCGTACAATTTACAACGTTCTATAGTACACTTGTAACACACACCAATCTTATTGTACGAAACCGTTTGTGTCAGAGAAATGTATGTAAAAATCTGTAAAATCTGATAAAATCTTAATACTATGAAGGTGCTCCGATTGACAAGCGGAAAAAAGAAGTATTGCTTAAGAATTCTTTTACGAGAAACGTATAAGGAGCGACAATTTGAGATTTTAACGCTTTCAGTACCTTAGAGCCGATATATCGGTTTTCTGGGTTTTCCGAAAAATACCTTTCCTATCGGCTTTCCATTTTTAATATCATCTAAACTCGCGCGATGAGAGTTTATTTTTATAAAATAGGTTTACATAATGAAACATATGTTTAGTCGATAATAATATGAGAAAAAATAGAATTGTGTGGTGTGCAGTACGAAAAGAATATCGAGATCAAGATAACGGTATATTCTACGTGCAGAAGAGAATAAAATATAATTCGCAAAAATATGATAATGTTTATTCAAAAGCAGAAACGATTCCACAGGAAAAAAATTTATTCCTTTTGCCATCCATTATAAGCTTTTACTAACGGAAAATATTTCTTTTCTTTTTTTCGGGTAAAACTGCATACGTCTCACAATAAAATAAAAAACCGTGAAAATATCTCCATTTTTAAGGAAAATATATTACATTTAAGAAATGTTTCCAAAAACGCATTTTTCTCAGGTTTAATACTAGTATATTGGGTGTGTGCAAAAGTTTTGATGGGTTCGATCGTAAATGATTGCATTATCATATTCAAAATAATTTATTTAATCAATCAGAGAATCGCAATTATTTTCAATAACTTTTGCCTGTTATTCTAGTAGCAATCGTATTTCCGAATATTAAAAATTACCTAATCTTTCAAAAAACAGTGAGACGCGATATGTTATGCAATTTATCAAAAAACGATTATTAACCTATGCACTCAGCTAATAGATACATATGAAAGTAGAAGTACAATGCACTAGGTAAATGCAAAAGCTTTAATTACTTATCAATAGATTGTGCGATAAGCCACGTATCGTCCTTTTCAAGGAGAGATTACGAGTTCTTTGTCATGAAGAAATCCTACTACAATTAGAATAATTTACAATAGTTATCGAAAATAATAACGGTTATCCAATTTATTAAGCAAATGTTTGTTAACAACAAAACAGAATATATCAATTTATGATCAATTCCATCAAAACGTTTGCACGCACCCAATATTTACCATATTTTTTCTTTTGGAAGTATTATTGACATCGGCTTGTAGAAAACATCAATGCGAGATGCAAACCGAATTAATATCCCGCTTGTATTTAATTCCATATATAACAATTTGAGGTAAGTTTTTGTTTAATAGTAACATGTATAATGAGGCTGCTAATAAAGTAAGCATCATACAATGACAATTTATAAAGTACTGATTATTGAGAAGAATACTGAAGTTTCAAGGTAAAATGTAGTCCATCTCTATTAACAAAAGAGAAGTACTTCATATTTTTACTTGATTCCTGCACCAAATATGAAGACATTTCTGGTACAAGTTATTGAAATTTTAAGTCAATATTTCAATTATTTTCGGATATTTTATTTCCACCAACTTATGAAATGTGTTCCAAGAAAATCACGTTTAAAGTTTCATGTATATTTACAGATGCATGCGCACGGATCTTTTTTAAATATGTTTGAACTTCAAAATATTCTTTTAGAAATGTCCTGAATAGTTCCATCTACCCCAACGTTGAAAAGATTCGATCTTTTAGTATGTACTACAC
Organism: Eucera pruinosa; assembly: GCA_028830335.1. Taxonomy (NCBI): domain Eukaryota; kingdom Metazoa; phylum Arthropoda; class Insecta; order Hymenoptera; family Apidae; genus Eucera; species Eucera pruinosa. Next base: position 2,914,559 of record JAMYCR010000015.1, on the reverse strand, counting down.
AAATATAACTTTCGCTTAGCTGTTAGATACACTTACAGAGAATACAGTAACGTGAATTCTGATATGAGGTGCTTACCCCGCTAGGGGGGCATAATTAATTACGAAGCAAATAAATGATTAGTTACTTATTAGGCAACCAATGGTAATTAATTTTAGTGACGTTAGAAGACGAACATGTCCGAAATTATTTTAGGTATATAATCCAAAAAAAAACATACAAGGAATATTTTTAGCGTCAAAAGTGTTAAGTAAGGGTAAAATTTTTAGTGAATTTACGATACACAATATTAATGAACGCGACCTGTTGAATTTCTAGAGATGTAATTATACTATCGTTGAAATTTTATAAAACAATCGTATATGAACCATGTAATATATAAATTGTCATTATTGTTATTATTATTATTATTATTTGCTACTCTCAGATTTCTTGTGTGGATTTATTTTCAATATTTCCATGTAAATGACCGTTGTTCACCACTGCTCGTCATTCGACACGTGAATCACCTTTGTAAAGTCTTATCTTCGAACAAAAATTTTATAAATCAAACTTGTGCTTCGCTATAATTAAGAGCACCTTTACCAAATCTTTTACGTATAAGATATAGTATTACAAAGAGAACTTAAATAGATATTACTTAACGAAATGAAGCATTTTTGGTACAACATAATAGGCTTTAATACAGTAATTTAATCCATTCGCCAGTAATAAAACCATAAAGTTTATGTGCTCACCTAATACACGTTTAGAAACGGTTATTTCCTGAGAAAGTGTATATACACCTAGAAGACTCGTGCAAGTCCCCCAAACTCAACCGTCAAATCTTTACTTCCGACAGATGGATTCAAGCTATTCCTCCGGAAAGGAGATGCGAAGGGGTCCTCTGTATCGCGTTAATTTCGGACACCCGTTACAGGGAGAAGATCGTCCAAAGGGTGAAAAAACGTTGCGTGGACCATCTTGGTGACGATGCCCGCACAGCCTCTCCCTCTTTCTCTCTCTCTCTCACTCTCTCTCTCTCTCTCCCTTCCCTATCCCGAGCCCTAACAACGCATCCTGTTCGGGGTTTTAAAGATTATTTTTACTTCGGGACAAAAAAGATCTGTCTGGCGACTCGGCGACGTGCACATGTGCCTCGCCACGACGAACGACCAAGACGACGACGAGGAGGACGAATGGTTTCGGTGCGCTTTTCGTTGCCAGCGTCCAGCTCTTCGTGGGAGTTTATCGTTTCCTCTCTGTCCTTCTTCCTCTATTTGTGCGCGGCTCTGACGTTCGTCCTCTAGCGTCTGTTGTAAAATGTAGGGAAAAGAGGGACACGGAGGAGCGAAGATAAAAGCAAACGCGTCCCCAAAGCGTCTGCGCCGTCGCGTTGGTATATCGGTGACCAGAGGATGGTCAAGAGGTCGTCTAAAACCGCACTGCAGGCTTCCTGTGTCTGCCTCTTGTAAGCCAGATACGAAATACGTGTATACCGATCTTTGCTCGACTGGAAGATCGTTGAACGTCTTGGACCAAGTAATCTCTCGCAGGTGCGAGGGGAGTTCGCTTTGGGCCCAAAAGGGGTACGCCTTCCGGCGTCATGCTTTGATATCACGCTACTTCAGTTTACTTGGACATCTTTGTCGACACTGGCCTTATTGTGAATTGTAGTTCTATTTCTGATAAGGGTTTCTTGAAACGGTCCGTTAGTTGGTATGTAGTCAGGGAAGTTTCGTTTTGACTACGCGTTAAAGGCTTCTTGGTTTAGAATAGAAGTTTTCGGGTAACAAAGGTAATTTCACGTGAAATCATAAATCTTGCAAAGGTTCATTTATGTAAAATAAATGTAGAATGTTTCTTTTATGGGATAATACTAAATTAGGAAAATTATATTTGTAATAATGAAAAAATACTAGATTTGCGATCTTATTTAGGTAATGAGATGAGTCATAAGCTCTTGTATAGTTTATATTATTGCTTTTTACATTATTCGTAATTATATTACTTTTGTAACCTTTTTCGATACAATTATCACAAATATAGAATAAGGCTATATATAGAATACCACGCCTCTTATATGTATCAACTATTAGAAGGATCCTTGATAGAAATCCTTGAACTATTACACTATTTAATTACCCAGAACATCTTCACACTTTCCTACATTGTTTCGTACATTAAGGAAATTAATTTATAATTCAAATTCCCCGCAAAACTTTACTGAATACACCGTAAAATAAAGATTGAGGAATGCATTGACCGCTATGTTCGACCTTTGGCTACGCCAATGCGGCATGTGTGCTCAAGAGAAGCGGAGTCAGATACCAAATATAACCAGAGAGACAGACCCCTTGCCAAGGGTGTTTAGACCATCCTCTTCGCAAGGGTTAGCCCTGGTCCTGCTTGGACCGGGTGCGTTCCTCTCGAGAAACTTGGTTTTGACGTGTTCAAGGGAAAGGAAAAGCGTGGCTGGAGCCAACTGATCTTCTCCCCTCGTGTTTCGTCGTTTCAAGATATTTTCGTCCAGATTTTCGTAACCGGCTATTTAAAGGCTGGCTTCTTTAAAATTTGCAGCAGGACCGATCACTAATTTACAGCGGAAACTCGCAGCTGTTCGATCCTGAGACATAGTGTCCTGACCCTCTGTCTTCCGGGGGTCGTTGAACTAAGAGGAATTAGAGAAACGTCTTATTCGAACGAGCGTAGCGTTTCCATCTGACCGAGAACGGACAAAGAAAGAGTGCCGAAAAATGAGGAAGGCTAGTTTCCGTGTTTTCCTTGGCACGAAGCTGGCACGAAAAATTTTGAAGTCGAAGATCCTATAAATCCTCTGCTCGCTCGATGATTAACGTCGTCGTGAGCTTCCGGGCTTCTCGTTTCGCGAATTACCAACAGCGGCTACGCTCTATCGATGATTCATCGATTCCTTAAATCACCAAGACGAAGCGGGCAAGCGATCTCTGGGTCCCTTTTGCATTTTCTTCGAATTTATCTTCTTCGATCTCTTCCTTCTTCCTTGCCGCATCTCTCGCCATTTTGGTCCGCTCAACGCAACTCGCAAACACGCGTTTTCCCATGTCCAGCTTTGCATAAAAAATTTCCCACCCTGCTTACTAAGTTCACACCAGTCCTAGGCGGACGCAATGATCGGGGAGGGTGAGCAGCAGGGGTAAAAAAAATGTATTGGGTGACTCCTGGTGGTAGCGCCGATTCGCTAGGTGGATTCCTTCGATCGAAATCCGAAGAGTTGTCATGAACGTGCGACTTCCGTGATGGGGGGCCCCCTTGTCTGTTTTTTCTCTCTCGTTCGTTTCAGGCTGTGGGGATTCAGGAAGACGGGGGGAGGGCGATAGAACTTCCACGCGAGGACGGAAACACCTTGTGCGATGTAAAAAACTAGTACGAGGGGCAGGTTTCGAGGGCGAAAGAGGGGAGGAGTTTACGGTACCTACAGTGGCACAGATTCTCCGACAACGGAACATGCGAGGGCAAGGTAACAGAAAAAAACGAACGAAACAGGGGGAGGGAGGGATGAAGGAAAAAAATTAAAATACTGGCGAGAAAGCTAGGCCGGATGAAGTGTTTTCCCTCAGCTTTTTGGGAAAATCTCGTTCGCGACTCCGTGAGAACGTATTCCTTGGTACCGTTCGTTTAAAAAACGCTTACCTTTTGGGAATGTTATGGTCATGCTGCAAGCGGATGTTCTAGTGATTGATGCGTATAGGGTGGGAAAATAATTGTTACTATGCTAGTTTAACTATTTCGCTACGAAGGACGTATATATACGTCTTGAATAATCGAGCTGTCATTCGCTAAAGTACATCTATACTGTTTTTAACACCACAATAATACTTTTACTACCATTGGTCCTTATTGGATTACAATTAACGACGCTAAACATCTAAATATCTGCCACCAAATTATTCTTAAATTAATGAAAACTATCCTCATCTTTGCATCAGAAAAGCTTTTCAATTTTAAAATGCCGTAGAGAAAGGGTTAAATATCAGATATTTTTCGAATATTTTAGATAGTTACTTTTATGATAATATCGTGAATTACGACTTAATAAATGATAGAAATTCACAATTGAATAAAAGTTTACAGCATATGATTTAAAGTCAAACAGGATATTTTTTCGAAACTGGGGCTGTACATATTTAAATCTTTTCAGAGTGCTATGGTAGATTGAAGATAGCCAATGAAATCTTTTATTCTGAATATTCCACTTGTTGCTAGGATTGATAGCCAGCAATTGAAGATCGAACAAAAGATGTTTCGAAAATAGTGGATAGCTTCCATATTTTTTAAAAAATTAATATTTGCATTGAAAGTTACGCTTGTATTTCTTGGAGAAATTTATATTTTTCATTTAAAAATTATTTATTATAAAAAGTCTCAAACTATACTTGTTTTTAGATCCCATAGAACCTACTCAGGAAATCCAGTCGTTCTTTCTAAAGAATATTTAAAATGTAATATCAATTTCAATCTTACATTATACTTATAAATTTAAAAAATATAAACGGAATATTGTTAATAAAACAACTGCATATCTATAAATAATACTTCAAATACTTCATTTGAGTAGTGAGAATAACGCAAATTGTTTATGGTTACAATTCTTTTTTTTCACGTAAATGGCGATACCTGGTTGGTTTGTGTTTTTTTAAAGTATTGACATGATTTCTCTGTTTGACATGTAGTGTGTGGTTGCACGATAAAATCTCTGAATTATAATGACAGAATGTGATTTTAATCTCGACGATCTGAAATCGTAATAGTCACTGTTAATGTAATGTATCGTAATTCTACATAATATGTATTTCATCATACTTCAAGCTCCGAATCATAATGCTGTATAACTATCAGTATATTAAAATATTAAGAGTATTAGTTGCACAATCAACTAAATTGTAAAGCTTCCTAATCGTTAGACATATTTTCATAAACTCAAGGAAATGTTGAACTTTTCATAATAATAAATACAAATTATTGATTTGTGAAAACTAACTTATATAATTATGACCCTTATATAAGACTTTAGTACATAGAATGGTTCAGTGTCCATAATGTGTTACGCAATCTGTTATTGTTATCATGATTGTAGATTTATTGTATACGAGTAGAATAAATAGTTAATATGTACTAAATCATACACATTCAAAAAATTTTAAATTCATTTTCTGCAAACAAGAAAGGCTTAACAATTTATACTACATTTCGAAAGTTTTCGGACATTTGCACATCTCTGACGGATATAATATGATTATAAAATTGGAGAGACAGGAAGCTAAAATGATTTCATTATATACTATTATAGCTGCAGCATGTATAATAGAATGTCCGTAGAATGTGGTAAATTTTTAAAAAAATGTACACCAACAAGTTGGATGTCAAACCTTATAAGACTAATACAATTCTTGGAAACATCTTTATCTTCACATCGTAATTTCCTCTATTTTGTTTATTATTTAAATTAATGTTTTTCTTAGCCAAAAGATATTAATAAATTTATAGTAAAACACATGTGGTTAAAATCAAGTAGTGACAACAAAATTTGTTGACTATATGAATAAATTTTGTATTTAATTCCAATATACTGTTTAGCAATTTTTTAATAAATAAGTGTAATATACAACCGGTATATGTCATGTGTTGTTACGAGTAAGTTTTTCGGAAAGTTTGTAGAGATATTTTAGAATCACTCAAAGATGATACGTCCGCATTAACATTCTAGTAAATAGTTCTGCGTGTAGTATTTATCGTTTGATAATTGTATGATTATGAGAAAATTTCATACATAATTCTCTTTTCCAAGAGTTTGCATTATTTGCACACTTCCATCTTCCGAAATGAACCCACAAAAATAATTCGTCTAGATTTCTAATTTATTCAATTTCTGATCATTAATAAACTTTTTTAAACATTACAATAAATGATAATAGTAAAATATCGTGAGCATCGATTAACAATTCTTGTTACCTTATTATTAAAGTATTAAGCTGTTTAATGTTGTCCAATACAAAAATTTGCCTTCGCTTTTAACTATGTATTACCCATTAATTATTAGATTTTATGTAGCCCAAATAGAAACAATCTTTGTTCAGATCAAGAATGCTCTTATTTAACTAAACCTCGTAAGAAATAATCCTTTTGTAGTTCACCAATTACATAACAGAAGTGAATATTATCAAGGGCACTGCGAATTTTCCGACAGATCGAATTTAAATGCAATTAAATCCGAATAATTATAAATGGTATCGTGAGTAGTCACCCCTCGTATAATACGGTACTTCTGCAACACGATTCAAGAATTGGGTGTCCCTGTTATAACACGACAATCTTAAAACAAGAATTCGCTCTAACATGGTTAAACAATTGAAACACCCTCAATGTAACACGGTACGTTTTGATTATCTTTTAGTAATCCGTTATAATTACCAAAAGTGGAATAGCAGTTTTACTAATTTTGGGAATCTACTTTTACTTCTTATTGTTAGTAATATTTATCCCCGTACAACACGGTCTCGTATAACACGGAAATTTTTAGGAACGTTAGGGGTTGACCGTATCACAAAAATTTTACACAAAATTACCCTTTTACCGGTATTGTGTGCTGTTTATTGAACTATTTCATATTACGTGACTTTCTCTTAACGTTCCATGACAGATTCTTTCTCCAGAAGCCACTGGAAGCCACGGATCAGTTCTCTGTGAGGCAAAACTGGGACTTAAGCCGTTACCCCAGCTTCTCTCATTGTCAGACTCATCTCCTCCTTTCTGTCATACTTCCGTCTGCGTCGCTCCTTTTCCCTGATCGTCCATTGCTGCGCATCCTTCTTCCTTCTCCCCTAACCCCCCTTTTGCGGATCCTGCATCTTGGCCGCCCCTTCCGCAGCGGCAGATGGCCGGCCAAGGGGTAAGAAAAAAATCCTAGGGCCCCGTTGGAAAAAAAGCTGAACGTAGAGAGAGAGAGAAATAGTCGAAGGGAGGAGGTTTATAAAAAGCGATCTAGAGAAAAAAAGGTTGGGGGTAAGGCCGGGGGCGATGGACCACGTGTGTTCTTGAAAATTTTTCGTGAGAGAGAGCGGATTCTAGTCTTGGACCGAACAGATTCGTCCTTTGATCGAATTTCGGCTATTCATCCGTTCGATCAATTTTTACGATAGCCTCTGTTCTGTCCGATTTCCTATTTTTTCTCTTCTCGAAGCTTGATATCGTTCTAAAGATCGTGATTTAGCGTCTCGTGTGACGGTCCTAAACGATTCTAGAAAAATTGACTCCATTCAGCTGTAACTAATGCTTCATACTTGCCAGAATTACAATTGTAATATGTATAATTGTAATTATAATTCTTGTACATTTTAATACACTAAGCGAATGGAATTTATCGATTTAAAAGATCTACGATGACATGGCATTCCTTTCTTGATTGCCCAGTTGCTTAGACATTGGCGTGTAAATCAATTCGGTGGCTCTTTAAACGATTTTATACGTGAATCACAAAAATAGACTTGTTGCAAAGATGACACAGTGACTGAAAAAAGTAGGCATTCATACGTTAGGAGTTCTTGAATTGTATTGGAGATATCCTTTCCAGAGCAACGCGTAGTTAAAGCTTGCTTATACCGTAATAATCTACTAGTCCACTATACTGCCACTTTAGTTATTTTATTTAATAGCAATAGGTTTCAATCGGAGTCTGACAAACTTCGTGTCCGTATTAGTTTCTAAAAAACTTGGTATCAAAAGTTAAGAGTTATTTATATATAATAATAATATATAAAGTACATAATAACAAAATATATAACATAAATAATATATAATAATAAAATGTAGTTAGAATAATAATATTATATATAATAATAACAATCATTTTGATGTAAAATCCATCCAGTTTGGTAATTTGGAGAAACATTATTTATATTTAGCTGAGAAATGTATGCTTTCTGTCGGATAAAGTTTTTCGAAACTGGAATTAGGGGAACCGTACGCCAATGTAGAGTAGTTGGCACGATAAGAACGCAACGCGAGAAATCGTTTCGCCCGACGTCGCAGCCGACATCGAAATGGCACTCTAATTGCTTGACCGACCCTTTCAGTTCTTGGTATCAATTTTTAAACAGGATTCAGAAAGTTGTTTCCTTTTTAATTGCTTTTGATCTTCTAAATTTCCCTCTATTTGTTCTTCTATGAAGGTAATTGAAATTTAGTTTGCAAGGAGATGTGACGATAGAGTGTTTATCGAAAGCTGCTACGCTCAAATTATGGGCTCTGATGAATATAAACTAGCCGTGGAACATTATGCTAAGCGTTTCACGGTATGCGCGCGTTTGGTGGGATAGAGCTGGATAAATATTTGCACGAAAATTTTCTCATTATTTTTACGCATTCATAATGATACGTTCCTCGATATCGTTTACAAATTTATTTCAAACGTACATTTTATATAGTAAAAATTTACAAACGTAGGGTTTAGAAAGTATTTTAAATTTGTAATGTTCTCTATAATTATTTTACATTCCAGAATTAATTACAATAATAATGAATGATTATAATAGTGAGATACATGTTTGGCTATTAACCGAGGAATTAAAATGGTAAACGCAGTGTCAATAAAAGTAAGAATTATTTTTTTGGTGAACAATGTTGTAAATTTTATGCTGAACATATTATCTCCAACATTGTAAGTTTTAAACTAATTGGAAGGAAATAAAGTGTTAACTTACTATTTATTAATTAATAATAATACTTATCAGTTTTTCTCATGGTCTTGATTCACATAGAAAATTTTTATCATTTATCATTTTAACTCCTCTATTACCATTTGTATAAAAGATTTCTTCAATCTCTTTATGTAGAACATTGAAAGATAACAACATCGTGCAGTATCAACTTCTTTATACTATTCTACTCTTTCTCATCCTGCAATTCATAAAACGGTGACAGTTTGTTTCACTGGTAACTCGAAATAAAAGAATCCCTAAGATGGTTCACTGTTTATATTTTGTATTAATATATTACAAATAGATTGTGAATTTTTATGCATTTATTGGAAATTTACGGACTTCGATCATATAATTTGACGAGTTTCACGAAAAACTGATATATTATGTATATATCCTCTGAATTAATCGGAAAGAATGCGGAATAAATTAGGATATATATTCATATTAATGCACCAATGAAAGTCAGCACAAATTGCTAAAAAATAATGCTTTCTGTAACTTTAAGCATAGAGTCTTAAATCCGTCAAATTGACAGATTTTGTAAATCTAGTGATAATCTGCAAAATACTGCAAAATATCCAAAATACAGTAGAAATTATGATATTTAGGGGATGGAGCGACCCCTAATTTAGATCCTACTTCTTCAAACTGTTTTATAAAAAAAATGAATTTGCATATTAATTCGAAGTCTAGTTATAGAATTAAACAAACAGTTTATGTTATTGTACGTAAACGCTAAATGTTATAAACGTTAATTTCTTATCAGTTGGCCCCTCCTCTTTATTTTTATTTATTTCCAAACTGTATGCCTTAAATTATCAGATCAAAACATTAATAATTCACCGAATTACTTCTACATGTTTAATACAAAGAAGCTTTGATTTGTTAACAACAAAATTATTTCCACGTAAAATACTTTTATCCAAAAAAAATAAATACAGTAAAACCTCGCTTATCCAAATTTTCAGTTATCCAAACATTCTGTTGTTCGAACATTATTATCCGAAAATGTTTTATATGTATACCATTCAATTCAATTGTTAATTTAGTTCCATAACTAGTCATAGTATATCATAATATCATTGTGACGATAATGTATGATGCTAATTATGAGAACGAAATACAAAAGAATTAAAATATTTTACAACGGCGAAAATGCAGCCACATTAGCTAGACAGTACAATATTATAGTTGAGGTGATATGATATATAAAAATATGTTCAAATGATTACATCATTTAATACCTAAAAAGCTTCGAAATATATAAATCTTTAATCAAATCATGTTTAATTATATTATCTGAGATTACTATTATTAATATAACACGAATGTTACCGATATTGTTTTAAACATACAAAGAATCAAGATCAAGAAAATAAAATATTCTCTAATCTGGAAATTCCCTTACCCGAACATTTACAATATGTCCCCCAATTAATTCGGATAATCGAGGTTCCACTGTATTTATATATCAAAATAGTTAAAGATGAACATCATGTTAGCTACTATCGGTGAAAACAGTTATCCGCATAATGGTAACTGTTCACATCTTTCGAGCTTCAATGTTAACATTTAGGTGGACTGGCAAGAGAATAATAGAGCTTTTTTTCGCTTTATCTGTTTGAACGAATCTCTTTGCGTAACTGTAAAGGATCCGGTAAGTGGCAACCAGGTCTCAAATGACCCGAGGAATAGATCTCAGGTAGAAAAATCGAAATTCGTAAAAAAAAACAGAGGGAATGGTAGGTGATGCGAGGAGAAATGATAAAGAGAGATGAACGAAGGAAGATCGTCGCTTTTGGACGCAGGCCAGCTGACCAACCGTGGGAAGAGCTTCCTTTTTTTCGAGGGATTCGAGAAAATTACTTTTAAATTGGCGAGCCACCAGGAGCTGCCTAGATGCATCCGAACAGGTAGATCGGTCAGTTATGGTGTTTCCGGAAATGAAGGAAAGAAACCGGCCAACAGCTCCCTTGGACTTTGACTTGAACCCTATTAATGGATATGCGAAATAGATTCCACGAAAAGCGATTTCTGACGAAAACCGCATAACTTTGGAACTTTGTCCTGTTCTGGTTTATCGCTGTCCTTTCGGTGGCAATAAAATTGGTCAAAAATAGAACGCGGCTTGTGAAAGCAATACAGTTATCCTTTGTTAACCTCGCTGCTGTGTGACGAGGTATATTGATTTTGAGACGGTACGGCATTTGCATTTGTACATTATATTATACGGCAAAGAAGAACTTTTAATAATTTAACCGTTTGAACTCCGAACCTTTTTTAATGACACGATATAACGGCAACTTCGATACACTTTTCTGACTCTTGTGAGAACTTAATGCGTTACGTATTTGGAAACGAAGAAGAAATGGAAATTGAATTGGCAAAAATGGAATTAAGGAAACTTAAATTTTGATAAAATTTATGCGTGTTTCCGTAACAGCGCTAACTGAGTACAGAGAGTTAATACATAAAAAGAGAATACAAATTTCAAAATACATTAAGGAATTGTGTGCACCCTTTCTTAAAATCCACTGTTTTCACTTGTAAGTCCTCTCGTAAGTAATAAGTAATACGTAATTAGTAATATTCTCCCTTCATAAAGTATAACAAATATTATTCTAAAATATTCTACATTTTTAAGGAGGTTTTACGTTTGCTTATTAATTTTTCTATCCCTCCTTCCTATTTCATTTTTCACTTTTTAGAATAATTGCATTACTTGCATTATTCTAGTAAGATTATTAACAAAGTATCAGATGAATTACACTTCCTCATATCTTTCGGTAGTTGGCTAATTATGTTCAGATTTGGAAAGAATACAATGCCACATTTAAGATTTTTCAGCGAGAAGTCAAACTTTTAAATTCGAGAATACAAATTTTTAAAAATATTACGCGGCTTGGTCAAAAAGTTCTTGCAACTTCTTAATGTCCCGCGATAGAAACGTCCGATTGAAAAAATATTATTTCGTGATATTTTTATATTTACCGTTCGCATCTGTCTAAATTTTTGGCCATATTGGATGCGTAGTTTAGATTTGACAGCTAATTAAGCAAGTTGTGTTATCACGTCTTCGGCGATTTTCTAAATTGCTCCACGATAACGTAACGGCTCATGTTATATCAAATTTTTGTTCCACAATTACTATATTCGCCTTGTTTTTCTTCCCAAAAATAAAAAAAAAATCATAAACAGATATTGTTTTTCAATTATTGAAGACAAAATAAAAATCGTCGAATGCATTGAAGACTATATAAAAAAATACATTCCAAAAATGTTTTAAAAACTGGAATATGGTTCGGAATAAATACGTTTGGTTGAATGAACATCACTTTAGGGAAAGCAACATAAATACTGATGAATATAGAAATGCTTTTCAAGTAAACAAAACTTGCACTAACTTTTTGATCAAACTTCGTATATTATAATAAACCAAAAGGCATTACATTTTTCTATCACACTGCCAGTGAGTTAATAAATGAGTTAATGATTTTAGTATATAATGATTTTTTTAGTGAAAACCTGCATGCCAATCTTATCTTATGCTGTTAATCTGTACCTGAGAACCAGACTAACTCAAGTCTATTTTTGTCACAATTATGTCATACACACCATCTTATTATTCTTTTCCGACTTTATTTGGACCACAAGAATGTACATATGTTACATAATACGTAAAGAAGGTTTAATTGTTGTGAATTACTTCAAATACAAAGTTGTCTTGTGTAGTTTATAAATTTCATTTTCGTTGTGCTGTAAATTTACAATACACGACTTAGGTCAGTCTGGCTCTGAGGTACAGTAATGTTCTGCCAGTTTTCAGTACGAAGCTGTGCAAACAAAGACAAATTCCTACAGGAAAGCACGGAACTTCGCCAATGATGCTCCTTTTTCCCCCTTTCCAACGAATCTCCATATATCCGTGTAAATATTCTACGTCCTGCAGACGGCGAGGAACGCGGTCGAAAATAGATATTGATGCCACCTTGTGTAGATAATCAGACATTCTGTCGTTTGTTAACACCGACGAATCGGTTAAGAAATTTGTTCGTTGCCCCTGAAATCAACGTCGTCGTCGCCTCCTCGTCGTTGCCCCCAACCAAGGGGCATATTTCAAACAGAGAATAAATAAACGATTTCTGGGTACTCCTAAAGAATTCGGGAAAAGGAGACACTTTTCTTGACCGTGACATGTGTGGCCGCTTCGAAATAAATTTTTCCCCGAGCATCGACGACACCGCCGTCGACGACGGACGATCTCCTCTCTCCCGTTTTCGTTTTCTCCTGCTCCCTCTTCCTTTCCCTCTCTTTCCCTGAACATGCTCCGTTTCTTCGTCGCGTTTCTTTCGAAAGGGAGACTATGCATTTTTCGGTGGCTTAAAAATAGGCGATCGCCACGGCGGCACCACGAACTGGCCAGAGGTCAGTCACTCCTTGGGTGCAAGACTTGGGTGCAAAAATAGCTGGCAAAACGGAAAAAATAATTTCCTCCTCTTGGTGAATCCCGCTGATATCTTGGATACCACCCATGATTCTGGGTGGACCTCACCGCTACATCGTTTTAATTCCACCGCTTCGGATTATTTTCCTTTAATCCTTTCACTGCGGCGCGATATTCGCATGATTCGATATAATTAAAAAATGGACACCTAGTTTACACGTGCAAAACAGTTACTTCTGAATAAATCGATCCGAAGTTTAAGACAATAGAATGCTAGATTGCTGTTAATTCGAACCTCCAACTATTGTTATGAAGTGATAAGATAGAAAATTAATCTATAAATATTATATTATATAAAATCTATGAGACGTGTATATACGCCTTTCGCAATCAAAGAGCCAATGACCGGAAAAATGGAGATATTTGGTATCAGAAAAATTTGTATAACGTAAGGAATAAGAAAATAATATTATTGTTTAACTCTTTTAGGTACAGCTGTATAATTAGAGAGCTCAGAAGCTAATCAGTGTAAGGTAGTCTTTCGTGAAAAATGAGTTACTGTTTGCAAATACCTTTTCATTGCCAAAACTTTCATTCGACAGAAAAATTTAGACGTTATGTTAAACTTTTATAATAAGGCGACGAGTTTATATTGACTACAGAATTATTTGTAAATTTCTTTAGTGGATAATCAGTATAAGTCAGGTAACGCGCCTTTTAAAAAGACATTAGACCGTAGATCTGTAAAGGATTAAAGAGATACTCTACCTTTGCACTAGCATCCGTATTACCTATATAAATTTGATAACGAGCTTCAATTAAAATCATTGCGAAAACGATACTGAAAATGATTCAGACGGGCGTATAGATTAAATTGTCCAAAATTGTAAGGGACACATAACGTGAGTCATACTTGTTAAGAAAGACTCCATATTTCTTTTAAATCGTAAGGTTCTCCGTATAATTACTCATGTAATTACTTACATAAGTACATATTCTCGAAATAAAATTTATGTTTTAATTAATAATAAAAGTTATTATTTTGTATAACTTACTTTCTAAATAAGTGATTATCACCTTTTAAATATTACATGACTTACACAGATTGGCTTTTGAGCTTTCCAATTATCGATTGGCGTTACAAAACTCGTGTGTTACATCAGTGTAAAAATTGTAAATGTAAATAGCCCTGTTAGGTAAAAATACCTAATGAAGTTTCTTCTTATTAATAAAAATACAAAATGCAAGGCAATTGTTTGGTAATTATTTTTGACAATTATTTTATCATATCCGTAATTTTTAGAGGAGAAGTGTCCTTTCCTTTCCGACCACTTCATGTAATTAATATAATTTTCATTAATTTATAAACATATTTTTTAATGAGGAAGTGAGTATTCTCTCGTTTCTGCTTTTAAATTATTTGTTTCTTACGTCTGCACCATAAACAAAGGAACTTTAAGAATACCCGTGCTGACACTTTTATGTGCGTTAACCTAATAAAACGTCTTTTGTGCTACCAATTTGAATGGGTTAAAAGAAGAGAATATATATTGTAAGCTTTGTGTGCGGTATACAGTGGCAGACAAAAGAAAGTTAAAAATTCAGATTTGGTTATATAAATACGTTTTATATCATATTGGTTATTAGCATCTTCAGGATGTGTCATATAATGTAACCAGTGAGCATTTAAATTACTAAACAAAGAGAAAACACAGAAATGTGTATTGTCAAAAATGAAAGATGTTAGAAAATTATAAATGACAGAGGAATCACCTGCAATAACTATGTCAACATCTTAAACAGCAATTATACGCAATTGGTAGAAAAATATGTGATTGGAAAAGTTTGGAATAATGATCCTAACTATCTTAATCTAATCGGGAATCTGTCGAACATGTTAAATGACCATATTTTTAAAAATTCTCGTATCAATAAAGAAACGTTGTGGAAAATTGTTTCGAAAGTTTGAAAAGTGTTTGAAGACTCAAAATTTCGAGTTTTCTCTGGTTTTTATGTACAATGTGTATTCTTCACATAATCGTAAAAAGTCATTCATTTTTACACGGATTGCATATTCTTGTTTTCGTTTCGGGTAAATAAGATATTTACGGAGTAATACGGAAAGTTAATCACATTAAGATTAATTAAACAGTAAAGTTTCTAGCTAATTTAGTGTAATAAATCAGAGACACAACTTGAACAAGATTATTATGTATTTATAGAGTAAAATTATTTAGCATGTTGAAGCTTTCGATGTACCAAGCACTTTATTAAATCACAAAGTCGATCAAGCGAAACGAAGCTGGAATCAAGTGATAGATAGTCATCAATCAGCAACAAGTATTAGAAACCTCATCTACATAGACATTAATCTTTCGACAAAGCAATGCAATAAATACCACACTTCAGTAACCAATCAAAAAATCAAACTATATTGAACACAAATTTTCTGGTTGTTCAAAAAATTGTAAACTTCAGCTTTGATCTGCACCTTACAGAATTCGAATCTAACTTTCCTAATATTACACATAATCAAAGAGGTTAGGACAACAGTAGTATATTCAACGGAAAATGGATATTGAGAAAGTAAACATATGGATTTAAGTAAGCTCAAAGTTCAAAATATTGTTTTACTTTAAAGGTTAATGGAGTCGGGTTTTTATTTCCTCAGAGTATATAGAAAACATAAAATATGTCTGTAAAATCTATTTGAAAAATTTAAACAGTTGAACACAGACGTGTGGTCTTATAAATTGCCGCACTAATCTGTGAGTTAACTCCATACAGGTTTTAATTTCTTTAATATGAAAGTATTATCAATATATTATTAATATAGCCACTCACTTTAAATTGGAACCAACTATATTTACATATTAATAAATTTTAAGCACGTATTATTACAGGATGGTTAATTCTGCATCTTTTGAATGTCTCATAAACTGCACATCTGTGATTACTGGTTAAAAAAACCTAAGTTTACAGTAGTATGTGAACTCTCCCTGCCCTATATAATACAATTCAGAATCGGAACCAAAATCGCCACACGGTCAAGACCGATCGTCAAGCGATCAAGAATCCCGAAGACCGAGAAATTCGGTTAAATAGAAATCGCAAGCGTAACTTCCACTGATTCCCATAGAAATCGTCAGCTACTTCCAGTATTCCAGCAAACAGCACCGCGTGTCCATTGAGCAACGTTCTCTTCTTTCTAAATCGTGTTCTTTCGCGTTGTTACCTCAGAACGGAGCCGGATTGCGAGGTCCGAATTTGCAGCGTCAGTTCTGCCAGATTTTTCACGGTGCCGATCCCCTTTGTAGGGGGCGCTACCCGGTTGTCATATTTGCCTATGATGGACGATTTATCGTAGAAAAGACTTCACGACACGCCAAACGGATTCCCTGGATGACGAGCATGTTTCTTATTCAGAGAAAAAGAGAGTCGGTCGCACCACATTTCGGCAATTCCACACCGATCCCGATGATGATTATGGTCGTCCCAAGTAGAGAATCGACGAGTCCAATCTTCTAGGGGTCGCAGGGCTTGCTATTTTTTTCCTACGCCTTACGGAAGAGCAAAGAAAGCTCTCCTACCCCTCTGCAGACAACATAGAAGAATAAATTGTGTCGCGTTTAGTCCGTGGCATTTCTCGGCCGATCGAGCAAAACGAGGAACCCCAGCATCTGGACAATTCTATCTTTGAACTGGAATTTCGTCTGGCGATTGGCCTTGTTCGTGTGCTCGTTGGTTGGTGGTGAGTTATTATCAACGAAAGAAGAGATTAGGTTGAAATGGAAATGAGAAGGAATTCGTGTTTCCTCGTTTTCGTGGACCAAAGATGTTGAGATGAAATGTGGAACGAATTAGGGCATACAGAAGGAGTTGAAACGAATATTTTGAAGAAATTTGGTGTGTTTGATAAACAAGGGTGGTAAATAATTTTTGCACTTTCTCTTGTTGCATGCATTGACATTGTTGTGTCATGTTATTTGTTTGTTTAAGTTTATCACTAGTTACAATTAGTAAATTACGGGTTATAAGAGATTTAGGTATGCAAAGACATATAATATGTAAGAATATATAAAGTATGTATTTAGAACAAAATAAATGTTAGAATATTTAGAGAGCAAAGCTGATTTCTATGTAGTTTCCCTTTGCTTAATTGTGTATATAGAGATGTAAATTAGCATAAATTTGTACAGTGTCTTAATTGGGAGAATCAATAAAGGAAGCGAATATAATGTAACGGCAATAATTCATACAAATTGCGTGAGCTTCTGTGAAATTTTAGATTTTGAATTAAATAATAAATAGCACGGTATTTAAACTGAGGGAGAAGTATGTATATACACTAGTGTAGAGACATATATCGTAGGTACGCTTAAATTTCACGAACGTGTACTTTCAATGGTTACTCATTATTAAATCGTAAAATTGAGTTCTAATCTAGAGTAGGGTTGCTTATAAGGGTGCATATGACCCTACGGTGGGTTCACCACCGAATTTTTGGGACCAAGCAAACAAATGGAAGAATTAGAGGATTACAAACTTCAAGAATAAGCTACGTTTATTTTGTTCAATTCATTTTATTTTATGGGTGTGGATAGTTAGTTATAGATATAGTGTTGTATATATACATGTGTGCCCGTGTGTAGGGCATTTTCATATTATCCTAATATTTGAGAAAGGAAACAATAGCAACCGGCTGAGTAATGTGAAAACGGTTGGAGATATGCGTGGGCGGAACGTCCCGTGATTTGTGCGATCGGCAATTGTCGTAGATCGATTTATATAGATAAGTAATAGTACAATACAAACATCTATGTGCATTTTTGACAAATTCAAATATACAGCGGTCCAACGAGAGCCATAAGTCGAAAAAGGTTGGGAAACACTGATCTAGGGGTAATGAATCGTCAACGTACCGAATTGCACTGCGGTAAATTCATATTCTTCCAATTCTTTCCTATTCTTCAGGTAATAAAGAATTTCAAGTATTTCCAGACACCAATCGTGTTTTTAATTATCTTATAATTAATGAATAGGAAAAAGTCATAAAGAACGCATTGTGCGCGAATTTCTTGAGCATCTATAAGCGCCGGTAGTAATGAAAAGGTTAACTGTAGACCCCAAAGGGGTTGCGTAACAGACTTAGGGGAATCACGAAGACTTTGGCAATTATTCATAAAGCGTATCCCCTCAACTCATAATGTTTATCTGTCAAATCTTCAAATATTAGTAAATAAAGATAATTACGAAAACCATTTTGATTTAAGACAGTGAATGTTTTATTTGTTTATTTATTTTATGTACCTACGTATGTATGTACCTAGCGTAGCGATAAATATTCTTCAGCGAAATGGAATGGCGTATGAAAAAGTTTAAGAACCTCTGGTATATATGGTAGTTATAAAAAATGTTGACACATATCCTCATCTTTCAATGAAACCTTTTCTGCAAAAGGTTCTACATTTCCGTTCTACAACACTAAACTTTTATAGTCACTTAAAGGTACTATTACATGATACAAAAGTTAATGTAGTTGAATCTAATTAAGTAGTTGGTAAATGTCAAAGCATACAAAACAATTTTAATTCCCTATATTTTAAATATTAATATTTATAATTTAAAATATAATTATATTATCTCCATATATAATTCTTGCTTATTAATACCAGTTGACTGTCGTTCAAATACACTATGAAACAAGATAGCGACAATTATATGTGCAACAAACGCTTATGCCAGAGTTTCTCTCGGTGTTGCGTGCATCCACGGGTTAAGGGTTAACCCATAGAAGTAATACTTATTCGTGTCGATAGGCACAGATACATCGCTACAAAGTCCGACTTTCCATTCCATTTTTCTATAAACAATCGACCCCTATTTGGTAAGTAAATTAAACAAAAATTTCTTCCTTAAGGAATTAATAAACAGTTCCTTTACTTATCCGCACTTTTATTATCATTTCTGTTTGGATATTTAGTACTTTTAAAAAGAGTTCAATTTTGGAAATTGACAGATATAATTTAAAAAATCGGTTGCTTAAATCGTACTTTTTGCATTGTGTCTAGAGAACGGCTTGCAACAAATTAATTTATCCTCGGAGAAAGTCAACTATGTAATAGTAAGTGTTTAGAATATCACGCTACAATATCCAATAATAACTTGTGTCACATTAGTGTCAGATAGGAAATATTACGTAAAATGTCTTAGACTTTAGGTAACTCTCTATGCGCTCTAAATTCTTCAAAAATCCTCCCCAGAAGAAAAAAGTTTACTCTCCAATCTCTGCGTAAATCACCGTTAATACATCTTTGTCCTTTTATATTAAGCTTAGAATAGCTAAGAAAAAAGAAGGGATCGTCTTAAAGAACAGGAAGGAATCATTCGTGCTCGATGCGTCGATATCCGGCTAGTTAGAATCATGCTCGCCCCAGGCGTCCGGGCAAATCGTCCGAGATAAATGTCCAGATTTCCCGACGACTCGTCTTCTCGCATCAATCTAGGCCTAGACCTTCCCCTCTCTCCTTCTCCTTGCTGTGAATCTGGTCACCCTCCGGCATAATAGGAAGAAACGTAGAAATGGAAAGCAACGTCGCGGTAGCCTAATCGTTTTACGAGGCCAAAACGATCGGCAAACGATCGCGTAGAGGCTTGTTGCACCGGGGCCAAGGAAAGTACGTGAACCTTGCGAAATTTTCGTTTACACAGCCGCATCGTGGCCGCCCGTATATCAAAACTTTAATTGAATTTTCGACCGAGGCCTTGGCCCGGGGAGATTAGGATCGTGGTCGGTCTCTTTCTCGGTTCCCTAGTCGTTTCTTCTTCTACTTATGGCGCCGATCTTCTCTGTGGTATGCACCTCTTGTCCTCTTTATCTTCAACGTACGTCTATACGCGAGTATTATTCTAGCTGCTCCCTTCTTCATTTTCGTTCGTTATGGTGAGAGCATCTTCAACTTGATTTTCAACAAGATTCTGATGTTCTGCTGTAGGAGTGTTTAGGGGTTGGTAATTATTTGCTGCCTTGGAGTTTTTGTCAAGTTTCCATAGTGATTTTTCTTATTTTTACGTTTTTCTCACGTTGAATGTTTCATGGTACCACAGTGGCTACGTTAGGCGTTCTGTGCAGATCAGTTCTTTTTTTTTTACTAACCATTATAATATAGTTAATTATAAATTAAAGTAACTCCCAATAAAAATCTTACTTAGTTTGATAACCAGGCAAGGATTAGGACCTAAATTGAGTTATCAATTTATAGTTTAATATTTATTTATTTATTTAATCCCTGCCTTTCGGCTTCAGATGATTTCCGTTTATTATACATAGTTTCAGTATTCACATAGATTATTCATTTTCCTTTGTTTTTATATACATATGCATATATCATATGTCAGATGTTATTATATTAGCCTAATACAATATGTAGTGTATCTGATTTTCAACTATTTACAATATAAACATAACTTGAACACGAAATAAAGGGAAGAACAGATGACACGAAACATACAGGTCTTAAATACTAAATTCCACTAACTACAAGCAACTTTATACCAGAAACTGAAAAGAATTTCTAGTTTAATATATTTTCATGATTTATACGTAAAACTAGAAAGTGTGAATTACTTTTTATTACAAACGAGTAAACTACTATATGAAGTAAATATTAATCGAAGAATATGGAGAAGTGACCAAAATATTTAATTACGTTATGTTAAATTCATGTTCTTTTTTTATCCTTTTCTATTCTTTAGATGACAAGGAATTTCATGTGTTTCAAAGTGCTAATAGTGTTTTTAATAACCAAAATTAATTGCTACAAAATACCAATACATAATACATATAGGTGCTGCTATGTAGTAGTGGAAGGGTTAAATGAATATTTCATATTCTCTTGTTTCTATTTTTAATTAATACCTAAAGATAGGGACACATTGATATCACGTCACGTGAAAACATTTGTTATGTTACATGTGTGGCCTGATTATAATTTGTTTCTAACAAACTTAATACAACGAAAATTCATCGGCTCGCAGTCTACCAATTTCACGCAATAGCATGTAAGTTTACGTGACCTAATATCAGTGTGTCCCTACTTTAACTTGTTCTATTGTTTTGCAAATATACAGATTCAGAGGATATTTCAATCACTTTAGAATAATTATACAGTAACTATTCCGGTGTCATATAAAGGGATTCAATATTGCTAATTCATCTGTACTGCCCTTTTAATGTTTGCTTAAAATATTCAAACAAGCTCATTTAGACGTATTTCCTTTTTATATTCTAAATTTTCCACTTCGCCTGTAGAAACCAAATTGTTGCACTATTATTTCCGTATTTTATGCTAGGATGTAAGGTTTTTACTCCTTTCTCCTGCCGATTCAGTTTTCCATTTCCAAAATTGTAATTTTTTTATTTGAATAAAATGTATTTATTTTGCAGACAAATTTTAATTGCTTAGAACTTATATTAAATGATTGTATTAAATTAAAGGTAAATAATTATCTTTAGTTTCGTCAATGAAACAGTAATAATGTTTGGTGAAAGTGGTTGTTTAGGTGTGGAAGATGTGTGACATTGTCATAGTTTGCTCCGAATATTTGAAAGGATGGTAGAATGAACGTGAGATGTTTGATTTATAAGGGATACTCCCGTTAGTAGTGGACAGGGTTGCTTTTTGTAAGCTGATGGGAGAATTTAGAGAGAGATAAATATTCTGTAGGTACCTACATGTAATGCATAGTCCCATTTTTATTTTTTCGATGAAGTAGACAATTGACTTGTTAGCTCACATTGAGAAAGTATTTGAACATTAAATAAATTAAAAACGAGAAAACTAAGAAGTCGAACGTAACGCGAAAATATATTACAATAACGATAATAATTAACACAATTTTTTAACATGGTATAAAATAAATTGTTTATTACATACTACTCGTGATCTTATTTATATTTATACAATAATTAGAAAGGAATTTCCACTTCTGAGAAAATTTCACCGATATAAAGGAAAATATATCGATGTACAGTTAGCCAGTTAGCTCTTTCGTGTCTGAACTATTTAAGTACCACAATCACTTATCTATCATTTTTATGAATATTGAAGGTCAAATCATAGATATGTTTTTACATTTAGAAATGTTTAAGGATATTTATAGGAGAAATAAAATTGTAGAGTCAGCATTCGATGATAGTAATACTTTACTTTCTAATTTCAAACATGTAATCATGTGATTATTGTGGAAACGAAAGGGTTAAGTGAGTAACTTCAGTCAATTCCTCATGTGGATTATAAGTAAGTCGGACATAGTAATTTGTTTTCCCAGGGATTCTTTACTTTTCAATTACTTTACTCTCACTTGCATCGTTGTATTTGTATTAAAAACAGGTTATATTATATTCATACCTGCAAAAATAAAAAATCGACCTATCTAAAATTATCTATTCTATCTTAATTTTTAATTTTTTATATGAAAGTGTTTCTGGTTGAGAAATCAGCTAGATAATAAATTTAAAAAACTACTTAAATTTGCTCGAAATTCTTCCATTTTTCCATAACTCCCCCCATAAAAGTAGACTCTGTAAAAT
Source organism: Eucera pruinosa (assembly GCA_028830335.1). Taxonomy (NCBI): domain Eukaryota; kingdom Metazoa; phylum Arthropoda; class Insecta; order Hymenoptera; family Apidae; genus Eucera; species Eucera pruinosa. Next base: position 2,891,808 of record JAMYCR010000015.1, on the reverse strand, counting down.
TACCATAAAAGAACAAATTTCTCATGGCTTAATATCCTTATCAACAGATACTTTTATTATCAACTAATTGCCAAGGAATCGATTCGTTCGTGTCTGACGTCTCGATAACACACGACCTTCTTGTTGTCAGAACTCGCGTGGCAATTTGCATAATTATATACGCGTTTTACTGTACCCACCGGCCATGAGGGTCAGATCGAATTTATCTCATTGGCCCTCACCTGTCCTACACGATGCGGGCCACGCCGGGACAACTGACCACCTGTACAGTCGCAGCAACCAAATAAAAAAAGGAAGGACCTGAAGTGCCACTTGATGAGAGCCACCGTGAACAACTTAATGGCTGCTATTCGGGCAATCATGGTGTATCTAATGGGTCCATGAAACGTGAACAGTGAACCATTCATAAGATAATTAGATTCATTCATGTAAACACTACACACATTGGAGCGTAATATTGAATTAGTTGTGAGAAAAATTAAAGATATTAATACGGAAATATAAAAACATGACAACAATAGAAAAATATAGAAGGAATATAGGAAAAACGAATAGATAAAAAATAAAGAATAATAGGATATAATGTCCCTATTTCAAATTTCAAATTTTGTATTTTAACGAATATAAGTTTTATTCTTCAACTGTGCTAACAAAACTTTGTAAATTATGTAACTTTTTAAAGTATGCTAAATAAATTTTGTATAATTTTTACTTAATTTAGAATTGTTTGTAATTACATTATTGTCTATGGTTATACATTCCGATTTGAAACATTGAGTTTAGAAGGTGAAAGTGCTTAATGTAAGTTAAAATTTACGAAAACTTTGTCTATAGATTACTTTATCGTGTCTCTTGCTATATCATCTCTTATAACACAACATTTTCTAACTTCTTACTCGAAGCGACTTAAATCGAATTAAACGTTCATTTTAAAATGTCCAGTTCTCACAGAACACTTTTACACTTGTTATCGTCCCATCAGCCGAGAAATTCGACGGGATCCTGAAAGCAGATCGCTGTTTGGTTAAACAAAGGTCCGGCTCATTTTCACAGAAGGAGCTGAACATCGTAACATTCTTGTGACCTGACTGTGGTGCGAGTCGCATCTTACGGTTGCGTCTGGGCGTCCCGTTCAAAAACGACAGTCCCGCAGGTCGTAGCAGCCGCGCGAAACAATAGAAAAGCCATAACTTTCTCCGCACGGTTGTAGTCGCTACATCCTGTGTCGAAGCAGCCACGAGGCGCACCCAAAAAAATAGCCTGTATCTCTTGCGATCTTCTTTTACCCTCTCTCTGGGCACCAATGATACAAAAATGATAAAAAAGCCTGCGAATACAAATTAAAAAAAAAGAAAAAGAAATGGAGTCAAAGACACCGTTGAAGCTGAATTTAGACGAAGGCAACGAGGGTAGGGAGTTAAATTCGGTAAGCACACCGTTATGTTGCCTAATCAGAAAATTGAATCGTCCTCTTTCGTTTCTCTCCTTCTGTTCTCTTTTTCACGACCACCGATTCTATCGTTCCTCTCCTCGTTTTTTTTTTTTCGTTGTCTTTTTCGATGTTGGACTGTACGACCCGCATGTCGTTAAGAGCCGAGAGGCCGAATAGGTGGCCGGAACGCGCGCGTGTCCGCTCGCTTCGTCTCGTCCCGTAACTGAAGAGGCCACAATGGGGACACATGTCAAAACAATTGGCACACAGGTGTATCGAATTTACCGAAGAAAATGACGGAGGACGACCAAAAGAATCGTACCATTACGTCACCGGGCCCCTCCTTGCGTCGACTGGCCGATCATCGCCTATCGACGCGACGCCTGTTATAGAGCCACGCTTTTTGTCTCAAGATGTCATGTAGAATTTGTGTTGATAGATTGTCTCATGAATGGCACGGAAAGGAAAGAAATATAGTCTTGCAAGGCAACTTTTTGTTTAACACGTGTACCGATTTGTATCTGATCTTGGGGATCTTTTAGGTTTAAACAAATTTTTGCTGTACTTTTCGATTAATATTTGGCGCACCAACGAACATTCCACTTCTTCTGTTTAATTTAGCATCTATTTTGAACAAAATTATGTACCTATTTCATTTCAAATTTAATTGCTGTTGTTTGCTACATTTTTCGGGCGAGCTATGAATTTCTGTCCAGAAGAAATTTTATTGTTTGATAAAATAAATTCGTTAATCCATTTAAAAATAGTAGATTACTTATTGGTATACGTAATATTTACGTTAAACAGAAATTATAAAAATATATTCATTATGATAATCAACATGGATAATAATGATGTAACTTTAAAATGCAAAAATGCACTTAACGTTAAAGGGTTCCAAAGTTGTACAAATTTTATGACTTTTTGAATGGTGGTTATTTTGGCGCTCACTTTTCTCTGATTTGTGTTTAGTTTGCGTTTTATCCTGTTTTATTTCTAAAATTATATCATCTTTCTCAAAATCCTATTCAAGTATAAGAGAATGGAAGAGATTTGTCTGTATAATTGTACAAATCTTGTAATTTCAAAGGAGTTTTCATATTTTGGAGCAAAACTGTCATTCTTATAGGTACAGTAGAATTTTCATTACTAGAAAATTCCACTATTCTAATATTGTTTTAAGATTGCTTAATTTGCGGAAGCAGTTTTCTACTAACAGTAGATATCTATGTTGCAAAAATTATATAATTTGACACCCAAACAAATGTAGAATGCATTAATATTTAAACAAATTGTCAATGTTCTTTATATATATTGGATTGCTGCATAAATTCTGTCCTCAAATTTTGTTATTAAAAATATTATTAAAATTTAAACAATACATTTACTTGATTTTCATTGAAGTATTGCAAAATCCAGTTTTACATCTATTTTAAACTATAAATCGATTACAAATATACATACAGTATATTATTTTATTAACCAAAATTCCACAAAAACATCAACTTATAATTCAAATTTAAGGATTCAAAATATATTGAATAAAAAATTCTTTATTTTTCCAAGAATGTTCAACTCTTTGTGGATATGCCATTAAAAAGTAGGTATATCTTAAATTGTAAGCAAGAACTTGAACTCTTTCAATTTTTATACTGGGAAAACCCGTTAGTCTTATATTACACTCCTGTACTCCTTAAAATATTGCGTTAGCCAAAAACTTTTGCCGTATTTTAAAGAGGCACAGATACGAAACTTTATGAAACAATATATTAACAATTTTTTACGGCAACTTTTTGCTATATTAGGCAATATCATCATTCGATACTCTAAAAAATTTTATTTTCATCCATGCAGAACTCCTTTAAGCGAGTTCTATAAGCGTTCACATTTTCCAATTTTCTTCCAATTAAAAAATTTGATTAAGGATCCAGAAAGTGAAAATATTTAAATATTGAAACATTTTATCATTCGCACTATTTTTTCTTAGTTTGTTCTGCATTTTTACGTTTGCAGTAGTAATACACTATACTATATCGAAAACGTATCCTATTTTCTTTTATTTCAAGACTATGAGTTATGTTGAACATGGTAATTACAATCAATTGTCACGACTTTTTTTTTCAAATGATATTGTGAAATGTTTATTTTCCAATCTTGATTATGTTTGCAATGTTATTAGCGTATTAACTTAGAGAAATCGTAGGTAATAAGTTTTTTTAAGCAATAACAGAAGATACTGTGGCGTGTGAAAATTTCTCAAAGGCAAGTCAAGTAGTTAAATATTTAAGTGAAGATAAGCTGCATCATAAAAATATCGAGCTGTTCCATATTAGATATCACATTTTCAAACTGCTAAATTACATTTCTGTTAATTGTTTTACTACAATATCAAGTCATTTGAAGTGCTTCACGCTTAACCATTTAAATATGGTTTCAAATTAGTTTCTTTGTTAAGTGGCGTTAGTTTTATTAAAACAGACTCTATTTTTGGCATGCTGATGAAATTAGGTGTTCCATAATACCATCCTATATGTACCGCAATACTAGCATCATACTACAAAAGAACGAGACTTTCTGGCAAACCTAATACTTTATATTTCATTTAAAATTCACTTCCATTAATAAAGCATTCGACGAAATTACAAACAATAACTGACCAATAATTTTCTCGCCTTTCTATTTCACGCGATTCATAGATTCACGGTATACAGAGGCGATTGAATGGCCTACGATTCGCGTGTCTCCGCTGGTAGCATACAACGGTTCTGCCGACTCGTTTCGAGCATCATCGACGTCGAAAGTTACGATTATCGTTTTTGCGCGGGGCCGCGTATCGGCGCGTGTACTCGTGCGCACGTAGGAAGACGTTACCATTGCGATCACCATGGCGAAGCAACCACAACCAACAACCTCTTCTCCTTGAAACTGTATCCAACAAAGACACTCAACGCAACTAAACCCGCGCAACCGTACGGAGGGACAAGGAAGAAAATGGCGCGAAAAGCGCGGAAAGAGGGAAGGAGGCAGTAATATTGAAGACGTAGGAGTTGCAGTGGAGAAAACGAAGGGACAGAATGATAATAAGAGACAAGCGGGGAGGAAGAAGAGGGTAAACGGGACAGAAGACGGAATTCTTCGGTGTTCAGGGCACGCGTGCATACGTTTGTCTCTGGCCTCTCTGTTTTTGACGAGAAAACGTCGGCAACGGGCGTTCCGGCGAGCGTTGGTTGTGTTGGTGGTCGGGTCAGCGGGGAAAGGACATGCGAGAAGACCGGGACCCACAAGAGAAGACGAGAAGAGGAGGAGAAGGTGAAGGAGGTGGTGGCGGCGATGGAAGAGGGACGTTGAGGGGGACAAGGGGAGAAAAATGACAATCATCGTCATTTTAATAATATGCAAAGGTATAGTCGACTTCCACGCCGGGCAAGTGTGGCCACAATGGCGTTATATAATGACAAAGACACGCCGGGTCGGCTGGGTACCTTTCGCTCGACAAAAGGCGCGGCGTTAGGGTCATCCTACCGGACCGGAACATGTTTTGTCCGGCGCGGACAAATGTCACCGATAATGTCTTGAGGGGACTGGCGGGGACCACGGAGGAGTCAAAATAACTGTTGGAATGGAAAATATTGTCGGCGTTTGGTCACTGGTACCAGTGTGAAAATATGTGTGAAATTGATTGATCGTTTTGATAAGTATGATTCAGTACACATTTCTAAATTGGTGAAAAGCAAATTTTTTTAACTGGACTGCCACCCAAAAGTTTAAAGCATACTATGATTTGAAAATCACTAGAGTTTTAGCTCTTGTAAATTGATTTCTTATACGGAATATTGGTCTGCTGAAGTAATATAATTACAAGCAAAGTTACAACCATGACGTGTTTATGTAAAAAAGGGAGAAACATACAAATTTATGAATGAAAGAGATATCATCGTATCATTCCTAAAGCTACCACTCCACTTCAGTCAATTTTTTAACGAAATAAAAATATTATTGATATAAACCATTGGTTGATAACGATATAATTTTGGAAACAGTAGGAACGTTTAGTCAACGTGTAAAATATAATATTTATCGTTTTTATGCTAAAGTATATTTTACGAACTAGTCGGTTTTCCTAAAAAATATTTGCAATATAATTGAAATTCCAATTTTAATTCATAATTACGTAATGCTAGTTTAATATACGTATGTATATATTGTCTCATCTAAAATTCACTATATTTATTTTCGATGTTACATACAATATTTATGTGAAAGTTTGAAAATTCTAAGAAAACTGTTCGTCACAGAATTTTTACTCTTTCATACTATTCAGACTGCATATAAAATAATTTTTCTACCATTAGAATAAAACAAATTACTTAAATAGTATGTTTCGGGGGGAAAATTATGTCCAAGTATAGTAATTTGAATGCAAACATATGTATATGTATTATAAATGTTTTAAATATTATATTCAAATAGTGAAGGGGGCTTCAAACTCTTGAGCGGAATATACAGACATTGTTAATGCATTAAATAGATTGCCTCTTGTGGAATTTTATTTTGGATATGGGAGATTGTTGATAGAATTTACTTAAGTTGGATAGTTATAATTTGTATCTACTTAAGTACAATCTGATTAGTTAGTATGCAAAAATAAAATTTGAAATTTAGTAAATTAAACTTTTATCCATTGTTGAATGTCTCTTCTATAAATTAACCTACTGTTAAATGTACTCATAAATTATTAAGAATTAATAACTTGCTGTTATAGCTAATTCTGCGCTAACAAAATTTTAAATCGATCTAGTCTTCAATTTTTGACACTATGGTATTATGAAAATTATCACATTAGTAATATATATTCGAGTTTTTATACCATCTGACAATTTGTAAACATTTAATCCTGCTATTAGGTTGGTGCATATTAAATGTCATTTTTCAAAGGAAAACGTTGAACAAGTAAATTCATTAAAACACTGCACATATATTTGATTAAAATAATTTTACATGCTTTTATTTACGTTTTCCAACAATTGACTGGTTTTATTATTATATATTTATAAAAATTGTTAATTTCAGGATCGTGTGATCTTCCTCCCAACTTATTGTCGAATGAAAAATTATCAGTTTTAATTTTTGGAAATCACTGTTGAACTGTTCTATTATTTATATAGGTAATCTTCTATTCCAAATTCTACTTTCAATAGCTTTCATGGTATATTTGTAAAATTTAGATTTCTATAAAGAATTGCTTAAATGCTTCGATTATTCATGATATCAAATACTGAGGTTTCCACAATTTTATTATGACACATATCTATAACTAATTTTTTCTACTTCAATGTTATTCATTACAATTTACGATTTCACAAAATTAACAGAGTAATATTAATCTGTTAATCTGAAACTTCATAAGAATATTTCACGTGCACCAACCTAATAATTCGTCATATTCCTCCTTTGTAACATTTTTTACAACTAGTCAGCAAACTCTTGCCATTTTTTGTTTAAAAAACAAAAACATTTTGGCTCCGTGCCAAATCCGTAACATCAAAAATCTTTACTGTAGTCCGTCCTTCCGTTCAATACAAATTAAACCAACTAAGATCATAATCCTGTATCGACAAGATACCTACATGCCATAGATTCACACCCACTAACCGGAATGCACGACCGGGCAAAAGGCTGCACAAACGTCAGCTCGCAGCATCTCGTACGTTCTTACGTAGTGGACCGATGAAAAATAAGGAAACGCTCGCTTTAACAATACAGGAGGGGGTGAAAAATGTAAGACATCAATTTTATTCTTTGATCTAGGAAGTCTCAGAATAGCTATAAACAAAAAAATTAGATGAATAATTTTAGGGAATTTCATGTGATATGTACTGTATAACACAGAAACAGCAACGAAAAATAATGGCTGCCGTGGAAAGCCATTATAATCTTCATAATTCTTAATTTCCAGTCGCGATTAAAAATAGCAGTACTCTGTATAGATCACAATCGTGGTATCTCATATTTCTACCCTATCGCATATTCCTACCTTCTCCTCTACACTTTATTAATTGGATATGAATACACTAATTATTGGATACCAATACGAAACACTAACTGTTTCAACAGATGAAATAGAATCAAGATAAAAACTTATAGTAATGCTCTACAGTCTGGTTACAAATCATATCCACGGCCTTATGCGAAAGCTTTTTATGCCTTTGGAGAATCGCCAAAGTTGAACCTTCGAACAGAGCTTATACAGATGTTCTGAACTGTGGTTTGCGTATCCTAGATTCGTTATTGCGGTGACTACAGATAAAATTTTATCTAACAACATCAAATTTATCACGTCTGGAAAATCGATTTTTCCGAACGCGTGATCCTGCTCACGTGTTACGCATTGATAGATCTGTAGTTAGATGGCAGGATGTATGTAGATCATCTAATTTTTATTCAAAATGAGATATGTATTTCTTCGTATATACGTTTAGATAGTTGGTAAAATGTGATTCTTCTGTGGATTGTAGTTTAAAAAAGAAGCAAAATGGTAATGCAACTTTTTTGTTGCTACAATTGTAGCAAACATGTTTAGTTAAAGTACGTTTAGTTAACATGGCAAACAATCTTTAAAATTGTTGTATGACAAAATTATGAAAAGTGTGTACACAGTAACTTACAAAAATTGATCAAGCGGTAGCATCATTATAAGATTATTTTACATGTGATTTTCTTAAAACAATTAAAAATCTCGAACAAAGATAAAATATAACCACTCGAATTGCGTATCGAATATGCACGTCTCCATAATTTTATGGTTAGCAATTATATTTTGATTATATAAGAAGTCTGCATCTGGGAACCAGTGTAATTCAAATTCATTTTTTTTTTTAATTGGATTATGTATATCATTTTACTACAATTTCTTTTCTTCATCAAAATAATAGAAAACTATTTACGTTACGTGTTAAATAAGAAAAATTCAATGGTATGAACAATTCAAGACCAACTTTGCCATGGAATCATACAAACTCAAGTCCATTTATTTTTCACAATATGAAAGCAAGGGCATAATATAAATATAATGATGATCATTTCGTAGATGACTTTCCAAATGAAGATTAAGTAACAAAATATTTCATTTCAGTTTAACCATTATCTGTTTTTTTGTTGCTTTCAATGTATTTGTTTATTCGTACTATATTATTACAATTCGTTTAATATCTATTGAAGAATTATATAAATACAATATACTTTCGATATTATTATAATAATTTGTAATTTAGACTATTATTAAATCGTATTTTTATATAATACAATCGTGGTAAAATAAAAATGTTCAAGATTAAAATGTATACCTATAGATACTATATTATTATAATTTATTTATTTGGAAATGTAAAAAAAATGGACTTAGGTTACTTGTAATCTCAAGTACAGACAATATTTTTAGAGTCAAATTAATCCGAGTTTTCTGTAATGATACAAGTAATAACGCAAAAATTGTTGTAAATTGCTAAAAACTTGAACATTGTTTCTAAAACCTACTTCACACTCAAAATTTTGTCATTGCAAAATTAATCGATCTCTCACAAAAAATATATGATCGCCGTCGTTTTGTTAACTTTCTTACTTTGGCCCTCAGGTCCAGAAATGTAATAAATGAAAATATTTTACTAATTTTCTGCGTCACTGTATCACGTCTTGCTATATGCTTCCGAAGATTCCGTAGAGCATCACCTGATCTAACGAAATTCCTTAGATCATTCCAAAATGGAGCTGATTCGCGATTACCATTCTCTAACGGCGATGCACGATATTATTGGGATCTGGACTCTCCGATTCACGTGGCACGATCGAAACCGCGAGAAGAGGCTACGTTCCGGGTAACGTACGAGGTGATCTTTCACGATCGATCTTCACGAATACACACACGTATGTGTAGCGGGGCACACGGTGCGCCTCCCGTTCCCTATTTCCCTCTTCCTTTCTCCTTCTTTCTATCTCCTTCTAGCTTTATGTACGCTCTGATATTCAAATCGCGGATGGAGCGCGCTAAGCCTGCTCTTAACGGTACGAGATCCGGCGTCGTCGCTCTTCCAAAATCATATAGGGAGATAAAAATTTGTCGTGGCCGCGATTCGTTGGAGAACGTCTCTGGGGGCGAAAATTTAGGTGTTTGCAGAACGGGAAACATCTTAAGTCGAATTTCTACGGTTCACCGTAGTTGAACAATGTTGGTCTGATTTATGGAATTGAAACAATGCTAGTGAAAAACGAATATTTATATCTAAACTAGACAAGCTATAAAATTAGGAAATTGATCAAACTCGACGTTTAAAAATGGCGTCGAAATAAATTACACCAGTTGGTTTTTAAATAATTTACAAAATAAATTTTGTTAATATATAAGATGTTCATGTATATACAATTTCAATGATTCATCCTAAACAGACAATATTAAACCAAGTAGAAATGTCATTCATTTCTTGTAATCTAATTCAATTCGGTTGCATACGTTGATTACGTGATAATTAAAACTATTTACTTTGCTAACCAAAATGAATAAGTAAATTTTCCCTTAACAAATGAAATTCATAAGACGTTGAATTGAATTATGGATTTATAAAGTAGAATGATTAATCAATTCAGGGGGTTAATTGGAATTTTTAGGAAATTGGTGGTATTTTTAAGAAATTAATAGGGAGTTCTAGAAAATATTGTGCGTTTCAATACTAGATTGCGGACTAACCCTTTCAGTATCAAACGGTTTGGTCTCTTGAAAAAGACGTTCTATACGAAATACATTTAACTACATTTTAAACAAAACTGGAGATTTGAGATAGACAGAATACATTTTCTTCTGTTTTGTTAAAAACGATTGAATACTCGAATTTACAATTAGTTTTACTAAATGAAAATATTTATTGTTTATTTTTACATAAAAATATACAATATTGCATATATGTAACATCGGGTCTGAAAGAGATAATATGCGCTCTTCATTACAATGAGATGTTCAGAAGAATCTTAACTGGAAACGAAGATCAAGTATGTGAAATACTTTCTGGAATATTCTAATATAATGAATGAAGTTATTCCTAACAGAAAAATACCTTTTTTTATTTATGCTATGAAACCATTTACTGGACTATAGGCAACATGTATATTGTTGTGCATGTTAACATTACGCTACTACAATATTACGCTTAGTATATTTGAAGGATGACTGACTTAATGGGTAACCTTATAATTAATTACAGTAAAATTATGAGCACAAGCGGTGCTTTGTATGGGACTTGTGTGTACTTAATAATGGCGCAGTAAGTGATTTACTCAAAAAGGCGTCAGGAAAGTACCTCAGTTACTCTGACAATGAGTTGAGTATAGGAATAGCTATATGCGCCATGTGAAATAGAAATCTCTGGAAAATAATCGTGAACTTCTCAAGATATATAAAAATGTATTTGTAATATGTAACACATTACTTTTTTTAACCGTATAATATAGTTTAACATTTTACATTCTATTATTTAATACAAACAGTTTTTTATCGTAAGGAAGAATGAAAATGCGTATAGTACTTCCTAGCACTTATGTACATATATTGAAGTTTATATTTTTAGTAGATCATTTAATAATTATTAAAAAATATTGTTCAGTGAAAGAAAACCATTAGAATCGTTTTAAGGTAACTAAATAATGCTTACTATATTTGTATAAGTTCGTAAGTATTGATACTTTACAGATCGTATTAAAATGAGTCACGTTAAAATATTTTAATATTTTTGTTGAAGTTACATATTACAATTATTTGCGTAATGTTATTTGTATTAATAAGTAATCTAATATTATTCTTAATAAGTTAAAAGTATACGATTTGTCACAAAAGGATCTGGATATCTAACACGAGGAATCTTATTCATTTACAGTTCATTTATGTTATAATCAGACTGCGGATTTTTATACAAATTCATATTTTTTATAAATAAAAGTGATGAAATTGGAATTAAATAGGTGGTTGTTTCATCTTCTAAAAGCTAAAATTTCTATTGTATTTCAAATACCTTATATAACTTTGCATATTATGTGCATTTTGTACCTTACGGCACTTTTAAATTTCTCATAAATGCATAAAAATGCATAATCTAATTATAATAAACTAATTTAACTTATAATGAGATATTTGAAAATAACGTTCCATTATATTATTAAATTAGAATTTTTATCAACGTTGAAAATAAATTTTCAAGTATTTCCCACTTTACTAATAATCCCTTAGTCTCATTGTCAGATACTTTTACGACCAAATATGGTTTGAGTTCAAAATATCTTGCAAAGTTGCGGAAATGTGTTGATGAATTTAGTTTATTAAAGGATCAAGCCCTCTTTCTAGTAGAAATCTATAGCTTGAAGAATGACACATTACAGAATAACAACGATTATATTTAAAACAGAGTAAGTATGCGATTTTCCTAGTAACCAATGCTAAAAACAGAGAAAAGTAAGATACTCGCTGGTACACCTAACATGTAATGTATATAAATTCTATTTTAAAGTTGTGTCGGTAATCGTCAGCTTTCTAAAGATTGTATTAAAAAGAGACAGATTTAAAGATTTGAAATCAGTCCTTTGCAACGGAGAGATCTACATTGTCATCCTTTCATAATGTGTGATTAAAATTTCTGTGACATACTTATTTATAACTGTTAATAATTTAGACATTGTATTAAAATGAGATGGACTTAAAATTCGTAGCACGTCCTGATTGGTTCACTGTAAAAGTTGAATGTTATTACTTTCTCGTGATACGTAATTAAAATTCTTTCGAAATACATAAACACGACTATTAATTTGTAATTAATGTAATCCACACATTATCTTACAATAATATTAATGGTATCACATACCATATTACATACAATTTTAAGTAAGTATTCTGAAGTAATTTTCAGTTCCATTCCAAATCAATTACTTATAACAAAAAGATCATAGCGACTCATACAATTAAACAAATATTAATTTTACACATTTCCTGCAATTAATGCGAATTAAAAGGATGCTACATATGCTATTAAATTGAAGAGTACTCCATAGTAAAAAATCTATTCTGAACGTTATATTTGTCTAAAGTACGCAAAATATTTAATCGATTATATCAGTTACTATAAATTTATAAAATATTTTTAATCACTCATAACCTTACCCCATAACCATAATGTCTTTAGCGCAAAACTAAACACTTATAATAACCTCGTACCTCTAATTGTAAGTGCAAACATACTTATTCTGCCACAACCTACATTTATCAAAGTTAACTCCTTCGTGATTAGAGGAGTGCATACGTTCCATTCGAGTACTCTAAAATTAATTTCAATTTTGCAACCATTACAGGCCCAATAATGAGCAGACTGGAACAGTAAATTCTTAACAAAACGTTTGTCAGTCATGAAAGGTTATTTGCCATACTAATCAGCCAATCGATGACTCTGTCTCCCTGAATGAAGCTCTTAATTAATTCACACATTCCTCCATTGCTCATAGAAAACTAGTATCGAACAGGTGTTGCAACATCAGATTTTCACCTGGCAAACGCCTGCTCTCGCCTACCCGTCTTCCTTAATGAAAACCTCGTGACTCACCCCCTCGTGTTCCTCGAGAATCGTCCTCGTGGCGGCGAAGGGGGCGGCTTCCCTCTTGTCGACGCGCATAAATTTGCATGTTTCATGGAAACAGGTAAACCTTCGTTTCTAACTTGCAGAGGGGAAAATTAGGGGGGGGAAATGATCAGGTGGTTGTAGCAGGCGAGAAATGTCGGTCAGCCGGGGCGCGACGCGACATCGTGGTGTAGATACCACTTAAAAATTCGGACAATACTTCCTCTGACTGTAGACTCCATTTAAATGTATGTATTCATACGCTCTCGTGTATTGCTTTGACGAGAGGTGTGGTCAAAATTATTCAAACTGACCCGGACTCTTTTTTTTCCTTTCGGTCTGGGACACTTTCTAGCGGAGTTGTGTACCCGCTGCACCCACGTATAACCCCTCCCTTCTCCCTCAGCCCCTCCTTCTTCTTCTTTTCTCCTCTGACGAGAAGTTTCACCGTCTTCGTCTTTTGTTCGTTTCGTTCTTTCCTGGTCGGTTCTTCCTTCTCTCGTGTCCCTCCCTGTCGCTTTTGCTTCGTTGTCTCCGCGTCGTTCTCTCTAGCCATTGTCCCGCCACGCGGTGTCGAATTCGAGATTGCGACGCTCTTCGATTATTATTTTCGCGGACGATGATCTCATGACATTGTGATCCACGTGATGGAATAGCGATTTTGAGGGCATCGTGTGTGTGGAATTTAGTTGACGGATTGAGAGACACCGAAAAGAGTACCAAGTGTAGATTGGTATCTTGAACGGATTCAGTTAGCGCTTAAAATCGTTACGATACTGCAGTTTTTCAGTAAAGTTTTAACACGAAAGTGATCATCATGGTTTCATTCAATTCGATCATATTCTGTTTGTTTCTCTAGAAGTGTTTTATAATTTTGGGGAAAAGGAGCTTCAACGTAGATATGAAAACTTAGAAGTTTACATATTAACTATAATTCATTTATGTTTTTCTTAAAAGTAGGAAATTGTTTACAAAAATAAAAACACGTTTGGGTCAGAAATGACCGAAGAATCGTTAAAGGGTTAACTTTCCAGGTATAAATAAGTTACACTGCCGCCTATAAGGTATCCGGACTTGGATGCGTTTATAGTAACAATACGCGAAATATTACTAGAATTTACAAAGCAGTGATTAACTAATTACCAAAGGCGGTGCTTATCATTTTCTTATGAAACCAACAGATTGTATATTTCAATTATTTATGGAAACATTTATCATTAGTATATTGAAATTAAATATGAGATTTATCGATACACGTCGTAGCTGTCGAATTTAGATATCACTACTTGATTTTAATCGCGGTTATCTTACTATAAATTTACTGGAATCGTTTGATTTGGAAAAGTATTAAATTGAAGAATAAACAATGCGAGGGAAATTATACAACATAAAGATGAAAAAACTTTTCAAGTATTGTAACAGTTTCAGAAAAGTTAATATCCAACTTTGTTACTGTATATTAACTTTTAAAAATGTATGACATTGTATCGTAACATTCTATTGTATATACTATAGTTATTGTAGTATACAGGATAAGTCTGGTAACTTGATCACTTCAAATAACTTGTTTATAATTTGCTATTGACAAAAATGTTTGAAATAAAAGTTGCATGGCATCGAAGGGAGCATATAGCACCGTAATCAGTTTCTTCTTACTTTCATTTCTTATTGAGATATCTTTTTCAGTATTAAACAATGTACAAGTTGTTTGAGATGATCAAATTGTGAGGTTCACCTTGTAGAATAAAATCATTCCGACTTCCTTTTTTTTTCAATTTTATAATTACATTATATTCGTCAGAGATAATCAAATATCCGAATACTTTTGAACTGAGGTATACATTTCAACAGTTGATGTATCCCTTGCATAAATAACTAATTTTAGTTTTTATTGTAGTTGGAATTATGGAAATTAAAATGAAATGAAAATATTAGCTTCAGTGCTGTTAATATAGGAATTAACAATTAGAATTTTGCAATAAAGAAATATTACTTTTCTGGACTTTTACGTTTTTCGTAACGGATTCTTAATGTTTATTATATAGGCACACTATATACATTTATAATAAGGTTAGATGTTGATACATCAGCTTATTTTACATATGACATAATAATTATGACTTTCCAATTGGAATTAAAATTTTTAGATTATTGGCTACAGATTATGGAAGCAAATTAAATTTAAATAATTGTGCTACTTCATCATAAGGATTTACTACATTATATATTATCTATTTCAATCTGCTTGTAATTTATACTACAAGACACAATTGTGATTTGTACTAAAAGATATTTTCCTCTACAAAATATCACACACATGTTACATAATGTGAGTACAACGGTAAATAAATATTTGTAAGGAATGAATTATTAAAAAAGTTGCATTCCACTCCATTTCGGTAGATTATTTCGGTAGATCAAAAAAATGTATAAATTTTTAGTGTATAACAGTTTTTTCCGCGTATTACCGTTATAGATATATTTAGGTAGAAAACAACAAAAAATTCGTTTGTTCAAAAAGTACGCGTTGTGAATTCATTTTCTTTCAATGGATAAGTAGAACACAAAAATTTGAATAATCAGTATGTATATAGTCCTGTTCTATTTCATACCATTATAAAGCTATTCAGAAAATGAAAAAAAACAATTGTTTGGGAATTGATTTCACTGTCTGAAAGTAAATTTCCATCTAAACATAAATATTTCTGTGAATATATTATGCTCTACACACTTAAAAAGTTTCATTAACGTCGGATTTTTTTTAGGAATCACCATAAAAAGTGTAATCGAATTTACCCTTTGAAACTTTAAGAAAATAGAATAAAATGGATAAAAAAGTAATTTTTTTTAAAAAATGGTATTAATTCGTATGTTAATTTTGTTACTATATTTGTCAATGCAAATAATATTTCATTATGGCAACACTGTTAAGAAACAGTACTGAAAGCCCTTTCAAAATTTTATATAGCTGCGGATCTCCTTAATTAAAAAATATATTTCCTCTTAGATAGGAAATACATATATTTATACTTCAACACGATGAAATAAAATCATAAAGTTATTGAATAATTTTTTATGTAATCGAAATATAATCTATAATAGAAATATGCAAATAAGTTCTCCATTATTTAGACACCATATATTATCTGTAATGTATGTGTTATTTTTTAATTAATTTATGGAGAAAATTTTTGGGGAAAAATGAGTTAGGTATTGATAATTTAGGAGAATTAAGTACGTATTCTATGAAATTATCCAGCGAAAAATAGAATATGCAGGGTGTTCTAGGTTTAAACCGACTAATTTTGCTAACATATTTGGTAGGTCAATTTGATCAAAAAATATTATATACAACATGGATCGATTTGTCTTCGTTATCTAGATATAGACAGAAATGCTGATATTTTTCGAATTAGGACGCTATTCCTGGATTGATTAAATCATACATTTATTTACATTTTTTATATGAAGTGACATGAGATTGAGGGTGTATCTAGATGGAAAACCTAAAGCACATGATGAATCGATAGTAAAAAATCAGGAAGGCTGTTTTTACTGTTAATAATAATTTTGCTAAGTAAAAATTGATCAGTTGATGCGATCCCTAAAAACAAGCCTACTTGCATGCACAGAAAAAAGAGGCGAACAATTTGTTGAAATCAGGCTAAATCAATAATAATCAGTGTAAAATATTGTAGCAAACGATTGTCATTCAAATTAGTAGCTTGATGCAGCTGACTACTTATGACTTATACTACTTTCTCTTTCTTATCTTGAAAATGAAGACGAATCGATCAATGGGGTATATAACATTTTTTGCTCAAAATGACCTGCCAAACATGTTGGCGACGTTTAAATCTGGAACACCCTGTATAAATGTAATACAAAATCGCGCTTTACTTTGGATATTTTGTACAGTACAGAACGAAATTATAGCAACCTTAAAGAAACAATTATCTACAAAATAGTTCTTGTAGAATTTTCTTTATTGGTAGAAAAATACCACATTTCCCTTAAATATTATTAAAAAAATTTTATGATGTTCCTTATCCTTTAGGCAAAGTATTTATTAATCAATTTATGTAAAAGATTAACGTGCTTAAATTGTCATACTTTTGTCCAATACTGAATACTTTGGTAAATTATATTAACCTCATCTTATACTTTATCTGTACATATAGTTACATTTCCCACATATGCATAAAAATCAGCAATCTACTTATCATCGTACCCTCCTTTCGCCTAATCGTTTTGTCTCAATGGATCAAATAATTGCCACAGCTTCCTGGAATCAAATTACTCTGAATGTTTCAAACGTATAGTTTCCGGGGAGAGAGGGATGCGTTTGCTGATTTGAATTCGAAACGAGTCGAAGGGTGAAAGTCGTGAGGCCATGATGGAAGCGATTGTCGACCACCTAACGAAATTTCTAGCCACATATCATGAATGGACACGGCCCAAGCTGGCCTCTCGATGCCGTGGCATGTTCCTAGCCAGGCCGGCTATGACATATGGGTAGCGCAAAAACCACCAATGCTGATCGATTGGCCACGCTAACCAACCCCCCGACGTTTCCCTCTTTTTCCATCACGATCCCTTCTTCTAGTTGCCACCTTTTTCTGCTGGCCAGAGTAAACACGCTGCTGTTTACCGCGAAGTTCCCTTCTTAAGCGCCGCCAAGAAACTCTGACACGAGTCAGTGGACTTGGAGCATTAGCTAGTTCTAAGGATTTTGTAGGCAACCACATGGATTAGGATGATGGAATTTCTCTTGGGATTGTGAATTCGGTTGACCATCTCCGAGCCAGGAATCTACTTAGCTGTTGATTTAGTATTCGGTAAGAAAGTTCAACATTAATGGAAGGCAGATAATGAGTAGGCTACGGATGTTTATGTAAATTCGTACTAAATAAATAAGGGAGGTGAATTATATTGTGTTATAGGTGTTTGGTAAGGCGGATTATTAGGAGGGACCGGGGATAACTGTTACAGTTTGACTTTGGAATTCGATAACTCAAAAATATTACACTTAGAACTAAAACTTTTGTACGAAAATGTTACCTAATTATTTGACATTATTTACTCGCAGCTACTTCACTGTATATCAACTAATACCTAAGTTATTAATAAAAAATGGGAAGCGGAGAAAGTGTTACAATTGTCCCTTACCTAGTACGGGATAAATGGTCGTCTTGAATTGTATGTCAAAAAGTCGAGAAGGTGGACGAAAATTTGGGACGCATGATTACCTCTGTATCGTATAATCATACCTATATCGTTGTTCGCTATACTTGCGAAAAGTGCCAACGACGATATATTGTTATTTGTGAGCCACGATACGTTTCCACTTGAAAATGACAAGTCGTAATTTGTTGCATGTGTTTAGTAGTTCGGAACTCATTTAGTTAACATAAGTCAACTTAACTACAGTATTTTATAATGTATACCATTAAGGATGATACGGAATTAGTTTAATTAGTTGATAATCTAAAAGCGATGAAAATAGTGATAGTGATGAATAAACTGCGCATTTTTATACAAATTCATAGTTTTATGAATATAAATGAAAAAGTGGAATATAAACACTGATCGGTTTTATCTTCAAAATACTATAAGATGTCCTCAACTATGAATAATATTAATATTTGTACCTACATTAATCAATGTCAGTTTGGCTCGGCATTTTTATTTCGGGTTCAACTTTTTCATTCGGTGCTAAAAGGGCTAAAGACGCTATTCTTCCCTAAAAAATTTAACAATCCCATCGAAAAGGAAAACGAATTTATCTTGGTAGTGACTAAATCTAAAGAAACATATCTCGGCTCATAAAATGACTCACGATTGTTTTACGTGTATAAATGGGAATATATCGCATATGACGATGGCGAGTTCGAACTCGTTCTTTACGACGTTGTATTCTTATTTGTACATAAAATTACGGCAGTGTAGTCTTTCGTCAGACAGGATACATTACCTCATTTTACTTTAATTAAAGAAAGTATAATGAAAACAATTCCTTGCTGATCCTACTAGTCCGCATTGCAACATGAAAGTATTCAGATTTGATAATTCGTGCTCAAATGACTCAGACATCATATGTTGCGATATTAGAATTAAATAAAAAATGCACTCCCCTAAATCAATTCATTTAAACAACAGAACATCATTATAAGCTAGGTATAAACAATTTTGCCATCGCAATTTTTAGAGCACTGTACAACTTTTATAAGTATCTATTGTAAATTTTCCAAATGTCTGATATAGTTTAGGTTCTTATCTGGCACCTGAAATAAATGAATACATAAAAAATGTGATTTTTAACTAGCCTGTAACAAAAATACACAGTTTTACCATCATATAGTAGAACTGAATATAAGCTTCATTTGATACATAAAAAAAGGTTACTATGGTTTCAAATATAACAGATAAGCACTGGTCAAATTGTGCATATCTACTTCACAATCCTTTAACAGTAGCACCAGCAGCGATTACAGTATACTTATTCGCATTAAGGTGTTCAAATAATAAGGTGTTAAATAAAGATTATTTGCTTTTGTTTACACCGTTTACAGGAAATCTCCGAAAACCTAAAAAAATTTTCAGCCGTAAGTAAATTACGGATTTTTATGCATTTAAAAGAAATTTAATTGTGTAAAAAAGTACAGAATGCACGTAATATATATAAATATGTAGAATATATAAAATAAGACACACGATGTTATAATTAGAGGGCGAAAGTAATTTCTATTAAGGTTTGACTCATTTAGGGGTGGCTTTAAGAATGCAATCTAGTTATAAGTTTATACAATCTTTATAATAACTTATAGATGAGTCATTTTGACCACCTTGATAATTCTACTGTTTTATAAAACAATTCCAAGCAAAATTCCATAAGCATCTCATCAGCATGCACCTCCCACCGTCTCTAAACTCACTTCAAATCTCCACTCTCCAACGTGGTATCGTGAGACTACTATCCCATAACAGCAAAACCCCGCGTCCCCTGAAATTTGCACAGTCGATCATTGGCATCGTTTAGCCGCTTAACGCCAATCCCGGTTTTCAATTACTCTATACTTCCCCGGAGAAGAGTCCGGTAGAAAATGAGGAGTGAACAGCGGCTAATCGCCGGCCTAGGCGAAGTCCGTCCCTCGAGATGCCACGGCCGATCGATCGGCAATCGCATCCGATATATCGAGTTCTACAAACGACGTCTATAAAAGGTCCCCTCTTTTCCATCCGTCACTGCCCCTTCCTCCACCCCTCGCAGGTCTTTCTCTGGAACTGTTCACCGTTCGGCGAGCTTCTTAGGCCGCATTCGCACGATCCTCGATGCTGGGCCACCTTCGGCACGACCTCTCTCCTGATGCACCTACGGTGAAGGTTTCGTTTGTGTCGTAGGTGGTCGGCACGACGGTACTACTGACTCGTCGGAGATCATCGATGCATTGGTTTGGCGAACGTGTACGTGGTCTAACGCGCGCACACCCGCATATACGTGGCCGATTGCTGGACGACGGTCACTACTCATCGCCGTGTGCCGGGAGCCGAAAGTTCATCGGTACGGTTAACTGGCACGGCACGGTACGGCTAGGCACGCTCTATCCCCGTCTTCTTCTCCTTCTGCTGCTTTGTCCTCTTTCTATGTGTCGTCGTCTTCTGCTCCTGGCTTCTTCTGCTGCTTCGTTCGGTTTCTCACATGGCTGTGTCCTGCTCCTGGAGTCGTGAAAAAGAGAAAGGGTACGTGTGAGTGGATACATTGGATGCTTGATGGTTGTTAGGTTTGAGGAATTGGAAACATTGCGAGTGAAAAGGGAAAGGAATTGTTTCGATTAGCCGAAAGATTGAGGCGAAGTTCTATCACAGACGAGGTACAGAGGTACATAGACCGATCATCTTATGAGACTGCGTGTCACACGGTCTGAAATACCGACAACTTAAAAAATCAGAATTTTCGGAAGAATATCTTTCGTTTTCTTATCTGACAAAGAATGTAAACACTTCTAAAGTATTTTAATATACAAAATGTAAAAGCAAACGCAAAAGTTATACATTTTAGATAATCCAAAAGGTTAAAATGAAAATGGTGAGGGGGCTCATGAGCCCCCAATCCGGATGACAGAAAAAATTATTGGATGAGTGGTCTATCCTGTTCTTAGCCAATGATTTCATCACCTCATTCGAGATAGGTAACGTAGTCCTATGTTTTTTTTCAAATTCTTTGGCTGAATACTGATAACGCGGTCCTACGGCTTTTTAAATCGTTTTGGATGAATACTAGTTACGTTGCCCTACGTCATTTTAAAATTTGTAGATGAGTATGGACAACGTAATTCTACCATATATTTTTCCATATTTGTAACTATTTATACGCATTTTACAATGCCTCTTACTTTATTGCTTGTTGTTGTCTATCTTTTTAAATTATTATCAGCACAACATAGCTACCATGCTAAATTATGATATATATCAATAAATCTATTAAGATGTTATTAAGATTCATATTGTAATAAATTCATTATATTCGTTTCGAAAATATATATTTAATGAATTCAAACTGCTTTATGAATTTTAATATTGGCAGTAATTTTCCATGAATTCTTTCGATATGCATTTGTAATATTTAACTTTTTTAAAATTTAGACATCATAATGTGATGATTGTAAGCGTCATATTAAGAAGCGATATTTTTTATATTCACATACACTTAAATGGTAAACCCTAGCGATATTCAGCTACAGACGGTTGGAAATTATATGTATATTATGTTCATCTAACAATAAGCATCTTGCCCGACAATCGCCAGTCACGGATGGGTTAAGATGCATCATATGAAATTGCAGTTTTTATAGGTTGAATTAAAAACGATGGATTTTCAAAACAATGATCGTTATTTAATTGAAATGTGTATCATTAACATTAATGCATTTTTTTCAATGGGTTTCCAATTGATATATTTTAGGAGATATCAGGATTGTAGGAGATATTCTCATTCAGCTAGCTTTGCAATAAGAATTTGTAATCTAGGCAGTCGAGCATTATCACGTAGATGTATGGGCGCATGCCATCAATTTTTAGCGCATAACTTACATTTCTTAGCAGCATGATGCTGCTATTATTGTTTCACCAAGCTTTAAAGGAATAGTGGATTATACCCTTCACTAATCTTTGTATGGTCATCAGTAATTTTGTGTAATAAAACCTAGCAGTTTACACTACTTTGGACGTCAATTGGGAATTTATGCGACTGGATTAATAATACCATAGAAGCACTATTAGTTACAATCTTGTGAACTTTATATGGTTGTGAGTAACTTCCTCATACAGTAGTTAAGAATACTGGTGAAGATATTTATATAATTTCGAAGACAAAAATACTCCATAAGCAAAATTGGTGATTGAAACACGTTATGGTTTCAAAAGTATGGTTAGAACCAGAAATTTTATTTTCTGGCTACTTTTAAAAAGTCACCTAATCTGAACCCAGTTTGAATCTTCGGGATCGTATATTTTTTGTTAATCATGGCATTTTTTTAATATGCTAGTACACGTTGTTACTCTTTAAAGGTAGCTAGGACGCGATATTTCTTATTCTGGCTGGTTTTGTTTACAATTTGATTAGTAATTAGTGTAAATTTAAGTATTTGAGCTTATGAGTGAATATAACTCGTACCTCAATAATTCGAAAACCTCTATAATACGAAAATCTTGTTCATTCTCTTCCCCTCTGCCGCGAAAGCTTCTATAAATCGAACTAAAACTTTAATTCGAATTATTTGTCACGTATTTAGACACATTTCGTACCTCTGTCACTCGAATTTAGAATAGGCAGAGCTCTACAAGTCACACATGATTAACATTAAAATTTAGTAGCTTGGATACATCTGATAACTTATGGTTTATGCTACTTTCTCTTTCATATCTCGAAAATGAAGACGAATCAACCTATGTTGTATATAACATTTTATGCTGAAAACGATCTCAACGTTTTGCAAAAAACATGTTGGCAAAGGTTGTTGGTTTAGATTTGGAATATCCTGTATATCCCGAAATTGTAATTTACTTGGTTAGTCTCTCATTACACATTCCGAGTATGAATTTCATTATGTTTTTATTCCACAAGAAGTTATTCATCACATACAGTTGTTCACAAAATTATTCATTTATTGTTCATTTATATTGCCATGTACATTTTCACGCAGCTGGACATAAGTTTGTGAAAACAGCTTTCTCTTAAATGTTAAAAATGAATTTCGAATTATTTAGTTCTTTACTGGATACATCAATGTACATAATGTTTATTTACTTTTGTGACCGACTGCAGATTTACGGTACTTACTAAAAACATTTATACATTCGTACTTTCGAATGAGACCCTCTTAGAACAAATTCTACATTTCTGCAACAACCAAATTTTTACAATTACATAAGTGCATTGTAGCAGTGCAATAATCAGAAAACATCAGTAACGTATTTGAACTTGAAGCAGTACAAGACGGAGAGCAACTGTAGAAGCAATGAATCGTACACAGGAGTTGCGTGTTACAATTCGCCCATTCACACCTACCATCGAACGCATCGAAACAAAGGGCACGTCAGTCAGTCGTAAGTCATTTTCGAGCGAGGACGTCCATGCGCGAGCATTTCGGATCGGCTTCCACGAACATCCCACGCACGTTCGATCCTTCGGCCACGAGATCCGCTCGAGCTGACACCGAGAGAAACGAACCGAACGTTCGTGCAAAGGGTTAAAGCGTTTCTGAACCAGGAACGTATTTTCACCTACAAATATCCTCGTGCCACTTAGCGCACAGGGCGAAGATACTTACATATATACCCACGTATGCATGTATGTACATGTCCTTTAAAACTAGAACTCGGCCGACCTATACAATTGGCCGCTCTGGAGTCAAAGAGTCACCCAGCTAAGCTGGTCTAAGAACGAGGATAAGAAGAGAACAGTGCCGCAGAAGACGCATGAGATTGGTAGAAGAAGAGGAATAGGAGAGAGTTATACCTAATCCATATAGAAGATTCAGTTTGTATTATGATGCTAGTGTATAAGACATTGAGAAAAGGTAATTTTAATCTGCAAGTTAGTAAGTTTGAAGAATTTATCAGGCTCAATGAAGAAAGTTAAAAGGTTCATAATAAAAACGTTCCTTGTCAATTTTTGTCCTTTTTTTCAGACGGGTAAAAAGTATCCTAACATTTTCCATCTTTGTTCAACGGATTTCCGTTTTGTTAACAAAATGTTCACTGTACTAATCAATTGCCATCGGCGTTATCTGTAATCACAGCGAGTCAAAATTATTGGCAAACGTAAAATACTATCAACGATGTGAAAAGTAGAACGATAATAAAATAAGGTTTTGGGCTTTGGATTAAGAAAAATATGGAACTTACACGTTAAACATTAAATCTTCGAAGATATAAGATTAAAGATTTGTTATTAATAAAGTCAACTCACAGAAGGGATTGATGGAAGGATATTGAAACGTTGAAAATTATTTCAGAAAACTAATAAGATCGATACCAAAGGGACTTGAATTTATAATTAGGCAGAAAGAATACTCCAGAAAATATTATGTAAGAATTACTCAACTTTAGAAAATTTGCCAATAATTTTACGACTAAAATCTGTTTGGTTCTGTTTGATAGTTTTATCAGCTCACAGACTGAATTATACGCTTGCAAATAAGAAATACAGGAAGTGACTTAATTATCTTCTCATTTTTCATATTTTTGTTAAATTTTTGCCTATGCTTTGTGACTCACTCTAAATTATGCAGAATAACCGTATTCTATTAAATCATGAAGTTGCAAACCTTACGACTAAGACATCATTAATCTTGACAAGGATTATTATCTCCTCAACTAGTTAAAGTAATTGCAATTGGGTATTATAAGCATGTACAGTAGTTACACAAAATATATGTACGCTATTGTATTTATTTGGTTATTGCACATGAAATAGTCAATCTTATATAATTTAAGGTGTCCTAATCATTAATCAGTTAGATGTAAAATCAAATGCCATGTGTTTTATATAAATATAAATCGTGAAACTTGCAGAACTTAACATAATTTTTTGTCAATTGTTTTAAAACAAAGAGACAACTACTGAAACGAAACGTATAATAATGAAGAAATGTGAATTGCTTGTATAAGATTGAAAAGTATTTGCCTTCGGCGTAATGGTACTTTGTTTAATTTGGCATAAACGGTACTTTGATTAATTTTTAAACGATATATTTTAAAAGTATCAACATTTCCAATATATTAATACATGCTTTTATTTAGAAGATAATGCTGTTCAGTGTAAGTAAAAAAAGTAGAGTATATGGAGTCTTTTAAGAAACTACTTTAAAATATTCGTGGTGAGGGTGATCGCGATCAATCGGAGAAGTGTTTGAATATTGTGGTAAACAGGACACAATTTACCAACTTAATTAGGGCACTCAATTAGATGTGATCGTGATAACGTCTATTTGGTAACTTTTTGTTTGTTTAAAGCGACTGCATACCAATTACGCGTTATTGGACCCTTTAACTATACTATATATATATACGTTTACAATAAATAATTCAATAGTGCAAAAGTATGTTCTAAGGAAATATATGGATATCAGAAAACAATGTAATATGTTGAATAATATAAATCATATGTTAATCACTTTCTTTTTGTTAGCTTGTAATTTTTCGTTTAATAATAGGTAATGCGAATTATGCAAAGTTAATACGATATATAATATCAAATAACTAAAGATCCTTACTTAATTCTCCTATTCTGTGAAACAGTTAACGAACTCAAAGAAGAAGTGGTACAAGTGACAAGACAATTAATTTGAGAAAACAATTTATATAACACTTATTGTACACAGTCACGAAAATGTCCGATCATTTTACGAAATTGAGAAAATTATATCCATTTATTGTTCATGTTATTTATGGTACATCAATATGACACGATAATATGACTTTTCATCGGTATTGATAATAGATTTTGAATTATTTTTTTCTTTATTGAAATATAATTAAAAAAAAAAATGACTGAATATCTAACGTGGTCGAATACTTTTGTGACCAGTTATATATGTACATTATCATTAGAAAGCATTTATATTTTTCTTCTAGGTAAACATAAATTACATGTATCGTTCTCGGCATTTTTCCATTGAACCTCATGACTCTAATTATGTACTTTCTTGGCAAATCTATAGCAACATTTATTTACGTATTTCAAAGATATATGCAATTAAATCAAGTGAAAAAAATTGTTTTCGATACACTTTAAAAGAGAAGAATTACATTAATATGAAGAAATAATTGGATCATATGGAATTGAAAATACAAAAAAGGTAAACGCAAATTTATTTGTTTTAAAGAATATTAGGTCAACATAGAATTATTATAATATTAGAAGGTGATATTATAACATTGTGTTCCTAAAATCGGTTTGTTAACATATGAATATGAAGCATCTTATGTATCCATGGGAATACGCCTTTTCCATTTTTCAGCAATTTTAATCCCTCAAAGAGGATTATTCTGAAAAACATTTTACATTTAGTACATCTCTACTATATATGATCAATACTATACTAAACTTATCATTAGACTGCAATACAGTACCTTATATATGTTAGCCTATTACTGGACTATAATACAGCTAAAATAGATTATATAGGTTTAATTACTAATACAATGCAATCTTTCCCCTTTTTCTACATTTAATTTACAGTCTTTCAAGGAAGAAAATAAAACGTTCTACACATATTAACATTATTTGTAATGGTTTTCATCTACCCGGAAGCTACATAGTTTTCCCTTCATAAAAATTCATGGAATTATTGTTAAACAGAATATAGCTTTAATGAATTGACTAGGACAATTTTTTTGAATATCCGATCGATGACGAAATAGCAAAAATATCTTTCACAGGTTTTCGTCATAACGTGCAAATGTTACATAAACTTTATACTTTTTCTATACTACATTCTTAATGGTTTCAATTAGCATCGAGGCAGGTCAATTAAACCCGCTTCGATACACCATCAACCAGCTCGCCAATTAGCCACGTATGACCAATCGCATCGGGCAAATTTCCCGATTCGACGTATCGCCAGTCGGCCAACATTTAATAAGGAAGCATCCCGTAGAAGCAACGGCATTCACTCGCTGTCCATTAGTCAATTAAATTTACCGATGGACTGATTAGCCAGTGTGCACGCGGAATAGGGGGTCATTACTGTGCTATGGTGTCCCCATGGCAGAAGCCAAAAGTTCACGGCGCTAGCACGCTTCTACGGACAAACCACCACGATTACTACGACGAATCACATAGTCATCTCTCTCATTCCTTTGGCCGATCTTCTACATCCACAAGAGCCGGTGGCTCTTCGCCTCTCGGCGACGTCGTCGTACAGACCGACCGAGTTCGAGTTTTAAAAGACGGGCGACACAACACACGAGAGTCGTGAGCGAGCAGGACGCTTCGACTAGAGTTCTCCATGGAACCTCGATATATAGGGCAACCGTAGAGTCTCACGGTTTCAGCGAGCTATTCATCTGCATACTCTCCTCCGCCGTCTCCTCCATACTGGCGCTCCTCCATGCCGCGCTTTTTCTTCCTCCTTCGTTCTCCTTCCTATACCTATATCCAACCCTATCTCGACGCGAAATTTATTGGATTAATTGTTGGAGGACATGCGTCACGTTCGCCGCTGTTTTTCTTTTCTTTTCCTTTTTTTTCATCAGCTTATACTTAGATTTTTTTACAGTTCCTCGATGAAGGTGAAGAGGCATGCGAACTCTGACAAGTGGGTGCCGCTGGTAGATTTTTTGGTTGTCGGTGCCAAGGTTGTGGACGGTGGAAACTGATTAACTCGTTGCTAGACTGCGGAACTTTATGCATTTCTTGGAAATTTAAAAGCTCGAAAATGCGCAGATTGCATGTAATCTATAATATTATCCTTTTGCGCTTCAGAACATTTCTAATAGTGTGATCGAGCGGTAATTGTAATACGTTTTCATGGCTTTTGTAAGAATTTAAAATGTTATGTATTTCGGATAGGGGTAAAGTTGTCTTTAATGTGCTTTGTTTCGAAAGAAATCAGAATTGATCTGGCGAAAATAAATGAAAATCTTAAATTTTTACTTTTGATGAAATGCGTGCTTCCATAGCAGTGCCAACGGAGTGCAAAGGCTTATGTATATTACAAACTATTCAAAGTATTATAGAAATTATTATACTTATATAGTGAAGCTACTCCCAACTTAGATCTTCCTTCTTTAAACTTCTTTATAAAGATATAAATTTATATAAAAATCCGCAGTCTACTCATTACCTTATAATCTCAGTTTATATTTACTATACTATTTGCCATAAAGTTCAATTTTAAATCCAACGCACTTTGGTGCTTTCCGCGCGAACTGTACTTTCAATTCATTAATTTGTTTAAATATAGATTATAGTATAATATTTGAAAGTTTTGCACATAATAAAATATTAAGGCAGTGGATCACTAATGTTAATCTTCTATGGCACTATGTGACTTACACATATGTTTCTACATTCTAAGAATTTTATTTTATGTGCTTGTTAGTTTACCTTGTAATTTTGTAGCTGTATTATTGTACTGATATCAAACAATCTGTTCATAGTAATTATTAGTTCTTAGATTTTACAGCCGGTCGCATAAGTGTTCGTCCGCCTACTGTATTTGGCATAGTATGTAATTAAACTAACAAAAGTACACACCTACATAAACACTTAAATGAAAAACATAGAATTAATATTCTTCGAAATTGTTGATTTCAATTGTATGTATGTATTTTTATTTATCATTATACATAAATGCAATAGGTGGGCGAATACTTATGCGTCCGATTGTATATGTAATCGGAGATATATATATATATATATAATTGTGGTTCTCGAGAACAAACTTCCGGCTACAGGGTTAATATGTAATTATTTACCCATTTAATATATCGAATAAATCACACTAGTGCAAAAATGCATAAAAAAGTGTACATGGATGCAAATGAAGGTTTAAGCTAATAGAAAACGGACGTACAGCACCGTACTTACAGTAGTTTAAAATCAGAGTTCCTGGAAGAGTTTGTAGTACCCACAAACAACTTTAAAGAGGTTCAATATAAATTTAAAAATGTACGAAAACGATTAATAGAATTAGAGGCAGTATCGTAAAAATCTAAATGATCATGTTGGGGCATAAAAATTGATCAACTCCAGAAGTTGCAGACGACATTTACTATCATTAACCAGTTTGAAAAGGAAAAGCAGATCAGTAGCTGTCCTCCGACATTCCAGAGATAATAGATTAGGTTTACTCAAGGTTCGAATGTAATCATGGTCCGTTATATCCGTTTTATGTCTCAACTTATAGGCTGCAAACCTAAGCAATCTGCATTGAACTTTCTTTATCAATTGCTTGTATTTCACGCGATTAGGCGATTAAATGACAGGCGTACTTGTATTCCAAGCGCGCTCTAACTAGCAATTAATGTAATAGTTTAATAGTTCGAGGATTCTTAAAGTTCATCGCACATCGCTATACAAATTCTAAAGTCTTATATGAATCGCTTAGCAATGAAGACAAAAATGTAGCAGCGATAAAAAGTGGAATTTTACGTCACAAACCTTCGATACGTGAAATATAATACATGTAGCTATCAAAATAATCACAAGACAAGAGGTTAAATTGTGAAATAAATACAGTAAGACGGCGAGATGAAGAGTGCAAAAAATTAGAAGTGAATAAATACTTTTTTTTTTAATATAACAGGAAACAATATGCATTTTAATTTATTTATTAAATATTAAAATAACATGACCGTAAACTTTTTTCATATTATGCACAAAATAATATAATGTACAAGAGCAGATAAAACTAAAATGTAATCACTGGCAGATTCCCTTGAAATTAAGTTCCACCGACATCGCAATAAAACTACCAAGTAGGTCAAAATGAATGGTTAGTAATTTACTACAAAAATTATATAAACTTCCAGTCATGTATTTTTAAGAATACTTCTTAATTTGCAACATATGTATATCTTTTTCAAGTGTCTATCACTTTTATTTCTTTGATACAAATAAGTATAATTTAATCGTTGGTAGTTCTAGTGTTAAACTATACCCAGCACCTAACCAACCACCATTGTACAATCTCAAAGACTATCTCGCCCCTTTAACAACCCAAATTAAGTCCAAAGACCATCAATAATATTACAAAATGTTTTTCTCTTCTCTCTCTCTCTCTCTCTCTCTCTCTCTCTCTATCACCTAACGAATAATTCACAATTGTTAGTAATTGGCGTTGTCTCTGCGAAAGCGAGAGCCAAGAAGTAGAATTCGTCGCCGTGGAGTTGAGCAGAGAGGAAGGAGGATCATCTCCATGGTGGTGCAGAAGTCTTAACCGACGGAATAATAGAAGTAGGAAGCGAAATGTTGAGGCGGTGACGGCAACGCCGGTAAAAATCGTCAAAGCACATTACACGAAATCACAATGTTTAATGAAAATTGCTCGGGTAGTGTTACACGAGGCCAATGCTTTGGATCGGTCAATGGCTAAGCGATGATCGAGCTGCGTCATTGCCTCGTGTAGCTACGGCTGCCGACCGAATCGTGACGCGGTGAAGCGGTATTCAGATTGCGCTCTTAGCGGTTTTGCCGATTTTTTTCGCCGCGACAAAAGGGGAATTTCTGTAACCACTGGTCAGGCGACGACCACTTCTGAGGCAGTCGCAA
This sequence comes from Eucera pruinosa, assembly GCA_028830335.1. Taxonomy (NCBI): domain Eukaryota; kingdom Metazoa; phylum Arthropoda; class Insecta; order Hymenoptera; family Apidae; genus Eucera; species Eucera pruinosa. The sequence continues at coordinate 2,860,955 of JAMYCR010000015.1, read as the reverse complement.
TGACGCTTGTAGATCTTGACAAAAATGCGTTCAATTGTTCTTCTAGTGCGTTGCCGAAATAAACTATATTCTTTTTTCGAAAAGTTTGGAACACCTTTCGGTATACGGATGAAATAGTTAAAGTGCAGTGGCATCAGTTTATTGTGATAATTTTGGGGCTTACAATTTTTAATAGGAACAGTCGGCTGATAATATTATGCAAAGGATAAGATATATTCATTATTGAACTTATCTTATCGTGAACAGTTATGACCAGACTGTGGGTCCTCAAATCCTTGTGCATTTAAGGTAGATGTAACATTTACTGCCACTTTAAGCTTATCGCGCAACTTCATTTAATTATTTTAGAAGTTATTTAACCTAATAATCGTTCCGGTTTAGAGCACAACATTAGTTAACATCTTTCCTATTTATGATGTATTCTTTGTGTGTTAAATATGATGTATTCATTAGTAATTCATTGAAAATATATAACAAAGTCCAATGTCCTATTTTACTGTCACTTGAAAAATTGTCACATAAATGGAAATGATCCTTACATATATTAGCAATTCAATTCGTACGACAAATACAAGATAAATCGTAAAATCATCGCCTTTACTGCATTAGAAAAATGTCTATACCTTCTATTTGTTTTGATGCTTGACACATTCATCTCCCAATATTTATTTTCAAATATTAAATATACATATATATACGATGTCCATGTCTTGTTACATAAAAATAAAGTTTAAATTTGGTATTGAAATCTTTTTAGTCTCGATTCTTCATACATTATTTCGCTATTAAATAAAATAATTAAAGTGGCGAGTTTAGGGACACTGACAGTAATTGGGATATCTACCCTATGTCAAATTTAAATTTGCAAGAAAGAACAGATTCCGTATGATATATGAAAACATTTAAAGTAAAATAGGATTATTAAGAGTACCGTTTTTCAACCTTTTTACCGTGTGACCCAACATATTTGTGTGTAATGATGTCACGGTTCAAATGTTTGTAGTACAAAAATTTTAAAGACCTAATTGACTGGAATCATATGATATAAATTATGAAAATTACCTATATTTAATAGTAACCTCTACACGTGAAAAGTAACATTCAATATATTCTAGAGCAGTTCAAATGAATTTCTGACTTGTAACAAATACTCCAATTTCATAGTTTACTATGGAGAAATGTAAGACTAACGATTTTAAATAAGAGAAACTGCTTCCAAATTATAAAAATTACTGAAATAGTTTGAGTTATATTTGAATACTAAATTTATTAAAATAGTTATTGAATTAGAATAAACAATTAGAATTTACTAAAATAGCTATTGATTTGTATTCGAATAAAATAATAATAAAATAAAAATAATATAAATAAAATAATAAAAATAATAAAAATAATATAAGATTATATTCAATAATAACTTTGGGTACCTATCATTTCGTATCCCATTAAAAATTTAACGCGGTCCAATATTGGGCAGTAGACCATAAGTTGAGAAATGCTGATTTAGAGGCTCAAACAGTATTTTACTAAAGTCTACTCTTTCAGTTTTACTTAGAGATATGAATTTGCATAAACATCACATTTATTACATAGTTTAATTGCTTACTATCTTTGTTAAAAACATGCAAATTGTCATAAGCTTGTCTCTCTGGCTTTTCATCTATTGTACTTAGGTATTTTCTAATAATTCTTGCCTTGAACTCATATAAAAGGTAAAAGGTATGCTTTAATTAAAAATAAGTTTTAAAGAAAATGTTTATTTAGTATGGATTTGCTAAGAATACTTATCGTTTGTCCCCAAGTGTAATTATCACAGTTGATACCGATAACCAAAATTTAATTATAATCAGCGGATTATTTCTAACTAATTTTGCATAGCTTGCTTTAGGGCCGATTGATTATAGTAATAATAGGCAATTGATAACATTATCGGTGATTATAATAACTGCAGTCCACCGTATTTATCATAAAAGAAAGATTTCTCGTAATAACGGAAGGTATTATGTTAAACAATTTAATTTCGTACCTACTTTAATTCCAGTAATCAATTATTCAGCTGGGTCGATATTTTTAGTTCGTTATAAAAAGGTGATAAAAAGGATTGTAAAGAAATTATAACATTGAAAATAGTATAATAGTATAACTTGTATAAACTTATACTGTTTTCATAAAAATAAGTATGTTCCTTTTGCACTTTACCATAACCTTTGCATTCAATTATATTAATATAGCAAGGGGGTGGCAAACCTATGACACACGTGGCAGAGGTGGCACGTGCACGGTTCACCTGTGATAACATTCTATATGCTCAATTTAATTCCTGTTCTTACAATGTACATATAAAAACAAAATCTTGTTTTCTTGACATTATATTTATGTATATGTATAGGCATTTTGCGTGCGTAAGAGGAACGTGCGTCAACCCTCGTGCAGTCCTCGGATCTTTTTTGATCCATAGCATTCTTGTTTATTCAAAAACTAACGTAACTGTGGATAAAACTATGATGAAGTTAATTGAGCCGTTTTGAATTTTAGTTTAAGAAACTATCAATCACTATATTATCACCTTTCCCTTTTGCATACATTTGTGAGATGATGTGTCTTTCTGAGATGAATTTAATAAAAGAAAGTTCAAAAGATAAAATGACTGATAAATCTGGGTCGACGTATATGTTTTGATATTTTAAGAAATAGTGTATGCTTTTGGTGCACAGGTTGAAGTACCTTTTAATATTCAGAATTCGGTGTTTACTTACACAAAATTAAATACCGTTCGAATATTTAATAATGCTTCTGCTATTGTAAATACTTTGTTCCATTTGTCGGCCAACTGACAAATTCTTTCACTATTAAAAGATGACAATTTTACTCTATTAAAATTGATCTGTGTATGTAATTAAAAATATCATGTGGTTTGTGATATGATGTAAAAGTTTTATGTAGATTGGATTCAGGTCTACTATAAAACTGTTGTTTTTTTATTTTAAAGTGATTTTTCGACAGTATTTTTATTTCAAGGGATAAACTTTTATGGATAAACTTGTTAGTTTTTTTTAAAAATGTTATAACATTTACAATTTGCAAAACGTATTAAACAAATGTATTAAACCTGTGTGTAGCAAATGGAATATTAATATTACACCACCCCTTTCTTCAAATTTGAGTTAACGCTATTTTTTATATAATCAGGACGTCTCTCGTTTACCATCAAAATTGATTTACATTAAACTTCACTGTTTACCAAAAAGCGAAGACACTTTTCTTGACACCAAAGTTAGCAAAGCTTTTAAAACCATAGTGAAGAAAATTATAAAGAAAAGGATATGCAGTATCTATTAAAATATATCCCACCTATTCATCATCCCTTTTTCAACAATGTTAAAAATTCCAAGGAAGTCTGAGATCATGGTCCACTTTTTGATGACGAAGTGGAAAGCAGTATACAGTGGCTCAAAGTAAAACTCGCACATTTACGTTTCTATGCTTTAAGAAGCAATTGATAAGCTTTTAGATTCTCAAGCGTTTAAATATCTAAGCTTTTGAATTCCAAGGCGTTCGAATTTCCAAGCTTTTGTATTTCTAAGCGTTTGAATTTCCCAGCTTTTGTATTTCTAAGCGTTTGAATTTTTAAGCTTCTAGATTTCCAAGCGTTTGGATGTCTCAACTTTTGGATTCACAAGCGTTTGAATCTCCAAGCTTCTGGATTCCCAAGCACTTAAATTGCCAAGTCTTTGGATTTTTAAACTTTCCAATTTTAAGCTTTTGTAAGAGTAATTTCTTCCTTTGCCATGTCTGATGTATAAATATGCAGATCTAATTTGAATATTTCAAAATTTAGGCGAGGTACGGTCAGGATCTCGATAGTAGTAGATGATTAGTATTGAACTAGTATCTTAAACAATTTCATGAAGCGATTTTCAAGAAATCGAATTTTTGGAGTTCGATTTTCTAGCGCATCGATTCTAGTTGTTTCGATTCAGAATCGATTCAAAAATCGTTTTTTTTTAGTAAGAATCGAACATCCCTACTTAGTGGTACAAAAAAATATTCAGAACTGTAAAACGTGACATGCGTCCCATTTTCACTTATCCTTTCAACTAATGAATCACACGTTCTCCATGAACGATAATGGTGGTTCGCCTTCGGAATCTATATCTTCCGTTTATTCGCTAAGCACACCGCAAGTAACAAGCATTCAAGCATCAACAATCGTCGTAATGTCAGTCATTTGTAACCTATCACCTAAACATTTCGCTACCAACATGCCTCCGCGAATATTCGCTGAAAAGTTAATAGAAAATCGGCGAACGTTCCATTACCCGCTGGAAGAACCGTTTCGTTTCGCCAGCCTTCTGTTCTACTTGGCTATAAAAGATTCCCTGGCCGCCTCTACGGCTCTCACATATGAGAGACCGATACCTATCGAGATGGCACACGGCATCCTCACCGCGAGTTTCGATCGTTACCGAAACGAGATCGTTATCGCGATACGGATGCGCGATACATCAGCGCGGGGCCGGTGATTTCTTCGCCACGTTCAAGGATGCGACTCGTAGCAAATTCTACGCCGAATGTACTAGCTGCTAGCCGCTTATCGCCGTTGATATCACCACGATTTTTCACGCTTTTATCGCGGCCTGATTAGTCGCTTCGACCTCCTCGGTGCATGGGATCCTCGGTAGCCGGGGAACCAGGTTTCGCGGATGTTGAAACTCGGCTGAACTTCTTTTGGCGCTACTGGTTATTTTACTCTGCTACGGATTTCCAGTTTTTCTCGATCCATCTCGTTTCTGTTTATTTAATAACTATTGTAATCATGGGAAAATTATAATTACATTGTATTGTTGCACACAAGAGGGACCTGAGTGACAAAATTAAATTTTGGGAGAATTGTTTGTGAACGTTTTATAGTTAAATATTGAGTTGAACGGAAAGTTTGCACCATATTATATTTATATTGTATTTCACAATGTTTTTTTTAAATATCCAACGATTCAATATGAATGTATTTTAATTTAGCTGTTCAAGTTCAGCTTAAGAAAGGACTTTGGGGTAACAAAATACTTCTATCGTAAATATGAAACTAACTATGATGATATAAACATAGTCACGTAAAACTTCAATGAAGAATTGGCTTTTCGAAATTTTTTAAATTTCGTTCTGTAGTGCAAAAATCTAAAAAAATTTCAAGATGTATATGTAATTGGGTAAAGCATTTCAGACTTTCCTCACAATTTTTATACAATAGATGAAAGAAAGTGGAGCTCAAACTGTAAATTACCTTTCCACCTGTAGCTACCCTAATAATAAGGATAGGGGGTTGAAACTTACCTCAAAAGACTTACCTTGGAAGACCTATTTAATAACATGTTACAAATTGAACTTTATTTAGTGATACTCTTACTATGCTTATTCAATTATACTTGTTAAATGTAAAATTTAGTACGAACTTTCTGTTTAATCCAATATTTCTTATACGTGATGAAGTTGTTTTAAACAATTAAATGTCTCAGCTTTACATCTTCATTAGTATAACATGAATTACGTAATAAATGAGTTAGTACCTATAATTTTAATTATGGCCAGCTCAGGTTCTTCTTACAAAAATATAGTAAAAGATAATGTTTATTAACATTTGCTCCATTGTTTATGATATTTATTTAATATTTAACGGTATATATAATATTGGAAACATTGATGATATCTTTGTTATCCCGTTAGAATTATTCCTCAAACCAATTTATTTCTTCTTTTTTTTTTCAATCGTACAGACTTTTAACATCTTGCAGTTTTTCTAATTTTATACATTATTTTGGTACAATGCAAATGTGCGATGCTATCTATTGAAAATGTACTGTTCCACCATAGCTTTGTCAATTTCAAAGATAATGTAAGAAAGTTTAGATGGTATATTGAAGACAGTATAAGAAATTTATTTATACATTTTACGCAAAAAGGATCTGCGTGCTCTGAAGTCGTTGTTGCATCCAACAGTACAATTGTTAAAATGACTACCTATACTTTAGATTTTACACAGATCATACACCACTGCTTATAATTACGAATATAATGGCAAATCTACAGACATAGCCTAAGTGATTTGTGTGAAAGATGCGTAAAATTAAAATTAAATGTCAATGAGAAACTACGTTAATATTGTAATATATTAACCCTTTTAGTGTTGATTAAAATAACGATGGGATGCGATTAGGAATGGTTTTAAGTAGTATAAAACTTTAACAAAAAGGTTTACAAATTTTATGTGTTTCAATTACAAGTAAGGAAAGCACAAACACTCTTAAAACTGGTCTTTTATCTAAACAAATTTCATTGCTCATGTGCTGCTGCTGATTAATCATTTAAATTTGAAAGAGTGTCTGTACGTTATACGGTCCCAACGCTGGAAGACTTAATACAATTGAAGGCATTTCGGGTTAATAATAGTACAGTGGAATCCGCTTATTATGATTGCTTTGGGACTTGAAATTTTTGATAAGAATAACCGGCTGATAACATTTCGCGGAGGATACAGAATGTTCATTATTGAACTCATTTTACTGCAAACACTTATGACTATACTGCGTATCTTTATTGACTCATTGCAAATTTAAATTTACAAAACAGATTCTATTGTATATGATACATAAAAATATACAAAATATTTAAAGTAATGTACAAATTACAACATTTAGAGAATGAAACAAATCTCTATTGAAGTCCACTCTTTCAATTTTATTTCAAGAGATACGAATTTGCATACATATTTGCAGTCTAGTTATCACATTTGTACACAGTTAAATGAATATACAAGCTTTTTTAGAAATATTCAATTGGTTCAAAACTTGGGTCTCGAACTTATCCTTTATTCTATTTACGTATTTTGTAATAATTCTTGCAATGCACTCGTATAAAGGATAAAATATATGCATTGGTTAAAAGTAAGTTTTAAAGAAAAGGCTCATTTAGTACGAATTTCTTAAGAATTCTTATCGTTTGTCTCCAAATGTAATTGCCACACGAAATACCAATAACCGAAGCTTGACTATAATAGGCGGATTATTTTTAACCAATTGTATATAGAGTGCTTTGGGATCGCCTGATTATGATAACAATAGCTGGTTGATAACATTATCCGTGATTATAATAGCTTGATTCCAATGTAGTAATATCTCGTCGTACGTCCTTCCAATTGGCGTAGTTTCGGTCAGTGACGTGCATCTTCATTGAAAAACTTAGTTTCGCATCCACGTGCATAATTTTGTCGATACGTTGAACATACATAAATGCAACATTCTGTAAGTATACTATATATATCCAAATGGAAAATTAATAATGTAATTAATTTCAAATTCATTAGTAAACTACGAACTTGCACGCCTTTATGGGAAATTAGAATATGCGAAAAATTAGAGAGCGCCCATAATGTGCGAGAATATGCAAGATATCCAAACTAAAACATTAGATAACCGAGAAAGTTCTCGTAGTTTCTAAGATTTGTCATTTGTCAAAATGATGAGTATATGTGCATACACTCTATTAACAATAAAAAGGGAATAGAAAAGCTGTTAAATTATTAGGGAAAGAAAAAGAAAAGGTGAATGTGACTGTTTTTATAAATAAAGTATTACTTCATCCACTTTATGTATTATTTATTTCTGTAGATTCAAACGGCAAGGATTTTCTTGGTTATCTTATACACATTATTGTATTTGCGGGGTGAAACAACCCTCTACATAGATCCCATTTTTTTTAATTTTGTTAAGAGAAATATGAATTTACATAGAAATCCGCCATCATCAGGTACCAAGATCTCAACTGTTTTAATTCTTATATTCTAACCGATAAACATCAAATATTATACTGGGAAATAAAAGTGAATGCTGTAAAACCTTTTAATGACGCGTTGAAAACTTCTAAAATTAGTATAAAAGTAAATCTTGCAAAAACCGTGTCAGAAAAATACATACACATATGTAAACGTACATAAAGTCTGCTTACGTCGGTTACTATGTATCCAATTAGTATGCAAGTTCGAGGTATAAATATATACAATTTTTTACAATAAAATTGAGGTAAAGTATAAAATTCAGTTCTATTTTTTGAAACAATACAGATATACCTTCAAAGCTTCATTAGCTTAATCGTTTTTGTTACTTGGTTTTCCCGCTTCTTCTTTTCATCAGTCTTTTTTATGCGTTACTGCAGGTTCATGTGACATACTGGCTATAAAAAATCGTTACACAGAAAGTTCTCAGAGTTTTTTCGTCCCGAGCATAAATGAGACATTATGGAATGACAGAAATTAATTATACTCATACTATATAAAGTAATGGACAAAGGTAACGTGTAGACAAGGGATATAAATAATACAAAATAATTAGCATACTTTTTGCAATGCAGAAAAGAGCACGAGTTGTACAGTATAGAAATTTTGTCATGTAGCACAACCTCGTGTCACTTCAAGTACCTGTCTACATTAAATAGGTTCACGCGTAACTTTATTTAACTATTTTGGAACGTATTTAACATAAAGATCGTTCCAGTTTGGAGTATAATATTGTTTAACCGCTCTTTTATTTATGAACATCTTTTTTATATGTTCAATATAATAAATTCATTACTATGTAATTGAAAATGTACGACAAAGTCCAATGCCCTTATTACTGTCGCTTGAAAACTTTTCATTTAAATAGAAACACGTTTTACATATATTAACACGTCAGTTTGCATAATAGATATAAGATATATGGTAAGCGTATCGCCTTACTGAATTATCACACGTTCCATACTTTATAATTACATTGGTCACGTTTCAATGTTCAACAGCACATTTACCTCGTAATATTTATTTATAAATATTGAGTGTAAATGAATATACGATGTCTATGTGTTGTTACGTAAACCGAAGTTCAAATTTAGTTTAAATTTGTTTACTTACGATTCTTTATAAACTCTGCTATGAAATAAAATAATCCAAGTGACAGTTATAGGAACAGTGACACATTTGACAGGGTAAATGACAATTAGGTCGTTTACCCTATATAAAATTTGTTATGAACGAGCAATTTGGATGGAATATATTGTTCATGTTGAAATCCTTTTATTATGGTCACATTAGGATCAGCAATTTTTTATAAAAATAATCGACTGATAACATTACGCAGAGTATAACAAATTTTCATTACAATTGCACTTTCATAGCGAAGAGATAAAGGGAACGCTTCAGGAAAAAATCTATTTAGGTACATATTTATCATTAATGCATGAATTGAGCTCTAGAACATAGAATCTATGCATTCATCAGTCAAAATCGCATGAAAATAAATTTCTTATGTTCAAAAAGTGAATTACTATGCGGTAGTTAACAATTGTATTCAAAACTTTGAGCGGGAATATCTCGAAAGTGAGATAATTACTCACTTTATTTTCACTTTATTATTATTCACTTTATATTATTACTGGCCTTACGGCCAGAGATGTTTGGCTTATTCTTGGCCTAAACATAGTTAAATGGAAAAAGGCATTGAGGTTGAAGGGTTAAATAGTATTTTTGGTAATATGAGAATTATTGAGTACTCATGGTGACGTTCGCATCTGTTCAGTGCGAAATAAATGAGATCAAGTGAATCGATAAGAGCATCCCAATTCAGGCCCCTCAATTTTCGACTAGTTAGCAAAAAGATGTGTAATTCCGCGTTATCTTGATGAAAGATTACTCTTTTTTAATTGATTTTATGGCTCTGACTATTTTCCCTGGATACCCGCTTTCACTTGTTTTAATTGGAAACAAACATTCACAGAATTAATTATTGCACGAGGTGTTAGAAGTTCATAGCAAAGTATTTTCCTTCAACCACTTCTCCTGGCAATTGTTTAGATAATACTTATGATAAAGCCAATTATAGCAATTTGCAACAATTCGATACTTGAAATTATTTCTATAAAATTTTCACACCGAATTTTATTGTTAACGTATAAAACGTACCATTGACAATTCTTAATTCATTGAATATTTTTTAATTGGAGAAATTTCACAGTTTTTAGCAGATCCAATAATTGCTAATCGACGTGTACAATATGCTATTCTAGCGCAAGTAGTTAAAGTAATCCAATCGTATCTAGTGTAACGAATTGACGTTGATTTCTTAGCTCATTGGATATAACAATACATCTCCTCAACCATCACCCAATTTTCTAGTTTCCCCATAAAGTCGTCAAAACCTCAAACAAATCCTCGAAAAAATCCGAGACCCCGTATCTCGCAAATACTTCTACTCTATCGATTTCCACATCGAACGATCGCCAAATTTCCTACGAAACAACGCCACTCGTTACGCTAATGTTCCACGGAGATGCAGTTAGTTCAGCAATAGTCGGACATATCTCGCGGAATTGCGACGGCGGATCGAGGCGCGCGGACTGGCTGCTGCCCGATCCCTAAGCGAAGTGAAAGTTAGATGTGTGGGCACGGGATGCGCACGAATTCATTTTTTCGGCCTCACCGTGCACTTTTTTCCAGCGTCGCGGCATCAGTTCCCATGTATACCGACCTAGCCTATATGGCCGGCTCGCGATATCTTCTGGTACATGCACATGCACATGCACACTTAAACGTAAAGGATCATGTGGCCACTCTCTCTTTCTCTCTCTTGCTCTATCATCCTGTCTTCTATTTTCATCTCTTCTTCTGTTACTCTCTATGCACCACACACTCCAATATATCGCATCTCCGCTCTTTCGCGAGCGCACGCTGCCTTCTATTCCTAGCCGGCGACGTAGAAGAGCAACTTGTACAGCTAGTACTCCCGTGGCCTGGCTCTAGCCGTGACTTATCGGCTCTGTGCACCTTAGACGTGTCCCTAGGCTGGAGTATCGATTCCGGACGATGCGGAATCGACCGCTACTAAGCTCTCGTGGGATCCGTGGATCTACGAGAAGATCCCAGCTGGACGGTTAACCTTTTAATCCGCGAATATGCACCATAGGAACGAGGATTTATTTTTGGATCGATTGCGTGTCGGCGGAGAAAGAGTCGAACGGAATGCTTGGGTGCTGGATTTTTTAGTGCCTGGGTGAATCAGTGGCTTGGGAGGCTCAGGAGTTATGGATTTAGAAGTGCGGAGTAGTGGATGCTTAGATAGATTATTGGGTTTGGTGATTAGGGGACAGAGCTTTGGGTATTTGCTTGGTTGCTTGGAAACGTGGGATTTTGCGTAATTGAAAGCTTGGATGTTTAAGATGATACTATTGTTTCTTACATGCCCGCGTGATATCTTCACGTAAATAGTATCGTAATATTTTATTATCATAGATGGCTCCGCAATTTTACGGCATATACGGTTTCAACAAGATTATGGTGACACGAGCAGAAATTACACCGTGTGTTCAGTAATAACAAATAGATTTATAACACACAGATTATTGTAATATCTCTTGCATACGACTGAAAATTGAGACTCAACGGTCATAGTTTGGGTCCGAACCCTTCAATTTCTATAAGCACATGGAAGTTCTGTCATTTATGTGGCCGGTAACATAAGCAAATCGGAAGTTTGTAGAATGTAATGTACCCTAATGAACAAATTAGCATCCATAAAACTGCCAGAAGAAACTTTAATTTGATTCACTTTTCAATAGTTATTAGTTAAAAGTGTTTTTCACGTTACATACTTCGTCAGTTTTATAGTCATGGTTCCTAGAAAACCGCAAGTATGAATTATATTTTAGTCTAAACCGTTGTATGAGATTTATATAGATGAGTTGGTCCACATATGGACTAGATAAAGTATAGAGCTTATTAACACGTTTAATGCCGAATGAAGTTTATATGTTTCACTTGTTTCAACAAGATACATTGTAATTACACATGTATCACATTCGTCTTATTAAAAAATGTAATTATATAACATTACTACGATACTTTTCATACTACATGTTGCTGCAGTAACATCAAAATCGTTGAAGTCTCTAGAAATGTAATTCTTTATTTAACTTAAATGCTTTAGTTAGTAGCAGCGTCGCCGATCATAGATGGTCCCCGTAGCATTGGACGTGTTAAGCACTGCCCTGTATTGGAAACAGTGCAAAACTACAACTGGTGAACAAATAGAGTTGCACAGGAGAAATAATAACCATCATTTGTTGTATTAACGTGTTTCTATTGTAAACAGTGTCATTGTTACGAATTTTGTGATTATAAAAGTTTTCACAAGTATGTTTCTTTCATTTTTTTTAATAACGATATGTTGAAGTAAGGATTAATTTGTTAAGAGCACTATATTGCTAGTATCAGCAACCTTATTTTACCTACTTTCAATATAAACAAAAGTTTTCCAAAAAAAAATAGTTTTCATTTTTATTTTAGATTATTTTATAAGTGGCCTATATTTGGACCACACTTTCAAAAATGAAAAAAATCACTTTTACTTCATTATTTGTAATTTGTAGCAAACATTACTTTTGTTTAGGATATTTCAAGTCTACATCAGAAAGCTAACATGTTAACGATATTTGTACATCGATGTGTGAACGTTAAAATGTCCTCAACATGTTTAGTAATATACAATAAAATAAAAGTGGTAGCTTATATTTGGATTACCTCCTTTAATGTTACATTTAGCAATATTTTTCTGACATTTACACTGACAAATATAGTGACAATTAAAAATATCTCTATAGGTACTTTCTACCTTTTTTCAAGTAGAACAGTGAAATCTTTTCAGGTTTAGATCTTGAAACTATTTGTTTATGTTAATGGAGATAATAATTAGCATAATTATCATTATCGATTTGCAATATTAGCTATAGGAATGTAGAATGGTTCAATAAGGGATGAGGTGTCTTATAGTTCATAATTGTTACGCTAGCTAGATCTAGCATATTGTAATTAAAAAAAGTGTGAATAAGAAGAAATCAACGTTGCAGTAAATCAATATTTTCTTGCAAGAACGTAATTCAAAGTTAACAGTGACTGGCCATTCAATACTACTGTACATACTAAAGACCAGAATGTTCTGGTCAATTGCAATTTATGAGGGATAAATCTACTGTGTTACAAAAGTATAAGTAAGTACAAAAAATGCTTAGTTTTTACTAGAATGACGAACGAAGCATATTACAGTGGGTAAACAGACGAAAATCATATAACAGTAACAGATACACTTGAAATTCATAGTACCGCTAAAGCTGTGTTTATATTAGGTTACTTTTGGTCAAACGATCGAATAGATTGACTTTAAATCGATCAAAGTTGCCCGTGTGAATATGATTTCAATCAAATTGAAATGAATTTAAGGTTTGATCCAGATGAGCAACTTTTTGCCGCACGATCGTATGTTTTACCCTATTTTTCTAACTGAAATCGACGAAGACAAATATACCATTGCTTAGTGAAAAGTGACTCGTCTGTGAGAATCTTAATCGTTTAACTGCAAGTTGTCCATTCCTAAACTTTGACACAGTTACTTTTGGAATTCTATACAAAATAACAAGCAAATTAACCCTTTTAATGCCGTTGGCGCTTATGGGCTCCCAAAAAATGTACAGTGCGATATTGACATCTTGCACCGCTCAGTCTCAATAATCAAAAAGTATTAGGGTCTCGAAATACTTACAATTATTAGTCATTTAATGCACATATAAGAATCGAAAGAAAAATACAAATTTAACCTCCCGTGAATCAGGTTAAATTAACCCTAACGATTTTAAAACTGTTGTAATATTTTCAAAATGTATGCAAGTGGTCTCAGATTTCGTACAGCTGAAATTAAGTCGTTTCCGTTTCGTATCAAATATGTTTATAAATGGATTAAATTTAGGTTAAAATAAACCCTACATGATTCACGGCGCGACTTTTATTCATCTGGTTCTCGAAGAGTTAACACAAAGTAATTCAATCTTTTGATAACTTTGTACTCTTTGAGTAAAATTAGCCATAGTGAAAGGGTTAAAACAGTCCCCCGGAGCCAAAAATCGGATTGTTACTTGCAACTATATATTTACAAATTAAGGGTTCAACCTTGTTAAATAATATATTGTATGTTTTGGATTTTATTTATCATCCATAGATGATAATTTATTACACTTGTTGACGAATCAACAAATAAATTTCTTTGTTAATTTCAAAGATTTCGGCGTATTCAAAATCTCTGTCGGTGACATACAGCATTTAACTAATGCAGTAACAGCAATACAGTTCTCTTTAACAATCCACTCAATTTTAATCGTTGGGCTCATTGAATTGGAATGGATCGTGTTTTGTTACTGAGAGCTCATTTATCTAACAAAACAACAATGAGCTACTGAGTTTCGGAATTTCATATAATAAAATCAGTTTGTTTCGTGGGAACTTATGGTGCGAGTATATGTATTTTCCATGGTCAGTGTATCTAGCATCAGGTTCCATGGGTAAATTATAGTCATACTAGTTGAGTTTCTTCAAAGTATTGTTCGAGCGTGTAGCCCAGAATTCTAGGTGACGCGAAATCGTGGCTCGTTATCGAGCGTGCGATCGAGATCGCGAGCTGGAAATCTTTAGAGGACCGAAATTTCTTGCTCCAGATCGCTGTGGCGTCTAGCGGAGGATATATACCAACAGTGAATCCTGGTCAGAAGAATGCACGACCTTTCTAATCGATGTAGGCAATCCGTCTTTTCTCCTTTCGTGTATGGCCAGTATATCTTCTCCAGCTGTTTTTTCGGTTTTGCTTCTCTCCAGTTCGCACAGAGATCTCTGCCGATTCCTGTGCGATTAAAATCTTCTAATACCTTCGTTACTTTGTTGTCTGTTGAATCGTTCACTTTCTTTTTTCGCTAATATGATCGAAGTATAGTTAACGGTTAAGCGTATAGCTTGTTTCATCATATGGAAAGTTCTAGTTTCGATAAAGCTTTATTGACTGATTATAAACTAATTGTATGCGTTTTACGGTAAAAAAAGTGTGCTAATGGCTTTTATCGTCTGTTGGAGTTACTGTTGAGATTTATTTTTTAATGTTTGCTTAACCTTTTTGCTACGAAAGACGTAGATATGTACATATATATATGGCCTCATAAATTGGGCCATCATTTGCTAAAAACATTCGCATATATTTTTTATAACTTATTGTTAGTATAATTTCTATTATCATTTACCTACATTAATCTATAATTATTAATATCGAGTATCCAAATATATATACCTATATTGCTTCTGTGTTAATACAAATTGCCGTTATTTATATACATTGAAGACTAAAAAAGAGACTATTTAAGGAGGGATATCACCTAGACGGCCTATAAAAATAGATTTCTAAGTTTCATTCCTGAGAAAAGCATTAAGTAGAATAACGAGATGTTTCTCAGCTAATGTTAAGCAACATCTTGCTTTTATTTTCGTGCAAGATTTATTCCTTTAATGTAAAAAATGAGAGAGTTACATAACGTTATGTGCCGATATGTTTGGTAGAACCTTGTCAGATGACACACAGAACATCTCAAACACTATTAATTTGACTGACTTGAAATTTGCATACATTATTCCTTATGAAGATATCTAAAATGTAGCATATGATTTTTCAATCACTTTGAAAAGTAAGGAAATTGAAACCTTCTGAAAAAAAAAATTGTTTTCACTGACAAAATTCAGCTTTAAGTGCTTGGAACATTTTTTTTTAATTAAGATATAAAAAAATCGTACGCTACATTGTAGGAAATCCTATAATTTATAACATATTCATCTTTCAAATTAATCGGATGAATAATTTCAGAGGTCTGCTGGGTACCAGGCCAAAAAACATGGTTTTGAGAGTATTGCGATTAAAGTTTGAAGTTTCCATTCGACGTGATATAACGTGTGGGTTCGGTCAGTGCTGTAATTTTGTCAATCATTGGAATTTCAAAAAATCCTTTTAAGACAATATTCCGAACATATGAAACTTCAATCAAATGTACAAAAAAAAAGTTCAGTTTTTTTTTTTTAAACCGTCTGAGTGGTGTACCTCCTTAAGAATTCATGCCAAATTAGATTGAAAACCTGTAAAATCACGCTTGACATAGTTTCCATGGCAAGATAGTACTTCGTGTGATACGCTTATTTAAAAAGACAGTAGGAACAAGTTTTCAGACACGAATCTGTCGTTCGTAATCACCGTTAAGATACAGCCGAGCAAATTACGCGATCGCCATATCCAGTATGCACTTCGTTTCTAACTCGCAGTTATCAGTTCCTTGCACTTAAAGGTTGTAAGCACGTGGTCGTAGAATCGATTGGTGGCTGAGCGAAATCGATGAACACCGACGATCGCGTGGGATCGAGATCGCGTGAATTGAAATTTCCGACGCTGCTTAAACTTTCGATGCCTAGCGTATATGCAACGCATCTGACTTTTATTTCGCAGTTGTACACATGTACGTGGATACAACTAAGTTTGCATAAGTGTACGATAAGTTATATTTTTTTATCTTTATGCAATGCATTCTCGTACCTCGTAAAGGTGCGCGAATAAATTAATTCTTTGACATAAATATTTCACTTGAGATTTCATGTATCCAAATTTTGTTCCTTAAAATCCATGAACTCTATTTTGTAATCGCGTTGAATAAACGTAAAGAAATGTAATATGTATAATTACTAACATTGTACCGCATATGTGTGATTACTAGGGTGCGGATTTCTATGGAAATTCACATTTTTACTAAGAAAATTAAGGAAGTGAAACTTAAATAGAAAACTGCTTCACCCATGAAATGCAATAATTTGTACTTTATTTTGAATATTTTACATCTCTACGCATGTTACGTGCATGTTGTGCCGTTTTCTGTATTTAAATTTCCCATAAATGCATAAAAATCCACAGTCTAGTAACAACAAAACGAATTTTGTTAAATATAATGTTATATTTATATATTGTGGAGCCTTCGTTATCCCAACTAATAGGGAAATGTAAATGTTCGGATAAGAGAATTTTCGGATAATAGAACAATCAGCTTTTCGATACTCAACCTCAGTTATTTAGGTGCAAATCAAGAAGACGGACAATTTTCTTAAACATTCATGAATCCTATATCTTTTACGATGTTAAATTACGAATTTTTTTAACACAAATGACCACGTTATCAATTAAACAGGAGAAAGTATACGTATACATATTGAAAGTTCTACATATGTGCAACAGAAAATATTGAAATTATTTGTACATGAATACGTAACCATTGTAAACGTATCTTTTCAGTTTACCATTTATCTAGTTGCAAAATATTTTTGCCGTTTAATTCTTTCAATTTTAATTTGAAAGAGTTAAACATATATAACACACATACTGTATTTTATTGATACATTTATGGAAATATAATAGTACATTTTACTTTCATTATTACTATAAAATATAACCCATAGAAAAAATATATTGGGATTTAATGTAGCTACTAATGTTCATAAGAAGATGTGATTTTAAATAAATGAATAGAAAATTTAGTTAGAATAACAATATTCGGATAATAGAACGTTCAGGCATTAGGATAATGTTTGGATATTGGAGGCATTATAGTATTATATTAAAAAGTCCATGCATAAAGATCTTGTTATTCTTTTTATATTAAATTTTAACTTAGAAAATAAATATTAACTTATTCTAATACTAGTTTAATATCTCAAACCAGCGTTTCTCAACCTACTGACCGCGGCTTAGTATTGGGCCACATTAAATTTTAATGGACCGCGAAATGGTAGCTGCTTGAAGCTGCCATGGAATATTATCTGATAATATTTTGCTCGCAGCTCACATAAGAGTTTTTAATAAGTATAATACAAACTACTTTTTTCATGCACAAGATTATTTTAAGTTCAATGGTGCAAAATCTCTCTATTCGCCAATTCTGAAACCTTTTTCTCCTTTTTATATAATTATAAATCATTACGCTAATGAATAGCTTAATTTAAATCAAAGTCACTAAAAAATAAACTGAATTTTTGATAACCACGAACCATACTTTTCTTTACTCGATCTTGAGTTGTCCCATTCGACCCATTCGACATCTACTTCAAAAGATACTTTTTACGACATCCTTCTTCTTTAACCGGAGAGTGTCGTTCACCCCGAGGTTGAAACGTGGAGTATCAGGATAGATAAGCAGTTTTGGGACGCAACAACGCGTCACAACGTGAAAAGAGGTTATACCCCAAGAAATCGAGATGTGTCGCGGCATTCTTTCACGCGGCGGGGATTGACGAAAACAATAATGTACAAGGGGGTGAGAAAGCTATCGATCCGCGTGCCGAAACAATGGCCCCGGCTAGAACGTAACAAATGATCGCCACCTTATCAGGGGAAGGATGAACACTGTCACGGTCAGCTTTCTTGCAAAAATTGCTATTTTGGCACTATCCTTGACGAACGAATGCTTGTTCATTTTTATACTTTCATCTTCGCTGTATCTTCGATTTCTTTGTGGCCTAAGAACGTATTCTGGTCTAAGCAAACGATTTTCAAGCGATATTCGAGCATTTCTTTTGAATAAGCAACTAATGCTTTAACATTGTACACATGTTTATGAATACCTATTGGAGCTATCTAAATAAAAATGTTTGACCTAAACGCAAACGTTTGTCACTTTTGCAACTGGCAGACTTTATGATAATAATTTCAATTTTTGAACCTGAACAAATGTTTTAAAGTAATTTGCAATAAGTAAATTTTATTAGTAAAAGTTTAGGGACAAAATAAAAAAATAAACGCAATATTGTGATATAAAGAGACCAAATAGAAAGCCTCGTAAAGTTGAACCAAATCTATGTTCTAGGGTTCTTTTGGTCTCAATGATGATACCGATAAAACGTCTTCTTGTCATTGGAAATAAAAAAATCGGAACTCGTTTTAATCGTAATCAATGTGGTTATTATTACTATAGAAACAGCTTCCTGCATACAAAGAGTTAAGGAATAATAAGAATGAATTAATTTTAGATAGGCTGATTACAGTTCTTGTCAATTTAATTTGTATATAAATTGTCTAATACAAATATAACGATTAAAACACAAAGGGCACCCAAGAAAGCAAATTAATGCTCAAAGTGTCGGGTATTTGTGTAATAAGTTAATTCGTACTTCTTATCATAGGTTAGCGACTTCAATTTAAATTTTTTAATTGCAAATATTTGAATTTTCACATTTTTCATTTTAAATTCGAATAACCTTTACACATTTAATTTTCTCTATTATATTTGTTGTAGCATTTTAAGTAGTTTCTTATATTCGATAATGTACTTTGTTAATTGATAACTACTTAATCTAATCTATATACATATATAGCTACATATATTTTACATTATATCTATTTTCTGATTTGGGGTCAGACTGCTTCTACTGTACTTTAATATTCAATATGAACTTCAACCCGTTACACGAGGGTTAAAACCGTCTTTTATCTAATAGTAATTTATCCTAATTTCAAGAGAAACGATATTTACCTTCTTACTTAAATTCTTATCTTCAATTACTAATTTGACAAAGTATTGCTTTTCGTAACATTTTTTCTTCTTTACTCTGAATGCGACCAAGAACTGCTAGTGTTATCACAATGAGTTGGTCCCAAAACATTCTATATAAAATTAGTTTAGTATCAATTGTACTAATTATACTTTGAGGCTAACGATAAGAATTCTTAGCAAATTCGTACTAAATGGATATTTTCTTCAAGACTTATTTTTAACTGAAGTATATATTTTATCTTTAACACGAATATATGGCAAGAATTATTACAAAATGCGTAAATACAATAGAGGAGGGGCCATAGAGAGAAGCTTATGATAATTATATATGATAAAAAAAAAAATAAAAAAATAAAAGGATAATAAAACATGTTTTTGTATGAACTTCTTATTTAAATAAATGTTGAAACATATAATTTTTAAAGATATAATCAAACTTTTTGTTACTGATAAAATCGACTCGCAAAATAGATTGTTGAAAAAATGTCCAGATATTGAAGATTATTTAAGAAATATAATAGAATCGATGCCAAAAGGACTTGAATTAGTAATTAGGAAAGAATGATACTCCACAGAATATTAATTATGCCAGAATTATTAAACTTTATGAAATATGCCAATAATTTCGTGACTAAAATTGACGCAAAAAATGATTACAGTCTTCCATAACGGTAAATCATAGTTTTGTTGTTCTCGATTAACAGTTTTATTAGCTCAAAGCCTGCATTATCCATTCGTTAATAAGATATACATATTTAAATTAGGTAACGAAACTATTCGAACGCTATATTATCAGGAACTTCTATTTTGTAAGTCATATTTGAATGTATGTTTGTTAAAAATTTGCATATAGAGCATAATAGTCAATATATGGAGCAATTTTTTGTCTACAGGAGACTTCTTTAAGAAGGTGAAATCAAGTTTCGACAATTTCAACGTTTTTTATTTTTTTAATGCGATTCTTTCTGGCTCTTCTTTGCAACAGAATGATGAAGTACTAAGAGCAGACTATTTTTTATATGTAAAGTTTTACTCTATTTCGCAGCATTACGAAGTTGCATTTGTAAAACTGAAGAAAAATGGTACTGTAAAGGCTGATTTAATAATGAGTAGACCTTCCTGTACTTTGTATTACTGCAATCATTCGATTCGGTATAATTTTGTACGATTCTTTTTGTATAATTTTGATCCAAGTCTAATCAGGCAAGCAATTTATGATGTTTCCTGTAAATGACTGGTCTATACTGTAAGTTAGTCAATGTTCTTACGCTCAATTTTCTCCATGTTTTCAGGGCATAAACTACGAGTTCGAGTAAAAAAAATCATTGTTTCAGGTTGCAGGTAGCCTGTTACCATTCCCATCGCGTCCCCTCTCTCGACATTTACCTTATTATCCGACGATTGTGATCCTTTCTGTTGCTCGTTATCACGGGCCCATTAAATTTTTCTACGTACTCCTCGACGAGGAGGAGTTTCGCCGAATAATAAAGTACTTGTCCCGATCCCCGCGCAACGAGAGAGTCGTAATACGTTATCATAGAACGACGAGAAGGATCCTCTTGGTGCAGGCGCGCGTGTACACGCGTATAGGTCGACGAATAAGCGGCTCGACTCGAAGCCAATCAGTCCGCGTAATGGAGATCGATAGCCGTAAGTCGGTCCTCGGGATACACGCAGCCTTCTGTCGAATAATGCTCGACTCTTACTCGCGAGACGTATTTTTCTTTCTTTATTTCTCCTTTTCCTGTATTCTTCCGCAGATTTTCGTTCGCGATTCCTATGTGGTCGGTGAAACGATAATGCAGGAAATGTCGGGATGCTGGGCTGTCAGTATGGGTTATGGGGGCGAGAATAGAACGATGTTCTAGTAATACCCGTGGCAAAAAGATCTATATATAAAATCTCATTTGACTACATGCAATAATATAAAATTAGCTAAAAATGCTAATGTTCTTCTGACGCAAAGTACTATTGTATAACTATAAAACTTAATTGAGGATTTATAGACGACACGGGAAAACATTACGTAATAAGAATGTCCACAATAGGGAAAATCAGCTTCGAGATATAATACAATTATTGTAAAAAGAAGTTCCATTTAGACGATGCTAAAATCTCGTCGTATTAATGCTACACATCAAGATAATCATTGTGCATGTTTGTTTCTAAGTAATTATTAGAAAACACGTAAATACAATGGAGGAGAAGCTAAAGAGACAAACTTATGACAATTTGCATGTTCTTAGCAAAGATAGTATATGCATCTAACTATGTTTAAATATTATAACTGGACTGCGGATGTTTATGCAAATTCGTATCTCTTTAAGTAAAACTGAGAGAGTGGACTATAATAGAGATCCGTTTGATCTTTGAATCTTGTAATTTGTATTTTACTTTAAGTATTTTGTATATTTTTATACATCATATGAAATCTGTCCTTTTTTGCAAATTTAAATTTGCCGTAAATCCATAAAGATCCGTAGTTTAGTCATAATTGTTCAATAATGAACATTTTTTATCTTCCGTGTAATGTTCTCAACCGATTATTGTTATTAATAATTGCAAGTCCCAAAGTGATCGTAATAAGCAAATTCCACTGTAACTGGATTCTCCTGTATCTACATTATCTGCATTAAGACGAGCAACTAAATTCTATATCAATACCTATATGCAATGCACATCTTTCTCTTTTAATATGGGAAAATTTTGTTCTGAAACGGACGAATCAAATGTAACATTTTTATATAAAAGTCCCATGGTGCGCGCGTAGAAATGTCTTACAGTATCCTGGGGGAAAGAATGGTTGTGTTTTCTTGGCCGTCGTCTCGATGACGTCCGCCTTATCGTTAAGCAAACTGAAACTAAAAAAACGGACGGACAAACGGACGTTGCGGAGATGAAATGCTGGCACTGTCCACTGTGCCCCACCTGTACCCTTATCTGTACAAACAGCTCGTATCCCGTCGGTTCTAAAGAGACACGCGGGTCAGTCGACTATGTTTCCCTTCTTTTTTCCGGTCTCGTTATGTGTCCAGCACACAACGGAGTAGACTAAAAATCAAACAGATATAAAAAATGCCAAGTCTATATTTTTTTACCAGTTTTCTAAGCGAGATGAGATGACTTTACATACGCTATAAAATGATAGGATATTTTAGACGTTCGTCAATTTTACACAATTAAAGAAAAACAATATTTACATTTTATATAATCTACATTAGTCGTGGCGAACTTTTTTATGTGCACATGCGATACAGTTAAAAATATTATTTATCAAGGTGCTGACGTGGCAAGCAGCTTTTAATCGAGGAAAAAGGAATGGAGAATTAATTATTACAGAATATGATTAAAGTAATAAAGATTAAGTTAGAATTTCGTACAGATGAACTCATAATTTAATAGGTACATTGTTGTATACAAATCAATATTAGATCGTAATAAGTAGATTCTGGATTTCTATGTAGTGTTGGGAAATTTCATTATGCAAAAAGGTGTACAATAAACACGAGAAATATATAAAATATTCAAATGAGAGTATAGATATAGATATATTATATTAGATATTATTATTTATGTTATATAGATATATTATATTAGAGTATAGATATAGTTATAGATGAATATAGTTTAGAGGGTAAAGTAAACCGTGATTTAGCATGTATTTCTTTGTTTCTGCTCATAAGGAAATAATTGTATAAAAATCTGCAGTCTAACAATCAGATCTTTATTGTTGTACATATAGCAAACTGTATATAACGAAAGATTAAAGTTCTATATAGAAATGTAATACGATCAATCCTCTCATAACGCGGTACTTGAACAACACGGTTTTGATATAACACGATGCAAAGATTGCAACAGTTCCTCTTTCACTCGGCCCTATAAAACGGTTTCTATACAGTACGGTTACATAAATTTGGGCACCTCTTACATAGCACGAATATTTCAAGTATACAATCACAGACTGTCTAATTTGAAAAATATCTAACAGTCACCACCGTTCTCGTGCACATGTATTTCGAGGACACTATTTTGATATAATACAAAACACATCCGCCTGGCTTGCATTCGTTCTAAGAAGGGACATTAGGTGACCCAAAAATTCTGATTCTTTTTAACCTTTGTGAGTTTCTTGGAGACCTCGCGAAATATTGTCAACTATTTTTTTTTTATCGGCTATAATTCGGTTCTTAAGGGTGAAAATACCCTTTAAATGTATTTTGCTGTTCTTTTATTTATTCACGAATCTTGAAAACTAGGTAGCTACGAGAAAATGTTTGGAATGAAAATTTAATAGTTTTTTATACTTAAGATTACAATATCGAAACAGTATAAATTTTGTATTTGGATAAAGAATTAATTAATATTTCCTATCATGGAAAACCGTATTATGAATGCTCATGTATATGTTAAACTTATTGAACAACGCATTATTACAATATTACTGGTGTGAAGTATATATATATATATATATATACATACTTATATATATATATATATATATATATATATATATATAGCTGGTGGTTAGATTATGCAATTAAGTTGGACTAATATCTTATTTTTTCGAATAAATTCAATAAATAATTCAAAATTAATAGAATTTTGAGAAAGGTGATAAATATCACGGTCCGACAGAGTGAAATAATGCTGTGAAACAAATTAACGACTCATTATCAGTTTATAAAAATGTCAAGTAGGTTTGTTTAAAATGTTCATCGACTATGTCATTCGAGATGTAGCCAAGCATTACATCGTAGCTTTGAATAGAAAACAGAGTTAGATATGAATGTATGTGGCTGTAACGAGTTACATGTTTAATCTAACGTAGTTTTGCAACGTTTACATCTATGGTTGAAGCTCATGTTTGTCTACAATGTTTCTCTTTGCGTCAGATGGTAAGGTCAGCTTCATGAGAAATATATGTGTAAGTATGTACATCACGAAAGTAAGGGAATTTTAATGAAAGAGAATTTACGTTTAACATGTTGGAAATATCAAGATTAATTATACGAAAGATTTCTGATAGTTTCCAAACATCTAGTATTGTTAAATAATAGTATCGTAATTTATTATGCAATCTAAAATATGGTAATTTACAATAAAATTTGTATATGTCAACATTTTGAGAAATTCAAGTTTAACATGACTTTAATGTAATAGGTTAATTATTACAGAAAAATAAATGCAGCATCCTCCAAAATGTAATCATTGAAACAATTTCTTAACAGGAAGAATTAGTAGAAAAAGTAACAAATTTTTTGTAAGGAAGTCAATATATAATGTATTATATATTTGCACGGTGCTCTACGATTCGATCGCTATGGTATTAGAACTGTTTTTAATAGCGTAACAAAAAAAAATGTTTTAAAAGATACGTGCATAGATCTTAAATGAAGGATCAACATATGTACACGAATTTAAAAAAAGTACCTTCCTTTATAAAAAACTGGAATCATTTTGTATTTCTTAAATAGAATCATATATTCTTTTCATCATATTCTTAAACTACATAAAAATACGAATTCAATGGTATGGTAACATCTTTCGTGTTAAATAAATAAAAAAATTTCATTAAAATAAGGAGACTTATTTTTTAAGTTAATCTACGATTTCGTTATCCGTATATTACACTGACGTCTACGAAACAAATGAATTTCTACAAGTGTTCAAATTGCATGCCTGTTTGTGCAATGCTCTTTTCATTCTCCAAGTACTAATAACATATCTACATTTTCAATAACGCTATAACGATTCATTGTTAGATCCACTACAAAGCTTTATGCAATAAACTCAATTTGGCGATCGTAACAAATAATTACATACCTATGGAGATAGATTCATTTGTTTTATGAACGTTACCGTAATGTATCGGTGACAGAGTGGAAAGCATATCCCTTTATTGTAGTATTTAATACGTCAAATAAAACATACTATCATACTATCGAACTCGTCTTCTTATGTAGTTGAAGAATATGATGAAGGAAATGTACTGTTCCATTTAAAGAATGTAAAATGATTTCGGTTTTTGATGAAAAAAGTTACATTTTTTTAAATTCGTTTGCGCATGTAGATTCTTCATTTAGTACCAATGCACTTTTGTTTAAAACATGTTTTTATTAAACTATTAAAAACTGTTCAAATATAGTGGTATCTGATCCACGACCCATCCTATATATGTGTCATATATGTAATATAATTATATATATATATTATAATTTTAATTCTTTGTAAATGCTTCATATTGAATATTTCAAATGAGACTGCGAAATTTTATACATTTGTGAAAAAATTAGCCGTAGAAAAAGGTTCAGGTTGCTGGTAACATTCGAAAATGTATAAAATACTTCATCTAAGCACACGTTATTATATTTAACGGCTGAACCTAATTTCTATTTCGGTTCCAGTCTGTGCTGGTCGTCTTTTTAAAAGTAAGAATCTGCTTAAAAATCCACACCCTATTCATATTTGCTATGATTCTACGATTGAAATGTTAACTGAAACCCATTTTAGAATTATTTTAACCCTTAAACGTTCCCACTGCTCAAATCTCACTTTGGGCAATTTAAATTTTAGTATTATCGAAAAATTTCCTGATTGATAACACTTATTTTTCAAAGAGTTATGCAGACTATCAGCCACTACAAGTAATTGTTTTACATCTTCACCTAATATTAGCTAATAGTAAATAGCTTTAATAGTATTTATATTTTTCATTGATCACATTAGTAGCTTTTAAGCGTAAATAAATCTACCTAATTATTATCTAATAATAATATAGGTTAAATGACCCAAGTACTGCCACCTGAATGATCAACTATGACTTCATTGCACTATTTTTATCATATATTTATCAAAGTCACGTGTTTTTTTTTTCTTGTCTATTACGATCCAGTGTCTCTACTGTAGAAAAAAAAATAATAAGATTCTTGAAACCCCCATTTTTGTTTATAAGTTCAATAATGTAACGAAAATATCGCCCGAGCTAATACTGTCATTCGTAATTCAATTACTTCTACTCCATTTACTGTCACCTGTAGAAAACATTTATTGAAAACCTCGAATTAAATTAGCCGAATTATGGTAATATATATTCCTTGAATGTAGTAACCATTGGTGGCGGTAACAGTACACACATTTGTTTCCAAGAGCAAATACTGCCATGGCGATGATTGTGAAATGCGTAAATTGTTTGTACCAGTTACTGTCACTTGAATGTAAAATAAAAATAATTATATAAACCGTTAAAATATGATTGTTATTACATTCTACGAAACTTATAGAACCTAACAAAATGTTTTTTTCTTATATTTATAACTCAACTATTACAATAAAAATATTCTCTTTAGTATCATAACTTTTCTTTTGATAGTAGAACAGTCGTCGTTCTCGCTCTTTTAATCGACATACATACATTCTTGTATCATTTTATATAAAAAAAATGATAAAGAATGTTAAGTGTTACTTCATTTTATTATATTCACTGCACTTAGAATTCAATGCTATTTTTTATGTAAGAACATTTGGGTGTTTCGTTGGTATTCTAAACAAAATAGCCTACAGTGGCAGTGATTGGGTAGGTGACAATAATTGGGTCATTTACCCTATGACACGATTAATCTATAATGCACTACTTAAATATATTTTTATTCATAACGAATTTTAAACTGTTAAATTTGTCGTTAAAAAGGTAATTTTGAAAGTCGTTCATTTGTTGCGCGAAAGATTGCGTGAGCGGATCGAACGATTAGAAATCGTTTTCATGGATGCGTTTTCGCGCGTACGCGGTACGTGCAGAAGCGAGTTGAGGAGCATAATAGAATGACGGACTCACAATGCATCTCGTCTACGAGTTACAAGGGTCCGCGAGAAGAGCGTTAAGTGAAAGTCAGGTAAAATCGCTGACCACGATGCTCTCCGACCCTCCATTTACCTTGACGCCGCGGCTCCGCTGAAAACCAGTGTTTCGTGCAACGAAATTTACGAAACGCATAAGTACCTGTGCACCAGGCCAACGCCCTCCGTCGATCTGCCCCCTCACCCCTCTTTATGACTTTTTAATCGATTTAAGAAAGTAGATACGATGATTGGTATTACCGATAGAATTGTGAAATTTTCTTTGTTAAGTACATGTAGGTTTGGCATTAAGTTGGAAGACATGAAGTTGCCATTTTGGACAGAGAGAAATCCCGGAGGAAATATCATCGTGCTTTTCAATTATTTATGTAATTAGTAGACTGCAGATTTTTATGCAAATTCACATTTTTACGAGCACGATTAAAGAAACGAGGTTTCGATAGAGTTTTATTCTAAGTTTTATTCTAAATGTTTTCTGTGGTAAATGTCCCAATTACTGCCACTTTAAGTTCATCGCACAACTTCATTTAATTATTTTACAAGTTAGGTCATCTAAAAATCGTTCGAGTTTGGAGCATAAGATTACTTAACATCTCTCTTATTTGCGAGGACTTTTTTATATATTGAATATGATGTATCAATTACTAATACATTGAAAATATACAATAAAGCCCAATGTCCCTATTACTGTCTCTTGGAAACGTATCACTTGAATAGAAATGATTTTTACATATATTAGCAATTCAGTTTATACGACAAATAGAAGATAAATCGTAGAATCATCGCCTTTACTGCATTAGAAATATTACCATACTTTCTACTTATATTAGTTGCATGTTTAATACACAAACAGCGCATTCACCTCTTGGTACTTATTTTTAAATATTAAACATAAGCAAATCTGCAATGTCCATGTGCTATTACGTAAAAATAAAGCCCAGCATTAGTATTGGATTTTTTTTGGCAACGATTTTTCATACGTTCGTTCGCTATTAAATAAAATAATTAAAATTGCCAGTTATAGGAACACTGACAGTAATTGGGACATCTACCCTATATGTTCGCACATTGCGCGCATTCTGCAATTTTTTATAAACTTAAATTTCCCACAAATACATAAAAATCCGCCGTAAAGTGATTAGAATGATTTCTAAATCTTCTAATTTTCGAACTTCATAATTCTCAAGTTAACGAATTTTTAAATCATCGAAATTTAAATTATTAAATTAAATTTAATAATCCGCGTTCGTCGATTTCTAATCATTCGAATTTGCATGTTTTCGAATTCCAACCTCTTAACTTCCCGAACCCTTGAGTTTTCAAGTTTTTGGATTACCAAATTTACATATTTCCAACGGTCTGAATATACATGCCTTTCAATTCCTTTGAAATTCCAAGCTATCACATTTTTAAGCCTTTGAATCTCCAAATTTTTGGATTTTTGAATTTTCGTACTTCCAAATGTTTTAATATTCAAGCTTTCAGACTTCACATCTTTCGAATTCCAAGCCCTTGAATTTCCATGTTTTTGAATTTCCAAACTTTCCATTTCCCAAACGTGAATATCCAAACATTCGAATCTTTAATATTTCTAGTCTTTCAACTATTTTATTTTAATCCAGACAACTTTAATTAGCTTGTATTATTATTTATTTATTTTTTAAAATCTATTTGTTTATGTTTCCTCATCGTAAATCGAGCAACTATAATGCTGGTGATGAATAACTTCATGTGCCTCAATCTAAGAATACTTTGTAATAAAATAAAGTGACCATATTTCGTAGCATGAAAATCGGAACGCTCGATTCCGAGGTGAGGGGAGATTACTCTGAGGAATCAATAAATATGTATAACTATGTTTGTATTACATTCATTTAGTACACGAGAAATGATAAAAGTGATAAATCTACTAGCAGAGACGTATGAAAATCGTTATATTGAACGCATTCATACTAATTCATTGATAGATATGTTATAGAACTATGCAATGACTCACGAAATTCATCAAATATTCCAATTTATTGTG
The DNA here is from genome assembly GCA_028830335.1 of Eucera pruinosa. Lineage (NCBI taxonomy): Eukaryota > Metazoa > Arthropoda > Insecta > Hymenoptera > Apidae > Eucera > Eucera pruinosa. The sequence goes on along the minus strand of JAMYCR010000015.1, from coordinate 2,831,608 downwards.
TTTCTTATTTAATCAAAATGTAATCTTGTTCGAGACTTAATTATATTAAGAAAACTATCTATAAAATAATCTTATAACAATGTTACCGTTTAACTAAATTCGTAAGTCACTGTAACTCCGACTCGTCTTATTTATTAATCTAAGAAATTATGTATGTAACTACATTTTAATATAATTGGTGATAAACCGGAACAAATAGGTGCCCCAAAATCACATACCACGACATAAGCGCATTAGTAAATTCAAACGAAAATATAACGAATCTTATTCAATTTTTATAGGACATTAATATACATATATCCCAAGCTCGAGTAGCGCGATCTAGCAAGAGGTGATTCTATAGGCAAAAATAAGATATATCATTTTTTCGTTTAAAACCTCGTTTTTGAGAAAATTTAGTTTCAATTCTTTTCAAGCACACCTGTGAGTTATTCCCAGGTTTAAGAATAAATTAACAAATAAAATATCGCGTCGGTGTAGGTAATACGTTTATTATCAGTACTATTACTTACATTACATTATTGAACAAATATTAGCATTATAGGGGGTAATGAATATGAAAGTGTAAACGAAAGAAAATGTTTGTCATAGATAGACTGCGGACCTTTATGCAAATTCAAATCTTTGTAATCATAGCTGAAGAAATGGAATCAGAGTGAACATTAATTTCACTCTCTAAACATCGTAACGAGTTCCCTAGCTTTAATATTTGGTGCATTTTTAAATGTCATGTGCATTATGCATTTTTTTGCAGCTTCAGATTTGCCATAAACATCGGTAGCCTAGACATAGATAATTCATTGGACAGACAGTAAAGTGCGTGCTTGTTTGAGAGAATTTTCAAACTTGATTTTCTGAAAAACGAAAACTTCAAACGAAGCAACGTTATTCCTTATTTTCGACTTACTTTTGCACGTGGAATCGAAGCTTTTCATTGTTAGCTATTCCGAAATAAAAGTACCCCCTTTAAAACGTTTTATGAACTCGTATTCGATTAAAATTGATGATTTTCCCTAACGTATTCATTTTTCAACTTATTTTACTTTACATCTGCACAGATTCTAATGTATCCTACTCGTGGGTCAAAGTGAAAAAATTGTATTCTAGTTAATTATATTCTAATTTTTAGAAGGCAAATGTATCTCATATATAACATAATATAAAATCGACCTTCCTTCGTTATTTTGCAGTTTCTATATGTCATTAAATTTTAAGTGTTTCACTTTACCTTTATTTCCCCTACATAATTTACAAGACTTGCTCGTTGTCAAAGGAACTTACCTCAACGCAATAGTATATTTACGTAACTTCGACAAAACCACTCAAACGAATCTATGGAACGTGAAAGGATTTCCGGACAAACGTTCGGAAAATCGTGCGGTTTCCTTGCGGAAATGATCCATTGATCCCTGAGCACGCAGCATCCGAGCGCTCGCGATCTTATTCCAAAGAACACGTGACGGAATAGTCATGGACGAGGCTGTCCATGACAAATTACGGATCGTTTCACGGTTGTAACGTGCCTGCTCACGCGTCGAGGAACTCGCCGTGTTGGGTCTGCTGGTACAGTAAGAAGAGGCGTCCGAGGGTAGAGTTTTACTCTGACCCACGACAATACGGGCCTTTAAGTCCCAGGGACAGTCGTGGCACGAATAATGCCTTTCGGGATTAGGACCATAAAAGTGTGGACCACCCAGCGGAAAAAAATCAAAGCAGAAGATGGAGGAGGGAAATCGCGCGTGCGATCCCGCGGATTAGTTTCTTTCCTCTAAGAAGGGATGAATGAGGAAACGATTTCGTGCACGTCCACGCTAAAGATTCAGTGAAATAGCGCCGTGGAAACGTGAGGTCGTACTGTTCGTCCACGAAAAGAAGGCAGACGAGTCTTTACATCCTCACTGTAGATATGGTCCACTGTCTTCCCTATCACCATGCGACGTCTTCGTTATTAAACCACTGCCCATCTTTAACGTCTTCGGTTAATAGTGAACAATGCATGTGCGTGTAGGAGGGCTAGTAGATTGTAATTAGAACGGGAATGTAAATACTTGCGTGCCTTCTTGTCGCTGATGAATAGTAGATATACCCGGTCATCGCTTCTCCTTTGACTTCTTGATTACATTTGTGCCTCCTTTTGGGTAGCAGTACAAAAACAAGAGCATAAATTTTGGGAAAGCTGAAATGATAGGGGAATGCCCCTCAGTACCGATCGGCACCCACTACTGACCAAAACTATTTCCTGTTTCCACTATTAAATTTGTACCTCAGAGCTAGACTGACCTAAGACCTTTAATGTAGGTGTAGTATCATTAAAATCAGTGAAGTTCAGGTTTATATGTTAAGAACCATAATATGGTATGATATGTTTCCGGTAGCTAACATATTCCCAATTTTTTTCAGAATTTTCTGTTGAAGAGAATAAGAGAAATGAATCAAAAACTAAATCACAATACACTCTATAACTATCCTAAAAATTGAGATAGGGAGCTGAAAATTTGCAAAGAGTGTTTTCTATGTGCCCTATATCGACTGATGTATCACAAATTTAATTTGGTTTAGGGGCAGTTTTGACCATTTTATCCGGCTACACCCTTTACAGCAGAGCGAAAACAAAAAGTAAAGCTACATAAGAAAACATTGTCTTTGAAGAAACTCACACAACTAATTCTTCTTTATCTATTAAGTAACATATGTACATTCCTGTGATCCGGATAAAGTTAAAAAACAACAATAATATTGTGTGTGTAACACAATTTTGACAAAAATAGACTTGGGTTATTCAGGTTCTCAGGTATAGAAATACTTATTCTTTATTTACATAAACAAACGAATGTTGTGGTTCTGTGCAACATATTCCGAAGTCATACTATTTGGTTCATTGTTGACGATTTTCTTCGTTCTTAAACTTATAGATTTACATTCATCGCGTAAAAGATTTGTTTCCGAAGCTAAAATGGTAATAGATAAGAAGAAACATTAATTATACTGCAAATATGATATATGTAGAAATAAATTTCGAATAAAAATTTGTCTATATAGATGTTTGAATACCTTTTATATTATAAAAATCTACTAATCAAGCAACTGGGGGACAATTTATCGACTTCTGTAAATTAGAACACTTTTTGTTTTGAGAATTGTTAATTCTTATTATTCAATTTCCAAAGAAATTTTGCCCTGCTTATCGCCATAAATAACTTTTTTAAAATTTATATTTCACGAATTTGCATAAACATCCGTAGTCGAGTTATCACGTTTGTATATAATTTCATGGATATACTACCTTTGTTAAGAACATGGAAATTGTCATAAGCTTGTCTCTCTTATTTCTTCTCTATTTTATTTATGTGTTTTCTAATTATTTTTGCAATGCACTCATATAAACGATAAAAGATTGGAAGTAATTCTTAAAGAAAAGTTTCATTTAGTACGAATTTATTATGAATTCTTGTCATTTGTGCCTAAATTCAATTATCACACGTGATACCAATAAGTGAAGTTTGATTATAGTAGGCAAATTATTGTTAACTAATTTTATATAGAGTGTATTGGGGCCGACTGATTCTGGTAACAATAGCTGATTGATAACATTATCCATGATTATAATAACTGGATTCCACTGTATCAATTATAATGGTTACACTTGAAGGCAAACGATAAGTATGTTTGGTAAAGTGGCACTAAACGGATCATTTCTTCAACACTCAGTTTAAACCGAAGCATACCTTTTATCTTTTACATGAGTGCACAGCAAGAATTTTTTATAGCACAGAGGAGAGGCTTGAGAGGGAAGCTTATGACAATTTGTATGTTAGACACGACTTGAACTATGCGGTCGAGAAATCTAGATAAGATAGTATATCCATTCAACTATGTAGGTACAAATACCGTAATTGTTTGTAATAAATAGAGTTTAACAATAAAAATTTTTCATCCTCTGTCTAATGTTATCAACTGGTCATTCTTATAAAAAATTGCAAATGCCAAAATGATCAACTTAAGTTGCACAACAACTTTCTTGGTTACGATTCGAGAATAGACGATGGCACTAACCCAGACGCTGAGTCCTTGGCCAGATGGTGGAGGTATCGCATGATTCAATATTTGGATCGTGAATTTTAAATGTGTTAAAAAGCTCTTAAAGAAAGTTTGATCATAAGTCACCCCATTCAATTTTTTCCTCAATATGATTTATTTTATCTTTATTTCACTAACAATACTTGAAACATTTATTTTATGATTTGTATCAATTTGTTTTTGTATGAGCACTGTTATAATTTTTGTTTAAAAAACATAACCATTACAATTTTTATTGTCATTCAATTTTTGTGTAAAAATAATAAGAATTACATTCTTGATTGTCATTAAAAAACGTCGCAAAATAATTAAATCATCCAAAAATCAAACTGATCAACACCATAATATGATTTCAATTGTTTTCTCTTTTTGAGAAGTTAAACGTTAGTCGTGTAATTGAGTAATAAAATTTGGGAATTTATAAAAAGTGGAATTAATCAGCTTAATTTCATAAAGACTTAATTATCTAGCTTCAAGTTATTTACGTATTATTTGTCCGTAAAAATATACCTAGAACATCATAAAGAATACTAAAGATTGTTCTTATATAACTATGTTCAACCATCACTTAATCAAAAACTAATCATCGCAGAAGCCATTATTAGGATTTATCTCGGCCCACGAATTTGCGGCAGGCCAGTCCGTATTTTCTCTGGTTAATCGAGTGTAGTCCCACTAGCCAGCAAAAAAATCAGCCGAAACCGGACGAATTGTACAGTTCCCATGAACCTAACTGTTCCGTGGACCTAATATTTGAGCAGATCTCTGGTTTCAATCGAAAATCAACAACGACCGAGCACCACACGGATGAACCAGAGGAAGTAAGACAGGGAACTCTCTGGTTTCGATCAAAACGATTTTCGGTTTCACCCTGAACAGAGACGGAACCGAAGCAAAAGAAAAAAAAGAAGAGAATGAAGGTGAAGGGAAAAAATCGTCTGCCCTAACGGATTCCGGGGTGAAAGATGGCCAGAGACGATGGAGGGGTGAAGGTAAAAGGGCCGATCTGGACCAGAGAGAAAACTAATCCTGGTAAAAAAAATGTACTGTTTCGCTTTTCTTTGCTTCGATACACCTTCTTGGCCTCTGTTCTGTCTTCTTCTGCTCTTTTGCGATTATTTCTCATTCCATTGCTTATCTTTACGATATTTGCGTGCATTATCTCGCGGCGTATAAATACATAGTACAACCCGGCATTTCTGTCCGCGTGGAGGGCAAAGCCGCGTTTTCGTTTGCCAGCGACGGAGAGAAGTTCGTAATAGTTCTCTTTTATCTGCGTCAGAGGAATTAGTTCGGTCAGCAGAAGAATTAGTTCTCCGTTACAGTATATTTGGCTTGTCTTTGGCTAGCAATACAATCTCTTCTTCGTCTTGTTCTTTCGCTAGAGAGAAGAAGGCGTCGGGTAAAGAATAACGTCTTCTTCACCCTCCAGTTTCCACCCTTGACTTGTACTGATTCCTCGCTGTTACGAGGACGTTACGTCGATAATTAGCATAGTCATCCACAGGTGGTTGATAGTGAAATATATCGTCGAGGTGTATATACAGATAGAGAAAGAGAGAGGTAGCCTGGGTATATAAAAGGAAAGCTGGGTTCGCGAGAGAGAAAAAATTTGACGCGGGGTGAATCCGCCGCGGAATAATAAGGACCAAGGGGATCCCGCGGAGGATAATCGACGTTAAGGACGCCGGATTAAGGACGCAGCCGGCTTCGTAGAGTTACTTGCCATGTCTAGTTGAGTTTTATCAATTTCCGACTGCGATATACATATATGATTGTCTGTTCTGTTTGTAGGGGTCATATGAGAAATGGAAAGTACTGGGTTGTTGAGAAAGTTCTTGCCGATTTTTAAGTAAATAAACGAACCTTATATTTGAGTATAATGGTATTTCTTTTTGTAATTTATCGCCATTGTTCAAGTAACTTGCGAATCCTATTTTCTCGAAATAGTTTCGAAAAGGAATTTTGTAAAGACGGAAGCAATATCCATTTAATATGTATGATACGATAGCACATTTCATTTTAATAATCTTCGCCGCATGATTCAAGGGATATTTACATGGAAGAGAATAACTTTTCCATTCGCCGATTCTGAAAATTCCCTTTCAATTGCTTGTTTTCATTGTAGTTTTTAACTTCTTGCCTTATAATGACGAATGAGACCCGTGATAAAGATTACAGTTAACCTTTAAGTACCTTCACTATTTGGAATTATGTATGTGGCTTCGTGGAGTAGATTTCTACCGCATTCGAAAGTTAGAAATATCTGTGCAGGACTTATATTTAGAAGTAGGTACTTGTTTTAGGGAAAATAAAAATTCGATATGTATTCGAATAAAATGAATTTTATTCAAAAAGTAAGTAATATTTGTTTTAACTAAAATCTCACTTTTGTACTGCAACTTGAATTCTTCAGATTTTAAAGTATTACGCGCCGGGTAGAAATCTACTCTATGAAGGTACTTGAGGATATTTAATATAATGTTAAATACGATAAATTCACTTTGTATTTGTAATGGATTGTAATTTTATCTTTAACTGTATTATCGAACCGTAAGTTTGAGGACTATTAAACGAAAATTAAGTGTAGCACTTGTATATTTGGAATATTACACAGTTCGAAATCAGTAAATAGCGAACTAATATTCTAGCAAGCAAAAAATTGGTACGACAAGGGGATAATTTACCGTTTGATTATTCGGCAGGTCGTACTATATGATTCCTTTCCAGACTTACTGAACGTCCAGCATAGGCATAAGTTTCTTAAATAGCTCAATAATATTTAGTTAACTTTAGACTCACTCTATTTATGTATTCATATAGTATTTTAGGGGAATTACGTCAATGCTACAAAGAAAATGTATATAACGGAGAAACTTACCTAGGCTGGATTGGTGTATATAAATTTTGAAGAGAATGGCATACAATTCAATCGAAATTAATTGTTTCTTGAGATATTGCCTTTTGAGGTTTGAATTTACAGATGCAATCAGTGAAAAATCTGTGCAATTATTAACTCCATTCTCTGACAATTATGTAATGTATTTATTATTATTTTTTTACGCGTATTTCTAATTTTCAATATATTATGTAAATAAATGGTTTTTAAGAAATGTTTTTTCAAAACGTAATAGTTTTCGAAATATTAAACGTAATATTTTTTTTACTTTTATTTTGAAGGCTGTTTTTATCCCTTCAACATAATTATTAGCACGTTAAAAAAATATTGTGCCATATACGTCTTAAAAGCTACATCACGTATAATTTTAAGCAGTATGTAGATTGTGTGTATTTGTACATTAACTGGTAATTAAATATATTCAAAGTATATGCTATAATAATAACATTTAGGAAGTAAAACAAATTTCCCTTTAAATTTCACTTTTTAATTGCATTTACAAAACTGTGAATTTACAATTTAAATCCACAGTTCATTCACCAAACCTGCGATCTATACTTGGAAGCTTTCCTTTGTAAGCTTAGTTATTTAAAATTTGTATCTACAGGCTAATTTATAATTTTAAAAGTCAAGTAACAGAGTGTCAAAAAAGGATATATATAATTATTGAGTTAATTAACACTTGAATTAAGAAGTATTCACATTACAGGTAACATAAACCAATTTAAAGGGGTAAATAACAATACAGTGCTAGGCATTTCAAGAATGAGCGTTACGTAAACAATAAACAATTAATTTTGATGTAATTAAATTTTAAAATTAAATCAACCTAAACGGTTCTGACAAAGTATGATATACTAAACATAAATACAATTTGTAAAAAAAGATCAAGGATTTGACGATGAACAAAAAAATATAATAATAAAGAAATTATGATGGAACACAGCTACTGGTTAAATCAACATAGTGATTATCTGCTCATTCGACAGTAATTGAACGTTGTTTTTGATCAGATCAATTTATTATCCAGGCATTTCAAACTATTAGTACGACTCATTCAATGTAGAACTTAAAAGAAAAAATAAATTAATTTGGCAATGCAAAGAAAATTAAAATTATTTAACGAAGACAAATGTTTTACTATTAGTAATAGATTATAAATATTATAAAAATTGTAAAAACATAGAATTTCAAAAATATAATTAAATGCATATAGTATAATAATGCATTCTATATTTTATAATATACATTATAAGTTTCATTCTTATAGCTTTTTATTTGAATGAAACTGTAAATTCAAGGAGCTAAAACGAATTATTTTATCTATTTATAATATTCTGCATATATACAAAATATTAGTTGCATCTGACGCAAAAAGGTACAATGAATTTGAATATGATCGTAAACAAGTATACAACGTAAGTTATTTCTTAACCCTTTGCACTCGAGAGTTATCAAAACTGGTTCATTTTATTTATTTATTTGTTTATTGGACAGGAGGAAAATACCCAATTTCATACAAAATTACTAAACGCGAACGGTAAAAGTAAAAAGACGAAATTTACAAATAACAATAGATTAGTTTATAATAGGTGTGTAAAACATGGAGACGGGGGACAATTTTAGCGACTGTGAGTTACCTTCCGAGTACAAAGGGTTAATATTCTTTTCTTTTTAAAATGCGGACCAATTAGTGACAGGTGGCCAATAACTCTGCTGTTTATCCTTAAGGCCACTTCAATAAATTAAATTTTCACTCCATTGTCAAAATACTCGATACCACAAGTATATACGAGTAATTCACATCCGCTGGAACTAAAAAAAAAGAGAAAAAGGAAATTCGTGGAGGGAAACGTGTCTCCGTTCGTCGAAGCGGTGGCAGGTCCGTGCCTTCGACAATGAACGGGTCCACTTTAAAACAAAGCAACCTATCAGATAACGGTTTTTCAATAGGAGAAGAGCGAGAGAGACGCATGAGGGCTGTCCAGTGCAGACTGATGCCACGTCGCGATTAACTTCAAACGAAGCGCGCGCATCGTCCAGACTTCGTTCCCATTCTTTATTCCCGAAAAACCAGCCTTTTCTCCTTGTTCCCTGCTCTCATTGCACTCTATCCCTCCTTTTTTTGATACCCTGTGCTCCTTTCGTGCCGCCGGATCGTGGTTTATCTTATCATGGGACAGTAAATTGTTTGACGAGAGGTCAACGTGCGCAAAATTTTTTATTTGAAGCTAATAAAAATGTAAAATTGTATTGTATAACATTTTCATTCCTTTAGGTTGAAATAAAAACGATGTATTTGTAAAACGTAATCTTTATTTAATCAAAATATATTCACCACCAGGATTAACATATTTGAATTTTGTAACAATACGATTCTGCTATTATTAAAATAATGCGCCAAATATTGATTGAAAAATAATTATTAGTCATTAATAGACTGCGGATTTTTATGCATTTAGGGGAAATTTAAATACGCAGAAAATTAGAAAACCTACGTAATATGCAAGAATATATTTCTCCTGGTAAAAAGTTTTCGGTCAAACGCGATAATATAAAATTAGCTAAGTTACTGTTGGTTCCACACATTTTCATTAAATAATAATTGTTATGTATTTAATATTTATGTAATTTTACAGACGAGGTACAGAATAGACCTTTCGTCCAATGTGTTTTTTTTGCCACACAGTTTTGCGATATTAAGACCTCATTATCATTTTGATTTTTGGCATTTCGATTGCATAAAATGTATAGCTTTTGCGTTTACTTTTACATTTCTCATATTAAAATACTTTTAAAGAGTTTACATTTCTTTTCAGGTAATAAAAAGGAATATTTTCTTCCGAAAATTCTGGTTTCTTTAGATGTCGGTATTTTAGACGACGTGATACGGAATCCCACAAGATGGTAAGTCTAATTTGCCCCTTGTTAATGGTAATTATATTATATGTATTTAACATTATTTTTTATTATTTTTGTTTCAATCTAAAGAAAAAGGATATTTTAGTACAGTATAATACAGTAATATTATATCGAAAAGGAGATAAAATCGTGACATTAGGTTATTTAAAAAATGTCGAAAAAATTATTTTACAAATAGAGGTTTGGAAATTATGAAGATCAGCTTTGATACATATTGAGAATGCATTAATTAGACGCCATGTTTTTATTGGCGCCATTTATGAGGGTATAAGTGTTGAACAATGTGACTAACTATTTTATTTGAGATCACGCGTGCATAAAAGTACGTACATTGCAATTAATTGAAGTTAGATAAACGAGTAAAATAGTTAGAATTTTAGGTATGCAGAATAGTTTTAACTAATTGTGTTGTTCAAACTGAAGTTTAAAACAATGATTAAAATCCGCTTCTTCTCGAAAACTTTTAAAAACAATTATAAAGCTTTTAAATGGATTAGAAAATATTTTCACAGCAGAACAAGAATTTCTTGAACCTATTCTCATTCATTATAACTCCCCTTTCACACATTCTGTTACGCTGCTAAACTTCATGACCCTGATTCTTTACTTCACCCATAAAAACATTTGTCCTATATTCAGCAGTTAATTCACAGTCAGTCGCAGAAGCCTACATACGCTTCTAAAATTCAAAGATTATCCCTTTTAGCGTCAAACAACAATATATCGTCGTTGGCTATACTTAAAAAATGTGCCGACGTCGATATATCGTTTTGTCGGTTATTATATACTTGAAAATAGCAAGTCTTAATTTGTTGATGGCGTTTAGTAGTTCAGAACTTATTTATATTTCTGCCGTTACGGTTGCATTACATTAATTCAATTACAATATTATAAAATATGCACCATTATAAATGATACGGAATTAGTTCGATTGAATGATAATTTAGGAGCAATGAAAGTAGTGGTAATGACGAATAAACTGTGGACTTTATGCAAATTCATATGTTGATAAATACAAATATAGAATTGGAACATAAATACAGATTAATTTTATCTTCAAAGTCTTATAAGATGTGCTTAACTACGAATATTTAGTAGGTATATTTTTGTACATTTAAAGTCTTGTAAATTGCTACCGTATTCTCATATTCATTTTATTATAATTCTCAAAAACTAATATTATATCTAATAAGAAAAGCAAATGTAATTATTAGATTGTGAAAGTCTAAGCAAATGCATATTTTACAGAAATATATTAAACAAATAGAACTTTGACGCAAGTATGTTTTTATTTTGCATATTTTGCATATTTTGTAAGTTGCATGTTCTGCATAGGAAGAACTTATTTGTTCCGAAAAAAACGACACTAATTTTCAATTGACACTGTTTATATACACTTTACTGTAACTTAAATTATGCATCACGTCTAATATAAAGTAGTGTAATACTTGAGTAGTTTCATAACTGAAAAGTTAAGTCAGTTTAATAATATAGTTGTAACCATGTTAAAAATTTTAACAACTTAATCGCAATATATGTGTAACATAATTATTGTTTAGAACAATTTGTGTAGTCTTAAATACATGTTTATGTATCACACATTCTATACAACATTCAATACATTGATTAAACATAATTGTACTTTTCTAATCCCTGCACAAGTGCGCATTTACCAAGTCTGTCCTGTATATTCCTTACATGTAGCTTGCATAGTCATTGCATATCGTAATTACATAAGCTTCCGCAGTTTAGTAATTATATGTCTTTGTTATCATTTAATGTTAAATAGAAATTGTTAAATTACTTTTTGTACTGACTGGCAGGCTGTGTAAGTTTTACGAAATACTAAAAAATTAGTGCTATCTGTTTCCAATCTCCTCAACAATATAGAAACAAAACTATATAAAATAGCAATATAAAACTACAATGAAATTATAATAATAACAATATAAAAACCCATAATAGCTTTCAAACATTATTTCAAACGTTAAAATTGTTAATGTGTATACAAACTTTAGTTAGTTCTGCTATTTTGATTATTTAGTCTTCAAATTGATATCCCTTCTAGATATTGTGAAATGACGAAGAAAAACGTAACATTTTAAAGATATTAGTGTTCGAATGAGACGTATGAGAATTTCAAGCATGTTCAATATCAACTGAAAAATGTGACCCCTATTAAAATGTGATTCTAATATCGGGACATATAGATTCGAGAAAAACGACCGAGTTAACATCTTAATGAAAATATTTTCCCTTCTCCCTCCAAAAAAGTAAGAAATAGTAAGTTCTAAATGTATGCAGGAATACGGGTTCCACAATACCACTTAACAAAAACGTCAAATGGTAAATGGCACGTGCACGAGGAATCGAACAGCGACAAGCGGCTTGTATGGTGTGTAAATCAACGAAAGTCCTCGTCTAGGCTGTTAGACAGGCGTTTTTGCGTACAACAGTAACGAGGCGGCGTTATAGGAGGCGCGCGGCCAGGCAGGGCTATTTTCTCACAGAGCTATCGGGGACTTTCTCTATATAGACGAGAGGCGGATTTTTCTGTTGCGTATTCGTATAGGTCGTGCCACGGGGTCAGGAATGCCCTTAATAAAGTAATCACACCACGTGTATCCGCGAGACGACGCGCTCGTTATCCGGACTAATGCCATTTTTCACGAAAATGAGAGCTCAGGCCTCTCTGTTCAGCAATCTATTAATTTAAACTAGAGGCGGGTCGAAATCTAATTTTTAGATTCGCGAAACTCAAATCCGAGTCTTTGTGAAGTTTCGAAACCCTCGAAACTCTAGAAACTCGAAACATTTGAAATCCAAAGTCCTTATATTCTTTCTTTTATTCGTAAGGAGTAATTAAAATCCTAATAATACCCCTCTGGAACTTAAGTATAGTTATAATTTTAAGAAATCAATAAGCGGAAGAACTACGCAAGATATTAGTTATTTAATTTTTATTTTTGTGTTCTATTTTTTCTCGTTATAAACGACTATAATATATTATGATTATCGATAATATAATTGTATCGATTAAAACGAATCTAAAATTTAAACACAAACTCTATTAGATTATTAGTAATATTCTCGTTACTTGTACAAACTATTATTTACCTAAGTTTTGAAAGTTTCGAATCATAAAAGTAATACAATGTTTCGAGTTTCGGGAAATTGAAATTTTTTCAATTTCTAGGGGTTTCGAGGCTTCGAGGTTTCAAGTGTCACATCCCTAATTTCAACGCGTGCCTTCTCGTTTTCTTACTTTTTTTCATTTAAAAGAAATGGGAAACAAAGATAGAATACAGTTGATAATACAAAGAAATCTAATTATTATAATCATGGATAATTTTATTAGTCGGCCATTGTTATCGCAATTATTCGGTTCCAAAACACTCTATATCAAATTAGTTAAACATAATCCGCTGATTATAACCAAGTTTCAGTTGGTATCAATTGTCATAATTACAGTTGGGAACAAATCGTAAGAATTCTTAGGAAATTCGTACTATATCCACCTATTCTTCAAAAATTACTTCAAATCGAAGCATATCTTTTATCTTTCAAATGAGTGCATGACGAGAATTATTAGAAAATATGTAAATGCAATGGAGAAGAAGCGTGTGACAATTTGCATATTAGGTAGCTGGCAAATTTAAATAACAAAGATAATGTACCGAACTAAACTGAATAAAAATGACCTATTGGTTCATAATAAATTGAATTTAATAATGAAAATTTGTTATACTTTGTGTAATATTATCATTTGATTATTCTTATCAAAAGTTGCAAGTTCCGAAGTAATCATAATAAGTGGATTCCACTACAATTTTTCGGAAGTTTTGACTCTTTTTACTATGAAGTGTGTCCTATGGTGAAGATCTGTAATGTATTTCCTACTGACTTCTGTTTAAACTATTCCTAAGAGATTAGATTCCCATAAAATGTATTTATGTCTTAATTGTTATCAAATTATAATGTAGAAAACTGTCTGTATAATCTAATATTATCCAATATTTAATTGATAATAATTTCGCGTTAATAAAATCGTGTATTCGTCAGCTATACTTTTCTTTATATATTTCAATGATTGAGGTATACCGTTTCCTTATATACATAACAGTTAACGGGAATACGTATAAGTGTAACATCCTAGAGTTAAGTGAGACTCAAACTTTTATAAGACTTTTTCGGATTATATTGTTGGTATACATTTTTGTTATTAGAAGGTTAATTCTTTTTTTCTAATTTATTAAATTTCACAACGAGGTTGTTTGGTATCCGATATGATTTTCGTACGTTTAAAATATGTAAACTATTCTACACATATTCGTTGAAATACATACTTTCGTATATCTAGTTTAGGGCTTCAAAATTAGTGTTCGAAAAAAAATTGAAGGAGTTTTATATATGTAATTTATTTTGCGATACAATGTCGAAAGTCAACATTTGCTGAGGCAACGAAGGAACTAGATGTTGGGATTAAATGTACACTAGAAATTGAATTGAATTAGTTAAATAAATAGAATTGAATTGTTTAATAATTAGAATAAGTAAGGCTATTCATATTTTTATATGTTATAAAAAGGTTCGTTTTGTGGATCGTGACGATTGTGAATCTAATGAATGGAGAATGAGTTTTATGCGAATTAAATGTAGACACAGTAGCTAGTGAGAGAATGTTTAGAAATTAAATTAATAAAAAAAGAGTTCAATCAAATAGAGGCTAATGAAATAGAGCTAAAAATATTTTCCATAATAAAAGCAAATTATGTGTTCGAGATGACAACGTTATTATAACTAGAGCAAATTGTATAATTAAATCGTCATTTGCCATGATGTAGAACCATGGAGGGTGGACCACTTAACGTGATCAACTCAATCACTTTCGTTATTCGTAGACCGATCAACATTTGTTTGTTGTAGATTATACAATTTCAAAGGATCTTCAAACTGATGACATTTAACTTTCTCTATTTCCTTTTTAATAAAAATAAACTTTGGTTGGTCTACTACTAACGAAAATAATTGAGGTACTTGCATTAGATGGTCAACTCAGTCAGTGTTTTATTATTATACTAATTTTGAAATAAATGAACATTTAAAAGTATTTTGCAGCAACTATGTTTTGTTAACAAAATTTTAGTAGGAAAATCAACAGCCATCTTGTGTCATAGAAAAAAAATGTAAGGGGTTATATTGTAACGTTAAATAAGGTTTGTGTTGTAGGATTGAAGAAATGAAACCTATTTAAAGATCGACTGTACCATTTAAATAGAATAAATAGACTACGAATTTTTATGCAAACTCGTATTTTTACAGGTGCAATTAAAGAAATCAGACTCTAATAAAGATTTGTTTCACCCTTTAAATGTTACAATATGTGGTTCACCTTGGATATTTTATATATTTTTCTATACTACATGTACCTATTTAGCACTTTTACACAAACCAAAATTTCACATAAATACATAAAAATC
This sequence comes from Eucera pruinosa, assembly GCA_028830335.1. Classification (NCBI taxonomy): domain Eukaryota; kingdom Metazoa; phylum Arthropoda; class Insecta; order Hymenoptera; family Apidae; genus Eucera; species Eucera pruinosa. The sequence continues at coordinate 2,816,230 of JAMYCR010000015.1, read as the reverse complement.
CGCAATCTAGTAACAACATTTACTTTATTTTGGATGTTTTGTATAATTTCAAATATTATGTCCATTCTGCGTTTTTTTCACATTTAAATTTCTCATGAATGCATAAACATCCATAGTCGAATAGTTGCAGTTAACCTTTTGTGGACGGGTGTCGACAAATAACCATCTCATCGTTTTTCGTGTCTATTTCAAACGCGTGTTGATCTCTAAACCGAAAATTTAAGTTAATATTATTACTAAACATTTCTGTCAATAATTTGGGGAAATTTGTTTATATAGAATTATATAGAACATATCGTTCTTCGAATATAATTACCAATATTAGGCTTAAATAAACGTTTTGCATTGAGCAGTTCCGTCTGAAAGGGTTAACTTGTCACCCTATAAACTTAACCCTTTAACTACGGGCGTCGTTAATAGACAACAAAGTGAAACTTTTATGAAACACGGGTGTCGTCAATAAGCGATTTTAAGATTTTAATCGAGTTTATTTTTGACCGTATGAATAATTACAGTTTTGTGTATATATTATACTTTTTATACATAATAAATGTTTGTGTTTGTATGTCACAAAGTTCATAGAAATATATATCTTAAGTTAGATACATTTGTCGATTTATATTAGTTTTGAAATATTTTCTATTTGTGGAGCGCGACTTTTCAAAATATATCCATAATTAAAGGGTTAACAAATTTCAAGGAAGAAACTCTGACACAAAATGCTTTAACACGTTCACTACTGCGGCGAATTCTAAATTTTATTCGTTTTCGTGGTTTTCAATACATGCCGCATGTATCACTGACGGTTCACGTTATTGTGGCTATCATATATATTTGAAGGATGCTTTATAATATTAATAAAACCAAGAAATTAAGTATTAGCAAGAAGGCAGAAAAAATGAAAGAAATGAACCAGTTTGAATAGAAAGTTCAATATGGTTCATTGATGGCTCACACGGTAGCCAACGTGGTAATATCCATTCTCACAAAAATTTCCATTTTCCTTTTCCTTACACATTATTCTCCATTAAAATAATTCTATCATTCGTCTAAACAAGACAGGTACCACGTTGTTTATTAGAAACGCATCGCGTGTGACTACGTTTCACTCCTGTCTCTATTGCGTGTACATGCAACGTGTTAATAAAGATCGTGGGTTCCAATGTACAAGAAAGAAGAAGAAAAAAACCAAGAGGTTACACGTTGTTCACGAGGAGTCCCTTGATTAGGGAAATAAAGAAACGGGTAACGGATACGTCGTTTGATAAGGGCCATTGAGAACACCAACCTCACGTCCTAGCACGTCGACTATTAACATTAATGAAACGGAGTGTGTGTATAGTATATACGCCTTCTTGGTGGCTGAACGTCGAAACGAGCGAAGATGGAAGATAAGAGGTGCGCTAAAGCGGCACACGTTGTTGCTACCTGTGCGCGCGAAGGTAAGAAGGAGACCCGAGTGTTCCGGTCACTCACGGCCTTTTCGAAACTGTTAGGTTTCCCAGCTGCTTTCTCGCCTATAATACGCTTGCCGATTGGATAACTCGCGCGCCATCAGTCGCTCCGCTCTTTTTTCATCGTGCATCGGGCCAGAAAATGTCAATGTTGTCGCACACAATGAATAACTAGTTGTTGCGCATGTTTATCTGATAATCATGCTTGTTGGCGGATATTAACCCTGCTATGGCTTTCGATCCAATAGTTGACCCAACAGTGTTCTTTATTTTTTTTAAATTTTTATTTCATTATATTAGTATTTAGTATATTAGTATTTTATTATAGTAATTGTTATTAATTTTGTTATATTAGTATTTCGCTTTAATTTTGTGCTGAAGAATTACATTTCCCGAAAATAGGATAGCTCTTTAAAAGAATGGAATTGGGTCGAAGAAATATGAAAGGCCGTAGGGAGTTTGAATTGCGAAAAAGCACTGATAGTCCGCTATTAGCTACGGGTTTATTGCTTTCTGTAATTTAGAGCGAGTCGCATTAAAAATCATCTATGACTATCGATTATCCATTTCGTCTTTATAAAATCCACTAGATATAAATTAAGTATGTTTACAATCAATATCGAAACACTTCAAACCTATTATTATTCAATATTATTTAAAAGTATCAAGTTTTATGGAGTAATTACAAAAGACAATATTATAAGCATATACTGGGTGTTTCTTTTATCTTGCACATCCTAATATCGTCATTACTTTTGCAAAAATATTTAAAGTACAAAGTTGTCTGGTTCAAAGCTAAAAGTAGTATGATTTATGCCTTATATTCACAGAAAACCAAAATTATTGAATTTTCCCACACTGGAAAAGTGACATTCAGAGAAGAGAAAATCATGGATCATAATATTTTAAACTTTGAACCAATCAAATTTGTCCTGACACATTTTTTCGTATCAACCAAAATAATGAAGATATGAGGATATGCAAAATAAAAGAAGCACCTCGTAGAGGGTGCCATACAACTGGTGGTTTGCACAACCAGAAGAAGATATTTCTACAAGAAAAAATAAGTAAAAAATGTAGAATAGATTTTTTTATGTTGATACTTCGTTTTCGAGAAAAGCAATAAATTCAAATCCCATTTTTTTGGAAAAGATTGTCCGTTGTACCACCAGTTATAGGACTCCCTGTAAAACGCAGACGTTTTATTACTTCCAATAGATAAACTTTGCCGTATGCTATTTGTTTTAATAATTTATAAGTTAATGAAATACATTACTTTAAAAGTGTACATTTTCTTTTATTGTGTACTTGTAATCATCGAGTATAACTAATTTGCTAAGCAATAAATATAATTCAATGCATCCATATCTAATGAATTTTTAATTTTGACGTTCTCAAACGAAAGCCCCTCAAACGAAGAAATTTTATTCTACACTTTTTGCTTCGTTTTATTTTCACATGGAATCGTCGCTTTGTTTATTATACCACTATTACATAATGTCATGTATAATAGGAAGTCTTATAGTAAAAGTTGCCTATCTGCTCTTATTTAGGAAGTTTAAAAAAAACACATAGACCTAATATATTTATTAAATTTCCCTTTACTATCTTTTACAGCTTTAGGCATAGCGTACATTGATTTTATTAATTTTTTCGTGTATTCGTTAAACATTTTTGTGTCAATTCTATTCGTAACGCATTTTCTTAAATCTTTCTTTTTGTGGAGCTGTGGAGGGGGGATAGAATAGGAAGAAGGAAGGGTGTTGTTGCGTTTCGTCCTGTGCCTGGCTAGTGGACATCAGTAAGGCTACCTAGAAGGCCCTGCCTTAGACACTGGGATATTGGAAGGAAGGTTAAAGGCAGTATATATATATAGACGAGATAGTTGGAGCGAGTGCTTTTGAGAAAGTCCTATTTCGTATGTCCCTCTAGTGGTGGGTGCAGGAGAGCCGCCACATTTTAAATTTCCAATTCGTGTTATACGTTTTCTATGATAAAATTTATTATATGATAGCACGACTTTAATTTACACTTTAGATGCCTTTATCATATATTAGTAGATGCCTTTTAGTGTGAGATATTTTTTGTACACGCTCAGAGATTTTTCATTCATAATTTTAGAACATTGAATACTAGTCCTTATACTCAACCAAATAAGAACATAGAATATTTTTACACTGACTACAATTGTTATACATTTATATACTACATTGCATATATATAAATTAAGAAGGTAAAGTTGATAGATGATTTTCAGTGCAATCCACTATATAATTTGGTAAACTTGGTGAAAATAAGAAAAACAAGTTTTGGGTTCTTAAAGAAATAAATTGATAGACTGACGTAGTAGATAATAATTCTTAGGAAAAAGTATTGTTTCTTAGAATTGCGGGCTCTTTAATAACTAATCGATAAAACTGAATAGTAAATAATGAATCTTAACATGCCTTACTTTCTTTTCCTTTTTAGAATTCTGAGCATTTAAACGAATAATTAAAAAAGCGATGGGATAAATTAACAGATAAATCTAAAAGAAAATTATCTATCCTTTTTTTGTAAATTTTGGTCTTCTTGGTAAGTAATCGGAAATATAGATTACTAAATAGTAAATCTTATTAAATATTATTTTTCCTTTTCAAGGTTTTGATTTTGGTAATATATTTCAGAGAAAATTAAATTTCTTTAAACTTTGGTTTCTTTATTGCGTAATTGAAAATCTGGTGTACTAAATAATCAATCTTATAAAATATGATCTTCCTTTCCTTGAAATTTCGGACATTTTAATAGAGAGGTAACTGTATTGAATACCTATCAGTTAATGTTTCCTTTCTTTCAATTCTTCAATTTTTAAATGAGAACCGGAGAGGTTAGTACGAAAAATAGTGAATCCTAGAAAAAATTTGATTTTATACATTATAATTAATAAATTCTAGGAGGAACTAATTTATCTAAACTTTTCAACTTTCTCCTGAGTAATTGAAAAATTGGTATGATAAATAATGAATCTTACAGAACATAATTTTCTCAAGTGTTTTGACTATCTGTGGATTAATCTAAATGTTAATTAAAAGACACTGCTGATAAATTGAAGGAAAAACTACCATATTTTAATACGTGTAGAAAGAAGAGTGGCGAAGGTTTGATGAAGGTTTTATGGGAAAGATCATATACATACATTAATATGTTGAATTTTTTCAAAATTTTCCAGCGCACTTGTTGCAGAATCAATATTATAGTGCTCGTGTTGCGATATGTTCAAGAGATAGGAAGATGTTTATTCCCTGATTATTGTAGCTTTCGAAGATTCACATGTCTAAAGGAAATATAATGTAACCTTAAGATATATAATTATGTAATTACTCGGGCCGTATGAATTTTAATGGAGCAATGTCTGAAGAGCGTGTTGTTTGAATCAATGGAAGGAGAGATGTTCCCATATACTAGCGATCAAGAATGCTTCGTTAAAAAAATTGTATTGAAATCAGGTACCAGTCGAAAAGGAGGAAATCATGTCAAATTAGTTAAATCTTCCTTCTGCTAACATACTGAACGTTAGAATTTTTACGAACATGACAAATAACAAGATTAGTACAAATAGGAAATTAACAAAATTAACTCATTAAGATAAATTTGTTCATTAAGATAGTATAGTCCTTTCCAGCGTATAGAAGGAAAAACAGCAGTAGATTTTTTATTTATATTGTGTGAACCTGGAAATGCAATATTCAATAGAAAAGAGGAAGACGGAGACAGAGAATGTAGTCATTAATAATTTTTCAGAAATTTGGGCTTTTTTAAGACTATTATGTATCATGCTGGTATTCCAAAATTGTAAAAGAAATTCGAATTCTTAGTAATTGGACGCAATTAGGGTCAGCAAATATTTTATATTGAAGGATTCGTTTAGGAAGAGCTTCCTGATGTTTGTGGTATTTCATAAATAGGGAATTAGTTTTGTAGAATTCAGAAGCTAAATAGAAAAATGTTAGATATCGTAAAGATGTCAATATCTCGTATAGAGATCTTCGATTGAAAAAAAAAAAAAATGGTAACGAATACATTTTTTCTAAAATATGTATTACTAGAAATGTTTTTCATAAAACTAAATTAATTTTTACTGAAGAAAATGCTATTTCACATTTCACGCATATGTGTTCTAATGCACTAACAGAAAACAATTAGCAATTAGAAACAAAAATAAAGGATCATGAAAAGTATTTTCCTTAATCTATCTACTATGTAGTTTCTCAAGCAGAATTTCTTTTATATACAAAATTAAAAACTAAGGAGAAATAAAGGCGACCCAATTTTACTCACTCTAAGTTGATTTTAATCCTTTTTAATGTAAAAGCAATCCGACAAGATTCCAATACAAATGTGATGACGCTTTAAAAAGCAAAGAATTCACGAATGAACAAATTATTAGGTTTAAGATATCGGTCACTTGCAAAGTGAGTTGATTTGCCGTCTCCAGTTAACAGGTGAAAGATCAGATTTAAATCTGCTGTGTTCATAATATTACTCAACATTTTAAATTTGAAGAAAGGTACACAAAATCTTCCAATAAAAAAATCAGCATTCAAGCAAATAAAGGACATTGTATTATTCATAAAAGAACCTCGAACTTAGCTGCTTAAACTAGTCCTTACTGTGCATATGTTTTTTTGAGACCTTTATGAAACACACAAGACTGCTCTTGACGCTTTCATCTTTAATTAATAATTTTGAAAATATTCTTGCAATTTCCTTCAAATCTTAGCAAAAAATACTACTTATATTAAATAATATAATAATTATATTAAATAATAATTATATAAATATATAGGAGTTTTCTATCGCTTTTCGAATAAATAATATGCTTCGAAAGAAATGCCAAAAATTTCCAGATATCGATGCCAAAAAGGACCACAGAAAAATCTAGGATGGAGCAGTTGTAACCAATATTAAAAAAGTTGTTACGAAAGACAAAGGAGGCTAAAGAAGTCTCGTTTCGCAACAAAGTCACAGGATCTCCTACTCTTCAAGGAAGATTTCAACTTTGGCTGAGCCCGGGGCGAGAGAGTCGGCGATCGCAAAGGTTTCATGGTGGTCCCTGGTCGTTCGCGTGGAATCGCGCGCTCGCGCTCAGAGGTCGGCCGGTGAAATGGCCGCGGACGCGATCTCCTCCACGGGTCCTCCTCGCGTTCGTCGCTCGCGGAGGCACACAGGAGGCGGCAGGAGGATGTGAGGGCGTGAGACTCCTTGAGTGTGGGAGAGTACAAGGCACATTGTGGAAGTCGGAACGCCGACACCGACGTCTTGCTGCCGTATAACGCGAGTAGACGCGAGTAACTCGCGCTGTCCCCCTCGTCCTCGTTGCACAGAAGGTCCCTCCACCCTTCACTTCCCCCCCTCCCCCTCCTTTGACTGGCTTCGTCGACGTGAGAGGCCGTGTGCACCGGGATACAGCCTCGAAGAGCACACACAGTCTGGTTTCTCGTGTGAACTGACCACATGGGTCACGTACCTATTATCATTTCCCGCTGCCTAAGCGGAGGAAAGAATGAAATCTAGATCGCCGGAAGCCGCTCATAATTAACGCGCCGCGAACGAGACGAAAGAGGTAACGTGGAACTGGCGTGCAGTCCACCGGTGTTGCACGTCCACGAGAAGAGGTCGCAAGTAGGAGGAAATAGAGAAAGAGCTAGTCTGGTAATAGGGTAAGGTGGAGTGGGAGAAGCTGGTGAAGAGGCTAGAGGAAGAAGATATTCGCACGTGGACCCTGACTGGCTTCCTCTTCTTCCAGCCTGCCCGTTAACGCCGTTCTTAATGAATGCTCAATAACCGGGCTGCTGCACCGTGGAGTCGAACAACAAGGCCGTTTAATTGTGACCTCGAGACACGCGAATATCTTCGCGGAATCGCGAGCTTGATTTCCGGGTATCAGCACACTGCAGTGCTTTAGAGAGCGGTTTCGAAATTTTCATTGGAACTAGGCTTGATGGAAGGGAAAGTGGAGCAATGTTTGTTAGAGACTAGTCGTATTGGTTTGCGCATGAGGATCTAAAAATGGAAAATAGTGTAAGCTTATTTTATGTTATAATAGATTAACCTTTTAGAACCTAGAGACTATATTTTAGACATAAAATGTGGGGCGAAATCTCGGAGACTCGTAAACTTCTTAGTTATTTGTACATAAATCTACAAAATCCTTGGCAATTTTCTTAGTAAAGTTATATTTTCTAAATAAATATTGTACTAGATATATAAACTAATAATTGTTTATATTTGTATTAAATTTCTAAAACTTGTATGCTTGCTGTTGTTATGCCGCGAAGGAATTAAAAAAGTATAACTTTTTTGGGGTAGATGTGGAGGTTAATTAAAAGTTAATTGGACTTTGTAGCTCGAACTTAATTATTTTTACAGATAAAGGTATTTTAATCGTTTATGGACTAAAAATGAAACTACTGCTTGAAACATATTGGTCCATTTTGCTATATCCACTATTTTGCACAATTTTTCACCTCCAATTTCTTCTAAGAAAGGACAAGATATTGAAAACTGTAAAAAAGAATTGGCCATCTTGAGTTAAAAAGTGATCATTGACCACTTTAGGCAATTGCTATTGAAAGTAGTATTTTTGGAAAGTGGTTTTGACACTGTAAGGTTAAGTAATGAAAGTGTTTAGTGAAAACTAAATTTCATTCTCTTAATTATTGTGAATAATTTCTTTACCAAAGATTTATAAAAAATGTATAAAAACTTAGATCTTATTTCTGTTCCTGTGTTTGAGATACACCACCTAAAGAATTTACTCTGGGACTGTGACATTAATAGCATCAGTGGCTAACGTTATTGCAAAATTCTAATTTACAGTGATTTATTGATATTTGGAGTGACACAATTTTTTTCACTTTACTTTAATCCTGAATTTAACTGCCGCACTCTAAAATTTGTTCGGTAACTGCCGCACGAAATGATGTTAAAAACTCAGACTAGTTATAAAAGATTGAACCATATATTCCCTAAAAGACCAACCAGTAATCGAATTGTTAAACCACAAATTTTGAACACTAAAGAAAATCGCTTACTTACACAATCCTCCCAATCCTATCCATAACGCCATATAAAGCTTTCCATTGCTCAAAGACCGTGTCCAATAGTCCCCAATCGCAAATCTATTCGCAAACCAAGAATCCCAAAGTGTCACGTTGTCCAAGCCAACGAAAGGGTTACGTGGCCACGAATTCGATGGATGTTTTGACGATTTCGGTGTCGCCGAGCGACGCAGCTGTTGTTTTGTTGCGCAAGTAAGCGAGCAGAGCTGCCTGCAGGGGATTTTCATGGGGGTGTCGGACGACGAGTCGTCCGTCGGTCCGTTTGTCCGTCTGTCCGTCTTCTCTAAGGCTGAAAGGGTTCCTGTTATGTTCAAGGTTCACGCATGTGGAACTGAAAGCCGTCCATGCTGCACTCCCATTATATCACCTACCACCTTGGTCCACCCCCTCGAATACATATGGCCTTTCGGGTTGCATGGGGGCATGTCATCTTGCAGCTTGCGCAATGATCAGGAGGATCCTGTCTCTTTTCGTTCTCGTTCTCTCTGTTTTCCTCTTTTGGGGCACGCGTTCACGCGTCTGAAGTCCATTAACGTCTGAAACGAGAATCGTCGCTCTTTCTGAACTCGCAGGGGTGGATTAGGAATGACGATACGGTTTTGGCGATCCTGACTTACGTGATGAGAATGTTTACTGAGAGATAAAGCAGATATTTGTTTCTCTGTACGCGACTGTGAAAAGAAATGGTTTTCTAATGGCGGTAGTGATAGTACAAATTGAAAAATGTTAGGTTAATTGGAGAAGTATTCTGAGACGTTTCTTTCAAGTTTGGGAGAAAAGAGAATGTCGCTCAATTTGTGGAAAGATCATAAATGTGCAAATTGTTTCAGAGTTTGGGTAAAAATGTAAAAAATTACTTTATGGCTGAAATAAAAGCTCACATCTATAGGAAATTACAAGAACAAGAAACAGAAAAGTATTTATTGTTGGTATAATGTTAAAGGATGTACAGCAGAGCTATTTATACAGCGTAAAGATTTGTATAAGGTGAAGAAGAAGATTAGTTTAAGCAAAAACATTTACATTATAATGATTTGGATGTACTAATTACTATGGAAATCTGTTTTTCGGCAAAATATTTTGTTTAGTAATTCCGAAATTTTTAAACATATTCTAGTAATTAGAAGAATTACTTAAATATGAATAATTTCAAGAGCGAGTATTTTATAATATAAAGAGCACATAAAACCAAGCCAGAATTTCGTTTCTACATGTTTACAGAAATAAAATTACGGATACTTGCGTGTGAGTAGAAAACAAGTAGAGTATAAATTAAAATTAAAGTTAAATTAAATCCTTCCACTGTTTTTAGGAAAACTTATAATATGTCTCAACAAACTATGATGGTGAATCATTCATAAATATGTTTTTAGTTGAAAATGTTATTTCCGCGAAATAGAAAAATTACATTAATCTATAAACACGACTGAATTACAGGTGTCAAAATATAATAAAAACATTTATAATAAATAATTAAAATTACCAATTTTTATTTATTGAAAATCATAACTGTTGTACTAGATACGTCCGTTAACTATATCCATCACAAAATAACAATCTTAAGAATCAATCTGAAAGTCCCCAGAAATGCGATCACATCAATGGTCGATCAATGGATGTATTAACGTAGGGTTTCACGCGATTCAGCGAAAAAAATACATTTGTCAGGATGTCCCGGGTTGCACAGAATCCGTAGGATCTTTATCACCGGCGAGATTAATTACTCTGTAGTGAACGAATAATTAATTAACGTCGAGGATAATGAAATGGACCCTACCTTTGTTTTTCCGCTGACCCTGCGTCGGACTACGTGGTAATCAAGGGATTAGAACTTTCAGTGGCCCTTGAAGCTGACCGCATCATGCCACGTGGATTAAACGCTGTCCCAGCATCCACCTGTCTTCTCGTCACCCTGTCGTTATTTTTTAAACACACACCATTACCATTATTATATACATTTTTTTTCTACCTCTACGCGAACATCACACGGCACGTTGGTTCCTTTGTCGCCTTATTCGAACTCGGAGAGGAATTCCCGCCGGTGATCGTCAAATTCAACAAAAACTCTGCATCGTGAGAGAGACACGGTGTTTCGTCCCACAGGAGCATCTTGCCTATCCTACTAGTCGGTTACCAGTGTTAGCCGTTTTTTTTTCTCATGCTGTTTGCAAAGGGTTACGTTACGTTAGTGGGACACCATCGGAACCTATGCTAAACAGGGGTGCCTAGGATGGAAAAAATATTAATAGCCATCCAGCCTCCGGGATTTTTTCCCTACACCTATCCCGCACCCCTGTTTTTTCCTTCTGGCCTAGAGTTACCCCTATAACCGGCCCTTGTGCGGTAAGATATAGCCGTGATAGCGAGCCGTCGGTTTTAGCCCCCAGGGCCAACGACTTTTTCCTCGTTGTACGCGGAGCCAGCTTCCAAATGAACAATCATGCGAAGCATTGCGATCTAGCATGATTGAGGATGAAGGAATTTTAATGCAAAAGTTGCGAGATGGAGAGGGTTAGCATATAGGATTCTTTGTGATATAAGATTGATTGTACTCAGGATTTCTATTGTTAAACTGTATGGTTTTAAAGGGTTTTAGGTATACTTTCGTTAGGTTGGCAAGACGTGAATAAATGATAAGTTCAACAGAATCTTAAATAGTGATCATTTATTTATGGGTATATTAAGTATATTATAAAATTATTCAATTTACATGTACACGTTATTAACGCAATAACATATTACTTACCGGTTAGGAATTAAGCGGATGCACATAAAATACTGGTTAATTCAAGTTTAAATTCTTCGCTAATATCAGCTGTTTTTGATTATCGTATAGAAATAGTATGTGAAGTGAAATAAGAATTTAAAACATCATTCTGTTTGCTGGTTAAATTACTATTAATAATATGGAACAACGGTCCTCGAACTATAGGTTGCGAGGTGTTTTTAGGTATATAGCGTCAAATGTTAAAACATGAACGTAATTAACATGTTTATTAGAAGACTTTCACCTGTTGAAAATTGCCGAGTGCAGTACACGTTCCTTTTAAAATATGCATCAAAGTATAGGCCCGTACGTCGTGAAAAATTACTGCGTCTAAAAGTGAATCGCAGGTCCAAAAAGTTTGGATATTATTGATGTAGATTTTCAATTATTGTACTTAAAATAGAATGTACTATCTTGTGTACGTGATTTAGTGCATACGTGCATGATAATGTGGATATGTGCCTGTCTTATGTGTGAAATAAATCCCACTACCTTTTCTTTTTAATTAATTTATTTAGTGTTGCACGAACTGGTAATGTCATTGACAACCGCTGTACATTGCATTACAATATTACTGTACAACAGCTGTATCATATATATCTTCTTTATAGATATTTAGCATCGAGAGTGTTAAGATAAAATATTTATCAGCTAGGATGCATTAATATACAAAAATAATCACACTACGGACTTTTATGCATTTATGGGACATTTAAATGCGCAAAAGATTAGAGATCGTACACAATACACAATAATATACAAAATATTCAACGTACAACATATATTATTTTATGTAGAAGGTGAAACAACCCTCAATTCAGATTCCATTTCTTTAATTTAATTAATAAAACTATAAATTTGCATAAAAATTCGCAGTCTAATAATTATGAATTAATATGAATACTCGTATTTGGGTGAGCTTATATTTAGTGTATATTCATAATTTATGATGATTACTTACTATTGGTTATATTATTTTGAATGATCTAAAGAGGATATATTCTTTATATATTCTTTATTGTTCAAGCATTTTTTTTCTTGTATGCGTGCTCCAGCGAGGTATGATGCCATTTTTTCTTGCTTTTTTAGCTAGTACAAAGAAACACCTACATCATTGATAATCAGCAATTTGATACTTACACACTAACTTAATATTATACGCATCATAGTTGGGCCATAAATAATATTTATTATTGCAAATCTTAAAATGCCTTTCTAGAAAATAAATCATTTATTTACTCCAATTAGCGTCCTGTATTCGACATAATTCTTTTCCACCGATCTATTTCCCCTTTTTAATGTTTCTTTTACAATAATTATTCAATTTTGTTAAGAAAATGATACTATGTGTCCCTGGATAGCGTTCCAGAAATGATAGTAAAATCCTTTTTGTATCTGCTGCTTGTTGTGTCAGAAAAAGGATACTAATTGTTACGTAAACTTTATTTTTTTTTCTTTATTATTATTAAGCTTCTTAAATCTATACAGGTTTATTAAGCAATATGTTGTCATACATGTACATGTGTAGGATTACAGGAGTAAAACGCAATATTATATTTATAGCTTACAGTTTTTGAAAAACGAAAAAGTGCAGAGGCACGTCTTAATGTTCGGTTCTGATATAATCTGATCGATATTTAACGGTAGCTGAAATCCTAATGTACGCAACGATTTTAATAATTTTATTCTTGATGTATTATATAATGCACATTGCCAAATAGAGTGGTTTAGGTTCTCATTTTTATATCCGCACTTACAGTTTCTATCGTTTAATTTTTATCTCCATTTCATTTCTATCATAAGTAAACTTTATTGATCGGTATAATGTTCGTAATGAAAAAAGCACTTATCTCACAATGTATTGTATTACTTATACTCCACCAAAAATTTCTGAGCGACGGGTCAAATAACGAACCAGTATGCCCACATCACCGGAATCTGCATCGACCAACAGATTTTCCGTTCTCTCATGGTCCCGCAGGGTGAGCTTAACGTATCATTACAACGAAGGTCGCCACCACCGCGTGGTAATTTGACTAAGCCAAACGAGCCGGCCATTCATGGTCGTTCACATTTTCACTAGGGTTTTCCTGTCTCTTTTATTACGCGAAATCAATCGATCGCCCGCTACGACCGAAATCGGCGCATATGGTCAAACGGTCAAAAAAGAGGGTGGCCAGGAAAAATGACCAAACAGACGTAATGGTGGTGCGTGAAAAAGTCACCACGTTCAATGGAATATTTACACTCAATGCGTACCCTATGTTGCCAAAACTGTGATTTTTTTCGGAAATTGTGTATCCCTTGATTGAGACACAAAACAGATGTAAGTAGTAAAAAACCTGGAATAAAAGTACTGTTGAAATATTAAGAAGAATATCTTTTGACACATTTATGTTAATGCAGTGGAAGATCTGTTAACATCTATATAAAAAGTGAAGAATGAAAAATTCGAATTTTACTTCTTGCTAGAGATGGTGAATGGAATATTTTTTATTGCTGAGGGTTTATCTATTATTGTTATTTTGAAGGACCTTTAAAAACTTTGTGGACACCACGATTAACTTAATTTATTGAAGAATATATATATATATGTATAGGATATATATATATATATATATATATATATATATATATATCAAAGGAAAAATTAGAAATTAGAACTTTATTTCTAATAGAAGAAAAAAAATATAATATTTTGGGTTGCTAAGTGTTTAGTTAATTCTTTGTATAAGAATTGTTCAATATTTTGTAAGATTTACAACTTATCTGGTTTGTTAAAATCTATATTGAAAATAAGAAATAGAAAATTAATGTTTTATTTCTCAAACAAAAATACAGAATTCAATGTTTTAGGTTACTGAGTACTAATTACAATACTTTGGTCTGCGCAGATTTTTTAATATCCCGAGAAAGTTACAGCCAACCTCTTTACGAATATCAGAAAATATCGATATTTTTACTAAAAATAAGTTACTATTAAGTGGTATTAGAAATGTTTTTAGATAATCCAAGTTATTTTTACAGTTAGAGACATTAAATATTAGTCGTGAAAATCTAACAAGTTTCGAGACCTTGTATATTCTTCTATTTTAAAATTGACAGATGTTTTATATTGTTGCTTATAAACAGTATATATTTTTTAAATCAAAAGTATTTTAGAGAATGATTCTCAACTATCTACAATATCTTTTTAAATCGATACTTTGCATTGTCTGTTTGATAATTTGATGTACATAAATAGGTAAGAAGAACGGGAATTCTAAATGTTAACTAACTTCAATGGTTTTGTCCATTTTTCCAGATAAAGAGAATCTAAAGAAATCCCGAAAGCTTGAAGCATCAGTTCATCATCCAGAAGGAACTCGGTTGTAACGAAAACTCTTTACTTCAACCCTCGTGGTTCCATTCTCCCAGACACAACTCTGCTTCACTAAAGGGTGCGTATAAATCTCGCCGACAAACACCGCCACGGTCTCGAATTTCACGTGAGTAATTTTATAACCGTAAATCGACCTTTCAACGATCTTTCGCGAAGCAAGACAACGAGGCGAGAAGCATGAAAGCCATAAGCATAGAAAAACGAAGAAAATTTTGTTGGTAAGAGGGGGGTAGGAAACACTTGCTCGTTCTATTCAACTTTATCCCCTTCTGTCTTATATCTTCTCTTTCTGTATGTAGAATGAAATTCATGCAAAAACTTGTGTGTATAAATCGTGCGCAAAAACGAGGTGGAAGCGGTCGGGTCCTTAATTTAGTTAATTTAGATTTTATCCGTTAGCCGATAGGAAAAAACTCGTACGATTTTTCTTTCCGTAAAAAAAAGAGAATTAAAAAAAGAAATGCGAGAGAATGGAATAAGAGAAGAACTGGTTGCGTTGTAGGAAGCGAAGGGGTTAAAAACGCCCCAACAGGCTAGCATTATTATATACTTATTTAAGATCCAGCCTCGAGGGTCCCCGAACGGGACGCTCTTTTCCTCGATGGCCCGCATTTATTTTTTTCTTTCCTCTCCAGTGTCTCTGTCTTCGTCCCTCTTGTTAGGCTACCCCTTGTCCTGCCATATTCTTTCACCCTGCTCCGAGAGTACCGTATACCTCTCTTTTTTTTCTTCCGACCACCGCTTTATTATAATCGGTGTGAAATGATAACCGATCGAAATACAGCACGCGGTGTCTTCGTTGTTTTTCTTGTCGCAAAAACAATATTTCGATGGTGTGTATGCGTGCGTCCGTTAGGAGTGAGTTAGGAAAAAGTTGCAAAAGACTGGGGTGACTGTGGTGGTTAAAGGGTAAAAAATTTACGGTTTTAAAATCACGCGAGAAATTATTATGCCTGGCTGCATCAACGATCCCCCTTTTTTCACGCAAGATTCGTTAACTTTTTAAAGCCACTCACCCTTATCGTTAATCGTATCTTCGCCTTTTTTTATCTGCGGCACACGGTATCTCTGCGTTTTTCCACTGCTTCTTAATCTTCTCCCATTTCTCACAATTTCTCCAAGACGAAACTATTGAAATTTTCCATCGTAGGTTGGAAATCTTTTCAAATTCCCACATTCAATCAACCAAAAAAAAAAAGAAACTAGAAAAAATAAACATGAAGAAGTATGCATGATGCAACAGAATCTGCAGAAAATCCTCTTCTTCCTTCTATTTTTTGCGAAAATCTTGCTTCCAATCAAAAGTGTCGAGGGAAAACGCGAATCTACGTGACTTTCGGTGTTAGATGAGGGTTGGTCGAGGGGTGCAGGGTAACGTTCCGGGGGTGACTTTCGGTGGACATGTGCAATTTGACCTGTTGACCCCGGAGACCGTGGCGCTAGGGGCAAAATGTATTTGGGGTAAAAATAATACAATTTACACATAATAGGAGAGAAACGGGGCAGGGATGCGCGCATATTCAAATGACGCATGCACGTGGGCCATCGAAAAGATGCACTGTTAAGAAGAGAGGGGAGGGACGACAGGGGGTGACGAACAATGCCCACGGTCCAATCGATCGATACCAGTCGCCTTCGATCGCTCATGAATACGAAACAAACTCGATTTTTGTCTCGTCCACCAGTATTTTCCCTCTTGATGTTGTTTTTTCGTCAACGACCAAATATCCGGCGCTTCTCTCGTTAAGGTTGAAAAAAAGAAGAGAATCGACGTCGAAGATTTCTCACGATTTCCTCTCAGCTGGCCCGCGTAAAAAATCATCCACTTGGATTCCGCAGATTCTACAGGAATTTTTCATCGCAAAAAATACACGATACTCGCGATTTCCCACGGGCAAGGGAGTTTTTTCTTGGTCGCGGAATTTCATGACATTCTCTTCGGAAAGGTGATGAATGGTGTCGATATTTTTACAATCGAAAGAAACATTCTTTGAGGGAATTCTTCGCCAGGTGAATTTTGTTTAAATTTAGAATTGTTGATGGGATTGCCTAGCTTGTTGGGTTGATTCAACTTCTTTTTGTTTAAAGAGAGGTGAATTATTCGTGTGATTCGTTGAGATTAATTTTGATCCTTAATTCTTTTTTTGTGCAGATATCAGATTTCAAATGTTTCCAAGATTTATGAAAATGTGCAACTTTAGCAATTAAGAAATAAATGATACAAAATTGAAAATTATAGTTTCGGTACTAATCGAATATAACTTTGATAATAATTAGATACAGACGAGAATAAGTATACAAAGAAAAATTGTATGATGTAATTTTCCAAGTTTCATTCATCAATTTTAGGAAATCCATGTTGAAATAAAATTTAAAAAGGTTTCTGTGAAATTTTTCAATATTTCAACAAAATGAATTGGTTACCAAATGAATTGTCTCCATTTTGCGAAGAAATAGCTTTTCTGTAGCTTTGTATTTTTAAATGTCTTAACTTATTTTCTCAACTAAACTTGAGCAAAGAGTCAAACTTTGTATGGTAATTTATACAAGTTGATGATTACTTATATTAAATAAACGAATTTGGAAACTAATGCCCCTTTAAACAATTTTTTACTTATGATATAACATTTTTCTCAAACGTTTTACTAATAAAGCCATATATTTAATTCAAGTAGAGCTATTGATGGAATAGCAGATGATAGCACTCAGTGAAAATTTGATTAAAAGTGATTCATTCTTTACAAATCCTCGCTTTCACTTAATTGCACTTAGTTAACGGGACCACGTATCCATGTCCTCACTTATGAAATAATTTATTCAATAACTTTTATTCAATAATAACGCTAGCATTTGAATGGACAGTTGATTTATCCAATTTGGTACAAAGATAATTCTAAAAGAGCAGTATGAAATACTGTGGTTCTATTGGAAATAAACGAAGGTTAATTAGCATAATCAAATATTGTGCTAGATAAAAGATAAAAGTATATGGCACGAGCTGACATCGTAATTTCTGACTACAGGGAAAAGATTGCACGATCGGCACTCGCCATACAGAAACACCTGTAATTTCCTCGCGAAATATTCGTGCACATTTTTACACCTGCGTGAGGTTACTGTAAGTAGGGCTAAAAATCGTACTTTTTATGTGTATTGGAGAAAACCAGGCCGTGAAGAGATATAATGAATAATACGTATAATTTTAAGTAATTTTTCGCCCAAATAATTTTGAGTAATTGTAAGAAGTATTATTCTTTATATTTAAATTTATAATTGTAGTAATTTAACCTTACATTAATTTAACATTAATCGATAACATTTTTCGTAGAATTTTAATAGTATAGAAGAGAAAGTTAATAAGATATAATTGTATGCATATGGGAATGTAGTGCTATAAAAAAGAAAGAAAGGAGTTAGCCCTTAGATAAGGGTTAAACATTTCAAAAACATGTTCTTTTTCGAGTACTCAAAAAAATTATTTTATGTTACTTATTCGTTTAAAATTATTTAATCAGTATAGAAAAAGTGCTTTCCACGTAGTGAAGATATTATTTAATAAATATTTGGTTTTTTGGTTTCAAACTCGGTTTTTTGGAATTAAGATATCAATATTAAAAATATCCTTCTTTAAATGATCATAACATCTTAGATTACGAAGTAGGTTACATGCTACAATAAGAATTGAGGACCGTACAGCAGGAGGTGGGCAATTTCACTTTTGATAGTTTCAAATAAATTAATCAAACACTGTTTACAAAATTATCATCTTGATTTATCGTTAAAAAGAAAATACTAATTGAAAAAATGAATATTTTTACACATTAAGCAACAATTATTTAGTTGATAAGTCCTTATTTCAATTTTTGATGAATTCTTAAAATCTGGAGCCGTCCTTGATCTGTATCAAAGGGTTAAAAACGATTGCTTCTTGTAATTAATCTGCAATCGGAAAGCACAATTTATTAATTTGTCATTAATTTCTACTGACAACAAAACACTACATTAGTCTGCATTTGTTTTGCACAAAACAATAATGGGGGAAGATGGAAAATTTGTGACAAATCGCTGATTTTCATCAGGCTTACATCGACTTGTGCCAAACAATGCACAATTTTTATATACACATATTACACGTAATAACTAAAAAATTGGAATTGCTCCCTACAAATCATGAATTAAAAAAAAAATGAATTTATCGCTTATTTCACGTTAGACCTATTTATATTACAAACACATGGAAGATTTCTTTATCCTTTTTATTTTTACCTACACCACTTTCATAACCACTGGCAGAATTATGCTAGTGAATTTTCCAGAAATTTTCGGAATATATTCTTAAAATATTACAGTCGAGAAATAGTAAAAATACGTATTTCGAAGATTTCCTCGAGGCTGCATCCATCTGTTCAGTTCCCAAAATAGCGAATTACCGAAAGAATAGTCCTACAAATGTAAATTCCATTTTTAATAATACAAATATTATTTAATCTTGATGAATTAGGCCTATAACTTCATATTTCTATTTCATTACCCTGAAGATAAAATGTCTACTACAAGATCTAGCCCCCCCCCCCCCCACCCCCCTTGCAACAATTCTTTTATAATCTATATTAACAGTTATCCTGCATTAAAAAATAGAAATTGTTAATGAAAAATCGTACATATACCTCCCATATAATTACTCAAAAAGCTATATCATGTTAAATTAAACAAAACAGTTTACTATAAGTTAAATCGATAGCATAACTCTACAAATTACAGATATATTATAATTTGTCTGCAAAATTTTATGTACATTCGTGCTTGTATGAACGCAACTAAAGAAGTAAAACTTAAATAGAGATTTGTTTGATGTTGCAAATATTACAATATGAACTTTACTTTTAATATTTCACATATTATGTTGATTCTATACCTTTTTGTAAATATAATTCATTCTTTACTACTGGTATCATTCGCAGCTGAGCGTTTCTTCTATGCTATGGATAAATAAAACGTGCAAAACTGCGGAATGCTTTATCAGTTTCAATATACATATCAGTTGATTAGAAATCTTAATCTTTACTAAGAGTAAACAAAATATTATAGACAAAGATCTCCCAGTACCGAATAAAATTGTTTTTCGTTTCCATTATTAGATAGTGATACCTCATTTTCATAAATAAATGCATATTATAGTTCTGCGCAACATATTCCAAAGTCATACTGCTTAGTTCATTGCTACCGATATTTTTCAGTATTAAATTTATAGATTCAATATTGCTGCGTAAAAAGTTAATTTTCAAATCTGATATGATAATAGATGAGAGCAAAATTTTAGTTTTGTAGAAACAAAACTTGTAAATGATTTCTTTATAAGCAATCTCGGATCATATTGATAATTAAGGCTCAGTCGAACCTTTGTTATTAATGTTATTTTCTTTCGCGATATGCAAAAATTTTTGTAAGGCGAGTCAAATGATTAAACACTTTAGTTAAGGTTAGTTAAAGAGTATCGCCTTTATATGTCATTATTAACTGCTTTTATTCTTGACTGTTCAAAAATACTTCAAGCAAATATTCATTTTTCATAACAAAAATATAGTTTATTGAGTTTTTGTTTACAAATTTCTTAGCTATTCCATACTAGGAATTATATTATATTATATTTTCCGAACTGCCGAATTTCACATTTATTAGCTTTTTCACTTAAAATCGTTAAAATTGTTTCCTACTTAACTAATTAAATATAACTATATATTAGTCTTTTGTCCCATCTTATTTATTTCATTACAAATGATAAATTCCTCTATTTTCAACAAGGTTTTAAAAACGGGTGCTCTATATTACCAAGGTTTACCTTACTTATGTCCTCAGCATTCGCTCTCGAGAAAATTAGGGTGGATGTACCAATTACTGCCACTTTAAGGTTATCGCGTAACTTTATTTAACTATTTTAGAACGTATTTAACATAAAGATCGTTCCAGTTTTGAGCATAATATTGTTCAACCGCTCTTTTATTTCAGAACATTTTTTTTACATGTTCAATATTATAATATTCAATATTACTACGTAATTGAAAATGTACAACAAAGTCAAATGTCCTTCGTACTGTCACTTGAAAACTTTTCATTTAAATAAAAACAATTTCTACATATACAGATTAACAGTTCAGTTTGTGTAACAGATACAAGATATATAGTAAACGTATCGCCTTACTGAATTACGACACGTTCCACGCTTAATAATTATACTGGTCACGTTTCAATGTTCAACAGCACATTTACCACCCAACATTTATTTATAAATATTAACTAAATTATTATTAATGTGTTGTTACGTAAACCGAAGTCCAAATTTAGTATGAAAATTTGTTTACCTATGATTCTTTATACATTACTTTGCCATTAAATAAACGAATTAAAGTGGCAGTTATACGAACAGTGACAGTGCGTAGGTCATTTACCCTACGTACCTTCAAATTACACTAACAAATATAACGCAAGTACACATAACCATTATTCGTCTCAAAACAATTATTCACCGCGCTACCCATAATTTAAGAATTTCCAAAAGCACTCAATCCTGAAGTCATCCACCGTGTAATGGTTCGTGCTTGCAGGCACGTTACTATTTCTGTGTTCCCCTAAAGAAAGGGGGAAGAGGGGTGTCGCGACTAGAGTTGGAACATCCTAACATCCCTTAAGACTAGCTCTCCCCCTACTCCCTCCTTATCGAGTGCTTACCCCCGGCGTCGTGTTGCTCACAAGGCGAATCCGCCCATTCGTTCTGACTCATCTGCCGTGTGTTCGTGGGCGTGCAAGAGACGACGAAATATCCGAGCCGCTAAATCCTAGCAGCGACGAAGGAGATGTTACGTCGAACCGTTAGCCTCTCCTTGGTGAAATTGTCGCGCCCACGCTGCCTTCTGTTTCGTTCGACGGCTGCCTCGAACCTCGAGAAATCGGCTGGCTCTTCCTATTGTTCCATTCGTACATTGCATGAGTTAGTTGTGGGATTTCGGCTCTTTGGAGATGGGTTGCTCCGTTCTAATGGGGGCCTGACAAGAATTACGTACTTACTCCATCAGGTGATTCCATGAGTACAGTGGAATCCGCTTACCATGATCGCTCTTGGACTTGGAACTTTTCGCAGGAATAATCGGCTTTAAAGCTTTCATTATTGAATTTACTTTGTTACATATAATTGTGACATTTGGACACAGTTTAGTGGGTATAGTATCTTTGCTATTTAAATTTGATGGTTGCACAATTCAACTCGTGCCTAATATTGAAATTATCGTAAGTTTCTCACTCTAGCCCCTCCTCCACACTATTGAAAGTTTGACACTAATTTGTTATGCACTCATGTAAAAGATAAAAGGTATGCTTCGGTTAGAAGTTAGGGTTGAAGGAAAGGTCCATTTAGTATGAATTTGCTAAAAATTCTTAACGTTTGTCTCCAATTATTATTATCAATAACTGAAGTTTGATTATAACAATTATAACATATTATAAAAGGCATTTAGAGTTTACTTTTACTGAAACAAAATACAATACATATTGCACATATGCAAAATCGGGTTAAAGGAAGGGTGTTATAAATGAACCGCGGATCTTTATGAAAATTTATATTTGTATTAACAAAATTAAAGAAATAGAAGCTAAATGGAAGATCGTTTCATCTTCAAAATACAATAATATGTACTTTATTTTAAATATTGTGCATATTTCTGCATATTAGATATGTGCCTTCTATGCCTTTTTATTTAAACTCATAAATGCACAAAAATCCACAGCCTAGTTATAAATAAGTTAACAGATCATTGAACGTTTGCAAAAGTTTTCCGAGTACTTGGATGATCATAAAATAACAAAAATATCTTCCATAGTATTTTTTCATAGTGTGTAAATATCTACCTTAATGTGTATGTTTTTTATGGACTATAAGGTTATTATGTTTCTTACAATTAAAAAATCGTGGGATATAACTTATGTAACAACTTAATATGTCAAGTCCTTTGAGAAAATACAAATTGCTAAATATTTACTTTATCAATATAAAGTATTCAGTTTCATTTTTATAATTCGAAATTTAAAATCTCCTACAGCGAATGTACACATTTAAAGATTAGAGTAGAAACCTTAACGTAGTTTTTATGTAACGACGAAATAGTAATTAATGAAATGTAACAAAGGTAGAGGATAAGGACAGAATACTTAATTGCAAAAGAGCAGAAACAACGATTACATTAAAAAAGACGGGAAAATATAATTTATTCCATATCGTATCAAATGAAAGAACAAGAGTACAAATTAGTTAGAAAAAAAAGAAGGACGGAGAAGAGTACCTAATTAAAGGGGAACAAATGAAGGTGATGATCGTGTTGAAATAATAAAAAAAAGAACAGAAAAAACAGAGAGAAGTTAATTAATCGCAGATTACAGGGAAATGAGAAATAAAAGAAAGCACGGATTGCGGTAGCGAAGGCAGAAGAAAAATAATTGCGATAAAGGTGGAATAAAAAGAAAATAATTCACGTTGGTTAAAGTAAAGCAAAAAAAAAAAAAAGTGAGAGTTAAACACGAAACGAAGAGGATATTTATCAAGAAACATCAGCAGCATAGAAGTATTCCATTTCATTATCGAGTAGAATAATTTATTATAAATTGCAGATTAATTTATATCATTATAAATAAAAGCCATACGCATTATTTTATAGAGGATGTCTCAATAATTATGGTGCAATCGTGAAAAAATCAGTTGAAAGTGTAATATTGCAGTTTTAATAAGAACCTTAGTTTTCGAAAAGATTAAATTTAAAAATTTGCGAGGTACACATGTATTTAACAACCTTTAAGTTTGATGTTTGCACTAATGTTCGATGATAATGTTACGTTAAATATTAATGCTTCATTTGTTAATTATCTTATCAATCAGTACAGTTATATTGCTGCACACATTTCTGAAAAAAGACAAGAACTAAGGCGTAAAAATA
Source organism: Eucera pruinosa (assembly GCA_028830335.1). Taxonomy (NCBI): domain Eukaryota; kingdom Metazoa; phylum Arthropoda; class Insecta; order Hymenoptera; family Apidae; genus Eucera; species Eucera pruinosa. The sequence goes on along the minus strand of JAMYCR010000015.1, from coordinate 2,792,549 downwards.
GTTTGGCATCAGTTCACAGTCGTCTGATTTATGGAATAAAGATTTGCATGCGTTAACAAGAATGTAATTTTCCACAATTCGGATACTTAATCATTTTAATCATTAGTCTGTATCAATCTTTACTACTATTTAATGCTAAACAAATATTATGAAATTACACAGCTGTTAGGTTGCAAAAATACCAAAGAAATTAGTGCTACCAATTTTCAAGCTGTTTAGTAATAATAAGATAAAATGCGCTTTGGATGAAATTTCGCCCATGATACCCTTTAATACATTCGCTGCTGCTTATGCATCAGTTACATCAAATGCAGCTGAAGCACTTTTCGCACTTTCTCTGTTTGCGAATATTCATTGTTGTTGTAATTACATGATTTAAATATTATACAGCAAAATATGCAGCTACTTGTTACAAGAATCCTCAATTGAAGCAGAGACACCTGTGATAAACATATATATACAGTTTCTGAAGAGGCACAATCCAGTATTTTAATAGCAACGAATACTTTATGGGGTAGAAGAATTCAACTTCTCCCTTTCAGTCGATTCAAAACAAATCGGCTAGGACGCAATAATAAATAATTTCTCTTTTTCAAACTGCTAAAGGAATTTTCTTCCTTAAATAATATTCGACCTCACATAACAACTTCGCAAATTTATCAGTTGCGAAGTCATAACAATACCGTCGATCGTACATAAACTATTTAAATTATTAAGTATAATAAATACAGATGAGAAGGCGACTTGCGTAGTTTATGTAGAGACTTATGATAAAGATTGGATTCAGTGTTCAAATTGCAAAGAATGAGCTCATGAAACGAGTGCCGATGTTTCGCAGTGTTCAGATGATCATATATGTGACCATTGCAAATTATTTTAAAGTTCTTCAAAGTTATGTCACAAATCTTTTCTGCGTCCGATAATTCAGAGCACTCCAAGTTTCATTAAAAATATATACCATAGTTTAAAATTAATTTAGTATACATAATATCGTGACAACGTTGCTTATTTCGTTCTTTTATTTTTAATTGTAATAATGTCAACTATAAATTAACGTAAAATAAAGAAAATAAAATACCATTTTTTTATTTATTTAAAGAAAACCTTAAGTGTCCAGTAATAAGGGAACTCTCCCTACATGTTTAATGTGAAATAAAAAGAATAACATATCATTTTTTTTTATTTATTTAATCCTTCCGCTACGACAGACTTTGATACACACTGGGCGTGAGGTACAAGAGGTCTACCAGGACCAAAACTATAACATATTTTCGTCAATGTGCATTTTCTGGAAAGTATATGGGAATCGCCAAAACATCATGAATCAGAATTCGCTAACGTCTGATAGAAACAAAGAGCTATGCAATAATTCTGATAAGATTTACGGAGTGTCTATATGCACCAACCATTAGTATCTAGAAATTCGAAATAAGCGCCCATAGGCGCCAATAGTATTGAAAGGGATAAAGTAAACCTTAAAGTGTCAGTTCCCTTACATGTTGTAACAATCATTGACGTAACAGTAAAATATTCGTACGTGCCATTGCTGAAGTGCATGCCATTGGTTCGTAATCTCGGGGATAGATCATAATACAGTGGAATCCAGTTATTATAACCACGGATAATGTTATCAGTCGGCTATTGTTATCAGAATCAGTCGGTTCCAAAACACTCTATATAAAATTAGCTAAAAATAATTCACCTATTATAATCAAATTTCGGTTACTAGTATCGATTGTGATAATGTCACTTGAGGACTAACGATAAGAATTCTTAGCAAATTGATACTAAACGAGTCTTTTCTTTAAAACTTATTCTTAATCGAAGCATACCTTTTATCATTGATACGAGTGCACGGCAAGAATGATTAGAAAATACATAAAGCTTAAGCTTGTGACAATTTACATGTTCTTAACAAAAATTTTGTAGTATACCCATTAAACTATGTACAAATTTAACAATTAAACTGTGGATGTTTATGCCAATTCGTATCTCTTTGAATAAAACTGAAAGAATGAACTTTAATAGAAACCCGTATGATCCTTTAAATGTTACAATATTGTACTTTACTTTAAATATTTCTTTCCTTTTTATGTGTCATATGAAATCTGTCCTCTTTTGCAAATTTAAATTTGACATAAATGAATAAAAAACCCGCCGTCTAGTGCAATAAAATGAATTTAATAATAAAAATTTTATATTCTCCGCGTAATGTCATAAGCCGGGTTACTCTTACAAAAAAGTGCAAGTCCCAAAGTGATCATAGTAATCGGATTCCGCTGTAATCGTTTAGTTCTTTTTTACAGCTATTTAAATGACTCGCGTCCCAGATTAATAACCAACCATATCCAAAGCAACTTCGCAAATTTGCGAGCTACTAAACGTCCCCCTTAACCATGACAATACACTCGATTGTCTGAAGTCCACGGTTGCATTGGGACACCCGTTATCATACTTACGTGCGCACACGTGCTAGGTGTATCGCACGCGAATCCGATCTTCGATAATAAGCGAGTCGTTTGCCAACCGATAGAAAGCTGCATCGTTACGTGTATCGGCCCCCGTGCAAGCATGCACGCCTGTAAATACATACGTAGCGTACGTAATATCTTTGTCGCGCACGTAGAAACGATATTTATTGCCCGAGGCCTGGAAACAATTCATTATTCCCCGGTCGATGGTAATTAGTACAGTCGAAAGGGCGCTCGAAAGTCACGTCTGCCCACGTTTTCGACTGTCACGGGTCGGAGGGGTGAGTTTCGTAGCGAAAGAGAGAGGGGCACGGTGTAACTTTGTGGCGAGGGTAGAAGGGAAGGAAGAGGTTTACTTCGAATTAGAAGAAGTATGGTTGCGTGGTACGGATGATCTAGAAAACGGTGATTTATAGTATACTGATGCGGCACGGATAGATGATAGACTCTTAATTGAAGTCTCGCGGATGGCTAATTATTATTATTTCGACCGGAAGAAATTAGAATAATTACCTATAGAATGCCAAGGTAATGCTAGATGATCCTTTGTACAGTGAATGGATTTCGTTTAATAAAGGTAGGTTCGTAAAGGGTTAATACATGTGTGAAAGCATGTTTGGAGTGTTAAGAATCATCATTTCCTAATATTAACACATTACCAACTGCCTGTGGCTGAAATTGCTTCGCATTTCCAACCGGCTCAGTTTTGGCTATCGCGTAGAAACCTGTGCGCTTATTTCTAAAGCACTATATTTTTTAAATCAATGTTTTGGGGGTGCTAACTGTATCATTCTAATCTTTCTCTCCGTATGGCACTTTAGTTTTATTATTATTTACAATTTCGATATTAGGACTATTTCTCGATTTATATTTGCTTGGTATATTAAATATAATAATTCTATCGAATAAGAAAATATAGTAAATAAACATTGGCAGAAAAAAAGCTGATGAATCGGCTAATCGGTAAATATTGGTATTGAAAAGCCTAATACTAACTTGCTGGTATGTAAAGTATTAAATAAATTGTGACAGATTTTCTTTGAGCGTGTAAAATGAAAATATTGTACTATGTAAACTTTTCATTACGAAACTGTTTCGTTAGTTAGTTTAAAAGAGTTAGAGCTGTATAAAGTGAACATTTTGTAGTATATTAGATTAGTGCATATGATGTAGCTGATTATAAACTGTACAACTCGTTGGCTTGTGTTAGAGATACAAAATAAATAGGTTGAAAAAAATAGATATAGTGAGATATTCTATAACGAGTGATCCTACAACGAATGAATCCTATAGCGAACGGTTTTTCTCATTAAATCTAGTCTCCCACCAAGGCTTGAAAAGGTTTCGAAAATAACTTTTTCAAACTGGTATATAAAGGTTCTGTTTGAAATAGCTATGAAGAATTTTTATTCTCATTAACTGTTATAAAGAACCAAAATTTTTAAATATATCGGTTTCGATTCCGGTTCTTCAGAAGCATAAAAAATTAAAAACCAGTATTATGTCGGTTCCATAACTGTTATTTTTTTGGTTCCATATCAGTTCTGAAACGGTTCTGGAATCGAGTCTTGTATCGATTTCTCTTCTGCTGTAATTATCAAATATCACAACTGTGAATTAGTATATGTGTATGTATGCATGTTACAAAATTACGAAAAAAGAGAAATAATCGTGCATACCACTATTTCATAAAATGGAAAATGTCCAGTTAATACATTTCTTTTTGTGCTTGATTTATCTCAGGTACGTTACCAATTGTAAAACTAAACTATAACTAAAATATAATACGACAATACCATTTTTTGTACCTGTAGAATGTTTATTTAGTTTTACACGGTTTTATTTTTCAAATTCTGTTTCTAAAACAGAATTTAAAATTGGTATTGCAGAAACATATTTTAATGGAACTATACGATAAGGTCATTTTGTACAAAAGTTTCATTCAATTTTTGTACAAAAAGTAATACAAATTAGCAAATTTTTAAAGCCAATGGTGTTATAATAATGAAAGTATAAACGTTACGTAGATTAATATTACCAATAACTAGTAGGAGAAATTTAATACAAATCAAAACAATTTGGTTCATTTTTAAACAAGCAGTGATGTTTTGCAATCATTATATTACAATTATATTTATTTTTTATTAAACTAATTACTTATTTACTCGAGCAAAACATGCGTATAGACTCCCCTTCGAGTACGCTCGACTTATCTTCACCCCACACTACGTAACAAGTACTTCATCCTATTAGTAACCAATTTAAACTATAAATTAAAAGTAAAAAATCAAGTGGCTTGACCTACTTCTTAAAAAGGCCTGTAGTCTTGTTTTACAAAAAGTATAAAGAATCTAAACCATCAACCCAAATTATTTCTTACATTTTATGGGGTCTTAAGTTTTCCTTGTTTGGCAATCAAAAAAATGAATTTTTCTTTTTATTGTGTCTTTTTATAATTTGGGATCTTAAAAATTCATTTATAAAGTGTTAACATGAAATTTATAAAATTTCTCGATTTATAATCATTTAAAGGAGACAACAGCCATATTATTTACAACTGTCTGAAGAATTTTTAAATTCTTTTTTTCAAAATGACACTTTTCGGACTGATTGCCATATCTCAAAAGCCAATTGTCCGATTTATGAACCTATTTTACTTCGATTAATATAATTATTGCTATATTAACAGGAATTAATGTTTTTAAAAGTTGATTAGTAACTCAACATGGATTTAAATTATAGTCAGTCGCAAAAGTCTCCATAAAACTCTAAATTTTAAGTATTTAAAAAGGTACTAGAATTTTGATCATTTTAAGACCAGTAATATATCCATTAATTAAAATTTGACAGATTATCAAAAAATGGTGATGTTTTTCCTATTTATTTACAGCAAATATACGTAAACCGAAAATACATTTTACGACAGTCCACATACGTATATTAAAGTATACAAAATTTATAGTTATAACTGTATTTATACTTTGTTAGACCCTCTGATGCACCTGTTACGTTCAATAATTTGTTTAATACCAGTAAAATTACATCCCACGTACTTTTAAGAGCAATTTTATTCGTGTCATCAATAATGCTAATTTTATGAAAAGAAATCTAAAAATCTTCTTCATTTGCAATTTTATATTTTATGAATTTTCACACCACTTTTATTACTCTAAAATACGGCCTAACGTATGTAAATACTTCTAAATTTAAAATACGTACACGTAGACTTTTGTGAATGATTGTATGTATTTGAATTTTTCGATATATACAAAATTTGAATTTTTTGAATTGATAAACAACCGATTAGGTTGAGTCTGAAATGACTTCCGCCATACATAAAGGGGCCGTGTTCTTTTACAAAAATTCATGTGACTCACTCCATGTTATAAGTTTTACAGTTCTATTGAGTAAATGCTCTTAATTTTCTAATCAGTGGGTACAAGTTAAATATCATGGCTACAAGTAACTTTAAACTAAGGAAACGGGAAACTTAAAAGTACACATTCGCCACGTTATGCTGTGGGAAGCAAAGGAATAATGCAAACACGGTGGCTAAGAAAATGTGTGACGTATTTAAATTAGACAGTGCAAAATTTACAGTGTTTCGGTTGAGAGATCTGAGTTTCAAGGTTGAACCGATTTTGTAAGTGATGAGCAAGTTTATCGAAAACATTCTTATATAACAATCTATGAATTTTTATGCACATGGAATTAGCAAATTGTGAAATAAATGGGAAAAAGGGGCCAATAACGATGGGGAATGTACGATAAACTAACAATAAGTAAACTAGCTGCGTTAGGCAATAGTAAAACTATAAAGGAAAGAAAACGGAAGTTAGGGTAGATGTACCAATTACTGACACTTTGAGTTTGTCGCGTAACTTTATTTAACTATTTTAGAAATTATTTAACCTAAAAATCGATCCAGTTTGGAGTATACTATTGTGCATCGTCCCTTTTATGTAGGAACATCTTTTTATATGTTGAATATAATGAATTAATTACTACGTAATTCAAAATATGCAACAAAGTCCAATATCCCTATTACTGTCACTTGAAAAGTTCCCATTTAAATAGAAACAATTTATACATATATTAGTAATTCAGTTTGTGTAACAGATATAAGATATATAGTAAACGTATCGCCATTACTGAATTATGACACATTCCATACTTTACAATTACATTAATCACGTTTTAATGTTCGACAGCACATTTACCTCCTAATATGTGGTTTTAAATATTAAATGTAAGCGAATATACAATGTCTATGTGTTATTATGTAAACCGAAGTCTAAATTTGTTATAAAAATTTGTTTACTTACGATTCTTTACACATTACTTTGCTATTAAATAAAATAATTAAAGTGTCAGTTATAGGGACACTGAATTTGGACATCTACCCTATTTATGACTCAACCTAATACTTTTATAGTAAAAACTGAATTCTTTCAGGCATTGTAGTGTATTAACAATAATCGCACATGCCCTTACAAAATTTTTTTTAATTTAGAGAAGCACAATAGCTGCACATACATTTTTTGTGAATTGTTTTGTTAGAATCACTCTCATTTTTGGCAAAATCGTAACTTTTATACGGAAGAATTTGTACGTGCTGTTCAAACATTAACAATAAGAATTACGGAGTTTTAAATTGATGTGTTTATTAACTATGCTGAAATAAATTCTCGAAAATTTGTGTAATATATCGGTCACCAAACTGAGAAAAACCTTTGGTATAACAACTATTTATCTGTTAGTCTTTATCACTGTTAGACTAATAGTCAATATACAATAATGATTTGATCTAATTTAATAACAAACGCGGGAAAATCATAAACTACCACTCTAACTTATGAAATCTTAACAAATTTTAATAACTGTTCATCTACTAATGTACACCCCCAGCAAACTAAACATGAACATGCAATTATTTAATCTAGTTTGCCAAGAACCTTTGGAACTAAATTCTTTAATAATCATAGAAAATCTTAACCGCCACAACAATATATTAAATCTTAACGTATGACATAATGTAAACGTTTATCTGTTAATATTTATTTCCTCGAAACCAGAAATCCAGGAACCGTGATTTGCTCTGATTTATTCAAGTGTTTTAAATCATATTCCGTAATTAAATCATAAAAAATCATGAACCAATATCCCAACTTAAAATTAAATCTTAATGTGTTTTAATAACCATTCTTTTATTAATCTGCACTCCTTAAATATCAACAAATAATGATGTTATTTAATTTAACAAGAAATTCTGAAATGCAATTTTTTAAAAATTATGGAAAGACTAAACTGCCACACCTATTTATTAAATCTTAATAACTAGACTGAGGATGTTCATACTTGCATTATGAAGATCTCGCATTATACGAAACCAAGAGCGCAAAAAGTTAGAACTGAATAAATACTCTTTTTCTAGTATAACAGAAAATACTATGCATTTTATTTTATTATAAACCAAAATGAATATACATTTTTTCATTTTATGTGCAAAGTAACTTCATTAATACTGAAATCCAATCACTGATAGAGTGTTTAATATTATTCCTTATACTTTAAACCAGGTCCAAATTGACCCCAGCGTTTTTTTTTTACCCAAAACCATACCCTTTTCGATTTTCACTACATATAATTGAAGAAATAATATGCTTAAATAAACTGCTGCTCAATTCTTCAGAGACTTTAACCCATTAAAAAACTCAATAGGCAAATATGAATCCCGCTTACAGTATGAAATGAATAAAAAATGTTTATAGTTTCAGAATACATACATCATACAATTTATTGTAAATTTTTGTAAACATTTATTACTAGTTAACACTTTATTGTAAATTAGTATAAACTTTAAACCCTTATTAATGTAGTGTAATAGATTTGTTGTGGTCATCAATGGTGTTGATAAGCCGATTCGACATTAAGTAAATAAATTATATATATATATATATGTATAATATATTCTTATATAATATATATATATAATATATTCTTATATAATATATATATACATATTCTTCTAGTTTTCACAAATCTGCAAAATTCAGAAAAGTCGCAATATCCAAAATAAAAAAAAAATATCCTCAAACTTGGACAGAAAACTTTTCATATGAAACTTATTTTATGTCCTTTCAAATGGTGTAAGTCCTATCTTGGGGAATTTAATTTATACAAGTGAAAATTTGCATAAACATCCGCAATCCAATAATAACAACTCATCTACTAATCTACATCCCTATCAAACGGAGGATCATTTGAAGTTTTTCATGATCCGTGATCGCACGCTATCCAGTTCACGATCGGTACCATGCACGGGGTTCGAATTCGTCCAAAGACCAAGCCGGCTGGCACTCTCTGCTTACGTTTTTCGCGGTTAGGCTCTGAAGGTCTGAAGGTATTGACCGGTGGCCCTCTTGGTACAGCTCGGTACCAAGGCCCCTGTAAGGCGTAGCGGGTATATGGCCATCCGTGCTGGCTGGCACCAACTATCGAACAAACTGACCAGTAGTCACGATATCCAACGAAAGTTACTACCCTTTGTTGCACCTGTTCTTGGTTCTCTATCAATGCCTGGCAGTTTCAATAGCCACTGGACGTTTTCTGGACAATAATGGATTTTCGCCCTTTGGGTCCTAATCTTCACAATTTCTTGGGAATTTTTCTACGTATAAATTTAATATAGTGGACTCCCATATAACGTGCTACCGTATAACACGTGGAAAGAATTACGAGTAGTTAGTGATCTAATCGATACCGATACTATTAACGATATTCAATCAATTCGATATCGAAATATTAAATAGTACATATCGATACGTATCGAAACTTTAAGATACTTGGAATCACATTTCAATACGGATAGTTCTCAAAGTGATTCCAAATTAATACTGTTTCGAATCAAAACCTTTTGATACCTCATAAAGATATCTATATTCGTTTGATAATTTATAAAGGTATCGATACTTATCAAAACTCTTCGTGATTTTGTTTTCTTTTGTTTTGAATTATGGTCTATTGAATTGTACTACTTTGATACAACAGTCAATGGTATGAATTTTATAAAGTATCAACAAGTAGTAATATTTTCGTTAGGTATCAAATGGATATTGATACATTCGTAAAGTATCAAACAGATATCGATAACTTCGTAAAGAATCAAATGGGTATCAATACCTTTATATCGGTACCTTCGTAGGAGTATTAAACAAATATCGATACATTTGCGTAAGTATCAATGATTTATCGATTTTTTTATTGATACTCGCGTCTTTCATATGTATCGATACTGGATCAAAATTTACAAATTGGTATTGACAGAATTAATACAGGTATTGATTCTAACACTACGATAAAAACAGTCAATAAACAGTCCCGTATAAGGCGTAAGATAAAATAAAGCGTTGGCTGCAAAAAGGGCGTGAGTGGAAAGAATTGGTTTCGAGAAAACAACGTCTAAAGAATTAAAAGTAATAATTAAATTGCGGAAATTTATGCAAATGCATATTTTTATACTACCCCTGGAAAAAAAGTTTTCGACGAAACGCGATAATATAGACGTACCTAAAAACGCTAATGTTTTTGTGATGCAAAGTGCTATTGTATAACTATGTGTATAAAACCTAATAGAGAATTTATTGACAACACGGGGCAATATTAGTTAATAAAAATGTTCCCAAAAGTGAAAATCAGCTTCAAGAGATAATAAAATTATTATAAAAAGAATTCCATTTACACGTTACGAAAACCTCGTACTTTTAATGCTACAACACACCAAAGTAATCACATGTGGATGGAGAAATATTAGAAAATATTAGGTAATATGAACATTAGGTAAAGTATTATTCTATTGTTAAGCAGATTTATTTTCCTCCCTATTTTCTTTTGAATACTAAAGGATTATTTGTATTCTTTTCCTTTCCCCATTTTCTTCGTATATGTTCTTTTTATTTTTGGAGCAGCATTTCACACTTCAGAAATTTTAGTGTTCTTAGTTAATTCCATGTTCTCACATTTGATCGAAAACTTTTTGCTAGAGGTAGTACAATTACATCAAATATGACCTTGACAGAAATTTGTTTCATGATTAAAGGATCTCAAAAATTTATTTTTCATTTTGATTATATTACATATTGCATATATTTTGCACATTCGGCTTATATCTTCCATATCCTGCATATATCTTGTATATTCTGCATATATCTTGCATATTCTGCACAAAATTTTGCATATACAAGATCTGCTTAAAAATTAATTCGACTAATTACTGTACACGTTGAAAGTGTCGCCATTGTGGAGTATAACAACTACAATGTGTTATTTATGACATTGTAGTTGTTATATAATTATCGGTTAGTTTCGCAGGATTTATACCATTAACGAAAATATAAACGTCACTTTAAAAATTGGAGCTACCAATAGGAATACCTTTTTAATAAATCATTTAAATTGCATTTTAATATATCTGTTACGATTATTCGCAGAACGTTGTTGTTGCTAAATATGCCAACAGGAATTCAGTCTCATTATTTTCTTGTCGCGTCATGTAATACCGTTTAACTCCAAGTTTGCATCTTTCCTTGCTTGACTTGATATCATAAAACTGATCATAGAATCGTATCTTTTGAAACAAATATCGAGTTCAAAATTATCTCAACCTAAGACAAGACTTATAACTGTTTGGTCCTAAATTTTTTTATGAACTGCTATCAAATCAATACCAACACTCTATTATATTATTTTGATCGGAGCATAAATTACGAAGTTTAAATTACAAAGACAATTAATGTATAATTAATTAATTATATATATTTTATAATTTATTAATTAATTAATAATTTCACTCAAAAGAAGGCCGGAGAAGTACACTTTTAAACAATACTTTGTTTTAAAAGAACCGAATAAAATACAAGTTTCTGTTTCATGAATACCATACTCATCAACTCAACACTATTATCATTACACGGCAAATTTTTAAACAAATTCATACTTTTATAAACAAAATTGAAGAAATGAAATTTATATAAGGGGCTGTGTCATTATCAAAATACAATGATTTATACTTCACTTTAAATATTATGTATAATTTTGCATATTACATACATTCTGTGCCTTCTCACACATTTAAATGTCCCATAAATGCATAAAAATTTGCAGTCTAGCTATGATCAACATTAAAATAAAGATAACGAGCCCTTTAATTTTTACACGTCGTGGGCCCTGCAATCTTTAAGGCCGGTATGTTATCGACCTACTTAACTGTCTAACGATTGACATCTTATACAAATATACTGCTTTGTCCCTTTCGAAACGTAAAGAGAGTACAACGAAAGCAGGACAAGTCTGGTCGAGATCTCTAAAGGAAGATTCATCTTTCCTTGAAAGAGGAGCGCAATTCACGCGTGCGTATGTGCATCCTCCCGTCCTTAGACTGATCCTTTCACCCCGAATTACATCAGACAGAGAAAACAGCGAAAGAAGAAGAGAGCGGTGAAATAGGAAGGCGACAGTTGCGCGAAAAAGGGGCCCAACGCTCCTTCTCAGATGCCATGGGTAGAAAAAGGGTTCGTAAAAAAATGATCGGCCAGGATCTAAGATATAAAAAAAGATTTTGTCCCCCTATAGAGCGACGGTATCCTTTCCTAAGGGTAAGAGAACGCACTGCGATCACCAAGGGGGACGCTAGTTTTTGCAGCTGGTCCCCGTCCCGAATTACCGACGAAAAGGATTCGGGGGTCCATTCTTTCGGCCTGGACGAATAAGCTCGAAAGGACCTGCGTCCATACAGGAGATGCATCTGACCTGCTTCTTCTTCTTCCTGTGCCACTCTTGCCCTCGATTCACGCTCTTCGGTCCTTTATCGCTCTCCACTTATCGTTTATACCCTGCGAATCCTGTGCTTCTTCTGAGGCAATTCTGCCTCCCCTTCTGCCACTTTCTGGACATGTATCCCTTTGTGTCAGCCATTTTTTTCGTTAGCGACGTTATTGGGTCTATGGTATCTTTACTGTCTTTTTTTTCAGTAGTCGGATGGTTGATGATACTTAGCTGATTGATGTATGGCTAGGCACTAGCATTAAGTTTTAGTTTTTCTCCGGTTACTAAGTTTAATAGGAAGATAGATTATCCTGGTGTGCTATACGAAGTTTACAAATGTTATTAGTGATTTTATTAAGGGTTGCACCATCCTGACAGTTTGAAAGTTGATTTTTCTTTGCTTTTTTAAATCTTTGAGTGTATAGAATATATCCATATTTTAAACATTTATGACCGAAATCGGTTTAAAACATTTTTTAGGATAATTCTTTGTTGTTTACTAGAAAACGTAGTCTTATGGAAATAATATTTATATTTTATGTTATTAAGATGACGTGAAGATGAATTCACGCAAGTAACTCAAAAGAGTTTCTTTACGTTTCTTTTAAGGCTATATGTGTAGATATTTTTTCATAGAATCGTCATGAAATATTTAGAACTATTCATCTGACGTTTTTCACATTTTGTGAAAATATTTTATACAAAATTTTATTCATTATTTTCTATGATTATTTTAATACATGAATTATTGATATGTGATTTTCTATATTGATTCAATGTATGATTTTTTCCAAATTTTAAAAGTAACCCTTCTGGAAAAAATATTTATTCTTCACACTGCGACTACCTATATAGTTCCTACAACTTTTTAAGAATCATCATACGTTGCATTGAAGTTAAAATATCTCAATTTACGAATCAATACATTTTTTTCAATTCAGACACCAATTCTTACTAATCAACAATCTATGTCCCAGCAGAACTTGTTTCGGGAGTAGTATATAACTCGCTATGTTGCAGCATATTTGCTTTTTAACAGTTAGAAAATAAAGTTGGAAGTTACATTTACATTTTGTGAAAAAATATAAACTTTTGGCTCAATAATTACCAATCATGGAAAAAATTCACAAACTTTATCTATTCTTAGATGCCTCCGTGAGGTATAGGGCTTTTAAAGGATAAAAATAAGATGGAATCAGGAAGGACGAGTTTATTGAGTAGGAAAAATTTAATTGGAATTTTTCTCTAAGATTGAGCTGCAATAAAACCTGGTCTTGTAATAGAAACAATATGACTATAAAGAACAACGAAGGCCGAGGCTGATTGTCACAGGGTTGATTATCCGTTATCTAGAGCTACCTAATAACTGTAGTTTATTAACCCCTTGCCTTACAATAACGAGTTACACTCGTGTTATAAATTATGGCACAGATTCAACAAAAACGCCTAGTATTAAAAATGAAATTTAAGTTGAACTCTAATTTTCACTGTGTGCTATAAGATTGGAGGTTGTTAAACTAATATTGCCTATAATATTCAAATAATATATAGGTGACGTAGTATGAAATCTGATGCTATTATACATAGGTAATAAAATAATCGTAGTACAAAGGATTCAGGAGGTACACTATGCGAAACTGTTATTTTTAGGGCGATGTTTGGGATACAATATTTATAATTACAGACCAATAGTCTTGTAACTGTGTACACGTGTTTGAGTATATTTTGAGCTAATTCAGTTAAATTTATATAGCATGAGCTTTATTATTATTCAAGTAATGACATTCCTTTTACAATATGGTACCTTTAGTGACAGCACGATTACCGTCGCATTTGTTTGAGATTAAAGTTTCGAAGATTAATCTATAGCTTAATCGCTATCGTTTATATTAAAATGAAGCAACAAAATTTGTTTTAAGAAAATAAAAGTCGTGTAAAATGAAAGGTTATAATATTTTATATTTTGTTAGGTGATAAAAAAAGAACTATTAGTGGTATTGACATTATTTTTATTCACGCGATAAAAGGACATCTATTCAATATGTATTTAAAAATTGAGGAAAATTCATCAATTCGTGCTTCAGACATCATGGCAGCTAAAATGAAAGACATAATTTTTAGAAAAACGTGTTTAAAGTTTATCGCGTTTTAACGTAATTATTCCATTGAATTTAAATATAATATTTTAGGAATAGATGCTCAGATTTAATTATCTATTTTAGACTGGTAATGCTACAACATTCCTCGACCGCCGTAGCTGAAAAAGTAAAGCGAAATGTTTTTAAATCACATTTGTATAATTAATCTATCCATTACACTGAACAATTAAATGTACTTTTATTTAATAAAACCTAATCAAGGATCTTTCCTTTTTGTAACAGGATATTTCTTTCACGGTATTATCACTCTAGTTAAAATCTACTTTTTCCAGAAACCCACGTACACAGCAAACACTCAACTGTTACAGTGTTATACAATATACCCCATTTCATTGTCACGGTAAAATCGCCGGCAAACAAGCGTAGTTCCAGTTTATCACGCACCACTTTACATTCCCCGAGGCCTCGTTTTAGCTTCTGCCTGCTTCGAACAACGAATGTTTAACAGGCTTATCAGCTTGGTACCGCGAGACTCCGGAACCAGATCTATCCAGTAACCAGAGAAATCGTAAGTTTCATTTCAACAAGCTATCGACTACAGGCTGACAAAGAATCTTTTAATCAAACGCGGTTAAGAGACTCGGATATTCTTTCAGGAACACAAAACGAAGAAAGAGGAGAAGAAGACGATGATAGAAGGATTACAAGATCACAAGACTCTAAAATAAAAAAATATAATGATGTGGAAAGGGGAACAAGAAAAAGACGACGATGAAAGAAGACTTCGAACACAACTATGAAAGAAGAATACAAAGTTAGTAATGAAAAAAGAAGATGATAATAGAATCAAAGCAGAACAGGATGTTGATTAAAGAGAATTCGAGAATGCTGACAAAAGAATTAAAATGCGATGATAGGGGAAAAAGAATATAAAAATTTTGCAAGAAGAAGAAAAAGGCTAAGGTGAAAAGAATAAGAAGATGATAATGCGATAAAAATTCGAAGAAAATGATGGAAAAAGAACTTGAACATAATGATGGAAGGGAAATGTAAAAGCGATGATCCAACAAGAATTCAGGAACAATAATTGAATAATAATTCGAAGTTGCAAGAGAAATTCTAAGGAGATAATAAAAACAGGAAAAGAAAACAAAATTTAAAGTCTATGACAGGAAAAACAGATTCGAAATTGAAAAGAAACATGAGAAACTGTTGGTGGGAGAAGAATCCAAAGACGATGATAAGAGAAGAATTCTAAGGTAATATCGAAAGTAAAATAAGAAAATAATGATTGAAGAAAAATTTGAAGAAGACGATAAAAAAAAATAAGAGGACGCGGATGAAAGAAAAAGAACTTCTACGACGAAAGAAGAAGAAAACGATGATAAAAGAAAAATTCGAAATGATGATGAAAATTGGAGAATAATAATGGAAGTGGAATTCGAATACGATGATGAAAGAAACATTCGAACATTATAAAGATGAAAAATAAAGAAGACGATGGTGGAAGAAAAATTCAAAGACAATGACGGATAAGAAGTAGCGATGGGTCGAAACATAATTTCTAGATTCGCGAAACTCGAATGCAAATCTTTGTGAAGCCTCGATACCCACGAAACTCTAGAAACTCGAAACTTTTGAAACCTTAAATCGCTGTATTCTTCCATTTATTTGTAAGGAGTACTCATTTTATCAGCAATTAAGATCCCAATAAATGTCCTTTACGAAATCAAATTATTTATTCAATTTAATTAACTGAAACTTCAATATAGTCACAATTTAAACAAACCAATAAGCGTATAAACTTCGTAGGATATTAATTATTTATTTACATTATCGATAATATAATTATATCGATTAAAGTGAATCTAAAGTTTAAACGCAAACTCTATTAGAGTATTAGTTAAATAAATTCGTATCATGGTAATATCCTCCTTACTTGTGCAAACTATTATTTACCCATGTTTCTTGTGAGTTTCGAATTATAAAATTTTCACAATGTGTCGGTTTCGAGAATTCGTAACTTCTTAAGTTTCAAGGGGCTTCGAGGTGTCGAGTATCCCATCCCTAATAAGAAGACTTCCCATGTGTTCAGGAACAAATTTCTAGGTCGTCCCTGTTTCCTTTATTCCTGTGTTCAGGCTTGTTTTTCGTATTTACGGGAACGGTTAACGTCCTCCCTCGGGATCCGTGTCCTAACACGCGCGATCGCGGGTCAAAGCAGTCCGACAGGATTATGTCACACGGTCTAGCACGTTGGTTCCTCCTCGGAAAAGCGGGATTCGTTTTTCGTGCCTCGACGAGGATCGTGAATGATCGCAAATTGTTCGGACAATTTTCTATGGGGGATCGATCTTCCGTTCGAAAGCGCACGCGGACACGTCCGATGGGATTACGCAACAGAACATGAATTTTGTCGATCTTTTGCAGCTCGTTGCGAAAAAGAACGCATCCCGAAATACTTTGGATTTTCTTATGGGTAATTTGGAATAAGTTGTGAGTCGAGTTCCTTGAGTGAGAAAATAGTGACGCTTGTTTTGGTTGTAAATAGACAAATAGGGGTGGCTTTTACTGTACCTTCTTCAGATCTACAATTACAGCTATTTGTGTAAAAGAAGATTTTTATTGTTTTTGATAATATTTGAGTTTATCCGGGAATCGCAATTATATTTAATTATATAATATCGTTATTTCCCTTCTAGCGCAATTATAGATTTAGTTTGGTACTTTTGGATACCCGTAATATTTACCCGTATCGAAAAGTACAACAGAATACAGTTGAATTAAAGGAGCTAATCACGTTCGTGAATTTTACGTAATTAAATGTTATGAAAAAAGCTGAAATCTTCGAGTTACAGAGGTTTCGACTTATCGATATTTTCAGATAGGCGAGGTTTAGCGAACGAAAATACAGAAAGTGAATTTGGTTGACTAATTATAACACCTATATAGCTATAACTTCAAATTATAGAGACAGTGACAATGAAAGTTCGGTGTACAGAGGTAAACTTCGTTAGACTTGTAGAGATCTTGTTATTCTAAATTCGAGTTACAAGGGTTTACGAGTTAAAATGGTTCAAGTTATTGAGTTTCTACTATAATACATAAAATATCAGCCAAAGTGTCCCAAACTATTCGAAAGGCGAATTATATATCGTTAGGATTGCGAATACTTCAAAATTTGTTATTTATTTGCCCAGAGATTCCCAATTATTTCATTGTACATCTTGTATTTGTGTTAAAAATTTATTGTTATATTCACGCTATTAAAGAGTAAATTGAACTCATCTACCTTTATTAATAATTTAACTCTCATTCAGGAAACATTTCCAATTAAAATACTACCCGTTTAACAAGCTAATAAGAATTACAATGAGGAATTCTATAACGAACTGATTCGTTCTTTTATATTGTATAGCATTCGTTCGTTGTAATATCATTCGTTACAAATAGATTACGAACTTTTATGCAACATTATATTTTTGAAAACACAATTAAAGGAATGGAACCCAAATAATAATTACCTTGACTTTCCTAATATAATAACGCATGTATTTTACATAAGTTTGCAAATTCTGAGCATCCTACGCATTTTACGATACGGGCCATTCCACGTCAAATCAATCACTTTTGTACTCGATCTTTGCGATTTTGTTCAAATTGAAATATGTTATAGTCTATGTGAAAATAGGGAGGGTTTGTTTTCATTTTGCTTGGTTCGAAAGTGTTTGAAAAATAGAGACCCTCTAACCTGGCAATTTTTAGCCATTTCTACGAAAACTGCCTTTAGAAAAAACTTTTTATCTCTGAAACTGTTAAAGGTATAAACTTCATCATTTTTTCATTTTCATCGCAAAAGATTGCTCTTTCCAATGAATTTATTATCTTATTCATAAGTTCATTTTTTCTACAAAATGCATAACTGCATGAAGTTCCCATAAATGCATAAAAATTCGCAGTACAGTTATAAGGTACCTCACCGTATCTAAAACGTATCAAATTAGTCTAACGAGGAATCCTACGAAGTGTGCATCGAATTTTTAGTGTAAATTTTATTAAAGGGTAAGAAAACATTCCTCGCATGAATTCGAAGAGTAATAAACAAGATTTCCTGTTTATTTTTGAAAAATAAATTGTTAAAAATGTGTAAATTTCCGTCGATTAGTATCACTTGAACCTCTATTTAAATTCTGTCATCCCTCCCGTGGATGGAATCTCCGAAATTCATCCAGGAGCCTCCACAGGGAGCAGAAGCGAGCAAACCAATTGCACGCCGTTGTTACGATTACACCGACGCACAGTGGTCCGGATCCGTAAAAACGCGAACTAAATTCGTGACACTTTTATTTTTTCATTATTTGTTATAAAAGGAGTGGTTTCCTAAAGTTTTTAAGCCGTAGAATCTAATTTTGATATCCATTTTTATGTAGAAGGTCTAGTTTGAATTATATTTAAAGTAATTATACTGGCCTTATATATGGCCTACAATCACCCCTCAGAGGATATCAAGTAACATTTATTTACAATAATAATCTCATCATCATCGGAGTTCTTAAAACGCATAAAATTAATTAAATATTTAAATATATAAATTAAATATAAGAAATAATAATTTATCACTGTATTTTTATATTAGAAATTTTTATATAAATTTTTATATTATCGTAATTATTATGAAAAAATTACATCACCATTATACTTCTGCATCTGATGATGGTACGTCGATTTCGGAATCTGTTTCTTCTGGTTCATCCTCATCCATCGGTAATGAAATCAGACTTTGCATTTCTTCATCTGTATCTTTCTTCTTATCCTTTCGATGCACATAGGCACTCAAGTATGGGTCCGAACTTAAAATTAAACGATGGAACAAATCTTCATTGGTTTTCACTCGCGATAATTTTCGGGTATGGTGTTCTCTATAATATTTCACATATTTGTTATTAGCTTCTTGAGCTTCTTCGGAGAGTTATCCAATGGGTAAGATCGCATTTTCAATAACGCTCGATCCATGAATTAGAATTTTGTGTACAGAAACAGGCATATAATACCAACTGTACAGTTCTTCATATTGTAGCGGTGCACATATAACACCGCATGCCAGATGCGCCAGCCAACGCATTGCACACTTTTCCGTCAACCATTGTCAAAAATAAAGAAAAATTGATTTTTCCTATTTTTGATGCATATGATTGCAGTGCTCGAATTTGTATATGACGGTTTCTTAGACTGTTACTGCAGTTAAAGGTAATTCTATGGTTAATCTTCGGCGGTTCATTCTAAAGGTCATAAAGGAGGGCTCGCAATGCGACAGTTATATTAGTTCAAAAGTCGACAATAGCATTCCAAAATACCTAAATATAATTGTACGTTAGTCACTATTCCGAACATAAAAAAACGGCTTTTACTTAATGTAAAAGGAGGAGGCTCGAGGCAACTGATGGTTGTCACTAGATTTTAGCGGTTGGTTACATATTTATTGCTATAACTCCCAAATATGCAAGTTTATGCAAGAAATTCTTAGGCACGTATCTTTAGAAGGTCCCAACAAGTACGACCATGCAACATTCGTCGTGACCTCTCGTGACCTCGGCACTGTAATCATCACTAAGTAAAAAAAAACGAGGAAATATAGGGATTTCTTTAACGCTATTTTTCAAAGGTTCAATTACGTACTTTTTAAAAAAAATTTAAATATTCGTGTAGCTGAAAGAACGCTCTTTAACACTGCATAATTGGTTTTACTCAATATTCAACCGCTACAACAATATAACCATGTAAAGTATGAAATTTCAGACTAAAAGTGTAATTATTCTAGAACTGGCATTTTTCCTGGTTTTCAACACTCTCTTAAGAAATTATAAGTGACTCAGGGCAACTCTCTTTTACGGCAATAGTTGCTTCATCGATATACGAATCTATGGTTAAAATCTTGTGGGTTTCTAACGAGGTTGATAATTTGATTTTAGTTCGCGTTTTTACGATTTCGGACCACTGTGCGACGGGTCTAATCAGCCGTCTTAACGGCAGAGATCCCATTCTTATCGTGCTCGTCTCGAGGTTGTCGCGGCGATTTGGACCTCGCCGTGGCGTCACCATCCTGCCAGCTTGCAAACACCGGGCTCAATTACGTGAATCACATCTCATCGACCAGTCGCGTCGCGTCGTCGAGTTGACGATCAACGAAAAACCGTGTCGACTTTGAAAGCGAACAATAAATTCGTTCCAGCACCAAATTACAAACCTTGGTCCGGAATTTTTTCGTCCGTGGTCACGCAGAAGGTGGCGTCGCCGCGGCGAGAGGGAGCAAACAATTGTACAAATAGCGCCGTATTTCATGATAACACATGTACAAACAGCCTTACGTAAAGCTGGCAATTACGATAAAACTGGACGGGCGAGAAAAAACATGGAGCGAGCGCACTTTTCGTGTACACAGACCGGATGGGCCTCTAGTCTGAGGCGGCGGGACGAGGGCGAAACTTGAACACGCACGTGCGTCTCCACTTTTGGGTCATCGTTTGCGAGATTCGTCTCGGGACTTTTCACCCGGCAACTAATTATTGTTTCTTCGAATTTGCGAATTTTCATTTGAAAAGGATTCGTTTCGTGGGACTTTGAGGTGTAATAATAGCGGTTGTTGGGAGGAAAGAGAAGCGGACGATATTTTGGTAACTGGAAATTTTTAATGCTGGTCATGAAAATATGATCATGTGAAGCTACCAATAATATGTTTCTGTTATTTGCTGACAATTTCTTGGGATTTTCGACCTGGGATCATTGTTTGCTCCAATTAACGGAAATCATAAACAGGAAAGGAGTATTAACGAGAGAAAGGCAGAAAGATATGAGCAAACGTTGCTTTATAATTAAATTTAAGTGTGCAATTGGAATTGGCGTTTGCAAATCGTTTCAAAAGCAGAACGGATAATTTTAGTTGCAAGGATATTTAAAAAATGTTACGTGTAATTTTACATGAATATTCATAATTTATTGAATCGTATATTCGTTATGTTGGCATAAAGTACCAATGTAGCCTTTGGTAATTGTTATGGTCACCTGGAAACTTTGTGCCCAACCAATCATTACATTCAATTTGTGAGATTTGTCGTAAAAAAGAATCGTTCGGTTTAGAATTTTCAACATGAAACAATCATGGCTGTTGGCATATTTATCCGGGAAACTTTTGGTAACCGTAACTTGTAATTTCTGATGTTAAACATGAAGATATAATTATTAAGAGGTACCAATGACAAATTCCTATCTGTTTAGATTTCTTTGAGACTTCTTACTTGATCCTTTGATTCGTGAAAAGCTATCACCGGATAAGGAAGTTTAAAAGTGTCCTTAAACAAAGTTTTACTTGCGATGGATCATTTGAAAGTTTATTGAAAAAAAATACTTGTAGCAAGTTTCAATATCCTATAGCAATATCTCGACGAATGGCGAGGGAGGTGGGGGGTCTTGTTACAGGTCAAAAAGAAGTCGGGTTATTCGTTTTTGTTGTTTTCCTGTTTAATGATATCCAAAAATTTAGCATAAAAATTTGTTAGATTGTTCATATGGAGGCGTATGCTAAGAAACATTTTCAGTTTTTTTCATCATGAATTCAAATGGTAAAAAATTAAAACATTACAGAATTTTGAGAAACGCGTATTTTTATATTTTTGTTTCAATGAAATATTAACGTAGCAATTAGCCTCAAACTTGTTCAAATTTACTGAGAAGGTGCGTCATAATTATGTTAAAAATATTACAAGCAGAATTCTTCGAGATATTTCGTGCAACAAAGATGAGTTTTAATTCACACATTTATATTTCATTTATTCAATGAATATATTTTATCATTTATGCATTCAGAAAAACAATATGTAAATTAAAGATGTTAAATAACCCCAATGAATTAAGAATCAAAACTGCGAAAAGGAATGTTTAAATGGAACTTGAAGATAAAATGGCAGAGGTTGGAAGATTTATGAGAGAAAAGCAGGGGGATATTTCGGTAACTTGAAGTTAACTAGTGATAGCCATGAAGATATGATCATTGAAAGATAACAATGGCAAGTTTTTGTTATTTGCTAAAGATTTGAAGGGAATTGAGGAAATTACATTGAAAAGGCGTGAGACTGAGTCATTGTACATGCTACCTGCTTTTATCTCATTAGGCATTAATGCAATATGGCCATAATGATAATGGCCATATCAGTTCATAAGTATGATTAAATAATGAATTGTGAAATATGAAGTAAGTGCAAAAGTTCTATTGGTTTTAAGTAATAAGGATGTTGCTACTGTTTATAATATTTTTATTCATCTGTTTCCTATCATTTGCTTATTTATTCATTACAATGAGACACTTGTAGAAATCCTGCAACTTTATTACAAATATGTATACTGAAATGAAATTATAAAAGCAAAGCAATTCATGTGTAATGCAGAAACTGGCAGAATTTTTGCACCCACTTAATACATTTTATATTACATATTCGGTTATCCCATAAATAATGTCGTTTCTTTCACTTAATTTTAAATACAATCTACTAATACTAACATTTATTTGCAATTGTCGATTTAATGAACATTGACTTTTATGATTTTTCCGATTTCTCAGGCAATTTTTTGATTTCTTCTTCACAAAATTTTGTAAACGCTTGTTTAAAGAAATCTAATGAACAACATTACTTACGAGATTAATAAAATAAACGTGTTTTTGTGATGAATGCAGTATAGAGCTCCTAGAAGTGTGAACAGTTAAAAGAGATTATATTTACGATTTTTATTCTTATACGAAGCCAATACACAAGCCAAACCGTAAATCTGATTTTAACCTATTTTTCAAAAACAATTTTAATATGTGAATTTATATGCATATCTTCAACTACATTTCTTCTTTTTATTTTTTAAGCTACATCGACGTACAAATTAAAAATTAGAAGTTGACAACTTTTAAATATCGAAGGACGCGACGAAAGCGCCCGAAAGTTACCGAAGCTTCGTGACGTCATACCGTGTATTCATCAGTGCAGAAAAATATGTATGTGAGATAGTGTTTTAAAAAGTTTTAATAAGTTAAGAAATAACTTTGAAAACAAATTATCAGTAGTATTTTATTCCATTCTGTAAACATATCGCAAAAAAATACACCATGACGTCACAGCCATAATGAACATTCCTACATTACATAGCAGATTTCAAATTTTATGGATCATCAATTACTTTTAAGTCTTAGATATGAAATAATTCGTGACAATTTATTTAATGATCTTTATTTACATGTACTACCGAATGTCCAATAAAAGAAGAGTACTTTGAGAAAAATGTTACTATCGTATTGAATTTAATTAATCTTTGAAATGTTTTGAAATTCACATAGTTGTAATATATATTGTATTTTCAAAGATAGTACCAAAAACTGGGCAAAGACTGAAATTTACTTTGCAACACTTTGAAATACATCCAATCCCTGTTGAATTACCTGATTAGGTCCGACAGGCTTGTATACCGGGTTGCCTTCGTGCAGGTGTTAATAGGAGTCAGAGCTGGAAAGGTTTGAAATAGATTGTGACAAAATACTCAAAACTGAAATATTCTTATAAGAAAATACTATTTCGTAATACTATCTCATTTAGCGTTTAAATCAAATACTATTTGAAAGAACTATTTAGTAAATGTTTAAATCATAAACCAAAACTATTCTCTACATAGAATAGGATTTGAATATAGCAAATGGTAGATCGAAAAAGGAAGATACAAATTGAAAATTTATTTCTAAAATATAATACCGCAATACCAGTTTTGGCAGCTATGGAATGTGTATGTAGATTTACGGCTAATACTAACATACATCGAACTTGATACAAAGATAATGAGATTGAAAAATGAGTTTTGTTTATTGAAATTAAAATAAATCGGTAACATTTATAAATTACTCCTGTACAATATTTACAATTATTTATAAATAAAACAAACGAATTACATTATCGCTAAAAGTATATTGTGCTACAGAATATTAACGTTAAAAATTGCTTACTTGCAATGGCATTTTTTATTTACTACTATTGTTTGAAACAATTTTATATGAAATATAATACCATTTCCTTATATTTCAATAAAATACTCAATTCAAATTAGTATTTGTATGGCATAGTATTAAAATATACATTTAAAATACTATTTCTTTATGTAAATACTACTTCAGAGAAAAGTTTATTTGTCAATTTCCATCACTCGAAGAAATAAAAGTATTTATTTTTATTTATCTATTTTCTATAACCATACGAAGAGATTCGATTGAGAAAATAAGTCCAAACTTATTTTACCAAAATTGTTCTTGAACCTATTAGACTTATTACAATAATTATTTTTTAAAAACGTTAATAGAGTTTTGATACTGCAAAAAATATCAATATGTTGACAAGAAAATTTTAGTTTTTACAGTTCTAGTAACGTGAAAGTTTGATTATTGCAAAGTAAAACAATATTCAAACCCGTGACAGACGGCCTATTGAGTCATTGAAATTTCGTATTTCCCGTTATAGAAAAATAAATTATTTTTAAATTGTCAGATTATTACATAATGAAGGTATCAAAAAAATTCAACAACAAAATTAACAGATTCAGTACTAACAATGTTGAGAAATTATTACTCAAATGAAAAATTGTTACATTAGGTTGGTGCATATGTTGCTTTTCCAAAGTTTGAAATTAAACAAATGATAATATAAATAATATTGTTTTAATTTTTCAAAATCGTTAATTGTGATGAACACACAAAAAATAGAAAATACATGTATTACATCAAAATTGTGGAAGCTACAATACTTGTTATCATAAATAATTTAGCAAGCATAAAATGAAATCTATTGAATCTGAGATTTGAAGGAAATTATATAAATAGAAGAACAGTTCCACAATGATTTGTAAAATTTAAGATTAATAATTTTTTGACTGAACAAAAAGTTAAGAATATGATCAGACAATCTTGAAATTGAACGATTTTTATAAACATATGAGTCGCTCATTTGCCAATATTTACTAAAATTCCTTTTGAAAATTAAAACCAAATAACCACTACAGAATGTATTCTTACAGGCGAAATATTTATCCAACAACAGGAAAAATGCATAAAATAATATATCGTTGGAATAATCGTTATTGCTTTAACAAATTCTTCACTATTCTATGATCAAAAATATTCTTCCCATTTCGTGGTGTTAAACCCAATTATTAAGAAGATTAATTTTAACGATTAAAAGTTAAGTATCAGTAAACTATTTTGGTAACGACAATTTAAAACAAAACTAAGAAGTGGAGTTAATCACTTTGGTTCGCGAACGGTTCGTAAAATGGTGCAATTAGTTAATTGCGGGAGAAAAGTGTATAGAATCATGTAAAAATTATTTTAACTAAATATATGTGTAGTGGTTTCAAGAATTTACTTATGTTTAACATCATTTACTTTGAAAAAATGATATTTCGTATGCACCAACCTAATATGAAACAAACAAAATATTTTAATTATCAATAAATGTACATAGATTGCTCTATTTTACAATTTCCAAGATGAGAAAAGTATCTGAATTACTTACGCGATAACTTAATAGATTCTTAAATATTATACCATATGAACTATCTGTTACTTAAAAAATAATTCCTGTATTTAAAGAACAAATGAAGTGTTACACACAAATTGTATTTTTGTGTAAAAATGTTTGAACATTTACATTAACAAATTCCCCTACTAAATCACAACAACGCTAATTACCCCAGACCCATTTCACTATTGCAATCAACCCACCGATCGCATCGCAAAACCGTGCACTTTAATCGTCTCCCCCGCAACAAACCAAAACGAACGAATAAACCCTGTTCACCCCTTCAATCAGTCACCCTGCCATACACCAGTGTCCAAAGGAGCGCTCCGGAAACGAAGACGAGCGCACTCTAACGGAATTCACGGTAAGCTGGACTCCACAGTAGTCGAAGGGCATGCGCTGCGGCGTACGTCAGGAATCTGCCGTATCGATCGCGGCGAATGTCACAGAAGGGCGAAGGGGACGAGAACCTGGTGTGCGTGTCCCGGGCGTGCACACGTGTGAACAGGCCCCCGAGCCAAGGATCCTGCGGCTAGGCAACCCAACTTACACGAGATTACGCGGAGCCAATAGCATCGCAGGAGCGGCCGTCAAAGGCATATCGCAATGCGTGGTATGAGCCGAGTCTCTAAAAGGGGATTAGAGCTCCTCGTATTCCAGGATATGCGCGCACACACACGAGATGAAGCTGGTTCCTCTCGCACACGTACGTACTTCCCAGTGCACGCATATGTACGCTGCTGAATATCGTGGCCCCGTACATATGCGGATGAAGAATATATAACTGCGGGTGTGGAGGTAACATCCGCGTAAGCGGTGCAGAAAGTCTTTGCTGCTACGGGCACGGATTCTCGAAGACGCGATCGCGGAACAAGAAGGACGGGTGGCGGTCTGACGAAAGATACCTTTTTCTGAGGACACAAAGGGGGGATCTGTAATGTGGCCCGAACTACACGATACGACTGTTAAGATCTGGGGATGCTTTCCTTTGGGAGAGGTATTAATGTCGTATCGTGGGACCTTTTTGAGCGTAGGGACGGAGGAAGGTAAGCTATTTAGGGTATTGGTTACTCAGATTTTACATTAAAGTTTGGAGGGGCTGTTGGTTAAAACAAAGTAGCAGAAACAGAGGTGAAAGGAATCAGATTTATTATTTTGCTTGTTGTACTACCGTTGCTTCTCCTGTTGCACATGGAAATGTGGCTACGATCGAATTAATGCTTACCGGATGTGCTGATGAATATTACAATAATAAACATTAGCAAATCCTTTTATGAGTAATGCCAGTAATCTAAAAATCGAGGCAAAGCCACGAAAAAATCAGAAGATAAACGGGTAACCATTTTAAACGGGCACGGATGGTTTACCATTTTTAATAAATTACTTTATTTTACTTTTGCTGAAATGATACACACTTTCTCTGAACTATATTCTCCTTAAATGTACAAATCCATTCACAAATTTCTTTCAAACAAGTAATTATCCCAGTATCTAAAGATATCCCATGTCTCACATATTTTATTGGTGATAAAAGTAAACGTAAAATGGAACACTTCTCCACGATTAGAGAGAAATGTGGAAAACAGAAGGCACCTAAAAGGGCGGGACGAGCGTCAGACGGAAAATTTATCGTCGAGCAGGGAGAGAGAGAGAGAGAGAGAGAGAGAGGCTAGCTTTCTTTAAATAGACATCCGGCGATCGCGGGAAAACTTGGACGGTGAAGTTCGCCGCGAGAAAGTTCGCTCGTCGAACGAAACTCTGCGCGGCGTAAAATAGGGGCGGTTTTCAAAGTCGTCGACTTTCACCGTCGCCAATTATCCCGGCACTTTCGATTTTTCCGGCGGTTCGTAAACTCCCGGCCGCTTAATTTGAATAAATTTCTAAGCGAACAAACCCCCTTGCCTCGTCCTACTTCCGTTCAGGCTCCCCCTTACCCTCTCCAGGTTGCTTGCACCCCTTTCTCGCTCCTTTTCTCTCTCTTTCTCTATCCCTCTCTCTCTCTCTCTCTCTATCACGGCGTGCCGCCGTAAATCGCGAGTTCACTTTCCACACTTTTCACCTAGTTGGCACGACGCCAGCTCGCTGAAAGAGGACGCGAGAAAAAAGAGAGAGAGAAAAGGTGGAAGAAGACGTACAGGAAGAAGCTGGCCTGAGGAACTTTGCTTTCGCGAAACTTCCCCTTTAAGACAGAGCGAAGGTTTGCTCGTCGACTGGCTTACCCTCCAATTATTTCCGATTTCTCCTTTATTCTTGGCCGGAACAGGAACGGCAAATTGCGTCTGGGTACGATAAACAAACGCCGCTCGATGGCGGAAAATGGCTGCTGTTGAACGTTAAAGGGTAAGTAGTTTTGTTAGTGTTGTTTAGGGTTGAGTAACTGAACGTAATCATTAAATGGTTCCTTTTGGACATGGAACTGTAGTGTAATATTTTTGAATAATATATTAGACTGTTCGTAATTATTAAAGATGTGAATTGCGTGATATTATTCCTTTTGTTTTATCTGATAGCATGATAATAAGTATCGTAAAAGTATGGAGGTTCTAAAATACTAAAGTCTTTTATATATGCATTCCGAATACAACGATATTTGGTTGCTCGTTAATCTCTTTTCAGCTTTTTGATATCATTAATTAGACTTTCGATCAGTCACTACTAAATTTAATTTAAGAATTATTTTATAACATTGCACCTCAAATTTTAACACCTTAATATACGAATGTTCATTTCTTACGTATACCTCTTCAATAATTTCTCAATCCATCTTCATTACTTCGAAATACTTTCAAATATTTTACAAACAACTTCACCAAACGTTAATCCCTTCCGAAAAGGTTGTACGGAGTATACCTGGCAGCTAGTCTACGAAAAAAAGTAGCACGAGCAACCTGGACAGAGGAATTATTGAGAGCACGTGCTGACATGGAATGAAAGGGGCTAGGTTAGCCTAATGTCCAGTTCGTCGAGTGCCGGACCTGCGCGTTCGGCTCGTACTTGGATCATATGGCAGAGACTGGAAGCCGATTGGAGCAGCCAGTTTCGCCGGGGCGGGTTCTAAGCCGGTTTAGGGGCAGTTTACGCGTGGAACCACCCTCCTCTTCTGACCATGGAGGGCGAGCAGGGCCTGACCCAGGGTCAGGTGTTTTCTCCAAACGCGATTTCTTCACGACGTGTTTGTCGCGTGGCATTCACGCGCCGTCAGGTGACAAGATTTCTTCATGAAGGTGATCCTAAATTGATTAATATTAGAGGAGTACATGAAAAGAATTCGTTTGAATAATAGTGAGCCGTAGTACACGTTAAGGATTCGTTGAGAAATCTTGATTCAGAAATAGAATTCTTTGTTATGGCGTTATAATTATGTTCTTAATATCGTTAAAATGAAAGTATGGATGTCAGTTAAGAATACAAATTTTGGTAATACACCATCAAGGTCCACATATTTGTTATAGTTATCGCGTTTAATAGGAAAACAAGATAGAGATAACGGTTTCGTTTTCTTCTATAAGTAATAGATATTCTTGGCGAGATAACATGTAAGGTTTCATTAACAAAAATAACTGAGATTTATTAAATAAAAATTAAAGCATTGTTTCCATTTAGAAATTAAGGCGCACAAGGTTATTAACGGTTTCACCACTTTTAACTACAAATTTCTGCAAACTTTACTCTTACTTCCAAGAAAGTAGCTTCAAGAGACTAAATACTTTCCATTTTAAGCTCTCACCCTACTTCTTTCCCCGCAATCTTTTACAACCTTTACCAATAGCAGCCCCCGTAACTCGCCGTTCATTACACCCTGACGTATTCTTACTCTTTGCGCGCCGTCACTCAACCAATGGCTAATCTCTCTGCTTTCTTCAACCTGAAATTTCGAAGCCAACTTAATGACGGGCAAAATATCGACATACAGGAACTGTTCCAGGTATCGTGACTGGAAGCAGATGACGGGGCTCACGCATCCCGGAAAAACGACAACGATTTTCCCAGGTGGGAGCAGGGCAGGCCGGGAGAGGGTGGTCGTGTGACACACGAGCCACCCCTGTGAATGGCCGAGCGGAGCCCGGCCGCCAAACAATCGATATATGCGTTCAAAATGGCCGCCAGAAACGCCACCCACCCTACTATATCCCTCTACATCCCACCCCACGTAACCACCACGTCCTCACCCCACCACGCTACCCATACCCTCGCGCTCTTTCTACATCCCTCTCACGTATGCCCCCGAAGCTCTTTAACTTCAGGACCCAGCCACTGACTGCCAACCAGGCAATAGTACTCTTGCTCACCCTCTTTGTCTTTCTACCCTCTTCTGTTCACTTCCACCTTCTCTTTCTCTCTCTTTCATTGCCCTCAGTTGTAACTCCTTATCTTCGCGTTACCCACGTACACATTGGCGCTGGCATCCCTCCGCGTGTGTTCCAGCCCACGAACTTTCGAAGGGAACGATGCCCCTTGAAAAATAACGCCACCCTTTTCAACCCCCTCGAAACCGCGGAATTTATTGGCACGTTGAGTGCATCGCGCTGCAATGCCAAGGGTAAACACGCGCGAGCGATAATTTTCTTTTCGCGTCGAGTCGAGCCGTGAAGAGTGGAGTGTGTATACGCGGGAATGAACGAAGGGTGCGTCTCGCGTGGAAGAAACGTTGGGTGTGGATCCCGCGCGCGAAAATTCACCGGAAATCGGGCTAAAGCGCTTCCCATACGAACGTCGGCGGATCGGGAGATTACCGGCGCTCGTTGATCACTCGAACTGCCGTGGAATACGAATTCACGAATAGGGATGTTTTTGCGTGTTAGAAAAATGGGATGCATTTTGTGTAACGCAATCTTTTTTTAGTACTTTTAGAAGCGCTAATAGAGTAGAAGATATTATTGTACAATATTAAGGGGAATATTATTTGTAAAGTATTTATGCTGTTTAATAAATTGTAATTTATATATTTATGTTTATATTTCAATAATATTTTGTATGCTTTTAGTGTTGTAAAGACATTATTTTGTTTGAAAGCTTGTGGAAACTGCAACGAGTTTCAAGTATTAATTTGGTTTGTGATTCCGAGTTTGCATAAATGTAGTGACTTAAAGTAAGTAAACTCGCAACTGAGATAGAATCATTCAATCATCTTTATGCGTTTATGTATCATTGTTTAATGGATTTATATATTGCAATTGATTGTCATAAACATTTTATGGTTTTAGACTTTCCAGAATTATATTTAACGATATTGTATAGCCGTGTTGTAACGTTTAAAGCGGTAAGCTACAATCGAACCATTTTATTTTAAATGTATTTAGAGAAGCTAGAAAGTAAATGGTAATACAAAATAAACATTTTTGTTGTGAGATATTAATCTCGAATCATTCCTACCAGAACCACAAAATTTCTTTCCAGCATAAGTATTCTAAAATTCAACTTAATGAAACATCACAAATCAGCTGTATTCAAATTCATCGTTTCTAACCAAAATTAAATCTGCGTGGAAACTTTTCTTCACGAATGTTTAACAAATTCCTTTTCCTCCATCACGTTAGGACACCGCTAAAGAACTATCAAGTACAGCTAGTCACACTGATGCCCTTTTTATACGCAATAACTGCGGCCGAGACCGGAAGGAATTGTAAGACGATAGATTTCATTGGTCGGGCGGGTTGCCAGCACGAAAACTTGTTCATCGTACTTTCCTCTGATCCTCGACGCCGCACGCGCGATTCTTCAGACCGGAAGAAGAAGAAACAGGTGGAACAGAGAGCAGAAACTCGAAAGAGGGACAAAGAAGACGACAAACAGACGAGAAACGGGTTGCTAAGCGAGCAAGAAAGACGCCGCGGCAGGGTTTATTAAAATATAATGGCGTTATCAGGCGGGAGAACGAAGGGAGAGGCGTCAGCTTTAAGAGGGAAGTTTTCTTAAGTGTTCTTAATTAGAAGGGACCTGTTGCTTCGGAAAAAACCGGGTCATGGCCGTAGACACGCCGACGACGCCCCTTCCACCCCCTCTGTTTCTCCTACGCGACGCCCCCTCAGACGCTGCAGACTCGGCCGACGCTCCAGACTCGTAAGAGTCATTATTTTCTTCTTATTCTCCTTCCTGTTCGCACAATCCCCACACCCAACCGCCCCTGTGGCCCCATTTTCATCACGGTTTCACGCTCAATCCACCATCGTTGCTTCTACTTCCCCTTATTCTTCTTCTTCTTATTATTCTTCTTATTCTTCTTATTCTTCACCTACTGATGCTTTCACCGCCAGTGCTTGTCTACTTGTTACCCTTCAGGTACTACAATGCTCCGTGGAATATTTAGCAGGTAACACTTCCCTAGCCTTCGCGGTTCAATTTTGTATTTTAAGCACTGCAATTGGTGCTTTGTTCTATAGATAAGGGAGTTGAAGTGAGAAACTTTTAAGAAGCTTTTTCAGACGATTATGAACTTCCGCGAAGTTTTAACTCTTGAAGACTATCATGGGTAAAATCATTTTAAACGAATTTTATTTTAACGTTCCTATTGTGTTCGCGTCCATATCACTTTGTGTATGTATTTCGATTAATGTACTTGTTTTATTTTGAACTCTATACGAATCGTACTTTTTATTTTCTCCAAATTAACATACATACATTTTTAGGATAAATGAATAAATGTTTTGTTAAACTTATCCAATGTTGACAATTGTAATTTGTTACAGAATTTGCCTAGGTTTTCACGAACACGATTACAAAAATGGAGAAACTTGAAAACTGGAAACTGCTCATTTTCTCTGGAATACAAAAACGAATTTCATAACTTTTACCTGATATTAATTCGTAATATAAACTTTAATTACATTTACTATGTGTATTAATTTTGCCAATCCTTTTTAAAGATTAACATTGTCTAACTTTCAATTCATTTCGTATCGCATTTACATTTAAAACTTGTTCTGTGAATGATGTGTCTATTAATTTACATACAGTGACTATAGAAAGTTCTGGCGATGTTCATATTTTCCAATAAAAATGTTTTAATTATATTCGACGTTTTTTTAATATACCATACAAGTTTTATCATATTTCTATAATATAAATATGTAGTACATGCAGGTGCTCTTAAATAATAGAAAATTTAATATATTAAACTTAATTAAGCAGTACGTAAGTACCAAACATATAGGGTTGTGTTAATAATTTTATCGCTGTTGTACATAGTCTACCACACTTACAACGTATTAGGTAATTATTATTTCTATCTATAATAATACAAATAGATATAAAATATGAAATACATCTGTGTGATTTCTTTAAAGTTTCTATACTTTACGATGCTTTCTCACCTCATTGTGCATTATAAAAGA
Organism: Eucera pruinosa; assembly: GCA_028830335.1. NCBI lineage: Eukaryota > Metazoa > Arthropoda > Insecta > Hymenoptera > Apidae > Eucera > Eucera pruinosa. Next base: position 2,759,232 of record JAMYCR010000015.1, on the reverse strand, counting down.
CAACTAGACGGATTGTCTTTTATGAGACATCTTCAATTTTGTATATATTGCACACTTTTTAAAGTATTGTTTTTATCGGTTTTCTATAGCAAGAAGAGAAACTGATTTTGCAGGATTGAAGAGTAATTTTACGGACAGCTAATAACTTAACGTTAAACTGCCGTTAATTAGCAACTCTACCGCAAACGAATCTTTCTGTAGCAATTATCTGGAGAACACTTAAACGCACTCCGAATACTCTTAGAGCAAAAACGAACTTGGCCCCAAGACATTTGAGGCGTCATATTGAAACCCGCCTACAATTCGCGGAACAAAATATGTTCAACAGATTGAATCAGAGAAAGTAACACTTCGTAAATGAATTTATAGTATATATAGATTACTCTTTCTGATGAAGAGAAACGAAAATGGAATTTGAATGATACAAATAGATTTAATTCGTACCAGCGCGATTTGAGGAAAGATGCTGTACATTTCTCAAGACGAAATCTTGGTGGTTCTTGCGTGATGTGTAGAGCTTTTCCGGCTTTAAGATATCCGAGTTTGCAAAAGTTGTGAAAAGTAGTGCACTCCCATTTTTGATAAAAAGATCCATAAGAAATTGAATCTTTTAATACTAGAACTACCAAGACAGTTCAAATCACTGGTTACAAAATTACCTAGTATAAAAATTGTATAAATTTTCAACGGTACATTGTTTAGGATAGTCCGTGTTTTTTTTTGTACAAAATATAAATGAAGATTTGTTGAATTCAATCACATGACGTTTGCAAATGTCTACCATTTTTACTTCTTTGGTACAAATTAGTGTACTTACTTTAGTCGCCGGTAGTTTTAGCGTTAACAAGAAAATGCAAAAATTTTCACAAGTAAACAAACCATTGATTAAATTATGACGAATTCCATTCATAGTATGGTCAGTTTGCTCCCCAGACATTGAGCATATTTGAATTTACATACATGGAAAATTGATAATATAAGACAAGAAATAAACTTGAACCAGTAATTGCTGCAGAATGGCAAAATTTAATGGAACGAATAAAAGAGCTAATAAAAACTAGAAGGATCGCATTTATTATTGAATTCTTTTTATTGGGTAGGTTATAAACATGAAACAGCCCAAAATGATCAATTTTCTAATACGTTAAATTAATCAGTTTAAGTTTGTGAAAATACTAGAATAGAAAATAAATATTCATTTGCGGCTACATTTGAAGAATGATACGAAGCGTAATTGAATCACAGTGAAAGTACTGCCTATGCTGTTTTAAACACAAAATCGGGTCTACCTTCGATCTACCCACCCGTTTAAATTTATCTATATTATCCTCATGTATACCTAAAATATTTGTCATAATATCAACTTATTGTAAGCTAGTTTTGTGAGTGGATCGCGATTCCAAATGACAAAACAACTAAAATATGTATATATTTGAGGAAGAATAGAAATTAATATAACTGTAACAATGTAAATTTTCGCACACCTCACACGTTATTCTTTGTCCTCCTGCTTCTATTTATACTCTCTACATACATCTACTTTCTTGCTTCCGATTACTGATACTGAAGGTACATACATATTTTTGAACATCAACAGTCACATATTATAATTCTCTCAGTTCTGTCCTCTTATTGGTACTTACATTTATTCTACACAATTACCGCAGGAACCACAATATTTACATTCGACTCTCATGCCATCATACGAGCATACCGTCGCACGCATTCGTCAACAATTAATACCGGTTCACATCATAACGTTCTATATCTATGGAAATCCAACGTACAAGTTTCTCCTTTAACATATTACACATTACTATATCATAGTTTATGATCATGATTATATCCCAATTTCTTCTCGAATGAATATTCAGACTCTCGAATCTCGCCGTATCGGATATGACTTACGTTTTGCTTTTAAAATTCTAACTGATTCTCTTCCTTCTCCTGAAATATTATTAATGTTTCATTTAAATATACCGGTCTTATCCCTTAGAAATTGTTCTCTTTTAAGTGAAGAAAAGCATCGTACTTTATACGGCCAATACAACTGCTGGAACAGAATTTTCATTAATGTAAACGACTATCAACAGTTAAATTTCTTTGGTTCTTATTATAGATTTATTTGTGATACTCTTCTTTGTGTTAATTCATGACTGTCTTTTCTTTTCTTTTTGTACCAAAGGGTTAATTCCCATTTAATAAATAAATAAATAGTTAGCGAGCAGAAGTACCGGTAAACTTTTAGAAACCATTCAAGTGTCGCTTCACATTCTATCAATGCGAATCTCTACAAACTCTGTATTCAAATATCAAATCGAAACATAGGAACGTTAAATCATTCCAACCCCCTCCTCCTTCGTTTCTCACCCTGCGACGAATATCCCTCGAAGAAGCTTTCCTCAAGACCAAGGGGGACGTATTCGACTAAACGTGGAGTAGAATCTGTTAGAGGGGGCGAGAACGCGGTTCGAAGGCTTCCGTGCATCTGCCAGTGTCGTTTCCGCTCCAGTTTCGCGAGTATCGACGGCGAAACGGTATCTTAACGTATACATACATACGCACACGCATATATGTATATTAAAAGGAAAGGAAAAAAAAAGAAAACAGAATGCAAATTCTTTCCCTTTCTTTTCTCTTCCTCTCTCGTCGAATCGGCGCGGCGACCCCAATAGTTCCGCGCGACGGTTATTCGTCGCTGAGAGGGCGCGAACATGGCCTCAAAGGGGTGGGAAGAGCGTAAACCTCCGTCGAATATAAATTTGAATATCGATGCCCATTGAATCCGATCGAAGGGTTCGACAGAAGTCTCCTTTCACGGTCGAAAGGGTTGCGATTTGAATATTCTCGTAAGGGGTAACTAGACGGGGTATGTCCTTCGAAGGGGTGACACAGAGGCCTTTGCTCACTCTTCTCCTCACTCACCCCTTTCTCTTTCCCCGTCTTTTTTTTCTTTCATTTTTTCTATTTGTATACTTCGCGAGCTGCATTGTGCCCGCGAGGAAAACCCAACACCCAGCCACCAGCCCCGGGGCCATTCTGTTCCATTATTAAAGTAATCAGTGACATTGTGACGGGTGTTCGGTTTTGACTAATACATTACTGGAGAGGCGGGCACGATCAGCACAGGTAACCGTTTCAAACAGCGAAGATCGAACGAACGGTTCTAAATTCGACAGGAAACTGTATATACCTGAACCAATTTCTCGAGGCTGATTTTCGTGAACGATACGAAAGCGGCTTTGCTATTGTCGATATTGCTGTATTTAGCGTTGTCTTCAGTACTCTTAAAGATTCTTTCGGTGGTTTTCGCTAGCAATTGTGTTTCTGTTTGAGGATAGACTAAATGCTGGATGACGGTCGAAGAGAAAGAAATGGTAGTAGTATTACTGCTTTTTAGAGTGGATCAAAGTCAGTATGAGGAATTAAAATGTTTACCAGGTTTAAAAATTCGGCTTGGAAAATTTTCGGCTTGAGGACGACCTAGAATTGAAAAATAAAGAACAGACACTTAATCGAAGATGATATGACGAATTTGAATGATTCCCCGAGCATTATAATTGCATTATATTTGTTTTAACTATTGCCCACTTTGACTCTTCATAGTAAGGTATTATTTTTTCTAAATTGTAAATACAACATGGATACGTGATCGCTATAGACTCGATGACTATTATTAATGCGACCATTTTGAAATAAGTAAAAACATTAATAATGATTGTGTCGTATGACCCTTTATATTTTTCGTTATTCACCCACAATAATATTCGGATATCACAGTAGCTTTAATTGTTTTGCTCTCTAGTTCGAATAAGTTTAACCTCCATTAAAAAGAACTGCTTTATTGTATGTTAGATTGTAGTCTCCCGTTAACATAAATATTATATTTATTCATTTACCACATATAATTTTATGAATATTAAACTACAAGTACGGAAAAGTCTATTTTCAGCGTTCGCAAAAATTCGGACACTTGAAAACTATTAGTTGATATACATGTTTTTACTTAAATTGTAATATGTGATAATATTATTATCAGCAATTTTTTGAAGCTGTCAGGTTAATATTTCCTTCTATAGCATGTCCTCCGTGTTTGTAGTTCAGTATCACAGAAATTAAGCAAACGTAATACCCATGTTAACCCTTTGAGTTCTATGGACTCAGTTATGTGTTAGGAAATATTTTTATTTTATAAACGCTACATGAATAAAAATTATCAAGACTTGAAACAAACGCATGTTTGGGAGAAGTATAAATATTCTACTTAATACTGCGCAAATAAATAAGTATAATAGTAATTGTAATAAAAATATATGTAAAAATACCACTTTTATATCAGAGAAATTCCGCACCGAAAGGATTAATTCGAGATTACATACCAATATAACATGCTGAATTTATCTAATCATCTTTATACTTAACTAATACACGGGGTAAAATAATTAAAAATGCCGTGATGTGCGAATATTTGCATGACAAACTGTATTTGGATATTATAATGTGTTTGATCCACCTTAAATTTGAAAAAATAAAATCTGTAATTACGGTTTAACTTAATATTTCTTGTTATAAATATAACCAAAGTATAAAATGAAACCATAGGGATTAGAAAATATTCAAATGTATTTAATGTTACATAAACCGTTTTAAAAAATGAATATGTTACATATATCATATTGTGTATTATTAAAGTATTCAATTTTATACCATAAAAAACAAAAATTTAATATTAATATTACATTAATATTAATATTAGCATTAATATTGAACTTGTTTACAACTATACCTATTATCAGACTCTATTAACTCCTTAATTATTAGACAATTCATTATTGCACTATATATATATATTAGGTTCTATGCATAACTTAAGTTACAATAACGACAATAATTTATTCTAAATTATTAATCGAAATTGATGTCTTTTCGCGAAATATGAACCGTCTAATGATGAAATATATTTCTGTCAAAGTCCTATTTGTATAATGCGTTTTTTTCTGAAATAGTATAAAGTTTCGTGGTCTAATAATTATATTTACTTTAAAATCTTCTTAAAGTATTTGTCACATTTTAAATATTTATTAAAAATACTAATAATAGTTAGAAACAAATTAATAGTATTTTCTGAGAAATCCTATAATGTTATAATCAAGAAAATTTATAACCAAAATGATTATACACACATGGTGCAACAACAAAATAATAAGACTGGATATTTATGGCATGCTTAGAGAAAAGAAAGTAATTACAATGGTCGTAATACAGAAGGGAGAGGTAAAATGAAAAGGACAGTTTCATTAAGACAGGGTAGCAAAAATGCCAGGGAGCCAAAAAAATTATGTGACTAGGATAATATGTTGCAGTAATAAGCTTCTCTTTGTATTTACCTATCTTATTTGTTATCTTTTAGGAAAGTACATTTTGTTTCTTTCATAAACAGGCTGTACTGATTGGGACCATGTAATAAAACGAAGTAATATTAACGCTAGGTACCTTTTTTATTAGTCGATAACTTCTAAATCTTATTTTTAAGTACTGTTAAGAACTTTTACGTTGAAACAAGTCATCGTAAGCTGCATTTTAAAGTACTTTCAATTAATAAATGCATCTATTTGTTCGGTCAGGCCTTTACTCTCTTAATTTGCTTTCAACTGACTTTTTTCTTTTCTTAAAGTTAAAACTGAAACTAAAAGATCAGCATTTCAAGCCGCACTGAATATTCATAGGGATATTACAAGGGCATTAGCTTTTAAAGCTTACCATGGGTAAAATTGCATTCCACTTGGATTTTGTTTCAACATTTTCAAAAGATTTGGGAATCAGTAACATTAACTTTTTGGGTATTTATTAAAATTACTGTGAACAATATATTCATAATTTTCACTTCGTATTAAGTAACTACATTTTATACATGTATTTATTGTTTGTAGGGAAGTGCATTTTTATTATAAAAGGGTATTATTTATTTATAGATGCATTAAAGGAAAAATGTAATACCGAAAACAGAATTTAACGTTATTCAGAACGTATAAATGATCTTAGATTACAAGTACTAACTTCGTAGTTTGAGAAAGTTATCATATACTAAAAATTCGTTTCACAAACTTTACAGAAATATTCATTTTAGAATACGTAAATGTGTACTATACTGAATTTAACAGTTTGGTATTTTTTTATCGAGTTGTTTGGAAAGTTCGTGGCGTTTGCGACAGTGTCTATATTAAATTCATTTATATATTGTGGGGTTGGAAGATTATTTCTTACGAATTTTTGTTAAATAGTAAAATTCTTAATTCGGATAAATACAGTGTCTGGTTAGATATCTTAATTCTATCCACTAAAGAAGAATGCCCATAGTTATAAAAAAAAAACGCAACATTCTTTAATGAGACAAACTTTGACGTGGCGCGTCGATAAAATGGCAATAAAAATGATTAAATCACAACTAAGATAACTAGTAATTCTGAATTCTAAATATAGCAATATTATACTATCATTTATTTTAGTTGTTAACAATGGAAGTTTTATTAATGATCAGAGGTTTAATACTATAGAGAAATAGAAGAACTAGGTATTTAGTAGAATTCATTTTTAATAAACATAAAAATTTGTTAAGAAAAATATCTATAAACTTACATTATACAATAGTTCATTATTCTGTATTGCTTCTGAGTGTTTCTCGAATATCTCTACGAACTTTCCAAACAACCTAATACATCGGTACACCCTAAATTCGTTAGGTGAGCACAAAAGTTTTGTCGGTTTGAAAAAATAAGTGTATTAGACTGATTGCTAATGGTTTTATTCATTTTTATCTGTCATTTGCTTCTTTATTATTAAATTGAGATATCTGTAGTTATTCTGTAACTTCATAATAAATTACCATCTATCACAATTAATTAACAACAGCAAAGCCATAGTTTGTGCTACTTAACAGAAAAACAGATAGAATTTTTTCAGTTACCTAATAAAGCGATAGAAAATTCTCGTGATTTAAACTTTCAAAAAATAAAACAAAAAATAAAGATAGAAATCGCCTTTTCTATATTTTCTATAGGATAGACGTCCCAATTATTATCAGTGTCCCCATAACTGACACTAGTATTATTTTATTTAATACCAAAATAATGTATGCAGAATCATAAATAAACAAAATTTTATACTTAATTTGGAGTTCGGTTTACGTAACAACACATAGATATTGTATATTCGTTTACACTTAATATTGGAAAATAAATATTTTGAGGCAAATGTGCTGTTGAACATTAAAACGTAACCAATGTAATTAGAAAGTATGGGACGTATCATAATTCAGTAAAGACGATACATTTAGTACTATACATCTTATAACTGTCACACAAACTGACGTGCTAATATATGTTAAACGTGTTTCTATTTAAATGAGAACTTTTCAAATGACAGTAATAGGGACATTGGACTTTGTTGTACATTTTCGATTAATCACCAACTAATTCATTATATTCAACATATAAAAAAATGTTCATAAATAAAAGGAACATTGAACAATATTATGCTCCAAACTGGAACGATCTTTAAGTTTAATACGTTCTAAAATAGTTACATTTTACGTGCGAACCTTAAAATGGCAGTAATTGGTACATCTACCTTATATTTTAATTCCTCTACATATTGTTGAAACTGCAAGAGTCATAAATATCCGGTTTTAGATGCACAATAATATTATATACAAACTCGAATTCTTTCCATTTCGTTCAATTCCATGCCGATGAAACCGCTATAAACTTCCATGTAACCCTACACTGGAAAAGCGCAACTATACCTTTACGATCATCGACTTCACATCGCCACTTGAATCGTCGAAAAATTGCACCCATTCAATTCAGCCAACGAATCCGCCATCTCCCATCGGTGTCTCCACGCTATCCAAGTGACTCGAGTGCAGACTCGAGTCCAGGTTCGTCGCGCATGCAAATGAAATGGCTGTTCTCGGCTTATCGCGAATCGGATCGCGGCTCGACCCCGCACCCCGATCCAAAGGATTCCGCTCGTTCAAGACCATGACACAATCGTATTAACTCGTTTCATCGTTTCGAGGGACACCTTTTTTTTTTATTCACTTCGTCCATCCTCGCGACAGATGTGGAAAATCGCGATGTCCTGACCGGTGGCCCGGGACGCGGTGGAAACCAGGTCGACCCTTTCTCTGTCCTTCTCTTTCACACGTTGGTTACTTTATTTTCTATTCTATACGCGCGCCTAGGACTTAGTTAAGACGTCAGAGGATCGAACAATGCGGTCAGCCATGCGTGCCAGGGCTTCGCACCTTTGCCTCCGCGCGTACAATTTGATTTTTATCTTTGAGGGCACTCGATGGGTGCCCCGATTTCGAGATAGCCTGCATCGCTTCGAGAGCTCTTCGGGACTCTCGTTCCTTTTCAATATGGGCCTCGTCGACGTACGTCACCATACGAATGCGCAGTTCGCTGGAATCTTTTAATAGTTGCGCTGTTTTCGCGGCTTTTGGGTCTCAGGTAGATTCTCGTTGGGAAATCGTTTGGATGAGTTTGCGTTGGGAATTAGGAGAATTTGATAGCAATTGAATGGAGCTTCTGGATGGTTTTATTCAGGTACTGTTGTATACCGGTCGAAGTGTCGTATTGTTAGGCATTTACAACAGATACTTCATATCTTTGAAATTTCTTAATTGGTCTTATTGAATCTATTAGGCGCACAAATATTAATTTCAACCCTTCAGAATTTCGCAAGATTCATTATTTATTCACAAAAAAGTAAATACTGTTTTAATATTCAGAATATTCAGCATTCTCATGTTTATGAAGAAAATCACTCGTCACTTCATATATAGTGAAGCAGCGATTTTGAGTGGATAATCATACTAAGAGTTTAGTAATAAAGGCTCTAAATTAATTCGTACACCTAATAGCTATCAGATCTTGATAAATGTAAAATGTATTTGAAAGATAGATTCACTTGAATTTTAATTTTAGGTTTAATCTATTAAATTGATGATTCCAGGGCGGAAATCGTACCAATAATAAGTGTAATCGGTATTAATTACGCTTATTAAGAAAATTGTAAAATAAGAGAGTTAGAGAATAGAGAAACCTAGTTGACACGAAAATCTAATGCGGTATAACGCACTGTTCAAAACAATTAGAAACTCTTAACTCTGAACAATTCTGTTGTATCGTCTGGTTCTAAAATAATCGAAAACATTGATACATAAAGATTTGATAGGTTGGAACACTATTCATAAGTTCTTAAGCTGCGTTTACATTAAGCAACTTTGGGTTGGACAGACGAGTTGGTCGACCTGAAGTTGATGAAAGTTGTCCGTGTAAACACGATTTCAATTAAGCTGAAACAACTTTTAACTTGGTTGCTCGAGCAAAAGTTGTTTAATGTAACGCAGCTGTATGAAAAAGTCGAATTTGGACTACAATCAAAATGACAAAAGATCTACAGCCGTAATATGATTCTGTAATTTTGCATAATATAATAAATGCTTAAATAATCCTATTTATTAATAGCACATTACACTTCTTTGAAAAATTACTCTTACAATTAGTATGCTAAAGTATACTTATGTGCGCCAAGGAAATAAAACTGATAGTCGAAAAAATATGTGGTGCAAGTGAAATAAATCTTTATCTATATTTATGGCAAAAAATGAAGGAATATTTTGAAAAATGCATTGTTGCAAGATGAAATATAATTTTTATAGTAAATGGTTTATGGTAAATAGGAATCGATCATCTTGGTAACTAAAATTATTTCTAGTATTTTTACTTTTCCCTCTATCATTCATTTGGTGATTATTAAATTAAAACACCTATAGCTGCTCCATAATGCCGTGACTTATTTCTTTTTTTAATTAATATACAAAAACAAAGCTATTTATGTGTACCATAAAAACCAGCAGAATTTCTGCGCTATCCTAATATAAATACAAACTTAGACAAAATAAGATCTATCACAAAATTCAAGCTACAACTTTACAAACTCTAATTTCATTTACCTGTGCTTCCAATTGTTTCAAACCTGTCTCATCCAATCCAATCCAATCCAAGAATTCTCCTCCCAAAACCAATCAACCAACCTCATGAAAGCCCCATTCGATCGATGCTATTACAAAAAGCCATCGAATGCATCAATTCCAGCCGTGTCCTCGAAACCTTGAAATCCTCCAACCTAATTCTATTCGTCACCGTAAACCGTGTCCCCTTCTCCCGCTTTCTCGTTAATCCTCAATAATTACCCATCGATCGAGCTGTCTGCCGTAGCGGTTCTCCTCAACAGCTTCGTTCGATGAAAGAAACGAAAAGCGTAGCGTTGAATCGAATCTTTTACGCCGGATAACGAGGCCTCTGGTCGCCGTTCTCTGGATCTCTTTCGATCATTAATAATCGTCAGCATATAGGTTGGCATCGCCGCACAAAATGAAAATCACATTACGATAAGCAATAGTTGTCACATGGTGACTGCTTCGCGGCATTTCAGCCCTCCCCACCCCATCGTGACGCTACTCTCGATCGTGAAATCGAGGATTCAGGTAGCCACGGTATGCTTTGCGCTGGTTTTCCATACGGGTGTACGGGGGGCCCCACCTGGGCCCTGTGCGTGTGCACGCACACGTTAAAACGCTCGTATCAGGGTTGGAGACGCACATGGGACCCCATACAATATGCATGTGTTTTGTATTCAGGAATATGTTAACCCTTTCGCTTAGTCTTTCGATTGGCACCAACGAGGCAACACCTCTCAGTGAATGTAGTCACGTTTGCTTCGACTTTTACCGGTTTCTGGTTGTTTCTGTTGCGATGTTTTTTTTTAAAATTCGTGATGGTGAGAGACTTGGGGGTGGATGGTGTTTCGGAATCTCCAGTGGCAGGCTATTTAGGGTATGTAAATTGGTACTTTCTCGATATTTGTATGTTACACTTGGATTTAGTTAACCATTTGAGTCTCAAGCGGCGCGATCGCGCTGTTCAGATTTCATGTCGAAAAATCCCAGTAAGACTTACATTTGAACTCTATGCACAACTGATGGTGCACTCAGAATTTGTCGAAGTAGCGCATTCAACTTTACTGACGCATTAACATCGCATCGCTGCTTTTTTATGTAAATAATACAAGTAATACATTTTGTATTTCGTTGTTACTTTCTGTTGCGCCGCTTGGCTCTTTTCTCACTCAAGTAAGATAAGCGCAATTGCGCTGCTGTTCGAAATGTTTCTCCTGGGATTCGAACGGTTAATTATCTATTGTGATTACTTAATCCTGATATTCTCCTCAATTGTTTGTAACATTTATACTTCTTAAATTGACAGTGAAACGATATACGAATATACGACAATTTAGGAATATTATTGTGTGTATGGAACTTATGAATATTTCAAATATATTGATAATCGAGAAGAACTACTTAGAAATATAAGCATAATCTTTATATTCGGTCATATAAACCCGAGAAGAACAACAGGGTTAATTAACCATTTTAATGCCTGATTGATTATATGAAACGTTGATTAAAGTTATTATTATAATTATTTATTTACGCAACATTAAACAAAATAGTTTTTTTTTAAACATGTATTTATTGCAAACATTGATGAATGTTATTTATACCGCGTTTACAAAATAGAAACATTCACCAAACGCATACATGCATCCATAATCCACACTGATAATAATTTGCAATTTACGCTTGTATTGAACTCACAAGGTTATTTAGTTACTTAACGATCGTGATACTCGAATTCTTTTTTTTTGTGATATTGGAAAGTTACTTGTAAGCGATGTTGTTATAAGAATAATACGTATAGCTATTACGAGGAAATATTATGGAGCAATAAGAAATTTTTCGTTGTTAAAGCTGTTGCATCATGCTAAAATAATTTACAATAGACGTTTACTTTATTACACACGATGTTTGTAATTAATTAATGCTAAAGGCTTAGAATCATATTAAAGTTACTAAAAATTGAAGGTATTAGGTTGCTTGACAAACTTGTGCTAAATTTTACGCCAAAGGTGTATAGCCAAGTAAGCGTTATAAAGGTGCTATTAAATAAAATTTTATTCATAACATGATAGTCGATAGGTCTTTCAAGTAAAAACTATTCCAGTAAATTTCAATCGTCTATTTCTATTATTAGGTTAACAATAGACCGAAACGTGATTTATAGTTTATGTGCAATATCTTTAGTCCTATTGCATAAAAAGTTTTAATATGATTAAAAAGTACCGTAGTCATTAAAATACAAGTCTGGAAATTTTTTCAGATTTTTAGGTGGTACGACTGAATTTTACAAAAATTCAAAGCACTGCCCTTTTTACAGAAGTTATCAAGTGACTATGTTTATATTCTTATAGTTCGTTTTATATTTATACTTAAAGCATCGTCTTAAATGCTTTTCTTAAACTGAACTTTAATGGCTAAATTAAGATGCATTGAATTTCACCCGTTGAATATTTAACAATTATTGGGAACAGTAGTATAAACATGTTACAACAGAAACTTAACGAACAACCTAATACTTCTAAAATTTAAGTACTTAGTGAGATATTTAATTAATGGTTTTGCTAGGCGGGAAAAAAGTAAGATAAATAAACGTTTTCTTAAGAACCATTTAAGAATTTTGAAATAACATCTCAGTTTATCATATCGTTTTAATTAGTAATATAACTAATGGAATAATTTTTCAGGACATTTTGACGACATTCTTAAATCAGGTTTCAATAAATCTTTTATGAAGTTCATTTTCAATGATGAAATTTTAGCTACTTGGATTATAAGAAGTATATTAAATATAGAAGTAAATTACTTTCTTACTTTTTAACAGAGTCCACGAATCAATTTCAGAAAATTCTCCCGCCTTAAAGGAAAATATTAAAGCTACACTAACAAGATAAACATTCCAGTTACAAAGTAAACTTTACCCTTAAATCTCTCCGGCAAATCCGACGACACACAAAGTAGATCAAATTTGAAAGTACAAATTTTGTTTGCAATACTTCCATAGCGAACTTGATTTTACGTTTTTAATTGTCACGGTAAAGGACTTCTCATATGAAAATAAAAACGACTGTTTTGGAAGTTTGACCAATTTATCTATTTCTTTTGGTAATTTAATTAACTTCACAATTTAAATGACGTAGAAATCACAGTTACGGAGAACTCAAGATTTTTTCGATAACTGATATGAAATATGCAAATTGATTTATTTACTTTAATGAACACAGACAGCTTATATAGTTGTGCTGATTTCTTAAAGAATCGAAGTAAGAACGTTTCTATGCTAGTAACGTCGCATAATTCAATCATTCGTTGCATCCTTATATCAAAATTGAATAAAAATTTTATTGTTGGAATATTATGTAAGATAATATAATATTTAATCCAGATACTTGTAAGAACACTTTACGTTCTCACTCTATACGTCTGTATCGTACATAGGGTAAATGACCCACGAACTGTAACTGTTCCTATAACTGCCACTTTAATTACTTGATTTAATCTGAAAGTAATGTATGAAGAATCGTAAGTAAACAAATTTTCATACGAAATTTCTACTTCGGTTTACGTAACAACACATAGACATTGTATATTCGTTTACATTTAATATTTATAGATAAATATTAAGAGGTAAATGTGCTGTTGAACATTGAAACGTGACCAATATAATTATAAATTATAGAACGTGTCATAATTCAGTAAGGCGATAGGTTTACTATATATCTTATATCTGTTACGCAAACTGACGTGTTAATATGTGTAAAACGTGTTTCTATTTAAATGAAAAGTTTTCAAGCGACAGTAATAAGGACATTGAACTTTGTTGCACATTTTCAATTACGTAGTAATGAATTTATTATATTGAACGTATAAAATAGGTGTTCATAAATAAAAGAGCGGTTAAACAATATTATAATCCAAACTGGAACGATCTTTATGTTACCGACGTTCTAAAATAGTTAAGTAAAGTTACGCGATAACCTTAAAGTAGCAGTAATTGGTACATCTACTCTAATCAACAACAGAGAGAAGGACATTTTAGAATACGCGTAATCAGTCAGCGAAGTACACAATACACGCATACAGTGTACAAATAGGTTATAGTTTGATAATAACGAATAACAAATTATAAAAGATACGAACGTATTTAATTAACTGATGAACTAGTAATATATGAAATAATATGCAAAATACAAATGTTATGGAATTAAAGGCACCTTTAACTCAAAAGCTAAGTCTCTTTCGCTTACTCTATGCAACTCGTTTGCTTGCTCGGCTATTTCGCCACTGATTAGTTTATACGCGGTTCGAAAGGTATGTGTATTACGCGACGGTCTTTCTTTCTAGAATTCTGTTTAATGTTTTGATTGGCAGGCAATGGTTTATGGTTTTAATTTATTTTATTAGACTTACTTTTACATACGATGGAGATATAGAACACCTGTTTATAGTACCGAAAGCTCTTAACGTGTAACGTCTCGAACATTCTCTCATTGAACATAGGCATGTACGTATGAAGTAAGTGTGCTTACATTAAGCAATAGATGTCTCGCATCTGTTTACGGACGTACGACTGTACATTATATATACTATTCGTCCGCGACAAGAAGGCAGGCAATTATATACATTCCCGTTCTAATTACAATCTACTAGCCTTCCTACACGCACATGCATTGTTCACTATTAACCGAAGATGTTAAAGATGGACAGTGGTTTAATAACGAAGACGGCGCGTGGTGATAGGGAAGACAGTGGACCATATGTACAGTGAGGATGTAAAGACTCGTCTGCCTTCTTTTCGTGGACGAACAGTACATAGACGTTATCTATTTACTGTTACTATCTTAACAGGTTAAGTTAAGCCGCGACTTTAGGCTAGATGCGTACGAGTGGTGCGTCGCCGTTGCGTTTTGATGTTTATCCTTATTTTCAATATAAAACAACGAAGACAGATAAGATAGACATTTGTAAATCCTCAGTTCGTTGTTTTCAGTTGCCAAACGAGGAGAAATATGCAAACGCCATGGCGATGCACAGCTCGTATGCATCTAGCCTTAAATTGGCATGCCTACATTAACTTATACGGGTTCCTAGATTTATGATTAAAAAAAATTGATTCTTACAACGAGATTCTGTGTAAGTAGCTGTAAGATAAAACAACATAAATCATACATTTTCACTTTCGAAATATTGTCGCTTAACCTATCAACGCACGATCCCAAGTTTGTCTCGGGCTCATCAGTTTTCTGGTCATTCGCACTAGTGTTATTAACAGTTTATGTTCTTGCTCTATTTTACCATACTCCTTTTCTATTCTGGTGAACGTACACCGTACATCATTGGGAACGAAGAAAGCAATGATACAATATCCTCGAATTATGAATTTTTGCAATGAAGTTTCGCCAGTAAATTGGAGGACAATTTGAGCATTAAGAGGTTAAAGGCATTTCGAAACTAGTTATTAACCCTTTGTGTACTAAGTCATTTTAGAAGACCGGCGCGTTTTCAGATTTATTTTCACTGATCACGTGTACACATGATATTTAATATGAATATTGTGATCCTTAGTAATCATTATGATGCGTCTAAATTTATATTATGGTGAACATTTTGTACCAATTATTCATAGTCTTGGAAGATTCGAATTTGTAAACTCTACGCATCGTATTTAAAATTGGCCGCATATATACGGCCATAACACTGAAAGGGTTAAATATTATACTTCAGTCAGATACATTTTCTTTTTCGGAATAAGAGAAAATTGTTTCCATGTATCTTTTTCTTATAGATACATCAATTTTACTTTTTACAGTTCGATTAATGTGTAACTTCAACTCTTTTAAAATTACGCCCTCTATCATTTCGCCTTCCAGCCACAACTATGTGTTACATTTCCATAGAATTTGACTTTAACGTTCTAATTTTTACTTCAACACTCCGGTAACTTTTGTATACATTTGTGTTTGATTAAATATTTGGATAAAATTCAATCAAGTCACAGAAATTTACAATTTTATACCGACTGTAACGAGAAAATTTATTTCCCTTTTTACTTTTTTGTTCATTTTGTTCGTTTCTATTCATTTATAACTGCAAATTATTTCTCTCCGGAGATATTTCCCACGTCGGACATAAGGAATAATATAAAAGTAATATCGGACTCAAGCCATAATGTAATGGCGGCTTTAAAATATGATCGATAGGAAAATGGAGCGATAAACTTCTCATTGAGTCATCTGTCGTTAAGGAATGTTCGAATGCTCTCGTTTTGCGCGTTTTATTCCATCATACAGACGGCAGGAATAAAACTATTTGTTCCTCACTTACCAGGATGCAAAATCCATAGCGGAAAATGAGCTTTATCGCAACTCAAATGTCGATGTAGCCGTTTTTTCTTCGCAGTGTTCCTTGATAGTAGTATATTCGTCATTAATCAATTTCCAATAATCTATTTTAAGGATGATTTAATGTAAAATAGTTTTCATTAAAATTTCGTTTAATGAACTATTCGTATGAAAGTTAATGGAGGAATTCAAGTAACAAATGATATTAGCAAAAAGTGAAGGTTTTAAATATTAATAGAATGTACGTAAGAAACTATAAAAAAAGCTTAAATATTGAATAATCTTTTAGTAGTCGGTTTCTCTTTAATTAATCTGACGAATACTTACGATACTGAAAAAGTAAAGTTTTATCACATTTATGTCGTTTAACATTTAAACTTTATAATTAGTAAAATTGAAGCGTGTTTAATTAATTATGAAGCAGGTATAATGTCGTCAGAACATCAAAATATTAAAAAAAAAGTAAAATATATAATATGTAAAAAATTTTAAATTTATTATAATTAAATAACAAAACAAAAATTAATGAAAACAGATTTATCTTGCAATGATTGAGCTTCAAAAAGAAAATAAACTCGGTACAATAGATGTTTGCAAAGTACACGTTATAATTGTACGAGCATTTGGAATTAAGTAATTTTTGCATAGAACAGTACCATTTAATACATTTTTCAATCTACTTTATTGTATTCCGAAGAATTGAAACATTATTTATTTTAATAATTATCGAAAACATATTTTCCAATTATAATCGTAAAACCTATTTACAGTCTTAAATCTATTTCGAATTAACGTAAACTGGCGATATTTCAACGAACAAGATTTAAACAATAATTTATCTTAGCTCATTACCACAGAAAGAAATGTAGCTAAAATAAAACCAAGTATAAGGACTAAGATAAAATATTGGCATTAAAAAAATTCTATGAAAATCTTCTTCCTCAATAAATTACATTTTTCTCGATTTAATGAACCACGAAAATGCCCTTTTTTTTTATTAAACACGTATAAATATCGTTTGTATAAACTGGATACAGTTTCACCTCCGACATTTGAGAATATCGTTCGTCGTTTCTTTGATGCTAAAATGACTCGCAGCCATTTTGTAAAGGTCACCCTTCGATGCCACCCCTGCAACAAACCGGCTACCAACCCCTGATTCGAATCGGTTCAATTACTCTGAAATGGCGCGGCTCACCGACTTCTTCCACGACTTCCTGCTGCGAAACGATTGACCGCTGGTCACTCTTTGCTTGACCGTGAGTAATTCGATTCCACACTAGACAGGATGGCCATTAAAGAGGAGCCGAGCGAGCGCGAAATCAAGTTTGACATTAAACACATTCCTAGTTTGAAAAGTTGCTTCGACCTGTCATCGTTTTCTTTTTGTGGTATATTTCGAAAGTCGATTTTGGCTATAATTGTGTCAATAAGTATTGACATCTCATCAACTGCATATACTATGGATAAAAGCTTGCAGCCATTTTCTAGGTTCTAATCATATCGCACATTAAAAGTGATGGCATAAAACTAATAGAATATTTTTACATTGTGGATTTTTATGTATTATGAAAACGTTAAATATGCAAAAAAGCGCAGAATGCATTTAATTTTCAAATCGATATACAATATTCAAAGTAAAGTAAAACGTATTGCATTTTGAGGGTGAAACGACCCTCCATTGAAGTACAATTCTTCTATTTTTTTTTTTTAATAAAGATATAAGTTTACATATTATGTTTGACATTTTGGATATTAGTAGCATTTTCCTTTACTTTCGCATTACTAATAGATTTTTCGCTGCAAAGTTTTCCAAGGTAACATATTTCCAAATTCTTTTGAATTCTTACGTTTTTCAAAATGCACAGGAGATTCTAATCTTTTGATCAGTAGTGTGAGGAGTTGTTAACGACGATGATCTACGATAAATATACAACGGACATTTAAATTTTATTATAAATTATCGGGTTTTTTTAAGAATGTAGATACATTTAATATTTGGTGATAACCATTGAGAATTTCATTTACTATAACTTAGGACTCAAGCTAAGATTCGCTGCACTTATAACAAAAAAGAATGTTAAAGTAATGCTATTTGTTCTCACAATCAGTCAGTAATATGAGTTAGAAATAATCCGCCCATTGTAATCCAACTTCAGTTATTAGTATCACATGTGATAGTTACATTTGGGGGACAAACGATAAGAATGATTAGAAAATACGTAAATACAATGGCGGAAAAGCTAAAGAGACAAACTAATAACAATTCGCATGTTCTTAACAAAGATAGTATGCCCATTACACTATATCCAAATGTGATAATTAGAATGCGGGTGTTTATGCAAATTCGTATCTCTTTAAGTAAAACTGTAAGAGTGGACTTTAATGGAGATCCGTTTGATCCTCTAAATGTTGTAATTTGTACATTACTTTAAATATTTGGAAAATTTTCGTGCATCGTATCAAATCTGTTCTTTATTGCAAATTTATATATATATATATATATATATATATATATATATATATATATATATATATATTATTATTATTTTTATATTATATATATATTATATTTTATAATATATATATTATTATTTTCATATTATATTATATTAATATATTGCAAATTTTAATGTGCCATAAGTGCATAAATATTTGCAATCTAGTCATAAGTGTTTGCAATAAAATGACTTCAATAATGAACTTCACTTCATTTCTTATACTCCGCGTAATGCTATCAGGTGGTTATTATTATTAAAAATTACACATCCCAAAGCGATCATAGCAAACGGATTCCACTGTATATGACGTTTAAACAAGCTCCTCATAAAATTCCAAACCAATTGTCGCCGACCCAAAAGGGTGGGACAGTGTATGCAATACTGACCAATTAATACCTGCAGCAGTGAAGAGGGTAAGAAAGTGGAAAATAAACGATTAAAAATCGACAGTGTAGCGGCTGCGGTCCGCGACCCATCAATAAATCACCGGCTAATACTCTCTCTGGGGCGCGTGCCACAGAAAGGAGTGACCGGACATTATCGTTCAGGTCAATTCGTTGGGCAAAATGGAGGAGAAGTGGAATTTCCGGTTTCCCGTCTGGTGGCCAATCCGGTGAAGGTCAGCGGGGCCCCTGACCCAGGTTGAGGGTCAGCCCAAACAATCTTTCCTCGGGGTCAGCCTACCGCGTTTACGCCACTGATTTATGGCCTGTGCTCATGCTCGATACTCCGTTGACCGCTTTCGTGGTCAAAAAGTGACAGTATTCGATCGAAATTCGAAACAGGGACTAATTGGCGGTGTCTAAGCGTGTTTCTTCTTTTACTTAAAGTCAAATTTTTAAGAAGATTAGGATTTGAATTGTGAATTAGTGAGTTCTGACGAAGTGTTAGTGTATTCGTTAGTGTAAGGGTGAGTAATAATAAATTAACCTTTAACTGCTATTGTTGGTCTGTAAGATCGTTACTAATTACTTATTCATCTCTATTTTCCTTTCTGTTTATTACTATGGATAGTTGTTAGTTATAGTATAATGTTCGGTTACTAAAATCGAACTTGAACTCTTTCATTATTGACGTGCAAAGCAAAAATAATTGATTTCGATTGTTTATTTGCTACTTTTATGCTAATAATAACGCAATGAACATTAACGGTGGCACAGACCGCTAATAATGGCTATGTAAGATTTAATGGGTGTAGTTAAGGATTAATGTTAGGTTTTTTTTATAAATTTGATGAATTAATAGGAAAGCGAGAGTAAATCTACAGGATAATAGAAGAAACGGTTCATAACTTTTAAAATAATGCTCATCAAATAAAGAAGAAAATTGCTAATAAACATGAAACAAAAGATTAACATTTTCCAAGTTATAAACCATTTCTCGTTTCGGTTAAAACGTTTCGTTTAAAACGTTTTCGAGTGTTATCATATTATATTGAAACAATAAACTATCCATGTCCTTTTTTCAGTGATTACAATTTTACATGTGCTGATCCCGTTTCTGCACACACATGATGTCTTCAAAAAGAGTTCATTGCTTTTATGCAGCCGGAGTGAGTAAGTCACTCGTTTTAACCAAATCGAACAGTTGTTTATAGTTTTGAAAATACTGATTTTTTGATTCATGTTTATTTGCAGTTCTCTTCTTCATTTGGCGAGTACTTTCTACCTTAAAAGTCATAAATTAAATTTTTATCATCTACTAGAAATGTATTGGCAATTATGAAAGAGATCTAAACCAAAAATTTTACAAATTTCAACTTGTCACTTACTTTAAGCTGTTTTATAGCAAAATAAGTGACAAATTTAATTTTATTTGAGTTTTGACATATTGTTACATTACTTTCACAACTACCGGTACATATATGAAAACTACTAACTTGTACGGTAAAATAAATAATTGCAATAATCGTGGGGTGATTACTATCTTGGTAGTTCTAGTGATTCTTTGTCACATTTATGGTAACTAGATTTATCTAGGGATCTGAAATAATTTGTAACGTTCCGTATCATTTCTGGAAAATTCAAAGCAGACATTTTTTTATATTAAAGGGATCATAAAATATAATAATTAGCTTTATGTAATTTGCTTTTTGCAAAGTTTCTAATTTCAAAATCGAACCATTTCTTGCACAAATATCATGACACCACCGAAAAAATTCAAACTTTCAGTATAGTTACAGCTAGACTGCGGCTGTTTCTGTAATTTATATCACTTTGTGATTTGCAAAACCTAATTAAGATATCTTTCATAATAAATACAGGTAATACTCAGCAAACGGATATCTTTGAAACTGATACCGTTTCGGTATTATCAATACCAGTCTTTAAATTTCGATCTAGCATCGAGTGATATCAAAGATATAGGTATCAAAAAGTATCGACATTTGTTTGCTACCTACACGAGGGTATCGAAACCAAGTTGATTAACTGTAGGAAAGTATTGATACCTATTTGATTATTATTTTAACATACGGTTCTAGAAGTCTGCGTTATTTATAGAACTTACATATTGATACTTTTGGAATAATATTAGACAACTATCAATCTTTTGGTAAGCTATTAAATGAGTCTCGAGGATTTTGTAAAGTATCAAACGGATATCAATACCTTCACGGTGTATCAAATTGGTATCGATACCATTATGAGGTATTAAACGGGTATTGATTCGGTATAATATCGATTAAGTATCGTTTCAGAAGTATCAGTATCGATTTTCGATACCGAGTACCTAAAATATCGATACCTTCCGATACTTTTCATTAAGTATTTTGGTATTGAATTGTTTAAATATCACCAAAAGTATCAGTATCAGTTCGATCACTACTTGCCATAAATAATAAATTTCTGTTTATGTCACAACTCTTGACTCTTTTCTACTAATATGTGCACAAATAGCCGCAGTATAATAATAAAAAAAAAACAAAATCCTTCAAGTAAACGTTAGAGACAATAATTCTTACGAAATAATCCTTATACACCAAGAAGCCGAACCTTCTTGGAAATTACTCTATTCCGCTCATCAAACCTCTTCAAGAACTCGTAGAAAATCCAGCGGTTCGACGTTTCGCTCTCAACTCTTGCTCTGGAAAGCCGCGAAAGTAGAATCCAACGGCGAAGAGACACCGGAAAACAGCGGCGTGCAGTGTGTCAGCGTTGGATGGAGAGAGAGGCAGAGATTTGCAAGGAACGGCACTGCTAAACGCAAATTGGCGCAAATTGGCGCAGGACGTAAAGCTGCATAAGACGGGGTAAGCCAGTGGCAAGCAATCGCGAGGACGAGTCAGCCAGGCTCCAAAGGGAAGCGGAAGAAGGACGCGAGGAGAGGAAGGGAGGCGAAAGGGTAGGTATCTTCGCTTAAAGAGAAAAGAGAACGCCGTGAAGCGGAGGGAACGATGGAGAAAGCCGGCTAGAGAAGCGGAGGATTCGACAAAAGGGACCGGAGCAAGAGGAAGCTGGAACTAAAGGAAGAGAAGGGACGAAGGAGAGGGAAGAGATCGTTAGGCATGTTACGTCTTGCATCCTGCCAGGACGATGGAACAGCCGGCAGTCTCTATCGTGTACCGTTGCACGTACACCGTGCCCCTTCTGTTCATTCGATGCATGTACGCGCGAGGACGCGCGAGCACGCCGCGCTGCTTTTGGCAAGCCCATCCCACGAGCCGTCTTTCGAAAACCACCCCCTCGTGGATAGCGAGGGCGACGAACTGACGCTACGCCCGTGCAACATGGCTCTCTCGTAACTCTCCATTGGCCATAAAATGGCGTTGCTCCGATTCAGAAGGAACATTATAGCCTTGATATCAGGATGTCAGTAATTCATTTCAATCAAAGGGTCCCTCTGAAACCAAATCGATTAACTACACTTCTTATTAGCATCCGAATTTTATTACTTAAATACGTATTTAGCGTTGTGTTTCTCAACAATTAATTCGATTAGCTAAATACATATTTAAAGTTGTATTTTTCAAACATTGATTTGATTAATTTTTTGGCATACAATGAGGTTTGATTTTGAACGACTCAAATACTGTTCGAAGAGTTCCAGGACAAGTTCATTTACAACTAACGAGAACGCGTTACATCAATTTTTGCGCTTTGTTAAATTCGCACATTTAGTGTTGGTATCTGTGTATTTGCTATTTAAAATCGGGTGGATATTTTGTTTATAACAGATGTTTCGCATCAAGTAGAATGTGAACGGGTAGCAGTGTTCACAATGTCCAAATTCATTGGTGTTTACTCACAACCTCGTTGCTTGTTTCAAGTTTTCATTAAAAAATTCAACGAATTTCGTTCCGCAAGCGCTGTACTCATCTGATCAAGCACCGTGCGATTTCTTCCTATTTTCATTATTGAAACAATCTGTACAGGGACGTCGTTTTATATCGAATGAGCCGATAAAACGAAAATCGTTGAAGGAGTTGAAGTTCATTTCAGAAACTGAGTTCGAGCTATCTTTTGAAGAATGGAAAAGCGTTGGCGCAAATGTATTGTAAGTAATCAAGATTACTTTGAAAGTGATTAAAGGGATATTGACGAATAAATGAATGATTTGAATTTAGTTTGACTTGTCCTGAAACTTTTTGAGCAAGGTGATATGAGAAAGATGCACAATTCAATAATGGGTAGCAAAAATGATACAGACAATAAAAACTGCATAAGTATCGTGATACAGTAACTGAAAAAAGTATTCATACGCTATGAACCCTTGACTTCTATTAGAAGTATCTTTTTCAGAGCAAATACTGGTTAAAACATGTTTGAACATCAACAATCTTTAACAAATTAGATACTAATCGCAAATGTATTAAAGATATATTAGGGTTTTAATTTATTGTTACACAGGAAAGGATATTGCCAAAAGTATTCAGAAGTCTATGGTGTATGAATACTTTTTTCAGCCACTGTAGTAATATAGTAGAACGTCGCGTATCCGAATTTCAGTTATCCGAATGACCGATTATCCTGCCCTAGGATACTGAATGAGCCGTGTGTGTATATAGTTAAACTGCGTATTTAACAATGCTTATATTTCGGGATAGGTGTCCTACTTGCACCTGAAGAGATATTACCGAAAGAATTTATTACAGCGTTCGTTGTTTGCTGAGGAAGACGACGTGGAAGTTTTACACTTTTATAATTAACTTCATTTACAAGATTGCATGCTTTTGCTAGGCAATGCACAAGAAAAATTGGCATGCAATATACCTGAATTTAAAGGCTATTGCAGTGATCATATTCATGAATGGAAGGATATAAAAATGATTCGAGATATAAAATTATGGGTGATGATGATGATACGATTTCATCAATGCTTGGCATAAGCGATAATACAAAGATAACAAAAATGAAAATATGACAACATGAAGTTGCCCAATGCACAACGAAACTAAAAATGTATTGGGTATTGCATTTTAAATGGTACAACATAAAAAAGTAGGTGCTGTATAATTAGAGGAAATCAAACAACTTGGAGGTATCTAGAAATGTTTCATTCATTTTGCAATGCACATTGGATTTTGCTGACTAACAATAAGTATGGATTCTTTTCTATAAAATCATTTATATTTAAAAATTGTTTAATTTCTAGCTGATTTATGATTCAGTCAAAAATTTGATTCATTCAGATCAATTAAGCGAAAAATTGATTATCGAGACGGATTTACATCCCAATTAATTCGGATAATTGACGTTCTATTGTCTGTTTAACACGGAGATATCTCATTTCAACGCAGTGTATTTTGCTTATATAGGATGATGATTATCATTTTTCATTACCGAATCCATCCGAATATTCCAAATATTGCGTTAATCAATATTAATCCTTCCATCCTGGAAAACTTGGTTGCGTGTGTACTACGGTTCTACGAGAAAATTTAGCCGCCAGTATATATATTGACATTGCAAACAGTGTAATATCTACTATTTTGCAACATACGAATGCTGAACAAACACTAAACAGTATGAAGTAGTCTAGGTATATCAGATTCTACTACTATATTTAGCTCGATTTCTTAATTATTGCTAAGTTTCAACAACTGATTATGGTTACGATAGTCCCTTTCAGAATACCAAAGTTTTGTTAATAATAATTTGGTTAAATTTGATCAACCGTTTGCTTGCTATCGACGCTTACAGGCGTCAGAGAGATTCGCACGTAGAGTGTTATTTGCGTCTTCTGGCGATTAATTTCGGTGTTCGAAAACTTTACTGACGTTTTGAAACACTCAAAATCTTCTTCCATCTGAAAAATAGGAAAGAATTGAAAACAGACTGTTAATTTAACGCGATGCAATTCAGTACTTTAATGACTTCTATATATTCTTTGATTGAAATCCGCCGTAGCGTAAGGGTTAGGTAGAAAATTTTAAAAAAGGCGGTACACGGTCCGTAATACTTACTTATACGCGTGATGTCTGATCGGAATAATTCAACACAATAAACATACAGGCACGCATCACTTAATATCAATAGGCATCGAATCTTTATGCATTTATGACAAATATAGATTCGCAAAAAGAGACAGACTGCAAATAATACGCAGGAATATACAAAATATTCAATGTTAAGCACAAATTATAATATTTAAAGGATCAAACGATTTTCTATTTAAGGACCACTTTATTAATTTTTCTTGTAAAGATACTAATTTGCATAAACATCCGCAGTCTAGTTATCAATGTTCCAGAACAATTCGTTCCCTACGATACAGTTTTGAAAATGAATTTAATTCGTATTATCATAGGGTTACTTATTGATGATCGGAGGATTTTTATGTGTGGTATGGTTCTTTGTAAGAAGATGGGGTGTGATAGAACTTGTAATTGGAGTAGAAGTTGAAGTAGAAGGTTATAGGAGGATGATGTTTCAGTATGATAAAATAGACATGTTGCGTTTTAGGAGAAAGATTTGTGGTCTAATTGTAGTATAGTGTGACTAAAAGATGCGAAGATTTGTACAAAATCGAAGATTTGATAGCTTTGCACATGCAATTTTTAATCATACATTTATTTATCTGTGTAGTTCCGGAATATTTTTTTTTAAAACAACGAACGCATTTGGAATTTTGCAATTTATTTTTTTTATTTTCTTTCCTAGTTTTCAAATAATCTTACGTCAAATATTAAATATGGCGAACTTCATCTTGATTATTACTTCAGAAAACTTTGCTTTACGAATCAATTTAAATTTGTCTATTTTTAACTCTCCAGACCTTGTTTAGAGTTCTAACAACAGAGGCCTTGGGAACAATAAATAATTCCCCTGTTTTGGAATATTCTTACATTTCAAAAATTAGAAAATGAAGTTGATGACTACATCTATATTTTCTAAAAAAACTAAATATTTCATTTGGCAGTTAACTGTGACAAATATATGAAAGGACTTCAAAATTAATCTACATATTTTTGGATATCGCGATATGTTCTTTCCAGAAAATATTCATAAGATAATGCCAATTTCAATCTTACGTCACGCCTATGCAATGTTATCTTAATGCATAAGCAGAGTAAGCCTAATAAACCAGTTGCATATGCATAAAGAATACTTTAAATATTTTACCCTATTAGGATATCAATGTAGATTGAAATTTTGAAGTTCATCTTTAATCAACATTATGTGCTTTATATATATACAAAGAGGCAAGGTAATAATATACTTGTATTAAATTTTCTGATAGTCTTAATATGTAGATCAAGAGTTCCAGTTTTGAAATTCATTGTTACTGCAACCTTAACATAAGCATACTTATATAAGAATATAAATACCTATAATGATCTCATTTTCTAATCGAGTTAACATGCAGATCCGAAGCTGCGTCTACCGGAATCGGTTTTCAGTGTAACTTAAATGTAAAATAAAATTATATGCTAACGCAAATCACCTGTATTTATTCCATCAACGAATCGCCTTAAGTTAGCCAGAAATTACCAATTTCTATTTAAATGGCCTTAAAAAAGCGCCAAAGGTAAACAAGCAACTGTTACAAGATGCTATAAATCCAACCACGTTTCACAAATTTTCAATCATGATTAAACAAGACTACGTACCTTTAATTAATTAACATTGAAACAGATTTAATTAAGTAACATTGAAATCTTGCAGAAGTCAGCAAAAATTAATCTTACGCAGGTTGATTCCTTTCCTAGTCCCGTTCGCGAAGGCAAGTTCGAAACTGCTTCGTCGGGAAGTCCTTATTGACTGGCAAGGGACGGGACATCTTGGAAGCACGATGGGGTTGCTTAGGCAACTTCAAATTAATTTCAAACATAGGGAGAAACAATACTTAATGCCGTAGAGGGCGTTGGGGTCTCGAGTAGCGGAGCATCCCATAATAATTATTTTCCAATGAAAACTCAAATTGTCGGTGGGATCAGGCACGCGAGCTACCCCTATCGCGTCGGGGATAAACTTTACCAGGTAGGGGGATGTCTGTCGAGAATGTCAAGATGACGGCGAGACTTAGGGACGAATAAACACTTTTAATACACATAATGAGAAGTAAGAAATTTAGAAATTCTGTAGCATGATAGCTCTCCCGATTTTTTTTTTTTTAGCAGTAATAAGGACATTTCTATTGGAAGCCTCCTTTTGAAATTATTTTTTCGAAGTGTGTTCCTTGACAAGATTATTTTTAGCCTTTATATCCTTCAGCGTGATAACTTGGATTCTTCGCATTAGAATATTTTACTTTAACTTTTTTTTTATGAATAAATTGTTGGCTCTGTTTTTGTTCATAAATAGATTGCGAAAGTTTCTACAATTGTACGTATTAATTATTCTGGTAAGGAATTATCAGCAGTGACAAATTGTTTTTCATTTTTTCTAAATTTATTTATATGTTTTTAAGTTTATGTAGTTTATTTAGAATTCTTAGAGCTTATTTTCGTTTATTTTTTTATTTTATCAACAAGCTCTTTTTGTTTCCAAAATTCATGTTTGGTGTTTGATTATTATCGACCTAAGTTGTCTTGATATTGGACGGTATTAATGAAAATGTTTAATACTGGACTCAAAAATAATATGTGAAAAACTAAATTTTAAAAAACATTGTAGGGGATCTTAATGACCCTACTTTAGCTTTTAGGTGGATTTGCGGAGCTTCGGTAGCTCGTGGTTTATATTGTACAGGTTCTTTTGGTAATATACATGAATAAAAGAATAAATATTTTCGAAAGGGGACATAGTCTCTTGAAATTTAAAACCACTCTTCTTTGTCGAGAACTAATTGAGAAACAGAATACAAATTGGGGAACACAGTCTTAAATTTAACTGCTTATTTGTTCGTATAATATACCATTTAAAAGTACATTTTCAGGCATAAAAACATATAAACATATTACAGATATAAATATAAATTAAATTAAATTTTGTACACTGATTTTCTCTATTTATATGCTAATCACTGTTAGTAAATCATTCCCAAATTTTCAATGCAACTCCATTACTTATCACTAGTCTGCAGATTTTTATGCAAATTTCTATCTTCACAGGCATAATTAAATGAGTGGGATTTTAATAGAAAGCCGCTTCACCCTCTAACTATTATAACATATGCTTTACAAAGGATGTTTTCCATAAATGCATAATGATTTGCAGTATATTTATTACATTTACGATTGCGTTACTTTCACAAAATTTCAGATATTCACTAAAAATCACTTAAAGAATTCTATTAAATATTTTAAATATGTACGATGTTTTCCCTAAAAGAGACCACCTAATTTTTTTCTACATTATGCATTTATACAAAAACTTAAAAACTTTGAAGAATTCCCATAAATGAAAATATTTCTTGTAGCGCATTTAATTTTCGGTACGATTCAAATCACATACCAAATATTTTTCGTGCCGTTTCCAGGTAAATAATTTGGTGTCCTGTTTTATTTGAAACACCCTATACATTTTAATCTTACCAAATGCAATGAAGAATTTTTCTAAGATCAATTCAGCATTCGATAGTGCATATCCACCTGATATATCTCATTCTATTCTTCTGATATAAGCTGAAAAACGTCTGCCCTTCCCAAAACTGAACATGCATTCCAGCAACGACTGGAGACAGCGCGAATTAAAAGCGATCCAGGGCACGAGATCCACTTAACGCCAAACTGCTCACCCCCGCAACTTCCTCTGCGAATCAGCGACCAAACCGTAGGAACGTGTTCCAAAGAACGCGTCGGTCGTCGCGCGGCAAAATGCGGAAACGTTGTCGTCGGTTTCGGAAGGCGGAGGAGCTTGCACTCGCTCGTTCAGTGCAGGTACAAGAGACACGGGTGACGTTAATGGAATTCGATCCGGACCAGGCGGTTTTCGAGACCCGTCTAACCAGCCCAGAAACGGAGAAACGCGAAACGCCTCGCGGAGAGGTCGCGTAATTACGAGGAGAAGGCTCAAAGATGCTGCTGCTGCAAGTATACGCTCCGCCTTGTGTGTTGCGCAGCGCGGCGTTTCTAATGCCCCGAGGACACAAGATATGCACGCTTAATCGCGCCGCTTTATTCGACGACGTATCCACAAGAAGTAAGAAATTTTTAATACGTAAAAAGACACTAAGGCCACTAGATTTATGTTATACTAATTACAATGCAGGATAGAATGCTAAAACACTTGGGATACCTGTCTATTTCGTATAACACTGTGCAACACGAATTTGGGCCTCTAATAATGAATAGACAATTCTCGTAGATTTTTGTGCGCTGAATACGAATCCGCAAACCGTTTTCCTCCTACACGTACAGTTTTTGAGAAATTTGATTTTGAAAAAAAATGCAAATTTTCAACTTTGAAATGATTTTGTGGTTAAACGATAAGAGTTTTTCGGTTTCAATCAACGCAGAATTATTCTAGGAACTCTCCCAAATAAAATGATATAAGTTATTGTTACATCCAAGACATGTAAATATGTTTAAACAATGATCAAAGTGAAAATGACACCCGAAACGCAGCAATTTTCGCGGATATTCTTCAATTTATTTTCAAAACTAAAGCTGTAGGAGGGAATCCAATCACTCCACGCGATAGAGCAGACATTTTTCTTACGGAAACGACCAAAGAATACTGTTGGCCCGCTTTTGTTTCGAATACAGAATCAAAATAGTTTGGCAAAACGCGTGAGACCGGCAGTGATCCTCATCGCCGGCCAGCGCCTCTCCTGTCGCTCAACGTAACAGAACCGACAAACGCGTGCGCCGCTCTCATTTAGATACAGCATTGTACTTATTATTTATGTATTATTACTTTTTTTATCTATGAACTATTTGTTGACAAAAATACGAATTTTAAAGTGTATATACCTAAAAGTGCTTTCTTCTTGCCTGACGTTTATGTGACCCTTTTGCCTCCCTTTTTAACTGCCAACAGTAATCTGCTAACATTGCAGCACTATCTTATCCATAATAGCGGTTTTCTATCACAGATATACCTATAGATACATAATATTTCAACTGCATAAATTCTCACATTGACACTTCGTATACTAAGACACAGATATATTGATACATCATTCCATTTATGAAAACGTCTGTTAATTTAAAATAAACAGGATTTCCGTATTTTCGAAAACAGTATAAGAATGATCTGTCTTCGCTAATATAATTTCTAGTTTATGTAGCAGCGTCAAACACTTTAGCTATCTTCAGTACATTAAAAAATAACAGACTGTGTACACCTAGCACGACCAGCATGTGCATTTCCCATAAATATATTCTCAATAAGAATCAAACACAAAAGTCCAATGTTTTACGTGTAACTGTCGAAGGATTTATGATAGGGTCAAGCAGCTTCACGTGTTCCAGACACGTTGATTTCCATTATTGCTTCGAATTCCAACGAAAACACATCTGAAGAAACCGATGAAACATCTTCGTCAAAGGGTCACGTTCATTTCATTAATCAAGCTGATTTAAATGACTTGGTACGTGATTTAAATTTACCAAAAACAGGCGCCGAATTATTGGCTTCTAGATTGCAACAATGGAATCTTCTTGCACCAAATACACATGTTACGCATTACCGTAAAAGATGTGAAATATTTAAACCATATTTTCTTTCGCAACAAAATTTATGCTATTGCCCTGATGCTGATACCTTATTGAAAAAAATTAGGTTTTAAACATACAGCCGCAGAATGGAGACTTTTTATAGATTCCTCTAAAAAAAGTCTAAAAGCAGTTTTATTGCACAATGGCAACATTTATCCTTCTGTACCAATTGCATACGGTATAAGAATGAGGGAAACGTACGAAATTTTTAAAATGTTATTAAATAATATAAATTATAAAGAATACAATTGGCACATATGTGGTGATTTAAAGGTCATAGGTTTATTAATGGGACTTCAAAGCGGCTATACAAAATATTGTTGTTTTATGTGCGAATGGGACAGTCGGGCAAGGTCAGACCATTACAAAGTTAAGAAATGGCCAATGAGAAGAAATTTCAATCCAGGAGAAAAAAACATAAAATATCCTAATTTAGATGATCAAAACAATATATATTTACCGCCATTACACATCAAATTAGGAATTATGAAAAATTTTGTAAAAGCCATGGACAAAAACGGAGCCGCATTTCAGTATTTAAAGACAAAATTTCCAGATTTATCGCAGGCAAAGATCAAAGAAGGTATCTTCATAGGACCGCAAATACGAACACTAATGCAGGATACACAATTCGATTGTAAAATGGTACATGAAGAAACAGAAGTATGGACTGCATTTAAAGAAGTGTGCACGCATTTTCTTGGGACACATCGATCACCGGATTACGCCCAAATAGTAGGAAAATTAATTAAAGCCTGCGAAAAATTGGGATGCAATATGTCCCTCAAAATGCATTTCCTACATTCGCATTTGGACTTCTTCCCTGAAAACCTTGGTGACGTAAGTGACGAACATGGCGAACGATTTCATCAAGATATATCTGTGATAGAAAAACGCTATTATGGAAAAGATAGTGCTGCAATGTTAGCAGATTACTGTTGGCAGTTAAAAAGGGAGGCAAAAGGGTCACATAAACGTCAGGCAAGAAGAAAGCACTTTTAGGTATATATACTTTAAAATTCGTATTTTTGTCAACAAATAGGTCATAGATAAAAAAAGTAATAATACATAAATAATAAGTACAATGCTGTATCTAAATGAGAGCGGCGCACGCATTTGTCGGTTCTGTTACGTTGAGCGACAGGAGAGGCGCTGGCCGGCGATGAGTATCACTGCCGGTCTCACGCGTTTTGCCAAACTATTTTGATTCTGTATTCGAAACAAAAGCGGGCCAACAGTATTCTTTGGCCGTTTCCGTAGGAAAAATGTCTGCTCTATCGCGTGGTGTGATTGGATTCCCTCCTACAGCTTTAGTTTTGAAAATAAATTGAAGAATATCCGCGAAAATTGCTGCGTTTCGGGTGTCATTTTCACTTTTATCATTGTTTAAACATATTTACATGTCTTGGATGTAACAATAACTTATATCATTTTATTTGGGAGAGTTCCTAGAATAATTCTGCGTTGATTGAAACCGAAAAACTCTTATCGCTTAACCACAAAATCATTTCAAAGTTGAAAATTTGCATTTTTTTTCAAAATCAAATTTCTCAAAAACTGTACGTGTAGGAGGAAAACGGTTTGCGGATTCGTATTCAGCACACAAAAATCTACGAGAATTGTCTATTCATTATTAGAGGCCTAAAAAAAAGTTAAAATTTGTTGCACAGTGTAATCAAATCAACAAAATATACATTTTATGTATCGTATATGATGGACATCACATTCGAAGCGATCTGTATAACACAGTGGAATCCGCTTATTAATGACCACTCGATTGGAAATTTTATATTAAATTAATTTAATTTCTTTAATTTTATATTATAAATTATTATAAATTGTATACTACATAAATTTTATGCAAATTTTTATGTTTACGAACAAGTTTAAAGAAGTAGGACCATTATTGGAGACTGCTTCACCCTCTAAATATCATAATTTCTACTATACTTTGGATATTTTATGTAATTTTGTGAATCGTATGACTTCTGCATATTTTTGCATTTTTAAATTTCCAATAAATACATAAAAATCCGTAATTTAACGATTACTTTGGGACTTGCAATTTTTTATAAGAACAACCGGCTGATAACATTACACAGAGGATACAAAATTTGCATTATTGACCTAAATTTATTACAAACAATTATGACATTTGTATAGTATATATAGTAGTATTATATATAGTTTAATTTGGTATATTATCGTCATTATTTAGAGATAGTGGCTACATAGCTCAAGTCGTGTCTAACATGAAAATTGCCGTAAGCTTTTCTCTCTTGTCTTTTCTCCATTACATATCTTTACGTACCTATTTAATCATAATTCTTACAATGCACTCATGTGAAATGTAAAAGATGTGCTACGTTAAAAGTAAGGTTTGAAGAAAAGATCCATTTAGAACAAATTTGCTAAGAATTTTTATTGTTCATCTCCAAGTATAACTATTAGACGTGATACCAACAACCGAAATTTGATTATAACGGATGGATTTTTAATTAATTATATATAGAGTGTTTTGGAACTAACTGATTACGATAACATATTGTTATTATTGATAGCGTTATTACAATAACCGGATTACGGATTATAATAATCGGGACTCGATGTATGACAATGGTGGTCATATACCACGGCTCGCAAGTCGCGAGTCGCAATACCAAATGAAGATACTAATTACAGTTCTTGAGTACTTATACAATTTAGTTTTATAAACTTGACACATACTATTTACGTACACGTGTGTAATATTTTACAAGTTTGTTTACTTTATCATGCAGTGTCATGAATACACGAATCGTGAACGTAACTCACTGCTTAACCTTGACTTATGGTTTTGCCATCAATAGCTTATTACTATGTTGTAAAAAATAACAAGCTGAATTAATTGATGTGTTATTAAGAGATGTAGAGTTTCGTTTCAGGAAACATATTTGACCTTTATACGTTTTCTAAAACTCCATTCACAACAGTTCTTATTACATTAAGTTAGTTATTATTTCATCCATAAATTATTTTCAGTATAATCGACAGTTTTGACAAAAATTCGAGAAGATCAATTTAAATGGCTCACATTATATACGGCGTCACTACTTTTATTGACTAATTTTAAGTTGAAAGCAGAATTTGACCGATTTAACTTTGCAATGACTGATTATCTTTTTTAAATAAATGCACTAATATTTTATTCAAGTGACTTTTATTTTATCACGAAGCTCTAAGTAACCGTACCAACTTGCCACTAAAAGCGATGAATTTAAGATGAAGTTAGCTTGATTGTGTTGGAAAGCATTGTTTTGTACGTTTTAAGTAGATTGTGTAAATACTGTAGGTATATTGAAGTTTTAGTAAAGGTACAACTTTGTAAGACGAGATGATAGGATTTTGGTTGTTTCTAAGGAAAATTCCTGCAATCTTAATGTACTTTTTCACATTATAGTACGTTACTTCATTTATAATGCCTAAATTGCCTTAGCATTTATTACAACACAAATTTAAAATTTAATTTCCGTGCTACTACTTTCGATAAACATACGTTAGCACATTATAATTATTCATACCCGTTTGAGTAAATTGATCCCAAATATTGAAAACTTCTTAAATACGATTTTCTTTTAATTGCTAAAGGAATTACCTAACCCGAGGTAATTCAGGTTTAATTCAAACTGATATTATTTTAACCCGTAATTAATTCAGATCAACATCAGATCAACTAGTCTGCTTTATTTGTAAACTTGTAGGTACCATTGTTTTTCGAACAGTACTCAGACTGTACGCGGCTGCATGCTCCAACTTTTGAAATATAATATTGAATCATGATTTATAATTAGGAATATAGTAATATATAATAATGAAAAAAGAATATTTGGCTCTTTATAACCCAAATGCAATAATTAAACCGCGAATGTTTATACGTTTATGGAAAACATATGCAATATGTTGTATATATGTATAAATTTGATATGCAAAAAATTTCAAAATTGCGTAATATGTAATCAAAAATAAAATGTGGAAACATTATATTTAAAACGTGAAACAAGTCCCCATTTGGATTCCTCTTTCGTAATTACGCTCCTAACGCTCTTTCCTAACGCTCGCAATTCAATAATACTTTTAAAATTGGAGCTCACTCATAACACCTTTATCACATTGAAACGTCTAATGTGTAAGTAGAAAACCTGCTTTACAATCCTCTTCATCAGCAACCAAATACTACCGAATACTTGATCACGAAGACGCTGCTGCCTTCACCTACTAAACCACCCCGTACATCAGTCTTCCCCCCGTTACTTCCACCCCAGAAACGTTCAGTTCTCAAACCCCGGAACCTGCAAACTTCCATCGGGGGGTGCGTAACACCCGACGAGGCGTGATAAAAGAAATCTGGCCTTCTTCTGGTCGTTTCTCGATCGAAGTCTCGAAAACAGAGTAGAAAGGGAGAAAGAATCGTGGCTTTGCTATTGCACCCCTGGAACGTTCCATGTGCGTGGGAGATCCCGTAGGATATCAGGATCCCTGGTCGTCTGGAGCAGCAACACGCCGGATCCCCTCTTGTGGCAAGCCCAGAAGGTTACCATGACGACCAACGCGTGACGTAACCACCCACCAGCGGGCCCGCTGAAACAAATGAAGGCACGTCCTCCTTCGTATACCACCCTTGCCGCCACCCTCTTTCCACCCAACTCCCTTCTAGTCTGTCCCGCTCTTTGCCTTCACGATTCCCAGCCTCCACTTGCGGGATCGCACCGCGAGCAAGTGGTCCAGAACGTGGGACGAAGCTAGAGAAGGTGGATGGAGGTGGAAGAAGAGGATGACGATGCGCGCTAAAGGAGAGGACGAGGATGCTGGCAGGCAAAATTACAAGGACCCGCCAGGTCCTCGGGAAACTTGCCTATGAAGTCCTCGTTGCGGGGAATATGCAGCCCGTACCGGCGTCTGAGCAAGTTTCTATTTTACGGGATCTGTTTCTCCGGGGCACAAAGAGGATCCGTGGAATTTCGCTGTGCCACGGGGATCGAGGTTTCACGGTACTGGATGCTTTCGAGGGGAACGGAGAAAGCTTCTACGGAAAGGAGGATAGGGCTAAGACGTGATTATAATTGGGTGGGAGTGTGTACAGGGTGGCTACAGGCAGTATTTGCACACTATTATATGTGGTCTACTTCAAGAGTAATGAGATACATTTATCCTAGTTTTTCTAGGTTCCATTTTAAACATGCTATCTACGTTAGGAATTAAGACATAGAAGACTGGTCAATTTAAGCTAATAATTCGGTAATACGGAATGATTTTAATCTTATAGAAACGTATGAAGTAGAGTAACGATTTAAAGTATCATTTTGCCTAGTGGCCGAATTATTATCGACAATAAAGAGAACAAAAGGCTTATTTTTCGGGTTTTATAGGATTTATAGGGAAAGCCTATTAATCGGCTCCCGGTAAATAATGCGTAGAATCTAAGTAATTGAGGCATTGGATGGAAAAAGGACACATATGCCAAAATGTCCTTTCGACATTTCAAAGTTTTCATTAAGGCATCATTTAATGAAAAGTAATATTACTATATCTTTAAAAAATCGGTCTTTACTATTGTATTACTTGTTATTAAATAATATCTCAATGAAAACTTTGAAATTGATTTCCTCGAAATGATATTTTGGCGTATGTGTCCTTTTTTCGTCCAATAACCCAATTGTTTTTAAAGTGCTGTGGAATATCCTGTATCCAGGGACTTAAAACTGGTATAATTTTGGTACCGGCATTATGCCGGAAAAATTATACCGATACCGATATAATACCGAAATTGATTATTACCGAAGTATCGCTACCGTTATGAAACCGTGAACCGAAGTAAATACCGGTATTATTTCGGTATTCCGATTCCGAAAATTGTTAGTCTGACAAATCTTTATGGTCTCGTTATCGAACGTGAAGACTGTGTTCAATTATTTTAGTATTCAGTAAACTAAACGTGAAATGCAGTTTTCTTTTTCTTACATTGGCATATGCTGTAGTTGATGCATAAATATAGCATTAAAGCGTAAAAAAAAAAGTATTCAATGTTACTGTTTCAATGTTCCAGTTTCAAATTGTAGAAGTAGTACCGATCAGTTATATGTATTTATTCTTGCAACGATCACGATACTGTATGTATTGGTTCCGATATAATACTAGGAATATAATTACGATATAAAAATAATACCGGTATTTTACGTTTCGGTATTAGTCCTTGCCTGTATCCGAATACTCTTTATTGACACTCTAACATCCAAACGTTCAACTGTGCCAATGTCTTATTAGGTATCGCATGATTTCCTGTATTGCAAACATTTGGAGTTTACATAAAATATACTTTCTAGTGTTCAATCGATAATGCAGTTATGCTTGTTAAAGCATTTGTGTAACTTGGCATTGGAGAAGGTATAAGATCTTCGTAAATATTTAAATAACTAGTCGATTTCCTTGATTTCCGTTTAAATAAATGCAGTTTAATGTTAGAATATTGATTCTTCTATTACCCGAATACTTATATATCTTGTTTTGGGAAACAAAACCAAATGAAGACCTCTTTTCCAGTGTGTAAAGCAATACTGGAAATTTGCGCGAATTAGGACATTTAAGGGAAATCACAAGGACAGATCGTGGATAGTCCGACTCCGACTTGGGTGAAACATTGTAGGCTTATAAAATAAAAAGGGAAGAAATGTATTCTTTTTTTTTAGTCGTAAGAATTTTAGCGAGAAGGAAAGGAACCACCCTTCAAATTTTGATATTCAAAGTTTTTACTTGTAAGTAGATAGAAATAGAATAAAGATTGAATAGTTTATAATAAGGTAGAACAAAATGCTCAAATTGAACAGATCTTTTAAAAAATGTTTAAGAAAATGCATTCGTTATATTTATTTAAAAAATTAGAGCGATTGGTTATATAACAAACAAGGGAACATTTTTATTTCAATTCCACGTCCTTGTTATCAATGAATAATTATTAAGTTACTGATTTTTATACAAATACATATTTTTCAAACGCAGTTAAAAAATTAGAACATTAATACATACTTCTTTCAGTCTCGAAGTATTATGGTACATTGTTTACTTTGTAGTGTATTTTAGTACACTACGTGTATTCTGCCATTTTTATATGTCTAAATTTCTAATAAATGCATAAAATTTTGCAATCTAATAATTATTCCTTCTGTTCATTTCAGCGTTCTTCTTTTAACAAAATCAAGTACTTATTGCACCTTAAATATAATTATTGTTATTCTGTAATGCATATTACGTCATCTTACAAGCAAGTTATAACTTCTTATTCGAAAGAGCGCTGGAATTTTTGATAAAATAAAATCGTTACACAGTGTACAAATAGCCCGATAATAATAACAAATACCTGATAATAATAAAAAATTATGACATTTGATATATCTATAATATGTATTAAAATAGGATTAAAATCTTGTCGGAAACATGAATTTTAGCTTTCGGTATTAGTTTTTGAAGGACGTTGGATGTTTTTAAGTTTCAGAAGAAAGAGGATAACTATTTGGATGTTCCATAGTTTTCTCGAATGGAGAAAATGTATTTTCCGCGGTTGTTCCTTGTTTCTATAAACGGTATGAACGCGTTTTAAGAGTAGCCATTTAAAGGTTCCGTTTTAGTATTCCACTGTGGATGGAATAAAAGGGAACTGCAAAAGGTACTTCGAGGTGAATTTTTCTTCTTTATACGTGGTATGAAAGATTCAACTGTGCAAAGAAAGGTGAACAAATGTACAAATCGTTACTCATAAAAATCTCTATATTCAATTGATTGTTACAATACAACAATTTAAAGTCGTTAAAAGGATTTGAAGTATTCTAATATACAGTATGTTATAATATAAAATTCGATAACGGATATGTTTCGAAATTAAAAAAAGGAAGCACCACTGATTTTAAAATTATACAAGATCCTAAAAAATATATATCTTTCGAGTGTACACACATTTATCAATTTCTTAGAAATTTAAACTTTATTAAAATACATAAGAATGATTACCCTAAATAATTTATCCATTCCATTATTATCCATACAATAGATTGATTGATAATAATTTACGTTCCAATAATTTATGTTTATGATTATCGGAATTTACACTGAAGTAACTGAATTCAATTGTAAGTTGCTCACTGTTTTGGTTATTAATGCGATCAAAATTAAAAGAGTTCACACACCTGATTAAAATGATACTTGGTGATAGGTCAGATAATATAAGATAGTACAGCAGAGACTCCTATATTCGAACCTCCATTATTCGAATACTCTAATGTCCGAACATTCTCTGATCCGAATATTCTGTTATCCGAACAGAGAATTTTCCATCAAAAGATGAAACAAATCTACAAATAATATAAGATATAACGAATCGCACTCGTGGCGTGGATTATGGCATATATTCAATAAAGGCAGATTCTATTTATGATAGAGTTTAATTTGAATTCGAACTGTAATTTTAGTTCCTAAAATCAAGTATCATTGAATACAAAATACGTGTATGTATAACGTTTTAATATTTTATGCGTGATACAATATGCAAAAATGAATAACTTGCTTAACATATGTAGGTGGCCAAAAAAGTGTACAACAAAAAGTAACAGAAGTGAAGTATAGTATGATAAAAGTGATTGTTCTATTATTAAAGATTCCTTTATCCGAACATTTATGTCTCCCTATTAGTTCAAATATGGAAGGCTTTACTAAGGTAATGTAAACAAAATTGTAAGAGTTTACATCGTTGATTGAAACGTCCTTTGGTGGTAGTTCAAATAATGTAAGATAATAAATACGGCACCAGATAAAATTTCGTTCCAATAAATGGAATTTTATTATACCTTAAATCTACATCCAACCGAAACATATCCAAAAGCTGTTCTCGCTAAATACGTTGTAGTACCAAAGCGAAGTCGAACAGAAACAAAAGATGTTCATAGATACAACGTTCCACTTCCTTTGATAGAAGCCGCCTCTTCGATAGCCAAGCGTTCAGCCCCGCAACGAAAGATTCAATTCCGCGCTCGCAACACGCCTCGATTCTCACGGCTTCTTTTTACGATTCCCAGTATTCTCTTCGCCGCACGGCTTTTCCTACTTTTCTTCCGGTGGACTTCTTTTCCGTTCACCGGAGAATAGGTAACGAGGGGTCGCGTGGTCGAAATTCGAATCAGTGTGCCCTCCAGGCCACGGAAATGGATGTTGCGATGGAAACGCTTTCTTGGTTCCATGGACTGAAACTCTCAGCACTTTACTTTTTTTTTTCCTTTTTATCGGAATTCTCTTCTCTTGCGATTATTATATAAGCCGATATTTATATAAAAATAATTAAATTTAAAGCAATAATGCGAGTAATGTAAAACAAAATTTATTTAATGAAAAGGAAAGTGCATGATCGATAAAAGATATGTACGCACATAAATTGGAAGACATTATATTAACACTATTTTTTCTATGAGTGCCAAACGATCCCGTTTAAAATTTTAACTTAAAATTATTTTCTAAGTTTGATCGTTTTTCCTCAACTAACTGTACGACTTTTTCTGTGTTGATTATAAAATTAATTTAACAATACGTATTTCTCTCCACCTCCTCCTGAATCTGATATACTGTATGTAGTATACCTATCTTTATCACGAGGAGTTATTTAAAACGTTAAATATTTCATAACATAGTCTACTCGAAAATCATTCCACATATAAATGTTAACACCATAAAATAACACCATCTCAATTCTAAGAAACAATGTGACAGATTACGGCTGGATTAGAAAAATGTTGGACGAGCAAAAATGCTTCAGTCCGTTTCGAACCGACGATCTGATCACTTCTCCTCTTTCATTATTCTTCCTTCTATACCAAGTTTTATAACATTTAAAATAAATCTTTAAATAAAAATCATAATAACTTAAACTAAATACATTAAAAATCATTTTTTTATTATTTCGAGCATTTGTTTCGACACTTACCTGCATCCAAATGCAAAGGGATCATTTGACACCTTCTGGTAAAAGTAGGTATTTAGAAAGGGGCAGTAAAAATGGTATTAATGAAACACAAGTCATTGTCAAACGATTATTTTATTAATAATAAAAATAGTTTATTAATGACAAAAATATACCTTAATGCAATAAAAATATTTTGAACTATTCTACAATGCGAAGGAAAAGGATTGAAACGTTCTTGACATCAATGTTCCTCAAAGAAAATAATGATCCAAAACGGTGAAACCTAAATGCTATTGCGCGTATTCAGCTGGAATTTTAACACATTCGAACAAGAAAGAGTTGATTTTTTTTCTTTGATTTTGGGACGTAGATAGAGCCAAGAATTTTCCAGTCTTAATTCTGTAAATAACATGTAAATAATAGGATGTGATAATTTAATAGTCCTTGCCCGCCCTCAATTCATTATCAGTTTCCATTTGCCTGCTAAATCATATATCAGCAGTTTTGATATTTTTATCTTTATCATTACGCAAAGTCTCACTTACAATTCAAAATTACACTTTCTCGAGACCTTTTCCTGTTACAACTAATCGTCCTTCTAATTTGTCGCTTTCATCTTTCATTGCCTCTCCTTAAATCTCGTTTCATGAAGCTACTCGAATGTCTCCGCTGATTTCTTCTGTACTAAAGACACGTGTCCCCCCCCCCCCTCCATTTTTCATGATTCGAATTGCTGATTAAACTGATCCACCGATTCTTCCACTCAAGCGCCTCTCTTTCTCTTGTCGATTCACCCTTTCTTAAGAAAACGTTCGCCTTCTGCTGCATTTCCACTGATCTTTAGCTTTGTCCTTCCGTTTCCTCCTTTTTTTTTCGATGGAAGAATTCGCTGAAAAAGAAACATTTGGCACCTCTGCCATCTCTTGAATTCGTACAACTTCTCTCTCCGAAACGTCTGCACCTTTCTTGTGAAACAGAACATAAAGAGGATAAAAGTTTCACGAATGTTGGAAGCTCAGTCGAGCTAATCCTTCGGCGGACCTTTGTTGCGGGAAAGATTGAATAAGAACGGTGAGGGTGGCACGCTCGTAAAGCATATTGAGAAACTTTTTTATCGCTGCCTGTGTCGCGAAACACTGGTTTTATTAGATTCTGGAGAGGGGATGGAATGGGAATATTACGTCACGATGTCGGGAGTTGCTTCGTGAGAATGTAATTAGCGACGATTAATGAGATATTCGAGTGTTGGGGACGGTTAGAAATTTTGAGAAATGGGAAATTACACGGTAGGTACTTCTGTTTTTGCGTAGAATGGTGGACAATTTCTTATACCTACATTTGTGGTTTAATCCATTCGTGACTATTTTTTTTTTAATTAATCTACCGATTATCGGATCTATAATGAGTGCTATATTATGATAATTTTTAAGTTTAACATATATGTTCCGTTAGCCATGGAAAGATTATAATGTAATAATTTAAAGCAATAGATATATTTGCAAGTAAAAATAATTGATTATACCACTTTGTATAAAAACAAAAAAGTATGAACTTAAAGCTTCGATAGTAGTACGTTTTTAAATAATACAAATACGTTTTTGTTGTCAATATTAAATACAAATGATTGCTAATTAAATGGCGAACTTTCCATCAACCTTCAAACTTGAAATAAAATAAGCAACATTGTCATAATATTAACTGTAATTATCTTAGATTTTGGTTTAGAATTGTGAAGGAGCGTTGCGCTATCCCCATTACCGGACACAACAAAGATTCGTGATATAACTTATGAACAGTTTTGGAATAATTTGCGACGATCACATATGTAGTTTTCCGAACACTCTGGTATATGTGAACACGTTTTGCGAACTCATTCTTTACAATTTGAGCATTGTATCCGGTCTTCATTAAAAGATTTCAAACAACCTACACAGGTCGTTTCCTGGTTTGTGTATTGGGGTGCTAATTTTGTTTGTCATAATTTTATTGGGTGCATTTTTTAGGTCGTCCTCACTCCACAATCCCCTTTTTCGATTGTTTGTTATGAAGATTCGTCCAAACATTGAAAGTACCTCAATTAAGAAGCATTTTTACTGACCGATAATAGGGAAAGGTGCGTTGTCCGATGTTAGGGACTGTTAAGTCATTAAAAAAATCTCCATTTATCAGAACGAATCAACGGAATATAATAAATTCAAATGTAATTGATAGAATATTTATCAAAGTATGTAGTAACGCTTCTTATATATTTTTAGTCACACAACTTTAACATTATACCATATATCACTCTATAATTTACGTGATACATACACTCCTTCGCTGTCGAATACAACAATAACTTCACTTCTTTCTTTATGTGAACACGACTGACACGTATCGATTCCTACATAGCGTTTATTGAAGCCCCGTCCTAATTTTCGCGGTGTTGTTCTGTAATCGTTTCTGATTTCACGATTATAACTACTGCCCAGTATTAGGCGCTGTCCTATCGGTAATAGGCGAACTTTCCCTA
Organism: Eucera pruinosa; assembly: GCA_028830335.1. Lineage (NCBI taxonomy): Eukaryota > Metazoa > Arthropoda > Insecta > Hymenoptera > Apidae > Eucera > Eucera pruinosa. Next base: position 2,715,835 of record JAMYCR010000015.1, on the reverse strand, counting down.
TATAATTATTATTTACTCGATGTTTTGTAACGCATGGTTTTCAATTCATTTATTATTATTTACTCGATGTTTTATAACGTATGGTTTTTAATTCATAATTGAAGCTCATAACTATTACTGTTTATAAACACAACAAGTATTATTTTATTCCATTTTATATTTATTTCAATATAAGTGAGACTTCGCTAACTTAATCCACTCTTGAGTTGCCTGAAAGCTCTCTACTCTAATATACAATGTCGTATATAAAATATCAGCAATCATACAGAAACAACTATAGCAATGTATCTCAATACCACCTCACTAAACTACGCTTCATTCGAATTCACCGAGCACTCATTCCGGTCTTTATGCTCTCTAAAAGTTTCCATATCTAAACTTCATTCTCATGGCGCATCTCTCACATACTTCCGTACAAACCCTCACCTCGCTTCATCCACCGCCATACCCCAGAAAACTAAACAACAGACATGCTTGAAAAGCTCTCTTGGTTCTAGACATCTCAATGATCATCGAAAAACATCCCGTATTCTATATAAAAAAAAAAAAAAGAAAATTGCAACTAATCCTCACCAAGTATAATTTCCATTCCCTATCGAAACATTCCATCGCATCGCCACGAACTCGTGCGCATCACACTCGAAACTTGCGGCCATCATCGTCGAGCATCCACAAAAGGGTCGGGCGAAACAGGTTCGCCGTTGATCGTGGAAGCGGATTACCGGTTAAGTGAATCGAACCCTCTCCGATTCCAATTAATCGAAAAATAATTAGCGGCATCCAGAGCCTGTATGGTGGTAGACATGGCAATGGAGAGTCGACGCACAGAAAGGGCGGCGAGGGGTGGAACAATGGGCGACACGGAGCGTTTGTCCTGAACGTCACCGTTCGCGGCATTATCCTTTCAAATTGGTTATTTTCGGTAAATACCGTTTTGAAAAGCCAATAACGCTGTTTTACTATTGTGCGCTCTCACCCCGTCGGCAAGCTTCGATATATTTACGATTTTACCCCCTTAGCGCTCTTCAATAGGGGTGTTGCCGGAGGTGAAGTCGACAAAAGTAATCCCGAAAACGGCACAGGTGATGCAGCCGCTTTTCAGTGGGAAAAAAATCGACGACTCCCTGTGTGGAACGTAAGGTAGCAGGGAAACGCGCCAGGTAGAACGACCCTCGATTTTTGCGGTGATCAGGCGAGTTCACATTGCGAAGTTCGATGCGTACCGAAGATAGATGATCGTTGAGCTAGGGAGAGCGAGTTGCGGAATGCTGAAGGAGCAGGTCGAAAGTGCGGAAGCTAATTTTTCGAGTGGAGGGTGCCGAGTTAGACGAGCTGGGAACAGATAAGGGATGCCCTGTTGCGTTGACGAAGTCGAGAAGTCAAGATCTGTCGCTGACGGCGAGTCTCTTTAGGTATTCACGGGTAGTTACAGGTCGTTCGGGGAACTGTTTTTACTGGTGTTGTATTTGGGAGGATTGGGATTGCAGGGGAAGGTGTGAAGTTAGAATTTGGGGATGATTTGGAAATTAGGGGGTTGATAAGTTGGAGGTTTAGATGACGTGTATTTGATCGTAAGATAAGTATGATTATTAAATAGGATTGCAGAGCAAGGCTCGACCAATCATTTAATCCGTTAGTCACGTCTTTGAAAAGATACAAATTATTTAAGATACATTGCTGGAATACATAGCTGCATATGGAAATTACCTCATACCTCTTTGAAAGAGAATTTTAATTATCTGATGGGATTTCTGAGAAATTTTTGTTACGAGTATGCAAGATATAAAATAGATGGTAAGAAGAGAACAAACGTTTACACGTAGAAAAATGAATATTTTAACAAATAGAAAGAATTTACCGTTAACCTTTGAATTATATTGAAATTGGTGATGCTATCTTTCACATTCCGCACAATCGAAAATCCGTGTAGCTTTCAACTTCTCTCAAAAGGAAATGTTGAGAAGTTTTATATATACTTTATAACATATGTTCAAATAGATCAATATCAACGTATATTTGATACATTTATGATATATTTAACTTTTATTTTATTTGTCAATATTTCTAAGCTATGCAATTCGTTTGCAAGTATTTCAAATTCTTGCTAATGTCTAAAAAAAAGAATTTCAATATATTTGTGAGAAAAGTCCGTGTAAGTGCATTAATTCTAATTTATTATAAAATGCATAATATTACATATAAAAAAAACATTTATTCGTTTAAGATGAAGCAACTTTAATAAATTATACCAATATCAGAAGTATTCCAATTCTCTTCTTAACCTTTTTTCATATTCAACATGCAAAATCCAATCCGTAAATAAGACCTTACTATTGTAAGAAGCAGAAATTACATTACATAAATTGCAATTTACCACATGGCAAACATTTCAAAGGACTTCAACAATATCAACTTTTCCTATATTAACCCTTTGAAGACCAAACGTTTTTAACTCGTGCAAAATACGTTTGACACAAAATACATTTAATCGTATTTTAAACTAAACTGATAGTTCGAAATAAACAGCATACATTTGATGCTGTTTTCTTGAAAAAGATTCAATACCGAAATTTGCAATCAGTTTCGCCAAGTAAGAAAATATTCATCGTTTACTTTTACTGAAACAAAAGAAAATGTTGAATGTACACGGCATCAAACATGAAAGGGTTAACAGCTCTTATTATTAATTCCCATTTCACTAAACCGGTTAAAATCTGGTGTGTCTTTCACACGAGAAATCTTTGGAAGACAGTCAACGGCCGCGAAGAAAACGCAAGAAAAGCGAGAAAGATTGTGCCGTAAATTGTGCACTGGTGTCGGGTTGCGAAACGCGCGCGACACCGTGATGGAAAAGAAACGAAGCGGGGCGAAGTGAAAGCGAGCTGGTAAGAGACGGAGAGGGTGCGAGAAAAGTGAGAACGAGAGAAAGAGGGCTCAAGGTAAACCTCCCCCGGGGCGTCGGCCTTGAACTACATTTTTAATTGCGACTTCCTCGCGCTCCCCACCCCGTTGCTCCTCCAGACGATAAAAACAAAAGAGAAACAGTTTTCTGTCGACGCTGCCGCCGCCAGCGGCCCACTCTCAGTTCCTTTCGCCCCGTTAACCCCCTCCAGAGCCATGTTACCAACGGGGGCCAACTTCTGCCACCCCCTTTTCTCTCTTCCGCTTCCACGGCACCGTCTCCACCTCTTCCTACAGCTTCCTCTTCTCCTGTAGCCTCCGCCTGCAACCTCCTACCCTTTTCTCCGTGCAACAAGTAGCGCGTTCATTTAAGACGTGTCGGCGTTCTTTTGTTCGTTTTAAAAAGGCAAAGCACCGACGAAGTTCCGCTTTAAGGAGAACGGAGTGTTCCACCCCGACCACAGCTCTATCCGCGAGCAACACTGCTGCTGCGATGTCTATGGTGGTGTATTCTGTTCATAAGATTGTTTAGAAATGAAGTAGAGGGACGTTAGACATTTTTTTAAGAGATTTTGATATTTTTGTCTGTTGACTTTGGATAACTGAGTCATTTTCTGGTGTATATGTTTTCGCGGGAAAAATGGTAAGGGTAAAATCTACATTATTTGGGAGGAAATGAGTGACGGAACTTCGTGACTCCTACGGATATGTTTTTAGACGATTTTTGAAAGATTATTTAGGTAAACATTATGTCAACATTTTGCTCTACGAATTAATAGTCACAGATACATTTTGAATGTAACAAAGTATCACAAACGAAGTTTGTAAATTGTACATTGCTTTCTCTACCGACCTTCCAAATTTAACTGATTATAACATAATGGATTGTTCGCATTGGTTCGTATAATATAGAACTTAAAAAATAAGTAGCTAACAAGAAGTCGAAGTAATATAATATTAAAGTAAGCAGAATTTGTTTATTAATTGTTCCGGTTTATGTGTTTTCCGTCAATTTGTCTTCAGAAGTGAACGGATGTATAAGCATTGGCTAAGAACAGGATAGACCACTTATCCAATGCTTTCCTTTGTCACACGGATTTGGGGCTCATGAGCCCCAAATCCGTTTTCATTTTTACCTTTTCGATTGTCTAAAATGTATAACTTTTGCGTTTGCTCTTACATTTTGTATATTAAAATACTTTAGAAGTGTTTACATTCTTTGTCAGATAATGAAACGAAAGATATTCTTCCGAAAAGTCTGAATTTTTAGGTTATCGGTATTTCACAGCATGTGACACGAAGTCCTAGAAGATGATTGGTCTATCCTGTACCTCGTCTGTGGTATAAGTATACTGCGCCCGCGACAAGAAGGCACAGCGTGTTTACATTCCCACTCTTACTGCAGTCCGCTGATTCGCCTATGAACACAGGCAGTGATCGCTATTGGCCGAAGACGCTGTACGAACGTAAACACGCTGTGCCTTCTTGTCGCGGACGGATATTTACCTATTCGTTTAAAATAATTTTTGACGTTATTGTAGAAATACATTTCTCAGTGAGTATAATATAACTAGTTAAATAATTTTTGTAGAAAAGAGGATATGAGCATACTCAATACTTACAGAATACATGCTATATACTATCCTAATTTGACTCAAATGTAGCCAATATTTCATTTAAAAAAGGGATCGAGTAAATAAAATGTTTATATATTTATCAAACTGAACTAATTGTTATACAACATTAACTCTCCCTAAAATTGCAAAACAATGTGCCCTCTTACAAGGCTTCAATTTTAAGAAAAACGAGTTTGAAGATGCGTGGAATTTATTATATGCTAACTTCAAATATCTATCACAATTGAACATTAATTGGTTAAAAATGATTTGAATAAAATTACTCTGATATTAAGATGAAACTTCCATGCTACTGCATACATAGCTGTAATATGTGAATTATATTATGCATTTTATATAGTGTTTTATTCATCTTTAAATCGAAACTTACATTTAGTATATGTATATCCATCCGATGGATTTTTAAAGTTTTGTTTCTTAAGAACGAAACCTTGGATTTGGAACCAAAACTTCTGCACCTCCGCTCAAACAACAATGGCAGCAATTAGTCCATTTTGAACCTGATTTGTAGCAAGAGTTTTTTATAGTATATTTTTCTAACGGTTTCAAGGAATTCGAAATGAATAACTATTAATCCAAGAATCGACGGGGAAGTTATAAGAAATACAATTTTTTCTTATGCAAATTTTACATCAATCTACAATGAACTTATCTGCTCATTTCCTGAATAATTGTTGTACTATTGGATTATCGTCAGATGAAGGTAACAACGAAATTCATTAATCAGAATTTTGCTAACAATGACGTTCTCAAATTTGCTCTAACTTTTTATAACCTTTCCATCGCCTTTCGGATAATTTCTTAAAACCTGCAAAAACATATTCCATAAAAAAACTTTTGTCACCAGTCAGGTCTAAAATTGGCCAATTTCTACCATTGTCCTCTCACTCACGGATCTACTAAAATCCCTAGATTACACCCGCTGTCCCCAAACCGTTTTTCCAATCTCCACACATCCCCTTATCTTCCAAAAGGAATCTTCTATACCTTAAAAAAGAAAGCTCCAGAGACAGGAGTGGCAACCTGACCTGCCTTCTCATCCGCGGCATATGGCTGCCGCGCCAGGGCATATCCGCCTAGTTAGCACGCACACGGTGCTACCGACCCGCGTATACAAACTTCGCGTGGAAACGGATGCGAGAACGGTCCCAGCATCCCATTCATCTCCATTCAATGGACCATCTCGCTTCGTTAACCAGTCTGTCGCATTTTTTACCCATCATCTATATATATATATACATATATATACATAGCCAGGCCAACCCTTTTTCTCGCAATTTGAATACATTGTACCCCTGGCCGACATACATATGTATATCCGACCGATACTTTCGGCTCCTCTGCTTCCTCTCCCCCTTCCCTTTTCCTCTGTACCCCTAACTCTGTCTCAGTCTGTTTTATTCGCTCTTCCACGTTGATTCCCTCGCACGCGTATCGCAGTTTCTACCTGGATAACCCGACGGGGGGTTTTGTGTCGTAGCTTGACCGAGTTTCTCGTCTCCTTTCTCTTCTCCTTTCTCCGATCCCCCCTCCTTCGGTAGTCCCCTGAACGGGCCGATTCTTCGACAATGCGTCTGATTTTGATTTATATGACGCGACCGACAGTTCGAATCACCGAAGGGTGCACCGCGACGGAAATTATAAATTCATGTCCCCCACCCGGTGTTTCATAGCGCGAGCTACGTTTCGCTTCGGGCGATTTGTGTTCTTCTGGTCGCGAACCGCGCGTGTCTTCTTCGACCCCCTATGTAAGCGTACTTTGGGAACCGGGTACGTTCGTTTTCTGTTTTGCCGTTTTACGAGCCTTTGTCCCATCTGTTGATCGATTGAATAGAAACGCTGAGCGTGGATTCGCAAAATAGATGTATGCAGGGTTTTCGGAGATATGGACGTGAATGGGAAACGGGAGTTCGATGCGCTTTGGTAGTTGGAAGAGGGGATATTCCGTTAGATGGCTTATTGAATTCTATATTAGGTGGTTGACATTTTAATGATTTGGTGATCAATATTTACTGTAGTCTCAGCGATGCTTTTGTACAAAAATAATAATTTGTGACTTTTTGTAATATCATAACCAAGAAGTGTATCGCGTAACGAAAGTATTCGAACGATAGTAAACTATACAACACGAAAACATTATATTATACATTGTAATTTATTGAAAGAAACTACATGTGTAGGTACTCTTGGATATGTCCGTGAAATAATTCTACACAAATTTAAAGTAAAATTAAATAATGTGTAGACAAATTACACATTATTCGGTAAGTATTGTCGTTTGAATTCTTTCATTACTTATTATAAATGTTATAGTTTTAATTATTCTTTTTAAATTGAAAAAGAATATATAATCTTTTTATAACTTCAGGTTGAGAAATAGATGTTTAAACATTTTCTTAACGAATCGAAGTTATTAAGAATTTATCTGTATCTAAAGTCTTTTTTAATATTGAAAAGCATTGGATCCTTCCTAGTCTCCAGCTACAATAGAATGTCCTGAGTTGCAGCAAAATTTTACCCAATACTTAATTTACTAAACATCTGTTGGGCATTTCGATAAACTAATTTGGGCTAAATGTTGGAACACGATATATTTGTATCCAGTTATTCCAATACAAATTCTCATTATTTTATAAATAGCAAGAGAAATCAGTGAACTTCTACTACACGAAAGATTCAGTTATTCATACTGTTTTATCCTTTAATATGTTCGAATGCCATTATTGTATCTGTTCAAGAATATTCTAAACACCACCTGGAACAATCCACATTAATAAGTTCCACTTATTCACAATATTTTTTAATATACAGTAAAAATATTTAATTTAAGAAAATTGCATGATTTCTTGTTTTACAACTATTGGATAAAGAATTATACGTCCGTCCGTTTCCAACAAATTTTTGGATGCCTCTCACGCTAGTTCCTATTACGTTTTTAATAATTAATATTTTTATATAAAATTTTTATAAGAAGTAGTTTATCGAATGTACTTTTTGAAAACATTGTAGTTTTATTAGAAAAAGTTTTAGAATTATCCCCCCCCCCCCCCCCCCACCCCAAATCTTGCAAGTTGCTTTTATTTTCTACTGTCGAAATGGTTTCCCTTCTGGATCGCCTCACCCTTACCTAAAGAATTCTAAAAACAGACCACCTCATCCTAAATTTCATAAATAATTACCCGCCAAAGGGCACAATTTTCTTATAACTCCACATGGATCTACATCGCTAATGAGTCTATAATTAGTGACTTAACATCGAGAGACCGTATTCACGCAAAGGCAGGCGGCTCGGGGGCTGTAAAGGGGCTGGATTCCACGTGATCGGGAGACGAAACGCGGAAACGCGCTTCGAAATTAACCGCGTGCATAATTCCGCGCGTCGACTCGTCGTCGCTAGATCCGATTTGGCCTGATTTGTCCCTATAGACTCCGACGAGCGGATGTAATTCAGCTTCAGCCTGTCCTTCGTCTCATCTCGATACCTCTGCTTCGTCGTTTCACTGTGGGACGCGAGTTCCTCCATCAATAACTGATATTCGTCTCGTAGCTAAGGAGCCTGAGTGCTTGCAGCACCCTCCTGACACACATAAGCGGCAACAGCCGCGCCTAACCGTTCTATGCGAGATCCTGCGCCGGTGGATGCACTTTGTGATGTTACTCTACTACATTGCGGACTAATTGTCCAGGTAGTCGCTGTGGATACAGGGGATTTGCAAGGAGATAGAGCAATTTTGGGGCTGCAGTAGGATTTGTAATATTCGAGTTGCTTGTTGATGAAGTAATTAAAGGTATCGTGTAATTTGTCGTTTTTGAGGAACACTTTGGATGAATGGATGAACTCCTTGCTTTCAATGTTACATTGTTGTTGTCGTCGTGTTCAAGTAGCTTTTATTTCATTTTAAATTACCATATTATTCATTTGCTGTACCAATGATACAATTCTTAATTTCCCTTTTCGAAAAGTAGGTATTGATACAGAAGGAATAATTAATAAGACTTCATAGAAGTAGATGACATTGTAATTGTTATGTTTTTGAATATTTGATTATATCAATGGTGTTTTAAAATGAATAGAATTATAATGGTCATATAAAATTCTAATGGTTTTGAAACCTTTAAACTCGTTTTCCACAAAATCACGTTTTTTTCTAAGTTATCTCATCATAAATAAATTATGTATTACTTGACGATATTTAAGCTAAATAATTTTTTTAGAGATATATTCTGATGTATTTATTCAGTCAGAGGTTAAAAGAAATATTAATATCTTATAATTTAGATGTTATAAAGTAGAATAAATTTTGTTAATAAAAATAATATCAAAATAACAATGTATCTATTATATGAATTACAAAATGTTGAATCTAATTTGAATATGTTCTCTTCTATAACCGCAGAACTTAACTATAGCTTACAAAATTTATTTATTTATTTACAGTTCTCCAAAATATGTTTTTATGATATTTCATAACAATATTCTGGCGAACTGCGGAAAAAATTTGATGTGTCTAAGTAAATCTGCTGTTCTGTTTGGCTCTACATAATCTAACCGCATCTTAAATTAATGTGAATTTTTAATTTTAAATTCTAACGTAGTCAGAATTCTTAATTCCTTAAAATATGTAAATAAATTTTTGCTTCACATGTCAAATGGTACACAATTATAATTATTCTTAAATTATCATAAAGTTTTATGAACGCAATGGGACGGTTTAATCAAGAATAAAATTAAAATCAATATCAATGAGTCCTGGAATTCAAACTGTAATTAGTAAACCTTCCTAAGCTTAATAAATTATGCACATTGTAATAACTTACACCCAATAAAAACAATTTGGCTCAGACTGCATGATTTAATTATAATTATACTAAAATTAGAAACCACTTCAGGGGATTTACGTTTCCGCTACTTACAATTAATAAGAATTTGCTTTAAAAAGAATTCAATCTTCCTCGAACATCTTTGCCCTCAGTTCTTATATGAATTTCTTCGATGAATTATTCACCGAATCAATTTCTTCAATTGATCACGTTTTCAATTCCAATAACATAATCTGCGCACGGAGAATGAAACTTACCCCGAATGGTAATAATTAAAATCTCATTGGGGGAACCTCTGCCGCCCGATGTCATGGGAATATTTAACCCTTTAGAAGGTCCTGATTCTAGTCAGACAGTCAGAGAACATCAGAAGGTTCGCTTCGAGGAGAACCGTCCTGATTTTCAAGACCGAAGCGTCACGTAGAGAATTTCCAAATGGGAAAAGGGCCAGAGGAAGGTGGTCGAAGGGTGTCACGGGTCTCACGGCTTTCTGGTGTTCCGGAACAGCCTCCGACGGCTGTCGGAGCGAAAGGGTTACGTGAAAACTCCTCGTCTCGACGACAAAAGGGGTCTTATCTCGAATTTCTAAAGTCCCACCTTCCTGTCTCTCGCAACGCTCGACGTTTCTTCTCCCCTTTGGTCTCTCCGCCCTTTTGATCCCCACGGAACCTTTTCACGGAAGGATTCCTCGCTCGAGATATCGTTCGTTATTAGCGATGTTTCATACGTGTATCCTGATATTTTTTTTTCTTTTCTCACAGCAGTATCCCGTCTATTCAAGGAGAATGCTACTCACGAGTGCGAAATGCCAGATGGTGATGCAAAGAAGGCCTTTTTACGACACTTAGACACGCGACTGCTGATAGATCGAATGTAAGTGATTTGAATAACTTATCGATCATCTTTAATTGAACTACAATACGCTTTAGCATTTTCGCTTTTTCTTTTCATTAGAGTAAAGATGAGTTGAAATCTAATTTTTAGATTCGCAAAACTCGAATTCGAAACATTATGAGGTCTCGATATCATTGAAACTCTCGTAACTTGTAATTATTGAATCCCCGAACAAAAATTGTTTCGATAAATGAATCGTTACGAAGGACGAACACTTTTTTTGGGGCGGAATTCATTTCCGGCCAGAAAAGTAGGAGAAAGTTGTAGCTAGCAGTAAAAAAATATTTTGAATAGAATATAAGTTAACGTTTCTCTAAAATAAAGCTGCTTGTTTTTGTAACAAATCTCTTAAAACTAACCGCAACACTTAATATGTAAAATATCTTAATAATAGATCTCTATGTCCAAATCTTTATCGAGATTCTACTCCTTTAGTTGTATTTATGAAAGTATAAATTTATATAAGTAGACTGCGTATCTTTATGCAGTTATGGGGAAATCAGATATGCAAAAAAAACAAAAAAGAAAGAATGCATGGAATATGGAAAAATGTGCAAAATATTCGAAATACAGTAGAAATTATAACATTTAAAGGGTTAATTTTATTAATAAAAATATCAATTTGCATAAAGATGCGTATCTGCAATCTAATCATAACAAATCGTCCAGTAAGCCACATTTGCCCTACCTATACAGAGCGCAACAGCAAACTATTACCCCTGAGAATTTAAAGAGCTACACAATAGAAAAAAGGGGAAAAGGAAAATCACGGTTCGCGAGAAATTCGCTGCACGTAATAAATTCACGGAGAGAAAGTTGCCGTAGTAAAAGTAAAAGAGCGGAATGGTAAAGGTGGATGGTAACCACGTGCTAAGAGTCGCTCGACGAACGAACGAACGAACGAGTCCGCTTAAATAACGCGTCGCGGTGCGCGGGATCTCGGTGAATAGCGCGAAGTAGTTAGGAAAATGTCTTACTTAAGAGAGAAAGTTCGTCGACCGGGGATTGTTGCGATGACGACGACAACGACGATGACGACGACGTCGACGACGACGACGACGACGACGACCCTGGCCCAGAAACAAAAGCGAGAAGAAGAAGCTTGTGAATAATTCAAGTGCGCGCGAAATGAGGAAAGAGTTTCCCGCTGAAAAGTTTCTTCGAGGAATTTTACGCGGCCTGCTTTTCTTTGATCGCCGACAGCCGTGCCCTTGAAAACTTACCCCAGGAAGCCGTCGCTTAATTGAACCGCCCTCCCCCTCGACTTCCTTTAAAGTCGTTTCTCGTTACGTCCCTCGAATCGATTTCTTCGATGCGGTGCAAACGATTTGTCGACTTGAAATTTGATTCCTGTACTATTGTTCAACTAAAGAAATATTAGATATCAAAACTAATTGGGGAAACAATGGTTGTCAATAATTTTTGTTATTTGATATTAAAGAAATATTATGAAAATATTGTGCGCAGTTCTTGGTAGGTTGTATAAATATCCAAAAAATAGTATTATGGATTCTCAGACTTTTGAATACTGTTGAATTAAAATTTGCTCGAGATAAAATTTCACCTGTGATAGTCTTCAAGTGTTAATTAATGAATAATGAAGGCAATTCTTTTGATTTAGGGTTTAAAAAGAAATGATAAACTGTAAGGACCAGAAATGAAAACTTTTGTTATAATTCAACAACATAACATAAATAAAAGAAAATTATGAATTACTATGTAACTCGTAATAAACTAATTCATTCCTTTCTGGTTGAGTTCATGCTGACAGTAATTATTATTCTGTTTAGCACATAATTTACAGCTTTCTTCACTGAAGAAAGTAACTTTTAATTATTTTGACGCTTACATGGTTTACCATTTATGCCACAAATACTTATAAATAACGATTTTAGTATAACTTAAAAAGCTTTTTTTTAACAGCTTTTGAAACCATAACAAAATATTTTTATTTTTCTACGAAATCATTTCATGAATTATGGTGTCGATTTCAAGATCTTTATTTTAAAGGGAGGTTTGTATAAATTAAAATTGTTAGAAATTTTGATTTGAAAATAAAACGTTATTTTTTATGGGGTCAATAGTTGAATATTAGAAAAGATTTTCTAAATTTCTAATTTGAAAATAACATTTATGGGAAGCACACATTTTCAAACTAAAGGTTTATGTACAATTCATAAATCATGAGAACTTATATACATGTCTGGTTTTGAAACGAGTATTGTTACAAAAATTATACTCTATTAAATATGGGACTGTAAAAATAATTATCTACTTTGTTACGATTTATGAAAATTTTTTAGAATATATGAAGTGACGTGCAATATTTTTGATCTATAGATTTGACGGTAAATCACTTTTATTTTCAATACAATGGGGCAATTAAATAAATCTAATACGAAATAAGTGAGAAAGGAAAAGGAATAAAAATGTTTGTGATCGAAAAGAAAACAGAGAGGAAAGAGTATTTGGACGGCATAAATTCTAGAAAAAATATTCGATAATATAATTATCAATTGCGTAACATTTATAATTATATTACGTAATATTTTCTAATATTTCTAAATTTACGTATGATTGCTTTAATACGTTGCAGCATTGATACCACGAGATTTCCGCAATTTATAAATGAAATTTCTTTTGACGATAATTTTATTGCTTCTCGCAGCTCATTTTTACTTTTAAGTTTTTTTTCATCAACTATTTTCGCTCCATATTGTCTACAAACTCTATTAAGTTTTACGTTTATACAGCTCTTAGCACTACAAAAACCTTGGTGTTTTTAGCTAATTTTATATTATCACATTCGACAGAAAACTTTTTACCAGTGGTAGTATTTTATAAAAGTACTAATAAACATGCCAAGCAATGGACTTTTTTAAATACATTAATATCAACCTTAATTATGAAGGAAATTATGAAACATGTAGAAAATAATATGGGCCAAGTCCAGTTAAGAAGTAATCCATTTGCATAATAATCCACACATGATGATTGTCACTTGTCACCAACCGCGGAATAATCCGCACGACGATATTCATTTATTGTCGTATGTAAAACAATCTGAGAATACCATGTGAAGAGTGTGTAAAAAGAAGTCGGAGTTTTTAGTGCAATACCTGTTTATACACTTACACTATACGTATAATACCTCTTTAATTATTACCCAGTCGTCAATGGTAGGCCAGCAATTCATTTTGTAAATTCAAATTAAAATAGGAAGTAAAAATATTTGTCGATATACGGAGATTATGTCCGTCTGTTAGTTAAGCGTCTATGAAGCAAATGGGTTAAAACAATATTCCTAATTAAGTAGCCTTCTTTACTTAATCATTTCAAAATTATCTCGGTACATTATTATCTTTGCAATCGGCTCTCGCCTCAATCTTCTTCGTTCATTACTACTTCCAACAAATCAGAACGTTTTCCGAGACCTACCTCAAGAGCTCCCTCGAAGGGAGGAAACGGTTTCGCTCGACGACGCAGTATAATCGTGAAATTCACAATTTAGGGGGTCGTGTCTGGGTGTACGCGTCGAAAGGGAGGCAACGTACAGGCCTAAGGGGGGTAGCATGGGGCCCCTAAAAACAAAAGGGGTACGCGGGGGCAAATTACGGATTCAAACGGCCGCCTTTTGTCTTTTCATGTTTATTTCTTTGTTTTACCGTCGTTCGTATTGTTTCAGCAGAGCGACAGAAAGCCAAAGGGGTTGTGTTGGGGGGTGGAAGGTCAGGCTTTGCCTTTGTGGGAACTCTGGTAGCTTTGTTATTCCTCGAGCTTTTTTCTCTGTCCGCGAACCTCTCTTCTCTTCTTTCCTCTTGTTTCACTCTGGCTGACCCATGCCGCTATTTTTCTTTCTTTCTTTCTTTCTTTTCTCATTTTTTTCACCCCTTTGTATTCTTGAAATACGCGTCGTACGTCGTGGCAACTGACAGCAATGTAAAGTCGATCGGTCGTTCATGAACCTCGGGAGGTCAGACGGTTGTTCCCTACGAAACGTTTGGGAATTATTTGCCGGAACTGCGATCACTTCTTGTTAGAGAGATGAGACAGTTTTTGAAACCGATATAAGGATGTTTTGTTTCGGCTTTTTGCTTTATACGTGTAGACGTTAAGGGATTGCATGATATTTTAAAATTTTAAAATAATCATAAAAGTACGATTAAAGTGTTGATTATACTTAATTAGAAAGTGTTGATTATCTCTAATAACTTATTTATCCACAAAGTGGTTCATATTTTAGAAGTATTATTAGGTGCATGATTTAATTCAGTATGTTTGGATTGAATCAGGTTACTTTATGAACTCAGAACCGCCATCTTCTGTCAAAAAAGCAATTCCATACGTGTTCGAAGAACAGGAGAAACTTATCCAAAATAGTAAAGATTATCTAGAATATTAAATCTGCGTTTAATTTTATGATACGATTTTATTAACATGATCATAAATTATTATTAACACATTTCTTCTTTCGAGTATTATATTTTCATCAGTATTCTTGTGTCTATGAAGTTGTAAAGAATAACAACGTTAATTTTTGTACCATTCAACAATTTGAGTTTCATCCTAATCGCATTTAAATGCTACAAAAGTAAAACCTTTTTATATAAAAAATACGTTTTACAATTTTATGTTTTTACCGTTTGCTAAAAAATTGTTTGAAAACCGTAAATTTCCAATTTATTTTAATCTTCTTGTGTTTTCTCATACATATAATATCCGCCGAATCGAATCGCAAGTAGGCCAGCTAAATTCTTAGCAAATCAAAGTCTGAACGATGGAATTCGGATGAATTTTACATAAATCTTCGAAGATGTTGAACGATCATTCCCGAAAGGATAGCCTGTTGGCCGGTTATTTCGAGTCGATTAATTGACTCGATTACTCGACAGACTGTTCCACCCTCCGGCTGGAGACATGAATCTTTCACGGAACAGAGAATAAAACGTGGAACGTCGAAACGAAGGGGTGGAAAGGAGGTAGCTACTGGGCTCACAATTTGCACATGCAAACGCGAGTTTCAACGGTAAACTGACAACGAACGTGACGTCGTTCAAAGATTCAAGAGAATTGGTGAGGGTTCCAGGACCGATTTTCTTTGGAAGGGAAGAACGTGGAAAATTCTGACCTTCCTCCCTGTGGAAAAGCCATTTTCGGTAATCGCAAAAACGAAGACGCTTTGTCGAGGGAATGATTAATTTTCAGTCCTAAAACGATTCTAAACTGGTCCGATAAATTTGCGAAGTGAAAGAAGTGTCATTTATTAGAAAAGATGGAACGAAGGTAATTTATTAGATTGTTATTTTATTGGAAATGAGTGATTTTTAGTAGCGTTTTGTGGCAAACAATGGTAATTTAGTAAAGACGAACGAATTAAAATGAATTTAAAGGGTTCAAATATTTGTTGTTATATCTATTAGCTGAAAGCTAACATTTATTTTACATGCATAAATGGCATCAAACGAAACTAATGGTATAATATCTGTTTTTACATATGGACCTTTTTTCTCAAGTAGTCCTTAAAAACGCTTCGAATTTTACATGTGTTGTATTTTTAGAAAGAAATTATTTAACGTCTATATTTCATTTCGGATCAAATTGATCCGTAACAGTGTACGAGAGTTAAATCGCTAATGTAAGAGAAACATTAACATTCCTAAAGCAACATTATTTAAAATCCTATAACATACTATATTATGATATTTGTGTTCTGTATATTAAAAATAATTTGAGATTAACTTTTACCTAAATTTAAACATGCTAAAGTTTCATTAGTTTCAGTTATTTCAATAAAATCTTCCTATAGTTATTCTCAAATAAAATAATTTTTATTTGAATCGTATAATAGTTTCATAAGAATACTTATTAACATTCTCAACGTTGGTCTTAACAAATTCTCCAATTCATTGTAAATTTCAATTACTTCTAGTAATAATCTCTTCTCTCTGAAACATAAAAATTCCAAGAAAGGAGGCTTCAGTCAAATTACGTGGAATCTCGTTCCGTATTTACCAAGACGAGCATCGTCATAATAAACAGCAGGAACGAAGAATGAGGAACGAGGTGGTTACTTGCCCCAAGAACCTTTGAATTAGTCGAGGGAGGTTCAAATAGAGCAATAATTAAATCTTTATGGTGCCATTAAGCCACCAACGATTCTCAATTAACATACATCCTCCCCCTTCTCTAAAAAGAACGCGTGATAAATCTACCAAACTATCGCCTGTACAAGAAACATCGTACATTAACTAACTACCTACCTAATCCGAACCTAACCCTTGTTTAGGATTCATAAATCCTATTTCTACCAAGCTATCGTTTCTCAGTGTTGCGTGAGTATTTCCATCACTCGAATAATCTCCATTCGTCGCGATTCTTGGTAACGGAGTCGCTAAAACGAGTCGCCTCGGTGCACCTCGTTCTCCCGACTTTCGTCACCCCATGTCACCCCCAGTTGCAAAACGAGGTCCGTGAAAAACCAGACGCCTTGCCGCTTACTTTCGAAATTTCCTTGCACGCTGGTCAGGCTCGACCTTCTCTCCGCCGAGGGATCGTCGTCGACGAGGGTGAGGACGCTTCGAAAACGAGACGAGGGGATCATTGGAGGTAGCGACACATAGAGAAGGACACAGCAGGTTCGGGAAACACACGATGTAGAGAAAGATGGACGAGAAGGGTGAACAGGAATTGGCGAGGGAGAGGGTGGTAGAGGGGTTGGCGCGGCGGTCGGCAAGGACCACGAGATCAATATGTATGTTGGGGGATGTGGACCACGTGGGTCGGGGGTGGCCAGCAACTGGCGGCTGCTGATTGGCCAACGGCCACCCCAAGGCCACGCCTACTCCCACACACGCTGTCTTAAACCCCGTCGAAGCGGCAGCCACCCTATATACCTTGGTGAACAGCCACCGCAAAGCAGGGGGATGCTAGGGGGTGGCTGCTGTTGGGTGCACGATGCCAACACTCTACCCCCCTAACACTGTTACCGAATTCGGTGGAATCATCGAAAATTGAAAACCGGCTCGCCTTCCTTCTTTTGTAACCTTGCTATGGGTTTTCTGCTTCGAAACTTCTCTCCTTCCGATTCCTATTCCCGATCCGATTAACTCTTGGACAGTGGTTGACGATAATCGTTTCAGGAGTGATCGGTAAAACTTTAAAAATTTGTGGAGCATAAAGACCTGGACATCGGATATTGTATCCACAGGATAGTAAACCTGCACATTGTAAATAAGTAATGTTTACTGCTGTTCATTATATCTAATGTTAGGTGTACACATTAAATCGATGTTCTTTTTTACAATATTCAATAGTTATCTGTACAAACTTAAACATAGTACAAGTTTACGTGGTTTCCAGACCAAATTTCCTCTTTCAATAATGGATTGGTCAAAGTGGGCCTCGATTATTTCATTACTTTTCTTTAACCTTTACGCTACGATTATTTTATTATGTACGTAAGCTAGCGTTAGCTAATCACTGCTTTCATATCGTGTAACATACATATTATTTGAATATTATGGGCAATTTTGATTTAATAACTGCCGATATTATAGTATAATGTTAAAATTAGAATTTAAATTAAATTTCACCGTCAACGACATCCACTTTTGTCGAATCTACACCATAATTCATCGAACGAACGTAAGTCGTTATTGCAGTGCAAGAGGTTAATATTAAGATGCTGGATGAATTTTTACACAAAATATGTAAAATTGTATGTTATTGTACAGAAAGTGTACTAGAATTTTACTTCGTACAATTACGTTTATTATCATTCCCAATATATTTATATAATACTTGCATCATACTTGCAATTTTCCTCTCAATCGTTTTTATTGCATTTGCAACATATTTTTGAAATGTTGTTCGATACGTTTCAAATTCAACAATATGTCATTTAATGTTTCCTGCTACTAACAATAAGTTTCTCTTAGTTGCTCCAAGAAAATTCCACGCTAATGGGAAAATTAAGCATTATGATACTTGCATTATCTCAAGTCCACCATTATCTCAAGGGGCTCATATTTGGACCACACTTTCAAAAATGAAAATTTTTACCGTTACTTTAAATTTGTAATTTGTAGTAAACATTACCTTTGTTCAACATATTTCCATTCTACATCCGAAAGCTAACATGTTATAGATATATATTGGTATAGAAATGATTAGGTATCTTCAACAGGTTAGGTAATAGACGCTAAAATAAAAGTGGTAGCCCATATTGGGACCATTTCCTAATACCATTTTCATTTGTAGAAGACTCCTAAATACAAATTATGTATAACATTTCAGTGTTTTACGTTCGACGCGCTATTAAAGCAGAAAATAGTCAATGTTTCAGTGAATAGTTTTCGGAAAATTCGTAAAACGGATTACCTTAGCACGTGTAAACATTTTCACGTTGCATCACTAATTGAAGGTTAAACGGATGCTGCAGAGTTGGATGTTGAAGTTAGGATTTGAATTTGAAGAATGGCGAAGAACAGGTTTCCATTCGGACAGCAGGTGAAGAGTCCAATGGATGCCACTGGCGTGGAATTACTGGTTCCGCGAGCGGACGCAAGCCTGTTCGCTCATGGCAGTGGCTTTCTTGTCTGATTTACATTCGCGCTGACTCGAGCGTCACGATTATGAAGTCGAGGGTTGAGCGGGGTAACAGGTTACGTGAAAGGAAATGATGGATAACTTTATACGTGTGTATATTAGGGGGGAGTGTCTAGTAGGAATATCTGGTTCAACGATAATCTTCTTGGACGTGAATCGTAACCTGTTAACTGGGAAAAGACGTAATTCGTTATTTAAATGGCCAATAATTTGGAAATATTAAGTGAGTACAAAAGTTCTGTCAGTTTCAAACGACAGAAACATTACAACTATTTGTATTACCTTTGTTTATCTTTTATGCATCACATATTTAATTATTTTCCAAGTAAGGTATTGGATTGTCCGAAAAGTTCTATCGTATTGCGGAGATGCATAGAAACGAAACTTTGTTGAGCAATGTATTAACGCGATTTGTCAACAACCTTTCACCATATCAGACAGTTTCATTATTTAATATTGGAAGAATTTTCAGTTTTTATAGCAAAAAGTTCGTGTAAGTGAGTTCCATAAGTTTTCTATCATTCGCACGATTCTTTCTTGGTGTGTTCTGTATTTTTAAGTGTACAGCAATGCTATGATATATTGTGCTATAAATATAACATATTTTCTTCTACTTCGAAACTATGTTAAACGTAATAAGTACAATCAATTTTTACAACTTTCTTTCGAAGTTTCTACTTTCAAATCTTGTTTGGATTTAAATTCCCACGTTGCAAGGAAAGGTCAAGACTTTTTCGCCAACCTAACATTTACATATATTCTGTAATTCAATAGTAAACTTTTATCCAAAAGAATTAATTTACAAATTAAAACTTTTTATCTATAACATAGAAACCGACAGCATTTTTACACTTAGCCAATGATTTATTTATCTTAAGAATTTTTATATAAATTGTTATTTTTAATAAATTGTTATACTTCTAGAAGAGATATACAAGTTATATTGAAATTTGCGAGGGTTTAACCAAATTACTCCTTTTTAATCCCAAATATTTTTTTGACAAAGAGTGTAGGGAAACACTTCTTTATTTCCAATATACGTAATACTGATACCAATATATATAAAATTTATGCACAATATTGTAATCGATATACTAGAAGTTTTTGTGGCACCTTTTACTGATTGATCTTTCTGATTTAATTGTTTGAAGCTCGTATAGAATGGCGAAGGGAAATTGGTTCAATTTTATCTATCTTTCTGGGATTATATTTATTTTATATGTAGCAATGTATCTTGCTTCCTTGAATTTCATTCAAGATTATGAGTATTATCATGTTACTTATGAAATTTCCAGAAAGTATAAATTTTTGTTCAAATTTCGTTCACAAAAGATATAGATGTATAGAATCTTAATGCTTAACTATTTGCGAAGGAAGTAAAAAAAATATTTAACGGGTTTTTGCGCAATTATTAATCTCTCGAAGGCGGGACTTAACAAATTCTTGTTCAACTGTTAACAACAATGTCTATCAATGATATTAATTTGTACTTCTTACTTTAAAAATTGACATGCGTTGCAACGGTTAAAATTATTTCAATATCCATAAAAATTCCGAAAAATTAAATAAAATAAGAATGCTATACCATAATACTAGCTGTAATATAATAAAAACATAATAGTACATCGCATACACACAAAACCAAAGAAATAATGTCTAATGAAGGAAAATTACACCTACAAGAACACGTTTACCTAGCAAATTTATCGAAATCACGGAATAAGAGAAATTAACTAGTTATTCTATGAAATCGCTTAAACATGGAATAAATCGTTCTCTATCCGAGTCGACATCAAGGAAATTGAATATCATTTCCTGCGGTGTAACCTCGAGATTAAAGAAGAGAAGTCTCGTTACACCAATTAACAACGTTTGACGCAACGATCGCGTCGATCGATCGAACGATCGAGGTTCGTCAAAGTGCGCACAGCTTGCCAATGGATTTAATTAGCCGTATAGATCTGGAAACGGGAACGAGATGAAAATGGCTAACGACGTTATCCGACCCTCCTGACGATCGTCGATAAACGAGAATCACCTCCGTCTAATTCTCTTCTCGACCCCTCGTTCGCGCAAATTCCAGAAGAAATCGGAAATTGCGTGTTTGATGGCCATGAAACGCCATGTGGATTGATCGAGCGACCGTTTCATGCAATTCTGATCAATAGACTATCGTTCGAGTAGTCGAGGAACCCGAGGAAAGAAAAATATAAATAATTAGTGTCGAAAGAGTTCCAAAACGGGGATTGATTAGTAAAATAGTTCGTCAGTGGAATTAATAGACGCAGGTAATTACTAGATATTGGTTCACAAATACTAGGCTTTAATTTGTATCCTTTACAATTTTACACTTTTTCCATTTACTTTCACATGTCGGCGGAAAGAAAGATAAAAAAAATTTCGGCCGTAAAAAGTTTTCGACCAAACGCGATAATATAAGGTTGGCTAAAACGCTAAAGATTTTATTGTGTAATGTTCCATTGTATAAGTATAAAAGCTATTCAATAATTTATAGGTTACACGGAGCAAAATTAATTAACAAAAATGTACTTAAAAGTGAAAATGAACTTCGAGGAATAGTAAAATTACGGTGAAAAGAAACAGCATCTACAAATTGCGGAAATTTTATAGCATCAGTGCCACAATGCACCAGAGCAATCATACGTGGACATAAAAATAGTAGAAAGTATTGGGTACTATAAATATTAAGTGGAGTATCGTTTATCTCCTTGAAGATTTATGTTATTGAACACCATTCCCAATATTTATGACGACGAATACCCTTTCCTTCCTGTTCCTTTTTCTATTCTTTTTCTGGTTTCACTTCTTTCATATCAAATTTACTTAACATTCGCATATGTTTCTTATGGTTAAAGTAGCGTATCACATTAAGAAAATTTTAATAGTGACATTTTATTAGCATAAATAGATGAATATTATAATTTTGTGCAACATTTTCCGAGGTCGTACTGTTCGATTCATTGTTACCAATGTTTTTCGGTGTTAAACTTATAGATTCACATTCGCTTCGTAAAAAGTTAATGTCCAAAGTTGACATAATAATACATGAGAGAAACGTTAACTATGTCACATATGGTATTTGTAGAAACAAATTTTAAATGTAAATTTGTTTATATTAACATTACTAATATTTTTTAATATGACTAATGATTTAACACCTACAAATTTACTAATCAAATCACTACTGGAGGACAATTTTTCGATTGCCGTAAAATATAACATTTTTATTTTTGAGATTTATTCAATTTCCTAAAGGAAATTTCCTTCTTTTATTAAGTCTTCATTATACTATAAATCACTTTTTCCCCTACTTAACGTTACTAAAATGTAATAGATCAAAATACGAATATGATAAAATGGAACACATGTAGTTTAACGACTTTTCTTCATTTTCATGACAGTAATGTTACGGTGAAATATTATTCATCATTCCATAGTTATCATGCTCGTCAAATAGGGATCCACAGTTTTCAGATAAACTGTGCAGATGAATGTGAAACAAGTAAATTTTCAGCAACGCGATAAATGATTATTAATTTCTTGTAGTCTTCGGATTTCTTGTAATCCAAGGAACCTTTACATACCATTGTGAAACATTCCTGTAACGCTTTGTTATGATCTTGTAAAATGTAAATGTTTATTTTTAATGTGCCCTTAAATCTGAAGCGTGTTAATAATTCCTCTTTGTACATTACTTTCATTCACACAGAATGACTTCTATTTACGGTAATTATGCGTCTAATTATTGTGCTGCATGTCCTTCACAAAGTTGTTTATTAGCTTTAATTTCGTATATAAGTGTGCAAATAAATCAGGAAGCTTTCTAGAGTGGGGATCTGTACGACAAAATGGTGAGTTAAGTAAATTGCGCTTGAAATTCATGTGTTAAGCGAGTCCAATCATGCATGTTTCGACAATAAGTACCTACTGTCCTTCATTGCAATAATATTAAACATTTTTGAGGAACGTATTAGACATGTGACGAATAACAGAATTATCGCTGATTAATGTGTATTTATTTGTACTCAGCTAATCGAGATGATAGATATTTACAAAAATACATAACACATAGAAAATAAATGTTGATTCACACTGTTTTATTAATTTATGCTATTGATCCATACTTTACGAGATATTCGATCAAATATGTTTTACCATCGCTACTTTGGTGACGGTTTTCACCTATTCAACATGAACGACGGCAGATAAAAGAAAATACGGGTCTAATATTTTTGGCTACGCTACAATTGTGCAAAGTTTCATCAAAACAGGCAATTAACACTTTGGTATGTTCCCTTGTAAGATAAATTCTGTAGTTCGTCTAATAAGAGTAAAAGAATTAACGATATTCAAATGTACAAATTTTTGAAAATGATAAACAGTGAAATTCCCGCGCTATTAGACTCAAAATTAATTGAGTGAATAATCTTATTACGTAACATTTTGTTCTTGTATTTCATCAAAAACAACTATTCAAGATTAAACGAATATGAAAAAATGATAACATTAAAAAATTCCACATAGCTTTACACAAAATAGCATAATAGTTTAACTTTATAGATAATTATCAATCTATGTTACTTTAATTGTCAACCCTTCTCTAGGTCTTCAAATTTACAAAAATCATACAATTCCAGTAAAAGAATTCCCAATTAATTCACCCCACGGTTGCCTGTTCTTCCATCTGTTGCGCAAACTTCTGCAACGATCCTTTTACCCGAAAATATTCCTAACTCTCTACGATCCTTGAATCCTTCACAGAACTACTACCGCAAAGACCATATTTTACGGCCCCCTTTGAATTTTCCAAATTTCATCTCTTCACTCGCGACAGGAAGCAAAACGTTTCGATTAAATTCGAAGGTATCCAGCCGCTGGTGTACAACGTGGCAGTTAAAACTTTCAGCCGTTGTTTCCGCGCGTTCCTGCGTGATCCTGCCCCTACTTCCGGCGGCGCTCGTCAAATATTCAAACCTCGTGGACGTCGCACGAGATTTCAGCGCGACGCGACACGATTCACTCGGCAATAACAGCCGTGATCTCGGTTTCCACGAACGGCTGTCCCTGTTCCATTAAAGTGGCTCCGATAGCTTCGTTAATTAGTCGATGAGGTGCCACTTAAACGCGCTGGAGCAATTAGGACCGGTCGCTGGCTGACGTCGACGCGGATGCAGAGGATAAATCGTTCATCCGTTCTGACGCCGATTGCTGTTTTGCCATCCCGACTATGACGCGTTTTGTTCAATGGTTATTCCAGATCGAACGCTTTGGGAGTGTTTTCTGTTGAAGTACTGAACCATGAAATCTGATTGCCTTTCTTTTTTTGGTGTTTTCAATTACAGACTTTACGTTGTATCTGCTGCTAGCTCATTGGTGATAAATTCTGCTTATGATTTTATATACAAGAGAACATAGATCTTTTCGCATTCGAAATAATAGGGTGACACATTAAATATACTTGAATAAAGAAATTTTTGGATAATAGAACGTTACATTAGTCTGTATTTATTTAAATAAACGTAAAGAAAGTTGACTCTTCTAGTTATTAATTAGTCATTGTTAATTACTTATCGAAATATTTTAATTAATTCTAACAAACAAAATTTCACACTAAAAATAATTTCAGTTAAAAAATACGAAACTTGTATTGGGTTGAACGGAAAGTTCATGAGTTTTCCACAATTCTATATCGCTTTGTTACATAATTCGCTATCAGTTATCTCTTTACTTTTTCATTTCCGCCTAGTACTCGAACAACAATAGACATTAATAGATTTTAATTTTTACAAACAGCTTCTATAAAAGCTATAGCCGAATGTAATAAAAATAAAAATACATGAATTTTCCGTTCTCTTCAACATAATACTCCAAGGATATATATTTCTCAAATAAAATCAATCCGTTTCATAGGAACATCTATAAAATATTCATAGTTCCCCAACAATCATGAAAAACAATATCATAAATTCATACGAACCAATGTTTACCTCCTAGTGCGTCTTAATGCAATTCTCGTGCAATTCCAAGTACAATTATAGTAAAGTAAACGCTTCCCGATCTGACGAGGCAATTTATGCTTGTCAACACGTATGCATAGATACGGCATTGCATACGTATGCGTTTCCGGAACGAGGCAACACCGGGTCGAGGTTGAAGGGCCAAAGGTTCGTTAGGGAGTTGGATGGAAACATATCCCCATAGGTCCGCTTCGCCTTAAACCTTATAATAGGAAATGACACCCCGGCGATTCTCTGTTGCTTTAGGTACTCACGAAAATGATAGCCATTCCATAATTAAATGCTCTGCTCTCGTGAACGCGTTCACCATGCCCTATAAAGCATATTAATGACTAGAATCGCGCAGAAGCTGAAGCGATGCGCTCGGTTTTAATAAGCTGCTTACGAGTTCGCGTTTGATTCGCATCCTGTAAGTTGCCTCGGTATTTTCCTGGAGAAATAGTCCGGTAACTGGGAGCTCTTTCAGATGGAAAATTTAGTTTAAGGAAGAGAGTAGTAGGTTTTAAGTAACTAATTTAGTAGTTTTTATTTTCTCTTTAGGGGAAGAATGAATTGCTTTTTAGTGGGATGGAAGGGTTCCTATTGCATGGTGCTGAATGTGATCATGCACAGAAATGATTGCTGTACATAAAGCAGAGCAGATCCTAACTACAGATGTCAGTATGTCTTGGCATACCATTCAGAGCAGCGACGCATAGCGAGAACCTGAATTCTGAAATTTTTCAAATTAGTTGAATGCATTCGAAGCTGAAGGTTTTAAATTGTAACGATTGTACGTCAACCTTTGAAGAATTTTATCGTCAAAATATAAGAACTAGCCCAAATATTATGGCAACCAAGTCGTAGACTACCCGGTACAATTGAATCCGTCAAAATCATAAATTGCAACTATTACTCGATATTAACACTAAAGCTACCAGCAATCAAAGTATACTCATTTGCAACAAGGTGATTAAAATGACAGGAAGTTTGTAAAATTACATACTACAACAAAAATAAATCTTTATTTATACTGTTTACCGGAAATCACTTATCATGTTTATAAATTCTCTGCTGTCGATTACTACAATTCTTATAAGAAATCACATGTGAATCATTTTGACCACCTTGCTAGTTCTAGTCTTAACCATTAACAGAATGCGAATTTTTATGCAAATTCATATTTTTATATACGCAATTAAAGAAGAGGAATTTAAATAGAGGTGCATTTCACCGTTGAAATATTATGTGTGCTTTGCTTTGAATATTCTGTATATTTTTATGCTGATATTTTGTTTACACCCCGTCCATAAATATTAGAACACTGTACTATAGCACAACATTTTTATTAGATTCACGATATTAGTACAGTATCAATATGTTTTGCGCCATGTGGTTGTTATTTATGTAATTAGTTTATACCTAAATCAATGAAGTTTATTTATTAGATACGCATAGAATGTAGGTGCACGTGGTTCAGATAATTTTCTTAGACGAAATTAAGTAACGAAAAATCCGAGAAATCGATTTGATAGCTAAATCTCTGATTTGTAGAATTATTTATGACAAGCATGCAATCAAATAATAATAGATAAAACACAGGTTCGAGAAAAGCACCTGCTAGACGAGAAATGCACTTAATTTTATTTTACGCGCAATTAGTAAGATTTTTATTGTAACAGTGAATCTATGAATTCTTTATAGTTCAAGTCCTGTACGATCCTAAAGCAGATAATAATTATTAAAGATTTTTATAAATTTCAAATGATTCTTAAGGTTTACTTCAACAACTGTCAGAATACGTTTCAATGAGAGAATACATTCTATACGCATTTACACACTTAAATCTTCTACAAATGCTTAAAACTCAATAGTCCAATCATTAATGTTCTCCTTTAAAAGCTATCATTCCATACATTAAAGTTTCTTGAAAAAGTTTTACCTCCTGTGAAACACTAAAATATTTTATTACACGACTAAAAGCATCCACTATCGAAATAGCATTAGAAAGAAACCAATAATAAACTTGTTTCAGTCCCAGTTTCGTCCAAGAATCATTCTCCCACAGCGATGAATAAACTTGCCATGATATTTTTCGCCATGAACGCGTCTGTTTTAAGCTCAGCTCGCTTTATCCAGTGGAATAAAACGAAAACGAACTGTCAGCGGCAAAACGGCGCGCGACAGGGAACGTCAAACTTTACGATAATGCGGTTTTCCCGTGGAAAGCGAGTTTTCCGGCCGTGGAGAAGTGGTGGGAAGGTTAGGGAGGAAAACTAAAAGTACCCACTAGCCGAGTCGGCGCGACGAAAGAAGAGTTCGCGTGCTTCCCACTCCCTTACTACCCCTTTCTCGCCCCTCCAACCCCTCCACGCGACACTTACCGAAGTTTTCATTCATAATTAGAGGGAAAAAAGGGGTGAAAGTGGGTCAGCTGGCGCGCGACAACGGAACCGCCACTTGTAGCGACGACAAAAAAACAAAGCCATCCGCGAAATTGTTGGTTCAACCTTCGTGTTACGGTTAACGATCGACACAAATCATGTTCTTCTATTTTCTTTATTTGGCAACAATTTTGTATACGATAAAAGATGGAGGAATTGTTGATCCGTGGAATTGATGATTCAACCTTCGCGTTATAGTTGATGTCCGATAGAATTCAGGTTTTTTCAGTTTTTGTTAATCTTCTTTATTCATTCTAGTATACGTTTTGTGTGAGTTTTTTAATATATTTTTTGAGATCTCTATTTTCTGTTTTCAGTGTAGATATTCTTATTGGTTGATTGTGTAAACGTTCGTTAATCTATTGTCAAATGACGCGTAGTTTTGTTAGCTTTACTTTGATATTATTTAATAATAACGTATTTGTAGGAGAAATTTGTTTTTGGTAAAAGTTTGTTAAATATGCAACGTTTGTGTTTCTTGGAAACTGGAACAGCAAAATTTGTCAATTTTTGATCTTTGGAACCTGTACACACTTTTTTGAGGTCAACTTCTATAAGGATTCATAAATTAGTTACGGAGTAATGTTTTTCCCGAATTCCTTTCACTATGCATTTATTATAAAACTTCGTTATTGTTATTTGTAATATCTTCTTGATTCCGAAGTGGTAATAATAAGTGGTAAAATTATAATGTCTGAAAAATGACAAATATTAGTAGTAATTAAAAGTCAAATTAGAAGTAACACAGTTTAATAGTCAAAATGTGTCCTATGTCTGATTAGTCAACTTTGCTTTACATTGTGGTTCCAATTAGAGAAGGCAACATTGAATAAAAGTTCAAATCTAGTTTTCTTGATATTAATACTAACAATGAAATGTTTGTAATAAAGTAACGTTATATCTGTAGAATTTATACTTTTTTCGTGATCGATTTTTAAAAATTGATTTTTTAAGATTCACATACCATATATGTATGTATATGTATTTACAGACTTATAGTAGGAGTAGATGTAGATATACGAGCTTATTTTACATTTCTCATAATAATTATTTGCTTTTTAACCAAAACTAAGACTTCGGATATGTATCGTGGATCTAAATTCAATTTAAATATTACCTGATTATTAGAAGTTGTTACATTATCTGCTATTAATTTCGAGTTTAATGCACGTGATCCATTCCGCATTAAAAAAGATTGGTACCTCCAAAAATCTTAAATGACGTACTCAAGAAAGTGATATACTTCTCATAGTTAAGTTAAAAAATACTTGCATATAAAATTAAGGTTAATGAAAAACTTTGTCAAGCACATCAATTACATGAATTAGCTACCATAAATACAAGTTTTTACATTCGAATGAAACTAATATCTAGAAAATTATTTTTGTTAATCTTTAAACTTTGAAGCTTTTTAAAGACAAGTATTAACATTTTACAAAGTGATAAAAAAGCAACGCGGGAAAGTTTCAAAATGGTTTGTGATAATTTCTTGGTCCGAGAGAAATCAGAAAACTAGAACGAATTAATTATAAATAATTTACTGCAAAAGTAACAGACACTCGATTACAGAATGTCGCTGAAAATTCATTTCCTGATATTATTTGCACAAATATAATTTTTCTTTAAGATAATGTGCTCTACTTAGTGTAAAAATTTCCCATTCTGCGTTACTCTTTACATAACTGTATAAAAAGAAATGAAAAAGATACGAAAGCATAAGAGACGCAAAATACTGTATAAAATTTGATCAATGTAATTAACAAATATAAAAAGTGTTACATTTCATGAAGAAGAGATCGGAGACATCAATGCTTCCTATTTTCTAAAACTTTAGTTTCGTATTAACTTATCCGTGAAAGTACTAACTATCTCCTAAAATTGAAAGCTGGGACGCCCTAAAATCACCAGCAACAAAGAATAAAATATGTCGAGAAATTCATTCTTGTATGTACTTGTTCATAAATCTAGTAACCATCAGTTAAAATCCAAAACTAAAATTATTTTAACCCATACCGACTATAGACGTTGAAACTTACATAAAAACTATAGACAATATTACAGACCGCTAATGTTTACAACGTTATTACGTACTAAGTACATATAAGTGCCGAATGAAGATCAAATTCTATTTTTTTTTCTTCTTAATATATTAATAATAAAGAGATCTAAACCCGATCGAATAATAGCAAATGTACTAACAACTTTTTCTTGACAATTAACTATTATCACTAGGAATTGCCAAATTACCGATTTTTGTCGTTACCGGTAATAGCTTAATAAATTTTCTTTTACAGATATTTAGCGGTAATACCGGATGTAAATATGTAGTAATCAATATTTTGTTGGCTTTTGGTTAAGTACAATATAGTAAAAAAAATAGGATCAAAGTATTCTTTAATAATATTTTGTTAAAATAAAAACTAAGCAACACTAGAAACGCCAATTTTTAATTTGTAACTGTTAATTATCGTGTACACTGTTTTGTTCTGAAAGATGTAGTTTTCGCCTATTGATATTATTAGCAATTATTACTGCTAATACCGAAATGTAAATTTTCTTAAAAAACCGACAATACTGGTAACGGTATCATTGGCAACGCAATCCCTAATAATCACCATTTATATGTCGTTCTAATGATGGCTTACAGAAGTGATCTCACAGACGTACTATAGTAGTTAAACGTTAACACGAACAACTACAGATAAACAGAAAGAAATAAAATACTAAACACGAACAATTCCATCAAGTAGGAACACTTCAGGAAAAACACTAGTCTAGAACTAACAATAAGAAACAATGCAATTTGCCGTCTAGTAACCGGGCCAAGCTGAAGGGTTGCCCGTTGAGAAAGCGTCTGTCCCAAGAAGGAAAAAGGCGGCCGCAGAGGAACTTACTCCATCGTAGTCCTCTTAAAGCGCCAGAGAAAGAGCAAGAGGAGAACCTCGAAAGGGCGGTGGAGGTCTATATTCGCCGAAGCGGTGGCGTTTTCATTCATAATTAGAGAAAAAAACAGAGGTGTCAAGCGCAAAAGGGAAGGCGCGCCTCGAAATAAGACGGTGGGAACAGGAGAGGCTAAAGGGAAGACGAAGAAAGGGAGCACAGACTCCCGTAGTACGCTCTGCTCGTAGTAGAAAGAAAGAGTCAATGAAGAAAGTGGCGAGCCGCCACCACGGCGGTTGAGGTGGGGGCGGCTGCTCAATGAATAAGAGGGTAAGAGAGGAAGAATGGCGGCAAAGACGATGGAGGAGCAAGGAAAGAGGAAAAACGACAGAAGCTGAAGGAAGCTAGCTAAGGGGTGGTTGGGGGTGAGTGGTGGAACGCGCGCGAGCCGGAACGTGGAACGGGGAAACCGAGTTGCGGGGAATCTTAAAGACTTTCGCCATTCTGTTAATTTTCTTCTTAAAGTGGGTTAAATTATTTTATGACTTCCGCCGTTCTCCCTTTCTCTTTCTCTGCAGTAGCGATGCAAGTCAACCCTGAATCTGAAGGCAAATTTACACAGTTCACTCTGATTGAACAATGCGGTTGATTCAACAAAACTAAACGTAAATAACTATTTAATCAAATTGAAGATTCAAGGAATGTATTGTTTATGTTCGTCGCAGTTGTCCACTTAGTAAGGTTTATTCAAATTGGACTAGTGTAAACATACTTCTTGAAGATTGGAAAATTTTGTTTGACAAATTGAAGAATTTATGAAAAAAACGACGCTTGTTAATTTTTGCTTGTTTCCAGAAAGGCAACAAAATTCATTCACATACTTTGCTCTTATTCAATGGATTTTAATTACTTTTTAATGAAATGCTCATTAAATTACATGATAGCTGTAGGTGTTATCTGTAATTATGTTGCAAAAGAATTGTTCCAAATAAAGATATGAAGTTGTAGATCTCATGATTTATACTTATTAACCTTGATTAGCGTTGCTATTGTTCTAAAACCTAATCTGTCAATTATTTCAACACCTGCGTGAATAATTTGTTTCAACACCATCTTTTACAAATCAGCTTGAACAATTTCAGTGAATCATGTAATTATTTAATTTTTAATTTTACTGTTTCCATTATTTCTGTTGAAATTAAACGTATTGCTTGACCAAAATCAATCGCGTAAAAATCTAAAGCAGTGATGGCGAACTTATGACCCGCGGGTCAGACACTGACCCACACAGACTTTTTAAATGACCCACGCGTTGATTTTTATAAACTTTTTTTGTATATCATAGAAGAGAGAACAATCAAATTTTTTGCTCTTCACTTGCAAAAGTAGACGTTGTAAAACAAAAAGGAAACGTAAACTTCTTAGAGGATTTTAAAAGTGAGAACCAAAAAAAGAGTAGTTTTTAACCATCCTCCCCTCTCCCTTTCCAAGTGACGCCACTGACTTAATGACCCACGAGCTAGTACTAAAAAAAATAATGAATAAAATTTGACCCACTTCTCAAAAAGGTTCGCCATCACTGATCTAGAATACCTCTCGGTCACGTTCGCGACATCGGGAAAAGCGTAATTCTCTCTTTGTCTCGTTTTCCTACCCCCCCCCCCCCGCCCCCCCTGTTACATGTACCCTTCTACACCCAGTCAACTGGTTTCATCCAGTGGACCTTCGCCTTTTTCTCATGGCAGTTACCCTTTCCTTTCTAGACTTCTCTACTACGCAACTGAAAGTATCAGCTACGTTTTTTCTTGCGCACCCTTTACTTTCTCGTCAACTCTTTGCACGAACTGTGCGAAAAGATTCCGCGCCTTCTTTATCTGCTTTTTCGACCTCGACACTCCCGTCAGCTGATCATTTCATTTTCTACGTGCACCTTCGATATCAGCCCAGCTGCTCGTTAATTTCATTCATCTAGATATTTTACTGATCCCATACAATGATGCATTATTCTTCCTTACTTTTGGAGGTGAGATGTTTTTGAGGTGATGATGATGTTCCTGTAGAATATGTACAAGTGTTTCGTCGAATTTTGGGAGAATTTTGACCGCTTCTTTGATTAATTTATTTCTTTTAAAATTGACGACCTATCAACCGAGTTATTTCTTTGTCTGAAACTCCTTCATGTATAACCAAAAATAGAAAGAAAGAACTGAATTTAGTTTGGTGAATTTTAATTTTCATCGGCGTAACTATAATATAAAATGTGTTAACGTTATTATAGATATAGTCAACCCTCGCGTAACACGGTACTTTTGCAACATGATTTTACTCTAACATGAATAGAGAATTGTGGAAATCCCCAGCATAACACGGCATTCTTGCAACACGAATTCCCTGTAACACGGTTAACTTTCCGTAAACCATATCGGTCTAAATTAACCCCAACGATTTTTACACAACTGTAATATTTTCGACTTTACGATTCTAAAAGATTGATTTATTAGGAAATGAAGCTTCATACGAAAAAATATCACTCTACATTTTAGATTTATATTTTGATATAGATTTGCTGCCTTTTAGCTTATGCCACCAGTTCGAAAATACCCTGTACTTGTAGGCAGATAATGTTCTGCGTAAAATTAACTCTATAGGGCTTACGACGTGACTTTTATTCACTTGGCTCGCGCTGAGTTAAACAATTGAGCAAGTCTCGCTATAATACGGCACACGTTGATTGTCTTTTATTATAGTAATCCATTATTGGTAGCTACCAAAAGAAGGCAGTAATTTTAGTAATATTTGGGACCCAATTTTTCTTCATGTTCTTACGACTAGTACTTTTTAGAATAATTCCGTATAGCATGGTTTCGTATAATACGGCATCTTTTAGGAACGTAATTACCATGTGTTACGAGGGTTGGTTGTATGCATAAAACTGGGAAAACCCTGGAAAAAATAAATTATTACTTTATACATTACGTGTTGAATTAACTCGATCCACCTGTTTTAGGTATTTGTTCTTGAAGTGCACTATTAAATAATTGCTTGATCTTATTGTCACGTTTTGAAATTTTGAAATTTGCACAACAAATTGAGTCTTGGTTACGCTCGTATTCGATACTATTACCAGAGTAGATACTTTACCATCAGTACAACATTTTTTATTAATTTTTAGTAATATTAATAGCGACTCCTTGCGTGTATAATTCTGCGCCATTAAAAAATCAATGGAATATTTGAATTAAATATTCACTTAACGAGCGAAATATATTATTATCACTTTTATTTTAATTTTAAGAGTAACACAAGCATCCCTTGTCTCCTTTTTAAACGGGACGATCGGCGAGAGTAGAGCTTCTGGTATTTCCTGCGCCGAGAAACTTAGCCGATGTTGCAAACTTTATAAAGTTTCCCCATTTACTCGGGCAAAAACGAGGAAACTGGCAGGAGCAAACAAAATCATGGTTCGAAAAGTACTCCTCGTCCTTCGACATCTTTCCAGAGTTTAACGGACACGATTATTACTTTACACCGCAGCTCTTACTTTTCACTCTCGGCGTTGTTCCTTTCCAAACAATTTTACGCGGTCGTCTCTTCCTTAAATTCAACGTTTTGCCAGAACAAGCTCTTTCTTCGCAATTTCCCCCGACACCGACGCTATCTACCTCAATGTATACTCATTTTTTATCTACTCTCGCGTCCATTTGTACAATTCTTAAATCTTCTAATAATTGCTTAAGTAGTATAATACGAGACAGGATGACATACTTTTTAAACATGCGAACTTAGTCTCTTTCAAAATGATTTCTTCTTGTGGTCAAACAATCAATGGCGTTATTCGTTGCAAGAAGTTACTATTCTTATACGGACTTCATTTAATTTAGTTTTTGGTTTTAATTTACTTTATTAATACAAAGTATACAACAGTAATAGTAAACTCGCAATAATAACACAATGAAAAGTAGTGAAGGCAGTTAACTATTATTAGAACGATATGCTTCGCAATGATAGTCTAAACTAAATCAGGTGATTGATTAAATAGATTTATTTATGCTTGTGCTTTAAATTTTCAATTGTGGAATTAAACGTATCTAAAATTACACATTAGAAAATGATAAGAGTAATTTCAATAATTATTAATTTATGCTATTTAATAACTTCACAATTCTTACATTAAAACAGAGAATTACGAAAATAATACTTTTTAACGTCGATTCTAATTCAAATATTGCCTCATTCCTATTGCTATTAAAATATATTACAAGATACCTTAATCGGAACTTAATCAACATTTTCAACAAGAATAAAGTTTACGGGGAAAGAACAGAGACAGAAAAGCCTGTTGGAACCCTGAAATCGCGGGCTCCTACTTCCGGCAAGTAATTATTCTTTCTCGACGCGTCGCCGGTGATAAACAAGCCACCTGTAAGTTGCGTCTCCGAATACAGACAGGGCGAATGCATTGAGAAGGAGAGCGAAACAAGACGTTGGTTAAGAGAAGATCGTCGAGGAAGAATTATCGACCCTGCCACTCTAAACCATCTCTTTAAAGGTCAACTAAAGTCACAAAAATGTAAATTCATGTAAGATGAAATTAATTCTATTCCAAGAATGAGCACCAATCTCAAGTAAAAAGGAGCTCGTTGTAATCTCCGTAACGATAAGGGGAGAAAAGAATGGCACCTTGCGATGGACAGTGGCTAGAGAAAGTACTTTGGCGCGCTCACCCTTTTCCAGAGAAGAGGTCTCGCGGCATGCGTAGACGCCGATACAAAGACAGACACAGGGGTGGGCCACGATCGGTCGAGACCCTGCGCCGGCCAATGGCGTTTCACCCCCGTGGTGAGGGTGGGTTACCATGGTAACCCCTCGCCATACACGTACGTGCACGTAAAGGCACGTACACATGTACGCGTGACGCTCACTCTCGGGTTTCGCCAGGCCAAGAGGGACGACTAGGGAGTGAAGCGAACGGAGGTTGGGCCAAGGGGGTTGGAGAGGGTGACGGTGGTGGTGAAGGTGAGGTTGAGTGAACGGGAAGCAAAAGGGGGTAGGAGAGACGGGATACCTCTTCCACCCTTGGACAAGCCCAATCGATCGAGGTGTGCTTCGGCCGGACGAAACTCACCCTCTGTCAGCCCGCCCTCCGATCTAGCAGCCTCGTACCACCGTTACCATCGGCACCACCGCCACCACCATCTCTACCCTCCAAAGCAACGCTGCCTGTTATTTGAATGGGGAGCGGAGAAGGAGGAGACGAGGGGTGGCGGACTGGCGACGGTGGTCGGGGGTTGAATGTGACAGAGTGCCACCCCCGAGGGCCTCTCCCGTCGAAAGTGCGGCGAGTCTTCTCCGTCTCTTCGTGTCTCTCCGGTTATCTCTCTTCTTCTTCCTCTGTCTCTTGCTCTCTCCATTCGTGCAGCATTCTGTTTCATCCCTTCCGTTCCTATCTCTCGTGCTCTGTTTCTCCTGTTCAACCCCCACACCTGCTGCTGGCGCTGCCTCCTGCTTCTAGGGTGGCTCGCAGGGGTTGCGGAGGCACGGCGGGGGTGGCGTGGACAGAAATCAATATAAGACGGGCCTCCACGTATTCCTGGTCTCTCACTCGCGCTACCAACCCTCCCTTATGTTTGTCTCTACGTGTACATTCGTCCCTTTCGCTCTCTCCTTCAAGTTATTTCCTGTCTTCGTTCACTGAACCGAGGGATTCTTGGCTGTCTCTCTTCTGTTCTCTATCTGGGTTTCACCGGCCGCCCTCTTGCCACCCCCTTCATCCCTCATCCACTCTCCCACACCATGTTCCCTCGAGGGTGGACTAACACACACACGGACACCCACACGCGTGCACATGCAAACACGTAGGATCGCCCGCGCGCACCGGCAAACCAAGCATTTCTGTACAGGGTGTGTTTCGATATGTAACGGGTGGTTCTTTAATACCGGAAGAATTGTTGTAGATCATTTTTAACAAAACAAAAGGCAATGGACAAAATAGATGGAACCATTCACCACGCATTTCACAGATTAATTTAATGGAATGAAATAGAGGATTGGAATGACGGGGTTAACCAATTAAGTAAATAGTTCATAGAGTGAATGACTCTTAGCAACTTTCACTCGGTCTTGAAATTCGCGGGAACTTCCCGCGCTGGATAAAAAGTTCCCGCGTCGATGAAACTCTCTCCATAAATTCCGGGAAGAAAAAGGAGCAACGCGAAAGACGAAGAAAAGTAAGAATAAGGTGAAGAACAAGAAGGGGTGGAAGCAAAGGGGTGGGGGGCAGAGAAAGCGAGCTGAAAAATCTGAATTACAAATTCTCCGTCTCGCTTCCGCTGCTCAATTAACTTTCGCTTTCCGCAAGCCACGACTCCACGAAAAATAGACGGCAAAGATCGCAAATTATTTGCAATGAGACGCGCGAGGACACGATACTTCACGAACACCCGTTTCGTCGCGGTATATAGGATCGATAGAAGGACAGCAAACGTGTGGGGAGAGTGGAGTTCGTATCCTGCGGATAAGGGAACGGCATCCATAAATTACGACGCAACTCTGCAGGGTAAAAGTCCTGTACAAGAGACCTCCTATGTACGGCTGAGGTCTCTTCCAGCCTCCCCTCGTTTCTTCGTGCCCTCCTCTAACTCTCCCTTACGGCGAAAGCCCGAGAGGGCTAAGGGTAGGCGTGCTGTGGAACTATAAATTTTATCGTTAAGTTGTTTAGAATCGCGGCTCCGTGAACCATTTCACTATACACCCACGGTGCTGTCCCTCGATGGCCCTGAATCCAGGGGTTCATTTCGAATACTCACTTTCTACCAATTTCTTGGCCCCTGTGCTGAATACGGGGAACTGGGATAACCGGAAGATTCTACCTGAATCTACAAACGCCATTCTAACGGCGACAGAAGTTTGTCGGGCAAATAAGCTTGTGATAGTCGAATTTTAACAGAAATTTGTTGCCGAAGGTATACCATTATGGGATATGGTTTATTGGATATTTTGTTGTGGTTGGTTGCGAACGTGTGTCTGGTTATTAGTATCAATGGAAAACCTCTTCGATTGCAAAATATTCTTCACTATAAATTACAAATATTTGATTTCTTAATATTGATTTAAATATAAGCGTGATTAATAGCTACTGCTATTGTCTTTTCATAAATTTGGTCAGGAATAATAATTCGCCCGTCAACAAGTGAACCACATGGTAGAAGAGGTACACATCATTTCTCCTAGTTTTCTTTTATTTCATTCATAGCTTAGTATCGAGGTATTAATTTGCTAATAAGTGTTATTATATGTTCAGAACTCCTTCCGTATTAGTGCCTTTCTGAGAGATCATTGCCGGGAATTAAATTTGAAGGATTTTAAATTGTAGTAGAAAATTAGTTTTCTGGAAACCATTAATAGAAGATAGGGTTGACATCCGCTTTTCTCAATTGGCGGGGAAAACGTGATAGCTAAATCGAATTAAATCTGATACATAACAGTTCTGATCAAATTTAAGGTAAATATTACGGTAGGTTGAATTTAGATATTATCCAATACCTTGAAAGACATATTGTGGATTTTTGCGACTGAAAAGGAAATTTTATACAATGTAATACATAAAAGTAGAAATGGTAGCAGTGGATGATAATTTTAATGGAATTTGTGGAACAAGTTAAATAATTAATAATAATTTGATAGTTACGATTGAATATAGAGAAAATCTTGTAATTTAGACCCAATTCTAATCAGTGGGACTGAAGCAAAAGCTGAGGGTATCTCTCTAATTCATTTATAGATGTACAAAGATGCACACCATGTACAAAGGAACATTTTTTGAAATTTTGATCTACATCCAAATCTTACATCAATTAAGCTGACTTATTTCTCACTCAAATTAGTACCAGTTGAGAGTGAACTTAGTAGTTTTTCTCTTAAAAACCTAAGTACATTAATGCACAACTTTCAGCGTACCTTTAAAAAGCAAAGGAGCGTCCATCGAAGCATTCCAATCACCAAACACTCTCTGCCCCACGAAACCAACTTATCAATTTCTGTTCGAAAATCTTCCCAACCGAACCGTCGAGCGAATAAAGAAAACGAAGAAAAAAGAAAGAGAAAAGAAGAACGATCCACGTGGCGCACAAGATAGAACGAAACAAAGAAGCTTCCGTCGTCATCGTCCTCGAGGGTGGCACGTAAAGCCCAAGTGGGAGGAGGGTGGATGGCCTGACAGGGGGTTGTCGAGGGGAATGGTGAGGGGTTGGTCGAAAACGTGGGTGGTGGCGATGTCTCGGCCCGTCAGGGAGGTAAGGGGAACTGGAAAAGGGTGGCTAAGGGGTGGCACTGGATTCGATTCCTCGAAAAACTGTACGTTTTTCTCGCCGATAGAATGGCCGGGACGTCACCTGAATACATTATGTGTTTTCCACCCCTGGGGCTAGGATATTGAAATTTTTAATATCGAAGGGTGGCGGCCGAGGGGGTTGGTCGGGCGACGGACGAGGGCGGATGGATGGAGAGCAGTCGAACGTCTATGGCTTCACGAAGCATCCCTCATGTAGCCACCCTCCCACGGCAATCCCTTATTTTGCCGTCGATATAGCCGCTGCTGGATGCGCGTGTACATATATTTACGTGGCCCCTTACAACACGTGTGTGCATACATGTATGTATGCGAGGATACGTGTTGTGTCTGTATGTGTATGGGTAAATGGTGGCGGGTACATGCACGAGAAACTCCGCGGAGTTTGTTACATTATCGTTAGCCGTTACTTCTTCCGAAGAAAAAGATCAATAGTCCACTATTTCTAATTACGTTGGATTTTTAATATTACGTGTATATAGATGTCAGGTTGGCTAGTTGGATTATAATACATATGGGTGTTTAGTAAATCAATGTTTTTTTAATTGACGAAGCTAATGGAAAACAGATATAGATATGTGATAATACTGTAAATTTACAGGAAAATAAGCTTCAGGGAAATGGCGTTCAAAAGTTACTTGATAATAGAAAAAAAGAAAAAAAACAGAAATTTGGTATAATTGTAGTATATGTCTTTTTTCCACTGAACTCCTCACTTGTGAGTTAAGATATCAGCGCCATGAAAGCTAAATAGATCAACTCCATAAAACCTTTAATTCCGATCAGATATCCCAATAATGAAATTGAGAAATTTACAAAAAATGGCGTTGATTAGTTTTGTATTTGAGTGCTCATGTGTTAGCAGTTAGTCAAATTAGTAAAAGGATTTTAATGTCTAGAGGTAAATAAGTCATAATGTTGTTGCAAAGCTGGTGAGTGTAATAGATATATAAAAATGTAGATATACATTGCATTACTACTATGGTAAATTAAAATTAGATATACTGAAATAAGAAATAGTGTATTTGTAACTTAAAATTAAAATAGCTTAGGCAAGATAACATTGAACGATCATAGGAAGTTTGTTTGAATGGGTATAATTGTTCACTGTTCATAGAAATTTAACCTCTTAATATTTAGGTTTTAATAACCTAATAGCGTTTTCTAATTTATAAAATATTTTTTTTGTTTTAAATTTTACAACAAACGAACTCCTTGGCTTTGTATATTTTTGTACATGTTTTAAGATGCGTGAATAATTTTTTTATTATAGTTATGAAAAGAATACGCAATTTTGTTATACTTTTTAAGAACCAATAAGAAGGATAGATTTATAGAGTTTACAAATCTGATCAATTTTCTAATCAATTTCTCTTATCATTCGATTTGCGCTACCTTCTTAAATTTCTAATAATTTATTAGATACTTGTTATTTTGTTAAATTAGACACAATAACATTTATTGTTTGCTATTCTATTGGATCTCTAGTAGTAATATTAGATGATCATTTTTGTTAGATTCTAACCAAAGAGATTTACACTATGCCAAACATTATGAATTTAAGTTTATTTTAAATATATTCCAAGATATTACGAGATACGAGTAAATAAATTTGAATAAATACCTTAACCAAAATATAGTGATTAATAACCAAGAAAAAGAGCGAGAACTAACGCTTTCTTGCCGAAACTCGCAGATTTTAATGTTTTCGCGCGAGACTAATCGTTTTCTCGTTGAACCTCACGGATTTTTACATTTATAAAAACTCAGAAAAAAAAGACAGATCAATTCATTATGATAGGAGCGTTAGTTATAATATTCACTGCCACTGAAGAAACACTCATCTATTATAATCTTATTGCATTGTAACATTTATACTTATAACTTAATGTAAGCGTAATAAATTCTATGATTTTTTTAAAGACTTCTTGTCTCTGACCAGGTTTATTCAATTTACAAGATCTTGGGGATTTCTACTATAGGGATTATGATATTAAATTGAAATTCTGTTTTACGAAATTAATTTGATGTACGATAAAGGATATTCGTATTTTATGTTGACAATTAGAAAGGATAATTAATAACACTTAGGCAAATGATGAACGAGTGTTTGTACGACGTTCATCGGCGGAATGACAGTCGCGAATAGGGAAAATGTGGAGCAAGGGGAAACAAAGGATGTCTGTGTCTTTTCCTGTTCAATGGTTTTCGACTCGTTCGATGCTTAAAGAGGGTCTAAAGAATCCATCTGCTTTGAGATCTCTGCCATTCAATCCTTTGATCAGCTTTCTTTGCAACTTGAAAAGCTCATTTCATACTTGTTGCTGTTTTTGAATTGCATTTTTTAATGGCGACATGGGAATATCAGTTCAAAGTACACGGAGGAGGATGATGCAGTTTAAAAGGCAAGATAAAGAAAAGCAAGGGAAGTAAATGAGTAAAAGAATACTATGAGCAGCACTTTGATCGTTCTCTATTCTGTCTTTTATTATCGAGAACATGTCTTTATTGATGTCTTCCTTGTTTTTAGAAAAAAAGACATTTAGCCGATGCAGTAAGAATATCGACTATTAATAAATTATTATTTATTAGTCATTCATGTAGTTTAGTTTTTAGATGAAAATGTAATCAACGTTTATTTTAATGAACTATGTTATATGCTTAAAGTCCGATGCATTTACGTATCCATAAGGATTATTTTAAATTTTATATGGATTATTTTAATCTTAAACACCGTGGTTTTATTTCTGGCGTAGGTAGAGTTGGAATTAAAGCACTTGTAAGTTTAAATTTCCGTTTTAGCGGTAATTGACGTTTGACTGATTACGGTAATTATGAAAGCAGCGAGTTCAAAACAGCCAGGTGATGAAGAATAGAGACGATAAAACGTCGGTCTCTATTAAAAGTTCGATAATACGGATATAATCAGCGTTCATATAATAGAACGTAGTATTATTAGCTACACTGATTGCCAGGTAATTAATATAACCAGCACAGGAGTTGTAATTGAATAGCGGCACCCATATTGAAACTTGAGCAAGTAGAGTTTTATACCACAATTTAAATGGACTACTGTACAAGTACCACATAAAAATTTGGTGTGGGTAAGACTTTGAGAAACCTAAGAAAAGCAGCAAAATATTTTACAAATTAAGAAAAAATCATTAACGAAGTAGTTATCGAATAGTTATCGAATAATTCATTCTTTTTAATATGAGGATTATAAATGGTAAACGATGGCTCGTGGATGAAATTAAAAATTAATATTTCAATAAAAAAGGATATAAGTTACAATGGTGTTGAATACAATGGTAAATACTATAAGCGCTAAATTGATTAAAAAAAAATTACCGATTTGCCATTCGATTCTATCCCAATTCTCTTAAATTTTAGAAACTTAAAATTTAAAAACTAAAAAAAATAGATGCTATACATTGCAATCGCCTTCTCCCGAAGATAATAAGTTAATGAACCATTAAATTGTCATCATTGCAAACTTGCTAAAAGAAAATCTCGGTACAATGTGCACGGAAGTGAAGAATAGATAGAGGTTCTAATAAAAACTGTAACAGTCACAACTCCGTGTCAAACGAGTCTTACCACGTTGCTATACAAAAGAAGGT
The DNA here is from genome assembly GCA_028830335.1 of Eucera pruinosa. Classification (NCBI taxonomy): domain Eukaryota; kingdom Metazoa; phylum Arthropoda; class Insecta; order Hymenoptera; family Apidae; genus Eucera; species Eucera pruinosa. Next base: position 2,673,664 of record JAMYCR010000015.1, on the reverse strand, counting down.
ACATGCAATTAACGATAAAGTCATGGAAGCACGGTTCGTTCTTTCTGTAGAAGAGCAGTGGCTTTTCACGATGATTTACCAGCATGAAAACAAGTATCAAAGGAAAGAAGAACGATGCCCTCCTCTTCAATAAGGGCATCCACTTTTATTCGTCCGAGAGTTCCATTACAAGCCTGTAAAGTGGCGTGCGTACTTGCCGTGAGATTACATCGACCCTTTGTTGAATTGGATCCGTCATTTAATTCAATTTTCTTCTTCCGATCCTACACACATATATTAAAGCATCTGTTGGCTGTCAGTGATGCTCAGGGAAGAAAGTACCGATTGAGAAGGGAAACGACATTTTGACGCTCGCCACTTCAGAATCGGTGCCAGTTGGATTAAACGGTGCCATTCGCTCTCTACCGGTACCTAAAATTATTTCCGCGATGGAACGTTCAATTATACGACCCATAGTTCACGATGATGGCTAACAGATTTCAGAGATTGCATATAATTCTTATTTTTTACAATAAAAAACGCCATGAAAACACATAAAATTAAATATCAAATAAATATTGAATGATAATACTATGAGGATGGCTTCATCAGAGTTAAAAAACATTCAAGGAATTTTAAACGCTTATCTTTCAAATTATTTTTGCAATAAAGATGGTAGAAAAGAAATATCAAATATTAAATTTGATGTTTGTAGGAAGATTATTTAAACTTCAGTAAAGAGTTCAATGGAAATGATAAAAACATTGTACGATTTTAATACTGAAATCAAATGAAGATGCTGAAAGTGTAATCGTAAAGGCAATTCGTTCACCTAATTTAGGTTGCATTTATCTTTTCTTCGTATCTGTACAGCTGAATAATCACCCTTCCAGTAAGTTAGTACAATGAATGTTGTATATTTTTAGCTGCATTAGATTTAAAAAAGCACTTAGAGCTGCATATTTCATGTCTATTAAAGTATTCAGTACAATAATAAGATACCATAATATAGTGGGATATCCTACAACGAATTGATTAGTTAAAAAATTTTGTTCGTTATAAAATTCGTTCGTTTTAGGATATCAATACATATGTATGCGTGTGTATTCATGCATATATACATGTATGTGTATGGACATTTAAGGATAGCATATATTTTGCCTGCTCATGACTAAGATTATATAAGAAATGGAAAAAATCTATCTTTACTATGGAAAAGTAAATTATTCGAGAAAAAAACTAGATCAACATTAACTATTAATATTACTAATTTCTTAAGCGATATCCAATGGATGACTGACTGAACTCTAATGCTTTTCCACACAACTATTATTAGCGCAACAACTGATTGTATTTTTTCGCATTCGTTATAAGAGTCCAGATTTAATGAGAAAAACCGTTCATCGTAGGATTCATTTGATGTAAGGTCTGTCGTTATAAGACGCCCCACTGTATTATTAATCTTCCTAATTTTATTGAACTATAGCTTGACCGACTATGACTACTTATTGTTAAAATAGAAAATTTATAGACCTTCTGCAATTTGATTGCAATTTTTTGTGTACTAGAATAAATTTGCAACCGTAGAACTATCTCCGCATAGAACAATTCCCGATAGAAATTTTGTGTCCGTCTAATATTTTAATTTCCAACGTCTAGACCTCAAAATGCCTTAATATGTTCCTTAAACGAGAACGAATATACTACCCCTGGTGAAAAATGTTTCGTCCCACACAATAATAAGAAACCAATTAAAAACATTAAGATTTTTTTAGATGCGAAAGGCTACTTTACAAATTAAAATCATATAAGAAAATTAAATTTTAATATGGAACAAATGAGACAAGAAGGAGAATAAAAAAGGAAACAGGAAAGAGAGGGTGTTTGGTCAGCAAAAATATTGGAACAAGTATTCCATAACATAAATCTAAAAAGAGATAAACGATACGCTACTTAATGTTTATATTAGCTAACATTTTCTACTAATGCCCACGTATAATTATTTTGATGCCCTGCGGTATTGATACTATGAAATTTTCGCAATTTGTAGATGCAGTTTCTTTCCACCATAATTTTACTATTTCTCGAAGTTCATTATCACTTTTAAGCACATTTTCGTTAACTAATTTTGCTTTGTGTAGTCTATAAATTCTTTATTAAATTTTATATTCGTACAATGGCACTTTGTACCATAAGAATTTTAACGTTTCAGTTAATCTTACATTATCGCGTTTGACTGAAAACTTTTTGCCTCTAACACGATTAAAAAATTATGGGGATTCCCACTATAACACGGCATACTTGTAACAGGAATTCACTGTAACACGATTAAATAACTGAAAAATGAAATAGTGGTTTTATCAGTAGATTTCGGATTTTTATGCATTTATGAGAAGTTGAGACGAGCAAAAAGGAAAAATACACACTTCATGGGAAGAAACATAAAATATTCATAGTAAAACACACGGTGTTATATTTGGAACTAGAACCAAATCTCTACCAAGGCTCAGTTCCTTTAATTGTGCTTATAAATGTACGAATTTGTATAAAAATCCGCAGTCTATTTACTAGTTTTTGAAATTGACTTTTGTTTCTTGTTCTTAGTAATATGTAGTCCCGTATAACACAGCTTCGTATAACATAACAGTTTTTAGGAACGTAACCACCGTGTTATACGGAGATTAACTGTACTAAAAGTAGGCCAGACCAGAGGTGACCGTCGCGGTCAAACAACACCGATCCTCGAAAACTACCGCCGATCAGAAAAATCGAGCATCCGGTTTCGAAGAGCTTCGCGTGCAGGTGATGGCACACGACAATGCCATACAGAAAGTAGCAGGCCTACAAGATCGTTGAAACGTACTTTCGACCGCGACCCATATATTTCAACCCTCCCTCCACTATCATCCCCCAACTCGTCCTTATACATACCTGGAGACTTACCATACAACTAGACACTCCGTTAATTTGGACTTTACTGACCGGTGTGTGGCACTACCCAGCGCCCTCGAAGGACCCTTTTCTGAGCCCAGGGCAAAGGACGTATGGGCGCGTGCTATGGGTGCCCCTCTCGAGGCCTCAGGGCGCGACCAGAATGGCCTGTGGATGGGTCATCCGTTGACCCTGGGCGTGCTGCCCAACCCCAACCCCCCTCGGCGGTCAAAACAGGCGGAAACATGGCCTGACCCTCGTACATCACTGGTCTGGCCTGCTGACCACGCTTACCGGACACCACGGTCACGCGTCCGCCAATTAAAATTAAATTCGTTTCGTCTCGTGGACGATGCGAGGCTGCGTGCGCAGAGGCGAGAATTATAGCAAGGGGTGACGTAGGATGGTTGGATTCGCCGGCTATCGAGGGGGGGGGGGGGGGGGGGAAATATCGCTGGCTACGATTAAGGCGTGAATTATTTATTGCGGGATGAGTTACATTTCTTCGCTGGCGTCCATCCCCGCTTGTCTTTCTGCTGAATTTCAAGGCAGTGAAGGGTGGTTGTTGGCGAGGCGTTTTTTTTCTGTTCGCGAAATGGGGTGGAGTGTTTGGGACATTGGTGATTGCGTTTTAAGAGCCAGAGTGCAAATATCATGGAAACGGGTTTAGGAGTTTGTGGAAAGTATAGAAAATTGGGTTTCATTCAACTAATTGAAGATAAAGGTATTATAGCAGTAGATTAAGTTTGAATTAGGTAACTATAAGATATTCAAATAGTTATTAGTAGACTGCGGATATTTATGCATTTATAGGAAATTTCAATATGTAAAGAGTTATAGAATGCAATAGTATTAAAAAATGCAGAAAATATTGAAAGTAAAATACAAATCATAATATTTAGAGGATGAAACAATCCCCTACTTAGATCTATTTTCTTTAATTCTATTTGTAAATGTCTGAATTTGCATAAAAATCCACAGTCTAGTTATTAGATATTTGTTACTCTATAACATCAAAAATAATAATTTTTTCCCTAATTGTTGCACAGATAGTTTAATATTAATATTAATAGTTTCATAGATTCCAAACTAAGAATGGCAAAATGATATCCTTTCATTTTTTATTAATGAGAACTAAAAATATTATATTTTCAGGTATGTTATAATATTGTATTTATTTAATAATATTATTATAACAACGGTAATTTAATTTTGATATAGAATATAAACCTAGTAAACACTAATATTTATTGTTAGCATTATAATTAACATTATTAAAGTCTCAGGCAATAATTACTAAATAATTGCTATCCCATGAAGAATTTTAACTGATTACCATCGGTTCATGCTTATTCATTTGGTTGAGTAAAAATTTATTTGCAACATCAACCAAGAAACTTTCAACAATTTGTCAATTAATAAAATGGAATATTATTAAACTTTGACATTATTTTAACTTATAGCAAGTCCAGGCTAACATAAAAATACCAATTAATAGCCAAATTGTAAAAGTCAAGTAAATTCATTTTAAGCAATTGTTCACGTACTTAATGAATACTAAAAATCTATTTTCCCAGAAACAGGACGGTGGAACATAATTTTTACTTCTTAGATAAAAATTTCTCATCAGTCCATATAATTCTTTTAAATACATATATGTAAAGATACGATTGGAAAAAGAAAACATCGAAGACAGCATGAAGATTAATTAATATTGCATAATGCGAAAATTTCAACAAATATTAACTGCCTGTATTATCCACTTGTATTAGCGTAAGCTGATCAGTGCTTTCATGCCACTTTACATACAAATCATTTGAATATTATAGGCAATTTTTATTTAATAAATCTCAATCTTATAAAACAAAGCCAAAATTCAAATCCAAATTAAATTTTATCCTGAATAGTATCCATTGGCATTGAATCTACGCCATAGTCTATACAATGAGTGTGACTCGTTATTGTGACGCAAGGATTTAATTAGATTGTACATCACCTTAATCATTCGAAATAGGTAATATTAAAAACATTTAACTGTACTTATTATACTTACTTACGTGTTTATGTAAAATTTATGTGTCAAAATATGTAACATATATGCAAAATTAATGCAAAATATATTCGAAAATATAAAGAATATATACAAAAGATATAAAAATTACATGTAAATCCTTTTTTCATTTTTGTGTATTACTTACTGTAATTTGCATTACAATATGTTACAATAACTTTTTCTATACTCTTGACTCTATTGCTACCATGTCTGGAATTTTTCCAATTTTTTGCTTTCACTTCACTGAGAGCGTCAGTAGTTTTACTACTTAAGATGTTACTGACGATAGTACTTCAAATTTAAAATTTTTTTGATGGACATATTTACATCTTTCTCTTAGAGTCTGTATAAGGGGAGCGTGGGCGCGATATCTACGAAAGTTGACACCCAATGAAGGGAAAATTGTGTTGTATAATCATAATGCAATCATCTCTGATACACGTTTGCCTAAAGCCTCTCAGTGCCGTTTGAATCTTTGAGGTATACGGACCCTTTCAGGATTGGTTCTGCGTAGGTCAAACGATTTGAAGCGGTGTTTTTATGCTATCACACAGAAGGACCAAAATGCCTATTAGAAATGCAGCAAAACTGCTGCATAAATAAGTTTGCACATAAGCTTCGAGGAATATTGTATTTTAACAATAACCCTTAACGCGTTTTAATACTAACGTTATACATGAGGTCAATTTTAAATATGATACATAGAGTTTACAAATTCGAATCTTCCAACGCAAGTATAACATTTAGACATAATGATTAATAAGAACCATAATAGTCATGTTAAATATCATGTGTACACATGATCCGAGAAAGTAAATCCAGAAACACGCTGATCTCCTAAACTTACTTACAATAGTATTCAAAGGATTAAAAACGTTAGTCCGTCGCGTTCAAAAGATATATGGAATTTGCTTTCCGTTTCATATGCCGAAAAGTTGATCGAAGGCATGTCTAAATCCTGTAAAACTATAATTGGTAACGATGGAGATTGAACTCACTATTAAATAGATGAGTATTAATATTTTCGATGTACTTTCAATTCGTATAAAATTGTTTCCAAACGTGTTAATTTGTACAAAACTATCGCGGCCACGCTATTGTTTTACGATACTTTTCCTCCACATGCAGTAGATACATTTTTTTAATTTTTCGATCAGCTCTACAGCTAAGTTGACTGACTTATATAACGATACAGTGGAACCTCGAATATCAGAACTAATTGAGAGATAAATGTTTTCAGATAATAGAATTTTCGAATAACAGAACAACAGCTTTTTCTACACTAAATTTCTTATATTTCCATACAAAATAGTACCAAACATGATACAGATAATATAAACAAATAATAATAAAACAAATAAATTTCTACTTGTTTTAAACATTTTTAAATTTCACTAACGTGCAATGAATCAACATTCTGTAAATAATTTCCAATTGGTTGCTTGCTGTTTTTTATATCACTTATCGTTGATTTATCAATACCATATTCTTGTGGTAAGTTTATTGCGTAATATGCAAAATATGCAAAATAATAGTTATATCTTTAGAATCCTGCAATAACAAAACAAATCTCTATTTGGACCTCATAATTTTATCTATTTATTAAAAAAAAATGTATTATACATATTTATATATGATTAATATCTGGTCATAACCTTTATAATAAGCAAATTATTATAATGAATTTGAATTATACCTCTAATTATTATTTCGTATAATAAACGCTTTTAAGTTATTTTCAATTGAATCGTTACAATGATAGCGGTTTAACGTTGGCGAATTCTTTTCCCTATTCCACATAACATATTTCTAGACGAAAAGAACAAAAAAATATTACGCGAAGGCAGTTTTACATGCTTCCGCGATATCGTACAAAGTAATCGATGCTATACTCGCCGAGTGGAAAGTGCGTTTCGCATCCGGCTGCATAGACGAGGCATAAAACCGCAGTAGAAAATACCGACCGTGCTCGTACAATGGCATCGACATACATACATACATGCATGCACGCGTGCTTCAACGTGTTTTTTCACTCCCTCTGCGTTTTATGCCGCTTCGAAAACTGGGGAATTTTTATTCGCGAACCAACACGTTGACCTAACTTCGGGCCGAGCTACTTATCGCGCCAGAACCACTTTGTCTCGAGTGAAATCCAAGGTAATTCGAGATCAAGCTGCATAATTCATGACCTCTAGAAGCGGCATTTAGCAGTGGGGTCTAGAAAAAAATTTGATTCTAGTAAATATCTCTATTTGTGGTACTTGTTTAAACCTTAGCGTTGAATAGTTTTCTACGAGTTAGTACTATTTACATTAGCATAGTTTAATCGTCTCTCTTGGAATGTTTAACAATCATAGTATGCAATCATCATATTTTGAAATTTGATTTTAGTCACTTGGTACCGTATAAAGTGGCCACTAATAATTGAATTGCGTACATTTATGTATTTGTGGAAAATTTAAATATATGCAAAAAGCTAAAATATCCAAAATAGAGTATAAAATTTAATATTAACGTGATGAAGGCAAATCTCTACGTAAGATCCATTTGTTACGTTGTGTTTATGAATATATGAATTTGCGTAAATATTTGCAGCATTCTAATAGACTTCGGAGATGAATTCGACTTTAAATATCAAATATACAAAACAGAATAAGATAAGATATAGACAGTTTTTTCAGCTACTTTATGCATGCGTATTATAGTAAAAATATATAAATTTAAAAAAGCAATCAGGAATTGATTTGAACAAATAATCGAACCTTTGAAAAATCTATAGTCTATTATAGATTCTTAAGGAATCTAAAGGATGATACAATAGTGACCTATTTTTAAAACCTAGGTTATTTTGAAAAGAAAATGATGAAAATACTGAAGTTACGACCGAAATATTAGAAGTATGTATTAATTCTCTATCGCTTTCTCAAAAATTCAATATTTATTTACAAAAAATCAGACACAATTTTAATATTTGAAATAAACTTCATTCTTTTGGATGGCTTTTTCGAATTTATCAAATAGCTGACTTTTCTTCAAGAAAAGTTGACGATTTGAGTAATTTAATTTATTGTACAGGTGCCGAATTAATTTGTACATATAATAAATGTAATATTCTAAACGTTATCTTTGTCATTTAGCCGAAGTAAGTATTCATTCCAAAATTGCGAAATAGTACGTTCCATTTTAATATAACGTGCACACAAATCAGTTGTGTATACTGAAATAATTCCCTTCCTCCTAAATCTCTTTCAACCGCAGTCACGATTATACTTAATATTCACCCTCAAATAGGATGGAAATATTAAATTAGTTCGGTGGAAATAATTTGGAGCACCTTTCTAATGTGTTGTGTAGTTAATATACCTACAACCAAGAATGTTTCTCCCGTTATAAAGACAATAATAGGGACAATTAAACAATAATATTGTTGCCTTTTATCAATATAGTTGTGTTCAGGGTGTTTGCACGTTATAACTGCAGTGTTAAACTTTCTTCAAACAACAACTTCTTTTAAGATAAAACGATTACTCGTCTGCTTCCGTGTGATGATTCAAGATTTATAGAAGCTCTACGGTTAATGTTTAAACCACACTTTAACAAACCTCTACATTTAACTAAAGCGACAAAGCCTAGTCCCGGTCACATTCTGTTACCTAAACTCCATTCATCTAGTTAACCCCTTTAGTGCTGATCGAAAAAAATTGAATTACATAGAAGGAAAAATACCAAGTCAAACGGATATTGTTAAGTAACTCTTGAAAAATAACAGATTATAAAAATTTATCAGTGCAAAATTTAATAAATAATTATCGTTAAGGGCATCTTATAATATTTTGAAGATGAAACCAAACTGTATTTATATTGTATTCCTTTATTTATTTTTATAAAAATGTGAATTGTCATAAAGGTTTGCAGTTTATTCATCACTATCATTACCTTCGTTTCTAAGTTATCAACCAATCAAATTAGTTCTGTAGTATCAATAATGGCATATATTTTATGATATTATAGTTGAGTTGACGTTATATAACGGCAACTGAAGAAATGTAAATAAATTCTCAACTACTAAGCGCATCCAATGAATTAAGACATGTAATTTTCAACTGTAAGCGCATAGCGACTCACAATCAGCCAACGACGATAATATATTGTTCTTCGGAAATAAGAGGGTTAATCGATACTACCAAAGATTGATTTGTAAATATCTGCAAATGTATTTTAATATCCCAACGTCTATCCATTCGTTGATTCATCTAATGCACTCCAACAAACTTGCCCTAAACCGAAACCTACTGCTATAAAGAAACTTAAAGATTACAGCAGCTAATCCTCAACCCGAACAGCAACATATCCCAAGCACACCCATATCAATGCAGTAAGAACCCCATATCCAAGAAGGATAAATTCCAAATCCTCTGGTGGGTACTTGATATTGGCATATATTGTACACGTTTTACATATCTAAAATAAAGTTTAACCTGTTAATTGGAAATGACGAGTTAATTCGTCATAAATAAATTGCGAATCTTTATATAAATTTATAATTATCTAATCAGTAGAGGAATAGAACGTATACAGACTTTTACCCCCTAAGTATTTTGAAATGCACCTTGCTTCGTGTATTTTGTATATTGTTACGGGTTATGTAGATTTTGTTCCTTCTGGCACGTCAAAATTTCGCATAAATGCATAAACATCCGCAGCCTAGTCGTAAGCAAACGCACCTATGGGGGAGGGAGGGGAAGGAGAATTAACCCGTGTATTGAATATTTAAAGGTTATACTCATACAATAAGAATCAATGTATTATTCGTTATGTAATCCAAGATATTTCATATTAGTTGTAAATAAAGCAAAATAATCTGTCCCTTTGAATTTGTAACTGCATGCATGGGAAGCGTTTTTGATCGATGACCTCCTCGGCTAACAGGTTAATTTGTGTATTAGGTACAATATATAAAACATTGGCACTGAAGCTGTATCCCGAAGAAGTAATAGTATGCTATGTTCTTAGTGCACAGGAAATTGTTCTTTTGTTTCTTATCTTTGTATATATATACATTTTCTTGTTTCTTGTTCTTTGTATAGTTTACAAGAATTATGAGGTGTCGACAGGTAATGTAAAAGGTATATTACGTATAATGACATGTATGAAGCGAAACTTTTGTAATCCAGAAGGAAACATTAAACAATATTACTACTACTGCTACTACATAAAACACTGGCAATGATAAATAATAATAAAAGATAACAATTACAATAATAAAAGTTCTGTGAGCACCCTCTAAAATATTTACCGTGTTGTAAGTACATACTCAATCTTTTTCTTTTTGTAATAGTGTGAAGATAATCAAATAACTGTCATATTCTATTAAATGCTTCAGTTTATCATACACATTTCATTATGTGACTATTAGAAATGTAAGCGTTCGAATACTTTCATGTATGAGTATACATCCAACCACACCAAAACTTCATAAATCTACACCGATATTATGGCGACACTTCTGCGCTTGCTACAAGAGAGATCTAAACCGAGCTTCCTTACAAGTGCTCATTAAACCTACCATAACTAAACTTCTTGTATGGATGTGCATAATATATGTACATACTATCTTTGACTTGACCTCAAATATTTCAGTGCCTAATGCACAGGTCCCCTAGGTAGCTTCACTGATGAGTCCACTACTAGACCCAGGACAAACTACCCCTACTTTGCCATAACTCCTTATCCCTCTCTCCTCCTTCTACTTCCTTCCTCTCTTTACAGATTCATAATACTATAAACCGTATATGGCTCACAATACCTTAGAATATGGCTCACGATCTGAAGCTTCATACAAATGTCGCAAATTTTATCGTTACATTTGATATTAATACCTAGAATAAATTGCTAACATTTTTTTGTTACACCTTCTTTTCGTGTGAGATCCGCGGACTGCAAAAAGTTGTATTTGATGACCTCTGTTCATATATGAGTTTGACACCACTGCTATAAACCCTATCCATCCTGCATTCTGTCACCTTCTTCCCAACGTATTTCTTCATGATCAAACCTGCTTCTATAAAAGGGAACTTAAAATCATCCCAATCAGTTTTATACACAAGTACCAACTTATTCTGAACATATCAGACTTCAACAAATCTATATCAATACTGTAATCTCCATTTGTTCAACCACGTATTTTCCACAGGCTGTAAAAAGGATTTCATATCACTTCAATCGATCCTCCACTCAGTAGGAGGATAAATAGGAGAATCATAAACAGTATCGTGTTCCAAACAAACTAGTTCGTAATTTCTCCAGTCGTTTACCTTTTCTCCAAGTTTTTCACCTGCTGCTTTCGTGTGAGCATTTGGTTCGCGAACGCATCTTGTCCCGGGGGTTGAGCGTTGTCGTCATCGAAGCTACGACGTTCGCCGGGTCGGCTCGGTGTGCTCGTTACAGCGCCTCCACTCTGTGAGATTCAATATTCTAACCAAAATCCCCGGGGCTAAGGGAAGGCGGCAGGGGGAGGAGGGTGGTACAGGGCAAAACTTTCTAGGCGTGCAGACTCGTGTTGCCACCGCGCGAACCGCACTTCTGCGGGCAAAGCATCCTGCCGCCGGTCTAAAGTTTCCCGCTCGTCGACTCGTATCCCCGTCGTCTTCGTCCTCGTCGACGGTAAACTCGCAGTCCACACACGAGGTACGTGCTAGAGGAACCTACAGGGGGCAGAGAGGGTGAGCGCGAGTTACTTGACGGACTCGACGTTACTGACGTCGTCGTACAGTTACCGCCAAGAATCCAGCCTGGTGAATATCACTCGAGAGGAAGGAATTCGAAGGGCTGAAACACGACGACGACAACCACGCGATCCCGCGATATCGGGAATTTTATTTGCCGATGGAAACGGTTGGAAGGGGATCGAAAGGAAGGGGGTAAGGGCTGTCGTGCAGGCTCGTTCCAAGCGCGCAATTAGATTTGTTTCCGACTAACGATGCGTAACGTCCTGTTTTCGATGATTACATGGGTTTCGGTTATTGCTTATCTTTCTATTGGGGTATTCGGGTTATTTGCTGTCACTTTGAAGGTTTAGAATCTTTTATGGGATGGATTTACTGTGATTTAGTGTGACTGTTCTACAACGTTTCGGATTTTTTAATGTTATATGAAACTTGGCATTTTTATAAGAGTCTGAATCTTTATATTATGATAAAGACTAGATTAATTTGCGATCATAGTGATATGAATTAAACTTTGAGCTCTGAGTTAATCGTGTTTTTGACTTCCAAAAGTATCATTTTAGATGATTAAGATCAAAATTGGTATTGTAATTTTGTATAGTAATAAACATTAAATGGCATTTTACGGAAACTAGCAATTGACATACCTACGAAACTAGAATTCACAGTCTTCTAATTAAACCGTATAAGAATATTTTACGAGTTCTTTAAAATAAAACAAAATAATTTTCTTTCGTAGTGATACTATAAAATGTTTATTTAAATTATGAAGGACTTTTCAAATAGTTAATTAGGAAATATCAGAATTTTCTCGTACTCCAATTAACAAATTTTTATAAACTTCCAAGAAGTTATTAGTAATATAAAAGTTCGTAAAAAATATCACGTTTTATATCTGATTTACACAAATCGATTCCAAATTCATAAGATTGAATTCGCGTATATGTGTAACAAAGCAAATTATAATAAATATTTATATTATTATAATCCCGTAACGAGATTAGATTACAATCCCATGTGAATAGAAAAAACAATAGACAATATTTAGTTGCATTTATAACTAATTTCTATATAGAAAGCATAAAAGTATTTGCGTTTCGAAGTGTCGCTCGTCTTCGTCGATATAAGTCTCTTGCCAATTTGACGTGTTATTGAATTTATTGTATTTAGAACGAATTTCATTGCAATTTTATTTAATTTGGTCAAATGCAATATTAATTCTCCTACTTCATTTCGACTACCTGTGTGTAAATTTTCATGAAATACCTGAGTCCTTTTTTTATGATACTTCGGACTTTCTTTTATGGGTAGAAAACTTTGACAAAATTTGTATGGAAACCGTGGATCACTAGATGTAATTAAGTAAAAGTTAAGGATACTAGTACATTCTAAACAAATCCCCCTAATCTTACTTTCATTTCTTTAAATTCATGCTCTATTAGTAGGTACCTACTAACATCGAAATGGAATTTATTAAAATGCTAAAAAGGAATTTTTAAATCATTGCAAATTATAGAAGTATATTGTATAGAACACTCTTTTATAGTTACCTGTGCATTCGCCGTTTCATTCATTAACCCTATGTAACACCATACAACTTAAAAGTTATATTTCCACGCACTTTAATTTGTCCAATTTAATTTTATTCGCCTATTATTCTACTATTATATTTTACTTCTTTACCATTGTATCGATACCGAACCATTTATACAAAAGATAACAGATATGCTTCGGTTAAAAGTAAGTTTTAGAGAAATGATTCATATAATACGATTTTGTTAAGAATTCATATAGTCTGTTTCCGAGTGATACCAATAACCGAAGTTTGATTACAATAGGCGGGCTAGTTTTATTCAATTTCATGTAGAGCGTTTTAATTAACCGACTGCTTATGATAACAATAGCCGATTGATAACATTGTCCGTGATTATAATAACCGGATTCCACTGCATTACTTATCGCTGTTAAGGACAGCGACGCATCACAGTTTGGTATCATTGAACTTAAATCATAGAAACTATAATTGCGACATCTGAGATCTCTCTCACGCGAGTACAAAGAACACCCAACACCCAGTTATATTTCTCCAGTCGCAAGAGATTCGAGGTGTGCGGAGTCATGATAAAAGTCAGATTCTGCATCCACCCTCCTTCCTCCGCGGCACACATACCCGCGTGTATTTGTCCCGGTTGCCCAGCCTGCCCCATCCCTCGAACCAATCGAAGTCTCCCGTTTTATCGGCAAAATCGAGGGTGTTCCTCGGGCAGACAGAGCTGCCCCTGCGTTCCGGTGGCTTTATCGTCGAAAATAGGGGTGGTTTTCGAAGGGGGTGGCCGTGGTCGATTTTGCGCGGACTGTACCCTCCGGAAAGCGTATAGAGCGGCCTCCATACAGAAGGAAAGGCCTTCGGCTATGGCCTCCCATCTTATCCCTCTTCCGCCTTCATCCCTTTTTCTACCGTCAACCACCCTCTCTCCTTCCCGCGTCATTGCGCGCTCCACGATACCCGCGTCCGTCTATCTCCGCGTGTTTGCGCGTGCACGCTACGCGATACGGATAATGGAATGTATCGATGATGCACGCTGTGTATTCTATGGTGCAAGGGATGAACCATAAACGCTGTTGAAGGTGTTGGCTTGAGGCGCACATGAGGATGCAATTGTTTATATAATACTATGGATCTCTGTTTATGTTGCAGTTTGCAGATACTTTAAGAATGTGGCGTTACAAAGGAAGGGGAGATGGGTAAAAAATGGAAGGGGGAAGAAAGAGATTGGTTTGCTAGTAGATTTATCAGTAAGGGTACCTAGAAGACACGTATTTTGGATTCCGGGAGAATTAGAAAACAGCTCACGGGTTGTATTCATTGATACAGATGGCTTGACAAATACTTGTCGGTAAGTTAGATTTTTAAATTCTTCTAGTGATGATCATAGGACGGCTACTACAGGAACGTGGTTTGAAAATTAAGGTAAACCTTTGACATAAAATTTTATGTAAAATCGACAGGAATTCCACTTGAATCATACATTGTTTAAAAGAATTAGGAACGACATATTGCAACAGTTGTGCCTGTCAACATCACATTTTTCGAAACTTTTGTGTAGAACAATGCTAGATATTATTAGTAGGGCACAAGGAGACGACTATGTGACATCAAACAATCACTTGCTGCCGTTGAAACGTAAAACAGACGAGGGTAGATGCATCATTAAATAAATACACGCCAATGAATGAACATTAAATGCAAAAACGAGTACAGTTATTAAAAGAAATAAATGAAAGGTAAAAAAAGTTTGTCTATGTAAAAATAGGTATTCTTCATTCATTAGTTCAGAGTGTTTATTCACTGGTATTCATTGGCTATCAACGTTCATTCATTGGTGAAATCAATATTTTTGGCTTTTTAATTTAATTACTTATACTTTCTATTTCTCTGAAGTTTCTTTGTATGCCTTGTATAAATGTTTAGACATTAAAGAGTCGGGTTTAAATCACCAGAATACTCATTAGCGCTATTAATCCCTGAAATTCGATCGAAGGAGTCGACAATTTCCTTAATTGTTCATTCATTGGTGCGTCTATCTTAACTTACACTGAAAATCATCCACTAGCTTCACTTTTTTACTTATACTTATAAAATGTATTATATGAATACGTAACATTCGCAATTGGCGCAAAAATATTTTATCTA
The DNA here is from genome assembly GCA_028830335.1 of Eucera pruinosa. Lineage (NCBI taxonomy): Eukaryota > Metazoa > Arthropoda > Insecta > Hymenoptera > Apidae > Eucera > Eucera pruinosa. Next base: position 2,658,282 of record JAMYCR010000015.1, on the reverse strand, counting down.
TGTTCTTACTTTTAAACATGTAAAATTTTCTACAACGATGAGTGGAAAAGTAATGTATTTATGACATACATATGCGAAAAGCAACACACTAGAAGTCATCCACCTATGATATTTGAGAATTCCTCGAACTAAGAAATGCATTATCAATTGTATTCTAGTATTTGTATTTGTCGAGCCTTAGATCAGTTTCTCAGCATAGCATTACACTGCTTATTATTTGAGGTGTCTTTAATAACGTGCAAATTTGAAGGAAGCAAATTACGATAGAAGAACTGAAACATGTAACTTTCCATTAAATTCAAGAAAATTTCCTAAAAGAAGCTACAAGGATTGTACTACGGTAGAACATGGATATTATATTATAAAGTACATATGACATGAATGAGAAAAAATGCATTACTTACAGAATGGCGAAAAATTTTAAATAATTACACGGAAAGTCTAACAAAATCAACGTGTTACAGACTGATAGTATACCAAACATTAAATATAAATTTTGTACAAATCAATATTTAAGTTTCCTAAATAAGCACAAGTGTATAACTTCTAATGTACGACTTCTTATTGATTTTAATTTTTCGTATATTTACATATATATATATTGTAATATCGTTTTTCGTAATAACTCTATGAAATCTCATTTTTCGAAGTATTAGTTTATAACAACAGAATTAAAGTACTTCTATAAACAGATTTTATTTATATCTAAGAGATATTATAGTAGCAACTGAATAAGCAAAAGTAATGGTCCGTTTTTAGTGTGAACTACTGTATGTTTTGTATTCTATACATGCCATTACGCTATATGCATCGGAAAATCTTCTTCTTATGTTACCATTGGCAAGGTTTATAACGGGATCGTTATGTTCCTTCGTAAGAGAAAACCATTTCCGAGTTCAAGATTCTTTCTGAGAATCTCAATCTTATGGAACACTTTTGAAGTACGCTGCCGAGAAAAATTATAGCCAGACCTATTCAAGCAATAACCCTGTAGGAACTCCTCTTTTACATTAACAGAGGAATGGAATAATATTCCACAAGAAAACGTATGCAGGTTAATTCTCTGTTTTCCTATCTTTGTAATGATTTTATGAAAGCTAAAGTATGCAATATTGATGCTAATTTGTATAGCAAAGATATCAAAAATCAATTGCCAGTTTCGCGTGTCACTTTGATTTTTGCAGCAATTTCCAATTCCTTTTCCACAGTGTCGTGTATACTACGCACAGCAAGTTAATTTCTTTCTCCCCACTCGATTGGCGCAACAGAATCATTCAAAGTTACGAGCCCGTAATTGTTCGGATGTACTACATTTCAGTGTTTACAAATGTAGATGCTTTCAAAAGGAATATTTGTGAAAAGTAAGGAATAAGGAAGAGACAAGTATGTATTTTCATCTTGCTTAATACATTCTTTTTTGAATTTTTAATTACGTTCTTTTACTTCTAATGTTCTGAATTTTTGATACCATTAAATATTTTTAAAATGAAAGTCTCTTTTTTGTCTTTTATAACTGTATTTTTAGTTATTGTATTGTTACTTATCGATAATAAGATTTTGTTTAACGCAGTTTTCTTTTTGATAGAGAAAGTGGTGGGGATGAAAGTGATATGGAGAATTGCATTACAGGAATTTATCACTTGTAATTTTGTTTGATTAAAGTTCGGAGATCTTTATGAAGAGTATGCATGCTTCAAAATGAAATTCTGCAGTATAGTTACAAATACGCCTTTGATCATCGGCGCGGAGATGAAATTTCTCGCGATATCCAGTATCAAGAACTGGAAAGTTGCTTAATGCAGTATTTTGCAAGAAGCTTTGACAAATAATTGGTGTATTTGAGGTCTGTTTAGAATTTCATGTGGTTTACTTAGAATTTCGTTTATTTTCTTTTCTTCTTGCTATCAGTATTACCTCTGTGAAACCTGTAACCCTTTACTGCTGTTTCATTTGTTTCCCCTTGCTTTACGCCTTCTACGTCTACTCTTGTATTACCGAACATCTAAATTGCTAATATACTTACCTCGACAATGTACTCTTAACACAATGCGGACCAGTAGTTTTATTGCTAGCTTTACCCAGTGGCCAGCTATGTTGTTGGTGAATGAATACAAAAAAGGTTTTATATAAATTTCAAAGGCACGTTTTAAAATTAAATACCAATTGCATTTTGAAGTTATTTATTACATATTCTTGCAAGCTAATATATTTTTGAAGTATGATACTTTGGAAAACAGTCTGTAATGTAAAACTGTACTGTAAAAGCACTGTCAGAGCTTTTATCGCTATCACTGTCATCCTCCTCACTTCTTTCACTTTCAATATCATCCTCACAATGATCAATATTCTCACTTTCACTTGGAATGTCTGATAAATTGTCAGCAAATATATCCAAAATTTTATCATGTTCTTTATCGTTCTTCATGCTTATGGAACGCTATAAAGCATCAATTCATACAAAACTTAAGTTAGTTTTATTACTAAGAACAAGAGACTAACCACTTTTAATTCCATATGGAACTTATAACCTCATCAAATGCGTTTTCCATTACATTGCTCCACTCTAAATGACAACAATGAAAATTCGAGAATTCTCGTGATTGGCCACGAGCATTGGAAAACTGACAAAGTATTTTTATTTTATAGTTTATATTTTGCTAACAAATTTCCAAATTTGAAACTTTTATTTTCACCTATGTAATTAAGCTTCTATTGTGTTCAGATTTATACGATCCAATCACGTTTTTAAATTAATATTTTTTTTGTTTTGTACTTTACTAGAATCGAATTTTTGTATTCTGTGTAGTTTCATACATATTTTACAATACGTATGTGAATGCTATAGGTGTACACTAGATTTATCAAGAAGGGGTATAATTTTAACTGTTACATACATTACTTTAGATATGCATTTACTGAATTTAACTGTTAGATACAATTTTGATAACACGCTGTGCGTCTCTGAATGTCAAATAGACACCAGCCGCGTAATAAGAGTCTCATATTTACTTACATTTTTTAAGTGCTTGCAGTTTGCCATTGATAATGAAATTTGATATAAAGTTGAAGTTTTTATATTATTCGCTTCCATCTTATCCGTAACTTAATTTGCCATGAAATCTTAATGATTCTGCTTAGCAAAACTTATAAGCTGTTAGTTACACCTGTCCCTCGATTTATGTGGATTAGCAATTCAGTTTAATAATGTAATATATAAAATAATATAGGAAAACATGATATCGGTTATAAAAAGGTATATTTCATATATTTTCACAAAGAAATCTTAGTAAAAATTCATGAGAATCATAATAAATTACATTCTTATTTGGAAGTATTGCTTCGATTTCATTATTTAAAGTTTTATTGTAGACTATTGTTTCTTATAGCGAGTAAGAGAAAAAAAAGGAACCGCGTGAAATAATATCGCATAAATTCAAACCGCGTGAATCGAGAGATTTATCGCGTAAAAATAAACTCGCGTAAATAAAGTGCCGCAGAAATCAAGGAACGGATGTATCCCTTTTTCTAATATGTTACCGATAATATTATCAAGAAATAAATTTATAAATCCCTTTTCGATGTCCAAACGCACTAATACTATTCCATCAAAGGATTCCGTTTACCCCTTAGACGTTGCTCGATAAGTCTTCAATCCGTAATGCAGCGAACACCATCGTATTATTCTGTGCAGCGACAGCTTTTGGAATCGCTTGTTTGGCGATAGAGGCGCGAAGGGAGACAGAGAGAAAACTACCCCCGGCGCATCGGATTTAACGTTGAACGCGGCTCTAATGAGGTGCACTGCGTTCACGATCCTTCCCTCTCCGCTATTCCTTGTTCCCCAGTTTCGCCAGGTAGTCGTAGCGGATTTTTAATGGGGCACCGCGGCATGCTCTCCTTTTTTCCCTCTCCCTCCACCTCTTCGGTCGTATTCCAGTAGCGTTCGACAGCAACCCCTTCGACCTTCGATGGTTACCTGAGGATCCATAGGCATAGGTATAGGCATAGGCAGATACATAGGTAACCCCGGGGGTAAAAGTAACGAAAGGAGAGGAAAACTGTCCGCGTAGCGAGATTGAAATTCAAATGAGACCGCGAGGATATTCTAATTCCGTACGGCAACCCCTTTTTTGCATATCGGGACCCACGCAGCTGCTATCCCGGGGACCCAAATTATATACATCTTTTTTTTCGCTCTCTGTTTCGCCCCCTTCAGTAGAGCGTTCCTCTTCCTATGCTTTCTTTTTTTTTATCTTTGTCGTTCGCATTGGCAGTCGGTAGAACGTTTTCGGCGTTTGCGCGTGATCCGCAACAATTGAGAATCGACAGTATTCAAATCCACAGACGACGTAGCTAGCTACCTAAGCCCCAGGCTTACCGGCTGCCTTCCTTCCGCGGATCCGATCGATTTTATGTTGCGGAAAGACGAACGGGAAAGAGGGAACACGCCTGGCCCGATACCCGCGATTATCACCAGCCAGCCGATAACGCTCCCGCCTCGCGACGCGACTCCCTGGATCGCATGGCCTTCGTTTTATGGGGGGATCAGTCGATGGCTGGATGGTGGATCTTTGAACGTTCCAGTTGCGTTGGAATTGTTAGAGTTGTTAGAGGGGGGAAGAGTAATGGTCGTTCTTTGATTTATAGTTTGCATTCTTTTAATTACATAATTGAAGGGCTCAGTGGAAAACATGCTACAATTCCATACAGTGGCTCAGAGTAAAACTCGGACACTTACAGTGCCGCTCATAATTATTTAAACGACTTGAAAAGTTGATGGACGTTTCCGTTAATGTAAAAGCTTGAAATTGAAAGGTTGATGGACGCTTCCGTTATAATCCAAAGGCTTGAAATTGAATAGTTTTGTAATCCAAAGGCTAGGGAATTAAAATGCTTGGCAATCAAAGAGCATGGAAATTCAAACGCTTTGGAGTTCAGAAACTTAGTAATTGATGCTGAGGTCATACAATTTTTATGTGATTCCTTCCAATAATTCATGCATGATTACACAATAATAAGTTATGGGATGAATTAAAGACTATATGTGCCGCTGCTCACGAAAGTGGTGTAAATTGAAAGGAAAAAAAGAAACAAAAGCTACCATATTTTGTGATAGAAATCAATGTAACACAAAATAAGTAAGAAGCTAAAATTTTTTAGTCCTTTGACTTACACCACTTTCATTATTACCGGCACATGTAAACAAACTAATAATGCAAAAAGAAAGAACGAAACTGGTGTACATGTGAAATGTACCTGTTTTTTACTGTGCCCCTTAATTGTGCCGTAAGTTTTATTCAACAAAATGCAATGCTTGCATGTGGAGCTAATATATCTCCTAATTTGTAAATTTTTAGTTACCGATACAGAAAGATCGGCAAATGAAAATTCAAAATACTGAATGAGAATATTGTAATACTTTTGGCACAATTCAATACTTAATTATTCCGATTTGGTACTTAATTGTGATGGTTTGACAAAATTCTGAAAACAGTTAAACTAGTTTTCCGAAGAATTATTATTTTTAAGATACATAATTATTTAAGTAACTTCTGACGTGAAGAAGTAAATTATAATCTGTTCATTCAACAAATTACGCTAAGTGAACCAAGCTAAGAAACTCAACTTCAGTAGCGACTTATTGTTCTCCCTACTCCAAGAAAGCGGATTTCCAAGATTTCCATTTGTTAAATTTATTATCAATTGCTTTTGGAGCAATTAAAACATAGAGTGAATATAACATTTGTGCCGCGATAATTTGCAGAATTTCTGCTTTATAATCTTTACAATTCATTTTTCTTCGGAAATAAGAATTGTATACATTTTTTTATAAAAAAGTTCTGATGTTAAATTTTTACATATGAAAGGTACTTTAATTATGAATAGTAAACAAGCTTCATTTTACTAGTGTAACCAAATTTTATTAAGTATCAATTAATTTTTTAGAGTTTCTCGAAAAACAACATTGACAGATCGAAAAAGCCGAGTTTACTTAAATAATGTAATTAAATATACAGTATCACTGATAATTATTTAAACGATAAAGATTCCATTATAATAGATAAGTACTTAAATCTTCTGTGTTACTTTTAGTGTCGATTACTTTTTCTTAAAATAGTTAGTTAAAGTAGTTAACACTCTTTATTTTTATTGCTAATGGAGTATTTTGTAGCGTTATATATTTTATGTTTATATTAATGACAATATTTAACCTTTTGAATTTTGAAGGTTTAAAATTTTCATGCCTTCCAGTTTCTAATGGTTCAATTTCTAATCATTTTAATTTCCAAACATTTCATTTCCAACCATTTGGATTTCTAACTTCGTTCGAGTAATTATGAGCCATGCTGTATATTTTTACTAATGAGAGAAAATGTTCAATATTACACAATATATGTACATATAAATTCCAAATTAATAACATTTTAATGAAATATGTCTGAAAAAATAATTCACAATAAGTATAATTCTTTTTAACTCTAAAGTATTATTAGCCTTAACATGATTTATCCCTTATTCCAAAGTTTTTGTTTGTAATAATTCTCAAATTTTTCAAATTTATAATTCGTGAAAACTATATAAAGATAAATTGGACAACAGATGGTAATCTGACAAATTGGAGTATTCAGTGCTATAGCTTTTGCACACCGTACTCTTTTATTAATAACAATAATTTTGTTTATATTGTTTTCACTGTTTCTATTGATTTTTTTATTATTTATTGTTCTATCTGCTTGTATTTTTCCTCTTCCTCTCTTTCTTTATTCTATTATTATTCTACCGTTCCACATTATTATTACCAATACTATGATCATTGTTACCATTATCTTTACTATTATTATTATTATTATTATTGTTATTATTTACAATTGTATTTTTACGTTGCTACGTACACACATCGTCCATCATTTCTCACACCAAATTGTGTCCATGTATACTTGTGTATACACAAAAACCATTTGTGTCCTTAAAACTAATAAATTAAATCAACTTAAATGAAGTTAAATATATTGGAAACAATTGAAACCAGTATGATACTTCTACGAAAAAGTAAAGATATAATCACGGGCAATAGCTACAGCACTGAGTATCTCAATATATGTATCTTATTTCGTCCAACTTTCCTCTATCAATTGCAAATCTTTTAACCTTCTGCACTCTAACGGTGAGTTTCACTCACCATTGCATTCCTTACTGTAACTTCGACAGTGATTCTCGTTAACCATCACAATATGTAGATTAATGAAGTGATCTAATTCGAATCTGTACTGAAGTGGTAGAACTAACCGTCAAAGTATACTTTATAATTATGTTTTAATATTTTTGTAGTGAAACCAATTAGCATTACTTTATCGTAACTTTTCGGACTAAGTAATTTATAAATGGTATTTTAAGGAAAAACGCGTGGGAAATATTTCATATTTCTAAAGTGTAAAATTGTATAGAACATTCAAATAAGAAGGCTATTTTTAATTTGAGTATACGAAACACGTGAGAAAATGTTTAGAACGCAATGATGGAAGATATTAACATTTACTGTAGTAGATATTAATGGAAAGTTGAATGCCTTCAAAAGTATTCATTTTTTCGATATTGTGCCCTATTATTTTTTTATATAGAATAATACAAGTAATCAAAATACATAAAAAATTGTAGAGTTCAATTTAAAAAAACAGGTGCACTGCACCAATGCACTTCTCAACAAATATGCAGTAGAAGCTCGGTATGCAAAGGGTTAAACGTTACAAACTGTCATAATATTGTCATAATTTTCTATCTATTTCTGATTCACCAGAACGAACTTTGATCTCGTTTTTGGCCTGGTGTCGTTACCTTGAAAAGTTACTTGTTACAGTTAAATGAAATGATAGCGCGGTAAAACGTATTGTCTAGAAGCTCGTTCCAGGCAGCTCGAGCGGACGAGAAGATTTATGTCTGCGAAGAAAACTTGAGGCGATAAAGTGTTTCCGTACGCCGCGCCATGTTCATGGCGGACGCTTATCGTTTCGTTATTCCGGATTTCGTAGCGAAAGTTAGGCAAGTGAAAGGGAACCGTTTTCATTCATGAAGGTACATACCGTTTCTTCAAGTCATATGAAGTATGTGTATTTATTTACTTCTTATCAAACACTTCGTAATCGATAATTTTCCTCGTGTTTTTAGTTTAATGTTTAGCGACTGAAACAAATTATATTAAATTTAAAATTTCAATTTTGAAGGTATGATACTGATTTTATTGACCGTCCCCAATATGTTTTAATCGCAGAAGCCTTTTCGCGTTGGTAAGACCTTTTTGGGTCTTGATAGCTTTTACTGTGTGTAAATAAAACAAAAAATCAAAAACAGGTGCATTATCGAAAGTGCAAACAACAGGTTAATAATGGAAATCATAATTTTTTAAGTATTATTTAAATATTTTTTTTACATACACTTTAAGCGATTGATTCGAATTAATACTCTTTCTGTTGAAAATCTATAAATTAGGACTTATGCTCTATTTCTAGGTGATTAATTGAGAAAAGTGAAGCAGGAAATTCAATAACTTTCAGTGAAGCGGATGAAAGATGATGCATTGTGCTGTTTATTTAAATTAATATATTGTACTAACTTATATTGCGTTTGTATTAATTGCAATGTATCACATCAGTCAATATATGTTGCACGACCACGAAGGAGCTGATTCCATCACTTAACATAATATATAACACACTAATATGATATAGTGTTTAATAAAATATATCTAGTAAAAATAAAACCTCATAGATTCGTGAGAGAAGCTGAAAAACAAGAGAACTTGAAGATGTGTTACTTTAAAAATTTTTCCAATAAAAAATCTGTGAATGTAAAGGAAACTGCTATTAACTTTTAGAATATTAATTTTTAATTTATGAAAAGGTTACTAGAGATTGTGTATAGGTATAAGCCAAAAAGTAGTTACTAACTTTTAATCAGTTGTGTATAAATTAATATGCAACTAATATTTTCTTACATGAATCTAAACCCATTCTACAGTGACTCTTATTTATATTCCAACAGCATGATAGTTCATTTATTGCAGCTTTGTATATTTCATCGTAATTAATATAACGTATCAACACGTATTCTTCTAAATCGAATTTTTCAGTCTGTATTTATTTAGAACATTTAAATTTTAGTGTGAAATGCACAATATCAGAAAATGTGTAACAAAGCTTATGCATGTTATAAACTAAGTGATTAATACGGGTATTATTTATAATGCCTAGTCATTATGAATAATGACAAACAAAATCCGTTAGATAATAAATGAGACGTTGGGTGCAAGCACTGTTTAACCCGGTTTAAGTTTGAAAGAAAGAATGACAAATTAATTGTTTATTTTTAAAATGAATGAAGTTTTTTAATCTGATCAAGTATTTTTGTCACTTGGCAATGAATTATGACTAAAATGCAGTTATTTGAAATAGTAACATTCTTTAAGTCACACAACATAAACAGATTTAAGTTTCTCGGGTTTAGATGTTTTTGCAGCTAATACCTCAAATTTGATGTAGTTTATTACAATTTATTTCATTGGCTGGTCAATATGAATACTGCTATCATGCGGTTGGGTTAGGTTCGTCTTAGGTTAATTAATCAATATTTTTGAGATTGACCGGCCGTTTTAGACATTATTCATAATGACCGAACATTATAAATAATCACTTGATATACATACACTTGTCACACACGTGTACATGACTTGTTATACACATTCACTTTGCCCATAACATATGCACTACTTACCAAAAGTTTGAAGCTATTGCGCATTTTAAAGAGCCTAAAAATAAAAAAACAACGAAAAACTTAGGAATTTGTAAACTTTTGAACTCTTTAGGTGCTAAGTAATTTTTTAAGATCTATGCGTTTCTAAATTTATTATATTGACGTCGCGTACACACAATTTTAAATATCAATATCGCCATCATTAATAACCATTGCATTCATTTTAAATTCGTACCCGGTGAATATTTTGCACCAATTATTCATTGTTTTAAGAGAAAGAAGAATGTAAACTTTATGCATCGTATTAAAAATTGAACGCACATGTGTGGTCAGAGCACTCAAATTGTATAAGTTCGTGAACATAAACGGAATTGCTGCTACTATCTAGAATATTAATATTGAATTAATCCAAAAATTGAGTATGAATATAACCCAGAAAATGTTTCCAAAGTTTAAATCGACAGTGCATATACATATGTATCAGCTATCTCAACTTAAGTTTTCATTTTTATTTTCAAAAATTACAATCTCTACATCTGTCACAACTTCTTCCAAGCTTACTCCAATAAACTGTCACATAACATTCAATCCCTTCGCCCATTTCCAACCCCGAAAATTCACAAAATACAAGCAAAACGGCACGCAAACTCCCCGCATGGCACATAATTGCTGCCTGTTCCCTGCGAGCATTTTCAATTTTCATAAACGGTCGGAATAATACCGATAAAATCCGCAGGTGAAGTTCCACACGGGACACGGCGAAAGTCAGCAAGCTTGATGGGCTGGCTACGTGTCCGGGAAGAGAAAGAACGAGATCCAGGAACGGAGAGCCCCGCAAGAAATAGAGGAAGGAGAGTGCAAACGGCCTAAGGGGGCCGCCTCTTTGCATAATCAAATCCCGCGACGATGTAGCAGAATGCGAAGTACCCCGTCACCGGTGTGTTGAAACAGGGTTGGGGAATCCCGCGGGCACGCGAGCACTTCGAAAAATGCGGCTCCGTCCCTTCTGGCGTTGCCTTTCGCCCGGTCATAAGGGCTCGCCACCCCTATGCGTCTTCTCGGTGCCAGCCCTCGCGGAATTCCGGGAATAAACCGGAAACACCTACTCGTTTTGCGTCAGGGAACCCGTGAATTCTCGTTCCGGGAGGGTTGATGCGACAGGGGTGCGTTCCAGAGATAAATGAAATAGAGAACCGACCGCGTGAAATTTTTTGAGTACGGATATTTGTAAAAACTTTTTTGGGGAATCTGATGACTTTCGGTTTCACTTTGTTGTGTGCAGTGTTGATGGAAAGAATATGGCGAAAAGTAGAGGAACTGGTCTAACTGTAAGTAGGGACTAGTTAAATTATAGGGCTTACTAAGTGTTTCCCCGTGACGAAACGGTGCAAAACTACGTCCGAAGAACTGATAAAGGTATACAGAAGAAATAGTAATCATCGTTTGTTATATTCAGGGGATCTGTTGAAAGCAGTGTCATTGTTACGAATTTCACGATTGTAAACGTTTTCACAGGTATGTTTGTTTCATTGTTCTAGTAACTATCTGTTCAAGTAATTGTGAGTTTTTTTTACCCACTTTCAATAAAAAGAACAGTTTTCTGATGAAAAAAATAGTTTTCATTTTTATTTTAGATTATTTTATAAGTAGCCCATATTTGGAGCACACTTTAAAAAATAAAAGTTTTCACTGTTACTTTAAATATTTAATTTTTAGCAAACATTACTTTTGTTCCACATATTTCAATTCCACATCACACGTGTTATAGACATTGACATGCTCAACATGTTATAGATATACATTGATATGGAAACGATTAGGTATCTTCAACAAGTCAGGCACTATACGCTAAAATGAAAGCGGTATCCCATATTTGATCCACTTCCTCTACTTTTATAAGGAGTACCGTGACGCTATGATCTAATATCGTTCCTTGCTGTTTACTATCTCTACTATTATTTACAGGATGCAAAAAATGATAAGTAGCAAAATGTATCACAACATTAAAATGTTATAAGATGAAAGTATTACAAAAGAAATAGACCAAATATTGACTTGATTTATATCTTATAACTTGTCGAATCTTTTAATGTTGCAATATTTTTTAATAACTACAATTTATTGCAATTTTCAAGTTACTGAAGTAATATTGAACTATTCGAAACTAGTTAGTTAACATTTGAAGTCAATATTTAAGTAGAAGAAGATTGCAATGGTGGAAGAGTGCTGATAACGTAAAACAAAAGAGGAATTATTGTTCAGACACACCACTTAAAGTTACAGTAGAACCTCGATAGACGCAACCTCGGTAACGTTGGTAATCTCGAGTACGTTGACAACATAGCTGGAGTTATTTTAAATATAATGTTTAATTTAGAATAAAAAAAACACAATAAAAATAATAATAGAATGTAAAATGTGGATTAATTAATTGGTTACTTTGTTAGTTATGAATCTCAACATTAGCATGTATTCTTAGCTCTGTTTTCATGCATCTATTGCTATTTCACTGTATTGAAATATTATAATATTGGATATATGTATTTATATGGAATTCGATATCCTGTACTGAATATCTGATATCTACATTCTAAACTGGATTACGCGATAACTGGATAAACGCGTACCTACATTTATAAAAAAAAACCTTATACAATCTTTCACTCGGTTAGCACATTAAGCAATTGTTTAAAATTAAAGTGTTAAGGACAGTTTTTATACTTAAATAACAAATGTTTAACAGTTTGGTTGCACGATTACATAGTCCCAAATACCGAAAAAGTAATAAAAAAAGATTTTCCGATATTTCTATTGAGATTCTCTAAAAATCCATAAATTTAAACGTTAGAATTCTGTGGTTGCCGAAACTCCCTTACAAGTGTATAATGATGTTATGTACCTGTAAAAAATACTTCTTGGGAGGTGATGTTATTTTCAATTAAGAATGATAAATAGTAGAAATATATTTAGATATTGAGAAACAGTCAAAATAGCACTAACAATGTATACCGCTTTTCATTAAAGAATGCAAGCAAAATAATTTTTAACATAGTTTGTAACATAGCACCTTCATCGTCTGAACCCTATAATTATCATGACTGTGTGAATTTATTTGGAGAATTTAAAGGTAGTCCCTACTGCAGGTATTATTGACAGAAGAACTAAGTTGTAAAACCGATACAAAATTAGAAAAAAAAATGGCAGTGAATGTCTTGTAAGTTCTGGATTGTGTGCTTTAAATTTCTTTTAAAATTTGTAAGTACAAAAATTATTGTGGTACTATTTATATAGAGATTTAAATACTTAACTTCATTGTATGTATAATGGTGGAATCAATGTGGAGAAGTTATGAACTTACAATCTTTATGGTAGTTCTAAAAAAAATGGTATTGCATATCTTATACGTTTTGGATTTCGTAATTTGTTGCCATAAAGTAGGCGTAAAATTATTATATCATTATTTATTAATACGAAAGTGTATCAAACCTATAGATGTTGATTTTGATGAAATTTATGTATAAAAAGGTACTTAGGAAAATGTTTGATAGATATTTTTGTTATTAACAAATGTATTCATATTCAGGAAATAAAAAAATATTTCAGAAAAATGAAAATCGGCTTCAGACGTTTTGATAATACTTCTTGTGTAGTTTTTAATTAGAAACTTTTCAGTAAAAAAGTGAAACAAAGCAAATAATAATATCATAATTAAATTTGTCTGAAATGAAAACTGATATCTGCATTATAAAAAGAAAATTTCAAAACTTTTGGTTTTTAAAGTCATGCAGTATATATTTGATTGTGAATTAACACAGTAGTATCGTATCTTATTACAATTAGTAATCTGATAAAGAGTTCGATAAACCATTTGTATGTCGTTGTACGTCTTTCATTAAGAATACAAACTTCTATGTTATCATATTAAAAAAGGAGTTACTTGACTTTTCACTAAGTATATACATATATCATAATTGAAAAAAAAACGTAGAACAGTAATCGCAAATATAGAAGCTGCTTACATTATAGCATATATTCTAAATGTCTTTTACTATTACCTCGACTTCCGTGGACACGACAGTAATCTTACCTTTACGTATCTTATGACCAATAATACTAATAACAACAAGTATCTAATGTACCGACTAAATTACCAAAGATCGGTAAAAGTAGAAATTAAAAACTTAAAATTGTTGAATACCACTTAAATTATTATATATTATTGCATTATATATTATAATTCTTAATTTCTGCCACCTTCAGCAAAGTACAATCATTACTAAGCACACATAATTACGTCGTTGAATAAACCAAACATATCCACCATTATCCAAGGAATATTGTCCAACCTAACGGTACAAAGAAACTCCTCCATAAAGAAGTTCGAAGGGCCAACAGGCACGTCCGCCAGCATTTGGAAAAACGGCGTCTGTGTGTCGAGACGGAAAAAACCCGTGGAATTCCACAAGAGGCAAAGGGAAGAGGGTGACTGGCTCGCAAGGGCTGGCACGTACCCTCTCGTCAAAATGGACGGGCTAAGCCCGTATAAGTCTAACGGGATTTTCGATCGTGGGCGGGCGGGTGAGTACAGGCCGCAGTTCGGGGGTGGCTGTGTAGGGGAGGGTGCGGGTTGAGCGATGGTAAGGGCACGCTAGAAGGGGGTGGCTGGGAGTCCTTCAAGATGGCGGCTATAAGGGATGGTTTAGGGCGCGTGAGGCTTGCGGGTGAGGCAATATATCAGAGCAAGAGGGAAAGAGAGAGAAGGATCCTTCTGGAGGGTTGCTTCACCCCCGATGGTGGCCGTTACCACCCCCTTTTCTCGTACTTTCCTCCTTCTCTCCTTCTCCAAACCTTCTCTCTTGCTTCTTCGACTCGCCTTATCCTCCTCCTTTTTCTTACTACACGTCCGCGTATCGTCTTTTCTGCCTTTGCTCACCCCCCGATCAAGACCACCCCCTTAACTCGTCCCGGTGGAGCCCTCGGGTCCGTTCACGAAAGTATAAACGTCAGAGGAGACTGATGGAAATGGACGAGACGAGAGGGAAGAACCGGCGATCGGGAAATAGTGGAAAATCGAATGGCGAAGGGTAGAAAGTGGAAGCACGGTCAGAGGAGTGGAAGGGAGTGAATTGAGGGGTGGGAGACGACGACAATTCGTTGCTTCCAGGGATTGAAGGCTTTTCGTTCAGCCGAGCTTTCTCTCTTTACCTTTGCCGCGTTGATATCGAGGGACGATGGAAATATGCCAGCGGAAGTCGTCGAAACCGGTAGCCGATTCTTGTTGATGGATTCGTGTAAACGCATCGAAATGCCTCTTTTTCATCGGCGAAGAGGAACGCGATCGACGTTGCGTTTTATTTCGAGGATCTATGGAAATGTTAGAACAGCGGAATATTGGAATGGTGTTGAACGGAGATTTTTAGTTGCTTTATAGCAAATTAGTTGTACGAATTTGGAGATTCGGAGCTAAGCTTGTAAAAGGGATTTAAATTAGTATGTATTTAGAAGTTAAAATGAGTAAACTTTCTGGTGAAAATAGTAGTGTATAAGTAAATTCATAAACAATTCATTCATCTTGTAATTATGTTACGATTAATATGTACAACGACAACCAAACAAATGGGAATGGCTATTTTTTCGTGTAATATATTACTTGAAAGTACATTTCTCACAGATTATGTATACAGGGTGTTTATCATAACGATTGCCATAACGGTTTTTCGGGTAGTTATACTAATCTGACAAAAAAATGTTTCGAACTAAAGTTGTTCAGTACTTTGCTGGAAATGAGCTGCACTACCAAAAATCTCGAAAAGTCTTTTTATTCGATAAAAGATTGAAGTTATCTTGACTTTTTTAAACAGCCCCGCATATTCATAGTGTTATAGCTGATGGAAGAACGAATTCAACGACCGACTATACAATGATCTTTCAATGACTTTTAGCTTAGAAATTTGCGATAATTAAAAAATGGTTTCTTATGTATACGTGAAACATAAACGCAATTCATAGTGACTAATACTTTCGAAGTGAATGTGAAAAGTAAACACATTTATTCTTGATTCGATCTTTTACTTACTGTAAATATTATTATAATAATGGTAATATTATAGGATAAATCCGGGATAACTCGAGTAACGGGAAAATCGATTTGTATTGATATTTTAAAATCAAAGCAAGATAGGGTTCTTTGTGATGTAAATGAAATACATAATTGTTTATTGTTTACATTTTACTGTGTTTTTACTGTTTACATTAGTATCAGTGACTATGAGTTATCTTTACATTTCATTTATGGGCGGGAAACAATTTCTTAATTATGATAGATTTCTAAGCTAAAAGCTAAAAGTTATTCAAATGTCATCGTAAAATTCGATTTTCTATCAGCTACAACGCTATTAAGCAAAATAACACGATACAACCTAAAAAAAGTCAATATGATTGCAATTCTTTATCGAATAAAAATATTTTTATTAGAGGTATTGAATAACTTTAATTTGAAACATTTTTTCGATAGATTAGTATAAATACCTGAAGAATCGTGGCGTCTGTTACGGTGAACTCCCTATAGGTACTATAGAGAGACCCCATAACCGTGGTAAATTCCTACAGATACCTGAAACCGTGGATGATAGCGAATATTATATATAAATCGTTTTCTTCATTATATACGTATATACATAAAATTTCATTAATAAATAGTGAGATATTACTAATAATAAATTATGATAAAATATTATACTCATGCTTCACCACTCCCCCCCCCCCCCCCCCCTCTCTCTCTCTCTCTCTCTCTTGAATAAAGTTTAAGTTTAATCGTTAAACGTCGATGAAGCAATAAAATACATCTTCCATACATATAATCTTTAGATATATTTCTACATTTATTTCTTAAGAAATACTATACAATTAGTCTGTGACTTTTTCTTAGGTAATCGCAACTGCGGATACGTTGATTTCACGGTGCACTTATATTGGGTAGAATGGAAAATTCGTGCACTATTATTTTATTAGATTTAGCTATATTTTTTGTAGAAACTGTTTGTAAAAGTGAATTTCCGTTAGTATCTATTATTTTCTTAGTATTAAATGGAAGTGTGAAAGTAGAAAAATAACTGCTAACGAAGTATATAGTAAAACGATATAGAAGTGTCTCGCTGGAAATGCATGAACATTCCATTCTCCAATATTAATATTGTTATTGTCATTATTATTATTATTATTATTATTATTATCATTATTATTATTATTATTATTGCAACTTAAATTTGATTTTATAATAATTTTCCGTATTTGTGAGTTTACCGTTATACACATTAATAATTCTTTAATACGCTTTTGGACTGAAATTTTGTTATTATTAACAATAAGCGCAGAACTTTATCACATTTCGAAGAAAAAAAATAAACGCTTTTGAATAATATATACAGTAGAGCCTTGACTATAAGAATTAATTTAGAGACAAACGTGTTCGGATAATCGAATTTTTGGACAATAGAACAATGATTTAAACTTCATATATTTCCACACTACCAAACACGGTAAGAAAAATGATATGATATAAAATAATATAACATAATATGGTATAAATAATGTAATTAAACAATGAAATAAAAACAAATTATATAAAATTTTATGAGTCCCATATTTTTATTTTATCAATGGCACATTCTTGTGCTAAGTTTTCTGCACACTCCACACCATTTTTCAATTTCTTAATAATTGTACGTTTTTTTCTAATTAATAACATTACTTATTACCTTTTTGACGGCACTATTATAGTTCTGGACGCTTCGCATGTAAATACTATACCGAAATATTGCGAAGGCATTTTGCTTTATGATCGTTAGTCTTGATAACTTTGATAGGAGGAAGTAATTACTACTTGAACTACACACGCAGCTGGTATGACACATAGTACGGATAATAGAACATTCCGATAGTGTAGAATTCGAAGAATAGGGCGTTCCGATAATAGGTATTCCGCTAATCGAGCTTTTACTATAATACGTAACGGAGAAACAATTATGAGATAAATAAATTGAATGTAACACAAAAACCGAATGAAAATGAAATTTATTTTTATATTCGATAAACATTGGCAACAGAAGTTAACGTGTTAACTAGGAAAAGAAGAGTAACTTTATTCTGATAATTTTCTTTAAAGATTCCTCATTTTTTCTATGCATATTTATGTTTGTATTAGAGACAATTGTATGACATCTACACTCGCATTCAGAGGGTATTCTACCACAAATTAGTACTGAAAAATTATCGATAGCGCCATCGACATTTCCCTATAGTTTCGAATAAACTATCGATAGTTTATCGCTAATCTTCGATAGTGCTTCATCTATTTGTAGAAAACGAAGAAGGTCAATGACTTAAGATATGAATTTTTTTGTAAATAACCATTCATTTTTATCGGCAAATTGGATAAGAATATCAATATTTTCTTCATTGAATAGGCTCGCGTTTCCGTTGTTATTTGACCTACTGTATTGAAATTTCAAGATCAGAACTATGTACATACGCGATTCAAACTAAACGACGTTGTTGCTAAAGTGAAAAGTAATATAATGTTATGAAATGAAAATATTAGATTACGTCAAAAACTGGCGAATTCATGAAGGCGATAATACAACATTTATTTACGACTATGAATAAATCTATTTCATACAAACTTTTCCATTTCACTTTACAGGATTAGTAAAATTGTAAAATGTATTAATATAAAAAAGTGTAGAAAATGGATTTTACATCGGAAAATAATGAAAAACAAACGAAGAATTAATTTTCGACTATCGAAAATTATCGATAATAGAGATTGACTATCGATACTCGTTCGATAGTCCGAAGCCATCAGTGGCATCGATAGTACTATCGATAGTTTTCCACCTCTACTGTATACTGTTAAAAAATTCGATTCGCTTGCATTTTCTTCGAGAATATACCATTAGAAATACGCGTACAAAGGCATGTACCTGAATTCCTAAAATTAACGAAGTTACAGCTATTTGAACCAGGGCACAGCGTTATAATTAAAATGATCTAGAGAAACTTTAAACGTATTTTGCTCAAATTATATTTCTTTCATTGGCTTCCATGATATCTGGAGATCTATTTAACCGATTGTCACAATTTGGTGTACACCTTCAGTACGCATGCCACTATAGTCCGTACTAGAATCAATTTAATACCTCGTGAGCTTTCACATTTTTTTAAAACCTTTAAAATTTAAATAAACTTACAGAACCAGTGATCAAACTTCGAAATCGCTATTTGTTCGGTTATTGGTTTTTTTCTTTCATTCTGTTACTTGCTATGGCTAAGCTCATCCTGATTACTAATGTTTTTTCTTTGTTTCGCGCGAATAGAATGATTGGAATCATGGAAGCCATTTCTAGTTTCCAGATTATCACCAATATTTATTATTTTTAATTAAAAAATGTGTAAATATTATTGAAAGATGAATAAATATATGTGAAAAACGACAATAAAAGCAAGTTGCAAAGTTTTTGACAAAAAAATGCTAAAACTGGCTTTGAAAAATACGTTTTACAGTAGTATACCCCCTTGGTTAAAATTAACGCCAGTAAATTCAGCTCTCTATCATTAAATTTTGAAATATATACGTAAACGAGTTCCAGACAAACAACGACTCGGTTAATAATCAAATCAGAACGCAAGGTTTAAACGAATTTATAAAAGTCAATATTATCTACCTTATTTATAAGTAATGCTATCTTAAGTATAAATATTCAAATAAATTTCAAGTTTTTTCCTCTTTTTGAATATACAGCTGAAATATACGAATTATATGAAAGGATCTCCTTACTGTTCTGTACATCATAATGAAAAAAACTGTTTAACAATAATTTACAACAAATATTAGTTAAGTGCAACTATTCGATCCGTTTCAACCGTTTGAATATTTTAATTTATCTTATACGTGAGAAGTTATCTGTTACTAAGATAGAATATTTATAAATGTTCTACAATTCTATTACAGCTTTTTATCCATCGGAATCAATTTACAGAAACAAAACTATGTAATTGTTCGTGACATAAAGATTAATAGAGCCTTTGCACTTATCGTTATTTTTGAACTAAGATAAATTCCCTTGTTAACATTATTAACCCTTTGAATACTGTTGAATCTAATGTTTAGCCCCAATGTACATTCCACAAATCTTATCAGAATTATTATAAAGCTCGTTGCTTCTATCAGACGTAAACGAGTTTTGTCTCAAGACGTATTGATGATCTCCACATGCTTTTTAAAAGATGCATATTGGGAAAAAAATTCGTAGTTCACAGCAGCGGTCGTCGTATGTCACGCGTAGTGTTTATCAAAGTCTGCCGTAGCCAAAGGGTTAAGAGGACCATCAGCATTAACCCCTAACTACCATTGTTGATGTGTGAGACCGCTAATAATAATTACTTATTCATCTCTATTTTACTTTTTGCATGATTCGTAAGCTTGTCACTCTGGATATTTTTCAATTATAGTATAATGTTCAATTATCGAAATCGAACCTGAAAAATTTGAGATAAACAAGTAATTATTAGCGGTCTTACAGACGTAGGTTTCACTAGGTGTTATAGTTAAGGGTTAAAGAGCAAACGTAAAAATTCATTTCGTTATATTTATCAAAACGACGCTTCGAAGATAAAATGTCTCGAGCAGACAATCTCTAGGATTACGTTCCAATAACAGAATAATCGTCACGTTCAAGTACATCGTAAATCCGAGCACACCGGAAGCAGCTTAAGTGTCGCGGCCGGTTAAAAGGCATTATAATAAATTCACGAGGAATTCGTCGTGTGGTATTGCGCGAGCGATCCTTGAAAACGATAAAAGAATGGAAGAATGAGGAAAGGGCATGTAAGAAGAAGGAAAACGCAGAGGAAATAAGAGGGAAAAGGGAACCGAATAAACGAACACACGCATAAAGATTTCAGCGCGCATCCAGTTTCCCCTCGGCATCCAGCAAAGAGGAGCGGTAATGAGCTTCAAATTTGTTCCCCTTAGCATGTACTTTAACCGCGTTTCGCTGCGTTTTTCCGCAGCGAAAGCCACGAAACAGGGGAAAACTCCTGAAAGAAATCAAACCATAGAAAAAAGGGAAAAAGAAAAATGAAAGAAGAAAGGAAAGAGGAAAACACACAATGGCCGACTCGTTAATCGACGTCGACGTGGAAAACGAGGCGAGAGGAAATCGCGTGTCTCAAAGTGGCGGAGAACGCGGCAAGAAATTCCCGATAAAGGGGAAGAAAAACGAGCGGGGACGAAATCTCGCGGAAACGGAATCGCCGACTTTTTCACCTGCCGATTGTTCCCACTCCTAACGCAGGTCCTCGAGAAACTCGTTCTCACCCATCCTTTGATTTAAGTGTGTCTTCGACAACGTGAAATCCTCCAACAACCAGACACCCCTAAAAAACAGTGGAAAAAAAGGAAAAAATCTTTTTAAATCTCGTAGATCGAGAGTCGAGGCGTAGAAGAATCGTAATCAGTGACCTGGTGATTGGGCCAGCGCAGCGTAGAAAATCCTCGTCGAACGAGAGAACCGAATCTTCGAGGCGTAAAAGAAACCGGGTAGACTTCGTTTTTATTTCTTCGTCGTATTTCTCGACTGAATGGGATAGAAAGAATCGTGTGCATGAGTGATTGAGAAAGATGAAAGGAGAGAGGAACAGTCGTAAAGAGAGAGCGAAGTACAGTAAAGGAAGACGGCGAAAGAGAGAAGGACGAATGAAAAGCTTCGAGCTTGCGGTAAACATCGAGCGTGTAATTCGCTCTTTAAAGAACACTTGGACGATAATTAAGCCGGTATAGGGCGCGCTGCAGCTGTGGTAGGGGTGAAAGAAAGCTTGGTGGAAGGAGGACCGTGAACGAGATCGAAGGGAGAGCTGTGGGTGCAGAGGTGGAGCGAAGAGGGTGAAACGGCGGGTTCCGGGCACCGTTGAAAAGATCTTTTCCCGTTTATTTTTCGTGACCATGGCTCGGAAAGACACGTGGTCTGATTTTAATTAGCACCAGGGGTGCACTCACGGGCGCAGCGCGCGCATCCACGGATGGAGAATCTCAGAGCTTAGAATTTACCTACCCCCAAGCCTCGTTCCGCTTCCTTTCCTCATGGTCACCCCTTCTACACCCGCGCGCTCACTCGCCGCCACGTTTCTTTGGCCATGTTCTCGCGCTCGGTCAAGAGGGTTAATCCGACAGCGAAATTCAGAGTTTCCGTGGTCGAGAGGAACGCGAGCGGTTTTGATTAAACGTTAACTCCAACCACTACAGGTCGGGGATCGCGACAACGATGAGAAGATGGAATTTCGAGAAACTTTTACTCTACGATTTCTGTGTTCACTTTGTTACTGAAAACAGCTTGGTAATTGATTATTAATTTCTTTAATTATATTTTTCTTTGTGTTCGTTTGTAGAGTTTGTAAGATGAATTCACGATTAGAAGTTTGGAAGTTTCTCGTCTAGAGCACGTTTCCCTTAATTATTATCTTCTTCGATATATTCATTGTAATTGCTACTTTATGCTTTCAAGCCCTTTTATTATTATTATTATCCAGATATTGAAAGGACTTTCTAGTTTGGTGGTCGAAAGAAATCGATTTCCTTGTAGCTGCAATTTCATGAAGTTTGTGACATTCAAAATATGTATGTATGTATGTACAGCCGATCGCAAGAATATCCGACAATATTAGGTATTGAGTAATTTTTCTTTAAAATCATATATCAAAGAAAAATTCGGAATTTATGTTTACTGCTGAGCAAATGGCTATTTAAATAATATTATAAAATAGTACGATTACATACAACATAAATCAGCTGTTAATGATTAAAGTTTTTTTAATTGTGCAAAGAGGCTAGGTATTGTAGTAACGAACTATATAAAATTAAGATGAAATTCGTGAAATTGCTGGGATAATGAAGATTTAAATTTTAAGCATGCTCTACTTGAAAGAACGTTTTTCTATCTCGTTAGCATAATATCTTAAATACCAATTATTTACTTGAAACACCTTCAACAAATATTCCTTTATTGCCAACATTGGAACTAACGATAAGTAAATTAATATTTGCCAAATTATATTTTCGCGAGTTAAAAAGTAATCCATTGTTTTCTAACAAAAAGCAAATGTTCTTTTTGAAGACTGATGTTTTTTTTATTTTGGGATATTTTTGATCAATTTGAATCTCGATGAGTTAGGTGAACAAGAATAATCATAATACATGGTTGTGATTATTTCTATGTAAGTATGCAGTTAAAGAGTAATAAATCTCCGTATTATGCCATCACATAAACTAAAAAAAGTAATAAAATTACAATATAATGTACTATTAATAATTATAATAGCTATTCTTATTAAATGTATATATCAATAAATAATTAATTATTTTTTATCAAATCAATATTTGTTTTTAACATCATCAAATATTAATCCTTCCTTTAATGTAATCGCTGTTATTTCACTTTACGCTATTTTTTGGGTAAATTATAAATTCCGCCAAAGAAAATTTGATTATTTGATAAAATAAGTTCGTCAAATCACTTAAAATAGTAAATCACGTATTGATACTCCTAATATAACAAAGATTGCCTAATGGCAAAAAAATCATGTAATTAACCTTTTATCTTATAATCACGAGTTACGTGCACGGTACTTTTTATAAATTAAATACAATAAAAACACGTATATGTAATGAATTTTAGGTTCGATTTTATCTATAGGTTTACTTTACTGGAATGAAGCCTACTAACTAACAATAAGTACAGATTACATATAGTAATGCAGGATTTAATATTTGACGCACGGTTAAAGCATTGCACAGATAGCGGAACTGCGTGTAACCACTGAAGAAAAAACATAAGCAAGGGAGTGAAGAAAGAATTTTTCATATGCATCTTTTGGTAATAAAGTTCATCATCATTAATTGCAGTTGCTATTTAATACCCTAATATTGTGGAATCCGGCTATTATAATCGCGGACGATGTTATCAATCAGCTGTTGTTATCATAATCAGTTGGTTCCAAAACATTCTATACAAAATTCGTTGCAAATAATCCGTCTATTATAATCAAACTTTGGTTATTGATGTCAATTGTAATAATTACATATCGGGCGTAATAGTAAACGATAAGACACTCGGCTTATAATTTAACTGCTTCTGATAATATGGAAAGCAAGCTAGAGAGAAAAACTTACGACAATTTGCATGCTAGGTATTATCGGAATTATGTGGCCCACAACTCTAAATAACAAACATAGTGCATCGGTTAAACTGTATACAAGTGTCATAATTGTTTGTAATAAATTGAGTTCTGTAAAAAATGTATGATCGTAAGGGTCTTTGACACAAGGAAAAAGGCTTTCCCGCTATTATCCTCAGTGTCGATGACCGGGTTGTTTAGATTTAAGTTGAAACGCGTGCAAGGACCAATTGTCACCGAAGGGTTGATGTCCGCCTTGTTTACATCATAGGTCGAAACGCGTTCGACCTCATCGGCAGGGAGACACTCCTGATCGAACTCGCGACAAAATCAGTCGTATCGATAGGATACGTTTCGCTTTTACCGTTTGTTGTGATACGGGTGAGAAACGCAGAGTCAGATTTGTTCAATTACAAATATATTTCGGGGCGTTTCAATTATACAACTCCGGTCACGACGTACGCTACCGCAATAAGATCGAAAGAAAAAAGCTCTTACTCTAATGGTACTAGTCCCTATATATCTATTAGGGTTTTCGGTGAGGAGGGGATGTCTGTGACCCTTAGTACCTGGTGACTAACTAGTCTTGGATGAGACGGTTGCATACTTTCTCTAGGATGCGGAAAACAAGCTTGATCAATTATTTTGGACACAGCGGTTCTGATATTGCTTATCTGCATTGAGTCATTAGGTTGGTCATCCAACACGTTTTTACATTCTTTTATATCTTTTACGTTTTGCGTTGTGAAACAGTTGGTTAACTTTCGAATGATACACACGCATATAGGGTAGATGTACCAATTACTGCCACTTTAAGGTTATCACGTAACTTTATTTAACTATT
The DNA here is from genome assembly GCA_028830335.1 of Eucera pruinosa. Classification (NCBI taxonomy): domain Eukaryota; kingdom Metazoa; phylum Arthropoda; class Insecta; order Hymenoptera; family Apidae; genus Eucera; species Eucera pruinosa. The sequence goes on along the minus strand of JAMYCR010000015.1, from coordinate 2,633,465 downwards.
TTAGAACGTATTTAACTTAAAAATCACTCCAGTTTGGAATACAACATTAGTTAACATCTCCTTTATTTATGATGACTTTTTGTATGTTAAATATGATGTATTTATTACTAATTCATTGAAAATATATAACAAAGTCCAATGTCCCTATTACTGTCACTTGAAAAGTTCTCATTTAAATAGAAACACGTTTTACATATATTAGCACATGAGTTTGTGTAACAGATATAAGATATGTAGTAAACGTATCGCCTTACTGAATTATGACACGTTCCATACTTTACAATTACATTGGTCACGTTGTTACAATGTTCAACAGCACATTTACCTCCTAATATTTATTTATAAATATTAAATGTAAACGAATATCCAATGTCTATGTGTTGTCACGTAAACCGAAGTCCAAATTTAGTATGAAAATTTGTTTACTTACGATTCTTTATACATTACTTTGCTATTAAATAAACCAATTCAAGTGGCAGTTATAGGAACAATGACAATACGTGGGTCATTTACCCTATATAAACTAAAGTTAATCGTGTCTCACAGATCAATGATGAAACTCTTTTATCCTCTGAGTAGCACTCTTAGTCGATTATTCTTTCAAAAAATAACAAGTCTTAAATTGATCATAAAAAGCGGATTGCACTAGATAATATTTGTTTCTTAATTTCCATTATCTTCTTTCATAGACATATTTATAACTGGCCTTGGTAACAACATTGTCATTGTTTCTCGTTCGTTAATATGTAATATTGCAAGCTCGTTCGGGATACGCGAGAAGCGATTTATCTCCAAAACCGAGAACTTGGCACGCTACCGAGAAAGTCGAGGCCAATGGAGAGAAAAAAGTCTCAAATATTGAACTTCCGCCACTCTCACCCCTTAACTTCCCCCGTCGTTCGGGTTTCCCTAAAGAATTTGCCTCTTTAATTAATACTACAGGGAAATATCGTAATTTCTTGAAGCTCGCTCGAATTCTTTCGGTCATTCTGTCCCCCGAAATTTAATACTTTCAATGATGCATTGAATTGTATTTCGCTGCTTACAGACTGTCTGTTTCATAGAGGAGGATTTTGGAAGTAAAGATAATAATTTGATTGCTTATATTTAGAACGGAGCATTTTTATGGAACTATTCCTTTCCGTACTTGTCTAAAAATGCACGTAAATTTAGTTGTTTAATTACAGAAAACTCTATAGAAAAATATACACAGGTAATAAAAGTACACTATGGCGCATGTAACTATAGCATCACTACTAGTTTTAAGACATTGAAAATTTTGGAGTCTCAATTAATCATATTTATATATTAATAATATCATGAAAAATAGGCTAAAAAGGAATTATAGCACAGTAGAATGTCTATTATCCGGTTCTTGTTTCTCCGAATATATTAGGATGGTCGAAAAATTCGTAGATATATTTTAGAAACACTCAAAAGTGATACGTGCACATTAATATTTTAGTAAATAATTTTTCGTGTAACATTTATTGTTTAATAATTATACGATTGTCAGAAAGTTTTATAATCCCGTTTTGTTAAAAATTTGTACTGTTTGCACTCTTTCTTTCTCCGAAATGAATCCATATAAGTAACTCTTGTTGCTTCTAATTTATTAAATTTCTGGTCGTTAATAAAATTTTACAAACATTATAATGAATGATAGAATATCCTAGGCAACGATTAATAATTCTTGCGATCTTACTGTTAAAATATCAGGTTGCTTAGTATTGTTCAATAGAAAAAGTTGCCTTTGCTTTTAACTATGTATTGTCCATTAATTATTGAATTTTAAATTTCTCAAATAGGAACAGTGTTTGTTTAAATTAAGATTACTATTGTATAACTAAAGTTTATAAAAAATAATACCCTTCTACTTCATCAATTACACAACAGAAGGGAATATTGTCAAAGGAGCTACGAATTTTCAGACCGATCCGATACAGTGATTTACGTATGTAGGGTAGATGTCTCTATAATTGTCACTTTACTTATTTTACTTAATAACAAAGTAATGTACGAAGAATAGTAAATAAGCAAATTTTTATAGTAAATTTGGACTTTGGTTTACGTAACAACACATGGACTTTGTATATTCGTTTACATTTAATATTTAAATATAAATATTAGGAGATAAATGTGTTTTTGAACATTAAAACGTGACCAATGTAATTATAAAATACGGGACGTGTCATAATACAGTAAAAGCGATACGCTTACTATACATCTGATATCGGTTACACAAACTGACGTGCAAATATATGTAAAAATTGTTCCTATTTAAATGGCAACTTTTCAAGTAACAGTAGTAGGAACATTGGACTTTTTTTGTATATTTTCAATTAGTAAGTAATGAATTCATTATATTCAACATATAAAAAGAATGTTCATAAATAAAAGATACGTTGAACAATATTATGCTCCAAACTGCAACGATTTTTAAGATAAATAATTTTTAAATTAGTTAAATAAAGGTAGGCGATAAGTTTAAAGTGACAGTAATTGGTATATCTACCCTATGTATTTAAACTGCGTATCTAACGATGTTTATATTTTGGGACATGTACCCTATTTACTCCTGAAGAGACAGTACCGAAAGAACTTATTACAGCATTTGTTATTTACTGATGACAGCAACGTGGGTGTTTACAGTTTTATAAAAAGCACGATTTAAAAGATAACGTTTATATGTTAGTCAGTGTACAGGAAAAATGAACATGTACTACTTTCAATACACAAACGAAGATATGATGGCATGTAGTACTAGCTTGTGTAGTATACTAACGTACAGCGACATTGAAAATACATTGGGTATTGCATTGTAATGAACAAAACATAAAAAAGAATAGGTGCTAGAGAAAAGTTTTTATTAGAAAGTATCCGCAACTTGGTAGCATCTGAAAACGTTTAATTTATCTTTTATATTGTATTTCTCGCATTACATATCTATTAATTTACTTAGAACTTATCCATATTTGAAAAATACATAGGTTTTAATTAATTAATTAATTAATTCGGTTAATCGACGTTCTTGTGTAATGGTAAAAGTGCGAATATTGTATTTATTTAAGACTAAATGTAACAACAACATAAATATTTTACAGGTACATAGCTGTAACATCAACGAAATTGCAACGTAATAACAACATTAAATTACAATTTGAATAATGAATGGCACCTCTTTTCTTCTATATTAAATCAAAAATACGACTAGGCGTACCCTCGATTAGTTTTTTTTCAAAATTTCATCATTAATTCCATTGCGTGATTTAATTACAGCTTCTCTTAACTGCGATATGTCTGAAAATTGTCGATTACATGCACGAATTCATCATAGCATAGTGTATATCAAATTTTCTACCAGATTTTAATCTGGGAAGCATGCTGGCTACTTCAATAAATTAATGTTAAATGATTCAAACTATGCCATTTCGAGTATTCCGATTAATAAAGGCGACTATAAATGTTACACTTTGGATATGTATCGCGGATGATTCATTCACAGCGAAAGGTTTAAAGATTGAAGAATTCGTAATTATAACAACACCTTATAAAAATTAGCAATCTTAGAAGCCTGCAACATCATACATTTAATTGGATACAGTTAGTTCTGTAATGTAATTGCGAATAGTATTTATGATAATAGTGTACTATAACGAATATTTAGTTAAAAGAATTTAAATTTATTAAAGAAAAATTAAAACTTTTAGAGTACCTTTTTGCTTAATATTTTTATTTCATACTCCTTATCGTTATAGCCTAAAACTGTAGAAAGAATTAAAATTAAAATTTCTTGCAACACACAATGTGATTTAATCGTATAAATATAGGATTATATCCTAATAGTTAGTATATTATTATATTATAATCTGTACGATTCATACTTAAGATTGTCGGCTATACAGCAAGTGGTTAGTGAAACATGTGAAAAAGTAAAATAAAGTTACCGTTAAGAAAACATTAATCATTCCATTATGCAGGCTTCTATATGTTACATTGTTAATTTCGAAAGCACAGCAATTCTTTTATATAAAAAAAGAGTCTACTTTAGATCTTTAATTGTTACAAGTCGCACACAAAGAATTCCTTCCGTAAATAAGAAAATTCAACTAAAAACCCAAATTTTCTCCAATTAACTACGTACAGAAACCGTGAAACAACCAGCACGAAGAGCAAAGACCCACGAAGCGGAGATCCACGCGTTATTCAGAATCGAATAACGTGAAGTATCAGCGAGAGTAAATTGCGTGCCCCTCTTCCTCCTTTCCTCTCTGCTAGCCTGCACCCTCTCTGTCAGGTGAAAAAGAAAACAAAAGGGTGACGACTCCCGGTGGCTTTTCTTCCCCTGTTCGGTACGGGGGTGAGGTGACAGGGGTTGAATCGTCGCGCTCACCGACGTTTTATACGTCGTCGGGTTTCATGCGGCGGCGGTAATTTTTTTATTAGCTTGAAAACCACTCGACTCGTCGTCGTCGTCGTCGTCAACGTCGTCGTCGTTGGCGTTACCATCGTCGTCGTCGTAGTGATCGTTGTGTCGCCGTTAGTCGTTGGAACTCACCCCCAAACAGGGGTTGGGAAAATGTCGCTCATCCCCCTCTGTCCACCAGACTTCCTTTCCTCCTCTCTTCGTTGCACCCTTTTGCCACCCCTTTGCCCTTCACAGCCGCACTCCACCCCCCCCCCCCCTCTATTACCCCGCGGATCGTCGAACAGTGAAAAGAACCACGCGTTCATTTGCCTTATTAAGTAGTTCTGCAGGAATTAAGAGCGTGTCGCTTTGTCGTGGCTCGCCCTCGCCATTGTTCCGTTCTCGCGAGCTTATTCCGCTCATTTCTGGCAAGTGCCGCCAGAAACCTTGGAAAAGTCTCCACCAGGCCGGCTTCTTTTTCCGGACCACGACGACTTGCTTGTTTTAAGGGTTACTTACGAGCCTTCTCGTTTACGGCGGCTTCTTTGTCGCGAAACACCGGGTTTCGGTGTAATGATGAAAAGTACGCTTGTTTTGATGTTATCGATACCTCTTTAGTGCGGCTTTTTATTCCTTTTTCTTGGGACATATTATAAATGTTAGATGTATTAGGTTGGAGTACATGAAATTGCCAATTACGAATGGCATAGGGTAAATGACCCACATACTGTCACTGTTCCTATAACTGCCACTTGAATACGTTTATTTAATAGCAAAGTAATGTATAAAGAATCGTAAATAAACAAATTTTCACACTAAATTTGGACTTCGGTTTACGTAACAACTCATAGACATTGTATATTCATTTACACTTAACATTTATAAATAATTATTAGGAGGTAAATGTGCTGTTGGACATTAAAACGTGACGAATATAATTATAAAGTATGGAACGTGTCATAATTCAGTAGGGCGATAGGCTTACTATATATCTTATATCTGTTACACAAACTGACGTGTTAATATGTATGTGTATATGTAAAAACGTGTTTCTATTTAAATGAAAAGTTTTCAAGTGACAGTAATAAGAACATTGGACTTTGTTGTACATTTTCAATTACGTAGTAATGAATTTATTATATTGAACATATAAAATAAAAATGTTCACAAATAAAAGAGTGGTTGAACAATATTATGCTCCAAACCGGAACGATCTTAATGTTAAATAATTTATAAAATAGTTAAATAAAGTTACGCGATAACTTTAAACTGGCAGTATGTGGTACATTTACCCTAATTCTTTTGTGTACGATGAGGATAAAAAAACAAATAAGTTCGGGGAAATTATTAAATAGCTTATTTTCAAAAGCTTAGAAATCTGAAGGCTTCGAAATTAGAAAATTTGAAAAACCAAACGGTTAAACATTCAACGGCTTGAAATTCAAAAAATTGGCAATTAGTAAGCTTGGGAATTGGTGCGTTTCGATATTAAATGGATGAATGAATTATTGTACATAAGGAACATAATTGAACGTTATTATATTAACTATGCTAAATGTAATATATTGGAGCAACAAAGAAAGTTATCCAGCTGGAGTTACATATTATACAATTGATTATGAACTATCTGAAATATTTTTCATTCAAATTTTACACTCCCAAGAAATCAGAAATTTAACAAAGTCGACTTGTATTTATTTAGTATGAATAATAACTAATTAAAAAAGGGATTGATTGTGTTACGTTGTAAATATTGTTAAGTTAAAAATTTTGTTAAGTTGACGAATTTTGTTGGGTTTTAACTATCTTAAATTCAGGTGAAATATCAGGTTAACCCGTTCGGCACAGAATTGAACTTATCGATATTTATTATCTCTTATTATCTTAATATTTTATCTTTGCAAGTATCTTTTCATTTTCTGTTAAAGAGCGAAACATTTGAACTTGGACCACATAATTTTTAACTCGCACGTCGGTTTCAGTCCAAGAGAAATTGAAATACTTTTGCCTACAGGTGACGGTATTAAGAACTTAAGACTTCGAGCAACCCCTTTCCGGTTCTACTGGTGCTTAGAAACTCTTAAAAGGCAATAAACTTGTTTCGTGTGCACGCGCCGCTCATTATAATGAATCGCGGAAACGCGTGCAGCGGAAGTACGGTGTTGTCCCATCGTACTCGTTTAAAACATGTTTGAAAAATCTGCAGCGGATTGTTCTTGAACGAAATAGGATTGCAAAAAATGGGTAACAACCTTAGTATGTAACCGCTAAGTTATTAATGATAAATTAAAAGTTTGGAGAAATGTGTAGATTGTATTTGCAGCGTTGCCTGTTAATATATTTATACTTTATGTAACTTTTTTAATAGGTGCTCATTGCATAAAAAGGTAGTTTGAAGCTACGGGAAGCGTGAAACTTGTTGCATGGCTTGGGATTTTAGTTCAGCCTGTATTATAATTGCCCACCTTGTGCTTTTTAGATTATAAGCTAACATTGATAGTAGAACATTTCGATAAATAAACTCAAAATATTACGATTTTTCGCATGACTAATTAATTTTAAATTTTTACACTGAAGAGACCTTCCTAATATGGTGATTGAAAAGATTTAGGCGATTTTAGAGAATTTTTCTTAATGAAACTAATGAACATATAAATTTAAAACTCTGTGGCATATACACAAACTTTCTTATGCAAAAATTACGATGTTGATTAACGTTTTAGAAGTTCAGCGAAGTTACGTCACATAAAATATGTCTTCCTAGTCAGCGCTAAATCAACCGTTGTACTTCTCTAAATCAAGAAAATTAGAAGGAATCTTATTACAGAGATTCGTTTTGATCAAAAATACCGAAAAATAAAAACATATCAGCTCTTAAAAAGAACATTTTGTTAGAAAACAATGGTTTGTTTTACTAACGTAATAAAATTAGTATAATAATTAAATAAAATAAGTAAACCTAAAAAAATCGGTTTACTTATCGTTAGTTCCAATGTAGGCAATAAAGGAATATTTGCTGACGATGTTTGTCAAATTTCAAGTAAATAGTTGGTTTTTGAAATATTACGCTAACGAGATAGAAAAACGTTATTTTCAGCAGAACAAGTTTAAAATTTAAATCTTTATAACCCGGGAATTTCACGGATTTCATCTTAATTTTATATAGTTGGTTACTACAGTACCTAGCTTCTTTGTACAATTAAGAAAACTTTAATCATTAACAGCTAATTTATGTCATATGTATTCGTACTATTTTATAATTTTATTTAAATAGCCTTTTGATCGACAGTAAAAATAAATTCCGAGCTTTTTTCTCATATATAATTTTAATGAAAAATTACTGAATACCTAATATGATTGAATATTTTTGTGATCTGCTGTATATGCATATTTTGAATACCACAGATTTCAAGAAAATGCAGTCAAAAGGAAATCGATTTTTGTTGACCACCAAGCTAGGAAAGCCTTCCAATATCTCGACGATAATAATAAAAATAAAAAAAAATACTCGAATGCATAAAGTAACAATTACAGAGAATACATCAAAGAAGACAAACGAAGGGAAACGTGTTCTACTTTTCTATATTATGTTTCCTACTTGATATGAAATAATTACCGCAAACGATCGGCAACATAATCCTCATCAAAGAGAAGCATCTTACTCCTCGACTTAAAGCAAAGTCTGACAGAGAATTTGTGTTCAAAGGTCGACTTTTAACATCGATGGCGATATATCGTCGTATCAGAACGGCAAGCATGGAAGTCACCCTTCAGTTGGCTCGGTATTAATGCAAAAGAAGCCCTTACTTTCCTGGCTCGCAATCACCGACATAAATAAATCGACCTCCCCCGTCTATTTCTCTCCCCGTCGGCCCAGAATCCCCCGTACTCGATCAGCCATCGAAATACGTCGGCATAAAAAGAAGAAGGAGAACGATCGAGGAGAACCGATTGTTCCACTCGTGAAGATCGGATCTGTCGTTAAGCCACGCTTACTCTCTGCCAATCCCACGGACGATCTGTAATCAGAGCGACGTCCGCGATTTATTTGAGGCGATTTTATCGGTTATACAACGCTACACAATATGCCGGAACGTTATTAACGATTGGAAATTCAGCCGTGGAATTTTTACGATTCTTTAACCCCCTGAAACCACGTACGATTCAAGAACGAGATGAAGACATTTTTTTTTTGTGAGACGATAAAGCAATTTTGAAATGTTATATGTTTTTCTTTAGGAAGGGGAAGTGTAAGAAAGAAAATGTAGCTGTTAGTATGAGGAGGTGATTTACATTGCGGGATGCATTAACCCCTTGGCTTACGAATTTTTGAAATTAAGTAGATTAAAGTTTATGAAAAGATGCAGCGTGTTTTCATCGTAACTTGCACACAGGTTACACCACGAGTGTAACTCGTCATTATAAGGCAAAGGATTAAAGCACTTGACTGCATGTGGTCTTGCAAATTATTGATAATATGTGGTGCAGGGATATGAACGAAATTAGAATACAGTGAATTTGAATATACCAAATATTATGAACAAGAAAAAAAGAAAAAGAAATTTTTAGGCAGAAAATATTTCTTAACAACTCAAATAACTTAGTAACTTACTCTCCACCTTTCCCCCCCCCCCCCCCCCCTCTCCTCTTTCTCTCTCTCTCACTGTTTAATTGTCGACTAATTCATATTTTCTGCTCAATATATCTCTTAAAAGACATATAATATTTCTCTTCATAGTAATCTCAAATAGAATGAATTTTGTTTCCTTCTCAGTACGTACTTTATATCAAATTAGTAATTGGGTAAAGGATCAATTTGAATTTAACAGTAGGTACTAACAATATTGACCTTTAAATTACCCATAAATTGTAATTAAAATACTAATTAAATCTAAAATACTAATCGTAACTAATGCTGACTTCTCAACAATTATCTGTATGTTTTGATACATGATTGTTGATGATGTAAGTAATTTCAAGTATTGCTAGAATTTGTACTAGGTATACATTTTTCTTAACATTTCTGATTGTTATATAAATATTTTCTTTTTTTACATTTATCTAAAAAATCATACTTTTTGATTCTCACTTTGAACGTTTATTTCAAGTATAATTAAGTAAATATGACAGAAAAGCATATAACTGTGTACATAAATAACATTTCTCCACTTTTTCCTCTTTAAGATACAATTTATCCCAGACTGCCTGCCTCTTATTTAAATCGATTAATGAAGATCGCATCATAATCGTACTAAATTTTTGATACATTACTTCTCGAATTCTTCCTCAATATACCAATTCTTCAACTATTATAAACTGCTCTTAAGAAAGAGTATCAAGTGCCCCCAAGTGAAAACGAAAGCTTTCCTAGAATCGCATAGAGTCACGTATAGCAGCAATAATTCATCGGAAGATGCGAGGCTAAAGTAACTAACATAAATTTTTGTTCAATAGCGCGGCTTTGTAGGAAAATAGAGGAGCTGATAACTTGCGGAAGCAACATTCACGGTGAACGCTTAAACATCGGCACCACCGTTAGTCTACGAGCCATTAAGTAAATTATGCAAGCACTAGTTCCGAAGTCCTTCGACTTATAGAAGCGTAAACTTTAACCATCGCCGGTGAATCGGGGCCGATCAAATTGTTTTTCACCTCTTTCATCCTCCCTATCCTAGGCAGGAGCACCCTTTCGAACTTTTATTACCGTGCTTTCGACTTTCCAGGGGAAGTGTGTCTAGTGGCACTCGATTCGATTGAACAAAAACGCAATGAGAAATGAGGTACAAATCGACTTTCGTGTTATTGCAATCTGTCGTAACTGAAATATGAAATGTTAACTTGTTGCCTGACGATGCTATGCAGGGTGCAGGAGAGGCTCGGACAAAACCGGATGGCTGAGTAAAACCGGAACGTTACATTATTTTTAAAACGGTCTTAAATTTTCTCGCGACGTTGCAGTGACATATTGTCGCGATATGCATTGTTTCATCAATAAAAGAGGATCGCGATATCGTCGTGCTTATTAAAGTTACATTGCCTCGTATGTTTTTGGACGCTTTGATCTAATTTTTCATTATTGAGAAACTTCAACACTTTTAACGTTGTTCGTGCGAATCATGTCGATTGTTGTATACTAAAGTATAATTAATTAAAAGATTGTCTCGTTTCAATAATTAATTGGATGAGTTTCACTGTCATAAATGCTAGGATTAGTACTTATTTGGTGTGGTAGGCCGTGGGGTAAAGCTGTAAAGGCGGATCATATTTTAAGTTGTAGTGTTTTCGTATTTGTCTTCTCTCTATCTATCTCTATTAAAAAATGGACTTATACTATTATTTAATAAAGAGTTTATTCCAACAAATTCTGTCGTATTAAAAGAAAGGTTTAAAGGGTTTAAATTTTAAAAGAAGGATTCAGTTCGAACTTTTTGCATTCTTGATTTCATATCGTATTCGCAGAACGTATTTCACACATTATAGGTGAGGGGGGGGGGGGGGGGCGCTGTACACTACAAGTTATTAACTTTTTTATTAATTTCGCTTAACCATTTCCTTCAATTATGAAGTAAATCTACGTGTGCAAACTATCTATCCAAATACGAAATACAGCTAAATCAGAACTTTTCGTAAATGAATTATTAGAGTAACATTAGAGTTTGCATTTAAATTTTTAATATGTTTTACGAAATGAAGACAGATACTGCTACTTTCATGTGACAGGTTCCGTACCAGACCCTTTTAAAACCGAAAAAACTGACATGAACGGAGGTGAAGCATTTTCCCTTTGCCATCTGCATGAAGGTTTTAGTAATTTACTTTCATATATCGATCTTTTCTATCGATTTATTATTTTTTATCTATCAGATTGCACTTTTTTAAAAAATCAAAGTGACTTCCATTTTTCTAAATACAACCGTATCATTTGTGTTTATTAAAATTACGAAGGAATTTAAAACAGTAATTATAATAATGTAATTTTTCATAACACACTTCATTGAAAAATTACATCGTGCTTACACACTAAATGTAACTCAATTAAATAATGCACTGAACGGATTATCAATTGTTTATATTTACTTCCTAGTTTTGAATTTTTTCAATATACTGCTACTTATTCTCTACCTATAACATTACAAGTTTCTTCTGATTTTTTGTTATAGTAATGTCATCATTAGATTTGTTTTGAGTTCCTCTACAATATTCATAACACCGTAACAGAAATATACTTACAAAAGGAACAGATAATTCGATCAATTCAAGGAAAAAAAAATTACTTTGACCTTTTCAACAAAAAGAAATCAGAACGTTAGAAACTTCAATATTGTAATTTATTGGCAAACTTTCCTTGTCAAATTATTTGAAATAATTCTAAATTAGTGGTGAGCAATACATAAACCATCCTCTATCGACAGTTCTAAACTCGGAGAATATATAGTAAGCTGGAAGATTTTACATTTGAATTATGGTTACTCACATTAATATTCGGACATCACTTATAACGAAATTCATGAAACACGAAAATTCTTATTTTAACGAAAGTTCGCATGCATAATACTTACATGGACCAATTGTTTTGTTGACGAGAAATTTCTTTGAAGGGCTGAAATCAACTCGCAAACGTACCAGTATTTCCTCATCTTTAAATGCAATTTTGTCTGCGATAGAATAATCAGAATTGAACACTTTTTATGTGAAAAGTTTTCCTCCATTTCGGGCCGCTATAAACGCACAGAGAAAGCTAAAGTCGTCGCAAACAGTATAAATTAGGAAATCAGGGGTGAAATTAATCCTTACAATACCATTTGTTCTTCGATTTTTTAAAAATAGCTTCGTAATGATACAAGATAGAGCAAAACTTTTCGTATAAAAATGTTCACTTTTTATTGCTCTATTACCGTATTGCAAAAAGTCCCAGGAAAAGTTGCATTTAAATAATGAGAAAATGCTGAAATTTTAGGGAGTTGATTCCAACCCCTCATAGAGATTTCCCCGCGTACAATCCATTATGCTCTACAAGCATGCAAACATTCATTAAAATTAGAACTTTCGTGTTTCGTGGATTTCGCTGTAAGTGGTGTCGGAATATCAGTGGGAATAACTGATATGTAATTTGTATTAAAAAAATACTGAAATATTATTAATTTATTGCGGATCTTTATGCAAATTCGAAGTTTGACAAATAAAACTAAAGGACCGAGATCTAAATAGGGAATTGTTTCACCCTGTAAATACTATAATTTGTATTTTACTTTCAGTATTTTCTGTATTTTTGAGTACCATTTATCTTCTGTACCTGTCTTGTACATATTTAAATTATTAGACAACAACTTAACGTCCATAGAAGCTGGATATTATCCATGTTAATTAAATTTGTATGTACAGTACGCATTGTAGAATTTATTTGAATGTTTATTATTATGCTATAGCACTATTATGATTGACTCTACTGTGTAGCGCTAACTTTGTCCTTTGTTCGTTACTTCTATCTTAAAAACAAGCATAGATTAAGATAAACTAAGCTAAACAAATAAAAAAATACAGGTTGTCCCGTAACTGGTGGTACAAGCGAGTAGGGGGTGATTCTACGTGAAAAATTGAATCGAAAATTTAGAATAAGATTTTTTCATATGATGCTTTATTTTCGAAAAAAATAAGTTTGAAAATTTGTCGAGTACGCATGCACTTGGACCAGCTTCAGTTCGACGGATTTTACTATCTTACTGTTCCGAGTAGGAGAGTACTTCCGTGCTTCTTGCAATGTTTACAAACATTGTCAACATGATGATATCTCTTAAATCGATTTTACTTTCTTCCTATGTTTATCGGACAGGACCTTTAGTTTCCGAATTACTGTGAGCATGGCAACCTATAGCAATCGGGAGTTTACTGATATGATACAAACATTGACAACGTTTACGAACAAGAATGGAGGTGATCTACAATGAAATCCGTCGAGCTGAAGCTGGTCCACGTGCACGCGAACTCGAAAAATTTTCAAACTTATTTTTTTCGAAAATAAAGCGTCATATGAAAAAATTTTATTCTAAATTTTCGATTCAATTCATTTTTCACGTAGAATCACCCCGTACTCGCTTGTACCACCAGTTACGGGACACCCTGTATAATATGACACTTAATCCGTATTCAACTTGGGATTACTCCGTCGTAGCCTATTTACAGGATTGGCATTTACTTTCAAATAACTATTATCCTCCCCATCCGGTTTTTATTAACCACCTATCAGTTATTCCAATTCTTAGATTTCTACAATTGCTCTCTTGTTAGCTTACCTACATAAAATGTCACAATTTTAGTCCTTGTTAACTGTTCAAATTAACTTTACGCTAAAACTGCTAGGGACAATACTAAAGATATCTCACATATGGGATTTTCTTTATTCAATCTTAAGAAAATGAATAAATGTTACGAACATTGTACATTTTATATGTTGGTAATCATAAAAGTGCCCTAATAGGCACAATAAAAAGGAATTGATGTGATGCAATGTAAATGAAAACTTCATTTATTTTAGATTGTTTACTTTAGACCATCTTTATAATCACTTGTTCAAATGTCTGGTTGAGCCAGAACAAGTGCACTATGCTTAAATAATCTTTTTGTATTCTTCAAATTAAGTGGTTCGAAACATCCAGAAATCAATTAATATATTTTGCCCTGAAAAATGAACAGTAATAATTATTGCAATGAAAAGCAAAAGACGGTCAACCTGCCTCTTTCTCATCGTCGAAATAATTTTGTCCACTGATCCCTTAAACCTGATTTCCATACCGTGGTCAGTCCACCACCCCGGCCCCAGTCGGGGCTTATCTGCAGGCGACCGTTGAGCACGGTCACAAGAGGGTCGTTACCGTACAGCCTCGCGACTTAACTCCCGGCAATTAATCTCCCCGCGCTAATTATTTAGCCGGTTAGCAGGAGTTCCGTGCGGCCGAACGGAGTTCCGTTATCAGATGTAGTAGGGGTTCGTTCAAGAGGGATTGCGGACGAACGGGTCGTGGTAGGAGGAAGCTATGAGAGAGGATGGAAGCTCGACGCGGGACGAAAGCAGGAGGCCGAAAGGGGTGGAAGGGAGCGCACGCGGTTGAGGTTCAGTCGTGCTCAGGAGGATACACGAGGGGTTGAGGCTCGCGCAAGAGTAAATTGATTAGAATTAAAGGGTTGGCTGGCAGGTGCTGCTGCCGGGTTACTACGGACCATAAGAGGAAGAGAGAGAGAGAGTGAGAGAGTGAGGTCGCGAGAGGGTGAGAGGCAGAGGAACCGTAGAGAGAACATAGAACAGAGAGACGTGGGAGGAAGGGAGCGAGGGTACAACGGTGACCACAGCCTCGACGCTGATTGGTCGAGTCAAGTTTGTGGCAAGATGGCTGGCTGGTGCTGGTGCTGGTGCTGCTGCTGCTGCTGCTGCTGCTCTTCTACCTCTCTGTCTCGCTTTCTAACCCTCTCCCGTGGTAGCCCGTACTCCAGTTTCTTCTCCAGTTCACCTCAACCTCCTCTGCCTCGTCCTCAGGCTCTCTCTTCCCATCCTAGTTCCCTTCTACGCGGTCTCTAAGATGCTTTATCTATGTGCCAAATAGATGTATGTACGTGTACACGCCTGTTCGAAACAATGCCGGGCGTGCAACCACCCCCTCGCTACTACCAGCTACCCTTTCTACGTGCACCACACTACCTTCTCTACCTCTTACCGTCCATGATCCCCCTTCTCCTGCCTACTGTCCTTCTCCTTGCCCTATCATCCCTTGCGTGCTCTCTCACCTCAATCCTTACCACCCACAACCACCCTTACCCTACCCACATCCACCCCCTCAACATCGTCACCATTTCTGCCAACGTTCTCCGGGCTCTCCCGTCCACCCGCCCACCCTCTACCCGCTGCTTTCGTGTCCCTCGTCATCGTCATCTTCGTTCCTTCCTGCCATACCCTTTCTCATCCTCTCTCTCTCTCTCTCTGTCTCCTCCTTTCTCCCATGTATCTCTCTGTTAGTGTCGCGTCCTATTTCCATCCCATCGTTTCCATTCCGGCCGAGGTGTTCGGCCCATAGCCCACCCAGCCACCCACGGATGGGAGAATACCAAGCCGGCCTCAAAGAGAATGCGATAATACGAAGAACTTCGACTAATGAGTTAATAGTTGGTGCCTCGCGTTACCGTCACACCGCGGGTACTTTATTCGACGTCGCTCGGAGCAATGAGTTTATAACGCGAGGGTGGTTGCGCTCGCGTGCACGTCACGCGCAGATGGCTCGATGTATTCCACTGCATGTATTGCAACACGAATGAAATGTATTAAGTATGTATAAGCAAAGTAACACACCGTGGATAATTGAAGAAACTCGTATAAGCGCGTTTTTACCTTCAACGACAGCTGATACGAGACATCGGCCACTTTGTTCTAGCAACACTAATTGACCTGCGTTCTATCATGCGGTTGAATTTTATCTCCGTTATCGGGAAATTCGTTCCCAGAAGGTAGGCAGGGGTGGGGGTTAATATTAAAATCGAGGTAAGGGAGCTGAATTACTCCTTATCGAATCGATGAACGACGATGAACGTGTTTTATTGGGAAATGGGGATGATTTAACAATGATCCTAGTATGTCGCGATTAAAATTATAGTAAGACGAATTGAGTTCCGTTAGTTCCGAGTATACCTCGCCCGATTTGTGTACTTTACATTCTATAGTCTTATCTTTTGTTGTAATTTTATTTACTCTATTTTATTGTTCAATTAAGAATGGACACCTTAATAGTATGTCACTTTGCTAAAACTTTTCATGGCGTTAATCTGCTCTATGAAACCCCGATTCAGTTTTTGTTTTTAAAGTTACAAGTTGCAAATTTTATAATGCAATTATCTTCTAAATACAATTGTTTAAATAACAGAATAAAAATTACCGAGTATGATTTAACCTCATGTGAAAAAAAATGTATTTCGTAATTAATTCTTTTACAACATTCTAATTGTTTTTAATATCTAATGTTTATCCCTTTATAACGCTATGTAACTTAAAAATTACATGTACATGTATCCATATTTATTAAACATTATTTTTTTATTGCGATATTATTTTATTATGTTATTATAAGTATTATTGCCGTAGTGTAGAACAATTTATAGCATCCAGTTAATCCCTAGTTTCTAGGTTAAATCTACAGTTATCAGTTCCATAACAGTGGCAAAGGCGAAAGGAGTCAATAACGAAGAGACCTGAAACCACTACTGTAATGAAGCAGTGCTGCAGAAAATGTTTCGAACGTATTTTATTATAATTATGCGAACAAATTTTCTTCATGAGTATAATAGATCTGTCTCGACGGTTTAACTGTCAAATTGAAAACACCTAACTACAATTTTCTTTTCATAAGCAAACAAAGTTCTGGATACAGAGAATCAATTTATCACAAGACTGCGAATGTTTATATTACTTTAAAATATTCCAAAAATAATTAAAATATCTTTTATAATAAATAGAGGTGATCAGCTGACAAATGCACGCAACACAAAATAACTTCCCACTTGCTGATATAAGTATCGTTTCCGAATAAAGAAAAGGAAAGTGAAATTCCGATCACAAAGATGAAAGTACTTCCACAAAAATTAGTAGAAAAGACTACAAAGGTATCCAGGGTATTCCATAAACGAGTTAATCCGGGGCAGATCGTTATGAAGCGCTTTTAAAACAACCGTCTCGCCAATAGAGCCGCTTGTCGCGCGAGAGGGTCGTTCTCGAATTTACATTTCTAATCGCGGCTAAGAAACGGCGCGTTATGGAGATTGTGAAGGTAAACGGCGCGATATCAGCATATCAAACGGCCTCTTTGAGTCGACTCTCCTCGGCGAGCGTGTCGCCGACAGCCGCGGGCGCTTTTTAAAACGCGCGCGGCCTGCAGAAAAATTCCAAGCTTTCGAGTGTATGCACGCCGTACCGTGTCGTGTCGATTCGTTGAGATAAAAAGTGCCGGGCCGCCACAGCGCGAGAAAAGTGCAACCAATAATTTTATTTTCCGCGATAAAGCACGGCCTCTCTTCGTGGCGCTCAGGGTGGCTATGGAAAGGAGTGGAGGGTTGCGTATCTTTAGTAAGTAAACAGAGCGCCTTATGAATTTTAAACAGCTGCTTCCTCTTCTTCTTCTTATCTGACCTTCTTTCTTCTTCCTTCTCCTTTTCCTCTTCCTGTTTTCCGTTCTTTCATCACCCCGGTATTCTCTTTCCACTTTCTCATTTTGCTTTTCGTTTTACCACCCTTGATGCTGTACACCGGCTAATCTGATAAAAAAAAGGCAAGAAGGCAATTTGCACAAGTAGATACGCTAAGATTGCGTCGGTTCTTCCACTTTCGGTTCTCGAGCGGGACACTAGCTACTTGCTCGCGAAGCATAAGCAATCAGACTACGTTCAAAGGTGATTAACACAAGCCTGGAGAATCAGAGAAATCTGTCTTGTTTGAAATTTACCTACGCTTAAAGGAACGAGTTTGCTCTTCGTGAAAAAGCCGTCCGCGACGAGGTCAGTCACAGAACCGCGATCACGAGCTGAGTTAGAGTTAGAGCTAAAGATGGCGGATGTCATCTCTCATTTATGACGGCATTTTGACATCTTTGAGCGAGACGCGGTTTCTCGTTTTAGCAATGTCCGATATAGTTTCCACAGAGTCAACGAACCTTTTCCTCGTATTAAAGAATGTAATTATAGGATGAAAATCCCTTTTGACGTATGATAAATGATATTTGTTGGTGCATGATATAGATACGTATTTTACTAGTTGACAATATTTATGCATTTATGGCAAATTTAAAAGGAAAACAAGTGTGCAATGCATATAATATACAGAATTATACAAAATAACAAAATTGAAGTACACTTTATAATATTTAAAGGGTCAAACTAATCAGCACTTACTTTCCACTACCCTCTTTGCGTTTATAAATATATGAATTCACATAAAGATCCACATTAGATACATACACATTATACTTATTTACGAACTTAAATACATTTAAATACTATAGCTCTTGTGATCTGTTTTCCTATAATTTGCAGTGGAACATATATATCTTCTGCTGTGCTACTTAATTATAAAAATGTGATAAATTAACTGCAAGAAACATTATGTATTTCGCTAGCAAGTTTCTAAAATAAATGTTGCTCATATTTAAAATAAAGTACAGTAGAAAAATATATATTGACCCCAAAATAATTTACGTAAAGGTTTATTCTAAATGAACGGAAATTTCTATTAATGAACAAATGAATTTTAGGATAGACTGTATTGCTGACATAAGATGTTGAAAAGATAAAGTTCATTATTAGTAATTATATAGATCAACCATTGACAGTATTTCCTTGATAAATCAACCTTTAACATTTTAACCCTAAATGAATCCTTAACTGTCATTAGGTCAATCCTCAATTTTTTTGTATTTTAAATTATTATGCTTTCACTTGTTGCCAAAGATTCCGAAGAAAAACATTCGTATGTAATTTTTCTAAATTATGAATTTTCATAGATACGTAACATGTGGCGTTTAAATTACTATATAATAAAACCATATCAACATTATTAATATTAACGTTTAAAAGCTTCCAAGGGTAAACTTCCATCCAAAGTGAATTTTTTGTATATTATCGAAAAATTTAGCAATAAATAACAATAACATTTCGGGTATTTATATGGCCCCATATACTGGAAACAATAATTTCATAACTTTTGTTTATCGCTAAACAATAACAAAACCTTTGTGTTTGTTTTTCATTTTGATTCTGAAAATAACTTTTAGAAGGTACTAATTATTTTCCAATGTTATCCGAAAATTCCACAGCTAAATTTTATATGTTTTGTGCAATTTTCCAAACTAAAACAATCTTTTGGAAAGAAAAAACTACTGCGTATCACAACCAATATCGGATATCGTAAGCCAGACGAGTTTCCGGGAAAGCTTGTCGAGTTTCCCCGCTAGATTTTCCGTCAGTGTGGGCGGTCATGCGGCGTTGTTTTGATATTGATCTCCGGATACAACACCGTCTAAGCATTCTAATGGCAACGGACGGGGATTCTGCGCGTTGCATGGCGCACGTGTTTCTAATGATTTTAGTGGTACCGAGGTGTACCTACGGCAACGTATAGTTATAGCTGGGCTACGAACACGTATTACATCCACTCCGCCGGGGCACCGTGTAATATGTCGGAATTGCGGAAAGGGGTAACGCGGCCTGGGAGGCAGAGAGGACCCGCGAGGACGGTCTTGCGGGATTCTTAATGGCAAAAGGCCTCCAAGGTAACACTATGGCTATTAAATGCAGACCCCGCTACTCAGTTTCCTGTCTCTCTCTTTCCCTTATTCCCTGTAACGCGTCTTCTCTTTCTTTCGGCTACCATTGTGCACACAGGGTAGTTTTTCAGTTCTATAACGAGCATTGGAATGTAATGGTACCCTTGTGCTTTAAGCGAGAAGATGCTTTAGTGTTTTGATGAATGATGTGGAGTTGTGTTGTATGGCCGATTGGCAAATTTGACTTCTGGAATCGGCATAAAGGATATAAGAGGAGGATTATTTATTTTTTATGGCAATTTCAGATGATGACTTGTTGAAGATTGTCAATAATGTGGAGATACTGTTCGCTTGTGTTCATTTGCATATTAAAGAATCAGTACTACAATTTTAAATATAAATGAAGAATTATATAAGATATTACATAATGAACGAGTCATTTAATTATGTTCTTTATAATAAAATTATGTACAAAAAATATTAATCACCTTGAAAATTCCGTGAAAAAGGATAGAGAATAGTGATCTTGTAGTGCGTTCAACCTTTGATACTATTCGGCTTAACTTTGCATATTAATTACATAATTAGTTTTCGAGCACTTATAATAAATAATTTCCTTAAATGTTATACCTCTAAATGATTGCCCTGGTAAAAAAATTATATATGGCGTAGATTGTAGCTAAGAAAAAAAGAAATACAGTCCTATTAGCAGTTAATTATTTAAGAAAAAATTTTTACTTTATATTTCAATACAATTGTAGATCCAATTCAAGTATATCTTTTCAAATTTGCTTTTTCTTTAAAATACATCTCTTAAGTCAAATTAAACCATAAAAAAAATAATAAAAAGACCCAATAATTAGTTCTGTTGACTAAATTACAATAAAAAGAAAACTGGTCCCTATTATTATCTCAATTGCTTTGTATTTTAAACTTTATTATAAACTTTTAATCGCCGTTGCACAAGTTACTTTAACGTAGCGAAAAGTGAAGGAAAGAAAAATGCTACACGGGAGTACACGGAAGGTGGAAGATTCCAAACGCAGGATAAGTAACGAAAATGTAAAGCCCGGATCAACCGCGCTCATCCCCTTTGGCGTTGGCGTTTGACGCGACCGCTGAAATTTTTACTTCGTTCGATTTGGTCTTTCGGGGATTCCCCGCCCTCTGATTGGTGGACTCTGGCCACGCCCTGCATATAAGGGTGGCTTGCTCGCCGGAGCACTATCAACCCTTATGTATGCCCGATGTGAGTACACTTATGTGCCGAGTACACATATGTAACCGTGCAGATTTCGCACGTACATATATTTACCCCAGGCGAGCACATAGGCGTAGGAACGTGAGTACTCGGGTGGGGTTCTCGCAGGACTGCAGGAGGCAGCCGCCGGTGAACTCTCCATACGACACGGTCGATCGAACCAGTCGTAATTTTAGTATGAAACTGTTATCTAAAAATGAACGACTCGCAGGCGGTTGCTATTTTTTTCGCAAAACTCCCACGGGACTTCGAATACGGGGATGGAGAAACGAATCGAAGGTGCTCGCTGATGATACTTCAACTTGAAAACGTGTGCATTGAATTGAAAATAAATTAGATGTTAAGAATTCCATTTTAAAGAGAAAGAAGAAGGGATGACAATTCTACGATTCTGTAATTCTAATAGTTTTGAAATTTTGTATTAATCATTTTATTTAAAAGACATTAAAAAATGCTAACTAATAGGGTAAACAGAAGGTCAGAAATATAGAACGGAAAATGGATAATAAAAACCGAAATTATAAACTTAATAATGCAAAATGCAAAATGCAAAATCCAAAATACAAAATAGAAAATAATTCTCACGAAAACACATATAATTAAGTAGTAATGCGATAGTAATAACTAACAGTCTATTTAAGATCTGATTAGTATCACAAACGTTGACATTATTGCCAGCAATTAGCCGGTATTGAGTAGTGTCAATGGAAGGTAACTTATAAGTAATGTTAGTAATTGCACGATGTTTCAAGTATAATTTCGTACTAGTGGCAGGTTACACGAAAGGAGAATTTACGTAATCTCACAGCGCTAGATTGTTTTGCGCGCGAAATTGAATAGAATAAGATGTCACTTCGCAGGGAAGAGAATATTTTCATGCTGGGAATATTTTATACGAAATTTATGCCTCAGAAGGAGAGACAGAGATACAGGAAGGAAGTTACGGTCTATGTATAGATATTACTATTTTACAGCGGGCGAAGTAGAATAAGATGTCACCTCAAATTGCCTCGAGTGACTAAAATAGCTTTACGTTACAAACCTTAAAAGCAACGACGAAGACAGCAGCTGGAGACCGTGTGCGAAATATACGCTTTACACTAAATTCATCTCTTTCAAAATGATATGTATTTCAGAATTAATTGCGTACAAGTGTGAGCACCTTTCATGATGTATCTCGTAACCCTGCTACCGGGGTCGTATCTTTCTTTGAATTATTCTTACTTAATTATATCACGCATGCTCCGCATATTTCCCTTTTATTTTATCCGTCTCTGTTGGATTTCACAGTTAATTTGGAATTTGTATGAATTTAATACTTCTGATTAGAAACTTTTAAGAAAAGGATCACTTAATGATTTCTAATTTTTTGTGAAAAATTTGTAATAATCACAGATATTTGTGATATTTGTATAATAATTATAGAATCTTTTTTTCATAATATTACGACATGGTAAAGAGCACTAGAAGCGTTTGAAGTTTAAAACGAATTTAGCGGGTATTAGAGGTATTTCGACGTTCGATTTCAATTTGTCGATTCCAGTATTGCGATAGTGCGGGAAGTAATTTGAGTATAGTTCATCTTACGTGCGAAGCGAGTGGCGGGGCGCTCGCGTCAGTGCCGTGAACGCTTCAAAACAAAATCGTGTTCGGTGGAAAGTTTCTTCAATTGTGGTTGAAATGATCGAGGAACACGACGAACGAGAGACAATTTGCGACTCAGTGGTAAGTATTGTGATGCACTGGACACGCTACGTTAATATTTTACTTGAGAGAAATCCACAGTTGCAAATGTGTGAATGTTATGAAATTCTAACCTCACTTTCAGAATTCGCTGGTGGAAGGTTGCCGTTTACCAGTCAGAATGCACGGAACGGAAGATTGGCGTGAGTAAAACGTTTATTTTTATTATCCGCTTATGTTCATATGATGACTCGTTCTAAGGGAGTCGTTATTTTTTTTTTAAATTATGTATATAGTTTTGTACAACAAAGATCATTTGATAGGTGTATCATCGAATCGCATTGCTGAATCATTCCACAGGCTTTTCAGTTAATTGATGTTATTAAAATTGTACTCTGACAATCTGAAATGTATTTAGTGAAATATTGGAGAACATTATCCATGCATTATGATTAGTTTAGTTTTTAGGTTATGCTTAGGTATTTTGGATGGTAATAGTTTGTGTACATACGTTCTTCTGTTGTTTCTGTGGAGTCGATAATGACTTCATTGATTTAGGTATAATAATAAAGGTTTATCAAAAATTTCCTTTTGTCATCCACAGCTCTTGCTGAAATCATCAGTGTTAAAGAAGTACATGGTGTCAAGTGTTATTATGTTCACTATGTAGATTGTAAGTATGACGCGAATTAAGAAGAAAGGTGTTATATGTATGTACAGAAACAACCATTTAACTAAATGTACAATATTTTAGTCAATAAACGATTAGATGAATGGGTTATGGAAGATTGTTTGGACACTAGGAAAGTCCAATACCCTCGTCGAGATGGAACCACACCAGGAACTGGTGCAGCAACCCCTAAAAAACAAGCAGTCAGTAGACCTCCTAGCCCTAGCAGCCTTAGTAATGAACCAGTTAATGGTTCTGCTGTTTTACAAGCAGCATTGCAAAAGAAAATGTCTAGAAAAAGAAAGGCAACATTTATAGAGAACGAAGATTCTCAGGATGCCCTACCACAAACTCCTGGTCCAAGGCCAACTGGTTCACTGGTTGCGCATCATCACGATGATATAGTCACTAGAATGAAAAATGTTGAACTTATAGAATTAGGTCGTCATAGAATAAGGCCTTGGTATTTTAGCCCTTATCCACAAGAAATGGTAAATTTACCATGTATATACATTTGCGAATTCTGTCTGAAATATAGAAAAAGTCGGAAATGTTTGGAACGACATTTAGCAAAATGCAATTTGAGACATCCACCTGGTAATGAAATATACAGGAAAGGCTCGATATCGTTCTTTGAAATTGATGGCCGAAAAAATAAAAATTACGCACAAAATCTTTGTCTACTAGCAAAACTGTTCTTGGATCATAAAACACTTTATTATGACACGGATCCGTTTTTGTTCTATGTAATGACAGATTTTGATAGTAGAGGGTTCCACATAGTTGGTTACTTTTCAAAAGAAAAAGAATCAACTGAAGATCATAATGTAGCTTGTATTCTTACACTGCCACCCTATCAGAGAAGGGGTTATGGAAAATTATTGATAGAATTTTCTTACGAACTGTCAAAATTCGAAGGTAAAACAGGTTCACCTGAAAAGCCATTATCTGATTTGGGATTGCTGTCATATAGAAGTTACTGGGCGCACACCATACTGGACATTCTATTGAACATAAAGCCACTAGTAGAAAATGAGAAGCCTCAGATCACAATAAGTGAGATATGTGAGCTGACGTCGATTAAGAAAGAAGATGTGATATCGACGCTTCAGAACTTGAATCTCATTAATTACTACAAAGGACAATATATTGTGACACTGAATAGGTAATTGGCTAAATAGTCAATGCATCATTAGGGAAAACGAGTCGTGCAGGCATATTGTACAGACATTTAGCTTCTTTCCATACCAAAGGATTTCTTCCAGCATCTCACTGACAAAACATGTTTATTCACAGGGATATTATCGAGCAACACGCTGCTGCAATGGAAAAGAGGCAAATCAGAATAGATCCTAAGTGTCTTCATTGGACACCAAAAGACTGGAGTGTTAGGGCAAAATGGTGAAGTGACGTTCAAAGTTGACAATAAGACTACGCTAACTTGTCTTGAAGTTGTTTTCAGGATCCCTGGAAGTGTTTCTATTGTGCGATTTAGCGAGTGTACAAAAACTGTACATAAAACAATGGCCGTGTACGGTCTGCGTTTTTAATAAGACTGTGTCGGACTTTGCATCCAATTGCAATGGTCTAAAATCAGTAAAAAAAAAAGAAGTAATAATATTCATAAAAGCAACGTATACCTCGGTTATACAGCACATTGGAAAAATCGTGGTCAGCGATGATGTACCGTAATAAAAGAAGTATATCTGTTAGATAATACACTGGCTTACATCTGAAGTCAGAAGCAATGTTTTAATATGGTGACTAGAATTTTTTAAAAGTTCGCATACGTGTTTGCGATTCAGCGATTTGTACAGGAACATAAATGGGTCTTGTAGAATTGTAAATAAATCTGATTTTATAACGTACGCCTCATTCTCTGCAAAGTACGAAACGCGATCTAGATTTAAAATATACATTAATATGGTATTTGGAGATGACGAGGGAAAAGTGGCAAAGCTTGCATAAAGTGAAAACGTTCATGTGTGCCCTCTTTATGATTCAGCAAAGGTAATCTTTCGAAACCCATCTTTAGTACAACTCAGACGTTGTATGCACGCAAATATTCGCACAACTGTGCACACACCATTAAACACATACTAGTTGATATTCGAATTTGCGTGTACGCGCATTCCAGAGAGATTGTAATTGAGAAATCTGTCATTTAAAAAATGGAAAATATATAAAAAAAACAGAAAAAATGAAAGGAAAAAAGAGACATTTAATCAAAGTTATCACTTAACCGCATCGCAAAATATGAACTTTTGTTCAGAATTCTGTTATCAGCGGCTGTGTTTGATCAAGTTCAAAAACAAAAAAAGAAAACGCTCCAGTATGAATCATCCGTCTCGATACGATTCAAGATTGTTCTACCAAAACAAAGAGTTACCTATAAGCTACTGCATAATAAAAAGTATTTTTCTCTGAAAGTGTGTATTTTTGATAGCGCTAAACAATACCATTAGTTAGAATGAGCAGGAAAAAGAATAGAAATAGAAAAAGAGAATCTTCTAATTTCTTTACCCGAATTTTTTTCTTTTCATTTTCTCATCTTTCTACTGCTACACAAACGGGTACATAGACGATAGGAAGGTACAAATAAAAAAGAAAACACTCTTGAGACAATTTTTAAATACAGCATCTTTTTATGTATATATATATTTTTTTTTATATTCAACAGTAACATCACAGTAGCTTCATATACAATAAATTTTTTTGTCATAATTTCATCTGCCTTTGTAAATCGTTCCACCACGTAAGCGTGACACGGCGAGTCCCGAACGTTCGTTTAATTTATAAAAATTCGCTAGTGAATTGTTCGCGCGTCAGCAGAGATGGATGAAGAGAATTAGAGACGAACTTTATGAATTTTATGTGTATATACGATGTGTTTCCACACTCATACGACTCGACGAACATCACAAATTTTAAGATCGCAAATATTCGGATCCTCGTGTATATTCATATATTTGTTAAAAAAGACGCGATCGATCGTGTCTAAATCTTCTTTCCACACGAGAACACGAAGTATCCGCGATCAAACTCAAACACGACGATATATTCGTCTGGATACAACGGATTGCGAGAATCGCAGAGGATAGGAATTCGAATGATATTGCTGACTCGTCACGATGTTCGAGTTTTTGCGAACAAACGGAAACATTCACGACGATTATAGGAGACGAATATAATCTCGAATTGTTGAAGCTATCGGAACCTCTTACGATCATATTAAAATACCTACTCGGTTTCCTATAATAGGTATATTATATCTTATCTGAAACGATAAATGCTTTATACCGATCATCGTAAACGCATGATGAAATTTCTTATTTTTTCTCTTTTCTTTTCCTTCACACGCATAAAACACATATTTATATATATACACACACACACAAAATACACGCATACATAAAACACGCATACCGAATCATTATCAGTGTCAGTTGATTGTATTCGTGTTCCGCAGACACAACGAGAGTATCCGGGTACTTGAGAAACACTTGATGAACATTAGACGAGGACTCGGATACCCCGAAAACGCTATTTTTACTGGACCTGTAAAATTGTGAGTATTACAAATACAAAAAAGTAACCAAATTTGAATAATACTCGAAAAACATGTAACACAATTGAATTATTGAAATAAAGAAGTGAAAAACCTGAATTGTGTCTGTGTTACTTGTTACTTAATTTTTGTTATTTTGATCGTACGGTAAGCTTAATTTTATAATTAAGTAGATTTCATGGAATTACAACTATATTCATAAGATAATCGGATACTTGAGTGTACTGAAAAATAAAAGTCTAAAGGTCTGTAAGTCGCTAGAGGTAAGTACTCGAGCACTCGATTAATTTTCATTCGATTCAGCGTGCGCGCGTAGGTGGGGGGGGGGGGTCTAGTGAGTCGTAAATAGATGTAGAAATTGGCAAATAGATTAACAACAACATTAACAATAACAACAATGACAATGAGAGTCCGAAGTCGATGAAAATCGTCGATAAAAGTGGACAGTGAGTGTTAACAATGATTAGCGTTAAAATAATGATAATAAGAACACTGATAAATGATGGGGGATATTTAACCCATTTACACCTCCGTTTATATTCATTTTCTTAATTTCTGGATACACGTTTAAAAATTCAGTTACATCGGATAAGTCTGTTGTAATTAACTGATAATAATTGCTATAGACTATAGTTAACTGAAATTCATAATTTAATTATCTAGCGATATTTCAGATACAGTCAACCTCCGTATAAAACGTTAGTTACGTTCCTAAAGAATACCGTGTTATACGAAATCATGTTATACAGAGCTAGGTATTGCTAAGAACAAGAAGCAAATGCCGATTTTAAAAACTAATAGATAGATTATGGATTTCTATGCAAATTCCTATTTTTAGGAGCACAATTAAAGAAATGAGGCTTCGGTAGAGATACGGTTCACTTTCCAATTGTAACACCGTGTGCCGTATTTGGAATATTTTATGTATTTCCGAATATGATGTGCACTCTGTACCTTTTTGTTCATCTAAATTTCCCATAAAAGCATAAAAATCCACAGGCTACTAGTAAAACTACCATTTTATTCTTTAATTATTAAATCGTGTTAGAGCAAATTCTTGTTGTAAGAATGCCGTGTTATAGTGGAGATTTCCGCAATTTTTTATTCGTGTTGCAAAAGTACCGCGGTATGCGGAGGTTAACTATACTTTTGTTTTTTTTTTGACTTTCAAGAAAATTCTGTTTAGTAAGAAATATGAATTTTAATTCCTTGTGTAGTTAGTACTAGTATCAAATAGTATATTTTACAATACTACTTTTAAGATCTTTTACCACCATAAAAATGTATAACTTTTACTGAATGATTTGTAGTAATTGTTTATCTTTTTCGCTCCCTCCTATAAAAATAAATCGAACTATCTTCACATGAACTTTAAATAAATCCTTAGAAAACCTTGAAAGCGACCTAGAATTGATATGTATAAGATTTGATATTGGAAACAGTTCTACATTACAATCTACGATACACATTCCACTTTCCAAGAAAATTCTTAAGTGCAAAGGGTTAAATTATCCCCGTACCGCGGCATGAAATCCGATATTCTTGCATAAGGATATTTGATAAGCGTTGTATCATTACAAACACAACTTTCATACATCGATCACGCGTTTCGAATTGAATTCCACGATATGGAATTCAAGATGCGAATTATTCGATACTCGCCATAATCCGTCCACGTGGCGGTCATGGTATTCTTTGTTACGAAAATTCTCGTCGTTTAGTGTTGCATTAGTTGTGCATGTGAGTGTACGTGTTACGTGTGCGCGTGTGTGTACGTCATATATGTATATTTATTATATATTTATATACGAATATATAGTTTCATTCATACTCTTGTTTTATCTCTCTTTATCTCAGGTAATACTCTCTTCGCTCTGAATTTATATCTCTATTTCTCTCTCTCCCTCTCTTTGTTTTATGTATGAGTACATCTACAGTTGAACAGTAGTCGGCAATGGCTGGACAGAATAGCTTTCGATGAAAATACTTCTCTTTTACTATTTAGTTTCCTTCTTCTATTCAAGGTTCAAGCTGAGGTATCCTTTCGTTCCTTCCATTTTCTACTTTTATTTCAATTTTTAATTGGTTAGTAACGCCCATTTGTAGCTATTTGTCTTTTCCTCGCGGTGTATATCGAACAACGCAACTGGACTGTTATCATCGAGCATGAAAAAATGAGCTTTGTGTATCAATGCACGTATATTAAATCACGGGCTTGCATACAGTCGTTACGATTGTGGGAATCTAAGCATAGGCTCGGTTAAAGGATTTTTGATTTAATAACTGCTATTTGATTATGTGAAATCAAAAAATTCGTATATCGCAGGCGATTGGAAAACTTTTTCTTATTAAACAAATTTATTTGGTAATTTAATTACTTTTCAGTTGATGTAGTAGTAATTATAACTTATGTAATTTTTAATTGATAAAGATTTGGAAAGTTCTGAGGTATTATATAGAAATTCTAAAATGATCAAGTGTCGAGCAATTTTATATATGTAACGGTTATAATTAAGTAGTATTTACCAAAAATGATAATCTGTATCTATATTTATCATTCATACTAACTAAATCAGATCAGCAAATTTTCGTTTTAAATGCAGACGCAAATTTAGCAATTTAGATTATGAAACTCAAATACATTGTGACATAAATAAAAGAAAACGTTAAAAAAACGTATTTAAACGTTTTAATTTTATATTTTGTTTTCTCGAGCCTATACTTGATTCTGCTGCCATGGTATTGCATCACATTGTGACAAATGAACTTCTCGGCGTTTCACGAAACGTCAGAAGTGCCCGATAAATGAATACAGGAATCAATCGATTATACTTCGACCACACACTAAACATATACACTTACACACTGAGTTAGCAGATTTTCTATGTGACTACACGTAGTTCACAATTGCATTTACAACTTTGTATAGTCAAATTACTCTGAAATTTGCAATGGAAATTATTTCAAATTTTCTTTATATTTTTTCATCATGGATCAACGTTTGTGTGTTGCAAACGAAAATCTGCTATTATTCGCACTTACGAAGAGTAACAACAACGTGAGAGCATAGCGACGAGAAGTTTGGACGTTGATTTTGTCACTTTAAACTTTAGACGATTGCGAAACTTCAAAACACCTCGAAAAAGTACTTGTACAGATAGCTTTTTCGTAATAAGTTTACACAAAGGAGTGCTTCTGTAATAAAAACTGTACATTAACAGTCTAGCACACACAGAGATAATATGTACATTAAAACTTCTTAATAATAAATTCTTGCAAAAAAATAATACAATAATCGTAAAAATCTGTAGGTGAAAAAGATGCTTGAGAAAGATCCAGAATCTATGTACGTATCGACATTACAGTGACCAAAACGTAAAGATTAATTTGTTACATATTAGTTGCTTTAGTTTTCTTCAAAGATAACACACTATTGTTCATAAGTATTTGGATACCTCCAAATTGCAAATCTATCTTTTACCATTGTGTTTATCTTGCATGATCCTTTGAAGTTTATAATAATAAATGAAAATAATATTTGCTGCTAATTAGTATAAATAAGAATACACTAACTGAAGATTGACTGGACTCACACAAACCGTGAATTCGAATGTCTCTAAACTTAATTTTTTAATGTTAAATTAATGTTAATATCGTTGAACGACTTAAATATGTATTTTTAACTACGTTTTAGAGGCATACATTTTGTGAAACTTTAGCTATTCATTGGAGATAAACGCGGAGTACTGAGTGCTTTAAAGTTTTCATTGTTTCAGTTTGAGTATAGCATTTTCATTCCTTTTTTTGGTCAGACTTTTAATGTGTAATGCATTGTAGTCCTTCTACATGTCAACAGCATTAGTATAGATATTTATGTATATAATATATGCGATATATGTATTATTCGTAATTTTGACCACATTGCGTCGAGTGTCCAAATATTTACTGACGATAGTGCATTTCATTAAACTCCATGCAAAAATTATCGCTGTGAGGTGCAAGGTAGACATTATCCCCACATACACACAGAGAAAGTTTTGAAGAATTGATAAAATATGTACTCCATAATAAGTACTCAGTAATAAGTACTCCAATTGCGCAATGAAAATGAAAAATACGAGTAAAAATTCTAAAAAATCTTTTCATAAATGCTTCAACTTCACCTAATGATATCCTGTCAACATCAGGGAATAACGTTTGTCTTCCAGTCACCAAAAACAAATTATACTCTATTCACATAAGTGGCAAACTTGCAAGAGAGGAATTTTTTACAAAAAATGCAAATAAAAAAAGATTGACATTTGCGAAAACATATTTAAACAAGTCAACAGAATTTTGAAAAAATGCCATCTCTTTGGATGAAAGTAAATTCAGTACGTTTTAAGTAAAAGTTTGTTCAGAGGAAACCCTACATCGAACTCGAGCAGAAAAATGTTCGATTGAGTATAACGTAGGACACGCCATGGGGACGGAGGTGTATGGTGTGCAATAGTGTTGGGCATATTATAGTTTTGTTTCGAAATAAGCAATACGTTCGGAACCAACTAGTTGCTTATTTTGAGACAGGTATACTATTCGGCTTGCCTTTATTCTCAAGCGGAACGAGAGAGAACTACCGAGAACGATCGAGAGACTCGAATGATCGACAAACTATAAAGTGGTTAATCGAGCCTCGATGTTATTTTTCTGAAAAGGATAGAAGATGACATGTCCGTTCATTCTGGCACTAAGTTACTTCCTAATACTACAGTGAGAAAGCGTTCTATTCTTTTGCTAAGCCATGTCACTGCTCATTCAATCGTGAAAATTTATGGCTTCTCAGTTTCACGGATCTCTCACTCTGCGGTTGACTTCAAACAAAGAAGAGGAGATAGCGACTTGTTTGTTTCGGGACAAAAACTGGTTGCTTATTTTGAGATAGCTGTATTTATTAATGGGGTGACGAATGATGATGCGTAGAAACCGGATGTCCATGCAAATGCATATGTTGATGATGGAATTTAGATAATGATGCGAAACTTATACGAAAGTTATTTTGGTATTACATGAACCTAAAAACGTTTTAAGATAGGAAAGTTTTATTTTGCATAATTTTTGTTAAGGACATATGCACAAACCTATTGCATGTTTTGTATAGATGTAATATACTTTTGTTCTAAAATTGAATTCGTTTGCCATCAACGGTTCTGTTCATATATATATGGGTTATTTGAAATACATGTTTATAAACTTGATCAATTCTAGTTAAGAGCGATATCGCGTTGAAGAGTTTTCAGTTTCAAATGCGACTATTAATCATGAATACGAATAAGTGAATGTGTGTATTATCTAATAAAATGCCAAAAACTGCAAAAACACGACGAATGTTAATGAAAAATTAGATTTAGGGTGCGAGTGAATCTACGTATGATGAACGTGTGAGTATTAACCAATATATAAATGCTTGCATATGTTAAAATTTAGAATTGTAAAAGAAATTAATAAAAGTATATAATTTATTCTATTATTAAGTTTATTAAGATGATCTCAATTTGTGTGGAATATTTAAAATAAAATATTTACTGAATATACATTATTATTCTTATAATAATTATTTAAATTTTAACTTTGATAACAGATGTTTGTAATTTTTGTAACGCTAAATGTTTATTATTGTTTTCCTGAAAATATAATTTTCTATAGCTAAAATGATTTATTTCTAATTTCCAGAATTCAAGATAATTGTAAAATCTTTCATACATTAATTTAAAATAACAATTTGTAATAAGTATAAACTAAATTGCAGAAGTAACGCAACTCCAAATTTTATTCCATAGAAGCGTCATAACTAAAAATAGTTAAGACCTATTTGTCCGATTATATTACTAAAGTTTTGCAACCAAAAATGAGAACAGTTTTGTAGGATGATAAACTGAAAATAAAAAAAGCGACACTTGATTCTTGTTCGTGCGCATTAGTTTTTTTGCTAACAAATATGATTAACAAAATATTGTCTAATTATGTTTAATAACATTTTTTTTACATTTTCTGAAAAATTAAGATTCTTGAATTGCGCCATTTTTAAGGCAAGAGCGCGATATTATTCTCAATAACATAATTCAAAACACACTCCTAAGATACGGTACAGCAATTTTGCCGATTGTAATCTCCTGCTAAGCTTGCTCTAGACTAAATAAAAGTTGTTTTTTTAATATTATTATATTCTAATCGTTACGTAAGGACTTAAATTAGACAGCACGTTTGAAAAATTCATTAAATGATTATTCATGAAAATCATACAATTGTTGGATGACCAACACGACCACTCACACTGTAAACACCATAGACGCATCCTAAACCAAATTCATCCGACAAACACCCTAATCGCAGTTCCTAGTCATCCTGTACTCCGTACCTTTCCTTAGTCACCCTCTCCCTTGACCGCTGTCCTTACCATTACTCATCCTTCAAAACACAACATAAAAGCTCGGAAATACTTCCAAACGAGACAGAATTGAGTATTCACTGCCAGAGTGCAGACCATAGTTGCACGAATAAAAACCTTTAAGAGTTTCTCTAAAAACGGTGTTGTCAATTCCCTTCGCTCGGAATCCAACACAATGCTCCAAAAATTAGCATGGCTAAATTGTGTATGCCTACCTTCCTTTATTTGACTCACTAAATTTGTTCTTGTAATGTGTTATTAAAAATGTTAAATGCACACGTTATCTTTACGTATGATAGAATATTAGTGGAAACGGTGTGTGCTAATGTTTGTATAAAGTTATACTATGTTTGTATAAATATATTGACAAATACTGGATGTACAAATACTTTTTTGGTCCACCATATATGCAGTATTAGTAACACGCTATTTGCAGAACGTGGCTTTTAGTTTTACTAATCATGAATCATGTAGTACTACGTCGTACATAATGAACTCTGAGTCATAGTGTTGCATTTTTTTGTAGCCCAAGTCAAGTGTAGCAGAACGTGCGTTTCGATTGCATCGACCAGCGACTCACCGCAGATCTCCTATATCCATGTTTAGTGTTTCATATATATCGACCAGCGATTAATTACATATTACGTAGTACTACGTTTGCAATAACTAGCAATAAAACGTAAACGAATCATTGGATTCTATATTGCGTCGTGGTATATAATATTATACAATCATTGTGATACATAGTATTAATTTGACAAACGAAGGCTCACGTGATACTAATTGTAAGTTACTGCAGATCTCTGGCAATGAACTGTAATTCACATTCTACTGTTTTGTCGACTAATGTGACGTAGCTTTATTGATAATCGTGACAGAAGTTTAATTTGATGGGATAATCATTAAACTGTGAATGTTTATGCAAAAATACATTAATTTCTATATTTTTCCGTACTTTGTACATTCTGTACCTTTTATCACATTTACATTTTTGATAAATGTATAGGTCTAGTAATCTAGTAGTCGCGCATAACTATGATCTTATACATTTACAAAATCACTGAATTGAAAAGTCATATAGCGTTGATGCCCTTGGTAATTGTCAGTGTCGTTATAACTGCCATTTTAATTATTTCATTCAATAGCGAAGTAATGTATGAACGTGAATACAAAAAGTTTAATACTAAATTTGGACTTCGTTTTTACATAATAACACATAGACATCGCATATTTGTTTGTGTACTTAATATTTGAAAATAAATATTAGGGGATAAATGTGCCGTTTGAGTATGAAAACGCAACTAATGTATGTAAGTAGAAAGTATGGGAATTGTCGAAATACAGTAAAGGCAATAATTTTACCATTTATCTTATATCTGTTACACAAACTGAATCGCTAACATATGTAAAAATCATTTCCATTCAAGTGACAGTAATAGGAACATTAGATTCCGTTGCAGATTTACAATTAATTAGTAACTGATTTATCATACCAACAAAAAATGTTGATAAATAAAAGAGATGTTAAGCAATGTTATACTCTAAACTGGAACAATTTTTACGTTAAATAACTTCTAAGATAATGAAATGAAATTATGTGATTAGGTTAAAGTGGCAGTAATTGGCATACCTAATGTATAGTGTATTAAAATCAGCGACAGATCCATAAATAAAGAAACGTTAAAATTTGAATTCCCGCTCCTTGTGTAAACCTAAATTTTGTAGTAGATCTGGTACGATTTTCAAATGATTTGAAATAATAAATGACAGTTCTAGAAAGAACGTGTTAATCTCGATCTATATTTCCGCGAGTAAGTCGAAGCATCAGGCAATCGTCATGATTAACAATATATACACACGAGAAATTGTGACAAATCATCGTCCACCATGTTCGACACGATTTCTTTACAAACGTTCACGTTTACAACATGTGTTTTTCATATATTTTTTCGTTTTTTCTTTTCTTCTTTTGGCTTGTTTTTTTTATAGCTACACATACGGTTGCATATTTAATTAGCTTATCTTAGTTATTAACACTCTTTGGTGCCTCACGACTCTGCTCGTACACGTAATATACATATTTGTACCTCTCGATTTTTCTACGATTCTGTAAAAATATTACAAAGAGCCCTCTCTTCTCTACCATATTCCAATCGAGATTTATTCGTGAATCCAGACCCAACATTTTATTCACGAAAATGCTCTCTAAGTGTCGCGGGTGTATCGATTTTTACGATTTTAAGTTTTGATAGTCTCAGTGCTTTCTCGTTTCGCCTGCGAGACGACGCGAAAAAAAGATCTACTTTCGTCCAGCCGCTTGCCTGAACAATAAGACACTTAACAGTTGGACGACCCCCTCGTTTGGGAATCGGTGAGTGATTTTTTTATTTTTCTTTTTTTAGTGATTTTCCCATTTTTTCCTTTTTATATTCTTTTATTATTTGTGTTTTTCTCTCCGCCTCCGAAATAATTATATCTCGACGTTACGTCCATGTATAACAAACAGAATATATATATATGGCGGCGGGAGGTAAAATCGGAAACGCATCGAGTCGTCGACGTGTGATCGTGTAAAAAATATTTCTTCTTGTTCGAACCTTTGAGAGGAGCTGCGTCGAGGACAATCGAGAAGCGAGAGTGAAAGCGAAACGGGGACAGAGTCAAGGGGACGAAAATCAGCCTCTTAGAGCGCGTACGTCATGAAAACACGCCTTTTTCCCTCCCTTTTTTCTTGGTTTTATTTATGAAAATGCAGTCAATGAAACTCGGGAGCCAGGCCAGGCTAAATTATCGAACTTATTCAATTTTACGAATGTATACTGTGAAATTTTCCATTATTATGCACTGTATAGGATTTAAAAGTTGATCGATATATTGATTTATTTCTGAAAGCGATATGAAAGTCGAATGGGGAAATTTTGTTCTTTCATGTGTGATCTTTAAAAAACGAGAAATCTTCGTCAAGAGAATAATTTAATTTTTTTTTTCGTTTTAAATTTCTTTTTCGTCTTTATATATTATTTTATTTTTTTTATATAATCTCATCCAGCCTGTTCCCGTGAATTTTAGAATATCTGCCTTAGAGTATTGAAGATACAAAAACTACGATAGAAAACAGAACAGACTTCAAATATTTTTTGCTTCAGTTTCTTTTGTATATTCATCTTCTTCATTTAAATTTCACACTCAACATCAACGACTTATTTATTTATTTTTTCTTGTCATTATTACTATTATTATTATTTCTCTTATTATTATTTATTAGTATTATTATTGTTATCATTAGTGTGTCACTTTTACACGTACATTATTACATATACACACACATATTTATGTATGCGTATATATAATTAAGTTCACTGAAGCTTACCAAATATATTTAATCGTTTATCGTATTATCAATAGCATTTCTTCTTTTTCAAATTTCTTTTTTTTTGTTTGTTTCTTTTTCTTTGCTTGTATTTTTTTATGATACAGATTGTCATACTCGGCATCACGTTGCCGTCGAACTTCTTCCGCCTCGGATGCAACCTATTTCTCTCCTTCTTCGACAGAATGTCGATAATAGGTGCCAGTGGCTGAGATACTTTCAACATCGTTCGCTTTATCGATTACTATTCTTTATTCTTTGCCTTATTTCTTTTCTTAGAACGATATGCAATTTGTGCATTTTTCGCGCTGGTTGATAAAGATTGAAACTAAGAGCCCACTCCTTCATTTAATCAACCAAGATTCATAAGCAAATCAGTACTTTTTCCATCTATTTTTTTTTACTATAAGCTTCCGTCAAGATCTATTTATTCCGGTATGTTAATAAAGCTTTAATCTTCTTTCCATGAAATGTTTCTCCCATTTTTATAGAAAAGATAATCGTAAGTCAGTTCCATCTTAGATCCAGCCTTTCCCAGCGCAAATCTCATAATTAGTCTTTCGCATTCTCAAACGCAATACTGTTCGGTTTCTCCAATTTTCTTTATCGTTTCATTCAATTAAGAACTACATTCACTGTCTACGATCCTGATTATGATTTTCAGTCAACCGTTCGAAAGGAGCATTCGAGGGAGGAATAATATGAAAAATTTTACTTGGGGACGATGAACAAGTGTCCCACATGTTCCATCATCGTTTCTGGCACGCTTTAATTGTCAAATTTCTTTCCACGATGAATACTTACTTAGTTAAGGAACAGTTCTGCGAATAGCTAGCAGAGTTCATGCTCGTGTTTTTCCTTTACAATCACCCTTATTTATTGGTGAACTTGTAGTTAGAGTCTACTCTCCTCAGGTACGCATTGTTCATTCCATTTTCATAAGGGTGAATATAAGGGTTGCTTGCAATCGGTACGCTATGCACCATAGTCTTTTACATGCCACAGTCGAAGCTATCCTGGTTTTGCACTTTCTTTTGATAAGCTTCTAAATAGCTGCCCACGTTCCTATAGACACCAGAGTTCGCCTGGTACACTAACGTCTCAAGAATCCTCTCGTTTCTGATCGCTTTCGATGGCAAAACAATCTGAAATGTACGTTTAATAATTTAGTTTTAAAAATTTGCTCTTTTACCCTGTTCCAGTTTTATTACATTTAAATCAGAAATAGAGCAATTAGAGAAAATGTACGCTATCGTGCATAAGTAAATTTTATAACTTTATTATATTGTTATGTATTCGCTTACAATAAACATTGATAAATTTTATTGAAGTGTAGATAATGTGCGATGTGCCATTGATGACAAAAATTCCGTAATAAATTAATGAAAATCATTAAATATTGATAAAATTATTTTGATAAAATCATTAAATTTCATAAGAATCTTGGACGGTTTGTAGGATATAACAGAAAACATTATACAATTCACTGCGGTAGACTAAATAATAATAAACATAAAGAACCAGTTGAGAAGCACTTGTAGTGGACAAACACAAAATTAATTGTTCACCAATTTTAATTAATGCTTTTTTATTTGTTCAAACGTATATTAAATAATATTTCTTAGTGTTTGAGGACATTATATGATCGTGTAAGATGAAAGCAAACGCGAACTAAACTTGTAATAGACGGTTGTACTAGTAGTAAATCCACATTTTTACAATAATGTTCAAGTGTCCAAATACTTATGCACGGTATTGTACATATGAAACTGTAGTTTCAAGTAAAATATTTACAGGAAATACTTCTCGGCTTTAAAATTATTTTACTTAATTACGATGATTTCTAAATCTAAAATTTTCAACATGTACAATTGTCAAGCTTGAGAATGTTCAAATCTTCGCATTTTTAAGCTTTGCATTTCGAAACCTTCAAATTTTTAAACCTTCGATTTTCCGAATTTTTTTCAATTGTTCAAGTTCTGAATTTTCAAAACTTTGAAGTTGTAACCCTCTGAATTTGTATTTTGGATTTTCAAGTCTTCAAATATTTAAGCATTCAACTTTCCAAACTTTTGAATTTTGGAACTTGTGACTTTTAAAACCTTCGAATTTTCAAGACTTAAACGAAGAGACTATGTTACTTGTAGACAATAATTTCATATGTACTAACATAATATTACGACTTTTTTTAGAAACATTTTTTTCCGTACTGTTTTTTTCTTTGTTCGTTAAAAAAGGGAATTAGTCACATTATATTTAACCTGTTTGAACAGAGTCTATAAAGCGCGAGCCGTTTTGAACATATTACTTTACCATTTTATGCGTTTAAAATATTCATAGATTATTAACATTCTTTCAATTTGTTTAATTTTAATTTCAACTAAATTTCACAAAAATGTATAAAAGCTTTCCTACTATGTCACAAAGAAATGTATTATTTCAGCTATGTGTGTTGTAATACTCATGCTTAGTTATATCAGATTATACAAATATGAATCAAAAGTTAATTTAAAAAAACCAATTTCATTGCTATGCGTATCGTATTAGCGACGTTTTCTTGCACAAATTTCACTGAACTTTCACATAGTACTTATTATTAATTGAAGTTATAGGGCCGAACAGAAAGTTCGTATGTTTTCCATGCGAATACTCTATATCGTTCTGCTACATAATTTGTTTGTAGTTATCTTTTGTTTGTATATTCTCATTTGAGTCTCTCATAGCCAAAATTTTTTTATGAATATTTGAATTTTATTACCCACATATATGTGCTAATAAGATGGTTGGTATAAAGTGGTAGATTCACCAAAACTTAATTTAATTCAATTTACGTAGGTGATCAGTTTGGCTTCTAGGTGGCCCATTTAGTATTCGGAAAGAAATACAAATTAATGAAAATAATATCATTGATTAACACGTTGACGCTGGCGTCAGCCAATGATGGCTCATACTGTGATGTCATATCAGATAGCGTGTATAATTATAAATACAACTTATGATTAATTAATTGGCAATTTTTATTTGTAATAAGTAATTATTTATTTGTTTTTCCGCAATTTTTCAAAACATTTGAAACAAAGTGCTGACTGACCCTCACAAAGACGGCAAAACGATACTAATAGGGATGGGCGATTCTTGCAACGAAATCGATCCTTAAACCGATTCTGAATCGCAGCGACGAAGATCGATTAACTAGAAAATCGAACCTTGGAAAATTGATTCTTTGAAACTCGATTTAAGAAAAATCGATCGAAATACTATTTATATCCATATGCATACTGCATGGCTTATTGCTATTATCATGGAACCCGATTCTGTAAATCAGATGTAAAATGCAATACTTTAATTCTTATGGTACCTTAGAGCTGATTTACAAAATTAAGTTCTTTATTAAAAA
The DNA here is from genome assembly GCA_028830335.1 of Eucera pruinosa. NCBI lineage: Eukaryota > Metazoa > Arthropoda > Insecta > Hymenoptera > Apidae > Eucera > Eucera pruinosa. The sequence continues at coordinate 2,593,394 of JAMYCR010000015.1, read as the reverse complement.
AATAACTCGATAATAAATGTATAACATTTGTAACACTATCAAGATACCAATAGTATCTCACGATGAGATACTACATATAAATTTTTAAATTAGATTTGTATATTTATTTATGGCGATTTCGAATCGAAGATCGATTCGCTTTAAAATCGGAGATCCAAAAATCGATTCAAAAAAATCGAAAATCGCTTCGAAAAAATCATTTCTGAATCGCCCATCTCTAGTTATTACCATTGAATAAGTACAGGATAGACTATCCATTTGTAGGAAACATCATAAATTTCAAACTGAAATTCGGATTGTGTAAAAAAGCAAAGGTTTTTTACGCCTCTTGCGATTTAGAATGGTTCGTTTAAGAATTATCATCAAAGTTGATAAAGTTAACCCTCTATCTATGTATTAAATATAATTATACGTTTCTTCGTATCATAAAAGTAAATGAAATTCGAGTTATAGGAGATTAAATGATAGAAGTCCAATACATATGATGTACTTCTATACACGTTGTTATAAATCTAGCTATTATAGATCGATTGTATCAGAAACAATTAATTCGCGCAGTATTTATTTACAATTCCTATCGTTTTAAAATGCAGTTGTTTTATTTTAATATGGGAGCCCCCCCCCCCCCCCTGATTTCATATAGGAATGGGTAGTCTATTCTATGCTTCGTCAGATTCCGAGTGGCTTTATGGGTCGCTATAGCGACGCGCCGTTCCGCAGGGGTTTCCCCCTCGGCCGACTTAGCCTGCCAGGTGTTATTTGGCTCATATTTTCTAAGGAAACACGCGCGTGCGCGCGGTCGGTGTAGGTGTTATACCGACCTCAAGCTTGGAAAAACCCTGTCCTCAACCGTGAAGTATCATTGGACAAGTTGGATCTACCCTGTACAGGGAGGCAGCTCGTTTCGTCAACCCTGGACGTCGCTATGCGCCGCCTAGGTTTGTCCAGTGGGGACCACGTGGAAATAGAGCCGCCGGCTTTCACCCGATCCCGTGCAGGTCGGCGTGGGTGGTTACGAGATTACCCTCACTATTACGCCCCATGACAACGGTGCCAATGTACTGCCTGCTCTAGTCATCGGGGCGGGATGCTATGCTTCGTCAATGTTATTACTCTCTTAATTTTCTTGAAAGCAAAACAAAGCACGATTCATGAAACTGCCATATGGCGAAAGATACAAATTGCAACGCCGGCGTCAACGTGTTACATAAATTATTTTTTACGAAAATACTGTAGCGAAATGCGATAAAACGAAAACGCACAATTTTCCGTTCAACCCAATATTTCTCACAAAGATCTCACCCTGATAAGTTCTTGAGGTGTTATCATATGAAGCTTCAAATCCCTGCTGAGTCTCTCCATGATGCACTTGAACTCTACTTTCGGATCCACCTTGGTCGATTTTCTGTCCTTAATCCTGTTCTTCGCCCACTCGAGCATCGCTTCAAATTTTTTAATTTCACACACTTCGAGGCCTCTGCACATAATCATCTGAACCATCGACTCACTCAGGGTCAAGAAATCAGGGTTCTGAAACAACTGATACGCCCTGGTCTCGATAAACGCGAGAATCATGTTAACCAGCTCTGAGGCAGAAGTATAGCGCCAACAATAATTCTCTAGTGCACACAACATCACGCACACAATCTCGATCCGCAGGAACTGTTTCGCATGGTGGAAACACGCCTGCAGAAGTTCTGGTAGATCGTAGTGCTCCGCTGCGCAAATCAGACCTGGTATATTGCTGCAAGTCAGTGGACAGGAACCCGTCTGCAGGTAGTTCAGCAGGATCTTGAACGTTTTGGGGTCGAATTCAATGATGTCGAACTGTATAACAAGAAGATATAAAATATGAAGAAGAAAAAATGGTATATGAATATAAAATATGAAAAAAATGGTATAGAATTCTAATCATTCTTTCAACGCGTGTATTTTTAAACCCGTACATAAAATAATGAAATTTTATGTTTTAATAGATTATACAGGTTGCTTTTGTAATCGCGGTAGAAAATCAGGCGAATTTTGACGTCATAATGAGTACAAAATATATATAAATTATAATTATGTAAAAACTATTGCCACCATTCCATTGAATTATGCCTATTGTCTATATGTCTACGTCCATAGCAGTGTATGCATCAGCAAGGAGCCATCATTTATCTACTGTTTCTATAATATAACTACATCGCGACGCACAGTGATAAGAATGTTGCTTTTAGCTGGACAAAAACAATTTTTTTCAGAAATTCCAATCCGAATTAATTTGGAAAATTTTATTAATAGACATATCAACATGAACGTTTCTACATAATATATTTTCTTTGTTTGATTGTTTTACAAATATGTAACGATATGTAAAACATCTCAATTTTAAAAATTTACTTTTCATTCCTGCAAATTAATACATAAAAAAATTTAAAGACAATAGCTTTTATATTCAACTCCGAGCTTCTCTACTATTAGAAAAATATTATATTTGAACATCGAAATTGTAATTATGAAGTCATAGAGAGCCATAGTTATTCTATAATAATTTTGTCCAGCTAGAATCAGCATTTTTATCACTATGCAACGATAAAAAAACCAATAGATTCTTACATACATAACTTTATAGATTTATTTCAATTCAGTAGATTTTGGTTCGTAGATTCCAAGAATTGTAATCTTGGGTTATTTCATACCAAATCGATCACTTTTTGACCTTGATATCAGGATTTTGTTCAAATGGAAAGATATTATAATCTATGCGAAATTAGGGAGGATTTGTCTTCACCATTTTTCCAGTAACGAAATTGTTTAAAACATACGGGCTTTCGAAATTTATAATTTTTCGCAATTTTTGCGAAAACTTCCTTCAGAATAGTATTATTATCTCCGAAACTATTAACTACTCCGACAACCGACCCTTCTAACGGCCACCAGAAACCGTGCCTGGGTACGTATAGATCCGCGTCTACCATTTTTTTCTATTTTTATCATTTAGATTTATAGTTCTTATGTTATAGTAAATAATATTTTTAAGTTGAGACACTGAAATTTATATTATATTTTTAATAATGCAAATAAATACAGTGTTTGTGTAAAATAAACAGATACAAATAAAATATAAACAATGTACAAAAGAAAACATAAAAAACGATATTTACTCCTTAAAATGTATACATAATAAATAATATTTTAATATCGAATGTTCTTCGCATACGTGTCTTCGACATTCATCGCACCTACATTTTTGGTGTGAACGAATGCGTCTTTTTTTCGAGAGCTAACATTGGGAACTGATCAAAGAATACATTTCGAAGCATGCGGATCACCTTATCAGTCCAAACATAATCAATTGCTGGCTTAAATCACTCATCGCGAGTCGAGTAGTTTCAACAAGGCTCTTGCGGACATGGGTCGGAGTAGACCCAGGCACGGTTGGCGGAAGGTTAAAGATACAAACTTCGCTTTGTTTTTTTTTCATTTGAATCGTGAAAGTATGGCACACTCAAATAATATTTTTAAGTTGAAAAAGTTTGATTTTAATATTGTTAATTATAAAGAAATTCTTATTTTGCGAATTTAAATTCAAGATCGCAATTTTAAAAATCTGAAAGAAATACTACAATATAATTTGAAGTCTTCTCTATAAAATAAGCCTTTCTCTGCTACAGTGTGGCTTCTAGTTACGTAACAATGATTTGTTCAAGACAATGGTGCGACCCAGATCCGGCAAACGAACCGCGCTTTTAAATTGTCGATATTAAAGTATAAATATGTTGGCAAATAATTGTATTTGTTTACTATATACCGTAGCTTCATTCAACACTTGTGGAGACAATATAAGAAATTAAATAAATGTACCTCTGTTTGTGCCAATTTTGCTCTGTCAACTTTCTGGGCATCCGCACAAACGCTGAGTCTCGGTACCGCCAGTTGTTGCGCAACTTTGTCCTTGTCCTTCGCCTCTTTATCTAAAATTGTACAATAAAGCAGAATTTTTCAAATTTTATGTATATCTTGACCAGGCAAAAGTGAAGCATCACATCAGATCGCACGTGAGATTTTTAATTAAGGCGCCCTTATCTCTTTTCCTTCGTCGTTCTAATTGGTTGCATCCAGAGAAGTCTCACGCCACAATTAGTTGATTAACCATTGAAAATAAATATCTTGTAAACTTTTCTATCTTCTACTTTCTGATTCTATAGTAGGTGTCCCAGTTACTGCCGCTTTAAGCTTTTAGTGAAATTTTATGTAACTATTTTGGAAATTATGTAACCCAAAAATCGATTTAGATTGGAGCATAATACTGTTCAACATCTCTTTCATTTATGAACATTCTTTTTATATGTTCAATATAAGGAATTAATTACTGATTAATTGAAAATGTATAACGAAGTCCAATCTCCGTATTACTGTCACTTGGAAAGTTGTCATTTAAATAGAAATAATTCTTACGTACATTAGCAATTCAATTTGTATGACAGATATAAAATGTGTAGTAAACGTATTGCTTTTACTGAATCATGACACGTTCTATATTTTCTAATTATATTGATCACGTTTTAATATCCAACCGGCACATTTGCCCTCTAATATTTATTTTCAAATATTAAGTATAAACGAATATACAATGTCTATGTATTATTTCGTGAACCGAAGTCCAAAGAAAACATTTATTTATTTACGACTCTTCATACATTACTTTGCTATTAAATAAAATAACTAAAGTGTCGGATATAGGGACACTGACAGTTATTGAGACGTCTAACCTAGTTTCTGTTAGAAATTTCACCTTTGATAGATAAAGCTCTATAACGCTGTTGCGAACAGAGTTCCAGACAGGTAGCACTTAAATCATGTAAAAATGCTGAAATTGTAGGGAGTTAATTTCGCTCTCTCAAAGGAATTTTCCGTTAAGAAAACAATTGTTCCACGTACAGTTCATTATGCTCTACATGCACACGGGCTTTCATTAAAATCACAATTTTCCTGTTTGGTGGATTTTGCTGTAAGTGGTGTGCAACTTTCATGTCACATAACGTTATAGAGGTTTATTATTAAATTAACCCGTTAACGCACAAGCCAGTGTATTATATTTCTCAAGCTCGCCGGTTCTGTGTTTCTCTGCATTACTGTTGTTAATAATTTCCCGTTTTCTATTTCTATAAACGTATTCTGTATACCATTGAGGAGCAAGAAAACATGATACAATATCCACAAATTACAAACTTTTACATTGAAATTTACTCACTTTTGATTATTTCAGCGTTAAGGGATTATCAAATAAAATCACGATAATTATTTCGAAGAGCCCGGGGCTTTCGCCGATTTTGATGATTTTTTAATACGTCGTAGAAGTCAACACTTTGAACAATTTTTTCCCATATATATAACAGCCAATCGGCTTTAGTTTACGAAATTTTTCCTAAAATAGACCAGTACTACTATATTGAATTCTATGTATACGTAAGTACGCGTCTATAGCTTCGTATACGTCAGTCCTGCATCGTTCCTTGTTTATTGCTTTTATAAACAACAGCATAGTAGCAAGTAATGAATAGTACGTACAATTTGTAAAGCTAGACACAGAATATGTTGCCGATCTCCTTACAGCTGCCTGAATAAGGAGTCCGACCCGGATATAATTCGAACATAATCAATTAAATTAGTTACTAGATAGAATAGTTAGATTTAAATCAGGGCTCGAAAACTGTTACGTATAATATAGGTTTATAACATACTCAAAAATCATCGAAATCGATGAGACCCCGCCGTACGCCCCTTTTCTAAATAATTACCAAAATCATTTAATATTTTTCCACTGACTCCAAAAAAATTTGATTTGTACTACTGCAATATTAATCAACGTACTGCTGCAATCTTGCGAGCTGGCCCAGCGTTTCCGATCCTCACTCTGCAGCGTGTTTCCGCCCCCGTGTTTCCTGATACTCCGTCCCCAACCAGCCGTGATCGTACCCAGCCTCGAAAACGCTCGTTTCACCATTGGCGATGAGGGCACGCTTTTAGGTCTAAACAAGTCAGAGCCAGTATCTCACAGAAACCGCAGAGCGGCACCTCAGGGTATGGAGAGGAAATCTTTTTCGGATGAGAATTTTGATAGAGATAAAGAGGAACGGGAACAGGGAAGAATATTTGGAAAATGGAATTTTTACGGGTGATTTAGGTTTAGTAGACGTTCTGAACGTATCGAATAATAGTAAAAAGACGAACAGCATGAGACAACGTTGAAAGCTCGTCTCCTTCGTTCGCAAAACTCGAAAAATGGAAACGTGCGTGCGATATAGAGTAATTGAATGGACAAGATTTAGAGCTTATGATTACAGTTCTTCGAAAAAATCGATTCGTACACGAATAAGTCGAATAAGTTCACTGCATGCCGATAGCTAGTTCATCAAATCGTTCAAATAGACAGCGAAGGTTTTGAGAGATTAGATACAAATCCAAACTTCAAGAGAAGGTATACAAAGTACGTACGGCAGAGAAAAAAAGAAAAAAAAAATACCGAAGTCAGACACTAAATAGGAAAATCGATACGTTGATCTCAACCGTAGCTACAATAGATATAATAATTGGCGTGGCTTGTGTAATACTGCGAGTTAGTTTTTTCAGTGCTTTTTCTTTCTTCTTTCTCAACTGGTTTCGGATAGTATATACATGCTACACAAGTAGTCATTCAGAAAATAAGAAAGTAGCGAAGGAGACACCGTGGATTTCAAATATCTTGCATCACAAAGTTCCACCGGCTTAATACGGAAGAAATCTTTGTCAAAAAGTGAAATACTTATAATCACATGCGGTGCTGTGTGTATGCGAGCGTGTGTGTGTGTATGTCTGTGAGGATAGGAGACATGGAAGTGCCGTAAAAAATACACATAATTACGATTAACTGTACGATATATACGTAATATATAGATATATAAATATATATATATAATATATAATATACATTCGACAACGACACCAAAGGCAAGTTAAATCTCACCGTTAGTTCCGGCATTTTTTAATCGCTAAATAAATCCAGTTCGTTATATCTTCTATATGTTACTTTATTACGTTTCTGTTAACCCATTTTGTGGACTAATTATACAAGAAATTTCAATGGTAAATTAAATTGTGTAAAGCGAAGAGTAATACAATCTTAATAAAAGTAGCACATATTCGTTCCCATGCGAATAATTATAGCTTTTGTATTAAAAAACAAAGTTTCGCACATCAATCCTAGGAATTCTTAATTAATTCTATCAAAAAGGAAACTTTAACTAAAATGGCGTTAGAGAAGATTATTAAAAAGTAATTTAAAATAGAAGCAATTGTCCTATTTTTTTTCAATATAACTGATTATAAATCGAGTACTATTAGCTCGTAAGCCATAATTTTCTGTCAATTATTGGCCAGAAATGGGTTAACATATTGCAAGGATCTCATTTTAAAGTTGCATAAATGAGTAGAAATGGACTGTCATTTTCATTTTACTTGCTAAGTCACGTATTAAATATAAACTGGACTATTGAAGGTAAAAAGTGCACAGTTCTGACTAATAGAAGTATAATTTACAAGATACAAACCTTGGGGTCTCCACATCAGGAACTTGAAGGAAGTTGGAACTCCGTGGTTTCTGTGGGCTTAACAAGGTAGGCGCCGGCCTGGCAAGTAATTCAGCTACCGGCACTTGTGGACTTCCGAAACCCGCTTGAATTCCATACAGCATCTCTTGAAATACTCTGGAAAAATTAAAGAAGTCAGCAATCTTTGCAAAATACGTAACTGATACAGTAGGCTACCCTACAGCGAACATCATTACAACGAACGACTGCTATAGCGAACAGTCTTTTTATTGTATCAAAATACTACAACGAATGTAAGAAAATACAATCGGTCTTGCATTTCTTTATTTTGTATCAGGCTTATCCTATTTAAATCATTGTATTGCGTGATAACTTTGCTGTAAATCGTAGTTTTCCAATGTACAGTGGCTACAAAAAGTATATTAGGTTATTCGAAAAGTTCATAGAGATATTTAAAAAATATCTATAGGCAACGTGTATAGAATTATTATTTTATTTAATAATTTTGTATATAGTATTTATTTCTTGTAATTCCGAAGAAGGAGAAATTTGGAAGCTTTTTTCTTTTGAAATAAATCTTTATAAGTCGTTTCTATAAATTTTTGCCGTATTCGGTTTCATGTCATTATCAGAGCTTTACAAATATTACAATAAATGTTGATAATAAAATATTCCAGACAACGTCTATTAACTTTTGTCGTCTCTTTATTGAAGCATCAGGTTGTGTAATGGACAAATATCCTTTCCCTTATAGCATTGTTCATTAATAATTGGATTCTTTGTGGCCTAACTAAAAATGTTACTAACAAATAAAGGTTCATAAAAAATAGTTCCAATCTTATGATTTACATAACAAAAGTTAATACTATTAAGGACGCTACGAACTTTTCGAACAATCGAAAATATATTTGCTCGTCACTGTATTTAGTTTCGCATCTAAATATTAACTAATTAGATTCAAATTTCGACTGTACCGACTATACAAATTTATATCGCCTTGCAATCAAAATATAGAATCGAATAAAAAAATCCCACATTGAAAAATTGAGGTATAGGAATACTTTTTGTAATCACTGTACTAATCCTAAGTAAGTATGTACGTACATATATTTCAATGCATGCTACAACGAAAGAATTTTTAGAACGAATTAGCTCGTTATGGGATACCCCACTATATTATTACACACCCTAAATCCAATATTTTTGTTATAGTACGGTGAAATCCGCTTATTATGATCACTTTGGGACTTGCAATTTTTTGTAAGAATAACCGTTTGATAACATTACACAGAAGATAATAAATATTCATTATTGAACGCAATTTATTACAAACAATTATGTTTTGTAATATTCGTACACAGTTTAATACCGTATATTATCTTTGTTATTCTGATTTGCCAGTGGCATTATTATCAAACTCCTACATTTTCTGTAGTAAAAAGATTTCTGTGTATCCCCAAAATGTGAGTAACAAAGGGAGTGAAACTCTTGTATTGAAAAGTCTCATGGTTTCTTTTGTAAAAAAATTGCAAAAAATGCCTATTTTTCTGCCGACTTTACTAGAAGACCCCCTTAAGCATTTTCCTAGTTTCACGGTTGAAAAATTTTGATCTTTTTACTGCACTTTTTTTGTGGTTTTGAGTCTTGAATATATTCAGAAAGTATTAAGGTGAAATTCGTAAAATTCGTAGCGTTATAAAAATTTATAAGACGTGATGCACTTATGGATTGAAATTGTATGAGAAACTTTAGATGGGCTTTTTTAAAGTAACATTTTTCCAACTGTTTACTATTATATCTCAAGAATCGATAACCCAATATACGTTAAACGTGGCAAGCGTCTTCAGCAGATATCCCTTTATTGCTCGAAGTAAAACTCTGTAAGTTGGTATTTATTGAATTTGATGTTTGCGGGTTAAAAGACAAGTCACTTGCTTATCAAAAATCGAATTGACTTTTATAAATGCTGTCATTTTTTTTATTTTTCGGTATTTTCTACTATTTCTATGTAAATGACGATACCGTATATTTTTTTTTTATTCAGAGAAATATAATGAAGGGTTTTATGACAACTGTGCAAATATATACTCCATGGTAAAATTAAAGAATCACTAAATTTCTATCGTCGAATTGTCAATTTTTGTATTCCTATAACTCCGTGACAGGATATCTTGTAAGAGTCTGTTAGGGCTCAATTTAAAGCATGAAATCTTTACTTCTATACTTCTAAACTCGATTTTCTTGAACATTTTTTTATATCATAGAAGGAAGTAAAAAACTGAAGGTTAATCTTTTTTTAAAGGTCTTACAAGTTCAAACGATTCCACGGTCACTTGACAGAATCATTCGAACTTCGAACAGTGTACTACTTTTTACATGGAAAACGTTTTGTATATGTTATTGAACTATTGATAAATAAATATGCAAATTTACAATGAATACATTTTATATTGACATAAATAATTCTTGGCAGTCGTCTAATTTTTTAGCCGTCAAGTTAGGAAAACTTCCTAACGACAAATTTTTAATTTTTTACGAAGAAGAAACCATATAGGTTATAAGTGGAGGAGAAACTGCCATAAATAGGTAATATTAAAAAGTATAATACAGTCCCATGATTACGCAATAAGATGGAAAAAATATAGGGACAGAATTTTATTTTTCATTATTCACGACTTCTAATAGAGAGTAAAAGTTGTCTTCTATAATAGTATTTAAGCTATTAAAATTGGAATATGGTGAATAAATTTTTAAGGTGCCGCAAGGCACTCAAAAAATATTTTTATTACATAGCTACATACATGCAATACCAATAAAGTTATTGTTATCTTTTTTATGTTAACACAGCATACTGCAACTTGTTTTTTGGCAATTTCTACTAAACTCTCTCCTAAGGTAATTTCAAACTGCGATAAAATTTTATCATATGATAGAGTTCTTTTAGAAAGTAATATATTAAGGAAATTAAAAAGCTTAAAGACGATGTAGATACTCCTACAAATTTTAATCGCCCTCTCAAATGAATATAAAATTAAACTATTAAAATAACTATTAAATTTAAATAAATGATAAATAAAGTTATGTTTGCAATCAATTAAATTCATGTAAAATCGACTGTTTATCAATGTTTCTGTCAATTTGAATAATCTACATTTACATGTTTAAATTGCAAGTTTTCTATACATACATGCCGGTAATTATAAAAGTGGTTTACGTTAAAAAAGAGGCAGAATGCTTCTATATTATTCCAATATAAATCGATATAATGTAAAATAAATAATAAATTTATTTAAAAAAATCTTTTTATATATAAACATTTTAGAAATAAAAAGAAATTATTGAACAAATCGTTATTTTTTATTATACAACCATTTTGGAAGTAAACAACATCAAAACTCACACTGTTCGCAAATGTAAGTAATTGGTACACAAAGTCATCTCTCCAAATTAGACGGTTACACTCACAAGATTTTCCACAAAATTAACTTATATTTTGTAAAATTTTCGCCGAATTATTTCGAAGAATAGGAAAAATTCCGTTACGCATTTTAGTTACTATATCCTTACGCATATATTTAAGTAAAAGTAAATAAAAATTCGGCAATAATCACAAATAGGATCAGTTTTTCCTTCGTCTTGAAAAATTTACTTTTTGGCACTTATGCTAGTTCCCACAAGAACGTTTCAATTATTTCCTTGACTAATCACCTGCTTCTAACAGCCAAAATCGCTCTAACGCCAAAGAATCTGACTTTTTGCTTCTGTGGGCCGTGCACTAAGAATGAAACGTCGAATAGATTCGCATTTAACGTGGTGTTCTCTTGGCTGTTTAAGAACACTCTGGTGAAATCCTTGGCTAGTTGATCGTAATCCTCGAACTGATCTCTGACCGAATCCAAAAGCGGCGAAGACGGTCTCATATGACCGATTGGTCTCCAGGAACCGCGCCTAGAAGAATAAATTTCATTTTCATCAGTTGCTTACTTAAAAATCTCTTTTTTCTACAGATGAATTACCCGAAATTTCAACACGTTCAAACTATTCGAAACACAAAACAATTTCAAGCTTTCGATAGATTTTTAACCCTTTGTACTCCATAATTTTTTTTTCACCTATCACCAAATTTATTTAAATCAGATTTAAAGATGTAGACATTTCAAAATTATTACAAATTAAAAATTAAATTATTTTAAATTAGACACAAGATATAAACATTCTAAATTATTTTAGAAATTGCATTGTATAATGCCGAGTCTAGCTCGACATTGGAGACGGTGTAAGAAATGTGATATCGAGCCACATTCGACATAGGAGTGGTAAGGGTTAATTCTGATCTCCTATGATCAAAAAAAAAATAAACGGTTTAACGCTAGAACTACATAGATTTCTATAAATTTTTCACGATTTTCTATTAAGTGTATGAACAAAATTTTATTTTTATCGCATTATATATTACAACAGCTACTTATAACTTCTATATCTTTGGTATAAATAAGTATATTTTAGTCACTAGTAGGGTAGATGTTCCAATAACTGTCAGTGTGCCTATAACTGCAACTTAAATTATTTTATTCAAAAACGAAATAATGTATGAAGAATCGTGAATAAAACAATTTTAATACTAAATTTCGACTTTGTTTTTACGTAACAACACATAATTCTTGCATATTTGTTTATACTTAATACTTACAAATAAATATTAGGAGGTGAATGTACCGTTTGAGCATATAAAACGCAACTAAGATAAGCAATAATTTAACCCTGCTTTCTCCTTGGGTCTATATGACCCAATATGAAAATTCTGCTTTATTTGGTATTATATTTTTAAATGTTTCTTCTTGACACAAAATATACTTAAAATTTTTAAATGCAAACAATAATATTCTTGAAGCGTCATATATTCGTTCACCGTTTTAGCGTAAATCGAAGAAGTACAAATGTGAAAAATAGCAAAGTAGAACAGCAGGGTTAACTATTCATCTTATATCTGTTACACGAACTGGATTACTAATACGAAAGAAATCATTTCCATTCGTGTGACAATTTTTCAAGTAACAGTGGTTGGAGCATTGATCTTCGTTATAAATTTTCGATTAATTAGTAATCAATTCATTATATTTAACATATGAAAAAATTTGTACAGGTAAAAGAGGTGCTAAGCAATGTTATGGTTCAATTTGGAATGATTTGTAGGTAAAATAACTTTCAAAATAATTAAATGAAGTTACACAATAAGCTTAAAGTGGCAGTAATTAGGAATTCTACCCTAGTTCTAGTGTTAATATAAGTTTGCGTTGATAACAGTAAGAATGGCAAGTTGCATTCACTTTCAGATTTGCTTCGTTTTTATACCCAAAATTATCTTAGTGTTATTGCGTTTAAATAAATTTTGCTACACTTTTAGTTTCTGATCAAATATTCGTCAAAGAAAAAGCAAAAAAAGATCAGGTTTCGAGAACTTCATACACATATATGTCAAAAGTTCCTAGAGTTTCGATGTCTCTTCAGTTTCAAGGACCGTAAAACAATATAATGATATTTTAGCCCATCCCTACTTTTTCAAGTTCGTCGTTTAATTAATTTTTTCAGTATTCCTATATTTAATATTCGTTTCACCTGTATGGTTTTGGAATCTGTCCAGTCTCAGCGTGATTAGCCAAGTTAGCCACAAGGTCTTCCAGCATTTGAATCCTTGTTCTCTCTTGCATCTTTGCGAATTTTGGCGCGGAATAGCTAGCCCGCTCCCCGTTGACAATTTTCGTCAATAGCCATTCACGGAACATGGGACCTGTTGCATTGAAAGATTCTTAAATTTGTTTTTATCTTTCTCCCATAATTGTTGCTCGTCAACTTTCGTTTTCAAAGGTATCAATACTTTTTAAAAGCAGTTTAGATCGTCTAAAAGTTTCATACTTTATCTGCGTTTTGGTTGCTACAACAATATTTTCTCAATAAAATAAGTATAGAGTTAGAATGGTAATTTTATTATTCATTATTACTCTAAATATGAACACGTTTACATTGTCATGATTTTCAATGTACTTTTCAGTAGTTATTACAATTATCCCAAATCACTTAAACACTTACTACTACGGCAAAATTCAAACACATCACTTAACAGTATTTTCTTGTTAATTTCCAAACAAAAACTGCTGTTAAAATCTAACTAAAAGCTACTGACACTTGAGATCGAAATTAAAATAGCGTTTATATCATCCTGCGATATTCCAGGTCCTTACTTTAGCAGTTAAGGGGTAAAACTAAATCTATAAATAAAATTTACAAAATTTTTACATTTTTCAATATGTATAATCTTTAATTTTTAATATTATTTTCAACTGATTTATGTTTAATACTTATTTATTTTTAAATAGTAACATTTTTTAGTAAGAGTATAATTTTTAATTTTACTATTCAGGTGAAATTATTGAAGATCAGAATTTTTCATTAAGTTTATTAAGTGAATCCGATGTTAAGTGTATTTTCAAATTAAAAAATTTCCTAATTATAATTCTTTTAAAAATATTTTTAATACAAAAATATTTTAAAGGACTATGTTCAGATTGGTTACTATTCTTCTTTTTTAAAAGTAGCTTTATATCTTATACAAAATTTGTAATATAAGTTTGTTGTTTTTAAAGATTTATAGACTATCAATGAACTTAAACACACCCATAATTGAATGTACACTAAATATTTATCAGCTATATGTTACTACCTTTTTTGAAGACGTTTTGTTCCCATAAATAGGGCTTGTAAGCCCCAACTTCGTCCCTTGTGGCAACTGATACCTCGTATCTTGTAACTTTTCGTTTTATTCGTGGGCTGACTCGGACTAGAATGAACGTGTAGAGAAAATGCGACTTCATACATGCTGGATTAAACGGGGTTTTATCTGCTTCCAAGAACACGACACATACTATGTCGTTACCGATGTGTCGTTTTTTTTGCACCTGAAAAGCAATATCCTTTTTACTATGTTATTTATATATTAGATATATACACTACTAGCCAAAAGTTTGGAATAACTTTCTGACTCAAAACTGTATCATTTCTATCGTGAGCTTTTTTATGGATTTAAAAATAATATTATAAATATTAGTAGTATGTTCGTTTACTTTCACGAATTTTTTACAGCACAGGTTTCTAAGGCAACACATTTCTAAATTCCTTATTTTTATCATTTTTTTAGTGATTTCAAACTTTTAGTCAGTTATGTATCTATAAGATACATTAGAAATGTTACACCTGAGATGAGATTGTTTTATCAAGATTTATTATTATTAGGTTGTTCGGGAAAAGCATAACGTTTTTAATAATATTAAATTCTGTTGCGTAAATTGTTAGAGTGAATTGTGAGGGAGTTATTGTTTACGAACTCTTGTTAAACAATAATATTTTTAATTCGAACAAATACTGTCCATGGTTAGATTAGTTAAACACAACAATTAACGAATAACGCCTGTGGTTCATTAATAGAAAAGACAACAAACTTTTTTACTAGAGAGCGCTAAATCTTATGTTTCGATAAAAAAATCAGCAAAAATTGTTCGATTCTTTCTAGTAAATTGTTTATATTTTTTATCATGTATCATATCTTTTATTACTGTGATAAAATGTTACTAATGACTAGACGCACACTAGAAGAGGGAAGCCTATGCCACTGTGTGCGTATCCGGACTCTAGCGCGTTGCAGCTAGTGATGGGATTTGAATCGCTTCGAAACGCTTCGAATCTGTAAACTGGGGAAAAATTCGAATCATTTCGAATCTGATTCGAAGCCTTAAAACACTTGGAAGTTTTGATTGTATTCGAAATTTTGAAAGTCTTAATCGTCTTGAAATTCTTGAAAGTCTTGGAAGTCTTGAAAGTCTCGGAAGTCTTGAAAGTCTTTATATTTTTTGCATGTCAATAATATTGTTTAAAGTAATCAAAATACTTAGGAGTTGGTGAATAGAAAGTCATTGAAACAGTCAAGACTACCAAGAGTACAAAGACTATCAAGACTTTCAAGACTTCCAACACTGTCAAGACTTTCAAGACTTATAAGACATGCAATACTATCAAGACTATCAAGACTTTCAAGAACTTTAAGGCTTCGAATCGTATTCGAAGTAATTCGAATCTTTACAGTCTTGTAAAATTCGAATCTGTTTCGAAGTTCAGATTCGAACGCCCATCATTAGTTGCAATGAGTCACAATGACTCCGGTACAGTACTCATAGGGTTAATTATATCCGACATATTTGATTAACCAATGTTGCCTTAATCCCGAGTATGTCGGGTAATAAGAATTTTACTGTTGTAAGAATAGTTAAAGATAGTAAGCTTTAAGGCTAAGCTGGAATTCTTAAGTTTCTAGAAATTATTCAGACAATATTAAAATTCGCCTTACCCTTTGATCATCGTGTTTTTCATTAGGAAGGAACGTGGACACGTGGTACATGATTTCGATGCCCCGCCAATTCGTGTAGACTGAATATAACCCAGTCAGGTCGTGAATAGTGTCTAAACCACCCTTGTATTTGTCAAACCCCTTTAGCCGAATTTTATCGCCGAGAATTTGCAAGAATTCGTCAAACAGCGGAGAATTTTCTTGATTGTCCAATATTTCCTCTTCTGTACGCTGGTCTTCTTGTACGTAGAGCACTCCTACTTTTAATTCCGATTTTATGAACACCTGATCCAGTTTTAGCAGTTCGTCCTGAGTGTCCGGTAGTTGACCTAAGGTTAATGGTGGATTTACGTTCACTTCTTTGCCTAAACTCCGTACTACTTCCTCACGGTTGTACCTGCAAACAGTAAACAACGCGTGGATATTTTGCTGTACAAAAAAAAAGTATCTTTATCCTCTCGCTTAGCGATCACGTGTCATAATTTGAATATAAATTATGGTCGAAATATAATAAATAGACTTGAGTTATTTATACAGAGTGAGCCGGAAATCATAGTATACCTGAGCCAGGAGTGATTCTACGTGAGAACAGAAGAAAAGAATTTGATGTAACATTTTCTCATCCGATGATTTGTTTTCGAAAAAATCGATGTTAAAGTTTGCTCAACTGCGAAAACGATTAAATACAGGTTATCGCGTATTCTGCTACCGGTTTAGAGTTGAACAAAAAATTAATTAAAGACTTACGATTGAATTGCTACTGTCAGTCGCTCGTCGCAATTAACAATTACAGTATTTCAAAACATTAATCGCAATTAACGATTAGAATTCTTTCAATTGTTAGTCTAAATTAATGACTAAAGTAGGAATTAACTCGTTAATTGTGATTTCCAGTAGTAATTCAATCGTTAGTCGTTCATTAATTTCTTGCTCCACTTTATCTAATAAAATTTTGATATCATTTATATTCCTTTAAAAATTTTATTTCAATTACATTTAAAAATCAACAACTATTAATTTACTTTTTTCAATCCACGATTGACGATTACGTTTATCAATTGAATAATTCAGTCGTTGATTTTTTAATGATTAGTTTCTTTAATCAACGATTGATGATTACTTTCATGGGTGAATTAATTCAATTGTTGTTTTTTAGACGATTAATTTTTATAATCATTTTCGTCATTCTTTCAAACAAATTAAAAAATGAACAAGTACATAAAAATAGCACTCCAAACATAATACATTTGAAACAAAACATTTTTAAGGATTCAAAAAATTAAAAAGCAGCAGTACATTATGATCTGTTTAGATACCATCAATTTATCGAGCACATTTATGTACACTCCCGTTCAAATGTATTAGGACACCTGCAAAAGGTTAAGGAAATCTGAAAATCATTAAGAAATTACTAAAACGATTAACAGTTAATACTAGAACTACCAATCTTAAATTCAATACGAAATACTTTTGGAAGTATTTCATAGTATAAATATATTCTCATAGTTTCGCAATTAAAAGCATGTTTATATTAACATATTCCTAATAAACAGAATTGTAGTATAAGAAAATATGTTTTACACACTAAAACTGAAAGAAATAGAATGAAATAAAATGTTAAGTGTAACTGAATATAAGAACACAAAGGATATATATTATTTAAATATTTGAACCACAGGGTGTCTTAGCAATGGTATAACCGTATAGAGGGTAATTTCTCATGAAAAAAAGTCGAAAGTACAGAATAAGATTTGTCCATAGGACGCTTCGTTTTTGAGAAAATTCAATTTGAAAATCTGTTGATATGTAATGTACTTGACATCGTTACAGGATGAAAGAGACTAATAATACAAATCGGTAGGGAGAATTATAGCAGTATTGGCAGGGAGCATATAGTAATATTGTCCGTGTATATGTTACGGTAAATGTGATTAATCTGGTGATTATGTATAATTACCGGTTATTATATATAATCACAACTAAGTTTGGTAAATGTGATGAATTCTTGAATATCTATCAAATTAACCGGCGAGTTTATATAATTCCCAACTCGTAATGACGAATGTGATAGAAAACCACTGTTTCCTTTCTTAATGTTTATAATATTAACTAACTTGGAGTTAAAACGCTCCAGCATACCAGCCATCATTCAGTATTTTATAAAATACGAGAGGGTAGCGAAAAAACACGTCTAACTGGCACAAAATTGTAAATACTACTGTACGAGTCGGCACTAGTCGAGCGGAATCGTGAACAAAGTTCGACCGCGACATGTGCGCATTCGGCTCTCGCCAAAGCGACCGCGTAAGAAAAAAAGAGAGTGCATCCGACATCGACAAAGACCGCCAATAACGAACAGTAACGGACTTTTATCACATTCGCCATTACAAGTTGGGAATTATGTAAACTCGCTGGTTAATTTGATAAATATTCAAGAATTCATCACATTTACCAAACTTAGTGGTGATTATATATAATAACCGGTAATTATACATAATCACCGGATTAATCACATTTACTGTAACATATATAAATAGTATAAGTGCGAGAAGAGACAGAGAGAGAGAAAGAGAAGCGTGACAATTCAAAACTAATAGTTGCACGTGTACTAAATAAACTTTCAATCTCAATTTTCTCAAAAAATGAAGCACCGAACGGGAAATGAAATTGTATTCTGCACTTTCGACTTATTTCTTCGTGAGGAATCACCCACTGCACAAATGTACCACCGTTATTTGTATAATGATATTGGGTACATTTTGGAGAAAATATAAACTGAAGTTTGAATGGAGTAACCATGCGGATCGGCTGTCCGCAGTTTTGCTTAATCCATTCACTACGCCTTCAGTATTGATCGAACCAATACTGATACCATTGATGATATTCAAACAATTCGGTATCAAAATACTCAAACGGAAGCATTGAAAGGTATCGATAGTTTCGGTACTCGGTATCGATTTTCGCTGCTGATACTTCTTAAGACGATACCTACCCAATATCATACAGAATCAATAACTGTTTGATACTTTATGGAGGTATCGATACCCGACTGTTCTCAGGAGGTGTAAAAGCGGTATCGAAAATCACTTGTCAAGAGAATAGGACGTATCTTGAACGCTGATACAGTGAAATATAATGGAAAAGAACAGAGAAACATAAAACATGGTTACTTTCTTGTAAGTATGAAATAGGTATCAATACTTCTTTGTAGATATACACAGGCATCGATACTTTTTGATAGCTACGTCTTCGACACTACTCGATACGAGA
Organism: Eucera pruinosa; assembly: GCA_028830335.1. Lineage (NCBI taxonomy): Eukaryota > Metazoa > Arthropoda > Insecta > Hymenoptera > Apidae > Eucera > Eucera pruinosa. Next base: position 2,574,158 of record JAMYCR010000015.1, on the reverse strand, counting down.
TCGAAATTTATAGACTAGTATTGATAGTATCGATACGATATCATCTGTAACGCTAGCTTTGAGCAATCACTTTTGCTTTTTTCTGCAGTAAAATACTATTTATTTCTGTTTTAAATGATGCGATAATACTAAACTATGATACATCGTATGATGTCTAAATACTTATAGTTATACCATTTTCATATCAGTAAAGTTGTTCATCTTTATACTTTTATTTTTTAGTTGTAAGGTATCGTAGCGAAATGGTTAACAGATTAAGACATTTTGTAAAAAATAAATATAAAATTGTATTTATATAATGTATGTCTGTATTAAATATTCTTCATTATTTCGTTGTTTCATAAGGATTAAGTTCAGAACGTAGTTTGTTCGAGATGTAGAGACAAAGGCAGGGAAAGCATAAATATGTTCTTTGAAATTCATTATTATTGTAATTTTATGATAGATACCTAAATTAACAGAAAACGACTTATACAATAGTGTTCACTGTTATCCCGTTTTGGTATGTATAATTAATTTCTGAAGCTACTTCTGGAGCAACGCACAACATTGTCCCCAAGTCAAAGTTTATTCTATTGCTTCTATTTATTGTTACTTCGATGCGTAAAACTTTCCTTTCGATTTCAACGTGAGGTTCAACTTAATTAAATGGTAACTAGATCTGTAATGAGAGTTAGGATATTGTCATTGGTGTGTGTTACTTTATACGTGCGGATTATATGTGCAGGAGAAATGCTTGAGTTGTATCACTTGTATGATGTTTAATTAATGCTACTAAACTTTTGAATCTGTTACATTCGTGTACAATTTCAAATTACTATTCCAGATAGCGTAGCTAACAAAGTTCTATTAACTTGGAATTTAAATTTAAATCTGACTAGAAAATATTTAATTAGTATTTATGATTTTTGAGATCTTCTTTCTCTTGCCTTTCATTACTAGAATTGTTTCAAAATAATTGTAAATGGTTTCCAATATTTTATTCGCAAAACCAGTAAACTAAAAAAAAAGAGAAGAAACAGTTAAAGTTAACTCTTTGGAAGTTGTTCCTTACAAAGAACATCAAACTTTGCATACAGCTTTTAATAAAAAATATTAGATACACTTTTTTATCAACATACATTCATGTTTAGATGGTGAAGTTAGCCTTCGAACTTAATAGTATATGCAAGAACAGTAACCAACAAATAGTTTTTGAATAATCTTACATAACTTTTAAATTCTTTAGCTTTCTTGAAAATAAATATACTCGAAGAATGAAAAATTTCGAAAACGTAGAGTACGCTCCACGACAAAGAAATAGATTAACTGTCTTCCTTTTCAATATTTGTGCAATAAGAACGCCATGAAATGAGAAATTAGGCTGGTGCGTTTGTTAATGAGATATGAATATAATAGAAAGCACGTAGGAATTACTTGCAATAGGTGTATACGAAAATAAATGGCAATTTTCAACAAAACACGAATTAAAAAATAGGTTTGAGGACAGTTCGGCAAACATTGACTAAAATGTTGTTAAAAAATTATACAACACCATCTCTAACCGAATCATTAATTAATTTAACGTCGTGATAAATGTATACACTATTAAAATGTAAATATTAAATCTATCAATAAATAATCCACTATTTTTAACTAATGAATTTATTTGATCGGAAAACAAGTTTCTCCTCAAGTAGGAGCTTACAGCTTGTACGGAAAATGCAGCAAATAACAGTAAATATATTAAATTAATGTTAAAGAATTTTGTTAAAAATAAATGCTGAATTAAAATAAAATAGTCAGATATTTATTGGTACACATAATAAATGTTAATACAAATGTTTCTTTAATTATTTCATATGAACCTATTGTTTTGTTGTTAAATTTATAAAATTCCGTTACAAAACCATAGAAGCTACGAACAAATTATTTTTGTCAATAAATATAATAACTATGATCTTGAATATAACTTCTGAAGCAAAGTCCGAGAATTTTTTGAAGGCTAAGAGACGTTAAATAAATGAAAATTAGTGAGCCTATCTTTTTGTTGCGGATTATATACAGTAGAACCTCGATTATCCGAATTCTCCATTATCCAAACATTCTGTTATTCGAATACTCTATTATTTGAACACATTTTATATGTACACCGTGCGATTTAATTATCAATTTAATTCTATAACTAGTGGTAATGTAGCATAATATCGTTGTGACGATAATGTATGAAGCTAACCCAGAGAACAAAACACAAAACAATTAAAATATTTCAGAAGTCCAAAAATGGAGCCACATTAGCGAGACAGTACAATATTATAACTCAAATGACATAGCATATAAAAAGAACGTAACTTTACTAAATTGAGTATGTTAAAATCATTACATCATTTAGTACCTAAAAAGCTTTGAAATATATAAATCTTTGACCAAATCATGTTCAATTATATTATCTGAGATTACTATCATTAATGAAACGTCTTATCTTTTTAAACATACAAAGAATCAAGATCAGGAAAGTAAAATGTTCTATTATTCGAACATTTATGTCCCCCAATTAATTCAGATGATCGTGCTTCCACTGTATATCGTTTTACTATGTTGGTGAAATATATTGAACGTGACAATATTTTCACAAATACCTTTCCCTTCTTCTCCGGAAATAAACAAAATTTCAAATACCTGTCAGCGAACACGCAGCTAGCAGGAATGAGCCCGTGCACGGTGTAGCTGATGGCCCTGACGAGGATCCTAAACTGATCTCGACCGTTCAGTGTTTCCTGTTTGATGCTCAATATGACTGGACCAAGATCTTCATCGTTGGTGAAATAGTTCCAATGTTCGGTTCCATAGAAATATTTTTCATAAGTTTCCTGTTCTACTGAGGTTAATTCGAATCCTTGGTTCCTTTCCCATTGCTCTTCAATTGTAGTCTTCTTCCTAGGCAACTCGTCAGTGTCTGATTCTTGTTGAACCTCGGCCAATTCTGTATCTGTCGCATCACCGCTCTCATTTTCGTCCCAGATCGTGTCGGAGGTGATCTGCTGTCTGGAGCACTCGATCCAATAGCCAGGGGAGGGCACCAGGTTATGTGGAAACTCGTTGCAGAATTCGTCTATGAAAAAATGTCATGTCCTATTTAATAATTTTGTGACTTGCTTTAGGTGGATGGATAAGGAAAAAATTGTATACTTTTGGAAATTAAAGAGTTAAACATGCAGTTGAACTGTTTTTCAATCATTTACTCTTTTGCTGTAACAATAACTGTACAAGATTAAAAGATCGCACAAATTGTTTTTCTGAAAGTAGCGTATCCTTTTCTTCATCAGATTTTATTTGCAATTACGTACTCCTTATTAAAACTTTGAGTGGCAAACGTGTTTCATGCGATTTCTCTGATCGTTGACCGTGGATGGTTATTGCTGAGTCACAAAATGATTAAGCGCATCGATCGTATACTAAATTCTAAATGAAATGAGTCAATATGCAGTCGGTTACAAAAATATTCAAACTCCAGTATAGATTTAACACTTATGTTCTGTATTCTAACTTGCAATGTATTTGTAATGTACCCGAATATTTTTGCAAAACAAAATATCAGTTTTATTCAGATTATTTCGTAAAGCACAAAAAAATAAAGAAAATTGAGATTTTATTTCATACAAATATTTGGGTACGTTACAAATTTTGCTCGCGAAACTAAGATAATGTTCTTTTTCAACCGATATGACTACACGTATGGACGAAATTAGACCGTGAAATTAAGAAGTGTAATACGGGCTCCCTCGCGCTCCCCCGTTGCCCGAGCGTCCACCAGAGTAGCGCCCTAGTGCCGACCACCGAGAGTCGCTACCCCCGCTACAACCCCTAGTTCTAAGCCTCCACGCCAGCGCCTCCACCACTACCCCCGCTCCAACCTACCCGCTAGCGCTTGGGCCCAAATGGGTATAAAAAGGCCTGCGCGGGCCAGAAAAGGCAGAGTTAGCGAAGAACCACCACTTCTCTTGAACGCTCCCCGGAGTGGACGGTCGGAGAAGGTTTTCCTAATTCCTCTGCTAGGCTTGGCTCTGATACTGGCTCCCTGGTTGGACCTAACACGGACCTTGACTATGCGGCACCCACGAACCCCTCACAAGTTGACGGCTCTGATACTGGCTCCCTGGAGTGGACCTAACACGGACCTGACGCTTTCCTACCCACTCGCTCCTCACCTCGCCCGCCTCACTCGCTAAGCTACACCTGCTAGTCAACCGCTGTTTAAACCCACCGTTCGAGCAACGTCGCAACGCACCGAGTCCGCTGTTTGTAAAAGTGTAGTGAATAAAACTATAGTATTCTCCCGTACTCGTCTGATACTTTCGCATTCAATACCCTGAACCTGCGAGTAGCCGCCCACATTCCTCCACCTACCGCTCGGAGAATCACTAAGCACGCTACAGAAGCAAATAAAATATTAAGGGAAAATGATGAAATTGTGTCCAAGACGAATAATAATTAACTCCAATCATTATCAAAAAGTAGTTTTGATCATTTTCTTTGCTTGAAACACATTATGAGCAAAACGTACAATATATTTAGTCAGGTATTAAACTTCCATAAGAAATTGTTACTCTATTTTTTAAACTTAAATTTATATAATATACGAATGTTTTTGTGACTTGCAAATTAGCAATTTTTTCATGTCTCTTCCATTACTTTAACAATCGTGCGTAATAAATAAAGTGTCTTTGCATCTTTATTACCTAACAACTTTATCATAGTATAATACATTTCTTTGGTTCTTTCTACATTTAATTCAAATATAGAACATAAACATTGAATCTATACCGGTATTCGAATATTTTTGTATTCGACTGTATATTAACTGCATACTTCTTTGGATTTTCTTCAATCTTTGGGAAAACTCCAAAATAGTCGAGCCATTGTCGAACAATTATACCTAGATTGCTTTTCTGAGACTCATCCTAATTTGTAATAATTTTGTTTAAAATAAAGTACACATATATCCATTGCATTCAAAAAATGAGGCGTCATTATTGTTATTCAACATAATTATAAACAACTATCATAATTGTTTCTATATATTTGAATAAATAAAACCGTTTCCCAGAATTGGAAGATTTGCCACGCAAAGTGTTAAATAGTAAAACCTAAAGCAATTATATATAAAAAATATTACTTTTCTCAACCTTGAAACGGTTTCTTCATAAATTTTTCCAAACGCCACTTTCAATTTTCAAATAAAACGTAAAAATTTCCATGTTAATTTGTCGAAAAGTCTATTAACACTTTCACAAGAAAATTTTAAATTGTATTATACGTAATATAATTATTAAAATTTATTGCGTGTAAATAACTAATACTATTCTCAATATCCTTAACTACTTTCAATATTTCCATTACTTGTGGAGGTATGCGAAAAGTTTTTTTAAAACGACTGTATGTTGTGAAAAGGTTCGTAACATGCAAATAACAATTTTCTTTTTAAGTGGAACTCCTTCGGAGATTTCGAAGTCACGTCTATACTTTTAAACGGCATGCTACACTATTCTATTTCTAGTAAAATAGCGGGAGTTTAGACAACCTCAATAATCTTTAATACACGATTATTTAATAACAAATAAGAGGATAAAACAAGGAAATTTACTTTATAAGAGAGCCAAGTGCCAAGTTTATATTTCTAGTAGTTTTTATGATACACTTTCCAAGTTTAGGTTCTTATACAAAATGTTCGGCAACAGATGGACATAAACGCAGGCAATATGGTTCTACGCGACATTCTAAGACGAAAGTTAAGAATAAAAAAAATGCATTTGGGCCTTTGGTTTTTATTTATAAGCAATTAAAGAGACGCTGATTTATGGTCCATTTATACATAACCGTGCCGTGTCCGTTCCTTCTCCTGGCCGTGTCACGTCTGGATCCTGCTTCATGACGGACACGGCGCGGACTAGGATAAATGACCCACGTACTGTCACTGTTCCTATAACTGCCACTTTAATTCGTTCATTTAATAGCAAAGTAATGTATAAAGAATCGTAAGTAAACAAATCTTCATACTACATTTGGACTTCGGTTTATGTAACAACACATAGACATTGTATATTCGTTTACACTTGATATTTATAAATAAATGTGTTGTTGAACATTAAAATGTGACCAATATAATTATAAAGTATGGAACGTGTCGTAATTCAGTAAAGCGATACGTTTACTATATACCTTTTTGCGTTTCGAGGACATTCAAAAACCGGATCGAATTCCCGAAAATTATCTTGTTACCTTTATACCGTATCTCTGCACTTTCGCAGGTTTCCATTGTTTGTGGTGTGTTGAGTTCCCAGGAAACTCCTTACAATGCGTGAATTCATTTTTAAGCATAAATAACAACCAGTCGCCCGCAGTTAGCGCATAGGTGTTTGAAAACGATATATTCCGTTAACCGCAGATAAAGCATAGGCTGCAGAAAACTGAATATTCTGTTACCTACAGATTAAGTGGTACAAAATTAGTATCTTCATCGCTCGAGCACTTATTTGCAAGTATTGATTCGACTTCATTATTTACGGTACTATTATAGTCTAATGTTTTTTTCGATTCTTTTATCTTTTTTTTTAACGGGGAGTTTAACATTAAATGATATCATTTGGTCGGCAATTTTGGTTTCTTTAATGAACTCAAGGTGATCATGAATCTTGTCGATTTCGATGTTAACTTTAATTGTGATTCCAATTTTGCATTTGTTACGATAGACATTGAATTTAGGACACGGCAGCATTAAATCATTTATTGAGGTTAGTATTTGACATAATTCACATATCGGGGCCGATTTTGTATTAAATATGTAGAAGTGGGAAAATTTGGCATGGCCAACTCTATTGCGGGTAATAGCAACTTTATCATTCCTGTGTAGGGGAGGAGAAATCTTTTGTTTATCGAAAAGCGAATCACTCATGTTCCTGATGCGAGCTGGAGCAGATTGTTTTCATAGTGATTGTAAGTCGCACTGGTGCTATTGTTTTTTATAACAAATAATTATCAAAAATGAAAAAGAAAAAATAGAAGCGCATTAATGGAAACTGCGTATAAAACGTCCGCGTAAATCGAGAGATTATTTAGTTTCATTATGGTTATTATTAATAGTCAGCGTAGGTACGCTACAACGGAATTTTTTCTACTTTAATGTGGTTTATAGCAATGATGATCGGACAAACTGTAAGGGACAGTATTAGCTGCTTATCTCAAACTTCAGAGGAATGACATTTTGTAATCACCAATATGACATAAAATATACATTCATTTTTTAAACTACCAACATAAAAAAACACCTTTTGCACTTGAAAACGGACACATCTTTCGATTACATGTCTGACACCTCAACTAACCCCACCATTATTACCATAAACATTTTGGAGATCAAACGTAAATTGAAAATCATTCCAGCAACATGTAGGCATAGTACTTCAGACACTTCGAATTCCATTTTCTTCGCATTCACCATTCTCTTCTTTTATTTGAAACAGCACTCCACATGTTCAATCATACAAGGTAATAGAAATTTCTACGAATTCATCCTTTTCCAACCATGTTATCGTGTGTGAATCTTGGTTCTTAAATTAATGTAATTTTGAGTTATATAAAATTGGTTATTTCTTTATACGTTACTTTATTGTTAAATAAAATAATTAATGTGGTAGCTATACAAACAGTAACAGTACGTGGGTTATTTACCCTATCTCATTGATCTGATGAGATATCCAGATATCTCGCGTGCGCGGTTTAAAACAATAACTCTATTATAAATATCGATTCTAATACTTATCTTTTACCCAATATACCTCAACACACAAGTCTATAACTGTCTCAATTTACAAGAAATACTTCTCTTTCGTGAGGACAGAAGCTTCCGTTTTGCAGGTGCTATGCATGCTTATTACTAGCGACAATTATGCTCTAACTAATACAACCATATTTCTCTATGTATATAGGTGGTAGGTGGAGTATGGCACTATTCTGTGTTAGATATCTTTGATATGAATATGAACATGACGAGCGGACCGAATTACCATCAGAGGTTACATTACTACCATTCCCTCTGTATAATTGAGTAGTGTTTGTAGAAAACAATGTGAGTGCTAAAATTGGAAAATTTTTCTTTTTCCTTCTTAACCCTTAACTGCTACTATTGATCGATGAGATTACTTATTCATAATAATTACTTATTCATTTCTATTTTACTTTCTGCATGATTTACGAGCTTGTCACTCTGGATACTTTTCAATTATAGTATAATGTTCAATTACTGAAGTTGAAACTGGAAAATAGAGATAAATGGGTAATTATTAGCGGTTTTACAAACGTAAGTTTTAATTGGTTTAGTATTTAAGGGATAAAATATTCTTATACCTTAGGGATATAATATCTCTTTGTAAATAGTTATAAATAATTCTGATAGATTGCATCACTAGTATGTCAAATGTTTTTATAGAAAATAATGTAAGCGATGTTGGAATATATGGATATTAAATATTATGAAATTCGCGCTAATTTACTTGAGATACGATAGAATAAATTCGTGCAATAACTTCTAATAGAAAATAAAAAGATTATGTTGAGGAAATATTCTTTTGTACTTTTTTTTATATTTCCTATAATATAATAATTTTCTGTAATTTGCGATCAAATTTACATAAACGGTATCCTCGGGTTTTTCTACAACTAACAATAAGATATTGTTGCTTCGAAGGTTGACGCGTACTGTTGAGTTGGAATAACTCGTCAACCCAGCTTCCCGAGAAGTAAATTAATACGCATGGGATGCTTAATATTTGATTGTCTATATGATGCCATTTGCACTGCCGCGGAACTTGGTCGCACTAGACTGTTGTAGTGGACTTGTCGTTGTTCGCTGGTCGCGTGTTAGAATCGGAATGTTCTCGCGGGTGTCTAACTTGTATCTGTTGACGCTTCTGCTCGTCGCGTCGGTGGTAAGCGCGGATGTTCGCTCGCTCGATGTTTATTGACCAATCCCAGAATTCGCGGGAAAGTGGTAAAAGAAGCTGGTTGCCCATTGGTGGGCCTTATTGATTGGAAGGGATGGCCTGCGGGGCCACCCTGCCCGGCGGAGGTGGTAGCTCGCCACCCACGCAACTCAGGGTAATGTTTTCCCCAACTTTCCCGTGACGTCAGAGACGGTTTCTTGGGACCGTCGCTCAAGAGGGGTTGCTATATCCTGCTAATTGTTCCGCGAGCCGATGGTCGCCAAATGTTTTAGGGCATTTATTGCAAGTGCCAGCGGCTACGAAACACGTGGGCCCCCCGCGGCTCCATAGTTTGAAAATGTTTCCAAAGATGGGCAGTGGTTGAAGACCCGGTAATATAAATTTACCGTTACGGTGTCGACCGTCGAAACAGATATAGTACATACAGAATTTTCTACAAACACAATTCTTCTTTTCGCAAGTTTATATATTATTAATGTAAGAAATACAAAATTTTGTAATGTGTTTCGGCTATTACAATACTAGTGACATGTGTAAGAAGAGAATCTAATATGTGTTCCCAAATCGGTCGCGAGAGTACGCACTTTCTTTTTGTTTCTTCCATTAGCGTTGCGACCGTGTTTTGTTCTGTTCGTAAAATGTCCTCGCAAGACAAACACGTGCTCGTATATTATTACCTCTTTTCGTTCAATATATATATATTTAATGTAGTATTCATAAGATAAAGATGTTTTATTTAATTCCCTGCAACTTAAACTCTGTCAGGTTATGGGCCCAGATCCCTTAAATGAATATTAAAAGAAAATTAAAGTGATTACTGTATAAAAACGTGTACGAACATGGCCGCCCCGAGCATGTTCTCGAACATAGAGAAATTGACGGAGACCAATTACGATTTGTGGAAAATACAGATGAGAAGTGTATTAACATATAACGATTTGTGGCAATACGTCGATGGTAGTGAAGTAAAACCTGAGCAAAATCCTCAGGAATGGATGAGAAGGGATGGAAAGGCTCTGGCAGTAATAAATTTCAGCGTTACACACGGCCAGCTTCTTCACATTAAAAAGGTAAATACGTCACGGGAAGCATGGGACAAATTAAAAATCATCTTTGAATCTCACGGACCAGTAAGAAAAGCGACTCTCTGTAAAGAACTCTTACGAATGGAAAGAAAGCCAGGTACGACTATCACACAATACTTAATGATTTTTTTGAAAAAGCCGATCAAGTCAAGGAAGCAGGCATTGAAATTTCGAACGAATTATTGGCAGTAACGGTGCTAATTTCATTACCGAGTGAGTTCGAAAATTTTAGTATCGCGATTGAATCGCGAGACGATATACCGACGATTGATAATCTCAAAGCGAAGCTGAAGGAAGAGGAAGCTCGGAAGAACGAGCGCGATGTGAAGTCAGGTGAGAATGAAAAGAAAAGTGATGCGTTGTATATAAGAGACACCTTCGATCGAAATAGACATACGCGAGTGCATGCGAAAGACAATAAAACGAAACCGCGAAAGTTCAATGGTAATTGCTTCAATTGCGGAAGACATGAACATAGAAACATTGAGTGTAGATCAAAGCCGCGGGTAAAACGCGACAATTCTTATCAATTAAGCGAAGCGATGACTGCTATTGCGTGCAACACAGAAGCGGCTATAGAACCAAGGGTATGGTGTCTTGATAGCGGCGCGACGAGGTATATGTGTAACGAACGAAGTAAATTTTAAAATGTAAACAATAACAAACAATTCAAGGTGTACACGGCCGCCAATCATTATTTAGAATCAACCGGTATAGGTAACGTAAATTTGAATGCGAAAACAAATAGATTTTCGTCGAAACCTGTTAAATTAGAGAATGCATTGTATGTACCAGGTTTACGTAATAATCTTCTGTCAATCTCACGTGCCACAGACCGCGGTTATACGGTAACGTTCGAAAAAGATCACGCGACTATAAGAAATAAAAATAATGTAAAAATTTTGACAGCCGCAAAACACGATCAGTTATATATTGTAGACGAAAAAAACGAACGCGCGATGCAAACGGGCGATAATAATAATAATGAAAATCAAATAAGGTGGCATGCAAGGTACGGACATAGTATTAACTTTAATGATCTCAAAAAAATGAAAGTCAGTAACATGGTCGATGGTATGAATTTTTCAACAGGGTTTAGTAAATTAAATTGTGAAATATGCGCTAAGTGTAAGATCCATGTACTACCATTTAAAAAAATCTGAACGCCGCGAGAAAAACCCTCTCGATTTAATTCATTCAGACATTTGCGGGCCTATGAATAGTGAATCGCTCGGAGGCGCGAGATATTTTGCAACGTTCATCGATGACTATTCACGATATACACATACAGCAATCCTTCGAAAGCGGTCAGATATATTCCAGGCTTTCAAAGATTTTAAAACAAAAGTTGAAAGACAAACGGGTCGAAAAATCAAAAAAATCCGTATGGATAACGCGAAAGAGTATCTTTCAAGTGGGTTCAAAAACTTTCTTAAAGAAGAGGGAATCATTCATCAGTTAAGTATCGAGTACACGCCGCAACAAAACGGCGTCGCGGAACGCGCTAACCGTACACTAGTCGAAATGGCGAGGTGTCTGATGACACAAGCGATTTTACCGAACTCTCTATGGGCCGAAGCGATTAATACAGCGACATATTTAAGAAACAGGAGCGTAACCAAGGCGCTCGATGGAATAACCCCATACGAGGCATGGACACGGCGGAAACCGTACGTCGGATTTCTACGAATTATTGGAAGTAAGGCAATTGCGCTATATAGGGGACCAAATAGAGGAAAGTTTCAGCCAAAGGGCGATGAATATGTACTAATAGGCTACTCAGAAGAATCCAAGGCATATCGTCTGTGGAAACGAGGTACGAAAAATGTAATTAAAGCTCGATATTAAGTTCTTTGAATCACTCACACAAGATAAAATGCCGCAAAAAGATTCTTTTGTTTTCTCTGATTCAATCATCGAGGAACGACAACGAGAGTCAGGAATCACAGGAAGAGGATGATGAACACACAGATTTAAATCAACCACCGGATGAAGATGAGATAGTTGAAGACACATATAAAACACAAATCAATGTGGAAAAATATGGACGGGGTCGCCCAAAGATTGAAAGAACGGGCCGACGAGGAAGACCCAGGAAGGTATATCAACAAAACAACGTCGAAGATTTCGATCTAATACATGTGTCAGACGTCATAAATCGACCGGATCAGAAAGCATGACTAGAAGCTATGGAAGTTGAGTATGAAAATTTGCTGAAAAACAAAACATGGGAGCTAGTACCCAGTGCACAATGTATTAGGAATCAACATAAAACGAGAACGAAAAACTGGAAAAATTCGACTGTCGCAAGAGCGTTATATTGAAGAAATAATCGAAAGATTCGGTATGCAAAAAGCCAAAAGTATTGCAACACCGATTGAATCCAATACAAAGACTACAAAGGAGATGTGTCCTCAGACGCCTGAAGAAATGCAGGAAATGCAACGCAGACCGTACCGGGAATTAATTGGAGCGCTAATTTACCTTGCAAACGCCACACGTCCAGATATCGCCTTCGCAGCTGCTACGTTAAGTCGTTTCTGCATCAACCCGGGAAAATTGCAGTGGATTCTCGCGAAACGCGTACTTCGTTATCTCAAAGCAACATCGAAGTACAGTATTACGTACGTAAAGGACGGCGAAAAATTGAAAGTCTACTCGGATTCGGACTGGGCAGGAGATGTGGACGACCGGAGGTCGTGTACTGGAAACCTACTTGTTTTATCAGGAGGCCCCATAAGTTGGAAAAGTGTTAAGCAGTCGTCAGTCGCTCTATCCACTATGGAGGCTGAGTACGCCGCCCTTGCTGAAGCGTCGCGAGAAACTATCTATATTAAAAGACTGTTAAATCACATGGACTTTAATGAACTTGTAAGTGATCCGATTGTTGTCTATTGCGACAATCAAAGTGCTATCGAACTGTCAAAAAATGCCGTTTTCCACAAAAGGAGTAAGCATATCGATATTAGATTCCATTTTACGCGGGAATTAGTAGAAAACAACGAGATAGTCATACATTATTTAAACACGGACTCTATGGTAGCCGATATTTTTACTAAAGCGTTAAGTCGAGCGAAACATGAGCGTTGCGTTAAATTGTTAAACCTATGTATGGAATAATGTTTAACTTTAGTTATATCAGAACACATATCGATAGAGGGGATGTAAGAAGAGAATCTAATATGTGTTCCCAAATCGGTCGCGAGAGTACGCACTTTCTTTTTGTTTCTTCCATTAGCGTTGCGACCGTGTTTTGTTCTGTTCGTAAAATGTCCTCGCAAGGCAAACACGTGCTCGTATATTATTACCTCTTTTCGTTGAATATATATATATTTAATTTAGTATTCATAAGATAAAGATGTTTTATTTAATTCCCTGCAACTTAAACTCTGTCAACATACAACGATAAAAATGAATAAAATTTTGTTAGTAATCTAAAGTTTCTCTTTCTCCTGAAAAATTAGATTCTTGTCATTTACATTGTTTTGTAAGAAACATTACTCAATTATTATTTTATTGAATATTGCCGTATGGTTGCATTGTTTTTAGTGACATTTTATCTATCGGATAGATTCATAATCTCTTTCTGAGAAAAGTTTCACCTTTCTCAAAAATCAATTTCATCAAATAATTTCTGAACATTGTGTTTAATTTAAACATCAGTGTGTTTAATTTAAAAACTATAATAAATTATAATACGAAGTGATGCGTTGGATAAAATATTTTAATCAATGTTTAAACACTTTTTTTAAGTTCTAATCTTATTTTCTAAAAAAGCGTTTTTAAGTGATCCAACTGATTTACTGGAAAATTTCTAAGAATAGCATAAAAATTTTACCGGTAATTCTCCTCGTGCTTACTGATAATTAGATAAAGTAAACATAATAATAAAGTGCGTATATAGTATATGCGTTTTATATGTTTGGTTATTGCGAATTTCGACGCGTGTGCTTAAGTTTTGCGATAAAGATGCAAATGTCAATGCGTTTCATTAATTTTGCTGGCAGGAATGCGAAGTTGCACAAAGATTTACGATCAATTAGTGAGGCGCAGAAAAAAATTACAGCACACTATGATAGAGCTTGTTAAACAGTACAAAATTGTTCTGTACAATTAATTTACATCTTCAACATGAACCGAGTTGTAGCACGGTCTAGTTACTAGAAATACCCTGTATCATATGCAATGCATGTAATTATATACAGTGGATTCTGCCTATTATGATTACTTTGGTACTTGCAATTTCTGATAAGAATAACCGGCTGATAACAATACGCGGAGGACACAAAATTTTCATTGTTGAAGTCAATTGATTATAAGCAATTATGACATTTGTACACAGTTTAATGAATGTACTATCATTATTTTTCTTTTAAAGGGATAAAAATATCGTTTCTGGACAAAATTCATGTATTCACGTATTTTTTAATAATTCTTATCGTGTACTCATATAAAAGATAAAAGAAATTCTACATGTAAAAGATAAAAGAAAGACACTATGTACCAGAAACAATTTTTACATACAATATATTAGCACATCTGTTTGTGTAACAGATATAAGATGTACAGTAAAAGTATCGCCTTTACTGAATTACGACACGTACCATACATTATAATTACATTGGTCACGTTTTAATGTTCAACAGCACATTTACCTCCTAATATTAACTTTTAAATATTAAGTGTAAACGAATATACAACGTCTACGTGTTGTTATGTAAACTGAAGTCCAAATTTAGTATAAAAATTTGTTTACTCACAATTCTTCGTACATTACGTTGCTATTAAAGAAAATAATTAATGTGTCGGTTATAGGGACACTGATGGTAATTGGGACATCTACCCTATATCTTTGAGAGCCGCGAACTCTCGAAGGTTGGACCAAACTTTATCGCACAAAAACTAATGCAAAACTTTGATTTTTAAATTAATTAAAAATACATATACTTTCATGTCACGAATGAGTCTTTTTCATTAATTTTTTAACCGCTGTACGTGGACAGTAACACAATTTTTGGTTTGCGTTATAGGAGTACCGCGTTACAATAGGTCCTATTGTATTACAAATAGCTTTTTCCCTTAAGACTTAAAAATACATAATAGTTAGCCCTTCACAACAGCAGGTTTTGGACTCCTGCTCTAAAACAATCAAGCTTTTAATATTAGACATACGCAAAAGTTTTAGTCTTGGCTTGATGATTCCATTACCTTCAAATTAATTTCATTTGCTATCCAAAACTTGAAAGAAAGGTGGCAGTAAAGTTATGTAAAATGAGGGGAAATACTACGAAGTCGAATTTGTAATACTTATGTTATATACACGCGTCCCTCTATTTACGCGGCACTTTATTCACACGAATTTCTTTTCACACGGTAAATAATCTATCGATTTCTGCGTACTTTTTACACACAGCTTCAATTTACTTACGCGATCTCACTTTACGAGGTTCTTTTTTTTCTCTTCCATTTCGTGGTAATTACTCGTGAAAAACAATATCCCATAAATAAATCCTAAATAATGAAACCGAATCAATACTTATAAATAGGAAGTATTCAAGCGACGAAAATAATTACGTTGTACCAATTACAAAGGGATGGTTGGTGGTTTTAAATTATAGTTTCTAACACCGAAAACGAATAAAATTTATCATAATTGTTATGAATTTTCATTAAGATTTCTTTGCGGAAATATATATATAATATACCTTTTTATTAGTTACGTTGTGCAGTTTCCTATTAATGAAAACTGCGTGGGACGGATAATTCGCTTAAGTAGAGGGATGGGTATATGAACAAAAGAAAATTATACATAAAGACTAAAACCTTTAGATACGTCTAGTAGAGGAGAAGGTAGAAATACGAGATAGGGTAGAAATATGAGATATTACGGTTTTGATCTATAAAGAGTATTGACATTTTCAATAATTGTTGAAAATTAAGAATTAAGAAGATTATAATGGCCTTCCATAATAGCTGTTGTTTTCCGTTGGTGGGCCGTAACACAAAGTTTTCGCGTGTTCATAGTAAAGTGAAATTTACTTCAATTTATTCTGAGATTTCCAATGAAACAAAGACAGTAAGGTATTTTATAGTAATCGTAGCTTCGGAATATCATTGAGAATTTAAAGTATATTGTGGTTTTAATTCTGATATAATGACGAAAAGTAAGACAGAAGGTTGGTAGTAATATGGAGTACTTGATTGATAGTTATAATATTTTTGGTTATAATTCTTTACTTTTGGGTATGTCTCGAATTTTATCGAGTCACAAAAAATGCAAGAAAACCGTACATGAGATTGTCTCATATGTATATAGTTATGGTAGAAGTAATTAAATTGCGATCCTATTGTTATATTTCATATGTGTATATCGTTAAAACTTCTTCAGTAATACTTCAACGCAGTTTAGCGACTTATTTTTCTCAAAGGTAATACTGTCTCATATTGTTACCAGAATTTCTACTTGTCCGATTTTACTTTAATTTGAAAAATGTAAGGAATACGAAAGTTCTGTAAGATGCCCGATATTTATGTTTATACAGTACATTTCACATGAAACTCCCTAAAGTTATTCGTCTGATTCTCTCGTTTGCAACTATTCTCAGACTTCCTCCGAAAAATAAATTGATTATCTAACATTCCTACCCTCTCCCCTATATTCAGAAAATGTTTTCCTTCGAAAAACAATATTCTTTGACATTTTGACCATTTCCTAGTTTATCCTGCCCCTTCAACGACCTTGACGACATTTCACGACGGGAAAACGCTACGCGGAAGAAGCCGAGACCAAGAAATCATTAAGAGAGCAATCTAATCCGCCCGTATTCAGGTTCAATCCAACGTACGATCGAACTACCTCTACCACCATATGGGGACGGCCTCTTTCACAGATTTTTCTTGCTTTCGATGTGCAACGCGATTCTTCGTCCACTTAGGCACGTATCGCCGATAACATTTCCTCCCTTCGTACAGTCCTGGTTTCCGTACATCGATCCGTCCTTTCTCCTTTTCCTTCTCCTCTTGAAACGTCGATATTACCGCGGTCGATTCACTGTAAGGTAGAACACCAAACTGTTTATAAACAAGCTTCGCATTCGAACTTAAAGTGAACCAGCCATGGTGCATCCCTGTCTGCTTGGTTGTTTTTTCGCCCCTCTAATCTCGGCTTTCTCTCTGTAGAAACTAATGGCCTGTAGTGCTCCGTAAATTCGATCGTCGATACTGGGGATAGCTGTTCCAGTTTTACACCCCTCCTACAGTTGACGACGCTTGTCTTGCTGCTTCCTCTACTTGCTGTCGTGATACAATTCTGGAAGATCGCGTGATCCTCTTCGACGCGGTGAAATAATAATCGCGGGATGATTCTTGAAAAAGTAATCGGATACTTTGGTAAACAATAGTGTTTGGTATACTGTCGATTTTTGGAGGAGTAATTTGGGGTTCCTTGTAAGAACAGCGTGGTAATTATATTTCTGTTTTTATTGAAGGGTTGAGCAATATGTTTGATGGATCGAGGATACAATTTCTCAAGAAGGTATTTAAACATACATATATGAGGTTCATTTTGAAAGATCATGGTTTAAAAATGAAAACGTACTACTCTGGGTTCTAAAGTGCTTTTATTTTTCAATATCTCCTCCCTCTACTTCAATGCACTTCGTTCAGCGATGCGATGTTTTTGTGCCATCTCTGAAAGCTATTTCTTGAAAGTCGTGAAAATAGGGTAAATGACCCACGTACTGTCACTGTTCCTATAACTGCCGCTTTAATTCGTTTATTTAATAGGAAAGTAAGGCATTAAGAATCGTAAGTAAACAAACTTTCATGCTAAATTTGGACTTCGCTATACGTAGCAACACATGGACGTTGTACATTCGTTTACACTTAATATTTATAAATAAATATTAGGGGGTAAATGTGCTGTCGAACATTGAAACGTGACCAATGTAATTATAAATTATGGAACGAGTCATAATTCAGTAAGGTGATAAGGTTTATTATATATCTTATATCTGTTACACAAACTGAATTGCTAATATATGTAAAACGTGTTTCTATTTAAATGAAAAGTTTTCAAGTGGCAGTAATAAGGACATTGGACTTTGTTGTACATTTTCAATTACGTAGTAATGAATTTATTATATTGAACAAATAAAAAAGATGTTCATAAATAAAAGAGCGGTTGAACAATATTATGCTCCAATCTGGAACGATCTTTATGTTTAATACGTTCTAAAATAGTTAAATAAAGTTACGCGATAACCTTAAAGTGGCAGTAATTGGTACATCTACCCTATATACGCGCGTATAGGGAAGCATTAAAACGAGATATCTCGTAACCCAGCCACAACGTTCGGTTTTTTATACCTCTCGTGGCCCGGACGCAATGTGTCAATATACACACAATATAAACGCAAACGCAAAACTTCCTTTAGACGATCGAAAAGGTAAAAATGCAAATGGTAATGTGATCTCGATACTCTGAAACCGTGTGACAGAGAAATACATTGGATGATAGGTCTATTCTATATCTATTCTGTGACAACGCTATCCCCTCCATCTCCAGACTTAATCCCAACTCGCAATCAGTGGCTAAACTCTTCGTTCTCATCTACTTTTTTGCTCTAGAGCAGTGTTTCCCAACGTGGGGCCCACGCCCCACAGGGGGGCAATTTGATTGTTAAGGTGGGTAATTCGAGAATGGACTCGCCCAGAGATTTAAGTTAACCGTATGGCGACTCTCAGACGCTACATTTCACACACTGTGGCGGCTCTCCTACACTCACCACTAGAGGGACATACGAAATAGGACTTTCTCGAAAGTACTCACTCGAACTACCTAGTCCATATATGTATATATACCGCCTTTAACCTTCCTTTCAATATCCCAATGTCTAAGAATAAGGCAGGGCCTGCTAGGGAACCTTACTGATGAGTCCACTAGCAGGCTCAGGACGAAACGCAACACCCTTCCTTTTTCCTATCCTATCCCCTCTCCACAGCTCCACACACACAAAATCGTATCTTAAAATATTCATTTTATTGATTGGTGTGGATTTCTATATATAAAAATAACTGTTGCCTGTCAGTAAAAGTTTTGTAAAAATATTTATTTGGTTTAGGTGTGTACGAAAGATTTCGTCAGATACTTTGAATAAGGTTAATATTTCCATCGTTGCGAGGAAATATTTTAATAGTTATTATCGTATTTTACACGGATTCACGTAAAGCCGATTAATTCTATGTTCAAACGGTGTTGTAGCTATCAATATGCAATATATTAAAGTACATAAAGATTCAATTATAGAAGACTAAATTTTGCAAAATACATATATTCTGCGCGTATAAATTAGTACAAATACATAAAACAGCATTCCCCAAATATTTTCATGCGAAATTCAGCATATTTATTTACAATGTTGTCCAAACGCGGACCAAATGTTTATAATGTAAAAATTTGGAAAACCTGATTGACTGGAATTACATTATATAAATGAAGAATATTACATACGTTTAATAGCTATTGTTGCATATGAAAAGTAACATTCAGTACATTTCTATTTAGAGCGGTACGAATTGTGATTTGTAACAAATATGTACTTCAATTGCATGGTTAACCATCGAAAAATGTAAGACTAATCATTTTAAATAGGAAAAGCTGTTTCAAAGTTATAACAGTTACTGGAATAGTTTATGTTGTATTTGAATACTACACTTATCAACATAATTATTGAATTAGAACAAGCAATTAAAATTTACTAAAACGGTTATTGAATTAAAATAAGTAGTTAAAATTTACTAATAGTTATCGAGTTATATTTGAATAAAATCATATAAGATAATATTCAATGGTAGCTCCAAATAACTATCATTTCGCGGTTCATTAAAAATTTAACGCGGTATAATTGTGGGCCTCAGACTATAGATTAAGAAATGGTGCTATACAATATTAAATTATTCACGAATTTGTCAAATTTCTTTAACTTCCACAGTTAAATGAATGTTTCTAGAAAATTATTGAAAACAATTTCAAAGCTTAGATGGTAAATGCAAGTGCCAAAAAGGTCAAGAATTATTTTCCATGGAAAAAGACATAAATGCTATCCTGGATACCGTGGTACTAATGGCACTATTACAGGTAACTCTCGCATAACACGGTACTTTGCGAACACGATTTTCGCACAACACGGTAATAATAATAATAATAATAATAATAATAATAATAATAACAAGTAATACGAGTATTACGCAACTTGTTAGCGAAAATTCATCAAGTGATAAAGACTTCCATATTATTAAGAGAAAGAAAATTATTACATTTTGGGACACTAGTGAAAATGAAAATGAGTAGAATTTTTAAATTTCTACGGTAATAAATAGAATTTCTATTTTATTTTCACCATCACAATGTCATAGAAAATTCTTGTGTAGAAATTTTATTTGTGTTTTTTATTTCTATTGCTATATATTATTAAAATTATTAAAAATATTTTCAAAAATATTCTGTTCTTTCTTAAGAAATGAACCTTAACTATTGTATGCGCAAATTGCACATTATTTCGATATATATACCTTTCATAAAATGAGCTTATGTTGAATAATTCTTTGGCTTACACGGTTTCGCGTAACACGGTTTCGCTTAACACGGCTTTAATATAACACGGCACAAGATTTTGTGTTAAACGAAGGTTACCTGCATAATAATTAAAAAAAGTAGATTATTGCTTAATAATTCGGACGCTTTTCTTAGTTTCATTCATATTTTTGGCTTTTACTAGAATTATTTAGTTCTAGAATTTATATCATTTACCATTTGGACTCCGCAATTGTCTTTAAAACAAATATGTTGTTTTGTTGTATTATATTCCACCTATAGTTACGTTAAGTAATATTACAGATCATAGGAGAATGTATATTGAAGATTATTAAATTCGAGTTATTGAAGTTATTGTGTTGTGTAGAGTAGAAATATGTTATATTTTAAATGATTTCGAAAAGTATATTCATACGTAAACTGGCCATAAATCATATTTAAATATTTGTCACTATTTGAAAATGAATGCTAAAAAGTTAAAATATTTCAAACCTCTTCTAATTATTGTTTTTAAAATATAAATTGAATCTGCACTTGCATTGTAGTATTTAAAATAAATTTTTGAACACACAACAGATTCTCATCCAGTTAGTAACAATTATATTTGTTAATGATATTAATTGCAATTTTTTTTATTTAGACATCGATATACGTCCAGGATACTATAAACGATCGATGGCTATTTACTCCGGAAAGGGTTAATTAAAAAAATTAGGTTTGAAAATGTTGAGATGAAATATGGATTCAGAGATAAGCTTGGATATATTGAAGAACTACGGGAAGATAATTAAAAGCATCGGATAAATAAGTTCATCTTCACATTTTAAAATATTTAGTACCGAAGTAAAGCTTGACGGCGACAAATATTTTCCACAACATAACAAATAACTTGAGAATGCAAAACATGTTCATTCAATGAAGTGGCTCCATGATGCAAAACATGTTTATTTGCTTAAATGATGCGAGAACGCGAACCATGTGTATTCGCTTCACGTTCCTTCAAATATTTTCAGAGATATGTCGCAATATCATTAAATGTAAAACTGTTTACTTGTTGCAAGAAATTTTAATTTAATCCTGGTATCGTTTATTGGAAATCTCTTCGAGCATTAAACATGAAACCATCATTTTTTTCTTTAACATGGTTCAATTAAAACGACCAGAACTTATTTGATTTAAATTGAAATATGCTATATATTATAAAAATATTACAAATTATGTTGTGAATATACAGGATGCGGTAGAAGTAATTAACAATAAGCGATTTCAATTAGCTGCCAATACTGTACTAGATGTGATTGTATATTGATCGATAACCGAATAGTTAAGACAATAGAAAATTTGCCAGCCATGCAGTAGATAGCTAAAATCTTTAGTACTCAAGCATAAAAAGTCCTCATGTTAATGGGTTGTGTGGAAAGTTCGTGCCGAATATTGTATTGAAAAGGTATAGTCGAATAAGCATAGTAAGAATATGACAAAATGATATTCAAGTTGTGACATGTTAGTACATATGTAAGTCTTCCAAATAAAATCTTTTCAGGTAAGTTTCAACTCCCGATTCCTATTATTAAGGTAGATAGTTACAGGCGAAAACGCAATTTACTGTTTAAGCTGAATTTTCTTTGATCTATCGCATAAAAACTTGGAGATACTTTATTAAGTGACAAACTCAACTTGAAATTTTTTTAGATTTTTTTAACCACAGACCCGAATTTTAAAACATTTCGAAAAGCCAATTCTTTGTTGAAGTTTTTATGTGACATTGTTTGTATCTTTACAGTTAGTTTTATAATTATAATAGAAGCATTTTGCGAACCCAAAGGCCTTTCTTAAACTGAACCTAAACAGTTAAATTAAGGTACATTCAGATCTAATCGTTGGATATTTAGAAAGCATTGTGAAATACGATATAAATATAACGTGGCACGAACTTTCCGATCAACCCCATAGAAGAGGAAAAACGCTGCACCCACAAAAAGTCAGTTTACTGTGGTATTTACATTGGAAGTGTTTTTCTTTGAGAACATGGCAGCTAATACTATTTTCGTTACTAGGGTAGATGTATCAATTACTGCCACTTTAAGGTTATCGCGCAACTTTATTTAGCTATTTTAGAACGTATTTAACGTAAAGATAGTTCTAGTTAGGGGCATAATATTGTTCAACCGTTCTTTTATTTATGAACATTTTTTTTATATGTTCCATATAATAAATTCATTACTACTTCATTGAAAATGTGCAACAAAGTCCAATGTCCTTATTACTATCGCTTGAAAACTTCTCATTTTGAAATGAGACGTTCCATACTTCATAATTATGTTCGTCACGTTTTAATGTTCAATAGCACATTTACCACCCAATATTTATTTACAAATATTAAGTGTGAACGAATGTACAACGTCTATGTGTTGTTACGTAAACCGAAGTCCAAGTTTAGTATGAAAATTTGTTTATTTACGATTCTTTATACATTATTTTGCTATTAAATAAAATAATTTAAGAGACAGTTATAGGAACAGTAACAGTACGTGGGTCATTTACCCTATATCCTACCGGATGTAAACCTTAAGACCCGAAACACGTTATCGATCCGGTCACGATTCGCCCTTGGTTCAGTCAAATATTATTCCACTGCTTCCTTACGTGGCATAGGATAGATGTCCCAGTTACTGCCACCTTAATCTTATCGCGTTATTTCATTTTATTATTTTAGATTCTATTTAACCTAATCACCGTTCCAGTTCAGAGCTTTAAGTTTCCTAACACTTTTTTTTATTTATGAAAATTTGTTCATATGTTGAATATGGTGAATTAATTGCTAACCAGTTGAAAATGTACATCGAAATGCAAACATTACTTTTGTTCCACATATTTAAATTCTACAGAAAGCTAACATGTTATACATATACATTGATATGTGAACGATTAGGTATCTTCAACATGTTAAGCAATAAACGCTAAAATAAAAGTGACGGCTTATGTTTAGACCATTTCCTATATAAACAAATATGCAATGTGTACGTGTTCTTCCGTAAAAAAATTCCAAATGTTGTATTAAAATCACTTTCGTGCATGATTTTTCATACACAATTTCACTGTAAAATAAAATAATTAAAGTAGCAATTATGTATGTACATGGACATTGGCAGTCATTTGGTCATCTACCTTTTCCCTACTATGAATAGCGCTCCAATTACAGTTTCATTGCGTTCAGATCGAATCATAGAACCGAGACTGAACCAATAGCGAACCACGATCAGATCGATATTGTGTTTCCAGTCTAACGATGGGTATGTTGGAAGTTGAAAAGGTCGAAATAAATTATGTAAGTACGTGATTTAGCTCCGCCATGTCTTTAGATTTCAACGTTACACCCGTAGTTCTATTTAGAGAGTCGATTTCCAGTTGCGCGGTAAGAAAAATGATATGATGACAGGAGTAATGTTCGAGTGAGAATGAGGGGAAGAGGAGCTTGGGGGTGTCTTATTTAGAGATGGTACTGTTTTACTATTTCGACCTGTGTAATTCGCTTAGAATATTCGGAGTTTCTAATATGGAAAGAAAATTTAATATGAACTTGGTGTAAAGTAAATGTGGACATTATTATGGAGGTATTAAAGGGAACTCAGGAGTTGGAACTCTACCGACAAGCTAGAAGACGCAAGGGGCAAGGGGAATCAGTCGTTCGCTCCACCTAGCCCTAGCCCCTTGAAAGAATTCTTCGCCACTATTGGCGAATTTGATTACGTCTTCTGCCCATCGCGCAACAAAGAAAGCGAACGAAACAAAATGCAATAGAGTCAGATAGAGCAACAGTGACATTGGCGTAGGATGTCTAATTCATAGGTTCAGGAGCGTTTAAAAATCTGGATTAATAATACCAATATAATAATAATACCAATTGCTGCAGTAACTTATTGGATTAACATTTTCCGACATATAACTGAATGAAAATAAATCAAAGAATTTCTTAAATATTTGTTATTGATAGTTAATAAGAGATAAGTGTCGGTAACCTCATTTCTTATTCGTTTATTATAATTTGATATTCGAAAATTATTAGAAACGTTAGTTATAATAAAGTATCAGTAATGGCAGTTTTAAACACTTAGTCAAAAGATGCTTATATTTTTGTTGTTATCAATAAGGTAATCACTCTAAATTAATTTTTAGATATATTACTCATCGTTTTATTAAAAAATTGATGCATGCTTTCATTATTATTTATTTTCTAGAAAAAAGGTGCTATAGATTCGTTGCCGCCGCGAATATTTCGCGTTGGTCTGTAAGCAACTTTAAGCAGGAGTTTGCACGTCTCGCTATAATTCGAGATCGTTGATTTCAATCCGAAACAGGAAACGTAACCAGCCGCGTATATGTAAAGGCGCATAATCTAAGCAAGGCAGGGAGAACCACCTGTAGCTTTAACTCATACATACATATATACGCCAGTAAAAGTTCGAGACAGCAGCCTTCTTCCTTCCACTTCCTCTCGACTCGCTGGCATCAGATTTTTTAATATTTCTTCCGTATAGAAAATTGCGTATTTTTAGGTTTATTATTTACCAATGGTTTACTAATTATTATGTATTGTCGTAAATTTTTAGTCATATGAATGACTTTTTTCTTTTAATACTTTCAGTTCTTATTAAAATATTGAAAAGTGGTAAAAGAAATACCTATTTCTTATGGAGGAAATCGCTTCCAACTGTCTTAAATGGCATTAAAAAGTATGTTTTTTCCGGATATTTTTTTTATTTATTTTCTTACGTTTTTAACCCGTATAACACACGGACCAAACATTTAAGCACATTTCGTTTTACCTGTACGACGTACAGATTAGGCACTAAAAGGGTTGTGGCGGCTCTCCTGCACCTACCACTAGAGGGACATACGAAATAGGACTTTCTCGAAAGCACTCGCTCCAACTACCTCGTCCATATATATACCGCCTTTAACCTTTCTTCCAATATCCTAACGTCTAAGACAGAGCCTGCTAGGTAGCCTTACTGATGATGAGTCCACTAGCAGGCCCAGCACGAAACGGCAACACCCTTCCTTTTTCCTATCCTATCCCCTCTCTACAGCTCCACAGGGTTATATCCGACGGTATTTGTCGTTGAATCATTAGCGTCGAATTTGACTTGTTGTTATTTTAGATTTAGATTTTACAGTAGAAACTGACATTTTTTACGTAATTTAAGATGTTTTTTTTATACCCGTGATCGAACTCATCTTACATTTCCACTTTTGAACTTGGAATCTTTTGCACTCGTAAGACGATCGTTATTTTTTTTATTGTAGGTTCGAATTGTAGCGGCTAGCTCGCACAACAAAAGTAACGTTGGCGTGCAAGCGGCTAGCATGGTTTATGACAAGCAAACCGGCGAAGCTATTTTTGAGAAAGCCGTTTTCGTATTTTTAACCAGATATATTTTTCTCCTTCGACGATTTGCAGACGGCCTCAATAGCAAATTGCAAATGTCATAAACCATGAGTTTCCGAAGGGCTGCCAGGCAAGGCCAAGCGACTCACGGCAGGTGACGACGAGTGACCTGGGCCCGGAGGAAATTCCGCTACATTGCCAAACTCCGGTCGGCAAGAAAAACTCCCCCACTAAAGCGCACCGCCTTCCCGACGAAACGCGCTAAGGGAGCAAGGAATACTAAGTGTACCGGTTAATAATTCTTAATTTTTTTTAAGGAAAACGATGTAAATTTGGGAAAAAGGAAAAAATTGCTTTATCCAAAGTATGCACCATCGCTAGCTATACATTTCCCCATCTGCCCTTCAAATTGTGGATGCCCTTCCAAAAAAATCGTTCACATTTTGAGGCGAACCAGTCATCGAGCCATTTTTCGACATCTTCGAAATTGTTGAAGTTTTTCTGGGAAAGAGCATGAGCCATCGATGAAAACAAGTGGTAGTCGGAAGGGGCGATGTCTGGTGAGTACGGCGGGTGGGGCAAGAGTTCCCAATCAAGTGCAGAAATTGTGTCTTTGACCGCTTTCGCTGTGTGTGATAGGGCGGTGTCGTGTTGTAAAATCACTTTCCCGTGTCTTCTAGCCCAATCTGGGCGCGTTTCGATCAATGCATGGTTCAAATTAATCATTTGTTGACGGTAGCGATCGGTATTAACAGTTTCACCTGGTTTCAGAAGCTCATGGTACACGACATCCTTCTGATCCCACCAAATGCATACCATTATCTTCCTTCCGAAGCGATTCGGTCTTGCGGTCGATGTTGATGATTGTCCTGGGTCAACCCATGACTTTTTGCGTTTTGAATTCTCAAAGTAGTTCCATTTTTCATCTCGAGTTACGATCCAATGAAAAATAGACTTCCTTTCATTCCGAGAAAGCAAAATTTCGCACACCGTTTTTCGTTTTTCCATTTGTCTGTCGTTGAGATGTTGTGGTACCCATTTTCCTACCTTCTGGATCTTTTCCATGGCATGCAGACGATCAGAAATGGTTTGTTGACCAACGTTCAACTTCTCTGCCAATTTTTGTTGAGTTTGCGTATCGTCTTCGTCCAACAGTGCTTGCAATTCGGCGTCTTCAAATTTTTTCTGTTGGTCCGGGTGTTCTTTGTTTTTCAAGTCGAAATCACCACCTTTAAATCGTCTGATCCAACGCACACAAGCGTCTTGCGTTAGGACATCGTCACCGTAAGTTTCCACAAAGATACGGCGTCTCTCACTTGTGCTTTTCTTTTGATTGAACAAGAAATGGAGTACGTGCCGCAAATGCTCTTTATTTGGTTTGAAACTAGATATGTTTACCACAAAATAAGATATGACGCTAACTCGAAATCGTTTGAACATCGACGGCGTTTTGAAACGTATTGTCACAGCAACAAAATAACATAAGAGTTCAGACTGTGAACACGCCCTTGCTTTCAGTGCCATCCAGCGCAGAAATTAAGAATTATTAACCGGTACACCTGGTAGCTGGTGGAAAAGATAGAGTTCTTTCAAACAAGCGCGAGGAAAATCAGTCTTCTCCTGGACACCGAGCGGCGTATTTCTATTCCGCCACTCCCGCGCATATTTAATAAAGCATACTTTGAAAAACGAATACACAGCGATACTTATTGAACCAGACACGCAACCACCCATACTAAAGAATTCAGTTCCATTTTCTTTGTTGCAGTGGTTACAGAAAGTATTTATACATGCTTACATTTATCAATTAGTCTACTTTTAATGACGTTTTATATTTGAGTTTTGCTATAATAAATTACGGTTACATACGACTACTATTGAATGGCGAGAAATTTAATTTAGTTGAACACAGTTAACATAGTACTTAAGTAGCAAAATAAATGCGTTGGTCTATAAACACCTTTTATCGTCACTGTAGGTGTCTACGTGTTATCTTGAGGCAACTAATTTTAAGTCCGGCTATAATCGACTTTTCTTTTTAGCTTCAGTTGTAGTTAAATATTGGTTGATCGAAATTTTGCGCTACTTCGTAGTTTTGATTGTTTTGGACTTTTATGAATAATTTTGTTGCGAACTCCGTGTTATTTTTCATTTTAAATATTCATAAGTAAAATATTTTGATAAAATTTTATCAAATTTTGGATTTATGAATTTTTGTCATTAACATTTTTCGGACTTTTTCTGTTTTATATGATAATCTAAAATATACGTGTCGAGTATAAATGTGAAATTTACGATATTAAAAGTGTTATGGTGTAGTTGTAGGCTCATAAAAGCCAGCGGACGTATTTAGTTATTCCTTCTTCAAAATATTATTTCTCGTACGTTCTAATCCTGATTATTAGTCAGAGAATTCAATTATTTTTTCTAGCATGCAATTAGGTTTTCCAAGTTGAAGGACTTTACGACTTCACAACTTTTATGATCGCTGTACGAAATACGCGCCATTTACGCGCATGCTACCGGTGGTGGATCGCTCCGCGTGCTTAACCATAACCGTTAGATGGGCAACGATATTTCAACTAATCAACTATTTGATGGTTACCCTTCCAAATTTCTTATGGACCTTTAATAGACCGATCCGCATATTTCAACTCCTGTAACGCGCCCACCTCCTGAATTCTGAGCTCAACTGCGAACTGGACGAAAAAATATATCTCTTGTCAGTCTTGATAGAATAGTCAACCGAATATTTTGTACCCAGCGAGGAGTAGTTCTAATCTAGAGCTAGAATAAAGTGTAATTTGAAGTTCGCCGAGTTCAACACTTTCAACCAGTCGTGTCTAAGTCAACAAAGTACCAGAAACAGGCGCGGTGCAACAAAAGGAGTTGGAAATAAGGTAATATACATATGTACATATGTATATTTGGATGTATCATCGCATAGGACGTATCAATGTTATATTGTACAAACTTTTCTGTACCTATTCCTTCTTCGCGAAAAAATGTATCTACTTTCTGTAAAGTAAATCATCTCTACTGTCCTTCAGATCTATATGACTTAATATTAAAATTTGGATGAATTAAACATAAATATTTACAATTTATATAGATTTTATTCGAACACTAATATTACTAAAATGTTATATTTGTATTCATCACTTCGCTATAATCCGAAGAGATACAAATCTGAAGAATAAATGGGGAGGTATAATAAAGTTAAAAATATAAATAAAAGCTATTACATTAGTTAATTTAAAAAAAAAATTGCCAACATACGAATTTCCTATTCTTACAATTGACCTACTTTCGAGCTACAATTACTATAGTTAGTAATATATACTAATTGTAAGTCATGCTGTAAAAATTACATATATACATATACTTTACTCTTCGGAAAGGGAGAAATGAATTGCAGTTATTATTGATCGAAGTATCTTCTTCTTTTATGTAATAATTGTCCACCTATTAGTCTATCATTTTTCAGTTTCCGTATTTCGTTATTGAATTTTCCAAGCGCAAGGATTAATCATAAAATGATTTAATATTTACGCGTCGCCCCTTGATTTAAAAATTAACAGTCCTTAGCTCATAGTTATATTATTAAAAACATATTTAGAATGATCTTCAATACAATAACAAGAAAAAAATGAAGAATTTAGATGTTTATAAAATTCAAAAAATATAAATTGGAGCCACGAATTCAAAAGACAATACAAGTTCACCTTTTAACGCCATGTGACCTCCGTTTTATTTTTTCCTTCATTTGTTACACCCTTTGAAATTTGTCTTAAGTCAGATTGAGATAGAAATGCGAAATCGTTTTCTCCTTTCAACCACTTGTAAGTCGATAGTTTTAATGTTCCTACTGATAGAAAGGAAGATTTGAGAAAATCTTGAAACAAAATTCAAACTATAAATAGAAAAGAATTAAAAAGAAATTTTTAATGAGAATTGAAAAAAGCGTGAAAAAATGAATGAACAATCTTTTAGGAGAGGTTTATGAAAAATTTAATTTATCATGATTACAAAGTTAATGATATCTATTAGGTTATTGCATAGGAAGACCACAGGGGAAAACGTAATCAGTCTACTTTTGTTGATTTCTTTATTTTTATACCATATGATAATTTTTTAAAAATAGCTGCAGCTGAATAACATGACTGGTCCAACTAAAAAGGAAATAATTTGATAAGTTAACGAATTGAGAATTAACGACGTAGTCAATTGAAAGAGTAAAATGACCATTTCAGATTATTCTAAGAATTAATTACTTGAAAAATGATTAAAGAAAGAGTCAAATTGGAAAATGAATGATTGTAATGACAATCGGTTTTTTGTTAACTTGCAAGAAGGAGACGACGAAAACGAAATAAAGACACACTTTGGATAATGTGGAATTTGTTAAGGAAGTCATCAATTTTGAAATTGTATCGTGTCTTTTTCCTTGTGGTCTTCAATTTAAAACAACAGAAAAGTTTCATCCCTAACGACATTCCTAACAATATATATTCTCAAGAAAAATTGGAAAAGTTAATAAATTTACCCATTAATTGGATAAGATAATGTAACTTGTCACATGGATTACCAATATTTTGAAGCTAGTTAATACTTATATTTATATTAGAATTGAACTTGCACCTGCAAGACTTAAAATCAATCTAACTAATCGTAAGACGAATTTTTACTCATTTTTGAATCTGTATATGATAGAGCTTCGTAAAAAACAACCCGATTAATTAATTGAAGAGAACAAAAAAAGAAATTATTTTTTTCAAATGGTGATTAACCCTTTGGTGATCGAAACACTTTCTCTTGAGAATTTATCGTTATACCTATCAAATATGTAGTCAGTAATAGATGTTAAATTGAAATTAATTTTTAAGTACACTCAAGTGGGACACGTGCATGCAGTTGGTCACGAAAGGGTTAATGGACTTACGGTGTTTTGAAATTCGTGACTTCGGTTGGTCATACCTGAGCAAGCTTGAGGTGGTAAGGGGAAGATCAACGTGGTCGATGACTTCCTTCGGGCAACTGCGCAGCCTAAACTTTGTGGTTTGAAGCTGCGCAACTGCTGCATGAAGTCCGAGCACTCCATCAGCGCCACGTCAGCGAAGTGAAGATCGCAAAGTATTTGGTTCTTAAACCTGTGAAACACAGAAAATTGATGATCCTTCGTGTTTTCGGGGGAAGTGTACATCTATTAGTACCAATAAAGTTTCTGATTAATGATGGCGTGAACGTGCTGTGTAACGAGCTCACGAAAGACTTTTTTGTCATGTTCTCGATCGGGTTCTTTGTTAGCTGTGATCCGATTAGTGACGTTGATTTTTTCTAATTCGTAGACGTCTATTTCTTGTTATTTGTGTTTAATTAATGGTGGCATCCTTTGGTGGTTGCATTAAAATCGTTGACACTGTTTTTATCACCAAGAATTCATCAACACCAATTTTGAACAACAATTTTGATCGACAACAGTATTAGCTGATAACAACGTTAACCGATAAGATAGATTGTTTGGCGTTGGCAAATAATATAGATCGCGTTGTGCACGTATGCTTTATGCGTTACAATTAGATTTTACACACCTTAATATATTGTAATTAATATTAAGTGTATGCAAAAGTTTTTGTTTTTATTTTCAATTTCCTTTTATTTATATATAATACAAATTCAATTCACACATTATTAATTCATTTTGCACGAGTTTTTGCCATCTTTCTGCCAAAATTGAAGCTTTTGCAACCATATAATAAATAAAAATGCCCTAATTTA
The DNA here is from genome assembly GCA_028830335.1 of Eucera pruinosa. Lineage (NCBI taxonomy): Eukaryota > Metazoa > Arthropoda > Insecta > Hymenoptera > Apidae > Eucera > Eucera pruinosa. Next base: position 2,542,334 of record JAMYCR010000015.1, on the reverse strand, counting down.
TTTACCGAAGTTGTTCCTTTCTATATTAAATATACAATTCAAACCGGTAGTTTCTAAATGATGAATTGCGTCAAATATTAAAACATGAGAATAATTAACATGTATATCAGAAAAGTTCTACCTATAATCCATCTTCCTTTTAAAATATACCCGAAACTTCCACGATAGCAGAAGTTAACAACATCGTTATCCTTTAAATATAGTGAACACACTTTTCATTTAAGGTGTTCCGTCGCGAAATAAATGGATAATTGCCGGGTATAAACCACTGCGCGTAGCTCCTCATAAAAGCCCTTCGATCTCTCGAAAATTTCGAGAAACATTCATCGTTTCGGTACTCAACGGGGGACACAGGTGTTTCGCAGCCGTTGCCGTCGCTCAGGACCTTCGGTAATTGCTCATATCGTTAGATCCTGTCACCTTGCGGGACACTGATAACATCGTGGGGGAAATCCACCCCAGGTACCAACATTCACGTATATATGTAAAAGTTGTGTTATAGGTTTTATAAATACGCGCGAATGGTGAGAGCGAATGGAATGACGAATGAGCGATGAGTGCTAGAGGATGTAAGAGAGTGAGAGAGGGAGAGAGAGGGAATAAGTAGAAGAGAACGAGTGAAACAGATTTGGAACAGACGAGTAGCTTCGGTCCACGCGGAACGGCCTGTATTCAGTACCACGTTTAAAATACATTACTCTTTTCTTATCTGACAGTTGTTTTTATTTAAATGAAAAGTTTTCTAGTGACAGTACGAAGGATATTGGACTTTGTTGTACCTTTTCAATCACGTAGTAATGAATTTATTATATGGAACATATAAAACAAATGTTCATAAATAAAAGAGCGGTTGAACAATATTGTGCTCCAAACTGGAACGATCTTTATGTTAATTTCTAAAATAGTTCAATAAAATTACGCGCGAACCTTGAATTGGCAGTACGTGGTACATTTACCCTATTGCTACTATCACATTGAATTCTACCTATACGTATGCATTCTATAAACACACCACGGTAGCCAGCAGCTAAAACCCATACCGAGTGAACTTAAAAATTGTGGCTCGTGTAGTCAGCTATCGTTAGTCGGTCGGAATAATGATCAAGCCGAAACCTAACCCAAACCTAATTACCTTAACGGGTAATTAATTTATCTGGCTAGATTCACGTTTGGTGTAGACTAGACCATTATTCCATCAGCCGTTAGGCGGTCGGTCACGCAGGTCCAAATTTTTGAGTTCACCCATTATTCGTATTGGTTTTCGGTCATTATAATATGTCTATAGTCACGAATAGGGATGGGCGATACTTGCAAGAAAATCAATTCTTAAATCGATTCTGAATCGCAGCGATAAAGATCGATTCACCAGAAAATCGAACTTTGAAAAATCGTTTTTTTGACAATCGATTCAAAGAAATTGGATCGAAATACTATTTATATCCATATATATACTGTATGGCTTATAGCTTTATCACAAAAACAGATTTCGTAAATCGGAGCTGACATGCAATATTTAATTCTTATAGCACTTCACAGCCGATGTACATAAACAAGTTCTTCAATAAAAACATAACTCAATACTAAATGTATAACATTTATAGCACTATTGAGATACCAATGGTATTTCATGATAAGATATTGCATATAAACTTTCAAATTTGATTTGTATATCTATTTATTTATTTAAGATTTGAGAAACGAAGAATTAACAATAATTTCAGTATACATCATTGTGGCGATTTTGAATCGAAGATCGATTCCTTTCAAGATCGAATATCCAAGAATCGATTCAAATGAATCGAAAATCCCTTCGAAAAAATCGATTCATCAGAAAATTGATTCAGTATCGCCCATCCCTAGTCACGAACGCATACATATACGAAACATTCGATTGTACATTGCCAACATTTTTTGCGAGTATCTCGTAATCTAAAGCCGACCGACTATTATTGGAACAGGAAAAATTTCATCAAAATATCGTCGTTTAAAATATATTCAAATTTCATAAAAATCGGGGAGGTCGTCTCTAATTTGCAACTTTACCTAACATTTTTATAAAATCTGTTACGTACGAATCCTCTGGAGTACCGAAACGGGCAACGTACAGCCCTGCGTAGAGCTCTCCCAGAGCGATAAGGAGCAGCTGCTTCTAGGAATGTTTCTAGCAGGAGGTACCCCCACTACCCCTTCCCCATAAATTTACGGATTTTTGGGAGTATATAAGGAGCCTAGAAACAAGGCTCGGGGGTTCAGTAGAAAATTAGAACGACGTTACGACGAAGCTCTGAGCAAGATCGGGTCAAAGTCCCCTTCAAACATTGTACGAGATACTACGTGAGTTCCTTAGTCGAACGTTTAAGACTCCCCCGCGATCGCGCTGCGTTAAAGCCGAGAAGGCGACTCTCGCCGTTAGAGTAGATTAAGAATAAGTGTAACTAAGAGTATCCTTATAATATATATCGATAGTAAAAGTCTATCAGTTCACTTTCTTAGGAAACCCATCTGAATAGTTACAGTAACGCAACCTTCGGTATTCCGCACAAAATATACCTTTACCGCTCGAGGTATATTGACAAACGACAATTCCAAAACCCTTTACCTAGTGGCACCCGGTGGTGAAATAGACGTCGGCTCATCCACGCATTTCCTTAAGTGGCACCCGACGGGGAAATACACGTCGGCTCATCCACGAAACTAACCAAAGTGGCACCCGGTGGTGAAACAGACACCGGCTCATCCACGTTTCGCCTATCCTTCGGCTCCCGGTGGTGAAACAGACACCGGTTCGTCCGAATTCCTATCACATCCTTATCTAAGCCTTAACCCTGGCTACTACGCCTGCGCGTTACCCACGCCACGGCAACGACAGCCGTAACAAATCACATACCAGCTATGCATAAAATGCTATTCCAATGGAAGTATCAATGTATTCCAATGTGCGTATGGCTCCAATTACTGCAAAGTTTAAGGAAAGGACACACTATCGTTACATCACGCGAAGTCATGCGATAAATAGTGTGCCTCTGCCCTTAGCTACCACTGTGATACAAAATAAAACTAGAGGTGTAGAAGGCTCGAATATTACGAACAGTTCGCGAACCGAAACTTCGATTTCCGAAACGAATAGAAAATTCGAAAAAACCGATTGATTTGACAGAAACCGAACGATTTGAAAGTAACCCGAACAACTCGGAAGAAATCGATCAGCAATATTCGTAACTAGATAAAACAACAAAACAAAAAGTTCAATCCTTACAAGTTATAACGTTATAAGTTGGTACAGATACCGTTGGAGTGTTAAAGCGTGTTCTCGGTTTCTTTCAATTCGATCGATTTCTTTCGAACCGTTCAGTAGCTTTCGAGTCGTACGGTTTCGTTCGAACCGTTTGGTTTATTTCGAACCGTTCGGACCTTATGTTTTCTCGGTTATAATAAAGATCGGTTCGATTCTTTCAAACTTTCTGTCGTCTCTAGGTAAAACAATATATAATAACACGCGACACATTTTGTTTTTGTAATATAAAATATTGGGTTGAACGGAAAGTTTGTGCTGAATTATATTTATATTGCATTTCACAATGTTTTTTAAATAGTTAACAATTGGATTTGAATGTACCTTAATTTTCATTTAAGTCATGTAGAATATGATCATCGTATCTCTATTTTGCCTTTCGTAATTGTCTGATAATATTGTGAAAAATAAATGGGCTTGAGTTTATTTGGTTCAACGGTAATATGTAATGCACTTGAAATTGCTCATCCTATTAAATTTCTCGTATTTAAAATGTAACATAAATGCCTTCAATATTCGATAAAGAAAAGAGAAGTAAAACGGTGATGAAGAAAATAAAAAGATCGTATAATGGTATAAGTAACTCATTTTCGAAAAAAATTGATTTGGATTACTCTGACTCTCAGGTACAGAATTGTAGTTGATAAATGTTGTGTAAGTAAATATTATTTACAGTTGAAGTTGTTGTTGATTAAAGCTGGTGTTTGTGAACTCTTGCCTGTAACTTTCCGTCCTTTCGAAAGTATAGTAACACCTCTTTCACACGGCAATTCGTGAACTGCGATACACGTATGATGGATGTCAATCGCACGTGTAATTCAATGGAAGCACAGACAAGGTACAAAATAGATCTATCATCTTATGGGACTTCATGTCATATGGTCTGAAATATCGACATCTAAAAAAAGTTGGAAGATTATCTTCCTCTTTATTACCTGAAAATGAATATGAACAGCATTAAAGTATTTTATCTGTTTGAGTACCACACAGTCAATTTTTTTTATATAAACGACATAGAAATACACTAATTTTTACTTAATGTTATTCAATAAGCACGCAGAAACTAAAAATATTCTTAATTTGAAGACAAGCGCTATCGCGCCGCTGGACATTTCTCGACAAGATTCTTTCAATGACCACTGGGTCTCAAACGGTTAGGAAAAATGTAAAAGCAAACGTAAAAACTATAGATTTTGTGCAATCGAAAAGGTAAAAATGAAAATGGTAACGGGACTATGTGGCTTCCGAGGCATGTGACAAAAAAGTACAGTGGATGATAAGTTTATTCTGTATCTCGCCTGTGATGGTAATATAAGACGGAGTATTACTATATTATGAATGGGATGAACCTAATATTTTCGACACACTTTTCTTTTTTTACTATTTCTTTTGTGTACAAGTAAAATTGATAAAACTTGAATTTCAACCACTTTCTCGGCGAAGTCTTTTGTTCAAAAACGCGTGTGGTACAGATAAGAAGTTAGCACTAACTGAAAAGCAAACGATATACTGCATCGGACGCATCACATTCATGAATCGCCGTGTCAAAGAATGGTTGAACGCATATCGTAATTCGTAAATCGTAATTCACGAATCACCATGTGAAAAGAACCTAACACTAGCTTTCAGAATTTCTTAAAATTATGAGCAAACGGAAAGATTTAATGTTGAATTTTATATTGTAGTTTTCTTACACATACGAAATATTATATATCGCGTTTTAATAATATTGCTTAATAAATTGTTTAATAAAATTGTGACATTTTGTTTCAATAATGTTATAAGTTTTTATCATAATAGGTAAAACTTTATAAAAGTTAGATTTATTTTTATTATTACCAGCATGCTTGTTATGCTATTCCTCGTGAAATGCATATTAATTGAGTTGAAAATAGAAGCAATATTTCAGATGGAAATAGATGAGATAGTACATATTATATATCTACATATACATATACGAATGATATAACAGTCGAGAACAAATTCGTTTCAGTCCCCAAATTAAATTGTGTTCCTATAGGTCGTTCAGCAATAAAAATAAAGTTATTCGTCCCTCGAGATATGCAGTACTACGGAAGCTGTACATTTTTTCATTTATATAAATTAAATAAATATAAATTTACAACGCTAGCATTTAATATTCATTGAAAACAATGTTACATTGTGTGAATGCAAAAATTTTGTTGGTTTTAAGTAATAAGGACATTAATACCATTACTGGTTCTATTATTCCTCTATTGTGTATTTATCATTTATTAGCGATTGCTTATTGATTTATTGAGAGTATAATATTGAGTAGTTATGTTAATTAGCTGATTATAACGGGTGTATAGCTATACAGGGTGCCAAATAACTTGTGCATTATGTGATATAAAAACAAATGTTTGAAAAAAAAGTTCTATGGTATTAAATGGGATATATTGTATCGTGATTAGATTTTTTATGCTTTGCTTTTTTATTTAGATACTTTTTACGATAGTGTACAAGTTATTTGAAGCAATCAAGTTGCTAGAGTCATTCTGTATATTGATAACTGCGAATAAAGACGGTTGGAGATGGCTGAAAGTCAATGACAGTTTGAAAGCAATCGTAAAATTCAGATGTGTCATTTCCTTGTCTATTTTTATGAATACGTATATATGTATTGTTAATTTGCAAAAAAGTGTGCTCCTTTTTTATTTTATCATCCACTTTGGTCACGACCCTACATCTATTTATTATTATAATAGGGCATCATAGCAAACGTATCTACCAAATTTTCAGTGTTCAAAATATTTTATTGTATTTGGATCTTCACACGCTTTTCACATTTTAAACGAAGTTAGAATATAAGTACCATCACAATAATTGAGTTTACTCACCCATAGCCTGCATGTAATAATAAAAATATAATAGAAATACGGACCAACTTTCGTACCATCGAGCGAATTCCCTATAAATGTAACGATGCATTTCGAGAACGATCACTGCAGTTCCGATTCACTACTTCGCAATTCCAGCAGCGTGACATACGTTTTACACGTCACGTAGAAATACGTTTCGTAATGGAAACTTAGCAATGAAACGGTCGTGATTCCTTTAACCCATTAATAGTTTGAAATGCTTGTGTGCATCGTTGAATTATGCATTGTGTGCTTTATTAAGTCAGTGCATATGAATTCATTGATCACGAATGACAGTTTCTTCGTTTGTGACGAGGATACAAAAACGTATAAGTTGAAAAAATAAAAGAATAAAGTTAATTATTCTTTAAAAAGCGTGTATACAAACTAATCGAAATTATACCGATTGAATCAAATAATTAGATAATTAGGAATGCAAAGAATTAAAGGGTTTGACAGTTCGAAGGTTTATAATTTTAAAAATTTGGAAATTTGGTGACTTGTATTATCAAAAACGTAAATATTCAAAGGTTTGAAATTGAATTGAACTAAACTCTTCCACACTTAAATCAAATTAAGTTGTTGTTATACTCAAATCTATAATTTTTTGACATAATTCCTGTTAAATCTGAATACAAAGAACTGAATATTGTGGATCATACTTTGTCATTTTTAATACATTGCTAACGAGTCTTTACAATTTTAAGAATCGAAAAAATCGATTTGATTTTTCATTTCCTCGATATATAGAAAGTGTAGAATATGCCTGTAAGATTTTATCAAAAGCTCCTTAAAATTGTCGAAATTATAAGACTGAACGCGACATTGTACGAAGTACAATTTAAATGTTAAATGTTAAGTATATTTTTCTCTGGACCACATTTTCCAAGTTGTCATACATGATATCTAAAAAAAAATTATTAAAACCAATCGACTTCGTTTTTTTTATATCATTGGGAGAATTTTTTGGGACACTAAATCTAATTCGAACTATAAAACTGAGAAATCAATATTTTTCCTTTATATGTGAATTTGGAAACATGTACGTAAAACTGAAACTCCCCCTTTCAAGTGACATATTTTTTGTTAATTTTTGCCCTTTTTTCATACGAAACTTAATATTCTAAGGAACCATAGTGATTATAATTTTACTTTACATATTTGGTTGTTTTGGTTCATTTCTCGAAGAGCACCACCGCATACCTCATAAGCATGTTTTCTCATTTCGATCTGCATCAAATTATACAAATGCTATTATAAATCGCATTTAATATAATTTTTTTGCTACAAAATTTGTGAAATATTGTTAAATGATAAATACAAGTACGTATGTATGTTTGAGAAATTTCAGATTTATAGTATCCTCAAAAAAATTAAAAAATTTGTCTATTCTTTCAAATATTAAACTAGAAAAATTCCGTAAATTTATTATATTATATTTATATTATCCGAAGATTCCTTTATTCACATACTTTTGTGTCCTTATTAGTTCGGATATGGGAAGTTCTATTTTACTTTAATATTTTCAAATATTTCGGAATATTTTTGAAAATATGGCTACACTTTGTTCGCGGGAGACGTCAATGTATGGACTACGAAAAACTTTTTAATAAATGGCGAAATTGATATTATGTTTCAATTTAACTCAAAATAAGAATTTTGATTAATTTTTGTATAATTAATTAAAGTACGGCGATGATACATACTGAAATAAGCATTGTACGAAAAGCTTTCAAAATAGCAATCATTGAAAGATAAAATGTCGAAATTTTGAAAATAATGTAGGCAATGCTCAATAATTAAATGAAAAATAATTGTTATTTTTAGTTGATGCTAACTTCAAACCTGGAGATATATGTACGCCGTAATTTGTTAAAATGTCAAGTTCATATCTTAATTCGTTTCAGAAATATCACTTCCGAGGATTGAAAAAATCTTGTTTCAGGTTTTATATGCATATGCGTATATGGATATATTTGAACGGCTACTACATTTTACACATCTGTTCACATTTCAAAATATCCTCTTATAAATATGTTCCGTATACTTTAAGCTATCCAGAACTCGAAACAGAAAATTTTTATTCTTTAACCCTACAAATAAGAACATCTGCTCAGCTCGGCTTCACAGACATTTTATTTAGTAGCTATTTATATTCTTTATTTACGGAAACAACATCCTTCTATGTACATTCTGTAATAAATATCCAATTTCTTACTTCGAGTTCACACAAGAAATTGACATTTACGTCGTACGTGTATCACGGAAAATTCCTAAAATTTATGATATTCACTTTCATACAATTCATTTTCCCTTAACTCTTTGGTGGTTAAATTATATAAGTTTGTAAAACGTTTGTATGCAGTACAGATAGTGGGTGTTTGATTAAAGGAAGTTTTATCATACGGGATTTTTAAAAAAATGTGGAAAACATTTGGCAGGTGAACTATACGTGTACACGTGTATTTCAGATACATATGAAATCGTGATGTCTAATCACTAACGTCGAAGATGTTCCTCAGGTTTGGGTGGGGGAATAAACTAACTGATGAGTGAGACCGTAAAGCTTCGGCAGGATAAAAGTTCCTCAGGTTTCATATAGTATAGGGTAAATGTCCCAATTACTGTCAGTGTCCATATAAACGACACTTGAATTATTTTATTTAATAGCAATGTAATGTATGAAGAATCGTAAATAAACAAATTTTCATACTAAATTTGGACTTCGGTTTACGTAACAACACATAGACATTGTATATTCGTTTACACTTAATATATAAAAATAAATGTTAGGAGGTAAATGTGCTGTTGAACATTAAAACGTGACCAATGTAATTATAAAGTATGGGACGTGTCATAACTCAGTAAACGCGATACGTTTACTATACATCTTATATCTGCTACATACACTGACGTGCTAATATATGTAAAACGTGTTTCTATTTAAATAAGAACTTTTCAAGTGATGGTAATAGGGATATTGGACTTTATTGTACATTTTCAATTAATTAATACTTAATTCATTGTATTTACTATATAAAAAAAATGTTCATAAATAAAAGAGATGTTGAACAATGTTATGCTCCAAGCTGGAACGCTTTTTAGGTTAAATACGTTCTAAAATAGTTAAATAAAGTTACGCGATAAACTTAAATTGGCAATAATGGGTACATCTACCCTAATTGTTGGATTTTTTTACTCACCGTCTGGCCCGTTTCTGGTTGGGTCCCGTGAGATTCAGGCCACAGCTGTTACATTTTAAGCATTCCTCATGGTAGTGATTGTTGTCGTACAGTGGTGACGGTTCTTAAAATAGAAAAATGATTTTTATAATTACTGTTAAGTTAAAGCTGTGTTAAATTTTGTTTGGCAGTTATTTAATGTCTTTAATTGCGATATTAATTTATTCACGTGATGCAGATAATATATGCAGAATTGATGTAAATATAATTATGGTTCTAATATATGAAGGTAAAGGTACAACCAACAAATTATGGTGTTTCAATATTATTTATTTCCTTAATCAGTGTACAAACAAGAAATAGTTCAATTGAATACAAATGAAGTGTTCAAAGATCACAATGTAAGAAGTTCAGATTTCAATTTGTTATTTTGTAATATTATGTTACAAATAGGCTGCGAATTTTTATGCATTTATGGAAAATTAAATAGATAAGGAAATACAGAATTTACGCATTATATAAAAATATGTGAAATAGTCAAATTACAAAAGATATTTTAATATTTGGAGGATGAAATCACCATCTATTTAGCCTCTACTCCTTTATTTTTGTTTATAAAGAAATCAATTTGCATAAAAATCCACAGTCTGGATAAAAATATCATCGTCTAATGGTATATCTACTTAGTGCATATGAAATTGTCGATCATAAATAGCATATATATTACAAATTATATTACAATAGTATTTTGGGTTATGACGAGGATACAAAACAAAAAAAGATATAAGGTTGTAGAGAAATAAATAAATAAATTAGTTACTCGTTGGAAAACATTATACAACCTAAGCGGCACTGTATTGATTAAATGAAATGATTGAAAAGCTGAAAATATACAAAGTTTAAAAATTTGTAATTCCAAAAGATTGAAAATTTGAAGTCTTGCAAACTTATAAGCTTAAAATATTGGACGTTCGAAAATTCCAAGCCTTGAAATTCGAAGGCTTTGGAGCTCAAAGGTTTGAAAATTCCAAACCTTCGTAATTTGAAGGGTTGAGAAGTCAAAAGCTTAGAAATTCGAAAGCTTGGAAATGCGATGTCTTGAAAAGTCAAAAGTTCAGAAATTTAAAATCTTGAAAATTTGAAGATACGGAAATTAGAATATCTAGAAACTTGTAGGTTTACAAGTTTAAGGATTTAAAAATTTTAAAAATTGTATATTCTCCACTTCGAAATTGAAAGAATTAAAAATCCGAAGGCATGGAAATTTAGGCTTATAAAATTCGGAAATTTAACAATTTTTTAAATTGGAAATTTCAGTTTTAGAAATTATTTTGATTAACTAAAATAATTTTAAAGCAAGAAAATGTATCCTTTGAAACTTTCTGTCTGAAATCACAATTTCATATGCATCAGTCTAATGTAAAATTAAAGCGGCGCGAGAGAATTCTTGATATTGTCTTGTCTTGTCTCGTTTTTCAAGACAAGACGGCTTCATATAATTCTCAAGACAATTTAGGATTAAAACTGCCAATAAATCGGTCTTGACAGTATTTCATCGATTGATTTAATCTTTTTCTTTAAAGGCGTACACAACCCAGACGGTTTCAAAAAACTGAATATTCTTTTTGTACATTTTATTAAAATTTTATATGTCTAGAATATTGTTTCGAAAGGATTTTTTGAAATTCCAATAATCGACATAGTTACAGTACTGAGTGAACTCACACGTTATATTACGCCAAATGGAAACTTGAAGCTTTAATCACATTTTTTCTCGAAACCATGTTTTTGGCCTGCAATACAGCGGATATCCAAAGCTATTCATCCGATTAATTTAAAATTTGAATATGTTATAAATTATAGGATTATCGACAATGATTTATATTCTTTATATCTTAATTTAAATAAATGTTCCGAGCACTTAAAGTTGAACTTCCTCAGTAAAAACAAGTTTATTATTTCCTTATTTTTCAGAACGATTGAAACATCGCACGCTACGTTTTAGATACCTTTATGTCTGTATCACGTTTGGTAATATGAAAATATATGAAATTTGGTATAAGAAAAGCCGTCGTTCTGCTATCCGAAAATTCTATTATCCGAAAACATTTGTCTCCCAATTAATTCCGATAATCGAAGTTCCACTGTATAAACTATACATATATTATCTACTACCATTCAAGTACATCTATTATTTACTGTGTACTGTATTTGTGATACTTATCATCCCATTTCAGTTAATCACAGTCAATTTTGTTGAAAAAATAAAGAAATATATCTTGAAACGATTTTTTGAGTTGATGAATATATTAAAATTGAATGTTTTAAGATTCAGAAGAAAAGGAAATGATATAAACGTGAAATAAACTAATTTAAGTCTTGTTTTTGAAACTGAAATATTAGCTAAGTGACGCTTTTAAGTGACACTTTTGTACGTTTGCAAGTGAGTTTTCTCATAAACAGGAAAATTAAGGAAACGAGTTTATCTCAGGAATCCAGGAAGAGAGAAACTTCAATAACGTGATTCGAGGAGAAGGGGATTTAGCAGAGCGACCGACTGTTTAAAATTCACCAAACGTCTTCCATCGCCTTGATTCAACATTTTTCACACAAGGCTTCGTCGTCGATAGCGTGGTTTCCAACGGAATTGCTCTGATGAAGTAAAATGGAGATTATAAAATTAATAGAACCTTTTAGAAAATAAATGTTCGCTAGGTTAATCCAAAATCAATAGAATCTCAGTTTATAACCGGTTAGAGTTATAAACTTATTAACCATTAATTAATTGATTAAATTTCGATCACGACTTATCAGAATTATTAGATTCGTTAGGCATTAATTATGCCTATAATTTTTTAAAATAAGCTTTACTGTGTTACTTTACAAATTTATTGTCTTCGTTTATATTTATTAGATTTATGCAAAAGTTTTAGTCTTGACTTGACTGAAGCAATTTTGTTCTTTCGCAACGGAATCCAAAACTTGGCAGATAGGTGGAAAATAGGTATACAAAACGAGGAACAATACAACGAAGATCAATTCGTTATATCTATATTAGGTATATATAAATAAAAGAAAATTGAAGAATAACGACTCAAACTTTTGCATACGCCTATTATATACAAAATAGTCATCATTCATTTTCCTTAAAGAAATAATTGTTTTCGTGAAATATACACTTATCGCGGAAAGTAAGTTGACACACATCAAATATTAACGAATAATCTGAAGTTGATAAACGTTTGAGGAAATAAGTACTTTATACCAGCACATCTCAACCTATTCGTTAAATTTTTACTGACTCGCAAAATAATGGTTGTTTCAAGCTGCCATTGAATATTGTCTTGTATTATTTTATTCAAATATAGCTCAATAACTATTTTAGTAAATTCTAATTATTTATCGTAATTCAATAACTATTTTGGGTAATTGTAATTATTTGTTCTAATTCAATAACTATTTTAATGAATTTAGAAGAAAAATAAATTTTTATTTTTTCCAAGTTTGTGAAAATATTTGATACTTCTATCTTCCTTACACATTTTCTCACATGCCTTTAGTTTATTTATACTACCTTTGGCAAAAAGCTTTCGAACAAACGAGATAATATAAAATTAGCTAATAACGTTAAGGTTTTTACGGTACAAATTGATATCATATAATTATAAAAACTAATAGAAAATTTATAGATAACACGGACCAAATGTAGTTAATAAAAATGCATCTAAAAGTGATAATCAGCTTCAAGAATGTAGTATAAATGCTGCAATGCAGCAAAGCAATCGTACATGGACGTAGAAATATTAGAAAATATTAAGTAATATAAATATTAAGTAGTGTATCGATTATTTCTTTATTGATTTATTTTCTCTGCTATATTCCTTTCCATAACGAACGAATATTCTTATTCGTCTCCTTTCCTCATTTATTTCGTATTAGATTTACTTAAACTTCCCATATGTTTCTTATTTCTAGAGCAGCGTTTCATACCTCAAAAATAATATGACTGAAATAATATATAATAGCGATCATTTCGAGTATATTGGTGTTCGGGACAAAATCATAATTTCACATCTGTGTAATGTCTTTTCATTATTTTTGTTTAATTAAAATATGAAACTTATGAAAAAACAGCTCTTTATCTTGTAGATACATAAAGAAAGGTTTTGTATTGGAGCAACTCCGATTCGAATTCGGAACAATTTTTATTATTTTCTCTGTTTCGGGCAAATTTGGGTAGCTAAAATTAACGTTAAATTAAAGTTTAATGTGCACTGAGTTAGTATACAAAAAATTACGGAGGTATTTTTTGGTATCGTTTTTAAACTCAATTCAAAGTTGATAAATATTTAACATAAAAAATTGGCGCCAATTCTTAATATCGTAAAAATATTTTCTAACAATTTGAGAGGTATTATCTTACTATATATAGATGAGAAAAATCAAATTAAAAACACAAATTTTCAGCAAATTTAGCAAATTTAACAAAATTCATAGAGAATTGTAATTTTTCAGCATCATTTTCTACGAGTTGGCAAATTCAGTAAAAATTACAAACAATACTAAAATGTACGTTCATCAATCAATATTTTAGGATATAAGAATTTATAAAATAGACTTCGTTTTTTTGACTTTGGTCCATTGCAAGATACACTGTGCAAGATCATGATAGCCATTTTGAATAGTTACGTTACTAACATTCATGCTTTCTTTGTACTAAAAAAAAAAGGAAAGTCATGTTATTTCTTTTCTTTTCCTAGTTATTAAATTTTTTCATCATCGTAACGATCATAATGTAGAGTGGAACGCCCCTTATTCGAGTATTCATTCTCCGAATGCCCTAATATTTAAATGTTCTACCACCGACGAAAAATATAACACAGGATTATTTATTCATTTATTTAAAGTCGCGTCTACCTTACGGTTACTAGAGACTACATTATGCTATGATATATTATTTCCCTGGGTTATATTGCATAAAATATGCAATTACTCTACAATAAAGTGATAGAATACAATATGCAGATAAACATAGTTAGCTATATTATAACTAGACTGAGAAAGTTTATGCAAATGCATATTTTTATAGAATTACATCAAGTATGTAGGACCTTGACAATATTTGTTTCATGATTAAAGGATCTTAAAAATGTATTTTTCATTTTGCATATGTTACATATTGCATATATTTTGCACATTTTGCACATATCCTTCATATTCTGTATAAAACTTGCATATATTAGATTTGTTTAAAAATTGGTTCGACTAATTACTATAAATGTATAAAATTTCGCTATTATGGACTATAATAACTATAATGTAGCTTCTTTGACACATTCTGATAGTATCAAATGTCGATGCCGTTTTTTCTAAAGTCGATTATTTCCGCAGGATTTGTACAATTAATAAAAGTATATAATGAAATGTATTAATTAAACAGAATTGCACGAATCTTTTCATCTCTGTAAAGAGTGTAGTATTAATACTTGCCTTGCACATATCTTGCATATATCTTGTATATATTTTGCATATTCGCTTTATACTATACCCTCATAAACTTCTGCAATCTAATTATAACCTGTTATATGTATTTAACTTTTTCAGATATTTAAAACATTTCTATCTATTCAAAGAACTCGTGATCTACTTTTTTACGATATCGTTCAACCTCACGTTGCTTACCTGAGTCATTAAGTAATAAAGGACGTCGAATGAGAAATCTCAGACATTCTCTAAATATTGCAAACTTATTTTTTGTCTTTGGTTATGATAATCTTTTTCTGCAAATAAATAATATTAGGGACAAAATAACAACTAATGTATTTTTTGCAAATGAATTTCCAAATTTTTGCATTAATGAAACGTGTAAGTTCATATAACGTTCGAGAAGAGTTATATGTAGATTGCGGATTTTTATGCATTTATGAGAAATTGCAATGTGCAAAAAGGCACAGAATGCACGCAATATGCAAAAATATTCAGAGTGCAGGACAGATTATCGTATTTTAAGGGTGGAACAACCCGCCATTTAGGTTCCACTTCTTTAATATTGTTGATAAAGATATGAATTTGCATAAAAATCCGCAGTCTAGTTATATGTTATATTCAGTCATAACATGTATTTATTCGGTTGTTTTAGTTAGTTTCAAATTATTTAATCTACCACCTTTTTCCATTTTTGTGGTAGTTGATGCATTCCCTTCTTGTACAACTTACGGAACTTCATAAACGTATTTAGAAAATGGAGCGAAATGTTGGAACCCAATAGAAATAAGTGGTAATTACTTTGTTGAATAAAATCATATTTTAACATAATCGAGCTAATTTGAATTCTATACTATAAATTCATACGAACTTTTTTCGATGTCTAATAGATTGGTAAGTAGTATGTAGGGGTGGCAAAAAATGGAAAAACGTCGATATATCGATATAAAAGTACCATTGGACAAATACACCGATGAAAAAACATCGATATTTGATATTTCTTCTCATGAACGTTTAAAATAGAGAAGTTTTAATGAGCTTAAGAAATATTGGTTTCAGGGTTTAATTTTAATATTTTTTTTATTTATCCCAATTTTTGTCAGGTAAAGTGTTCAAAAATATTAATTTGCTTAGCATGGTTAACGACAATCGGTTTCTTTATTGTTTTATTGTTAAACTAGCTTTGCGTTTCATTTATCGTAAAGCCTCAGCGCTGAACATTTAACATTCAAAATAAACCACTATTTTTTTAGTTTCAATACCATCGATCGCCTAACATCCATGGTTTCGATGGTATCGATTTCCAAATATCGATAAAAACATCGATATATCGAAAGAAAATATCAATGTATTGTTGTCATGCCTATAATTACAAGTTTTACTTTTTTGTATTATCATTATATATTTATATTATTATATAACATATAATTAAAAATATTATATTATGTTAAAAATATAGATATATAATTAAAAATATATAATATATATTTATATTATTTTTTATAGTGGTATGGCAAAAGTAACATATTAGTGAAGAAATGTCATTTTTTTACAGTACAACTTACAAAAATATCATAATCCCTTTCACATTACAGTATAATGACGAAGAAGATTGCTTTTCTATTGTTAAAATAAGTTGCATTTGTAATGTGAGTTTAAAAGAAATTGGATTATTAGTATTTGGTAAACTTTAATTTTAATATGATACAATTTAAAACGTTATATTTGCCTGAATTTCTGCACCTATTTTGTACATATCATTCACACAGTTTTAAGTAATGCTTTAGATTGCCTGATACGAAAGCAATTAATAGTTATTGCTAGCATAGATAGGTAGCGAAAAAATTATCTTAAACAGTATTAAGCCTAGTCGTGAAGCATCTTGGTTGTTCTGTCGGCCTTTCTTCGCGCCCTCGATCGCGTTCTTTCTCTTCTTTTTCCCGTGTTTTATGCTTAACGACCGCTCGCCGAAGGGTGTGGCCTCTGCCTCTCTTTCATTCTCTCGTGCCGCCGCCGTGGGTGCCATAAAGAATTCCAGCGCGTGTCGAGCGTGGAATTTTGATATCGCGGGACGACTAAACGAAGAAGAGAAGCTGGCGTCGCGTCGCGTCGTGGCGCCGGCATCGAGGGCGTGCTTTCGTGACCGCGGGAACGTCTAATTACACTCACGTACGCGGGCACGCAAGCAGATCCAAACATTTCACGAACCTTTCAAATGAGTCGTTGACGGGATACTGACCAGAAATTTACATTTTTATTACGCCATATGATAATATTGAGCGTTGGCGGACCAATAAGGATACTATTAAGAAGGATAAGAGATGATTTAAAAGGATGATGTTGAAATTTCTTGGATTTAGAGAATGTAATGAATTGTAAGAAATATAAAAAGCTGCAGGTGAATTCTTTAGATGGGGGAATGCATCTGTTTCGATAATGTGATAAATTATTGTATACATTATATGAAATATATACTATACGTACAACGTATTATGTACAGTAGGGCCTTTTATAACGCGGCACTCCTATAACGCGAACTAAGAATTGCGCTAACTGTCTCTGTATAATCCGATTAAAATATTGTTGAAGGTCACTCTCTCATTTGTGACATGACAACGTATGTGTTTCTGAATTGATTTAAAAGTGAGAATCACTATAAAAGAGAGATTCAACTGTGGAGCTGTAGAGAGGGGATAGGATAGGAAAAAGGAAGGGTGTTGCGTTTCGTCCTGGGCTTGCTAGTGGACTCATCAGTAAGGCTACCTAGCAGGCCCTGCCTTAGACGTTGGGATATTGGAAGGAAGGTTAAAGGCGGTATATATATGGACGAGGTAGTTGGAGCGAGTGCTTTCGAGAAAGTTCTATTTCGTATGTCCCTTTGGTGGTGGGCGCAGGAGAGCCGCCACACAACAAACAGACATATGGCCAAATGGAGAACACACAAATTCTGGAGAAATGTGCATTTGCATAAACATCCGCAGTTTAGTTTATATTAAGTGGCATAAACGTGTAAGTTATGATATGTTTACTGTTTTTGTAATACATGGTCTGTACGATGAGAAATAATATATTGTACTATGAGCTTAATTTCAGTTTCGCATTGTCTTGTGAAGTGGAATATTACAGTATTAAAAATCTTAAGTATTTTTTAATCGCGAACATACAGACACGCATTTTGTATACGGTTTACTTGACGAAAATTCTAGAGCTGTTGCTAGGATATATTGTGTAATGTTTCCGAATAGGTATTATATTTACAACGTTTACATCATATTTGTTATAACAACTTAAGAAAGCATTTACGAACTTTTTCTTATACATTTACTTATAGAACACGCTGCCAAAGTATGAATTGAAAATGAAATTGGAAACAAAGATGAACGATGTGATCGCGGCAAAAGCAATTTGTGCCTGCATGTGTGATCGAACTGCGCAGATGAGCGATGAGATCAAAGTAATCGAAACGAGAGCGAAACTTGAGCGAACCAAGAGCGGACCGATAAATAATGTGAATTTATTCTTCCTTAGTTTTCGCAGCAGACTGCTGAAACATGCTAGTTTTCTTGTGAATCAGAGCATGCTATTTTTTATGGTTACAAAGTCAAACGTGCTAATCTTCGTAAGAAAAATGAAACGTGTTACTCTTTGTAACGCATATCGAAATCCAGCGTAGTCCGAGCGTAAAACCAGATGATCACGAGCACGAACATTTGGTTCTTCGAGCCCGATATTATGAAAGCTATAGTTACGGAATCAACGAATTGCTGCCACTGCGAAACTGATTTGAAACCGGGATCTTAATCCACAATGTGAACCATCAATAATAGCAAATATTCTATGTCAAGGAATTTGTGGAGAGAAGGTAGACGTGTTAATGAACACAACTTGGTATGTTTGTAAAATTTATTGGTCGTTCGCCGGTGGACTCGTACTGAATCGTTTTCTCGATCTTTTGCAAGTGTCTGCGTCTCTGCTTTGCCACCTTTATTTATGGGTAGCTCGTTTCCTGGCAACGCGATGACTGTTTACCCATCGCCTGATCACAGTTCTGCGAATTGCGCGGGAATCGCTCCTTAGCGACGGATAAATAATTTTGCGTATCCATCGCCTGACTGTGATCAGGCGAGTCGCGGGCGAATCGCGGGCGACCTACTCCATAGCAACGCGTAGGCCGCTCAACGGTCGCCAATCAACAAATTTCGTTGCGCTGCAAGATGCTACAAATTGATTGAAATTCAGAAATTGAGAACCAAGAAGACCACAATAACAGGAAATTCGTATCTTTGCAGCAGCAATCGGATTATGAGTTGGACATTCAGGAACATTCGTATGTATTGTCACGGGTCGGTCCTGTGAATCCCGTAACACGCAAACAGGCCTCGGATATTTCGTAGAGGTATCCAAGTGTTGCAAGGCAGTCGTGTTTCGTAAAATGAGTATTGAAGACGGAGTAGGTATTGAAACTGATCTTTATTCACCTGTTTCAAAGATATTCCCCAACTAAGGTTCTAGTAGTGGGAGCAGTCTTTTATAATACCTTACTTGGTTATTCGGGTGGGGGTAGAGTTCGGAGTTCGGGTGGTTGTTGGTCGTGATTAGTCGGAGCCCCGTCATAGGGATGAGTCAAAACCTATTAATAGGGGGTAGAGTCCGGAGTTCAAGTGGTTATCTGTTGGTCGGAGTCTCGTCATAAGGATGAGTCGAAACCTTATCTGAAGGATGAGTCAAGGCCTCGTCACAGTATCGAAGATGAGGAATACACCTCTAGACCAGAGATTGAACAGTTTCGGAGAATAATAACAGGATTTATCTGAATCAGGTTGATCGAGCCAACTAGAATCGCCATTCAAAAATCCTTCCTTGCTCTAAAGCGTTTCTAGTTTGTGCTTGCATATTATCGTATACATCATGGCAAATCAATTGAAATAACTCGTCGCGGAACATGGGTTCCTTGACCGTTTGAATGTCAGGGATCATTGGAAAAATTTTATTAAGAAGTGCCAAGTGGCAGGATCGCGCTTCTATTCCATGACGAAAAACGCTAAGAGCCTTTTCGCATTGTCCAAATTTCACCGTCCGATTTTCGAAAATAAATAAAAAGTCATGTAACTGTTTTCACTGATTTTAAATAAAGAACGAGGATTGCAATATTCATTTTCAACCAGGTGACCAGAACCGGGCAAAGTAAAAAGGCTCTAAGCGGCACGATAATGCTTGCTTTATTTAAATAATGGCAAAATTTATTATTTATATGGTCTACATTGGAAAAAAGGTAATGCAGTGGCACTTTCCCACGTGAAATTGAAAGCGCGCGATCGCACTGCGTGGTACTCGAGATGGTAATGTTAGAATAGCTTATTTATTGAAACATCTTGAGTCTCGTGACCAGAGGCGCGCACCCTGCGTTCCGAATCCTGAAGGGCCCCGCAAAATCCCAAAATCTTTTCCAAAAACTTTAACCATGCCAATTTCAAACGCATCGGGCGAACGGTCATTTTCTTATCTAAAAAGAGTAAAAAATTATCTAAGAAATTCAATGTCAGAGGAAATATTAAATAATATGGCTATTTTATATAGAGAGATCGATTTACTTAAAACTATTGATTCTGATGAGATAGTTAATAAGTTTGCATAACAAAAGCAAGAAAAAAATTGATTTATATATTTTCACATTTCTAATTTTAATTTCAAGTAAAATTCTATGACTTTTTCGTTCAAATTTGTGATTATTACTCCTTTTATTGGTATACTATCATTAACTATAATTATATCTTTTCATATGTTCAACTATTAGTTCAAAACGTTGTGATTATTATTATGCTATTATTAATTATACTATACATATATTATATTAAAATTTCATTGAAAATGAAACATTAGTAGTACATAATATTTCTTATTCATTTGAAAATATGGTTAACATGTACTTTTATTTTCCCTGTCTCTCTCGTTTTTTAATGGACCCAATATTTTCGTCTGTGCCAGGGGCCTCAACCGACCTTAATCCGCTACTGCTCATGATACTTACACATAGAAGGATCTTTTCTGACCTTCTATTTGGATATAAAATTGTAAACAATGTGATCGCTTGACATTTCTAGACTTTTTAAAGTCTGTAACTCTGTCCACTATTAGAATACATACTTTATTGCAGCAAGAGCATCATTACACAGTGTATTGCTTCAATAACTCCATCAATGGTATTATTATTAATATTAACAAATACAATAGATATGCAGATTTCTTTGGCTCCATCGATACCTTCAGATACAAGATTAACAGCTTCTGACAATTTTGTAACAATTTTGTACTCGTTTTGTTTTCTAAGGACCTTATATCCCGTAAACAAACTTTATTATTATTATTATTATCTTCGGCTGGAATGCATGTAGATACTCTAGAAGGAAAAGACAAGTCATATACTTTACTTGAGAAATTTGGTGAAGTTCAAACTAAAATCGAAGCAATTGTAACGAGTACAGATTCTCAAGCATCACATTTAGACGAGCGCGATGGATTCTAAATTTCTAAATCTCTAAATAATTTCTAAGTTTTAAATGTTTACGAAAAGTCAGAAGTTTCGATCATTTTACGAATATTAATCTATTTATTCATTAAACAGAGATGCATTGTTAAAAAGTGGTCACGTTTCTTCTACGTGTTTAAAAAAAAGTGAACATAAATTGAATACACGATATGACGAAAATGACCAGTCTTAACAGAATTTATATTTTTTTACAATTAAATGCAAAAATAATCACATTGGTTTTGACATAAATAATAATTAAAACAAAATGACAAAAGAAATGACACTTACAACTTGAAATGTTAAAAATAATAACAGACTTTTATTTCAAAATGTAGTAAGCTCTTTACACTCGCACACTCTTATCACGTATTATCATTATCGCTGTTATCAATCGCTCACTTCGCTTTCAGTTGAAGTCATGCCATAGTCAAATATCCTTTCATTTGTACCGATTGCATAGTTTCAAGATTGAGTCTTCAGAGTAAATAACACAAATCCTTCAACCGTTTAAATATTATCGCAATATGCATTGCTTCATCAGCAAAAGATAATCGCGATTTTATTAAGCTTACTAAAGTTACATTGCCATGTTTGTTTTTGAACGCTCTGATCTAACTCCGATGATCAAAGAACTGCAGCAC
Organism: Eucera pruinosa; assembly: GCA_028830335.1. Lineage (NCBI taxonomy): Eukaryota > Metazoa > Arthropoda > Insecta > Hymenoptera > Apidae > Eucera > Eucera pruinosa. Next base: position 2,520,324 of record JAMYCR010000015.1, on the reverse strand, counting down.
TTTTAACATTATTCAATTAAATATTTTGTCGTGTGAATTATCGTAATTGGTGTATAGTAATGTGTAATTAATTAAAAGATTTTTTTTTATAATTCGCTATGGTATCGTTAATAGCTCATAATATTTATAAAAATGTATACTGAGGCAAAATCGTATGAGGTAAAATAGGGTACCCAGTTTTAGACAAAATGTATATCCTATTTCTTAGGTTTCAATAAAATGTCTCGCAGTTATAAACAAGTTATAACCTTGCAATCGTGGGGTGATAAAGATATGCGGAATGCTATTTTAGATGCTACAAATAGAAAAGACATTTACATTTATTGCCATGGTTTTTATAGCTTATCCAAATTAAATAAAGGTTGGGTGCAGTGTACAAATTGTTTTAAGTGGGCTCATGAAAGCTGTAGTGGTTAAGAAATTGCGAAATCGGATGATAAGGCTAGTATTTGACGTGGTACCCAGTTTTACCCAGGCCATGGTGTAAAACCGTAAGAACGGATCATATCTTAAATTGCTAGGTTCTTGTACTTGACGTTCTATTAAAAAAAATTAACATGTACTACTGTTTTAATGAAGAGTTTATTCCAATGAATTCCGATCCCAATTTTATTTCTACGTTAATAATGTCAAAAATATGGGATTTTAACGTCCCGATTTTACTGCAAGTTCCCCCATATTTTTCAGAAAAAAGGAGAAATAAATATTGTCAAATTAATTGTACATATACATACATATATATCTGTATTTATATTCATAAAGTTAAGTTGTTATATATGTAAGTTATTATATACATACATATATAAAATTCATAAAGTTAAATGCCGATGTAATAACGTTGCATTTATGAAATTGTACACAAACGTTTCAAAACGGTCATTCGACTTGTCATGGTAGCTTTAGTGTTAATAAGGGTCGCGTGCACAGATTGCGGGGCAAGTGAAATTCGACAGCCACTCACGTTTCGAATACGCGTAATCAATGCGTATTTTGTGAGGCTGAGTACCTGCTACAACACTGCGATCAGTTAAAGCTAATGTTAACTCCCTAGCAGCGTGAGATAATTAAGTCCCTTCAATCGTGCTTTAATTGTTTGCAGCAGAGGCACGGTGTTAACGGTTGTAATTGGGAAACGTGTACGAAGCGTGGAAAGAAGCGCCACGCTCTCCTGCAACAAGGTGATGCGTGTCAAACACCAGCTTTCTCAGAAGCGTCGGCTAATTCGGTATTATCATGTCGTATCTATTAGAGGTAGGTTAGGTCAGAGACACGATTTTCCAGCATCGTTCGATATAGGGTCTCAAGCAAACTTTATAATAGAGGAACTGTGCAGTAGATTATGTTTGCCATGCTTCACCGTAGACGCAAAAGTAGGTGGCCTCGGTAGAATAACTAATTATATTCGATGTAGAACTCACGTTAATCTTAATACGAAATGTAGCATATTCAATACGGATATATCATGTCCGGTCATACAAAATACTGATAACGAAGGTTTCGATACCAACAGGAGTTATACCTGCTCGCATTTCGATCGATTTTCGCGAGTCGACCTACATATTAATAGGAGTCGGTCCGTTTTGGAAATTGCTATGTATCAAACAGCATAAGATAAGTTCAAGTGATTTAGTGTTGCAAAAGTTATTATTAGGGTTGGTTCTGCGTGAGAAGATAAGTTAATCATCGGACACTAACTGTATGAATACTATTATCTGTCCTGCCGCAACAAATGTCCAAATAAATAGTGGAATTTCTCAATTTTAGGAAATTGAAGGCAGCCAATCTACGCCAACGCAAATTAAACGAGTTTGGTTTGTTGGTTGAATTGAATGTAGGATTCGCTTTTGTTTTTTTCGCAGCGTCATTATAATAAAATAATATAATACTAAAATTTGATATCGTTATTTTCATTATTATTAATATTACTATGTGATTTCAACTCTTTAGTAATATGATATTAATTTTACTTATATGATATTTCCTGTTTTTATTTAACAGAGAAGATAAACTGTTTTATGCCCACTGTATATTAAGTATAACTTTATGTTCTTGTATAAGCTATTCGAATAAAAGATTATTAAAGTATCTATTGCAATAATTTATTGTGAAAAGATTGTCCGCTGTATAAACCAGAATACCAAAACAATTTCATAAATATAGGACTGATTTAAAACGTTTTGAAGTTTAAAACCGTTCTCCTCTAAGCTTACGAAAATGTGACTTATCGACTTCTTCCTTTGTAGTCTGCAGATGCGAACTATTATTGGCCACATCATGCCATGTTTAAAGCACCAAACCCTATTACTATTTCGATGGTTTCGCAAAGAATTCGTTGGGAATATCGTTAAACAACGTACAACTTGTTGAACCAGCCGTACACAGCGAATTTTCTATCTTGAACTGTTTTAGCGAGTATTATATCGTACTTTCAGCTGAAAAAAATGTATCGACAAGTGTAGATCTATCCGTAGGATCACCAGTTCTAATGAATTCTACGACACTCAAGTAGTAACTCATTCATCGACACATACCAATCCGAATACGGCAATCTACGGTACCGCGGTAGCTTCATCGTTAACTGCGAGATAGAGCAAAAATAGAGCTCGACAGTACGCTCTTACACGTGTAATTGTTAATGATTTTTATATTGGCGATCTACTTACTGACTGCAAAAGTGTATCGGAAACAATACACCTATGTCACGATTTATCTCGAATATTAAAACAAACAGGGTTTTCGTTACATAAATAAGCACGTAACAATATCAAGATATTAGATTCATTATACAACCAATCATGAATATTTATATACACAGTTTATGTTTCAAATATTCATATATTTTGGAACAAAGAAAATGAAATGAAAATTCATAAAATATAAAATTACAAGTGGAGGCGATTCTTAAAAGACGTTTTATAACGGGAGCACTGATTACATGAATAAATTTGTTTCTAAGGGTACGTAAGATCAGGGCTCTAAAACTGTTGTAATATAGGTTTAGGTTATTGAAATAGTTAAAGAGAACTTTTATTATAAATAACTGTTATGAAGAACTTAACTTTCGGTCTATATCGATTTAAGTTAAAGTTCTTGCATTAGCTTTGATATAGGTGCAATAACCGTTATTTTTTTAGTTCTATATACGTTTCGAAACGGTTTCGAATGTATGTAATGTAAATTTTTGCTAGGTTTGCTATTCTTAACGATCAGATCAGATGTTGATTATCTTTTTAAAATGTTCGCAAAGTGAAAAGGAAAAATGGGTCCAAATATTGACCTTAATATTATGAAAATATATATATATATATATATATGTGTGTATGTGGCGTACAATCGCACACCACGAGTGGAAAAATCCCAGAGAAAAGGCAGCGTGCGTTTCCGCGGGTTTAGATACCTGGAACCGAACGCTCGGGCCCCGAGCGCAAGCAGGCAGAGGGGCATGGTCCCAGACCCGCGGCAACGCGTACATACTTTTCCCCACTTTCTGGGATTTTCCAGAATATTTAATTACCCCGAAGGGCCAAGCCTTCGAGAGCGTCGAGCTGAACCATTTTCAACCGAAGTCCTCGACGCGAAACGAAGTTCCATCTCGCAAATTCAGGAGACGATATTATCGCGTAACCGCACCGTGTTTTCATACTCTAGCTAATGTATACCTGTTATAATTATTATTGTTAAAATAAAATCAAGAACTGTTCGTAACAGTATATCCTACGTGTATATATTAACCACGTCCCAAATGTATATATATATAAAACCATCAAATCTTTCTGTGTTCCGAATTTGTTAATATCAATAAGAACGTAATATATTTATTAATCGATCTTTTCAATCTATGTTCTTTTATATATTATATATCTTCTCGTTTCATTTCCGTTGAACATATTTCACTTGTTAATGTATTACTGTTCACTGTACAATTGTTTTGCTGCAATGTGCTAATTTAAAGCGGCTACTAAGTCCATAATTACGAAACAAGTGGCTTCCTATTTGTTGTAATAGTACAATGGTATAGACTTGGAACTATTTCAGAAGAGATGGAAGCTAAAAAATAACGGCTATGGAACCTATATGAAAGCTGATGCAAGAACTTTAAGTTAAACCGATATAGTTCGATTTTTAGAATCTTCATAACAGTTATTCAGAATAAAAGATTTTCGTAACAATTTGGACCAGAACTTTTAGGTGACGGTTTTAAACAGATAATTTCGGAACCCTTTCAAGCCCTGCATAAGATGTAATTTTATTTATGCTAATACAAATTATAGGATGTCACGGATGCATTAGAGGATCCAACAAGGTACAAATACAGATATAAGAGTAAGTTTTGTACACATTTATACACATACGTAATCTTTCGTGAAATCTTACTTTCGGTTTATGTAGGCATATTTTATTGAAAATAAATGGAAGAAAACATTAGTATTTTAGAGATGTATGTAGACATGTTTTTCTTGTCATTTCGGTTTGATAGAACCGACAGAAACAAAGGTCAAGATATTTATGAAAACTTTATGGCAATCAAAGCTAAATTGGGCTGAATTTATCAAGATCCTCATATGCAATGGTCGACCTTCTGCGAAGAATTAACAAACATTTTCTGAATAGTGATACTACGTCGCATAACTATATACTATATGGTTCATGCCAAATTGCCTACCTTTTCGGGTATCCCAGGAAAGGTTTACGATGATTGCATTTACCTGCGCATAGTCGACGGGTTGTGCATAAAGTTACGGCACCATTAAAGTCAACAACCTTACCCCGTGTAGAATTGTGCGGCGTCCTACTTGTGCAATTCGCAGCAAAGGTCAAAGACGCGCTTCAGAATCTAATTTTCTCGCGAATTTTATTGGTCAGATTCTATAATTGTCTTAGCGTGAATCAAGGATCCTTTCAGTAAGCGAAAAATATTTGCAAAAAAATGGATATCTCAAATCTAATAACTATTGGCCTCTGGTAGTTGGAATCACATATTATTGTCCAAAAGTAAAATTAAAAAATTCGAAAATACCACAAACGATACACGTTAATTACTCAAAGTTACTCATCGATTTGAAGTCAGCATGAAAAGAACACATCAATGCAAAGATTATCCAAATTCGATCAAAAAGGAAACACATGTACTGGTTTTAATCGGAAAGAAGTCCAAACTCAATATACACAATAAACTACAAATTTATACATCAATAATTGAACCAATCTGGACTTATGGTATCCTGCTGTAGAGCATATCAGCTGTAACATCCGACACACTGCAACCTCTCGTTAAGGTTTCGCGGGGTTGTAAGGCCCGCTAGCAATTTGGTGACAATATGCGGGGAAGTTGACCTTTGCGAACTTACTCATTTAGGCCTAGTTGAAATAGGTAATAAGTGATTTGACGCAGTTACGTTCACTGATGCGATTTATTGTTACTTCTTGTTTTCATGATTTCGTGTTTTCGTGTGTCGTCTTGGTGTCTGTGTTCGGGTTTTTATAATTTCGGTATCTTCTGTGATTGGTGGATTTGCGTGTAAGTGGAGGGTGTTGTGCGTTCTGATTGGTGTCGGTGCTGTTGGGCGGTGAGTTGCGATGTCGTCCGGAGTGGGAAAGTCGTTCTTAACTATTAGCTATTGTCCGTACTGAGGCAGAAAGAAAACGGTATTTTTACTCGGTTCTTTTGACCGCTTCGGAAGGGCCTCGCGCACGTGGTGGCCAGAACTTCGATTTTTCGAGGCACAAGGGTAATCAACCGTTTACCGATTTAATACCTAGGTCTCTGGGACCGAACATCAGCAATGAGTCATATAAACAAAATCGAAGCTCAACCATCGATAGCTCTTCGCGCAATGCTCGACGCCTATGGTACATCAAGAATGAAAACATGAGAAGGACCTAAACATTGCTCCAGTATATGAAGAAATAAACAAACAGACCAACAATTACAAAACTAGAATTGATAACCATTGCAATCCATTAACCCCTTGCCTTACGAATTTTTCGAAGATTATTTACTAGAATGTTGCATATTTTTTTTATCATAACAGCGATACAAATGTAAAACACTAAAATTGGAGGGGAAGATGAGGTTCTAGGGAGGTGGACGACAATTTTGGTCAACCCTGGGAAACTTTCCCAGGGCTAGCGTTGGCCGCGGCCTACGCCACAGGAATTATCGTGTGGCGTCTGGTCTTCGTCACAGGACCCTGAAGAGTTTTTAATTTATGGCAGGGTACTTGCTATTGCGGAGACAGCTACGATTGCTAAACCTACAACCCATCTAATTCTAAGGAAACGTAGAGTCAAGTAGGCCATCTGGGGGCTGCCACTCAGATGGCACAACTCTAAATACCCCAAGTCACAAATAACAGATCTTTTTTGACCCTGTCGTAAATCTTCATTTAAAGAAACTCTAACAAAAATATTATACTTAATTTGTACTTAGTAGTCCTCAATTTTACCATCTTACAAATTAGAAGGAAATTAATTAAAGTGTATTAAAAAATACAGCGTGTTTTTATCGTAATTAATCTATAGATAACGCCACGAGTGTAACTCGTTGTTATAAGGCAGGAAGTTAACCAATACTATATACAGATAAGACATCCGACGAAGGTTCCGAAGAATACACCCAATACATAAATCCAACTCACTCATAGTACTGCTGTATAGATGCTTCCTCAGTACGTGCTATCTGTATCACCAAATATACACAATTTACCGAATGTCCTGATGGACAAATTGTAAAGGTTAATGGAGATACATGCACACACACATCTATATATATATATATACAGTGGCCCGTATTAATATTCGGATACCACTTACAACGAGATTTATCAAACACAGAAGGCCTGATTTTAACGAAAGTTCGCACAATTGCAGAATGTAATGTACTGTGTATGTAGCAATTTTTTTGTCGGTAGAACATCTCTTTGGCGGGTCGAAATCAGATCCCTAAAATATCAGCATGTTTTCATGTTTTAAATGCAACTTTGCCTGGAACTATTTTTGCACGAAGGTGATAAAGCATTCAAAACTAAACATTTTTTGTAAGAAAAGTTTTGCTCTCTCTCACACTGTTACGAAGAAACGGGTTAATGACCTTCAGAGGACGTTCTAACTCCCACAATTACCTGGGATACAGCAAACCAATACTTTCTTAACAATTGCAGACACAATTAACCCTTTACCTGACAATAACGAGTCACACTCGTGCTACGAATTATTCTGTACGTTGTACTGTACTTTAAATATTTTGTATATTTTTATATATCATATTGGAACTTATTCTTGTTTACAAATTTAAAGTTGCCATAAATGCATAGAGATCCGCAGTCTAGTCATAGCTGTTTGTAATAAAATAAGTTCGTTAGAAACAATTTTTATATCCGTGGAATGTTATCAGACGGCTATTCTTATCAAAAATTGCAAGTCCCAAAGTGATTATAACAAGCGGATTCCAGTGTATTTAATTATTTTATATCTGGGAAACCGCGACCTGCCAGAAAAAACTTTGCAACCCTTGTGAGTTGCAGTCCTCTAGTTCCGAACCGGAACCATTACGCACCTAGTTTTGGCCTATAACGGGGAAACGTATAATCAAAAAAGTATTAGAGGATATTAATTACCGTATGGGTAATTTACCTACAATTTTTCTAGCAGGTTTTTTACCTATGGTATCAAATACCATTGGAGCGTTCATGATTATAAAATGTGTTCAAGCAAGGGTAATATATGAAATCGACACATACGAAGTGTCGTTGTTTTTTTTATGGCAAAACTTTAAACGTAAGTAGATTTTTCAAAACAATATGTACTAAATTCAAATAATTTTTACATAATCCTACATACTTTTTGCATCAATTAATTAGTTTCATTATTCTACACTCATAAATATCGTCACGTTTAGACTTCCTAAATCTAACTCTTAATTTACTGTCAAATGAAAAATTATCAGTCTTAAATTTTATACATCAACATTGAACTACTGAACTTCTTTAAACGCAAAATATATATTTTTAAAGAATTTTATTGTATATTTTATAAGTTTATACTTCTATAAAGAATTACGGAAGTATTTCGATTCTTCGAGATACCAAATGTCAAAATTTTCACAGGTTTAATATTTTACATACGTGTATTATAGTAAATTCCTTCTTCTTTAATGTGATTCGTTACAATTAACAATTGGACAAAACTAAAAGTACGATATTCATCTCTGTTAATCTAAACCATTACAGAAACGAAATTTCGTATGCATCAACCTAATACAAATCTTATGTATATGGATGTTTATCTCTGTTTTGTAACAAAGGTTATCCTTATTAAATTAGCCGCATGCTTAAGCATCAGCGTATTTCTGAGTTGCTTCTGTGTGGCTCATGGCACATAGGGGACAGAGCTATTTATTCTAACAATGGTACGAATTTCATTATTCAGTCAATCAGGGACTACCTAACAAGAAACACAATAGCTGTGCCCAAAATGTATTAACGTAAGAATAAACGCAATCACACTTCAATCTATCACGTTTACCTCATTTTTGAGGATTATGCGAAAGCGCAGTTAAATCAGAGAATCAATGCCCAAGACAAGTTATAGAGAAGCAGCAAACATAACATTTGTAAAACTGGCGTAGCAGACCAAAGAGGCTACGAACCCGTTTTTATGACTTAGCCTGCGACCAGAGAACAATACGTGGCCTGCTGACCACATGCGTAGGCAAAAATATCGTTGCCAGGAAAACGGTATCTTTTAGCAGGCCCAAGACAGAGACTCCGCTCTCCACGGTTCCACCACTGTCATCCCTTCTCCTAAACATAATTTTTCCCCAAATGTTTTCGATACCAACACTCACGACGTTCAGTTCGCCACCACCAATCACACAGAGCAGTTCACAAACACGAGTCAAGCACATCACTGCGTTATACATAACACACATTCGTTCAAAGGCACCGACACTCAATCTGAACAGTTGTGATATTAAATCAAGGCATCTTAAACGTTTGCGAGTGTCATTTTATTTCCAAACCCACCCGTTACCTCATTAAGTTGAACTAAGGGCAGAGTTGCCAAGATATCCATCACAGCCGATACGGTGACGCAACAATAATCGAACAGCGGATTTTCCTATACTAAATTTCATATGTTTTCATACTAGCAAATATAATATAGACAATGATATAATATAAACCAATGATATAACATGATAATGATAATATAGTATAAGTAATATAAACAAATTTTGCTAGCTTTAAACTTTTCTGGATTTCACTGACAAATATACAATGAAACAACATTTTTTGGATAATCTACATATCTCACCCTCTCACAAGGTGCGTGTGAACAATAATGATTAGTCATACTGATGGGTCGTCGAAGGGCATAGAATTTTAACCAATCAGCGTGTATCAACGTGACTTGAAATGGATAGAATTCGCAAGAATCGATAAAAAACCGTGAAGTTCACACAAGTTCTTGTTTAACCTTCTACCAGTAAACGCAGTGTCTCGCGAAACCCGCGAGAGTTGCTTACTTCTTCCAACTATGATGCGTGAGTCAAGTATGCTTCCCCCCGTCTTATTTTATGTCTATCGCTCAACGTTTCGGAGTAGCTCAGTGGAATTTACTGTAAAATTGTTATTACGAGAGCAAGTGCATTTGAACATGAGGATTTGGTAATGCAGAAAGAAATTGCAACAGTTGTGGAAAATTCTGAAAGAAAATTGAAAAAAGTAAGCATTGCATCTCCTGCGACAGCAAAACGTTCCAGATATTATATTTTTATAGGAAACAATAGTAAGTATAACAATAAATGGAGTTATTGTTCACAATTCGTATGTAATAATAATGGTATAATACAAAGAGAAATCATATGTAGTAATTGTAAAGGCAACAAATAAATGGATATTTGTTTCTGTGATAAATATGCGTTTCTATTTCACCTTCTACGTATTTGACATAATTTACTACATACGGTTAATCTCCGTATAACACAGTACTTCTGCAACACGATTTCACTCTAACACAGACAATAAATAACAAGACACGTGTTGGTTATCTTTTAGTAATCTATTCCAGTTACCAAAGTAAAATAATAGTTTCATTAATTTTTGGAATCTGCATTTGTTTTTTGTTCTTACAGATGTCTTCAGTATGACAACCTCCATAAGCGGGCAAAGTTTCGTAAATATATGAGTGGAACACTTGGGGAGATCTTCTTGTTGGTAATTTATAGTCCCGTATAACACGATTTCGTATAACGCGGTATTTTTAAGTAATCTAACTATGGCGTTATGAGGGAGTTGATTGTGTTATAATAAATAGCGCTGCTTTTCAAACGTTCTAAAATAATAGAGTAGATGTCCCAATTACTGCCGATGTTCCTATAACTGACACTTGAACTATTTTATTTAATAGTCAATTAATGTATGAAGAATTGTAAATAAAGAAATTTTTATACTAAATTTGGACTTCGGTTTACGTAACAACATATAGACAATGTATATTGGTTTACACCTAATATTTAAAAATAAATATTAGGAGGTAAATGTGCCGTTGAACATTAAAACGTGACCAATTTTATTATAAAGTATGAGAACTGTCATAATTCAGTAATGGCGATACGTTTACTATACATCCTGTATTTGTTACACAAACTGACGTGCTAATATATGTAAAAATTGTTTCTATTTAAAGAAGAACTTTTCAAGTAACGGTAATAGAAACATTGGAGTTTGTTGTACATTTTCAATTACGTAGTGATTAATTCATTACATTGAACGTATAAAAGAATGTTCATCAATAAAACAGATGTTGAACAATATTATGCTCCAAACTGGAACGATCTTTAGGTTAAATAATTTCTGAAATAGTTAAATAAAGTTACGCGATATCCTTATAGTGGCAGTAATTGGTACATCTACCCTATCACCCTTGCGTTGGTTTGACCTTGTATCCGCCGTGCGTACGGGTATTTCGATGTCCGCTGTCTGAAGGTTAAGTAACATCGTAAACAACTTTGAGACTTTTAGTTTGTTCTCATTCGGTGATCCTTCGACAAGCTTATAAGTCGGCACATACGTGCAAGTACAGCGAAGTTCTAGCGTAAATCCAAACGATCACGAGCATTAACAAGGTCTTAAAGGTGGTAATGTGACCTCTTGCTGGTAATTCGGTCCCCTCATAATTTTCATATACACAACAAAGATACCTAGCAGCTAACAGTGTCATATACTTCACGTATTACCTACATACGCAGAGAAATACAGCTTTACTAAGTGGATTATACTTAGCACCATTAATAAGCATAAATAGCATAACTTGCAAAATGAAAGCTTCTTGCCGTTGTAAAAACGAAGTATGTATTTCTTGTAAATTAAGATAGGTATAATGTTATCTGTCGGAATGTGTTTGACAGAAGGTACGTAGAATTGATATTTATAAGTAAGGTCATTTAATCTTTTATATTTTTAAAGAAAACCTTGAAATTTGTGAAACTATGCGTCTTAATATATTGGCCTATCATAGTAGAATGTAATATGGTGCGTCATTTGAGATCATTTCATTTAGTTCCCTTTTTGTAATCATACAGGTCCAAAGCAAATTATGGAAGAAAATAGATATGAGTGTAATAACAGGACTCATAAGGGTTTGAAGTCCCAAGACCAACTTTGATAACGGCGAAAAAAAGAATGTGTGCAATTTTTGTTTATAAGTAATAAAATCTAGTTTATTGTTTCATTTTTCACCTCTAGTTACCAAAGAATTACTTTTTAAGGTTTCTATTAGGTAACCATTTTATCCTTACTCTTGTAGAAGTTTCCAAAACAACTTGTCCCGATAGTTAAGACACATTAAATTCTACTGAATTGTTCTTCTTTTGCTTCTGCCTTTTACCAGACATAATCTCACTAGATTACAGTCATACCTCAAATTTGCATGCCAATTCCTTCCAGAATACTCAACGCGAATCGATGTAAACTTTATATACACATACGTGCGAATTTCTCAATCCATCATTAAAAAACCGGTATTTAATTTTCTTTGCAAAGTAGCAATATTTGTATTTTATCAATTGGAATATGAAGATAAAGGCAGTTGTGGTCTTGGTACCTGATACACAGAATTAGACATTATTCGAATAAATTCTTCGAATAACATTTTATTCGTAGAATCTTCAAGGCAGAAGTATCACTGAAACCTATTTGAAGCAAGAAAATAACTAAAACTACGAAAAACGTAACAAAATTTTTTCGTTTCTATAAGGTATATATTGTAAGTTCATTTTTTAAACAGCTCTTGGGGCTTTTCTTTTTCTATTTGAATTTATTCGAAATATTATTCAATATTTTATTCGAATAAAATATGCCCAACTCTGTTGATAAGAATATGAATATATATTTTTAAATTAATTGCACTGTTAATTTTTTATTTGCATTTATATAAACAACGTTACGTTTATATAGGTTCAATATCTTTTCGAAAATATGCACGTGGATACAGGATTAAGTTTTTGAATCAAGATATGACGTCAGTGATAGAAACGACGTAAGTTGAAGTATTGCTGTAACTACATCTTAAACAAAAGTTTAGAGCAGTTTAAATTACGAATCAGATTTTAAGAAGAAATACATTACAGGCAATCTACATCTCCACCTCTTAGTTGCGATTACAAAAATGTGAAATTGCATAAATATCTATAATTTAGTTATAGTTTTTGATTGTGAGAATTTAAAGTATTGAGTATTACGAAAGGGGGGGGGGGGTGCCCTTCATTTGCTTCGCTTTGAGATAAATGTGAATTCAATTGGTGAAAATAAGTAACAATCTTAAATTTTAATTTGTAAGAAAATTTACGCACGTCGCCATAACAGTCAACAGAGTGCAAACAGTTAAGCCGAAACAAACAATAAAAACATAAACAAATAAAGATATCCTACTTGAAAGGATGGATCTCTATCTTCGAATCACTCTATTTGCTCGTCTTTACGCTTCGGGTCCTCCTTGACGCAGTGTCTGCGTTCCACGCATTCTTATAATCCCCCCGCCCTTTCATATACCCTCGACGTTACAGGCCTCGACGCTCAACCCTTCCGGCATTACGCACGTGGGGAAAGTACGCACGCTTTCCTTCCTCACTAGGGTAAATGACCCAATTACTGCCACTGTTCATGTAAATGTGCTGTTGAACATTAAAATGTGACCAATATAATTATAAAGTATGGAACGTGTCATAATTCAGTAAGGCGATACGTTTTCTATATACATCTTATTTGTAGATTCGAGGCGATTCGAAGCGTTCCAAGTTCCATTATTACTCCTGACTTTTTCAGTCCCGTCGCCAAATTTTTGCGACTGGGTACGGTTTAGGACAGGCACTTGGCAATCGTCAAACTGTGGTTGACTCATAAACATGGGCCCAGGGGTTAAATCGAATAAATCGTATCGGTTCCGGTTTTCAGAAATTTTCCGTAATGTAGCGGGTTATTGAGAACCAATTCCATGTGCAAATGTAAACCGATTGCTCTGATAAGAGCGGGTTTTCTACTCAGAAAATGAGAAAACTTTTAAATCTTAATCAGGAATTGCATTCCGTGTAACCGTATCTCGAATTAATTTTGGATTCTTAACTTATATATATATACGTACATAAATGTGTCATATTATTACGTGCCTTTCTCATATTTTTCCTGATTATACCGCTTGTTGTTGTTATTGTTATTAATATTACAGCAATATATACTTTATAACTATGTTCAGTAATCTTTTTATTCTTTTTTAATGTTATCATTAGCGATTCAAGCTGCAGATTAGGTTCGCTGCAGACGAGCCATTTTTTTACCGCAAGATCGTATGTTTTTCCTTCTTTTCTCAAATGGAAACAACGAAGACAGATATACGATCGTGCAGCGAAAAACCATGCGGCTGCATTGAATCTAAATTGTATAAAATGGTAAGCATCTGTCCATAACCGGCTCTGAGCGAGTTAATCGGGTTTTTAGCTGCATTTGGGAACCTTACTAGGTTACTATAACTTGCAGAAACCTTTCTTGCTTAACTGGGATACGGTTTAGGTTAGGCAGGGGGTTACAATCCCTGCCTGAGCCAAGCTGTTCCACTGCTACCCACACTGCTCTTACATACTTTTGTAATCAGCATTGGAAGATGTCAATATATCATTCTTTGTCTCATTATAATTAACTAGTTGAAAGTAACTGAAGAAGTTGACTAGAGTTACGTAATAGCCTGTGAGACGTTCTGACTGAAAAAGCTGGTGTAAATGATCATTCTTATATCTCTTCTTTATAAAATATCCAAATTCATAAATGTAAAATCTTCAGTAATTTCTTTTCCTGAAATTTTATGCATGTATTACCTTTTACTTCTGAATTAATTTAACTGTGAAATAATATTTTATTGTATCATTCTGCTTCATTCCAGATTTATACTCAAGAAGTGAAAATTTATGTGTTTATAATCGTGGTAACATTAATGAACGATAAAGTTATGAAATTGTTGAGTCTTAACGTAGCATTGTGAAATGGTTGTATTATTAAATAAATCGCTGTGGAAAATATAAAGGAGTATGCAACTAAAAGTGAATGAACAAAGAAATCATTTTTACTATTTATTTACTTGTTTACATTTTTTAAATAGTAGCCCAAAAGAAGAGCAAGCCGTGAGCCCATCTCGATGTAAAGACTATTGAAAATATGTTATTTTCTTAATATAGAGCATTTAAAGAGAAGTCATTTGTTGTTGTTTATACTTTTAAAATAATTTAATTAATAAAGGAGAAGCGCTTTTGATGTAGTAACGATATCACTTAATAAACTTTTAGTTTTTCGGCTCGAAACTTGATCTTTCTGGGGTTAATAGTTGTGTTCAAAAATGAGGTGGTAGGTAGTGTAGACGGTTGGCCCTTTTGCCTGCCCTTATACTTTGGGGCCTGCTGACAATTTTATGGACGCGTGACTAACGGACCACGCTGACCTGCGTCACGGATGTCCTCAAGCGAGGAGCTTTCCTTTTTGGAAAGCAATTGAGAAGTCAGTTAGTTGCCGTTCCTCCTTAGAGTCACATCGCCTAGACAATAAACGTATTTAACCCGACTACGGACTTAGTTTTTATTTTAGTAGCCCTACAGTAGGATGGAGTTTTGTTGAAAAAAATAGTTAATGGCGGTTTATATTTCTTCAAGAAGTAAGCTGTGCTGGTGAATTTACGTTTTCATTATTCTGTATAGGAATTTGATGCAACATGTAGGGGATAACAAGTTAGAGGTACATAAATAGTGACCTGAATGAAGGTAATTCGCCTTTCGAGGATTTTTGAACAGTTAAATGGCTTGTGCACTAAATTGTACTAAATTTTGATACACATTACGTTAGAATGATGTACTAAATTATTGTAACTTTAAGCTATAAAATTTTGTTACATTATATGCTTTGTGTATATAAAGTTGTTCATTTCTGTGAAAGGAGGATGGAATTCTTGATGATTTGATTGGTGGTTAGGATAGCGTTAGATTTAGAATGAAAGTTTATGTTAAGTATAATGTATGTTCTACGTTTTTAAATTATTATATTTTTATAAAGAGGCTTGATCGGTTAGGTGAAATGTGTGTGCAGCTGAGATAGAGGAAGATGTAAGATAAAAGTTTTGTTTTAAGTTTTTCTATTAAGTTCATATAAATTCTATGTTTTAAAGTATTTCAATTTATCGAAAGATGCTATTAATTAGAATAAAATTAAGGAAGTGTGTAACCGGAGGTCACCCTAATCCAAAAGGTGTGGATTATGTACAATAAATAAATAAATAAATTATTGTAAATTTTTATGAATGAAGAATGGTTTTAAAAAACGAATAAAGTTAGTGTTGCTTATAATTATTTGAGCGACAAAGATTTTAAACGTTTTTTTGATTTTGTTATAAAGGGTAGGTATATATACATTTTGTACACTATTGTATTATTAGGCTAAATTAATCTTCATTAGAATAATTGACACTGTTTTTCATTGTCAATCGATTGTAACTATACGCATCTTATATCTAAGCTACCGAAACAGCTTATATTAGTTTACGAAATCTTTCCGATAGTTAAAAGCGGATTTAGGTACAAATTAAGTAGACTATAGTCTAGTTTTAGGTTTCTTTTTATATACGGTATAAAATCACCCGATTTTAATTCAGGGGAACTCAACAAACTCGTATTTCGAGAGAAACGATTTTCACCAGCACCGTAAACACTTTAACAATTTTTTTTCTACAAAAACTGAATATCTATACGGAAAAGAAGATCGAAATTCACAAAATGGTGAAACAGAAACGTGCGTTAAGTGCCATAAATCAATTTAATACCAATTAACGAAACGTGACCAAATATTCATTATTTCTTGTATACTGTATTACTTCAACTAAAATGAGCATTTGGTTGGGGGAAGGAACGAATGTAATAGCCTAGGGCAGGAAAAATTGAAATCTGCTATGAACAGCAGTGTGTGTGTAACATATTATATGTGCTAGAAATGTCAGATTGTTTTATATCAAGACAAAATTATTTTATCTTAGCATTCAATATAATAAATCTTGTACTACATAGGAAAATAGATTTCGATTATTATGGTAAACTAAATAAATTATGTAATAAAAATTTACCCCTCGCTAGAAGAAACAAGGAATATTTCATAAAATGTCATATAATCTCTTTTTAATTGAACAAAGAGGAAGTGTAGATCAAATGAAGTGAATTCCACATTTTAATTGGAAGTGTTTATGTAACGTAATATGCAAAACCTTTTACGTATATTATCTGTATTACGTACATACATGTAATGTAATTTTATCAAATGGAACTAAAAATTTCATTTCAGTAAAACGTTTGATATTTCTCTTTGAATAAAAATAACTATATCATACAAAACACATATAGGTGCGCACATGTGTACAGATACATAAAGTTGGAAATTTTACATCCATACTAGAAAATTGTGTCCTTCATAAAACAAATGTTGCAATAAATTATAATTTCAAGGAAAAACTGCAAAATACCGTATTTGATGCAAGGGAAATATACAAAAGGGTCCTGTAAAATCCTAAAAGATGCATTTTTCTGTCTTCGTAGGACAGTCTCTTAAGCTAAAATGTAATAATTTTAAAACACACACCTCTACAGAGAACTTATAAAGTTACATAAAAAAGGCTCAAAATTTCATAAGAAAAATGAATAGGAAATCATAATTGGAATATATTTTCTAAGCAAATTAATATTTTGAAAAAACAGCTTGCATAGCTACGTTTATGGTTAAAAATTGTACAAGTTTTATTTAAATAATTGTTTTCTACGACAAATAATTTTCGAGATATTATGTCAAACGTGTTTTTCATCTCAAAGCGCTTCAGAGAGCTGCCTGCGCTCCATAAACATCGTCAATTGCCGATAAAAGGAAATATAAACAAATGCTGGTACAATAAAACAATTTTTCGATAATTATTTCCTTTAATAGGTTCAGCAAAATCGATGAGTAACAGCTGGAAACCTTATTTATTAAATAAAGAAATATACCATATATTATATAAATGACATAATACTATTTGACTTATTTATACTTAATTTCTATGACTCTTGTGCTGTTCCACAATTTTCAACGAAACTCTTCAGATAATCTTGTCTTAGATAAAAAAAATATACTACATGAAAGGCCATAAAGAAGCGCATAAAACGAAGGATCTATTCAAGTTTATATTACGATACATTAATCCAGAATTCAATAATGTCACACGCGAGAACAAATCGCGTAAAGCAGAAATCGTTTCCATCGAACTGGATAAAGCTTACTACAGTGGAACAGGAAATTGTTGATGCAAAGTCCGGAGAAGCTCAAGTTTCCAGTTTAATCGATAGTACCATTAGAACAAAATGAAGTATCACAGAAGCTTGTCTCATGCCTGTTTATTACAGCTACAACGTCACACTTACACAAAAACTCGAGATCTGCACACCTAAACACGTATAGAAGCCTGTTCAAGGGTTAACGCTCTCGTAAGCAGGAAGTGAAGTTTACGTGCTGATTCGCGACACGATAAACGAGATAAAGTTCGAAACTTATAAAACTTGCTCGATAAAGTCCGATTAATTAAGATTCCCGGTGGATATAATAAAGTGTAATTCGTCGAAATACCCGAGGGAAGGCAGGCAATTTTAATATTGCTTCTGTAAATTATTTACATAAATTTGCTTATGGATCTCAAAACTGTTCCTCTCGAAGATCTTAAAAAATTTGATACTAACAGGGTGGTATTCAATCGATGCAGAAAAATGAGAAAATTCGTTCGATGAATGTAAAATAAGATGCTGGAGACTATAAGAATAACGAATGGTCACATTAGTTAATAAATATAGAAAAATGCTAAATTGTTTATAATTAATAAATTAGTTAATGAGGAATAATTATTCCATGTGAATATTTTCTGTTCTTAATATTTAATATTCTAAAATAAAGATAACGTACCAATTCTTCTAACGGTAATTGTTCTATTCACTCTACACGTTATAATTAGTTAGAGAAGAATGTTAATAAATAGATTGTAACAGTATGATGAATTCGTTAAGAAATTCTAGTGAAATATGCGAAAAGGTTTTTGACCTACCGTGTATTTTAAATATTATTTATGAGAACAATAACTAATGAATTTTATTAAACAGACAAGATAAAAACGAACATATTCATTTACATTTTATAACTATAGTTGTTAATGATTATTAATTCCTATGAATGCCTTATTTCTATTTTCAGACATTATGAATCTAACAAAAGGCAAATGACTTAGATTACTATCAATATAAATGTAAATGATATTATATTTAAATACACAATTATGAATTTCATTTAATTATTCAACGTTTGACAATTTCACATTATTATAACGTAAGACGATGTATAGATTACACAACAAGTGACAAATTCGATTTTGTTTGAATATTTAACTTAAACTACCTTCATAGTGCGCTGTTTTAATACAGCAGCTACATACAAGAGAAAACCGGGGTAAAACCAGAACGTTAAGGGTAAAACTCCATATATTTGACATTATTAAAGTAATAATAAAATTGCTATTGGAATTCATTGGAATAAGTTATACATTTACATACTTTATTATACAGTACTATACGACCATTTTTTGTAATGGAACGACAAATACAAAACGTAGCAATTTAAAATATGATCCGTTTTCACAGTTTTACTCCATGACCCGGTAAAACTGGGTATCACATCAAATAACCTATATTTAATGTGGATGAACTATAAAAAACCGTGGCAATAAATGAAAATGTCTTTTCCGTTTGTAACATCCAAAACAGCATTCCACATATCTTTATCATCCCACGATTGCAATGTTGTAACACGTTCGTATTTGCGAGACATTTTACTAAAGCTTAAGAAATAGCATGTGTACATTTTGTCCAAAACTGGGTACCCTATTTTACACCACATTTTGTGATTTTGTCTCAATATACAAGTTTGTAAATATTATGAGTTACCAACAATACCATAACGAATTATAAAAAAAACCTTTTAATTAATTACATTTTAGTACACAACGATTAAGATAATTCACACGAAAAAATATTTACTTCAACAATGTTAAGAGTGCTGAAGTTCGTTGACCATCGAAAATTAAATCAGAGCGTCGAGAAACAAACAAGTCAATGTAACTCTAGTCAGCATCATAATATCGCGAAAATATTTTGTTGATGTAACAATGCATATTGTGAAAATATGTCATTGCAACAACGCAGGAGAAATTCAAAATCACTTTAAAAATAACACAACGTCCTGGTTTTACCTAGGTAGACGGTTTTGGCCGGATTTCCCCTACGTACGAAAACTATTTTATCAGAATAACAGGAGATGCTCTAAATTTGACTAAAAAGTAAATACAGCTTAGAACTTCACAATTTATGCTATATTAGAGGCTTAATATGAAAAACAATGGATATTCTAAAACTTTGTAATGTAAACGTTATATTGATATTTCGGGATATCTTTCGAAGCAATTAATTTTTATTCTACCCTTTTTCGCTCTTAAAAACGAAACCGAAAAAGGAGGAAGGAAAAATAAACTTTATCACAGCTATATTGATTGGAACTTATAGAAACAGTCTATTCGACAAAGAGAACTGGAAAATAATCGTAAGTTCTATGACAATGGATACTGTCGTGTGAAAGTTTATGGCATAAATAAGGAAACTTCTCCCGTTACAGCCATTGAGAGCTTTAGTCTGTAAAAGATGTTAGTAACGACACGGCGAGCGAAAACGGAGGGAATTAGAAGGTATGAAATTGCGATAGTGATGATAATTTCCTGTTTGCTAGAATTGGCGCCCCTTTTCTATGTGCAGATTACTTTATATTTGCCTGAAGTTGAATAGGAATTTAGTAATGTGATTCTATATAGAAAACCAAATTGAAAATGTTGATAAGAGGCTCTGTTTCCGAGAAAGGTGACTTCAAAATTTAATTTTTCAAACGATACAATAATTTTTCCTTTTGGCTCGATATTTGGCATGTCGTTCCTATACGCAGTAGATTTTATGCGTCTTTATGAATAAAAATCTAATGATGATAGATCTAGGAATCATGGTAGCTAAAGTATTCTTCCATTACGACGAACCAGTAGTAACAAACAATTTCTTACTTCACGATTGATGTACGGTGGTGTTCCAGCCTATTGAAAAATCAAATTTCATAGCGACCAACTTCCAATAATTCGGACAGTGTAACATATACACACATATACGTTACTGTAGAAGCCCGAAAATTGGTAAATCCTAGATTTTACCGGTCAATCCTAGCATTTACCATTGCGAAGTGGTAAAATCATTGACTAAGAATAGGATAGACCAGTGTTTCCCAACTTTCTTTTGTGCCATGCCCCACCTAAGCCTTTCTAAAATTCTTATGTCCCCTATGTAACATATACATAATTTTTAATTTTCGAAAATTGAATTGTTCACTGAAGAAACTTAAATGATAGATTTTAAGAAGAAATCACTAGCACATTGTTGAGGAAACACAGTAAGTAAATTTTCAAAACATATAATGGAGAACTGAAATTCAAGTACAAATAATTTGAATGAACGATTTTTTTATATTATTTTAATTATTACTACGTATTTCGTTTTTAAATTTAGTGAGATCCTTGCGCTTGCTGCTTGCTGCAAAGAGATTTTATGTTAGGTTCCAATTTAGTTATGAGAATTATTACTATATAGCAGTATTATTACTGAGAGTCGCCATACGGTTAACTTAAACTCTGGACGAGTCCATTTTCGAATTGCCTCCCTTAACAATCAAATTGCCCCCCTGTGGGGCGTGGGCCCCACGTTGGGAAACACTGGGATAGACCATTCATTCAATGCAATTATCTGTCACCTGGATTGGGGGCTCATGAGCCCCTTACCATTTTCATTTTTACCTCTTCGATTGTCTAAAATGTATAAATTTGGCTTTTGCTCTTACATTTTGTATATTAAAATACTTTAGAAGTGTTTACAATCCTTTCTCAGATAATAAAACGAAAGATATTCTTCCGAAAACTCTGATTTTTAGGTTATCGGTATATCAGACCGTGTGACACAAAATCCCATAAGATGATCGGTCTATCCTGTACCTCGTCTGTGGTCAAAATCCGAGAACCATTCCGGTAAATGCTAGAATTTACCAATACCAATTGGTAAAAGTCCGTTTTGTATGATAATAATTTAGCTATTTAAGTGAGTATGGGATTTCTAGATTTTTAATTACCTTTTGAGTATGTAACTTTTAAAGGATTCTAATAATTATTTGTCTTACACAGTTTTATGAAACTCAAATTTGATATAGTATTTGTTGTACTGGATCTATATTTTTAATTATAATTGCTTATTTGAAAACTATCACAAATTCCGTATAACAAGTTCACTAGTGTTCCGCGGAACCTCTGTTAAGAACCACTGCTCTAAACTCTTATGTATTTTACAATGTTCCCAGGCGGGGCGATGGTGATGACGAGACTCCATTTCTGGGCGTTTCTTCTTTGCACAATAAATGACAATCACGAACGCTATTGCAGTACACAACAGTAATGCTGATCCCTAACACCTTTTTCTGTAATCTATAACCGTTCTACTATTACGGATAGACGATTCTGAATCGATTTATCGAGGCGATTTTCGAATTTTTTTAATCGTTTCTTGGATATTTGATTTTGAAACGAATTTTGTTCTTCCTTTCTCAAGTCTTAAATGAATAAATAAATATAGAAATTTAATTTAAAAGTTCACATGTAGTATCTCATCATGAAATATTATTTCGATAGTGATATAAATGATATACATATAGTATTGAGTCATTTTTTTTATTGTAGAACATGTTTTTTGAAATCAGCTCTAAAATTCCATTAGAATTAAAGCATTGCAATTTAGGTCCGATTTAGACAATCGGATTTCGCGATAAAACAATAAGCCATACAGTATACATATGAATATAAGTAGTATTTTGATCGATTTTTTTTAAATCGGTTTTCAAAGAATCGGTTTTTCAAGGTCAGATATTTTGGTGACTTTCTCAATTCGATGTAACGAATATATCTTCAGAGATTAAATGAATGAGTAATATTTTACCTTTATTCATAGTGTGTTTATGGGAGACATAGAAACAATCCCTTTGTTAAAGAAATTAATTTATTTTTCAAAATGTTTACATTTCTTTTTTGTTATAAGTCGGTACATCCCAGCATGAGTTGCCAAAGAACAATAATATTTAACATTTTTAATTTTCAGATCACTTTGAATTTATATTTTCTTTTTTTTTAATAACCGATCATCATAGAAGAAGGTTGCGAGCGAAAACGAGAAAGTTGTCGAAAAGAATTCTTATGTAAATGCAACCTAATTAGAATTTCCTCTTGAGCACCTTAACTTAATGAAGAAAACACTCTACTCTCGGACTATTTAGCACCGTTACCATATTCTTCCACCTCACTGATCAACATCACGAGAACCCATGCTTTATTGAGTCTATCAAACTACCGTCGAACTACTTGTTGACATTAAATTAACCCAGGCCGGTAGTCCAAGCATCAAATCCCGAAAGCTTCCACTTGAAGCTCTCACAGATTTAAAGCCAAAAAGGAAACTTGCTAAAATAAAACCAGCATGGTAAAAGTTTTCAGTTATACCATGTTACAGAATTTTAAATAGGGTTACGATATTCTATTCAACATCAGCAAATTCTTGTCTTCGTTTTTTTGTTACCCCAAATGTTTTTATAAACAAGTCCATCAAGGAGTACAACTGTTATATAAATTATATAATTATAAAAGTGATAAGAAAAAATGCATTTCGCAATCTCGTAAATTTCTTTGATCAATATTATCAAAGAATAGCATGTAATTTTTATAAATCTTTCTAATTCATAATGAAACAGCAAAAAAGCAATGTGTTCTATTACTATACAAACTTCTATGGGAAATTCTTGCAAAATTTGAACAAAATTACTTGAAAACGTGGTTCAAAATTAAGATTAGCAGAATTGTTCTAATTAGTTTCTAAAACGAGGGCAATGTATTTATAATGTTGGTATATTTAGATTTCGGAGTGCTTTTTAATCGGATGCACTCTGGTTTCCGTAAAAGGCTTTTCTGATTTGAATGATATACAATTAAAACAAGAAAACACGTATATTAATATTTCTTTTTTACATTTTCTTCAAAATTAGGTAATCTATTAACGAAAGAAAAGCACAATTACATCCAAATCGGCGAAAATTTTTTAAGAGGATTAATAAAATTTCCTAACTCACACTCAAACGCAAACTTCTAAAGCTAAGACCTAGGAAACATCTCCCACCATTCAAAAAACTTGCTTACGAGGAATAATATTTTTGTGATGGAAAATCATTTTGATGGAGTGAAATTAACTCTTAAAGGTATCACGCTTTTTCGTTCCTTGAACATAACTTTGTAACGATATATTGAAATAAAAGCTGACAGCAGATATTAGGTTGGCACATATAAAATATTATTTACTAAAGTAATAATTAAATAACAATACATTCTTTAAAGTATCGTGCATTTAATTCGAACAGTTTCCACATGATTCTATACACTTTTTTAATTTTAATGAAAAATCTTGGTGCATAAAAAGAAAGTTAAACCTTTCTGTATAAATAGTTTAATATTTGTTTGAATATAATACAGAAATAAAACGTGAAAATCTTCACATTAATTTATCAAAACTCTCAAACTAATACCTTCATAATAATATCTTAAACTGTATTATACATAAAATAATTATTGACATTTTTATGTATAAACAGTTGATATTACTTTTTGTACAAAATGTTAAATACTCAAAATGATTTTCATGATGAATAAAACAAATATTTGTCTGTTTCACATTATTAAATTATATTTTTAATTTTCAGGTTTTGTTTCAATACATGTTTCGTCCATTCATTAATTTTAACGGTAATAACATCTGAAATAGAGTGCATCAATATTTTAAAAACATACGTAAAACTTTTAATTAGTGTTAAAATTCTTTTGCAGTTCATTTCTTATCACTAGAATAAAATTTTTATCTTCATGTATGAGAGGCATTCCTCTGACTCTGCATGACAAAAAGTAAAAGAATTAAAGCATCTATTTCTATGTTACGAATAAATATATAAATAATATTTATCAAATATTATAAGTACTCCTGAAATAATTAATTACGATTAATAAAGAAGTTCTGAGCAACATTATTTTTTTATTGAATTTCTAATTTTGAAAACTTTTATGTTCAAAATTCTTCACTAAACTGTCATATCTAATTACAAATTTTTACATAAAATACAGTATTAATTTTTTAACTGCGCATACGTTAAAAGTACTCTTCGCATTCCTTGGTCAAGAAAATTTTTTTTTCTGTTAATCATCAGATATTTTGACTAAACGTAATATTATGAACGTTAGTTCTTCGAAAATCGCTGGCAAACTAAAAGCCATTTCAACAACACGCACGTAAAGTTGAAGAATCTAACGGTAAGGAATACAAAATTAAGTAGGTAATAAAGTCTGCTGATATTGACAACACACAAAACAGAAACAATATTTAGACAAAAATTTATTGAATAACATTCTACCATTGTTAACACGCACATAAATTATTCAAAATGTCCTCCTTTTGTTTTTACACAAACTCATTCTTTGTGTTGATTCATCGATAGCTGCACAGATAGTATGTACATACAGGGTATCACTGATTTTTTTCTGCAAAACTATGTCAGTTTATTTCATAACTATAGGTAAGCAAAAAATGTTCTATTATGATAGGTCATTTGAAACTTCGTTGAAAAGTTACAATAAAAATATTGGATCGATAAGAAAGTAATAATTTTTAACAATTCTATTGATCCCGTAATAAATTCTAAAGTCATTAACGTCTCCATGAAAATACCATTTATACACCCACAAAACATTGAATTCGAGCCACATTGTAGAAAAAAGTAAACTCTACATACTAAAATAATGGTAGTACTATAAGTGAACTTATTAATTGAAATAAAATGAAATCGAAATGAATTTCGTAATGTAATAAATTTAACTTTTTAACACCATCAGTATTATTTTGATAATAACAGCGAACGTTTTAAAGTGGAGTTTTAATAATGAATGATCACAGTAGTTGTCAATTTATTTTTGTCTTGTACTATATTTCTCTTCGTATTTCATATTTTTGCTATAACGTTTTAACATCAAACGACCTATTTTTATCTAACATTTTTTGTTTATTTACAACCATGGAATATATTGATAAACTTTTGCGGAAAACATCTAGGACGCCTTATATGTAGGAAGCAATGAAAAACATTTTCCAGTAAATATCTTTCCTTAAATATTCTTTACCGTTTATTTATTGTTAGTACCCTGTATGGCAGAACTGGTTACTTGACCATGTATTCACATATTAATCTTAAACCCCAAAGAAATGACACCATGTTTGTACCAATCTATTACGTTTAATAGCCACCCACAAATTACATGCTAACAGTGGCATGAACATGACCTGGACGCGATTCTTTACAAGAAAAGGTGAACAAGAAGACGAAGAAAAAGAAGTTACGAGGCAGAAGCACGCGCGTCACCACGGTAAGCCCGGTTTATCGGCGCTTTAACCTCTGGCTCTGTTTCCCTCCTCCTCCTCGTGCGAGTCAACAAGCATCCGGCTTATCTGGCTTGGTTGCCTGAAAGCTAGATCTTCGTCGCGTTTCGTAACAAAAAAAAAGGGTAAAAAAGTGAAAGAAGCAAGAGATCTAGGTAAAAAAAAGGAAAGCGACTGAATTTTCCCCTTTAGTGTTGCAAAATTCGTGTGGGAGACGCAATTAGAACACGCCCGTGAAACGTGATTACGCGTGTATTCACACTGGGACCCAGCATACACGCTCAATTTTACGAAGGGTTCTCTTGGTTCGTGAACGAAAAATACAACGTAACGTTCACATAGAACGTGGGCGATACGTGGTAGCTAAGGGTTACTTTAAAGTACATCCTGTAATTTAAGTTTTGAGGTCCAGTGTAAGTTTCTTTTTGTAAATGGAATCGTTAACATTTGATGAAGACTAATTTTCTTGTGAAGAAGACAAATGTTTGAGGAAAGTAATAAAATAATTCCCATTTTTAATTTCTTGCTAAGCTTAATTTAGGTTTATTAAAATATATGACTAACGGTACGGAAATCTATATGCATCGCAAAATTTTGTATTTTTGCATATTTGTAGTCCAAATATATGGAACAGTAAAATTTATTTGTAAACAAACTATACATGCTACGTTTTAATTGTCATTCATTTAAATTTATAAACACTACAAGTGCTTACCCTGTTTATTTCCA
Source organism: Eucera pruinosa (assembly GCA_028830335.1). Taxonomy (NCBI): domain Eukaryota; kingdom Metazoa; phylum Arthropoda; class Insecta; order Hymenoptera; family Apidae; genus Eucera; species Eucera pruinosa. The sequence continues at coordinate 2,493,416 of JAMYCR010000015.1, read as the reverse complement.
GAGGAGTTCCTATTGTATAGTAAACCAAAAATATATTTATTTAATATTTTCTCTTTAATTTTAAGTATAGTAGATATGATGAAGCATCAACAAATAGTATAAGATACAGAAAGAATGCAATCGTATGTTGTTACTAGCGTTAAAACATTGATATAATTTAACGGCCAAAGAATTATGGGATCCATAAATATCTAAACAAACTGTCAATTTTCCTCATTTATATGTAACTCCTCGACTCGTAATAATGAATCACACTTGTAGCATAGATTATGCCATAGATTCAGTAAAGACAAATTCTATTTATGATGAAGTTTAATTGAGTAGCTCGTTCGATGAAGGGCTCTTCTGGAGAAAGGCTCTTAATCCTATTTTCGCATTTTTATTGTCCACATAGCCTTTTATACATGTCTCAAAATTGCCAATGTAATATTACAATTCACTTATATATAGAAAACTTAAATAAAAAAAGTGCCGGTCTCGATGATGATCTATAAACGCAATGATTTTTTATTTAGCGATTTAGTTGAAAAAATACAGTGTATGCAATGAATGTTTGCTGTATAAAATAAAAATAGCGAAAATATTATTTAAGGAATTCTTATTAGAACCTGTTTTTGAAGTTGCATTAAAACGTAATAAGATTAAAAATATTAAAAGCTTATTATCCTTTTGGGATAAAAGTAATGCTGCAGAATGAAACAAATTATTAAAAACTAATTTTCAAAATACAACAAATAATTTCATAAATGATTATTTTGAATATTGAGATAATTTTTTATTTTTGTTAAGCTGGCAATGTGACCTTTTTTCTGTTTATTAGACGTTAAAAAATCTCTTAGATGTGCTTTTATTTTTTTATTTGCTAAAATATATGTTTTTAAAATATATTACGTGCATATAATTAATTTCAATGTTTAGTGTCACGTGGAAACACGATATTTCGAAGAAAGACCTCCAAATGTCATTTTTTAAATGATCTGTTATCTTTTACTAAAAGTAAAATCATCGTTCTTCTTTGGTGCCATTTTATTTTACTTTAAAGATGAAATTTATGCAATATCCATTGTATAAACTTTTTATCAATATCGGGGTTTTACAAATAACAAAATGCTTCAAATTTTGGTCAAGTTTAAAATTTCCCTTTTCGGGGGAACTTTCCAATTTTAGTTATCAAAATCGAATGTCACCGAATACAAAATACATATATAATATTTTAGTATTTTACGTGTGATATAATATATAAGCAATGAATAGCTTACTTAACGTATGTAAGTAGCCAACAAATTGTAAAACGAAGAGTAAAGGAAGTGAAATTTACTATCAGAAAGATAACTCTCCTATTATCCGAAAATTCTTTTGTCTGAACACTTATGTTTCCCTGGTTATTCGGATACAAAAGGTTCTACTGTATAAAGTAAAATCACTAGAATGAAAAATATCGCAAAATTGATTACAAAAATGTATTTTAAAATGGGATTAATAAAATTGAATAATAAAGTTACAACGAAGGGCTTAGAACATTTAATTTAACCAGTTTTTTTAATCAGTTCTCATTCAAAAAGATTAATCCTCAAATTAGCATTTATAGCGTTCTCCACAGAAATTAGATTACGATGTACTAGTGGTGTTGCGTGTGCGTGCTTTCGTAAGTTAAGTAGCAGCAGAATTTCTATTTGCATATAGAACATTTTTTGATAAAAAGACAAAATTCTTCAATTTTTACTGTTACAATCTTCTCCACAAGGAATTTTCACTTATTGATGTACAACGAATGAAAAATATGTTTATATACCATATATTTTCGACTTGTATTGGAACACTTTTTTCTATGTTATACTAAATTAAAATCAAGATGCATTTTGGATATGTTTACATTAAAAGTTATATTCATATAGAGTGGTCGACAATTTATCTGCATACATTTGAAGCTATTTTTTAATCTTTACGTGAATGCCTTTCCAATGAATTGTAATTTAATATAATTTAACATTTGGTTATGTATACCATCGAGTAGAATATTATTTAATGTAATAATAATTTTATTTCAACTTTTGAGTTCTTCCATACTCGACAACACTTGACAATCTGTAAAAAATTGAAAATTCAATATTTAATATTACGCAATTGAATAATTGAAAGTTGCATCATATTGTAAATACTAATTTTGTGTTTCCTTTACTATTCTTCAGTATATCGAAATTAATATTGTGTTTTATTATCTTTAATTAATAACTACTTGACTGCCCAATGCCGCACCTATACTACTTGTCTGATTAAAACTGGTATCTATACTAGGGCTGGGCAATAACTGATTAAACAAATTATCTAGATGAAAAGCCGAATAAAGTCACTTTACCTTCTTTTGTTATTCGAAACCTCAAATAATCTCAGCTAACTTTATTCAACGCAACTGTTATTCGAGGTTATTTAACGAATGTTGAATAAAGATTCCACCTGTAACTGCATTCGAAATTTCCGAATAATTTCCGAACATTCATTAACTCGATGCTTTAACAATTTAGAATTCATATCACTTGTTTTACCAAAATCGAATTTATACTAAATACTTGTCTGGCCAACAACATATCTACACTACTTGTTGGATAAATGTTATATTATTTCTCTAATTGAAACCGCATTTGTTTTCTTTTCATTAGTTATATTTATTTACTGTATACTACCTGACTAATTAAAAGAACATCCTTTACAATTTAATAGCTTTATAACTCTTTTATTTCCTGCAACTTCTAATCAAGATAAGTTAAGAGTTACCATTGAATATTACCTTTCCTAATTCTGTTCTTGGATTTATATCTGTAAATTTTATTCTAAAATTTTCTAAACTGTTTTTTTTAAATCCGTGTTGAACGTTTCCTACTAAAATTTTCCACGCTGATCTTTGCTTCCCGATTCCTTTTTATATTCTGCATCTCCAAAGCCTTTCTTCAAATTTCCTTCGAAACTCTTGTTCAAAAAATGTTCCTTCCCTTTGGAGAAGTTTTTTTCAAATTCTTCACCTAAGACCCTTCTTCGAACGTACCTCTAAAATTCCACTGCTCGACTTTCTTTCTGAACTCTGCTCCTAAGACCCTCTTTCTCGGCTCTATCTCTAAACCCTGTACCTTCTCTCGTGCCATTCGTTCTTTAAGTACGGTCACTCCCTCGCACAGAGATTCATCTACACACCTATACTGTTTAAGTAGGCTATTTAGCTTCTCGAATGAACGCACAGGCTTGGCAAACCTTTATTTTTTAAACATCGCATTCTCACCTTTACTGAATTACCGATGCAATGACAGAATACTCGTAGTTTTGCTAAATTATCAAGTAACTTTATTTTTAACCTTTGACAAAATTATGCTTTAATTTTACAAATTTTTACCTTTTTATACTAGTGACCAGCTTTATTCCAATATTAGGTCCTTGCAGATGAAATGGCGGATTCGAAAGTAGAATTGAGATGACTGTAATACGAAGATGACAATAATAAAAACTAAATTTTATTAATCAAAATAAGTTTTGACAGATTTAGCGAACTTCTATCAACAAACTACTATGTTTTCCGCAATATTTTGCAAGAATCGTGTATATTTATGTCATTATTGTGGCATATTTCGGCAGACAACTTGTTTCGATTTGACGGTTAGTCCCTTCAGTTTAGAATTGTTTGAATGAAAATCCCGTTTTCTATGCACTAACTATTAGTATTCAAAACGTTCTAATAATTGTCCTAATTGACCCTGTTGCTTCATGAGTCAATTTAAACTCGTATAACCAAATGCCTTGAATTTGATCAGAACTCCTTCTCTGCTTCAACATGAATTTAAATAATTTGCACCTAACTTATTGAGCAAATCATAACTTGGAACTAAAACAGCAAATCATAGGTTTCAATTTAATGTAGTACAATACATAGTAATCAGTAATTCTAATTCCTAAAAATTAAACTGAATTTGCCAATATGTGAACACTGCCATTTTATATTCAACAACATAATATCTATTTTTAAAAGGCCTAAGAATAAACATCCAGAAAAATCAAGAGTACTTCGAGCAACGTAACTGGATAATCCAGTGGAAAGGTAACGGCACTTTAATTTTAACTGACCCTCTTTTTCCTCGTTTGTGGTGGAACTAGGGGTTGCGCTGACGCTTTGGAGTAGGAGATAAAAATGAAAACTTCAGTCACAGATGAGGTACAAAATAGATCTAGCGTCCAATGTGTCTTTCTGGCAGACGGTTTCGGAATCTCGAGACCCCACAACCATTTTAATTTTTACCTTTTCGATTGCTTAAAATCCATAGCTTTCGCGTTTCTTTTTACACGTTACATATTAGGATACTTTAGAAGTATTTACATTCCTTTTCAAGTAATAAAAAAGGAAATTCTGATTTTTTTAGATATCGGTTATTTCAGATCGTGTGACGCGAATTCCCATAAGATGATAGGTCTATCCTATACTGTTGTTAGGGTAACCCAATGTCCGTAACAAATTTGAGGGAGGTTAAAGAATGTTTGGTATGAATTTACGGGCATTTAAGGGAGATATTTTTTACGGCATAATTACGACAAATATGCATATTCATAAGAGGAATGATGTATATTAAGCAAATTACTTAATTTGTATTTTGTATTATATTTACTTATATTAGTATTGTACACACAAACTAGAAGAATAATAGATCTATATATTATATTTATATGTATCTTCTCCGAGTGCAAGTTATATGTATTTATCAACCGATGCTGCAGAATTAAGTAATTTTTTATCTGTTTATGCAAAATTGAAAACTCGTTACAATTATAATCATAATTTATTGCTACCACGAACTCTGACTTAATTAACTGTGATAATTAATATTTTAAATACGCGCCAACATTGAAAGTAAAAATTGCATATAATATTGTTAATAAATACGATTATTTATAATTGAATCAGAATTTGTTACGTGCCATCCGGGAGAAGTTAGTAATTAGGTAAACATTTTTTCGGTGTTATTATGTTCCGTCTGCAAAATATTAAATAGGAAGGACGACTTGGCTATAAGCGTAAAGTTCCTTCGAGGCCACAAATTTTGGTTCCATTTTCATTCCGATGCCCCTTATTTTTCCCTCATCAATTATTTCCCTTGATTGCTATATTATTTACCACGAATTTACGAATAACCTTCCGCTTGCTGCAAAATTAATTATGCAAACTTTCTTCCATAATAACTATTTATTAAGTAGATAAACCAGTTAGAAAGTTTCCTAAGCTTATTAAAACTGTTAATTTTATTGTGGAAGTTTCTGGGTTTCTTAATGTACCTCAGCGATTTCAAATATCATAAATTAGAAGTCAGATGAAACCTTAATTAAAGTGCTTGATTTTATGCAAAAATTCTAGGAAAGATCTCCTCTGTTATTATCTCCGCCATCTAAATTAATACCAAACGCAATACGTTCTTAAAAATATACCAACCATTAAATATTTGCATTTCCTAATCTTTAAATGTCATCTTGTACTGATATATACATGTAATCATGATGTGATTGCGTACAATTTTTTAATCTAAGCTTCTGAGACATGCTTTTCTAGTAACAAAACTAACTATGCCTTAGTACTTTAAAAAGAGCAAAAACGCACCGAGTTTCTCTATCAGTCTAGAGAAACTACACCATCACATCGAGAAGGAGGCATTATATAATTCTTACTGGCACGATTTAAAGAAGAAAGAAAAATTTTTCTTCGGACGAAACTTTAGCGAAGGATATATAATAATCCGAGTTTGCTTTACAAGTCCCGAGAAATCATCAGTTGCTTTTATTTCGAATAAAGTGCATTGATCATAGTGATATTCAAAAATATAATTTAGTATCACCTTGGATCGATATCAGTAGCGAAAATCCTATACTTAAATAATATACAATTTTTAGACTAGTAGGTACATTGTTCATATCTGAATCCTGTTAAAAATTTATAGGGAATTCAAGTGTGATAATTTTCTCCCTACAATTGAAATTGTAGAAGAGCTGAAAGCAGCAGCTCTTTAAACGTAATGCAGTATTAACGAAAATGTAATAATATGTAAACTTTAGTAGAAGTGTAAAATAGATCATTCAAAATAGGCAGAAACCCAAGTTGTAATTTTTTTTGTGTTAAACAAATTATTAAAACATCACAAATGAATCATAATAAACAGTTTTGTATATTTTAATACGCATGTACAGTTTTATATGAAATCGAATTTTTAATTTACGTACACGTATGTTGTGAACAAACGAAAAAGTTGTCATCATTTCTTGATAATACATTTAATTTTAATTAATAACTTAATGAATGTGCCTGAAATGGTAAAAATTCTTGTAATTTTTTAAGTAGTTGAAATTTACAGATATATATATACTCTTTTGCGACTGACTGAATACATACAGTGAGGTATACTACAATGAATTAATTTTTTTAGAATCATTCGTTATAGTGTGTGTTCGTTATAGCAAACATGGAAATATAAGTATACAGGTAGTTATGTAACTACGGATACTACCCCCGACAAAAAGTTTTCCATCAAACGTGATAATATAAAATTAGGTAAAAATGCTGCGGTTTTTGTGATGCAAATTGTTATTGTACAATGATAAAAACTAACAGAACATGTATAGACAACACGAAGCAAAAGTAGTTAATAAAAGTGTGCCTGAAAGTGAAAATCAGCTTCGAGAAGTAAATAAAATTATTGTAAAAAGAGATTCAGTATCAATGCTCTACAATGCAATAAAGCAATCGTGGACACTGGAATACTAGAAAATATTAAGTAATATAAATATTAATTAATGTATCGTTTATTTCTTTGTGAATTTATTCTCCCTGCTGTATTCTTCTTCATAATAAACAAATATTTTCGCTTTTTTTCCATATTTATTTAATTCAGGTTTTATACTTTTAGAGCAGCATTTCGCACTTTAAAATTATTAGTTCTACATTGTCGCGTTTGACCAAAAACCTTTTGCCAAGAGTAATACAACCGGGGAGGTGGTAATACTACACGATAAATTCAATCGAGGATGTAGAATGAAATTTTTTCATACGATGCTTTGTTTGCGAAAAAAATGACTTCGAAGTTTGATTAAGTACACGTGAACTTGATTACGTCCGAACTCAACAGACTTTATTGTAGATTATTTCCATTCATGTCCATAAATATTCCTAATGTTTCTATACATTAAATAGATCGAGTGAAGAATAGGTTTAACACAATTCTATAAATATAAATCTGACGGCGGTATGAAGATCGCTGTGGTCAAGGTATTTTTCCACCGCGGCTGATCAAATACTCATATCTTTCACTTAATACATGTTTTACCTCACGACTAATTTACGAAGTGCAATGGTGTTCCGTTCTGTTTAAAAACCCAACTCTTCCAAATTTCATGAGAAACAACTTGCACTAATTCTGGCAACATAACATGTAGCTGATATAAACATGCCGCATACATGCGTACTTAATAAGAATTCTCAAAAACAGAAAATTCATTACATTTTTTCGTACGACAAAAATTCATTCTTCACATTTTATTCAGTTTTTCATGTAGAATATGTAAGATGATGGATCCTTCTAGACCCCATAGAAAAAGACAGATATGCCAAATAAGAACGTTAGACACAATGTAAAAGGCCCAGTGGGGCTGTGGCGTAGTGGTTAACACGATCGATTAATGACCCGAAGATCTGGGTTTCGATCCCCGCCGGCGGCGCAGTTCCCTTTTTCTGCTATACAAGGCGATTACGGCTCGACGCGATCCTACAAATATGATACTCTGTGTATCATTATATTCTTCAACTTATTTAAAGCCTAGTGCATTTCGAAAATTTCCAGTACAAAATAATTTTAAACAGGAGAGAAGTAAATATAATAGAAAATGAAACACACCAGTCGCGTCTTAGATAACATTCGGAGCGGTCGTGTATTATTTAACTGTCCGAGAGATTTTTCAGGTTAATATATTTTAAGGTTACGCTTACTTACGTCTCACCGTATGACTTCTTAACAGATAATTTCTGTGATTAGTGCATTAATTGTAGCGAGAGTTGCTTCGGGCAACGATTATCAGAATGACCTCTGGCTACAGGAGTCGTTCTCAAGTACCAGTTCCCCTCCCCTCAAAGTAATAGTATTGGAAACGTTAACAAAGCCAATTAAGCCGCAGTTACTCGGAATGTGATATGTTTCCGAAGAAAAACAGATGTTATATTCGAAACCAAAGATGGATTAGTACTCAAGGACTATGCCAAAACAGTTGGTAGTTTAACAGACCCTAGTGACATACGTTTCACATTAAGGATATCGACTAATAGAATTTGTATTTTTCTCTCCACTAATTGTAAAGATATTTCTGAAGATCTGACAGATAAATATTCAAATATTTATATATGGAACACAACAGCTGGAATTCGAACTCTTTTGGTTAAGCATAAACGAATTGTATTTTCAAACGTTTATCCTATGATATCTCACACTATACCTAAATGAGGGTATTCTTGACAAACTTGAAATCAAACGAGAGCCAGCAGTACCTTTTGTAAGAGCTGACCTACCAGAACAGCGCCATGCTCATGTTCTGAGATTTCGTCGTCAAGTGTATGTACATATATCCTGATGATACTAAAAAATTACCAGAATCCATTAAGATTGTCTATGATGATACTACCTATCGGATTTATCCTTCAGCTGATGATTTAAAGTGTTTCATATGTAAGCAAGATGACCACTTCAGTAAAAATTGTTCGCTAAATGACAATAATAAAGTTCTACCTCCAGCCGCCAACGATTCTACAGATTTATGCAGCACAAATAATGGTTCACTGCTAATTCTTAATGTTGTTAACACGGAGCATTTAGATCAACCTATGAAAGTTGTAGAACAAGAAAATAATACTAAAATAAATGATAAATGAACCAGATCTGAGATAAGCATCGAAACTTCAACAGATGTGTCTGAAAATGAACCGGAGAACCGAATATTAAAAAATGTCTGAAAGACAATTGTTTATGGAAGTTTTTACGTGACTGTGTTTATACTTTTATAATTAGCTTTATAGTTATAATAGAAGCACTTTGTTATCCCAAAGGCCTTTCTGATACTGAACTTGAACAGCTAAATTAAGGTACATTCAGATCTAATCGTTGGATATATAGAAAACATTGCGAAATACAATATAAATCTAATGCGGCACGAACTTTCTGGACAACCCAATATAAATATAAAACCTAGAAGAGGATTTATAGACGACTCGGAGCAAAAATAAAAACAAGCTTCGAGAAGTAATGAAATTACCGAGAAAAGAAATTCCATTTGTAGATTGCGGAAATCTTGTATTATCAATGCCACGATTCATCAAAATATTAGTAAAGATTAGGCAATACAAATATTAAGTAGAATTTCGTTTACTTCTTTATAAATTTATGTTATAGAATACTTTTTCCAAGACTTATGCCGATCGAACACTGTTTCCTCGCTGTCTTGTTTCCGTTAACAAATGAATATTTTTATTCTCTTTCTTTTCTTATATTAGATTTATTTAAATTTCCCATGTGCTTTTTATTTGTAGAACAAATGCATTTCATACTTCAAAAACTTTAGTGCACTTAGTTGCGTCCATATTATCGCGTTTAATAGAATTTTTTTTGCCGCGGATAGCATTAGTATATTTTTCTTAACTTCCATTGCTATTTTAACATTTAATCTTAATGTGTAGCATTAATTTTCATGTTATTTATAATATCATAATACAGTGAAATCCGGTTAATATAATCACGGATAATGTTATCGATCGGTTATTGTTATCAGAATCGGTCGGTCTCAAGACACTCTATATAAAATTGATTAAAAATAATCCGCCTATTATAATCATGCCTCGGTTATTGGTATCACGTGTAACAATTACATTTGGAGAAAAACGATAAGAATTTTTAAAAAATTCGTACTAAATGAACCATTTCGTTCAAACTTGCTTTTAACCGAAGCATACATTTTATCTTTTATATAGGTGCATTGCAAGAATTATTAAAAAAATACGTAAATAAAATAAAAGAGAAACTAGAGAGACAAGTTTATGACAATTTAAATATTCTTACAAAACATAGTATATCCATTAAACTATGTACAATTGTCATAACTAGTCTGCAGATGTTTATGCAGACTCGTATCTTCTTAAGTCAAATTAAAAGAGTGGATATTAATAGGGATTTTTTTGATCCTCTAAATGTTGTCTTTAAATATTTTGTATATTTTTATGTATCATATGGAATCTGCTTTTTTTGCAAATTGAAATTTCCCATAAATGCTTATAGATCCGCAATCTAGTCATAACTGTGTGCAATAATGTGAGTTCAATAACGGACATTTTTCATCCTCCGCGTAATGTTATCAGCTGGTTATTCTTATAAAAAATTCCAAATCCCAAGGTGATCATAATAAAAGGACTCCACTGTATCCGATAGAAAATTAGCGGACAATGGCGATTAGTATCATTACTGAAATACGTAATGCTAAGACATGTAACTGTTGTTTACGCCACGCCACATGCTGCACCTCTGAATGAACCGACTATGTTGTTACGCAGAGCAATAAGCATTCTTTGTTCTTACATGTCATCAATGATATATTCTTCGTGCATAGCAGAAGAGAAAGATATTAATTTTGGCGTCCTTTCTACGGTCTAATTTAGTTAAATTATAAAGAAGGAGGGATTATTGTAAATTTAAGTTAAATACATTTGATTTAAATATTTGATGTTTAATTTTATCAGCTAATGTATGTTCTGATAATGACTTTTAATATTCAGTTATGTACTGAAGTAACACGAAGGTGCTAAAAAGACTAAAACATACAATTTTACATGGACAATATTGTAAGACACTCTGTTTGGTAATTAAAAGAATATGCATAACTAATCGAAATTATCACTTTTTTTCGTATGTTAATAATGAGTGGACCCCCTCCCATTTTTGAATTACTTTAATTAATCAATTTGGTAAACTTTTGTACAATTTTGTTATATAAGTTTGGCCCATGTCTGACCAGGCACGCAATTTATGTTTCCAATAAATGAGTGGTCTATCCTGTAGTTAGTCAATGATATGTATCATGCTGGGAACGTTACTTATGATGAACTTAATGGTCGTAGCATTACAGATTGACTTAACGTTCAATGTTGTCTTAAAGAAAAGAGAGGAAAAAGAAAAGAAAATCTTATCCATTAGGACGTTTCTAATCTAATGACAATCACATGATCGATCGATCGTGGGCGAATTGAGTGGGCGTGTTAGATAGGCATTAGTAATGAATGTGGCTGCGTTGTCGGGAATTAATCGGGAAGACAATCGAGGGTTAGACGGGATGAATTTATCGAAACTAATGAAATTCTTGGAATCGTGGAGCACTGACGATTGCGGCCACGTCCCGTTAAAATGATAATTATTTCTCAGGCAGTTATTGCGGTCGGAATTCCTTGGCGATTCCATGCGAACGAAAGAAGGGGGAAAAAGAAGGTGGGACATCATGAAGTCAATTATAACAGATTTGTCGATCTTCTAATTGGAAGAAACCATATCGTTTTGTCCGTCCAGATTTAATTTAAATATCGAAGGTTTTCTGCCTATTTTTCAAAAAAAGGTCGAATGATAAGTACTTACACGTTCGTCCATAAATATTTTGACATTGGATTACATAAATTTCATTACTTTCACGATACTATTACTGTAAAATATATGTTACACCATGTGTTTGTCATTCATATAATTAATTTTTATTTACAATATTGCATTTGATTTGCTAGAAATGTATGTGGCCTAAATGCACGCAGTTCAAAACTCCGAGAAATCTATTCAAAGGCTAATAATAAGTTTGGCTTGTAGAGTTATTTACGACAAATCAGATAATATCAAACACAATATAGAAACCAATACTATGTTTGTCAAAATTGGCTAAAGATCGATATATGTAGCGGATAAACGAGAAACACATTTAATTTCATTTTATGTAATTAGTTAGATTTTTCCCATAACATTGGATGTGTAAATTTTTCATAGTCCAATTCCTTTGGAATCTCAAATCAGGTAGCAATTTTTAAAGATTTTGATCATTTTTAAATGAATTTTCACTTTTAATTCAGCAACTGTTCAAATGCTTTTGAACGGGGTTGCACGTACATTAATTTTTAGATATAATGTAGAAACTATTTAACTCTTAAGCTCTATTATCAAAATCTATAAAGAAATAAATGCCCTAAAAAATTTTTACTACTATTCGATATAAAATAACATTTATAAAACTGTGATAAATAATGGAATCGTAAGTATCACTCGTTCACCAATAATTTGTAATTATAGATTTTCATTAATATTAAAATGAAAATCATTTGTGATGAAATTCCATTTTTGATCAACTTTATGGATTAAGTTGTTGTTTTCTTTTAGTATATTTTATCTAAATTTTGTAATGTTGTTTTGTATTTACAATATAATACGACATACATTTTAAAGTAAGATGATAGTCCTACTTTCTTAATTTTATATTTCTGATTCAAGAAATTATTACAAATAGTATTGTAATACCTAAACGAAATTATATTTGTCGTTACCACTGACTATTTTTAGTGTTTGAAATAAGGTATAGTAAATAACCTCGGTTTATTTTGTGGCGATAAATCCTATTCCTTTACAAACAGCAAATTTTCTGTAATTTTTACTTTCATTTTTACAAATAGTTACAATACAATTATTTTAAACGAGAATAGAAATAATTGAGGACAGTATTTTAATCTAGATCTAAATATTACAAAATTTAACATATAGAATAACTATTTTTTCCTACTTTACCACTGCAAAAGTTATTCTATAAAATTTAAAATCAAGCTGAATTTCAATTTCCTCATGGAAATTACGCATTTAATAGAAACTTTCAGTGCTGCACGACTTATGGTCAATTGCACAAAATTGAATTCAGCAATTTACAGTTTATTATACTTTGGCATTACCATCAGTTATTTATTATAGCTTTACTATTACTTAGAACTTTTGATTAAGCCGAAAGCGATGAAAACTCCATTTTCGGGTTTCATATTGATATTATCTGTACTCTTATTCAATAATAGGTGTTGTACTTTTAATTTCATAATTTTCTAAGTTACAATAATTTTAGTGTTCTTAATTAGCTCCACATTCTCATGTTTGACCGAAAACTTTTTGCCAGCGTAGGGTAAACGACCCAATTACTGCCACCTGAATGATCAACTATGACTTCATTGCACTATTTTTATTATTTATTTTTCAAAATCACGTATGACTTTTCTTGTCCGTTACGATCCAGTGTCCCTACTGTAAGAAGGGAAAATAATATGGCAATTAAAGTCCTCATTTTTGTTTACAAATTCAATAATTTAACGAAAACAACGGCCGAGCTAATACTGTCATCTTTAATTCACGTACTGCCACCCCATTTACTGTCACCTGTCAAAAACATTTATTGAAAACCACGATTTAAACTAGCCGAATTATGGTTATGTATATTCCTTGTATATAGTAACCATTGGTGGCGGTAACGGTACACAGTTTCGATTCCAATAGCAAATACTGCCATGGTGGTACGCGTAAAATGCGTAAATTGTTTGTACCAATTACTGTCACTTGAATATTAAATAAAAATAATTCAATAATTCATTAAACTACGATTGTTCTTACATTCTACGAAGCTTATAGAATCTAGAAAAATGATTTTTCCTTATATTCATAACTCAACTGTTACAATGAAAATCTTCTCTTTAGTACCATAACTTTCCCTGTGATAGTAGAACAGTCGTCGTCCTCGCTCTTTTAATCGACGTACATTCATTTATCATTTTATATAAAAAAAATTATAGAGAATGTTAAGCGTTGCTTTATTTTATTATATTCGCTGCACTTAGAATTCAATGTTAGATTGTTTCATGTATAACATTTTAAGGTTTTGTTAGTATTTTAGACAAAATAGCTTACAGTGGCAGTGATTGGGTAGGCGACAGTAATTGGAACATTTACTCTAGTACTTATAAGGAGCTGGTAAGTGTGCGAGCAGGACGACACAGATGCAAAGAGAATGTGTGCTTGTGTGCCTTCGCGTGTCTCTTTTCCTTCTTCGCTTCGTAATGTTTCAGTCAATGATGCTAAAACGTATGGCCTGTTTTTATAATTCTATCGAAGAGGGTGGGCCTGTGACCAATCAGACCCACATTCCTTAGACTTATCAACTTTCCAGCTCCGCACAGTACAGCCTTTTTTTGCGGGAAGTCTATAGCTGTATACTTTTATTTTATTTTATTTACTTCCGTTCGGAAAATAATTTAAGTATTACTTATAGTTTTTCGTTACTAATGTTGAAGTTTAACTTGTACATATTGACTTGTATATACTATATATAATAAATACAGGATCAATCAACTTATCTAAATAGCACTATACTTTCACATCTTTTAGTAGTGCAACTTAATATATTCTATCGCCATTTCAGTTTCCTCTGTCCCGCTATGAAGCTTCTTTTAAATTGCTATAAAATTACATACTTTATCACATATGCATCAGATTTTTATCGCTTATAAGTCGCTTATAAGTCGCCTTGCCATTTAAAAATCCGATAAACTCTTTGTTTTTATTATGCGTTTTCAAATTCCTGTTTTCAATTTGAAAAATCTGTTGCTTGGAAGTTTATTGTAGAAGAATTTACGAAAAAAAATAACAAATACCAAATTTTTTTAAAAATACCAGATGGAACGATTCATATAAATAAGTTCAACAAAACAACATTTGGAAAGAAATTCAAGCTTTCGAATCAGATAAGTTAAGTGTTTGAATAGAAAATGTCGTTTAAATTGTCCGAGCTTGTCCAAGAGTGAATAGGAGTCACTGATCGTGTGACATTATTTTCCATTCATAGTTTCAAAAAGATTCCATTTTCTATACTTTACAATATAGAAAAATAAATACAAGTAAGTAAGTTAGCAAAATAGACACGAATGCATGCACTAGCTTATATAATTTTGCAATAATTTTTGTTTTAATACTTTAAATTTCCATTAATCAATGACAAGAAAATTCTATTGGTTTGAATAGAAAGTTCGTACCGCATTATATTTATCTTGTATCTCACAATGTTCTTTACATATCCAACGATTACATCTGAATGTACCTGAATACAGCTGTTCAAGTTCAGCTTATGAATGGTATTTGGAGTAGCAAAATGCTTCCAGTATAACCGCAAAATTAACTACAAAAGTATAAATAGAGACACCTAAAAAATTCAATAAAGAATTGAAATTTTTAAAAAGTGAAGCAAAAAACAATTGGTCGTTTGAAGGTGGATTTTAAGTAATTAAATAAAGGTGCTGATTGGTTAGCTAGAAATTAAACCGGTTAAATGATTTTCGGCTTATAGATTGAAGTTATGAAGCACAGTACCCCATTGTTCTGAAAATTAAGCAAATGGTTTTATAACTATGTTTTGACAAACATCGAACGAAACGTTCTAAATTAAGCGCTTATCGTTCGTGTCATGAATCATGAACCAGCTGGTTTTGTCATTCAGTTTGAAAGGAAATTCTTGAGTATTTTGAATGATTATTTTATGACATGGTGGACCGTGGAAGGATGCCGTTAATTATGCGAAAAGTCCCTCATAGGATCGGAGCACTAAGTTAATTCGACATGTCACAGCGTAGATTATTAAAATCGCATGCAATAATGCCCAGTCTTCGATTTCTAAATGATGAAGTATTTTATGGGACAATATATTTCTTTCACTGATTCCATTTATGTATACAGTTCAAGTCTGAGTTCAATAATATGCTTTGATGTATCACGTGACAAACACATACCCCACCAACTACCTATTGGTAAGTTTCCTGAATGCAGCTGCAATTCAACTGTTATAATTTTTCACCCAACTGTTGCATCTGTGCTGGAACAGGTAGTAGAACTCAATCATTGTGCATACCTTTATTTTTTCTCTCCTTTAAGAATTGCCACCATACGTTTGTATCGATAAACTATTAAACATGCATATGTTTGTCGTAATTTTGTAGGTAACATATTTTCGGTTTAAATTACGAGACGGTGGTCTTAAGTTTTCTTTTTGAAATAGTTGCACCTTTGTAAAGTTATAAACTTGAACGTATAATATATTTAATAACTATAAAATCACATTAAAGCTTTTAAGTTTCAATATGTAAATGGTCAGTTAATTTTAACTAATTAATATTAAGTGGTCTATATGCCTTCATAAGTTAAAATATCCTATCTAGCATTCCGAGACATCCGAGGAAATTCAAGTTTAATTATTTCTTTTGTACCATTCTTCTTTTTTCTTTTTTTAGTTCAACAATTGAATCGCTATTTCGTAACAGCCTAAATAATTTTTTGAAACAATTGTTTTTATTCCTTATTTAAGTGAAGATTTTTCCCTCTGGATACCGACTTAAGTGAAATCAATTAAAAAGAAAAAATATAGAATCTAACAATTGTCTCAACAGTCTTAGCTGAGCTTTAACGAAATTATCGAATTCGAAGTTTGACAATATTTCAGTAACATTTCTGTACCTGAGAATCAGACTAGGCCAAGACCTTTCTTCCGAAATTGAGTTACATGTTCCAGTTTACTGCAGTTTCTTTTCTTTATCAAAATAATAGAGAGCCGTTTACGTTACGTGATAAAAAAAAAGACAAATTTAATAGTACTATAAACAGTTTCAAGTCCAATCTTGGCATGGGCAGTATAACTGTATAAACCGTATTATTGTAACTGCCAACTACCATTATAAATCGGACGATTTCTTCGGCTCGCGATGCGTCTTCAAACATGCGATCTCCTCCATTTCGTCATCTTACATTTAGTACATTAATAATACTATCATGTATATTTGTTAATATGTTTATGTAAACTAAATGGTATCTCAGCCTTAAATAAATAAATAAATAAGTAGAGCCAAATAAACTCAAATCCATTTCTTTTTCATAATATGATTAGACAATTGTGAAGAATAAAGTAGAAATATAATGAAAACTTAATATTTTATATGGACCCCAATGAACGCTACATTAAATACTTGAATACTCTTAAATACTATTGAATTAGCCAACTCAATACTTTCACCGTACTTCAAAGTAGAAGTTTTTCAGTTGCTCTGTAAATATAAAACAATCATTCAGAATTTTGTTGAAGAGAGTACCGAATTAACTTCTACATCCAATATATTAAAAAACAAATTTTAACTTATGCAGTCCAATTTGTTATTTTGTCACTTTTACATGTGAGCCAAATGAAATGCAACGTTTTGGTGGACCGCAGATAAGTAGTTGAAGGGCCGCGGGTTGCACGTCACTGTTCTAAATGATTTTCCAAATGAAAATTAAGTAACAAAATGTTTAATTTCAATTTAATCATCGTACCTTTTTGTGTTGCTTTCAATATGTTTATTCATTTGAACTGCATTATTATAATTCGTTTTGTTGGTATTACATAATTATACAAATGTAATATACCTTTAATGTTACTTTAATAAGCCATTGTTAAATTAATGTTAGTTATTATTAATACTACTAACCATATTAAAGTATAAATATTCAAAATTGAAATATATATACCATTTTACTACATTTTCTTTACTTCAAAATATAAAAAACGAAATTAAGTTACTTAGCATCCCAAGTACGAACAATATTCTTACAGTCAACGTGACCGAAGTTCTTTGTAACCATAAACCAGATAACGTACAAATTTGTATAAGCTGATAAACATATTGATATTATCCATAAGTCTATTTTATCAATTTTTAACTGTTTTGTTGAAAAATTTACCAATTTTTTTGACTGACAAATGACAAAAAAAGACTTGGATTATTGTGGCTCTCGGGTATAGATTTATACAAGTTATGCGATAAATTTTTGCCAGTGTATTTCCCACCGTCTTGAACAGAACAGGTACAACAATATAACATGTTACGCACACGAAGAAGCCGGCACTCATCTGTCCACCCTTCGGTCGATTAACATTTTTCGATTAAAAGCCCATCAAGTTGGTGTGACAAGCGGCCCAGTGGCGAGAGGAAGAGGTTAGATTAGGGAATAATACGATCAGGCCGTTCGATTGAATTTCCATTCGTCGGGTGCAATTCCTCTTCCTCCATCCTCACAGTCCATCGTCTTCGATCTAATGCTGCCATTGTACTCTCCAGTCTACAAGTGGTCGGAAAAAGGAAACGAACCGACCGATCGACTAATTGTAAGAGTGGTTTCATGACGTTTTCTACTCTTTTTCTACCTCTGTCTCGCTTAAGAAGGATTCGAGACAGTGAAGGAAGCGGAGAAAGAATGTGTAAGGATTATCTTACGATAAATTCCACGTGTGATTCTGGAGCTATGAAAGCGTTTAAAATTGGCGGCATTTACAGAATAGCAGTAACGTTCAACCATTCCTATTAGGTTGTTCCAAAAGTTCCTTTGGTTTTCTTACTACATATTACGTGCAGAAAATTTGATGCACCACGCAATTTAGTAAAGAGTGCGAAATCGTTGTGCTTTTACCTTCCTTTATCTTTCAAAATGACCTCGATGCCATTTTTTTGCAACCTCGCAACACCATGTTACCTAACAACTGCGAAAACACGGAACGAGACGTTTTGAACAACATAACATGATGATGTTCAAAATTTGTTATATTCTTGTTGGTATACTTCGAAGCTGTTCTAGATTCTCATTGTATACAATGTGTTTAAACTTGTATCTATTTTATAAATATCTTTACAGAAAGAATTAAGAATATTAATGAAAGCTATAGTTTCGTTTATACATTTGTTCTGCACTTGAAATACCACGTAAGACAATGTACAGTCAGCCGTAAAAGTCTGCATACATCCCTAAATTTCAAATATTTAGAAAAATATAGGAATTTCAATCGTTCTAACAGTCGTAATTCATTTATTAATCAGAATTAGGGAGATTGTAAAAATATCCTGATGTTTTCCCTGTTTGATTACAACAGAATATACATAAATTGAAAATATGATTTCACACAGGTTTACATACGTGTATTAAAGTATACGAAACTTATTCTTATACTTTATTAGATTCTATAATGCATTTGCTTAATTTTTCTTTTTTACAGATAAATACATAAAATCTATACAGGCCACCTTTGTTTTTTTTATTATAGACATATAGGGTAGAAGTCCCCATTACTATCAGTATCCCTATAACGGACACTTTCATTATTTTATTTAATAGCGAAGTAATATACGGAGAATCGTTCATAACTAAATTTTCATAATAAATTTGGACTTCGGTTTACGTAACAACAGATAGACATTGTATATTTGTTTACACTTCATATCCAAAAGTAAATATTAAGAGACAAATGTGCTGTTTGGACATTCAAACATGACCAATGTAATTGGAAAGTATGGGACGCGTTATAATTCAGTAAGGGTGATACGTTTACCCTAAACCTTATATTTGGTATACAAACTAAATTGCTACTATATGTAAAAATTATTTCTACTTAAATGACAAGTTTTAAAGTGACAGTAATAAGGACATTGGTCTTTGTTGTACATTTTCAATTACGTAGTAATTAATTCATTACATTGAACATATAAAAAAATGTTCATAAATAACCAAGTTGTTGAACGATATTAATCTCTAAACTGGAACGATTTTTAGTTTAAATAATTTTTAAAAATAGTTAAAGAAAGTTATACGATAAGCTTAAAGTGACGGTAACTGGTACATCTACCCTATTTTTAATGCATTAGTCGATTCATCTTATCATTTCCCATGAAAAGTGTTGAGCCATTTATGCAGAGAAATTATTAGTTTGGAAAATATTTTTATTTAAAAATTGCATAGTGGTACGAATACAGCTACCAACTCCAATGTTTCTTTTACATGATACGTAGTATCTTCTTTTACAAAATGATAGAGGATAATGAGGCGCATTCAAGTATACGATCTCGTACACTTGAAAAAGGGACACCGTCCGTGGTTCTTCGCTGTCATTTTTTTACATAAATTTTTACAAAGCCAGGTCTTAGGTAATTAATGCAAAAATTCTTTAACATTGAGAATTTAATTTTATCTTCAATGTTAAGAAAGTTATTCATAAGAGACAAATTAGGCGCCCAACTTTGGTCATTTTCCCCTAGAAGTTTCTAGTGAATTATGGTCTATCTTAAATTCGCATAAGAAAAGCATTCGAATTTATCTTGTATTTATTACTCGTTTTATTTCCTTGTCTGCTATTTCATTTTGTTAATTGAGATAACTTCAAAAAGCTTCAACGAAAGTTATTTAAAGATAATTATTATTTTTAATTAATAATTAATTACTGGGAAACCTTAAGCTGCATAAAATCAGACATTTCAGAAATCATAGCAAGAAAGTTGCTGTCAAAACCGGTAAAAAGAGTAAGTGCAATTAAAAGTTTTTGTTATTATGTAATAATGCAAACTATTTCCGTAATGCAAATTACAATATTATCAACCACGGTCGCTGGTAAGGTATATGAAGGCCTAAGCAATTAGTATTAGCTCTGAAACTGTTTCGCAATATAAAAGCAAAAATTGATTTATTGTGCAATTTCATGTGAAACCTATAAACCAATTTCATATTACCATAACTGTTTTTATTTGGCTTTGAAATTACACACATATACACGTGTTCATGTCACTTATTTTAACATTTAATAAAAACTTATTATTACAACACTATTTATTTTATTTATTACCTGCAAAAAATATTGATACAATACTGGATCTCTCGTACTATTAACATATTACTTATTTAACTTCAGTTGTGTTAAATTTTGTAACATTTCACGGTACCTTCATATGACTAGAAAAATTTGGTATTGCAAAAGTCGATTACAGAACGTTACCAAAAAATGTCCTCAAGTGAAGTAGTTACAAACACACAAATAATGTAATTAATATTATTCAACCAGAAATTTTTATTCAGTAACTTCATACTATAAAGCTGTGTATCACGATATTTAATATTGAGTACATCCCTAAATGGACAATTTCTCTATTTTAGTTAAATTTATCATGTTACATGTGTTTCTCGGTATACTCGTTCTTAAAAAATTTATATTTTGGACTTGGTACATTGTTTTTTCTTCCAAATGTTACACTAAAGCGTACCCATTGAACTGCCTGGTACTAAAATTAGAAAATCAACAAAAATTGTCTATTCACGTTGTTTCCCTATCTTACTTGCATCAGTCTTAATAAGTATCATTCACTTTATAATTAATAAGTTGAAGTATTAAATGATGTAAGTGCTAGAAATGAAAATTTTCAATAAAATTCAATCATAAAAACTAAAATTGATTATTATGAAAATATATGTAAAATATTATGAAATACTAATATAGTAACCCTTTTTTTATTACCTTAACAGTTATGGCGTATACTATTACGTTCAGTTTAAAATTTAAATTTATCACTATTAAAGTAATTTTTACTTTGTTTTCCTTGACATTTAACTGTTTTCCATGTAAATTCCACAACAATGGCAAATTAGATTTTACATACACCTCCAATAAAAATCCTGCT
Source organism: Eucera pruinosa (assembly GCA_028830335.1). Lineage (NCBI taxonomy): Eukaryota > Metazoa > Arthropoda > Insecta > Hymenoptera > Apidae > Eucera > Eucera pruinosa. Next base: position 2,471,800 of record JAMYCR010000015.1, on the reverse strand, counting down.
TAACAAATTTCTCGTATTTTTCTTAGCTCTTATTAAAGATTCCTTTTTCGATCCTCTTGTTTTTTCAAATTTCCTTCTATTTAAGTTTGTTCGCTCTAACATTTTCCGAAATCTTCCTTTAAATTCGCGAAAACATTATATTATGGAGTCTACAAGTGGCTGAGAGAAGGAAACGAACTGACCGATCGACCAGGTGGTTATTGTACTACTTTCCCATCCTTTTCTTATCTCTGTCTCGCTTAAGAGGGGCACCAAGAGGCTGGAACAAATGAAAGAAAGAGAGAAAGTGGGTTCTGTAGAGCGAGAGGAACGACAGGGTTGGTTCATGGAACGAGAGAAAGGCAGCTGGGAGTATGTTTCACCTTATTATTCCGCGCTCCGACACGAGAATGCGGAAGTAGCCCCTGACGCAATTTCGAAATGGAGTACCGCGAACTGCGGGGGGATTGCATTAGTCTGCGGCTCGCGAATTAAGGCCAATTCCTTTTTTTCCCCTTCTTCAACTTCCTCTTCGTACTTCTTTCGTTCGACAGGAATGGAATGGAAAAACGGCGATGGACCACTAGAGAGGATGCCTTCGAGACAAGGGTATCGCGGGGAATAACGATGAACCGCTGCGATAATGGAAGAGCGCTGGCTGCGCCACGTGGGGTGTCATGGGTGTTTATTTGATAAGGAAAAGTTTATTAAGGGGCAGTCTGTGGGTTGTTAGCTGGCTCATCCCGTGGACCTTGGTTGCAGCTTCTTATTAGTGATTTGCCAGTGGAAATAGTTTTTTGATTTCGTTTAGAAATTGTGGGGTTATCGTTATTTTCTATTTGCTATCTTTCTTAAAACGGTAGTCCGGGAGATGTTAGCGTTCGCTCATTCCGTAGATTTTAGGTGGAAAATTTGATCCTAAGTGATTTATATGCAGTAATCATTTTTTGATTTTATATACTAGGTGCTTGGACTATTTTAACCCTTGAAGGACGCGCGTATGCGTTAGCGAATGCTTCTATTTTATAAACGTAACACGAATAGAAATGATCAATGTGTGAAATAAACACGTATTTGGTAGGAGTATAAATATTTTATTTAATGTCCAATAAATAAATAAGTATAATAGTAACTTTAGTCAACACTTTATGTAAGAGTGCTACTTTTAAATCAGAAGAACTCCGCGCTTAAAGAGTTAAACACGATGATGATCCAAAAAAATATTCCAGAACAAAGATGTTTAGTTCAGAAGGACAAACACTGTGATTCATGACTTTTTTTCCGCTTAAGATCTCTGCATTTTTTTTTTTTTTAATAATAATGATACTTTTTAGTACTGTATTATTGTAACTGGTGAGGAATAAATTTCAGGCACGTATAAAACATTTCTTTCCAAATGATTACGCATGAGGAAATCACGATAATTTGAAGGAAATTGAGAAATTTAGAAAAAGTATTTTACTTTTAAGTCGACGTTAAATCTGCCATTTCGAATATTCATTTAATAGCCATTGATTGCATGAAATGTTTGTAAAAGAAAACAGGATATTCAAATCGTTATGATACACTTACTAATTTGAAAATCATTGATTAAAGACTGTTGCTATAGAAACTACCTTCGTCTATAATTGTGATTTTAAAACTAATCTCACATTTTTGCAAATGTTTCTCCTAAAAGAGATCATTCACAATTTAGTAAATTTGTGTCATTCATAATTTAATCAATTTATATCAGCTACTGTGCAAAGTGAAATGAAAACCTTTGAAATATTAACGAGTCTCTTTCAAAATTAACAGACCAAGAGACAAATATTTTCTCATTTACTACAAAGCGGAAAACTCTCTCCTAAATCACAGTGCTTACTCTATTGTCCAATTTCCCGACATCGCATCGTAATAATTAATTTCACGAGTGAAGAAACTCATTCTTCTTTTGTACCATCGCTAAGAAAAAAAAGAAGACAACGGGTCGGTAGTCGACGAACTTTCAAGGAAAACGTTTCATACTGCGTAGGAATTTTCTGTCGACGATAATCACAAGGGTCACGAGGTATTCGCGGGTTGGAATGAAAAGTCGAGGGCGGGCGCAACAGGGAGCGGCAGAAGAAGCGTTGTAACGACTTCCGACCCGGAGTTATTTTAACTTTTTTTCGTAACGAGCGACCTCTCACTGTCGGATCGTACGAAACTTACGTTGTCGCTGCAAATTTTTCACTAGAAACATATTCTCGTCTCGTTCCCGAGTAACAAATAGAAGTTTTCCCCTTTGTCGTTCAAACGAGTAAAATGTGAACGGTCATTACAGAGACTGCTTACACGGAATTACAAATTACTTTAATGTTCTTTGATTTGGCGGAATTAACTGATGGATAATTTAAAGATGATGATTGAATGAATTTTCATATATTTCATATATTTAAAAATATACAGGAGTTTCGATCATTTTTACAATAGCAACTTCTCGATTATTTAGAATGAATGACTGTCAATGAATAGTGATGCCTTTTCTATTAGTTTACAACAAAATATACGTAAACGCGAAAATATAATTTCACAAAAGCTTGTATTCGTGTATGAAAATATACAAAACTTATTGGTGTAATTGTGCTTATACTTTGTAAAATCCTCTGACGCATCTGCGATGTCTTACAATTTGTTTAGCATAAATAAAATTGCATTTCAAATAATCTTAGGGGCAATTTTATTGACGTAATCAATGATGTTCTTTTTATGAAACTTCTTCTAGGAACCTTATTTGATTGTAATTTTATATTATATGAATCTTCATCCCATTTTAATTATCGTAATATATGTCCTAAAATATATTAATGTTACTGCTAAGACATTTTTTGAGGATGAGTAGTGTAAAAAAAATTTCTTTTGTCGAGTGAGGGTTCTTTTTTCGACAATTTTAATTATTTGAAATATATATAGTATTAGAATTAAGTTGGTATTTTGTTATATCAGAGTATTTCAACGTCGCAGTACTGTATAAATAATTGTATGGTTAATAAATAATTGAAAAATGTGTGTGGCACAAATAAATTTAGAAACGCTAATGGATATTGAAGGAAATAATTTGAGATAATAGCAAAATTGATCTTTTATACAAAATTCATTTTAGAATAATACAGAGTGGGCCATGTAAATGGGATTATACTTTTTTTACTATCCATGAATATTTACGCTTAGATGAATAAATAAGAAGGCGAATAATAGAGCATCAAAACCTTAAAAATGTACGAAAACAATTGGCGCTCGTAGCTATGATAATATTACTTGAAAACACAAGTAAAGGCGTATAGAATAACCGTTGAAGATATTTAAATAACTCTGTAGTTCACTCTGTGTGATGTTTTATAAAACATACACTTGCTACAAAAAGTTCAAGCACATAATTATATTTTTGATCGAGACAAGGTCTATGTTCCATTTATATAACACCAAATTTTTGTAGCCACGTAAAAATGCTACTACTTAATAACTATACTGTGGATTTCTGGGCATTTATGGGAAATTTGAATGTGCGAATAAATATAAAATGCACTTAATGAGCAAAAATGTACATAGTATAGTAGATTACAATGTTTAGACAGTGAAAGAATCCCCTATTTATATTTCCCTCTTCTTTATTTATAATTTTAAAAATTCAACTTACATAAATGTACGCAGTCCATTGATAACAAACTTAATATAATTAAACTTAATTAAGTAGTACATGAATATAAAAATAGACACAATGGTGTGGAAATCTTTTTAATATCTATCCACTGTATTGAAAATAAATTATTTACCGATCTGTGATTTGAATGATTTCGAAAATAATGAAATGTTTTTAACATTTACTAAAAATAGTTAGATTCACTTTTCAGCGATAAGCACTTCTTCCAAGCAAGCCTTTATTTAGTTTCTAGTTATACATGTTGTATAAAGTTATTTAGTTATACTTATAAAATTGCATCTTTGTTAGTTAGCATAAAAGTTGATTAAGAAATTACTAGAAAAATTTTTATTTATCTGATAGAAAATCTTGTTTAGATATTTGCGATTACTGTATAAAGGTTATCTCAAATACTACTTTAGAATTTTATTTTGAATATACATTTTTTTATTTATTATCAGATTATTATATTCATCAGAGGTTTTTGTTGAAATCGAACAAAAACTTTTTTTTAAGATTATAATTAATTCTTTAATAGTAACTAAAGATGTAAAATCTGTTATTTTGAAATTATATATAGCGGACGAAATTTTTATAAAAACACTGCTATTTTTAATCATAATATCAAGAATTTCGATCATATGATGAAAGGAGCAAATAGTTAAGAAATAATAGAAAACATAAAATTAATATACAGAGTTGTAACTAACTGTTTTATTTTTGGAAATAAACAAAATATTATAATTAAATGCACAGAAATGTAACGGAATTTGTATAAAAACAATTCCTTAAATTAGTTTCGGAGGATTAAATTTGCAACTCATTTAAGCGACATTTTCAATTTTCAAATTTTCATATTTCCTTCTAGTAAAAGAATTTCATATGGTCTCAAACATTATAATAATCTTCCAATATTAGCTTATTCTACTATATGTGACACTTTTCCCTAGTTTATAATGACTTGACAGTGGTAATACGAATTAATGCCTGTAAAATGTATTTTATTTTCTTTTACTTCAAGGCTATGTTAAACATGATAGGTACAATCAATCGTTAAGAGTTCTTTTTCAAAATGATGGATTGAAGTGTGTATTAATAGATCTTATTTGTGTTTGAAAATATATTCGCATATTTATTTATCTGTTGCAATTCCAACGGCACATGTAGGAAAATGATAATATATTTAAGTCAGCTTAATATATTCCACTAATGAAAGTATTCCCAGTTTTTAACTCCTCGTGCCATGGAATAAAAGAAATCGATGTAAAACTATAAATCGCATTTTGGTCTAAAACAACCCTAATGGTAAGGATACAGGATTGAAACTCGACACAAAGGATTTTCTTTGAAAGATCTGTCGATTAAGATATCGTAAGTTTAGTTTGATTTGGAAGTACTTTCACTATACTTATTTGGCTGTACGTTTTTGGTATAAAATTTGGTAAGAATTTATGGGATGACCTAATATATTAATATTTTAAATACTTATATAATAAATATTATTCCACTTGCAACGTTTTAATTTCTCGTATACTTTGGACTATACTGATGTATTTCTTACTTTTTATGTAGATAGTTTTTATTAAATTATGATACGAAAATCCTTAAAATGATCACAGATGATATATTTACTTTACGTTACTTTTTAATTTAAATTTTAAAACGGACACAAAGCAATAGAATATATCCTTTAACAATTTCCTTTGAATCGAAATAAATGATAAATATGTGAATGTAAATGGTTTACTAAGAAATTACAAAGCAATTAGCTACGATACTAATGAAGCAATAAATACAGGAGCAATTTCCTTTTGTGAATTGTTCTCGTATAATTTTTCTCCTTCAAGAGAGAAGAGCAGTTCGAATTATCATAGGATAATTGGATTCATTACATTTTAATGAGCGTATTAATCGTATGTGTCGTAAAATAAAGTCAAATTCTTTTTCGTTATCATGTATTAACCGAGAAATATTCGGTCACTATTAACTTCAAAATTATAGCTATTATAAATCTGACAATAACGTATGTTTGAAAATGACATTAATGAAATAATAACTCCATAAAGTGCAGGCCATTAATAATATTAATGCAAAATGAAACACTGAAACATTTCCTCTCATATTAATAACGGTAAAAAGTGTATCTCTCTTCAAATAAATTGTAGAATATACTCTGACAACCTTAAGATAGCAGCTAATAAGTCAAAACAGTTGCAGAAACACGAAAGATGCATAAAATGAAACATCAAACAAATGATAATAGTTATACCGTTCCCTTTTACTTCTCTTAACGACTAACAATCTCCATTTGGTAAGCAAATTATTATCTTTACGTTTTAGCGTGTTTCTCAATTAAATTATAATAAAATAATACAGTTTTATCAATTAAATTATAATAGAATGTAAATGTATGTTATATTCAGAGATTGAAATTAAACAACCAGAATACGCTGTGGCTTTAAAAAAATGATCGCAAAAGGAAATTTTGCACATTATACTACGTATGTTCCTACATAACAATTTACTTTCAAAAATAATGAAACATTCTTTTTAAATACTACAGGAAAGAAGACAGTATAATATTATGAACTATGATCTTAAAAATGCCCTTAAAAATATTAATTTTAAATTTAGATGAAAAGAGTACAATGTTCAAAGTTATGATTATTTTGCCATAGTTGAAAAAAAATTATATATTGAATAGCCAATAAATCACGAACTAATTTAAAATTATTATAACATTTTCATTTCTCACTTTTTTCATGTTAGTTGCTTCTGATTTTGAAGTAACGTTTGAAAGATTGAGGATAGAGAAATTCTAGTACAGCTAACAAAAATTTTAATTTTAGAGTCAACCAGTCGGTTACCTTGTTTGACACGATGCTCTTGGTTCTCTTTCAATACTTTATCATGCACTTCAATATTCTTCTTTACCATGGTTGAGCTTGGCCTCCTTGATCCTGGCAACTTAACCGATGCCCTGTTGTTGAAAACGTTCAATCAAACGTAGAATCATCGATTCTGAAGAAGTATTTCTATTTTTCCTTGCATTAAGGTAATCAAACTCTGATTTCTTAAATAAACTTCTACGATTTTTATTCGTTGTTCAGCGATGAACTTTCCATAGTTAATCTCGCAAATGTTACATCAAGACTTATAAAAAATAAATTGAGAAGTTTAACAAATAAAAAAGTTATAACAAGTTCAAACCAGTTCATGAATTAGGCGCCAACCTATATTGTATATAAAAGGAAAGATAGTGTAACGTTAAAAATTATAACTGCTTCGAATATTTCTTAGAAGAATTAATTATGGCATATAAAAATGAAAGTGCTATAATATTTAATAATTACGATTACTTTCTACATTCCTTAAGAGAACACTTCAGGAACATAAAAAAGGAAATTATGCAATACTACGGATTACAATTATTCTTTAGAGATCTATGATAAGAATATCATTTCCTATCCATATTCAATAATAGAACTTTCATCGCAATCTCTCGCTAAACGACATTTCCACGATCCAAGCTTAAAACCGACATGAAACAATCAGAGTTCGCAATTAAAAATCTCTTTCCCATTTAATCAAAGAAGAGGGTATAAACGGAAGAGATTGCAGGATTCAGAGCGCACTGTGAACACCGATCAACGAAGGCCCATAAAAGTCCCGTTGCCGCGATCATAATGCACACGGACGCGTCGTACTTCAACGCGGGAGGAAGGTTCAGACGCGGCTGAACAATAAAAGCATTCTAACGAGCGGCGTTTCTCCGCTCCGCTAATCACGGGGCTCATAAAACCGCACTACGAAAATACTTGCCGCTCTTTTAACAGCCACACCAAACGTATTTTTCCCACATGCTTCATTCCTGCTATAAATATTCAATCTACCCTACACCTCTATTATTATTCAAAGTTAATGTTCGACTTCAAAAGTCGATGTACAAAAGTTGCTGTTTTTTTCGTAACTTCCACTTAATCCTTTGTCAAGGGGTTCGATATGTCACACGGATTACACATTTAGACGCAGTAATATAAGATGGCTAATCGATTTAATGATATACTAATCTAAGATTGGATACTGACGATGAAACATCTCAGAATATTTTTATCGATACACTTAATCCCTTGCCTTATGAATTTTCAGAACACGATTCACCGGAATGTTGACTATTTTCTACTATAACACCGTGTTGAATGCAAAACACTAAAATATTATACGTAATTTGTACTTAGTAATCTTCAATCTTACAATCTTACAAATTGAAATACAGCGAATTAAAGGTTCTTAAAAAATACAGCGTGTTTTTAATGTAACCCATAGTTTAAACCACGAGTGTAACTCATTGTTATAAGGCAAGGGGTTAACATTGCAACACCTGACAACAAGAGATTAAGGGTCAAAATAACAAGTTTGTTATTTTCGGGTAGTTCAAAGTATTAAAAAATTGAAATATTAACATTTCACAAATGGGTTATTTTGTCTCTATCTTTCTCCGCTTTTGGGCATTTTTCAAGAAATTAAATAAACGTACACAGGCTTTTAAAATGTTGCAAACTAAGTATACCCTATTTCGTTTCGCTTCTCTTTTTCTCTGAACTACATTTGTACTTTGCAAGACTCGTGGATGTTTTTGGGAAGGAGTTGTCTATTCAGGTAATAATAGAAAAACGTAATTTGTATAAAAATCTGAAAATAATGCAATGTAATAAAAATACAGTCGAACCTTGATAACTGGAATCTGAAGAGAAAAGCAAAAATCATGGAGTTACAGAGATTTCGACTAATCGAAGTTTTTGTAAGTAAGTGTTGGCTTATGTTTCGTAGCATTCATTTGGTTGACAAATTCTGACACGTACTTAACTACAGTTTCAAGTTAAGAGCCGAGAACCGGTTAAAGTCATTTTAAATTCGAGGAATTTTAAATTTAAGTATACTTAAATAAACAAAAATAAATATAAGGATACTGTCCACATTAGCGATGATCGCACTGTCATGCAACAAACTACTTTAAACAAACTTAAACTAGAATTAGTGAGTTTGTATAATAAAAGTCGTTATGATCGATGAATTAGGTTTATAAACGGTACTCCTAAAATTATTAGTACCGGTAAAGTTGCAAATTCTACTCATCAAAAGAACTAATACAATACGCTTAAGTTTATTATCAAAATGTTAGGGGCCATGGGACGAAATTAAATACAGTAGAACCTCGATTATCAGAACGCCGATTAAACGAGTACCGGCATCTTATATACACTTATTTAATAAATCTTTCTGAATGAAAAAAGAAGCAAAAAGAAACCCAAACTGTAGGAAGCTTCTTAGTTGGACAATATAAGAATTGCCACGAAGTTAAACGAACGAAAGAAATAATAATGAACATAGAATCTTAAATCAAATACTTTAAGACCGGTCATTTGGCCGGGCGTAGTATGGTTAGTATTAAACTACGTATATAGTAAATATTAAATCTCTCCCCTTGGTTACCGATATATGAGACTTTGGAGTCATTTTCTCATCCGATTTGTCGTTCTCGTTCGTATTCGCAATATAACAAATTCTGCTTATCAAGCATTTGACTTCATTTACAAAGCCTCTAAATATTTTAATAATATGCAGACTTTAGAATCGTTGTCTATCTCTCTTGTCCATTTTCGTCTTGAATATTGCTTCACCCATTTGGTCTCCATATCAAGGTTATCTTTGTTAACTAATAGAAGGCATTCAACATCGTTTTCTCAGACTGCTTGCCTTGAAATTAGGTCATCCCATGTCAATTTACGATCATAACTATACGCAAATTCAATCAGAGTTAAACTTACTGTCACTGGGAAAAAGGCGTACTATGCTTGAGCTTCTTTTTATTTACAAAATTGTCAATGGGCTTGTTCAATATCCAGATTTAGTAGCACTATTCCGTCCTAATACTTGTCCTGCATCTAGTAGATCGCAAATACTTTTGCAGCAGGAATTTCATACTACGTGTTATGGTGAAAATAATAGCATTGATAGATTATATACGACTGTAAATTATTATTGCAAATTGTTGAATATATTTTCTCTATATAATAGCTTTAAGAGTCAAGTATTCCACGTGTTATCTACCTGTTTTTAATCTCATATATTTTATATCCTTTTGGGTCAACTGAGAGAGCCATTGCGACTATTTAATTTTCTTATTTATCATTCTTTAACTCATTTAGAACTACACTGGCATCCCACTGTGAGTTAGAAAAATGTATACATTTTTTTCTTTTGCTCAGTCTACTCTACGATTTACTTAATTATCTTTGTACTGTAAAAAGTTTATCTCGTAAGTAAAGTAAATAAATAAATAAGTAAAAATGATGAAACTATTTTCATTAAAAATCAGATTGGCAGCCTTGATAAAAAGCAGGTGAACTATTACGATTTGTAAACATTGCTAAAACTTTTAAGTAATACAAATTGGTTTAGTTGGTACAGCAGACTAATTACCACATAAATAACTATTGGTGAACACGCGACGGAAAAGCAAGTGACAAGTCTCACACTGCGTTAATTGTCAACAAATTTTTAGCAAAAAAAGAATGTGATACAGAGGAATTCATTTATTGTGATCACTTTGGGACTTACAATTTTTTATAAAAATAATTGGCTGATTATATAAAATTATATTATATGATAAAATTTCTTCAAATGTGATTTTATTTAACAATGTAGAAGATATATAATACAACATATTCTCATAACACTACCATTGTTAAAAAAGTTTTTCTGTTAAAAAGAACAAAAAAAGGAACCAAACAATTTACAGTACAAGGTTTAAGTGGTCAAAACTCCCTTCGAATTTAATTTTATTTAACTATGTAAAAGATGGACAAAATCTTCTAGTGGCACTACAATTATTGTTGTAATAGCTCTTTCAAATGCTACAAAAATTTCATTTAAATATATTTTTGACAAAAAACCCGTACGAACTTTTTCTGGTACCTAAAAAAAATGATAAGTAAATGATTAATCCAATTTTTGCTGTTGTACATTCAATATCAAATATTTTATATTTCATCCATATTTCGACACTTTTAATAGTACGCACGCCGAACTAGACTCATCATTCTCTTTCTTAAATTGTCTTTTATAAAATTTATTAGATAAAAGAAATGCTTCGGTTAACTCTCTATAATATCACGTAACTTACAAGTTATACACCTATAGAGCTACTTTTTTCAGGCTATTTTACTTTGTATTTATTATATAGTTTATTGTATTGGTATATCATTAAACCACCAGCAAATGATTCACTTATAACAATTATTATTTCCTAGTTTTTAGATAATAAATGAAGAAACAATTCCTTTCCAATTACATAAAACTCGGGTTACAGAGGGTTAAAAGTGAGTTTTAAAGAAATGGTCCATTAAGTATTGTTCGTCCTAAAGTATAATTGCCTGAATTGATATCAACAACCGAAGTTTGATTATAATACACGCATTATTTTTAACTAATTTTATACAGAATGTTTTGGGAACGGCTGATTATGATAGCAATAACCGATTAATAACATTATCCGTGATTACAGTTGTTACGTAGTACGTACCTATACGTGTGGCACGCGCGTCTGCTCTGGCTGAGTGTGTATAAATGTAGGACTGTGTAAATGGTAGTGTGAGTGTGTCGAGCAAAAAATGTTAATGAGACGAGCGTACGTCAACGTATTGGCGCACAAGAACAGTGTTAAAATGTTTTGGGTTCGTGAATACTCTAGATTCGTACGGGCCCTTTCACCAGATCGTTTAATAATTAATAAAACGGAAGATAGTTAAATAAGGTGAATAAAGAAAAGAGGAAAATTGTAGCTGACTAAAATATATTATAGCAAAAGAAAATGTTGCTGATTGAATATATTACAGAATGCTAATATAGTTAATTACAATTTAGATGTTATAATCTCAGAAAACAAGGCAGATTGTAAGCACAATCGAATAGAATAATTTCTAGTTCGGGAAATCCCACAGTTAATTAGTAACTACTGGAAACTTTTGCTAATAATGTTTTTCATATATTTTAAAATACGCTGGAAGAGTAAAGGAAAAGGACTTACCCAAATGATATGTACTTTGATCTATTTCCAAAATTGAATGTATATAAATATAGTTTTCGGTTAAGCTTCGACTTTCTGCGATATTGCCAAAACCTGTGGAAAGAGGAAGAAACACACGCACACCCCTTTACTATACTGCACTGAGTTGATTTAAGCTAACTATATTAAGATGATTAAATGAAGAAGCTATATAGATGCGTTAAATAACAATAGAAACAAATTAAATTTAGGAGAATAAAAAATATCAATAAATATGATTTTTATACGTGAAGATTGAGTCTTTTGCCTTAACTTGCTAAGGTTATTCATAAGAGCGAACAAACTCTGTCTCAAACACCCCACGGACCGCTTGACACGCACCTCGCGATTGTACGTCGAACAAAAATTCCAAAGACACGTATCCTCTATTTTAGCGTATAGTTTAAGTACATTGATTTATATGAATGTGAATTATCATTTCGTATGAAAAACTAATTAAAAAATTCAAATCTTTAATATATTATTTATATAAATAATTTTTTTAAAAAAGTTTTATATGGTCACATTACACATTCAAGAGTGCATATTTTGCAATAAAAATATATTCTCTAACCCTTTTGGTACTCGAAATATTCTAAAAGATGTATTTTCGGTCCCTAACTTTTGGAGCTGTTTTCAACCCTTCCGCATGGACCATTGCCGATAAAAAAAATACGTGTCAAATATTTTTTTGAGAACTTTCTCTCAACAAAATTTCATCGAAATCGGCTTGTGCGAGTTGTTTACGTTGCATTGCTCTTGCGCCCAACGAATTAGGCTGTGAAGCTGCTGCGTAAGGGTCCGTGATTCGTTAATTAGACGGGTGGTGGATACATGCGTGTTCCTTTCCCATTCCGGCTCTATCTTTCTCTTTCTGAATCAAGTACATTCCTTTACTCTTATGCTATAACTTAATTATTAATACTTTTAATTTATCAAAAGTAAATTTACATTCATTATATAAATTATTGGAAATGGTTATGGTTTTTTAAATGAAATAGCAATTATTTTATATAGTGCTTTCTTTATTTAGATCGGAAGGTATATCCTTCTGACTCTGCTCTTTTGAGTTTACTTACTGCAGCAACGCCCGAAATCATCTTCTAGCCCACTTAGGTCTCCGGCCCTCGGTCGCGCAGTGTAAGCACTCTTTATCTACGTTTGTATATTTCAATATACAAACGGCCCCGACTGAAATGCGAGCCAGTACAGTTCTTAGATTTATTTTTGTATACATGCGGAATGTATAAATCCAACATAAATAATGGAATGAAAATGGAAAAGTATATTCCTTAATACCTGTTACAACAATTTTGATATGAAATATTAACTATATCGCCTTTTTACAAACACGTTGAATTAAACGCTTACAAATCTTTGATTGTTATTGCTCGTAGGACTGACTGGCGTGCAAGGACATACAATACACTATAATTTAATATAAATCTATGAACAATCTCTATTGTAATTTTATATCGATCGCGTCGCGGGTCCTCGAGGAATGTTCCAGAACGCTTAGCGTTATCGGACCACACGTGCGCATTTTTGGTTTATGTGTGACAGTTCGGAGAAGTAAGTCGATCTAATACATAGTTTTGATCGTGGGACCACGTTGATTCGAAGGAAGGAATGCGTTATATTAACAATCTTAGTTTAGTCGCCAGGAGGTAATCTACCTTATACATATCAAAGACCGTTACTGCGTCCGGTTAGGGTGTTCCCAGAATGCTGTACGCACTATCGAACCGCATCCGGCCGACATAAGGAAAAACAAAGGAAATTTTGACAATTTTCTGTTCGGAAGGTAACACAGTAACCGGCTGCCATTGTATATGAAACTTTAAGCGCGATTTTTGTAAAACAATATCTTTGTAAGCTGGCAAAAATGATATTTCTAGAACAACCTGGTAATGAGATATTAACTTGAAATTTTAATAACTCGCAGCACATATACTTGCTTAAATCTGTTGTCAGAATTAACGGAACATATACTGTACTGTTTTGAAACTGGTAAAAGTTGTTTTCACTTTTCTGGCGATTTCAGCGTTCTCTCTACCATTTTTAAAATTTTTCTCATCTAGCTCTTATTCTAGAACCAAATTTCACCGTCCTCTTATTAAACAAAAATTTATTTGAGATTCTTATTTCTGGTTAACTGATTAAAGATTTGTCTGCAATGCATATCTCCGCGTCTGTTGTTAGCTGACTACAGTCATACAAACATGTATCGAAATTTTAAATTATTCGTTTTTATACTATTCTGGTAAAAAATCTTCAACCGTTTTGCTACGACACTTAAACGTTAAAAGCATTCTCAATGCATAAATATGGAGAATTTTTATTAATGTGAAAACATGTGAGTATAAATATTTGAATATTGTATAGCAATAACTTTACTATTATATACGTCAATGATAATAAAAATAGCTATATAAAAATCTTATATAAAAGATATCCATATATTCTTAGCAAATGATGGCTTAATTTATGAGGCCGTATATGCATATACGTCCTGCGTAGCGAAACGGTTAAATAATGCCCCTTATTTCCGCCTACTAATAAGAATACCTATTTAACCCTTCCATTTCGAGTTGTCTATTTATTGCTTTAGCACTGTATTCAATACAGAACATCGAAGTATTACGCATAATTTGCATCTGATAATCCTCCATCCTATAGTTTGATAATACAGCTATAGTTGAAATTACAATTTATTACAAATGCAGTATGTATTTATAGTATTTAGACCATGATCTACATTACGAGTTACACTCGTTATTATAAGGAATGGAGTTAGGGCGTCTATTAAATCGAAAGAAAAATTTTCTTAAAAATGTTTACGTTGGAAAATAAATAGCCAGAATATTATAATAGCCAAGCAGACATTATCAACTTTCTTGTTTTTAAAAAATGTAGGATTAATGTCTTGTAACAAAACTTAATTTCTTGCAGTATTTCCATCCTTGATTATTGTTATTATTGACTAACCATGTAAGTGCAGCTGATGTGATTAAAACACATTAAAATAATTATTTAATTGACAGTTTTGAGGGTAAAGCAACCGAATTTCGTGTAAAAAGAATATGCAATAGTTACAAATAGTTTGTGCAAATATTCATATTTTTCATTGAATAACTTTTCGGTTGGGTTGTAGGTTCTATGAACATTTCATACACGTAACACCAAATTTTTGCAGCTCATAAAAATACCATGAAACTAACTGAAGTTAATGTACTTGAATTGAAATTAGTACTGAATTACGTTAAGATAAACAAGATGGTATGCACGCATTGTTTGTAACCGCCGTCAATCTTTTTGAACCGAACCAAGGAAACACTTATTAATAAATTCTATTAAAAAGTAAAAACAATGCATATTATAATAATTAAGCAGATGAATAAAATTATTTAGCCTTCTATAATAGCAGAGGAAGTAATCCAAATATGGGTTACCACTTTTATTTTAGCGTTTATTGCCTAAATTGTTGAAGATACCTAATCGTTTACGCATCAATGTATTATCTATAACATGTTAGCTTCCTCATGTAGAATTCAAATATGTTGAACAAAAGTAATGTTTGCTACAAATTACAAATTTAAAGTAACGGTCAAAATTTTCGGTAAAAGATCTCCCAATGTTAGCAATATAGTGTTCTTAGCAAATTAATTCTTATTTCAGCAGATAATTATTAGAGTAACGAAACAAGCATACATATAAAAACTTTTACGATTGCGAAATTTGAAACCATCACGCTGTTTGCAACAGAACACGTTTGTACAACAAACGATGGTTACTAATTTTTCTGTACAACTTTATTTATTCTTTAGTCGTAGTTCTGCACTGTTCCTGACACGGGGTAGTACTTAATAAGTCCTATACTTTAACTAGCCGATATTCAGACCCTAGCCTATATTTGGAGTACTTCCTCTATATATTTTATTAATTGTATACCTACATTCCTATACTTCTTTAAATGCATCTTATTTTGTTATTATTATATTATTGTGTCTTATTAATCTCTAGACTGCTGATTTTTATGCATTTATGGAAAATTTAAAAAAAAAATGTAAAGCATCCGATACGATATAACAGCATTTCTCAACCTGTTCGGCACGTAACCCAACATATTTGTTTGGAATAGTACCACGGGCCAAATGTTTATAATGTAGAAATTCTAAAAGCCTGATTGACTGGAGTCATATTATATAAATGAAAAAAATTATGTATATTTAACACTAATGTCTACATGTGAATTTGGTAGATTTCTATTGAGAGCGGTTTAAGCGAATTTCAATGTGTAAGAAATTTTTCAATTCCATATTTACCCTTTTGCATTGGTAGATTTTAAATGAAGGATGTGCAGAAGTCGTGAAAATACTGAATTGTATTGCGTTAAATTCATGTTGTTTTCCCAATTCTTTCCCATTCTTCAGATAACAAAGAATTTTAAGTGTTTCAAAACGCCAATAGTGTATTTAATTACCTATAGTAATCGGTAAAGCTCATCAATAATATGCTACGCGTGAATTTCTTTAGCATTTATAGGCGTCGATAGCAATGAAAGGGTTGACTATGGATAAATATAAGATAAATGATTTTAAATAAAGCAAGCTACTTCAAAATTATAATCAGTAAAATGGTTAGAACTATATTTATTAAACACCCTCTTATAAGCTACCAACAAGATAATATAAGATACTATTCAATGACAGTTTTCAGCAACTATTATTTCTCGGCCGATTAAAAACTTGTGTGTGTCCCAATATTGGACATGCATTTAATAAAAACATATTAACAAACGGTGATTTTGCTCTGAATGATGTTTCTCATAAACTTAATTCTACTGTGCACATGCAAAGGTTAATTAAATAAAAATTATTGTGAATACTGTTATGGCACTTCGCGAAAATACTACTAACGAAAATTCCGAAATAGAACCGAATTTAGATACACCAAAGAGTGATACGGAAGAAGAAAGTAAAAAAATTACTGGGTGACATCAATCTGAACGATAGCATCGAACTAGCCTATTAGACATTCGACCTTTACGCAAAAAGGGAGCAAGACATATATGAAAATGGTCCTAATAAACGTAAACGTCCTATGGAAAAAATATACCCAAAGGTAATAAAAGAAATAAAAAAAACAACAGCTCGCGTAAAAAGTTGTTAATTTAGAAATATTGTGATAAGCAGAATTTTTGTGAAAATAACAAATTTATTTACATCACATATAAGCTATTAGATTTTACGTTATCCATGAATAGTTTTGTTCTGATGAATTAATTCTGATCGACAAAGCTTGTAACAAAAGATCTATAAATATTCTACTTTAATAACAAATAAACAAATAATCCCACTTATGTCGAAATTATCGATATGCAAGCTTTTACTTTTTTTATGCATAATAAAATAGAATAAAAGGAATAATTGTATTTAAGTTTAAAGTAGAAGAAAATGTTAGAAATTTTTATCTCAAGAATTATTCGATTACTTGTTATGTTCAACAGTGAATTTCCATAACTTTTAATATCGCACGTTCATAGTATTGACATAAGGTGTGCGAAACGATACATAAACGCTGAATATAACTGTTAAAAGTTGTTCTAATATTTGCATTACTTATAATCGACTGAATTTTTGCATCCACCTAACACTTTTACAAATAAATCTTTCCTAAAAGCAGTTATTTATTTTTTAAGAATTTTAGTAAAAATTTTACCGTTTACGATACCCGTGACAAATAACCTCGTTGCGTGAGACAAACAATCGTGACGTCGGGTGGTTGTCAAATATTGCACTATCCTAATTAACTCAAAAAATAGGTATTTACACTGGCACTGCAACGTTAGTATTCTTTCTCTTTAGAATCACAAATATTATAACATAATTCTGTTAGCGTGAAAAAATTCTTTGACATATCTATCAATTACAGAGAGAGAAAAATTCTTAATTAAAAAATGTGACAACCATCACCGGTCTCGACTACGCCATAATAGCTAGCCTTAATTATTTATATATAGAAATTGTTACTAGTTATTATGCGTCTCTTACTAAGATTTTTTTAATACTCAATTTCAACATAAAAAGATTGTGTACAAAACTTTTATATGATAAGGGAAATTGATATATATATTAAGCGACAAAAAAAAGTTGTAACTGACCAAAGCGAAAAGTAAAACTACCGTATATAATATGGAAACAACACAAAAAACTGTCCTACCTCCGACGAAGCGTCAGCTCAACGAAAGGCGGTAACCTCATCCCGTCCTTGGCCAAACGGAATCCTTTGTTGATCCGACGAGTCCTTTTTCCCATCACACTCGTTGCACACCTCGTTCCATGTCACATGTCACACAGTCACACCGCGAACGCGAATAAACATCCGACAGAAATGCACATCAATCAAAAACCAGGAACTCGAGAACATTGGAGATCCCTTAAAATCATGAAAGCATTGAGAAAATTCGTTGGATGATTTTACACAGAGCCTCTGGCCGGCTTCCAAGTACTCGTGATACTCGATATCCGCTACAAACCGCCACAAGTGGTTGCGTCCTGTCACTGGTCAGACTCTCGAACAACAGAAGCTGATTTTTCAAGAACACACTGGCAAGGGCGAGTCGTACAGGTAAACATACTTCGACGGATCTCTGATTACTCGATTTATCTCCGTTAGGATTTTTTGAGTATTCGAAGGGCACCACCCATCTAATAGAAAATCGAAGTTATCATCTGACGAATGGAACAGCTGGATCCTTCCACAGAATCAGATTTCTCTTTCTCATACGGAGATTTTATTCATGGCAGAGTGGACTCGTTGTGGAGGTAAACACATTGTAGAAAGGAACAGGTGATCCTTAAGAAACAAGACACACGACACTTTCAAACAGAAGCACAATTGTTTCACAGAACTGTTGAAGTCTAATAACTTTGATGATTCTGTGTTTCTTGGTGTCCTTTTGAAGATCCAGACGTCGTTGATCCTTGCAGGATACACTGGTTCGATCGTCGATCAGGACAACAAGTTGATCCACAATTTCTAAATCCTGCTAAGTTTCATATCGACGGAGTCACGCGGCTGCTTCCTCGAGTCTCGTCGCGACAAGGACCAAGTTTGGCCACCCAGGGCACGAGAATACACGTCTCGACGCGAGAGGAACACGCACACGCTCGGCGGACAGCAGCTCTTCGAGGCTGATTTCCTCTTCGGCTGCCTATCGACTGTCATGCACCCAGTGTTACTCTGTGGGAACTAGAGATTCTGGCACCACGCCTGCGTCCACGGAGACGCTGCACGGCGTCGCGACGCCGGCTGGCCGCGGTTATAATGCGTTAGCAAAGCGCATGCCATGGTTCGAGATTCAAGTATGGTCGAAAGTTACATCAATGGCGCGAAATTTGACTCCATTCTTTTGTTACGGTGACAGTTTGATGGATTTCTTGAAATATTTTGGGAATTTGTAATGACTTTTTATGATGAAATTAATGGAAGAAGTATAACAGAAAGTATCGAATTATTTCACAGAAAGGAACGGGCTTTGTGCTTCAATTTTAAGATAGATTTAGGTGCGCAATGTGACGAATAAAGAGTTTTTAATTGTATTGCTGTCTCTATGGGTTTATCGAATACTCTAGTGGAATTCGTGACAGATGTGGAAAAATTGGTAACGACGATGTACATAATAAATGTACTTTAATTTAGTTGGATATTATAAGCACTAAAAGTTTGAAAAGAACTTTGAATTCATCGAGTTTAAAACGGAAATAACTCTAACACTTATAATAAATAACATTCCGTTATTAAGAAATAGCAATTTGATAGAAAGATGAATAAAGTTTGAAGCAAAGTGTATACGTAAAATTTGCAAATAGTGAAGGAAAGAAATGTCATATGAAAATAATAAATATATGTTCAAACAATATTGTATGACTATGATACAACAACTATAATAATAAGTGAAAAAAAGTGATAATAATTATGGTAACAAGTGATACTGTTCAAAGACGGGACGCTTGCTTCGCGTCGAATCATGTACGGATAATACTACTTAAAATGTGGCGGGAAATTTGAAATAAAGTGAACGTAAAATGACTAAAACACATATATGTATGTCAGCTTTCTGGTATTATTTATATACAAAAGCACCCTTTAAACTCTCTTACTTTTTCGCATTGCAATTTCCTTGATTATGACTGTTGTGATAGTGTGGTAAATGATGATGAAATTCGTAACTCACCAGTCTGGGTACTGCTATCGAAAAAAGTGTTCGATGTCTCAACAGTCATCGAAGCAAATGTTCCATCGGTGATTTGAGCCGAACTATCTCTTCGTCCTCGAAATCTTTGAACCTAATAATCAGGAGAGAAGTATATTTTAAGAAATACCTATTCAAACTTAACGAAATCTAAATATTTCGAATTTTCAAATGGAACGGAAATTTTAATATTTACTAATTAATTTATAGTAAAAGAGTATCAATGCATTTCTAGATATTCTAAGAACTGACCACTTCTTCACTTTGAGAGCTCTGCCTTCGGAAGTTTCGACATCTTATCATCTCTTCCGTGGTGCTCTGTCGTCGAAAGCCACGTGCAAGCAAGATTTCCTGTGTGGTTGACTGTCTTCTTGCTACTGGAGCGTGTGATATTGGTGCACGAGCACAGGGACTCGGATCTCTCGAAGAACAAGAAGAACTATCTGGTGATCTACAATGCAGAATTTTTATTTCAGTTCAATATCTTTTAATTTAAAAAAAAATAGACAAATTAAGAGATAATGTAGAAATCTCATAAGATGCATATAAACTATATAATACAACAATAATTCAATTTTATATTATTTTTCAGAGTACGTCAACTATATTTATAACATTTATAGTAATAAAAACTAAATAATAATGAGGTAAAAATAATAGTAATGGATAAATGGACATTTATTGTTAGTAAGTTTAATTTCAGAAAAAGTTTACAATTGGTGTCTCAGTTAAAACAGGCCATTTAATTTATCTTATTTGATGGCGATAATACAAAAACAATTCTGGTATAATTGGAAGATATCATAAAGAAAATTGCAAGGAATTTTTTCTTTTTAAAGTAATTCTCTTAAATTTTCTTATAAATGCATAGCATAGAGAACAAATTGTTTTAAATGGCACACACTTTGTAAATATAAATATTTAAGTCATCAACATTTGAACAAAAACTGGTAAACAAGTTAATAATGGATACTATCTTCCATAATACGTAATTCTTACATTAAGTATAATATTCCAAATTGAAATTAATTACTACTTCAATACATAATTTTCAAATTAACTACTAAACTTTAAATCAATATTTATTACTGTTTCAGTATATAACTTTCAAATTTAGTAGAAATTCTAAATTTAAAACACAGGATTGAAATAAATGCAAATACTTCTATTTTCAAAAGAAATGGATTAATCCACTATAGCCTTTATGTAATATATTGCAAAATACTATTCATGAATTCCCGATTTGTATCACTTTCTATCGATGGAGCTATGTTATCAGCACTGTGCTAAAATCGATGACATGCAGGTACCTGGGTGGTGACCGACCAGCCATCGACATTGACTGTCTTCTCAGCTGAGATCTCATAGGACTGATATCTCTTTTATCGGCTGCTCTGTCTGGGCTTAGATGGCTCCTCGAGTCACGACGTCGCGGATACGAGGCGGAATTAGGACTGAGCGAATCTTTCCGAGCTCTTCGTCCTTCAAAAATCCCCAAAAAATTTCTTTTCATTAATTCTGATTTCACAATTTTGCTTAATATTAATAACAGTAAACATTATAAATGACAGGAATAACAAATCAAAATTCAAAAAAAGAAAAATAATTTAAGCTATAGATTAGTCAGAAAGTTTTTAATAGTTCGAAATAATGAAAAGTGCTGCTTTATCATTTAAAAGGAAAAATCGATTGAATTGTGGAAAATAGGAGTTAAAAACAGTTGTAATATTGGTTTCGGTTTTTGAAACAGTTACTGAAACCGATAAAATGTTATAACTGTTATAGGTATATCAGTTCTGGCATATTTCTGTTTCAATCACGGTTCTGTGGAACCGATATTGTATCGGTTCTATATCGTTTCTATAACTGTTATTTCTCGGTTCTGTATCGATTACGACTCTGTTCTGTATGCAGTAGAGACTCCCAGATCTGAAACTCTATTATCCGGACACTCTAACATCCGAATGTTTTATTATCTGTATGTTCTATTATCCGAAGAACGTTTAGTAGCGATGTTTGAAAACAATACATTTATGTATACATATTTTCCTGTATTCGGCTAATCAAGTTCTAATTGTAACAATTCAGTATAAAACCGGTAGAGTACGTACCATAATGACAAGCAAACGAAAGCTTGTAGTTCTAACTGTTAAAGCAAAAACCGAAATAATTAAAGAAATCGAAAGTGATGAAAGTACAGTGAAATTAGCAACATCACACGGTGTTGGGAAGTCTACAATCGTAGCTAAAAAGATACGGGATCCATAAATATGGAAATAAATTATCAATTTTGTTTATTTATACATAAATAAATGAAGTTGATTCCGTTGACGTACGAATTTGCCAGTAGCTATACGTGATACTACACTATCATATATCAAATACTAAAATATTATACATTATTCGTATTTGCTACAGTAATTATAAAAATTTCGTTATTAAAAATGTTGTTATAAATATCGCAAGTATTTGTTCTACATAATCTGCGTCACGAGTGTGACTTGTGCTTTTACGGAGAGATTGAGGTAAAGGTTCAGAAAATGAGCATCTTCATCGATTTCGATAATTTTTGGAGATGTTATACAAAATTTGTGGTCGACTTTAATTTTTTAAATATTTGCTAAAAACCATTGCTACTATTGCATTGTATTCTGCATCTACATTGACTACCGCGACACGTAACCTTGTCGCGGCTATTCGTCTACTATTTATATAAACGAATACTAATACTAAAACTAATAATTAAAGAACATTAGTTTTTATGAATTATGGTTAAGGTTTAGCTAGTTTTATCCTTGTCGCCGAGCGGAGGGTTGGAGCGAGTTTGGTACCACACCAGTTTGGTTATCGCATGAAAAAAATACGAGTTATCTTGCACGTGCAAGAATGTGACAAACAAATAAAGAAACGCTGTCGGGACGTTCAAGTATAGGAAGAATACAGCGAATAGGTTTTTACGAATATCTCGGAAACGAGTTGATTGCAATTTTTTTTCACAGTAAGAAGTTATTCAAAATTTTGAGTTGTATAACATATCCACAGCTTATCGAAATCGGTAAAAATGCCAACTTTCTGAATCTTCACCGAGAGCAATTATTCTGCTATCCGAAAATTCTACAATGTGTGTGATTTATTTGGAAACGTGTAGTTACTTGAAAAAAATATAGATGATACAGAAAAATATTTCAGACAAAAGTTGTTGGGTACTAAGAGATACATATGAAGCCTGTACTTATTTGACCTTGGAATGGCCTTGAAATGCTCTATGAAGGTTACGTTTCAATTTTTAAATTGAGTTTCGTATATGTTATTATATATTCTTTTAGCGTACATTAGGATGTTTTCAGCACACTAGCTGTATATTTTGTACTAGCGAAAGCCGAGATATCAAATTTCCAGTTTGGCGTGCCGTCGGCATTAGTGTTATCCGATGTACACCGCGAGAGGTTGCTCGGTCGAACTTCGTACTTACGCGTGTACGTGCGTGTGTTACTGTATCCTCGCTTTTCTTTCAATGTATTTTTCTTTCAAAGTAATTTTTCCACATTTATCCACTCTTCTTCAAAATTTCTTCTCTACGAATTGCATGCAATTGTTTGACATATTGTGTTATTGCGCAGTTAATTTATGTTTATGTAGCCGCGGAAATTCTACACGAGTTCTTCAAAACTAACTGAGATGTATTTACATCAGGTAACGATGATGCCAGCGGCACGTCAAATTTGAGATTTGATATCTCGCCTTCGGCTAGTGCAAAATACAGGGATAGGTAGTGTTTTGAAAATTTCATAACATCAGCTACACGAATATGTGATGAACGGTATGGAATCCAATTTAAAAATTTAAACGTAATCTTCATAAAACTTTTTAAGCTCATCCCAAGGTCAAATAAATATAGGCCTCGTATGTATCCCTTGGTACCCAACAACTTTTAGCTGAAATATTTTTCTGTGTCATCTGTATTTTTCGACATAATTACACATTTCCAGATAAGTATTATGCGACCACTTTTGTCTCCCTATTACCCCTTGCCTTAAAGCCACGAGGTACACTCGTGACGGAAATTGTAAACGAAGCAGAGCAAATATTTGCTATATTTATAAAAAAAGTTGAATTGATCCCCTTTAATTTCCTTTGAAATTTTTATAATCACTATAGAAAATAAAAATACCGTATAGTATTTCAATATTTCCCATCTGCCATCGTGTTAGAGCAAGTAATGTTCTCCTAACACGTGCAGCTACTGAAAAATTCGTAGGTCAAGGGGTTAATTCAGATACAGGTGTTCATACTGTAATATTAATACATACATATATTCTTATTTGAAGCAGAGTATTGTTTGATAACAATGTCGTCACTATATGCATTACTCTCATGCATTTTTGTTTTACATACTGGAATAAGACAGGATGTGCTTTGTTTCCACAATACCGGGTTAAAAACAAATGATTTCAGTTTTCATTTTCGAAGATGGGACATAGCAATAATTTAGTACGTAGAATAAAATTAATAATAGATATGAGAATGTATTGGTATTATGTACAATGGAACCGTAATTGATACAGAACCAAAAAATAGTAGTTATAGAACCGATACAATATCGGTTCTGAGGAACCTGTAACCGAAACCGATATTGCTTAAAATCGATATATCCACAACAGTTTCGACAGTTTTTTGATGCTCATAATTGTTTCAATCAGAACCGATATATAACAGTTTGAAACAGTTATTTTCGGGACCGTTTCAATCCCTGGTGGAAAGTACCCTAAGCAGGAAGTGAAGAAAGAAAGATTTGGATGTTTTAGTAGAATGCTGTGCACAAAGACTTGGGATATAGATTCGTGTATTTATAATTAGAGTTACATTAGTAGTTTTATTTGTGGTAAAGATGGAAATGGTCGATAATGGTTGGTATTAATGATTGTACCTCCATCATCAGTATCCGGTGACAAAGTAGGTTGGCTTCCACGTCGTCGTGCGGGTGGCATTGACTCGTCTATGGCAGCTGACTGTCGTATTAATCTTGACATTTTGTTTGGTGAAGTTTCTTTCCCCTTCTGATAACACTGGAACAGAATTAATGATTCAATCGAGATCTGTTTCTTAGTTGTATAGTCGTCACAAAATTACCGCGTGATTGTAAAATCAGTCGAGCTGAAGAATATACATGTTCCGAGAGAAATGAATTACAATTTGAATCTATTCTCAGTTCTAGGCATTGAACGTACATACCTCGTGCCCCTTATATTCTCCCTGCTTCCTTTGAAGTGCAGTTTCGACGCTCGAAACATGTGTAATTACGTTTTTTTGTAGCTGATATTAAAAATGTAAAAAATTTTGGCAATACAAGAGGATATATTTTTCAATCTATTCCAATGTTAAACACAAATTCGAGGCAAGCTTTCTTTAACAAAACTCCTTCAATCTAAAGGTATAGATTCATTCTTGAGAATTGTAACCATAGTGTACATTTTTTTGCATCCTGTAAATTGTACTCGTCATAAATATTTGTAACTGAATTCTTTACAGTTTTTTTAAAATAAGAAATACACATTGAGACTGCCGTAAAAGCATATTGAAAAATTGTAAATATATATTTCCAATATATGTGTATATGTGATATTAATAATCATTTAATACAAAATTAAAAACGATACTACTTGGAAAAAGCAACCTAATATATGCATAATTTTATTTCAGAAACCGTAAAAGACTTGCATCCAAATTTTATGCATATGTTCCTTATGAGTAGATTCACAAATTGATATGCGAATTCAATCACAACTTATTCCATTCATAGTAACATCTTCTAATTAAAAAACAAGAGAAATAATTTCAGTATTTTTTTAAAAATTATATCTCTGGATCCAAGCAAGCATAGTTCGTCTGACAATCAGAGATAACCAACGTATTTTTGTTTTGCTTTGTGATTTCATACTTTCAGTCGCTTTTTACAGTTGCCTATCGACCCTTTGTGCTGAATTTTTCTTCATTCTGTTACTAATACTCGTGCCCATTGTATTGAAACTATTGTAGAAATCCTTTCTGCTGTTCACTATGCTATTTTTATATGAAGTGTTGCCTTTGATACGGTATCTGGATACGGTATTCAAAATGAAAATGGCAATGGGGCTCTAGATCCCCAGGAATTCGGGTCACAGAAATACATTGCATGATTGATCTACTCTTATACCAACTCAGCGATGATAGGTCTATTCTGCACCTCTCTTGTACTTCAGCTTTGAGGTGTAAGGGATGTAAAACCAACGTCGTTAGTCTGATCAAGTGTCTGTCCTTCAATATAGTGTCCTATTCAGGTGGTACATGTCTCGGCAGATGTGGTCACCCGTGGCACATGGATCACCTTTTAAATTACTGTCACCAGGTCACGTCATCTTTCGGTTTTAATCGTTTCCAGGCTCACTTACAGTCACCGTCATCCCCTTCTTTTCCAACAATCGATGAATTTGAGAAATTTGATTCGAGGGAAATTTGCAGATTCTCAACGAAGTCTTGTTTGTGAACTGATAGCTGAAATAGCTAATATCCACGAACAATTATCGAATCTATGAGGATGCATTAATATACTCGAGGATAAGACCACTAATTGTAAGAATCTTCAATTCGACACGGTTTCCCCAAAGAATGACATTATAATTTTGATAATAGAGAGAAAAGATAAAAATCTAATCATTTATGGTTTGAAGGAAGAGAATAATGCATCGCTAACGGAATCAAAATTGTTGGATGGCAACAAGATAGGGTTTATTCTAAATATAATTCAACATGGCAATTACAAAAATTTCATACATACACAGAGAATAGAGAAATCTGACGGAAAGTAATTCAGGTCAGTGTGTATGCTTCAGATCGCCGAGTGAGGTAATCAATATTTTCCATAACATATTTAAATACCAAGGTTTGGAAAAAGATACAGACGATAGAACTCTATTGGAGCAGTACAACTACAGTGTTTGAGAGAAGAATTAAGGGAACTTCGTGACTAAGATTATTCGATATGTAAATGGGATTCCGAAGATTATTTTCACTTCAATGCCTTATAATCCAATCAACTTAACAAATATTTGATTCTTTATTATCAAAATGTAAGAGGATTATGGACTTAGATCTCGGAACTTCTTCTCAATATTGTCACCTCTTATGTTGCCTATGATATTATTATTCTGACTGAGAAGTAGTTGCATTGGAACATTTCCTCTAAAGATTTATTGTTAGTCATTCAGACACTTAATTCATCGCTTAGATAGAAACGTCACAACTAGCAACCATTCCAGACGAGTTTTAGTTGCTATTAAACACACCTTTAAGAACATGCCGATCCTTATTTTGTCCGCAGGAGCGGAACAATTATTTGTGCTAATCCATACTATTCCTTATCGCCTCGTTTTGTGCTCGATTTATAATCTACCTTTATCAGAACTGCCTGCTTATTAGAAACATTTCAATAGCATTGCAGAAGTGCTATCTTCCCTAATTCAATGTTTCTCTGCATTGGTAAATATAACATTCCGCATTTTGTGAAATATAGTCTGATGCATACGTGTTCGTCCATATATCGTACTTGGCGTGTGTAATAATAAATAAAGATACCTACATACAATTGAAGTCAACAATTTTTGAGGATATTAGCATATTCTATATTAACCATTTGAGTCCCACACAACGCGATTGCCCTGTTCATATACCGTGTCGAGAAGTCCCACTTTATTTGACTACTGTGGACAACTGATGGTGTACCAGGATTCTGTCAAAATCAGCGCGCTAAAATTTATCTGATGCGTCTCGGTCGCATTGTTACCTTTTTTCCATGCAAAGCATATGAGTAATAGATTTTATTTCTATGTTCGTTCTTTTCAATCACTTTTATTGAATTATTTTATCATATTACTACTACAATTATCTAATAATTTTAGGTCCGATAAAGTTTAATCAAGACAAATACTCTGACGCTGCCTGGCGTTTTACTACATAAAAAGAGATGAGCGCTATTGCGCTTGGTTCTTTTCTCCATGAATTAAAATAAGCGCTGTTGCGCCGCTTGGCTCTTTTCGACAACATTTTTCGTGTGTCTCGCTCTCGAGTATGCCTCTGTAATATGATTTCCTCGTATTATTAAGTACAAACGCCTTTTGGAGAAATTCAGCATGTGAACTATAATTATTCCTGGCTAATGCAAAGATTTACTATGACACTTCCTGTAAATAGATAGATGGTTGCTGATTTATGCTTTTTATATTCCTTCATCAGTGTTCGGTCAACGTCTCCCAATATTTTAGTCTTAATTACTTCCAATATTTCATCTTATTCTACCAGAGCTCTTCTTCTGTTTCGATCGACTTTATATGTTTCTAAATGTATTGAGTGATCCAGTGCATAAAATTAATACCGTGTTAGTGGTAGGGTTGATTTTTTTCTCGCCGGTTCCGTCAACTTCTTTAACGTGGAAATATATATTAATGTTATAAGTACTTAAACATAATTATTTTTTTTTACTAGTGCATTTACGTTTTGTTTATTTCTAGCAGCCGAGTGAGTTTCTCTTACTTCTTTTGTATTATGCATTGTATAAAGGCCTGTGTTGACCGTAACATTGAATAAATAAGTAAAACAATGTTTCTTTAATGCTAACATATGGGTATGCCATAAGTAGATGTTTGATTTCATTATCTCTTACGATTTCTGAGAAAGAAGTATGACATAAATTTTGCAACTTTACTATTGATAAGGTAGATCGTCTTCTGTCTCCTCTGAAAGCTATGCACTTTTTGTACAGTAAAACACGAAATTATTATATGCAACTCGTATTTAACTTTATCAACTGAAATTAAAGTTCAAATTCAAATTAAACTTTATTATAAATAGAAGTTAGCCAAGTGCCTAACGTAAGTAAACGATCTAAATTCTAAATCCTTAAATCCTTTTTCATCATTTCCAGCCATTTATCGAGCCACGCAAATACACCAACAAAGGCCTCATAAATATCTCACCTGGGTGGTCGAATCTCTTCTGGTGCTAAGTAAAGGATGCGTTGGCGTATTGACGCTCGGCGAGCCGACAGGACTCGAGCTGCCGGAAGTCGAAGTTCCTGGAAGCGGAAGAATGCTGCCAGCTGTAGGCGAGACACTTGGTGGCGTCACCGATGACATCACTATGGTAGGGGGAGTGATGGATGCGTCCACAGTTAAACTCGTGGACTCGGAAGCGGTCTTCGAGTCCATGGTCGACGTGGTCGACATGGTCATAGTGGTGGCTGTTGACGAAACCGTCGTAGTGATTGACGTTTTCGACTCGGTGCTGCTCGTCACAGGTGTTTTGCCTTCGACGAATGGTGGAGCCGTTGTTGCAGTGGGTGTCAAAATTTTATCCACAGTGGGCTGCTGGGTTTTGCCCTCGATACTGCTCGATCGTTCGCTTCTATCCATAGAATTGCGAGCTTCCAGATGTTCTCTGAGAAAAATTAATTTGTTAGTTTATGTATATACACACTTATACATATTATACACGTAACATATAGCTTATGTATTATGTATATAATATGTTATATACAATCTGTCTAATAAGAGCGTGACCAAGATGTTTTCGGAAAATTAGTCTATCATGTAAAACTCAATATAATACGTTTTGGAAGTGTGTATGGGAAGCTAAAACGTTCTCATTCGACAGTCAGTCTAATGTACGCCATTATTGAATATAGCGTAATATAATTTCCAGTTCTTTATCGCAATTACAGATTAATGTACAACTTCATTGTTTCAATGTTCTATTTTCAAATTATAAAGGTGGTACCGATTGGTTATACTTATTCTTACAACGATGACGGTATTAGGTATGTATATTGATTTCGGTATACGACTGGCAACATAATTATGATACGAAAGTAATGCCGGTTTTAGGTCTCTGCTAAAAGAAATTTGGAAAGTTTCATAATGAAATAGAAAAACCGAAACAGAACCCATTAAATATATCGGTATTTCCAGAGGCGAATTTAACGTTGAACGCACCGTGCGCGCTCCCTGGGCCCCAACTTTTGAAGGGCCCCGCAAAAACCCAATTTTACAGTTTTTTCTAATGAGGCCAGGTTCGGTTTCATATGTGCAATTTTAATTGCGTACAAGTTTGCAATCGGCGGTAAAATCTGATGGTATGTTTATATTCGCTTATTTTAATTATTTCATTACTAGGCTGCCTACTATACACATACTACGCTGCATAGGTCACGCGCGGCTGCGCTACTGTTCATCGGAGCAATAGAATCGTATTTGCTACTTTGTACTTCTAAAGATTCTCCCGCAGTACAGACTTACGATATCCCATCAACGAAGCATAGGATAGACTATCCATTAGTATAGAATCATTAGGGAGCTACCTGGCCCCTTTACTATGTTAGCGTTACATGTGACATTATTATAATAATTCAGAGTAAATGAAGGCAACAACGGAAGTATAACTAAATATTGTGATACGCAGTTGTTTTCGACATACGTGATCTCTAAAATTCAAATCTATAATAATGTATGGAGGTATATATTTGTGGACAAAACTATAAGGCACTTTGAAAATTTCTGGGATCAGGGCTTAATTTTATATTTATATTAAAGGGCGTAGCGTGTGAAATAAAACTATTTATCGTTAAACAGCTTCGTTAGACAGCTTCGTAAATTAAACAAATATTGCAACAAATATCCACGTAAAATCAAACAAATACACGTTCGCTTGCACGAAATTATGACACTATCTTTGGTGATTAAAGAAATATATATAACTAATCAGAAGTAGGTTTCACTTTCTTCCGAATGTTACGAATGTGCAGACTCGCCGCCCCTTCATTTTATATTACTTCAATTATTGGATTTGATAAATTTTTGTACAATTATTTTATATAAATTTGGTCTTAGTCTGGTCAGGCACACACGTTATGACGTTTACTATAAATGGACAGTCTATCCTGTAGTCAGTTAATGGATGTACGCAAATACGCAGGGATGTAAATTACTTTGTGAATATTTACTTGTTCCATTTACGGTTTTAAAAATAATTTTCTATGCGTATCAATAAATATTCAGGTAAGTTATTCTCCTCCAGGAGTGGAATCTTCAAAAACAAGCTCGTGTACACGCATCGCAACCAAAATTAGGGACACGAATCGGATTGTTAAGCTATCATTATGTACCTGACAGCAATGCTGGTCGCACTATCAGTGCTAGAAGCGCTTGGTCTTTGATCGACCAAGTCCACCGACTGCTGTGATTGTCTGCGTCTGTGATGGCGGCAATTATGCTTCCGCTCTCCTGGGCTTTTGGCTCTTCCACTCTCCGTAGAGCCACGCCGAGAACCTCTCGAATCACTGGAGCCTGGGGAACATTTAAAGCGTTGATGGAAATGAAGCAAAAATTATTGAGCAACGGTTGAATTTTTTAGAAGTTTATGAATTCTTATGGACTTTCTCCTAAATTTTATAGGGGATTCAGATTGAGGATGATTCGAACACTTTTCAGATCTACGAAAATCAGAAAAATGAACTACAGTGGAATTTGCTTATGATCACTTTGCTACTTGCAGTTTTTGATAAGAATAACTGGCTGATAACATTACGCGGAGGACAAAAATGTTCATTATTATAACTCATTTTAATGCAAACAGTTATAACTAGACTGCGGATCTTAACGCACTTATGGAAAATTTAAATTTGCAAAAAGGGACAAATTCCATGTGATATATAAAAATATACGAAATATTTAAAGTAATGTAAAAATTACAACATTCAGGAGATCAAACAAATCTCTATTAATGTCCACTCTTTCAATTATAGTTAAGATATGGATGAGGGCTTAATTTTATATTTATATTAAAAAGCGCCACGTGTGAAATAGAACCATTTATTGTTAACCAATACCTTCGTAAATTCAGCAAATATTACAAGAAATGTCCAATTTGAATAAAAATAATATAATTTCAGTTGGACAACATGATGACACTATCTTTGGTAATTAAAAAAATCTGCATAACTAACCAAAAGTATTATTATTTTCCGAATATTAATAACAATAATTGTTTCTTATAAATAAGTGATCAATCCTGTAGTTAGTCAATGCTATAACATATTTCAATTTGAATAAAATCGCACACATCGAGTACAAAAGTGTTCGATTTGGCGTGGAATGGCTCTTCTATAAACTGAATAACGTCCATTTTAGATTTCATAGAAAAAGTTCTTATGCAATTTTTAACATTAGAATTTATAGTTAGAATTTGTGTATAATCCATTGATAACATTTAAAGTTTTTTCTGCAAGTAGCTGTATTGAGAGTTTTTATGTTTTTAAGTTTTTAAAGAGTTTAAAGAGTTTAAAGAGTTTTTATCGTTTTACTTATTAGTTACAATGAAATGTATTTTCGATTACGTAAAATTTTTAGTTTTTACGTTTGCTTTTACATGTTGCATGTTAAATAAATGTTTAAAAAAATGTTAAATAAAATTTTGATATTTTTAGATATCGGCATTTTATATCATGTAACTCGGCATTCTATAAGATTCTGTACCTCGTCTGTACTAGATATATTATGTTTTTCTATCTAATCACAGAAATGTGCCTTTAGAATAATAATATTACGAAAATTATAGATCATACTAAAACTTTAGTGTCTTAAGAATCGGAGAGATTAGGACGATATAGAGAGTGCTCACTAAAATTTTGATTTAGAAATTCTAGAGCTTTAAAGGTGAGCGCGTACATTTCTTTGTAATAGCCAAAACTGAGCCAGTCGGGAGTGCGTAACAGTTTCGTTCTCGAGTGGTTCGTAAAGCTTCAAGGTGTTTTTACACCCAATCCCTCACATGAGCCGTTCATAGGCCAAAGTAATGAACTCCACTTCTTGAATTTTTTAAAATTTCATTGCCAAAGCAGTTGATTCAAGCTTTATTTCTTAAAGATAAAATAAATTTCCTTAACAATTGAATTAGACACCACGAAATGAGAAAAATGCTTTTGGTTATGAAATAATAAACAATTTACAAAAATAGTAACGCAAACTTCAAGGATATATTATTCTATGCATTTTATATGTCGTTAGATACAAGTTGTATCTGTAATAATGCATACTATGGTGTTTGTTTCAATTTAAATTTTAAAAGGAATCTTAAAATGAATTGTATATTCATTCTATTAATTTCCCTACTTTTTTGTTGTCTAAAGTTAATCGATTTGGCAAACGAGCGGCGCGTATGTAACTTCATAAAAAGCATCATTTCTCCAACGTACCTCGATGAGTAGGTGAAATGACCGTAGGAGGTGGCTGCGGTGGCGGCGCATCCTTCTTTCCCCACAGCCTTGCAATATCATTTTTAAAGTCGCTAATAGCTGAATCTCTTCTCGACTTGGTGGATGCCTGGCTTCTGATGCCGCTATCTACGGAACTTTCCCTTCTCTTGCGTAGTCTCTCCAAATGGCTGGCATCTGTGGTCGTTTGTCTGGACCATGGAAAAGATTTTGCGATATCTGCCAGTGTTTCGCGACGATATAGCTTATTTCCGCGTTCGCTTTTCCCGGAACCACCGCCCCCACCCCATTCCCGCAGGATATCCGTCAGCTGAGCTAAACTTGAACGACGACGACGCTGGTTCGTCGTGGAGGATTCTTGAGGCTCGTTTGGCGGTGATGTGGACGTGATCTGTGTGGCGGAATCGCGTCTTCCGGTTCCTACGGGAAAAACATAAAGGGGAATAATATACCTTTTTAATCGTTTCTTTTTGTTTTGGCGTTTTTGAAGAGTGAAAATTGTGTAAGATGTGTCCATGACAAGGCTAATGTAATGAATAGATTACGGATCTTTATGTAAATTCATATTTTTACAAATAACGCTAAAAAAATAGAGTCTCGATTGGGAGTTGTTTTACCCTTTAATTACTCTAACTTGTGCTTTACTTTGGATACTTTATATATTTTTACTTACATGCCCAAAACCATAAAAAAATAATTTTTGTCGTCTTTCTGTGCGATAACAATTTTTTGAAATAAATGAAAAAAAGGAAAAAATTAATGAAATACCCGAATAGTCAGAACGAACTGCTAATTTCGATAGTTGTATCGCACAATTTTTTCAAATTCAGAAAAAATGCAAATATAGAAGAATGCAATAGTTGCATATAATGCTCAGACTATTAGGTTATGGTAAATGAAAATGATAAGCCAAAAAGTATTATAGTCTATTAGTGAACTAACGCTTTATTTATGCGCTTACGTCGATATTTTGTACCATGGTAGTATAAATGTATTCAGATACACAATACTATATATCATAATAATAACTGTAATATCCATACTAATAACTGTTACATGTGTATTTTCTACATATGAAAATTGAGGTGTGCTGCCGAATGTCAGCAATATGTATTTAACATCTAATGTTTAATATTTTCCAATGTTGTGTTCCCTAAGAGATGTAGTAGAATAAAAAATTATATAAATTAGCCTTTTTAACTCAAAACGGCCAAACATTGGCAGTGGCAATTTCCAAATCCATCCATATATAATTATAAAATATGGTAGAATTGAGTTCTAACTACAAAAAAATTGTGTGCGTTTCATATATCTTTAGAGCTGATGTAGTAATGGACAGGTATTGATTTGATTAATTTAGTTGATTTAGTTTAATTGAAAGCTATTTGGATTAACTAAATTTGATTTAAATGGATTTGGTCCAACTAATCAACAAATATTCAATGTTCGTGAATTTTTAGGAAGAAAAAATACATAAAAATAATAATGCGCTATGTTTTGCGCTATATATTTAATAATTGATGGCATTATATGCAACAAATTTAGTTTGCGTTGCATAAGTAAATTGTAGAAAATGAGATTGACTGGTCGATGTAACTATCAAAGAATGATCCCGAACCCGGAAATTAAAAAAATTCTAAAAGTTTGGGGATATGTAGGGCACATGTAGATATGTATTAATCAATTTTGTTTTCATGCGTTAATTCACATTAAGAGGTGGAAATTAACCCTGAATTATTCGTCTATTTTTCATTTGCGTGCTGTATCTCGCAAACTGTACAAGATAGAGAAAAAGTCTTCAAACAAAAGTTATTTCTTTTGTCCGAATCTATCATGTAATATACGATTTGTTAATTGTTTAAACAATTAGAAATAGTTATGTACAAATAATCAGTAATTTTTTTACCACATGATAGATTTGCACAAAGGAAGTCATTTTTGTTTGAAGACTTATTTCCCATTTTGTACAGTTTGCGAATTATAGAAGGAAAATAAAAATAGCCGAATATTTGGGGGTTAATTTCCATCCCTTAAAGTGAATTAACGCAAGAAAAAAATTACTTAATACATGTCTACATGTGCCCTACATATCCCCAAAGTTTCAGAATTTTTTGAATTTCCGGGTTGGGGATCATTCCTTGTAAGGATTAAATACCATAACGTCAATATTATTTAACGAATGCACAATATGATTGTTAATGTAATAAAATTAAACAAAGTCATCAAATATTTATCTTAAACTCGAATTATTGTTTTTACTTGTATTTTATAAGTCTCAAATAAAGGAATATTTAATTGCTAACTACAATATATAATTTAGTTGCGAACTACATTATATAATAGCATAGGTATTATTTACATAATCTATAATGGTCATTATAATAAAAGGTTTTAATTAAAATAATGTCGAATTTTGAAGTCACAATAATATTCAATCACTTGGAGACGTCGCAATTTATGTGACCTACTATGTTATTTGATTGGAATGTATGATATGTTTAAAAGCAATGTGATTCGTGTACACATGGCTAACCTTAAGATCATTCCTTCCACTTCACACAAATCATGTAATGTCTCTTTTAAAGTACGCTAATTTGGGACATTTTACCATAAAAAAAAGAAAATCGTACAGCGAAATCAGCATCATTTTTAGTACAAATAAAAGTACAGCGAAAAGCATTATTAGAAAATACTTAGTTTGAAAGTCGCACGTACGTACACAACCAAAAATTATTGACTAGCATGGCAAGAGAAAAATTATGACAAAAATAAGGAAATATTAAATCTGTGCATATGAAATAGCCGGTGTTCGGGAAACCATCGAGTCATGTTGCTTGTTTATGGCTTGGCGACGCGACGGGACTTTACACTGCTTGTGACAATAGAGTCAGCAGGAAGGCGAAATCTCTTCCTGGCAAGTTGGAACCAGATGGTGACCACTTAAAAGTTCTGGCCGAACGCGATGTCAATAACACACAGCGAGTCATAAACCACGTGGCAGCCACTCATCGAACAAAGTGAGTTTTTCCGCGAGGATTTCCCAGGCGTTGGAAATTCTGCCTAATTTCGCCCCTACTTTAGCCAAAAGACAGTTGCGAGCGTATGGAAAGGGAAGCATCGAAGGGCTGAGGCTTTCCAACTGCTCGCGAGACCAGGAGAAAAACTTGAACCACCGGGATAACAAATTCGGAGTTCGTGAATGATAGGAAAGTGCCAAGAAGGGACCGTCCCTTTGGTAAAGATCAAGTCTAGAAATGAGAAGTCTTGCTATAGAAGGGACCGTCCCTTAATAGTCAAGCGTCTGCTAGTACATACAGTCCACTAGAATCGAAATAGTTTTGTTATCACCTTTCACGGACGCGCGCAAAGTATTCACCGAACTTCCGGTCGCGAACAGTCGATTTTATCTTTATGAACTGGAATAAACTTGTGGTATACTAAATTGAAACTACAGTTTACTGTTCTAAATATAAAGTATTTTATTAAAATAAGTTAGATTCAAGTTAGAACCAGTGGCAAAATTCTAACCAAATTCTAGTAATTTTATTATACGAATTTAAATTATGACATAAAACGGCGGAAGCAACATGAATTATTAATGCAGCAATTTGAAATACTGAAATTTTTTTGGGCAAGAGAGGCAATCCTTCAAAATGAACCACGTTGTCTGCAGAAATAAAAGGTGGGATAAATGGGGTATTTGAAACCCGCTAGCTCCTGATGGACAAAATTCAAAAGTGAAATTTTGGAAAGATTCGCTGAGAATTATAGAAGATTGACTTTCACCCAAGTTCCTTTCAATTTTCTTAGATACGATATAAAAAAGTGGTATGAATGCTGTTTATATATTACCGTATATTGTATAGAAAGATAAGTAATTAATCTAAAATTAACCCTTTCCACTCGAAAATCATTGAATTAAAATTTATTTTAATCTAACATCGCCCTCCCCCACCAATGAAACTCCATTTACGCGCTTATGCAGAAATAAGTCATAATAATGAATCAGATACATGTCAATCTGGGCCATTCTTTTATATCAGGTTGTTCGAAAGGTTCGTAGCAATATTTGGGAAATATTCAGAAGCCATACAGAGTAATGAATATGTATTATACCTTTGTATATTATTATACTTGACATTAAATAGCTTCATAGAGCTTTCTCATAACAAATTTTCATGTTTTCCAGAAATGAATTCTACCAAATAATTTTTCTATTCCTCTATCGTAATAAACTTTTCATTATTGATAAAATTTTCATAGTTAATAACTAGTATAAACGACAGTATGATATTGTTACATTTAGAATATCTATTCGAGTTATAGCTTAATCACTTTTCCCATCATTTTATCGATACGCTTCTGAATAACTCCAGATCTTCCTCTTTAGTTGTTGGAATCAAGGTGACCAACCAGAATTGCATTTATCCTAATTAAAGGCTTCGATGTTTCACAAAAATACGTACAAAATAACGTTCCGCCAAGCCCCCAATATGCAACAGAATTTAACATCGACACTGCCGCAAACGGTACGAATTTTCCGAACAATCCAACAGTAGGGAAAGTGGTCAATATGGACTACCACTTTTATTTTAGCGATTATTGCCTAGTCTGTTGCAGATACCTAATCGTTTACATGCCAATCTATATCTATAACATGTTAGTCTTGTTGCAAACGACGACTAGATGTATGCACTTTGCTTACTCGTGTTGCAATTTCCCGCAATAAATTAATATGGCAAGGAAGATTCACTGACAGGTGTTGTTTTCTAGAGTTTATTCACATATATATTGCATGATTTGTGTACGTGTTGGTTCTGGTGGTTGATGGTCTCGTGTCGGTGTCTTGTAAGCTATTGATGTGTCATGTAACCTTATGTGTTGGCTTTGGTACAGCTATGGGCAGGGTCGAAGTGGCAGGAAGTTAGCAGGATGCGTGGAGGTGGAAGGATTTTTATGGCAACTTTTGGGTTAGCGAGTTTCGTCGCCGATGCCCCGCGTTGACCTTGCTAGTGAGTTTTTAATGAACAGCCATCATATTTTGGCCATCTGGGGATTCCCGAAGTCGCAGGCTCGTGGGCCAGTCTTCTTTGAACGTCGTTTATGGGGGTGCCTTCGCGAGTAACGCTCAACAAGTCTTCTGATGTAAAATTGAAATATATTGAACAAGAGTAATGTTTGTTACAAATTAAAAATTTAAAGTAACAGAGAAAATTTTCGATTTTTAAAAATGTAGTCCAAATATGGGCCACTCATAAGATAATCTAAAAAATAAATATGAAAGCTACTGTCTCTTTTTCAGAGAACTGTTCTTTTTATTAAAAGTGGATAAAAAAGCTCTTAATCTTAGTAGTATAGTGCTTTAGTTAATTCATTCTTACATCAACAGATAATGATTAGAACAATGAAACAAACATACCTGTGAGAAACCTTTACGATCGAGATATTCGTAACAATGACACTGTTTGCAACAGAACACGTTAATACAGCAAACAATGGTTACTATTAGGTTGTCAGGAAAGTTCGTGCCGCATTATATATACGTTGTATTTCACAATGTTTTTTTAAATATGCAACGCATAGATCTGAAAATACCTTAGTTTAGCTGCCCGTGTTCAGTTTCAGAAAGGCTTCTGGGGTAGCAAAATGCTTCTATTATAACTACAAAGCCAACTATAAAAATATAAATACAATTTTTTAAACAGTCAGTTCTACGGCTAAAAAATCTGAGAAAATTTCAAGATGTATATGTGACTCGATATAGCACCTCTGATATTTCTTACAACTTTTTATACGCGAGATCAAAGAGAATGGAGCTGAAACTGTAACGAAGTAAATAAACATGATGGTTGAACTTCTCACAAACATGTTTGTGAACAAAACCAAATAATGGCCACTACGCCAAAAATTGCTTCTTGGAACGCAAGCGGACTCTCACAAAGGGTTTCCGTGCTAAAAATGTTTCTCAGTAGCAACAAAATCGACCAACTACTCGCAGAAGCTCGACTTATAAGCAAGCATTACACTAAAATTCTTTTTCTCACTATATACAATACAATACACCCATCAAGGAATGCTCAAGGCGGCACAGCCATGATAATCAACAGCAACATCAAATATTACCGACAAGGTTCAATAGCCTAAACACACCTACAAGCTACTACTGTAACAATCAAGACAGCACACGGTATATCACTCTAGGAGTAGTCTATTGTCCTTCTAAATTTAAAATAAACGTGCAGCAATATCAAAGTTTCTTTCAATCATTGGGGAACAGATTCATTGCTGCTGGTGATTACAATGCTAAACATACTCTATGGGGCTCGAAAATAAATTCATTGTTCAATTTCACCGAACGAAGAAGGATAATTTGCATTGTAATGTGAAAGTAAACTCATAAAACCCACGGATATACCAGTTCAGTTCTACTTTTTCTTTTCCAATAATTCTAACAAACCATCAATAAAACAATAATATTCTAAAAATCTGTCCTAAGTATTTTTACAATCATGTTTACTAAATCCGTATGATCGATGAGTTTATTAGTCGCAATATCCCCGGGCCATATAATGAGCTTGGGCATTTCGGTACTTTCAACGATGGTCAATGCTCCACCGTGCCGTCGCCCGAACCATAAAATACACACAATAGCCCTAAGTCTGTCATCGGCTGTATTCATAAGGCGTGAGTCGACCTAGGACTCTTTCCAAAGCATACACCGCCGATGCAGGTAATTTTTCTATACACTACCCCACCATCAAAAAACTGTCCTTAAATACCACGCACCTCCCCACCAGAAAACAGTCGTAAAATGATAATCAGCCAGCTATCACCCAACACGAGTTTTATATCTAACGTTATTGTGAACAAAAAAACTATATTTTTGTAAATAAAACAATTGTTAAAAATTGCACACATCACAGCCACATATATCCCTTAACCCGCTGCAGTACATTAGGTTGGCTACAGTAGTACCGTCAAAGTGTTGCTTAATAAAAAGTAAGATTTGGTCGGTACATTCATCCAGAAACAAAACACCAGAATATGCATTACGATCAGTACTGCTAGATGCATTATCAACTGAAGAACTGACTTATTAGTCTGCAGCCATGAATAAATACCCAGACCTTATAGATTTCGCAATAATGAAAGGCTTAAACAAATCACATTTTAAAGTATATTCTTGTGTCGACGTCAGCTCTGATCACTCACTGGTTTTAGCTGAATTTTTACACCAACTAGCATTCACTCAACCTACACCGACATTATGCAACAACAACGCAAACTGAGAACTATTCAAAGACTACCTAAATAGTAGCATAAATTGTAACATACCCCTAAAAACTCCGGAACAAATTGAAAGAATCGTAGTTAAATTTACTACATAACCTCATACAAAAATTAGGGTGGTTTGACAACCAAAAAAACAAAAAAATGCTTAACGCGATCTGTAAGGAATTAAAACAATCAATACTAACACTGTAATGAAGAATTCCATACATACCTCTCCAGTCTATCCTGTAATGACGACACAAACTACTCTTTATGGAAAGCTACCAAGAGACTAAAACGTGCAATTGTCTCACTACCAGCTATCATGAAACCCGAGGGTAGCCGGGCTAGAAGTACACTTGAAAAAACCAATATATTCGCCGAAAACCTATATAACATCTTTCAGCACAATGACATACACAACCCAACAATAACACCAAATGTAGCTTCAAAGAAATAATCCACTCAAACGCAAGATATACCATGGACTATCATAAGGGAAGTCAAAAGCCTCATCGCGGACATATACACGTATAAAACACCAGGTTTCGATATAATAAATGATAAAGTCATTAAAAAACACCCGCCAAAAGCCGTTAGAAAGCTCACAATAATAATAAAAAAGCATAGATAATTATGGTACTTAAACCCGGCAAAAGCTCACAATTACCATCTTCATGTAAACCCATCTTGCTATTACCGATTTTCTTTCAAAACTCCTAAAAGAAATTATCACAGGTAGATTGAACAAGTAAATACCGAACAAAAAATTATTCCGTCACATAATCAATACGCAACAGTCGAGTAAGTTCATAGATTAACAAACAAAATCACCTTAGCATTCGAACGATAACAATATTGCACCGCCTTGTTCGTAGACATAGAAAAAGCGTTTGATAAAGTTTGGCACGAAGGACTCTTAACAGAAAGTAAAATAAGCTTTTTCTGATCCATACCAGCAGGTTATTAAATCATATTCAAAAGATCGTATTGAATTGCTGTATTGAATTGCTGGAACTTATTTCGGTTAACAAAATGCAGTTTTGACAACATTATTGAAGTTATAATTTTTCTCTAGGATAGATTTTATGTCGTTCAACGACTTAATAAATTAAATGTACAAAAATGAAATATCAAATTTTAAAACAAACAAAGACATTACTTACTCGCTAAGTCTTATAACATTAAAAGAATCTGGTTATAATAGACAAACTGCCAACAAAGAACCTGTATGTAGAGCAAAATTATCGAAGGAAGCGATTATACTTTGCGATGAAAGTTTGTTCAGTAATATCGAGTGATGACCTGTGTTTATGATACAGATGCAGGGATTCACATTACTTTTAACAAAAGAAGCAGGGAAGAGGGACGAAGCTCTTC
This sequence comes from Eucera pruinosa, assembly GCA_028830335.1. Lineage (NCBI taxonomy): Eukaryota > Metazoa > Arthropoda > Insecta > Hymenoptera > Apidae > Eucera > Eucera pruinosa. The sequence continues at coordinate 2,429,847 of JAMYCR010000015.1, read as the reverse complement.
AAAGATTTTGATGACCCTACGGCTAATAGCGCACAGTGGTAAAAATCCCGATTTTAGCTGTACAAGGATAATTTTCTCGATTCTGTTTTATTCATCTTACATATGCTGTTCATTTCATCAGATTACTTTATAAACAGCTACAGACAAGAACCAATTAAAACGTTTTGAAAATTTCAGTCTGAAATGATTTCTTTATTAACGTCTGTATGTTAACACCAAATAAATATTGATACGACTACAGTAATAGGAATAATTTAAAGACTTGAAGGGATGATAATTCGTTATCTAGTGACTAAACACGTAGTATTACTTATTGTCAGTGTTATTTATGTATTGTAATATCCTTTTCGTATATGACTAACACTTCCGTAACGTCTCCTGAAAAATGTGGTGATAATTTTGTGTTTTGTTTAAAATAAATGATATTAGCATATGGTACAAAAAGTGGAACGTTCCGTTCGCCTTAAGAAAAACGACGCGTTTGTCATTATTTTCGCGAAAAGTATCACATGATTCGTCTTTCGTCATGGAAAAGCTAACATATTCGAGTGATTCGCCACGAAAAATAGCATGTGTCGTCTGGAGCGATGAAAAGAAACATACTTGGATGATTGACAATTTGAAAAGAAGCATATTTGGGATTCCTATTCAAAATTTGCCATTCTTTGTTGTGACACAGTGTAAATATGGTAGTTCTCATGGCGGAAGATCAAACTTACGTATTCATAAGAGGCGATAAAAATTCGCTCTTTTACGCGGCAAATTGAAACGTGCTACTTTTCTTAATGCACGTCGATGTGATAAATGTAAATTATATTTGATGCCGGAGAAAGTTCGCGCAGTTTTGCTACCAGAAATTCATACAAATCGAATTTTTATAGAATTTCGCAAAGCTGCTGCAACACGGATGGTGTCACAAGAAATTCTGTCTATTTTTTACATTATTAAATAAAATTACATTTAAAGGGACCTTAGATTACTTAAATTTGGTAGTATAAATTATCCGTCTTTGCTATCAGAAATTCATTCAAATCGAATTTCTATGGAATTTCGTAAAACTACTGTAGCAATAATGATGTTGGAGGAACATTGTGGCCACATTTTACACTGTCAAATGAAATTGTATTTGAAGGAATATTAGTTCGTTTAAATTTTGTAGTAAGAATCTGCACAAACTTTTTCCGCTATCCAATACAAACAAGGTTTATATTTCTTTCAATTAAACCTTATGTAATATATTAGGTTGTATGGAAAGTTCATAACAATATTTTCGACAGTGTTAGACTCTCTTGTATAAATAGGGGGGTTGGAAGGAAATTGTTTTTTTTACGAATTTTTCATCTAGTTTTTGAGATATCGGCATTGGTAACCAATATCTCCCATCGATTCAGAACTATTTTATATTGAAACGTCAGAAAACGGTGTGTTTATGTGTTTCATTAAATCTACGAAGTGTTTGAATTATGACAAATTTCGTTTTATTTAAAAAAGAAAAATTTTATGAAAAAGGAGCAAACAATGAACAAGGTTTTGTTTTATTTCCGTCTTATGTTTGTGCTGTTCTAATATTATGAGCGAAATTCTTCTATTTTTCGATGAACGGGATAATCGTCTTTTCCGTATAATGGAAACAGAAATTTTTTCCATCTTTCTCATAGTTCCGTTTTACTATCTACATATCTATTTAAAAATAAAATAAAGGAGAAAAATGGCCTGCATATTGAACCAAAAAATTGAAAAGGTTTTGCGCTGGTGGAAGAGTAAATGATATCCTTAATTGTAACAACTACTGCTTACGATTGAGCTATTAGCATGCAATAATTAAGGAACAGCACCTAGCAAAAGTTGAAAGAAAAAACGATGTTTTCTCTTTGTTTTAGGAACAAAGGTAAACCTCGTGTTTCAATAAAAAGCTAGCAGAAGTTGTTAGACATTGCTTGGGATATTCTATTTCATGTCGCTTATTTATTGCAATATTTGTGCAACTTTATTAAGGACTGAAAGCAGAATATACCTGAAATTTGGAAAAATTACTTACAATTAGACGAATTCTTTTCCGAGAAAGATGAAAAATTCTTGACAACCATAGAAACACCAAAAAAGAAATACTATATGCAAAATTGTTGAATAAGATGGTAATTCTATACATATCGGTTTTAAAATTTATTTTATTGTTCATCAAATACTGTTACGAACTTTCCGAACAGTCCAATATACTTATACTTATACCTTTTTCCTTCATCCTGATCAAACTTTCTGCAATAAAGCAAAAATTTTATGTTAATATAATATATATATTATATTAACACTCGATATGTGAATTCAGATAACCGAAATTGAAATCTAGTCGGATTGGGTCAGGATTCCGAAAGCTTGTAGATTTCGGATACTCGAGTCTAAATTGACTGAGGCAGAATACGATAATACTTCCAAATTGAAAGTTTACGTAAAAAAACCCGGTTGAAAAATCCTGAAAGACGTTTATGTTGTCACAAAGTTCATAGATCTATGACTAGTGTCCAACCCGAATTTATGTTTGGATACCCGAACGTTGCAAACTTTCGGGTCTCGACTTCGTCCTGAGAAAAATTTCCGATTCAATCCGAACCCGAAATCTCGGGCAGTCCCCCCTCCCCTCCAGTTAATTGTGGACCAAGTACAAATACACTTACCAAGGCATTGTCTCAAGGTGGATTCTTCAACCTGCTCTCGTACAAGATCGTCCCAACCATTTCCTCCTTGCCATATTAAGCCAACTTGATGGCTCAAGATCGGCAGGTTACACACGAAGCAGATCGCTGTCATAGTTCTGAAATCGAAAAATTCAGGAATAAGTCAACATTACAACGGAAGCCACCATACCGGTGGAAGTAACTCTAGGTAAAAAGGGTGCAACTGTTGAACGATAAATTTATGTATGTGAATTCAGGCCATGCCAACAGAACGTTCGCAAAGTAACACTCGATCGAAGTCGAGGTTTCTCTTGACTACCATCTACGTGGCTTTTCTACGATTATTTTCATGCTTGACAAGTCACGAATCGCTCGCTTCCATAAGGAAGAGAAAAGTGGAGATCAAAGACGAAGCGTGATCGGGTTCACTTTCGAGCAAACTACTGCGTTCACGATGCTACTGTAACTTTAAGCAGGAGGTTGATGGATTTTAAGCAGCCTACAGGCGTTGACGCTTGCATCGATGCATGCCTCTACGTCTGTAGAGGCCACAAGGTATCTCTGAATGTTTCTTTTTTGTCTATTTATTCGTAGTTTATGAAACAGAAAATAATAAATTCTCATTGTACCTGAGTTAATCCAGTGTATTTTAATAAAATAGATTCTACGCTTTTAAAATAGAGATATTCGAAAATCAGAAAATATAAAGTCGGGTCGAGAATCACAGTTTGGGATGAACTTTATTTAATACGATTTTCTTCGTCGATGTAGATCGTTATTCAAAATCTTCGTCTCGAATGTCATACGAAATTTTACATTTCATACCTATTGTAATAAGTAGGAATACATCGTGATATTTTTATTCGTTTAGGATAAGAAAATATTGTAATACAAAATCAGTGTTCATCACTCACTAGTTTATATTAGTTTTTTATGTGTATTTGATATCAAAGGGCTTGAGTCAGTTTATAAATAAATGAATAAATAACTATGGTCGAAGAATGAGATTTTCCATTTTGAAGGTGTTTTCAAATGTTGTAGCGGACTACTTGTCTTATTTTCTTAAATTGTTTCGAAACGAGTACTTTACATGTAAATTTCTGCTGGCGCTACATTATCACTACCATTATTATCAAACATTGTATCAATTTGTTGAGGATTTACGAATTTTTAACTAAAACCATTTGCAATGCATTTCAGTTACTATTATACCGTAGTGTAATAGCGTCTATAAACATTGTTAGTATATGGGCGTACTGAATAAAGCTCGTCTCGAAACATAATTTAAGTTCGTAAAATTATGGAAATATCCGATTGAGCCCAATTCGATTTCTTCCCGGCTCGTCGCGAAAATTAGATATTACATGATCTCGGGTCTTCACACATCCCTATATTAACATACTAATTTCAAGTACTTTTTTTTTATAAATAAACTTTCATAGATTCCGTATATAACGGAATAATTATTGGTCAAAATTATAATAAGTTGTCAATATGAAATTTACGATCGTGTCTAGCACGAAAATTCCTTTATTTGTGGCAGAAACAAAATAAATATTTAATTTAAAAATAAATGAGTACCTAGTTCAATAATTCAATAATTCAAAAATTCAATAAATTCAATAAAAGAATTATATGCAAACTAATAAAAACTGTATTGGTTAAACGAAACAGCGAAACAGTAGGAAATATTTATTTTTAAATCTTCCCACTCAAAATGGTACTTCTATGTTCATCAACCTAGTAGGTATTCAAATTGAATCCAAAATAAATTAATACATTGAAAAATTAAATAAGAATCAAAATACGTAATATTCTTTGTACGAAATTTTCTTTAACAGAAGTTGAATTATTTTTAAAAAGACCCTCCATATCAAGACGAGTTATTCCAAGTACAGAAATTTGTAAATTAAGTAATCTTTATTACAATAAATTTGAAATGTATAGAAAAATTTAATTACTTTCAGAAATTCTCGAAACAAAAACATCCTTTTCTGAAAAAAAATTCCACTCAAAATTTGTAATCATTAGAAACATTTTTATAGCATTCCGTTTACTCCATTTTATGCAATAATCGTTTCTAATCGATCATTATATATTTCTCCATCAACTTCCTGCTCGGCCAACATACTTACGCATCAGAAAACAATACTTCTACGATACTTTTTACGCTGTGACTCATAACAACTCGTATGCAGAAAGCGGAAACTAAGAGCGTGTTAAAAGCAGATTTATTTCTAGGAACACGCTCCTGCTAGCTTTTTTAAAACTACTTCCGGTCCACAATAGCGTGGCTGTGATATTCAGGATGCGCTACAAACGATCGTTAAACGGAGTAAGATTCTGACAATATTGTAGAGGCGCAGTGACGTAGGTGTGTAGCCTACAGAGCTGGCGTTCACGAAGCCAGCGTCATTCCGAAAGCGTGGATGCAGCGAAAACGAGATATATCGCATACGTTTTATGTACATGTGTACTCGTATATCTAGTGCACAAAGCGTGGAACAAGTAGTAACGCAGATAAAGAGTATCCTTTGTAATATAATACGTTAAAAATGTTTGCTGACATGGGTTTGCAAAAGGAACCGCGTCGAAACAGTTAAATAAAATTGGATTGATGCATATGAAATTTCACTTTTTGAAAAGTTTGACTATTTCTGGACTATCACTATGAAATCTAGGATAAATGTACCAATAACTGTCACTTTAAAGTTCGCGCGTAACTTTAACTGTTTTAGAACGTATTTAACATATAGATCGTTCCAGTTTGGTGCATAATATTGTTCAATGTCTCCTTTATTTATGAACATTTTTCTTATATGCTGAATATAATGAATTAATTTCTAATTAATTGGATATGTACAACAAAATCCAATGTCCCTATTACTGTCACTTGAAAACTTTTCATTTGAATCGAAACAATTTTTACATATATATTAACACATCAATTTGTGTAACAGATATAAGATATATAATAAACGTATCGCCTTACTGAATTATGACACGATCCATACTTTAGAATTATATTGGTCACGTTTTAATGTTCAACAGCACATTTACCTCCTAATATTTATTTATAAATATTAAGTGTAAATGAATATACAATGTCTATGTACTGCTACGTAAATTGAAGTCCAACTTTAGTATAAACATTTCTTTACTTACATTTCTTTATACGTTACTTTGCTATTAAATAAAATAATTAAAGTGTCGATTATAGGGACACTGACAGTAAATGGGACATCTTCTTCAAATGGTTCTTTTCCCTCTCATACCTTTTAATCGACAATACATGTTTCATTTCATTCAAGCGATAGACCAAAGTAAGACTCGGACACTTACAGTACCATTCGTAATTATTCGAACGACTTCAAAAGTTGATCGATGCTTCGGTTAATACAAAAGCTTGAAATAGAAATGTTTGGAAACCCAAATGTTTGGGAATTAAAGTACTTAGAAGTTCAAAAGCATGTAAATTCAATCGCTTGGAGATGCAAGAATTAGTAATCAAAACGTTTAGAAATCCAACAGTGTGAAAATTCAAATGCATAGATATATAAAAGCTTGGAAATTTAAACGTTTCGGAATTCGGAAGCTTAGAAATCCAAATTTTGGACACTTAAACGCTTGGGAATCGAAAAGTTTAGGTATCCAAAAACCTGGAAATTTAAACACTTGAAAATCCAAAAGTTTGGAAATTCGAATACTCGATACTCCAGACGCTTGGAAATTCAAACGCTTGAGAATTAAAATGCTTGGAAATTCCAACGCATATCAATCGCTTCTTAAATGTACGAGTTTTACTTTGGGCCACATTAAATAGGCCCTAAGCAGTAGTGTATCCATCATACGAGAATCGCGATTCATGAATCTTCGTGTGAAAGAGGCCTAAGATCAGGTAAAATAAAATTCCGTTTTGCTATTTCGATCTTTTTCCATCTCGTCTTGCTACTTTCATACATCAGCAACCATCCAATCAGAAGTAACCTATAATCTGTTCGAAACACAAAAACTGGCCATCAAAAAATAAACACACTTTCACACCGCCAAGCATAGCATACATCTCAACGCACGTTTTCAACAACAATCATACAGTACACTCAATCACGCGCACACATATCACGAATACTTATCACTGGACTGCGGATCTTTATATAAATTTATAATTTTACAAACAGAATTAAAGGGAAGAAGCTCAAGGAGAGATTTACTTCACCCCCTAAGTATTTTAAAATCCACTTTTCTTTGTATATTTTGCGTATTTTTACGTATTCTGTGGACTTCGCTCTTTTTTTCATATAAAAATTCCCACAAATACCGTGAAGATCCACAGTCAGCTTATCATGAATCAATGTTGCCTTGAATAAGCATATAAAGAAGTCAATATTCGTGTGTATCAATACATTCAGGTTTTTTTTAAATCCAATTCATCTTTATCTAAAGGTAGGGACACACTATTGTCACGGTACATGAAATCACGTGATTTCGGTTGACAATTGTAAAATGTGAGAAGGAAATAACAACAGAAATTATTTTTGCCATCTTTCTCTCGTTTTGCGATCGTCAACCGAAATCGTGAGTTTTGCGTGACGTGACAATAGTGTGTCTGTACCTTGATTAACCTTTTTGAGACACATTATGTACCAGGTGTGTACTGCAATTCCTAGCAAAAAAGACGAATTACACACAGTACGTGCCATAACCATGAATTATAATATTTGTAATATTTCACAATATTTATTTGGTATTTTGGAAATAAATGGTTTCTACTTTAATTTTGTTTTTCTCTTTTTGACGTATACAACACACATATGTACCTAATCGGTTCCTCTTATTGTTAATGAAAATATATTGAAGAGTCAATTATACATACGGTGTATCATCACCTGATTTATTTAAAAACTGTCTCTAAAATGTTAATTTTTCATTTTCGAAACGTTTTTCTCTTTTCAAACTTTTTAGAATTAACGAAAAAGGAAATTTTGTCTTATACGAAATCTCTCGTCTTGAAAGAGTAACGTAAGAGTTATACTACATCACATTGAAAAAGAAGGAAAACGGAAGAATTGAGAATCACATTGCTTTAGGAAACTTTGCAATTAAAAACCAAGGAAAGATAGGAATGAAATTGTTACCATTATCTACAATATTACTTTCGAATTGATAAAATAGTTAAGACGTTCAATATGAGTACATTCCGAAAAGAATAGTTACAATAAAATTTCCAAAACTTCAGTAATCTACATAAAAAATAATCGAGATTCATTCATAATTTTTCCATAAATTAACGGACAACATTAAAATAATCCGGACAGCATTGATTTGTTAATATCAATGGTTTGTAATTGGTCAGTAAATGAAAAGGATTAAAGGATTCTAAGACAGATGGTTTTTATAAATATCGAATAATGTAACTAATTGGTTATTGGATAATTATAGCATCATATGAAAATTGTAAAACTTGAGCTAATGTAATTTCATGAATCTACCTGTGCTTAATGTTTTACTTTAAACAATGATATTTCATATACACCCTTCTAATAATTTTATAAAAAAATTCAATTACAGAAGTTTCAAAAAGTGAAAATTCAATAGGAAAGCAATATATTGATCGTTTTTTAATAATTCATATTATAAAGAATATTTATAATATTTATATAAACATCAGTGAGAGTAATGTGTCCTGCCAAAAATTTAATCTGTTAGTTAATGGAAATGCTTCTCGTGTATTAAGAAAATAATTTTATTTTAACGCTCAAGGTTGAAATGCACAATAATTCCAGTAACAGTAAATTGCATGTAAGTAGTCAGATACAGTAGAAATCTTGCCTACGTTTTCAAAATATTGAAACACTCTCTTTCAAGTATTATTTCAGTATTAGTATTTTCAAAAGCAATGAAGAAGCAAACTATGTTTCACAAAAAATGCTAACAATTTAAGAAGAACGCAATTTACAAAATTTGAAAGAGGGACTTAAAATGTAGATACGTATTTCCTATCATAAAATCTCTTTTATATCTTTAATATCACATGCAAAAAATATGACATATCAGCTATTCATACTTGACGAATTTTAATAATTATACATAATACAATTAAATATATTATTGTGAAGTCGTTAAAAAGTTATTTAACAACTTAACGTAGACATTTTTACGTTTTACTCTTCTATTAAATTATTTATACAGGAGATCATATTTCCCTCTGATCCTCTTAGGTTGTTCAATGAAATTGAAAGAATCTTTTGACTACTTTTACACTGAGTTCACTTTACCACAAAGTTGAGAGTTTCTCTCTTATAAAGTTCGAAAGCCAAGCCTTTTGCTACTGTTCTCTTTCAATTTACCGTAAGTCTAACTTTCTATATGTATTCGATAAGCATTCTACAAAACTCCACGTAAGTATGTTATACATATTCTGAAAATGTTATTCGCATTCCCTGTAAATGCGATACGTACTTTCGCCAGTACTTTGCAAACATTCTAAGAATGTTCTATCGATATTTTGCAGTGGTTTCTTTTGGATAAATTACAACGTTTCTTTGAACAAATTCTAAGGGAAATTAACCAAAGATTTCATAACAATTTAGCTTCGAATATTACGTTTTTAATTCTACACATTTATTGCAAAGAAATTATAATAATTATAAGTAATTGAAATTTTATATTAAATAATTTTGGTCTGCAAAATTCTACTGTATCTGTGAGTTTTTATAAGATCGTATTGTTCACTTTTCTAAAGTATTAAGTAAATAGGAATAGTAAATCAATGAATTCTTAAAAATATCAAATTAATTGCAGGAGTAGATTGTTCAATAGTCGCAGCAGTCACATAAATTTTATTTTTCAGTTACAAAACTCTTACGATTTACCTTTTCCTATTTTATCTACTTCTTTCAAACCAAAAAAGCATTGTACGTCTAAATACTACTCTGTCTGTTCCATCGCATCCTGTGCACAATAATTATCAAACAATATAGAAGAAGTAAGAAGAAAGAAATAGAGAGGAAAAGATAGTTAGTAATGGAGAGAAAGTGAGAAATAAAAAGTATAGCCGCGTGTCTGCCCTAGTATCAGCGTATAATAAACTATGAGTAACGATCCTCAAACGAGACAATGTGTATCTAGTCTGACGATTCGACCTGTAATGTCGAAGCCTGGGGTTCTGCAACGACATCGCATGACAAGGGCCTGGCCAACCTGCAAAAGATACACACACACACGCAAAATGTATTTTTCCTTTTCTCCATTCAAACTTTCGAAATTGCAAATAATAAATCTTCATGACGTCGCCACTTTATCAAATCAATTAGCTTTTTTTAAATTAATAAATTTTTTTATTAACTTTTTTTTAATGCTACTTTTCCATCATTTGATGAGCGTATGCAAAATATCGTCCAGTGGAATCCGCTTATTATGATCACTTTGGGACTTACAATTTTTGATAAGGATAACCGACTGATAACGCTATACGGAGGATAAAAAATGTTCATTATTAAACTTATATTATTGGAAGCTGTTATGACTAGACTGCAGATCGTTATGCACTTATGGCAAATTTAAATTTTGAAAAAAGAATGGATTCCATGTAATCTATAAAAATATACGAAATATTTGAAGTTAAGTACAGATTACCACATTGAGAGGATCAAACAAATCTCTATTTAAAGTCCAATCTTTCAATTTTATTTAAGGAGATATGAATTTTCGTAGACATCCGCAGTCTAGTTATCACACTTGTACATAGTTTAATGGATATAATATCTCTTTTAGGAATATTCAAATTGTCATAAGGTTGTCTTTCTAGCTTCTCCTCTATTTTATTTAGGTATTTTTTTTATAATTTTTGCAATGCACTCATACAAACGATGAAAGATATGCTTCGATTAAAACTAACTAAGTCTTAAGAAAAAGGTTGATTCGGTACGTATTTGTTATGAATTCTTATCGTTTGTCTCCACATGTAATTGTCACGTAATGCCAATAACCAAAGTTTGATTACAATAGGCGGATTATTGTTAGTCAATCTTATAGAGTGTTTTGGGACAGACTGATTATGATAACAATAGCTGATTGTTAACATTATCCGTGATTATAATAATCGGATTCTATTGTATAAGAACTATGAATTGAAGACAGGGCTGAATATTTGTGAAATTTCCTGTAGTTTTGTTTTTTCCTCACTTTTTTAACGTATGACTCTTTAATCTCTTGTCTAACATAATTAACTGACTCAACCTGCATTTAATGAAGTTTAACGCCTTGTCAGGAAGCATAATTTAATTCGAAACTTTGCGGATCCCTCTGGAATTATCCACAGTAGGGAGGCGCCACAAATATTTGCAGTATTAAACGCTACAAACGCTTTTAAGATCGCTGTGTAATTTTTCAACTTGATGAGTATGCGCGGTTGAAATTCTTCATTTTAGTTCAGAACCCTAAAAAAATTAAAGAAATGAAAAGTCGAGGTAACGAAACGACTGATACTCTTAGAACACGATTTCGGTTAGTTAAAGACAGTTTAATGTAATTGAAGACTTTCATTAGTTTAAGGTACTTTATTAACGCTCGCATATTCACCGATTTTGTAATGCAAAAATCAAATAACAACAAAATACATTAATTAGACTGCCTATCATATTAGGCAGTAACACTTCTAAATTAAACGAATGTCTCGATAATTTTTATCAAATATCAAAAGTGTTCTCATGCTTTGGAGATTTAATAGTTTATAATAAAATTTAATTCGCCATTACTTGTCATTTCAAATCATCATTGCTAATATTTCTCCGCAAAACTATGCCAGTATATTTTATGACTATAAATAAGCAGAAAATGTTGTATAACTATAGATCATTTGAAGCTTCGTTAAAAATTTATGATAGAAATATTGGATCGATGGAAAATAATTAGTAATAATTTTTCTAATAGTAATAATTTAAATAATAATAATATTTAACAATATAATAATAAAGTGTGTATATAGGCAGTATATGCGTATTATATTTTCCTCGCATAAGCGAAAAAAGTATAATTAAATTTGCACTTACACGGTAATCGACAAGTGCTGGGGAATTGGTTGAGAGATTTAATATGCAATACACAATGCATGTAATTAAGTAATCTCAGCGTGATATAGACGAAGACGAGCGACTCTTGTCTCGCCACCGCGATCTTGCAACGGCAAAGTTGAAGTTTTAACTCGAAAGACAAGTAAGATTCTTTATCTTTTCTTTTCCTTCCAATCGAAACATTTTGATTTGTAAGTTCGCAACATAGCAATCCCACGAAAAATATTTTTTGCCATATTTATTCGTATATTTCGAATGACTTAAAGAATGACGGTTATAATTGAAAATTTTACTGAATTACCGGTAAATGAAAAAGTCAGCAAATTTACGATCCCTAAATGCTGTTAATTAGACAGTGGTATAAACTTTTAATATTACCTGATCTCGCGAAAAGTTCTGTCTCATTATGTTTCACGTGTAATTATTATCCTTAACACTAGAACTACCGACGATTAAAGTATACTTATTTGTAACAAAACAATAGACATGATAGATATTTGCAAAGCGCATGTCATTGAAATGCAATAAATGTCCATTAATATTCTGTATAGAAAATCACGGAATATTCTAGAAAATGCACTGTTGCAAGTTTATATAATTTTTATGGCAAATTTGTAACCAGTCATTTTGACTGGTTTGGTAGTTCTAGTGTTAACGATTAAATACCGTATAAAAGCACGCGGTCATCACTTATTTTACTAACGCTAGTGAGCAATAATACCTGCGGTGAAAACACTAAAGTAAATTGAGACTAAGCGCGTGCAGACTTAGCGAAAACTTTGGGAATATCGAATACTAATAATAATCACTTTATCGTATTCTATCAAACAATATAAGAATGTTTCTCGATAATTTATTCGAAAACGAGGCTCCTGCTTTTTTCATCCAGAATCACTGTTTTCATAATTCTGGTTATACACATAGATCTAGTGCGGATCGAGCAACCTCTTTATGGGGCGAGGGGGTGCGAAATGTGTAAACGCACACACATTTTTCAGCCATTTTTTTAGATGTGAAGATGCGCTTGTAATCTATACACATATGTGTGTACTTTAATATTTCTATTTGATACCGCAGCACAATAAGTGTATGCGTAACAAATATTTCAGAATGTCACATAATATTTTTAGAAAGTACTCTCTTCGGGAGAAGGTCGTCTCGGTCACCCTACCTGGATCCGCAACTGCGTAGTTCAGTGATACCCTTGTATTGCGGCATAATGACTTTAAATTCTGTTCATCTTACCTGAGGGCTTAACTCTGCGCGTATCCGAATCTTATTTAAGTAATTCCTTAGCTAAAAGATATTCGGATATTTTATCAGTCAGTTTAAATATTTATTTGTATGGTCTGGAATAATTTTCTTTATTTGTATTATTTCTGTATTTTCAGTCGCAAACCATGGTGCCCTTGCTATTATCCTATAAAGATTTTATTGATATTTTCCTGTTAATACTCAATTCTCTCATTGCTGTCGATGCCTATAGGGATTTAAAAAATTTATTGTTGCTGTGGTGTTAACGCCTTATGGTTTGCATATTGACTTTAAGAGATATGAGTTCGAAAGCATATATTTTGTTCAATGCAATGCAATCAAATATTATAATGGTTACTTTTTCATTAAACAAATGAAAGATTTTACAGTCTCCAGTGTTATATACATATGTTTGATATTTAAATTTGTCGTAGTCGAAGAGTTAAAAGAAATATCATCCATTTGAAATGAATGATTACTGCGTACAGATACCTCATATTTCATAATCAATATAAATCAAGATATTCCTTTATCTAGAACAGTTTCTTTCTGCAATCCCACATATGATTAACACTAGGTTTACGGAACTCGTCACGTTGACGCATTTTAGTTTTCATACCTAAAATTATAGAGACTATAAATATTATTTTTTAGTACTTTATGTTAACTTTAATGCAATGGTATGAATATGTATTCTAATTGATTCTCTTCATCCTCAACCTTCTAATTTCGAATATTTATATGCAGTATACGTATTTTTACGGAAGCCTGTCAAATTATGCAATTAATGTCCGTAGACCTAGTGTTAAATACTGACGACGTAAATATAGAAAAATGGTCATAAGATCGGCTGATTTGCCAGGATTATGCGATCATTTGGGCGTAATCTTCGATATGGGATTGATTTAAGGCGAATCACGTTTCCGCGTTAATTGCGTTCATAAAGAGGTCGATGTGGCCGAGAATATGAAATTATCCTTGGTTAAAAGGAGCCCGACCTACTACTGCGTTTCCTACGGGAGAATCGCTAGACGAGCTATTTTAAATCCATTCGTATGCTAATTCGGCCGGTCATCAGCAGAGGGAGGAAAGGGAAACAGGACCGAAGCAGCTGGGTTTCAGTAGCTGCCTGGGGATAACTTGATAATTAACCCTGGGAAAATGGGATAAATTTCCTCGCGGGAAAGACAGACGTTGTAGCTTCGGCAACTTTTACATTCTATGGACACGTTTACAAATTAAACATCGCTAGTGAAGACTTTTCATTGACAGGTAAGAATGTTGTTAAGGATACTACGAAGAAAAGTCACATGGAATTTTCGGCATTCCAAGAGTAAAACTTCCGATGGAACTATTTTGAATTTTGGTATGTCATATGTTACAAGGTGGATTAGATTCTAAGATCGTACTTCCGGTCTTGAATTTAGTGTTTTGTAGACTACATTGCTTAGTATCTATGTAGAAGATTTGTCGAAGCCCGTTTTTTTTGTTATAGTTATAAAAAAGTTTGATTTAAACGCACGAAAATTTCACTTATAAAGTTTTAACTACCCTTTTTTTTAAATGAATCTTATAAGTTTAATTGCATTTTAGTAGATTCGTCACAGAGAATTTCATAGGATTTTATTTACGCAGAAGGGATCAATTATATTAATTAATTTTGTGTTTGCAACAACAAAGCTGTACTTTAATGAAAAATATTTTAATCAAAGAATAATGGAGGAACATGTAGCAATTATTTGCAAGACATAATGTAGGACATATATACATTTTAAATACTTTATTAATGTGCAAAATATGAAGTTGCTATTGTAAAGTAACGTTTTTACAAATAAAATGACAAAGAAAGCAGTCAAAAAATATTATTAGAGTTACTTAATCTTCAAGTTACTTTGTAAAATAATCATAGCTTAAAAGGAGAGAAACGATTTTATTTTAGAATACATTACATAATTAAAGAAAAATTTTCCTATATTTCTAATTTGCAATTATTTCCATTGCAGACGTCAAGAAAAGTCTTTAATTGAGAATTGAATCTAATTATTAGACTTCAGATTTTCATGCAAATTCATATTTTTACAAAACACAATCAAAACAACGGAATCTTAATAAAATTTCCTTTCACCTTCTGAACATTATACTAATTATTTTTCTTTGAACATTTTATATATTTTTATATACTAGGGTAAATGGCCCACGTACTGTCACTGTTCCTATAACTGCCACTGTAATTATTTTATTTAATAACGAAGTAATGTATAAAGAATCGTAAGTAAACAAATTTTCCTACTAAACTTGGTCTTCGGTTTACGTAACAACACATAGACATTGTACATCCGTTTACACTTAATATTTACAAATATATATTACGAGGTAAATGTGCCGTTGAACATTAAAACGTGACCAATATAATTGTAAAGTTTCGGACGTGTGATAATTCAGTAAGGCGCAACGTTTACTATACATCTTATATCTGTTACACAAACTGACGTGTTAATATATGTAAAACGTGTTTCTATTTAAATGAAAAGTTTTCAAGTGTCAGTAATAAGGACATTGGACTTTGTTTTACATTTTCAATTACGTAGTAATGAATTTATTATATTGAACATATAAAAAAATGTTCATAAATGAAAGAGATGTTGAACAATATTATGTTCCAAACTGGAACGGTCTTTATGTTAAATACGTTCTAAAATAGTTAAATAAAGTTACGCGGTAACCTGAAAGTGGCAGTAATTGGTACATTTACCCTATATAAGGTGTGTTTTAGCACATCAACCGAAGCACGGGCCCTGCAACGTCACTACCAAAACGGTTAGTCGTAACATATAAAAATCCGAAGTCTACTGATTACTTTAAATACATATCTCGAACTATTCTCCATTTTAATAACTTCATCTTGGAATTTATTCACATAACAATCTTGTTGAACATATTTTAATGGGTCCAGTGTAGTTTGAAATGTCTCTTACTGATCGTTGTCCGGCGAAACACGTTCTTCTGTCTTGTCTCTGGCATATTTCTATCCTCACCTCAAGAATCCGTGATTTATTGCTAACATGGTACGGTGCATCTTGGCTAGAAGGTATTTTATTCTCCTACTTCAAAGCTTTTTCCATGCAACACACTTGCCACGCTCGAATAAATGCCTTTTTTCCGTTGATACCTCCGTCCATATTGCAAAATGTTGGGAAGATTGCAAAAAATAGGTCATAATTTTGTCGATTCGTATGTTAGTATTCAATGTGTGTACTGCGGAATTTATTACAATTATGCGGACACAGCCCAGCTCCTTCTAATTTTGCTAATTAAATTCATATGATTAAAAGCACGTTTCAGAAATTAATAATTATTACAGAATGCTCAGATGGGGAATAGCCATAATAAGTTTATAATTCTTTGGATAAATGTTCGAAGATACAAATGTTCTTTATAAACACATGAAATACAGTATGCATCGTTATTGAATATTTATCCCTGCTTTATTTAATGCGGATTTTTAATGAAATATAAGTAATGCTTTATAACAGACTGAAATTGATTAATGCTGCTTCCAACTCTGTTACCGTTACAAAATGGTTTGCATAGAAGTTCATTAAAACCACATATAATTCCTCTTCAAATATATTTTCCAATTTAAATTCTCATTTATTAATTACGGTAAGCGTAAAGAATATGGAATTTTATAAAATCTGGATAATTAATTTATCAGCAATCATGTATATTAGTTGCTTATAAAAGAATAAAGGAACATATTGACAATTAAACACCAGTTGAGTATCTGTTATTGAAAGAAAAAAACGTTTTTCTCTTTTACGGTATGCACTTTCTCAAAGTCAAGTCAAATTGTTAAATATTTTAACAGAGGTAAGTTGCATCGAAAAAATATAAAGTACCTAAAAAATATTTGCATATTTTTATCTTTTCTTTAATTTTAGTTTTCTTAATCAACTTTCTATGTGCTTGATATTAGATACCACTTTTTCGAACTGCCGAATTTCGCTTCTGGTACTTTTGTTACTATAATATCAAATCATTTGAATTATTACACATTTAACAATTTAAATATGATTACATATTAGTTTAATCGCCCAGTTGCATTTGTTTGACTAAGAAAGACAAATTTCTTTATTTTTGGCCAGCTTTTAAAATCAGATGCTTCATATTTCCAACGTTTAACCTATAGAAAGAAGAAAAGATATCTGAAAAAGTAATTCTGTAACGTGCATATAAAGAGAAATTGCTTATCATGAAAATGTGGAGATTTAAAGATTTATAGCGTAAAATATAAACAGGCCTGAAGTTTAGTAAGTCTAAATCACTTTCATCCTAATAAAAATTTGAAACTCATAAGTTTCGTACTGAAAAACTTCATAGTCAGGGAACATATTCGCTAAATTCACGTGGTGGTATATTTTCATAAATCCAGAAAGTTTTTCGACTTGCAGTGGAAGAAGACATGGAATCATATCCTGGAATTCGTATTCATTTGAAAGTTTCTAGCGACCTTGGGGAAGTCCGACGATGAACCCCCAAGGATACATAAATCAACCCTTCTTACCACCGTTCCACATGATATTACTTGACACCTTTGCGCCACTGCTTACCGAATTATTAAAGTTTCGTGTAAATTATAAATTCGAAAGATTAATAGAGGATACGTACAAACATTTATTTTCGTGCAGTAGTCGTGATTTTAAGTAGTTCAAAATTATCTTTGTTTAGACGTTTCTTTGCGTCCACTGTTTTTATCTGTATCACGACTTAGAAAATAAAATACATTTTGCTCACTTTGTTCATGTGTATTTTTCAGTTTTTGTCGAAATAAAATGCGTATTATTCCATTCTTTGAGATGTTCTGTTCCGGTAATTTCAATTATAATTTCAATTTCAATAATCCTATATAATTCTTTTGTAGTGTTCGAGTTAATATAATCCAATCCTAATATGACTTTGTCAGAAAGGTGATGTATTAATCGCGTTGCTTAATTCGGTATTGATTGATTTTCTGCTTCAGGCAATATGAATTTGTTGGGAAAATGATAATATCTGCCACAGATTTGTGCACATAATACTATATATTTATTCAAAAGCAGTTGCTGTTGGCGTATAAAATGGCGTTAAATCGGAAATCGTAGGTTGTACGATTTGTTTATCCCAATTTGAATGCACCGCTGGTTTTAACAGTTTATTGCAACATTAAAAGAAGCCATATCCTCGTATACATACATGTAGACTTGGATTATAGAAAAAACTTAATACAATATGATATTATTTTTTACTTAACAATAATGTCATTGCTTTTATTACGCTAAAATCTGCAAAATAAAATTTTGTATACGATGTTCAATGTTTTAAGAAATTTAAATTTAATAAAAAATTATGAAATTTCTCTCCATGATAATTTTCCTTTTATCGAAGCTCATTTTCAATTTTAGCCACATTTGCAGTAATTAATTTTGCTCCATGTAGCCTATAAATTCTTTATTAGGTTTTATATTTAAGCTCTTCAGAAGCCAAAATGATTAACTCCACTTTTAACAACGATCCGAATTTTATTACTCAAATACATAGTTAAAGTTGTATTTTACAAAAATCAATTTGATTGATTTTGATAGTTAATCAGTTTGACTCCTGAACGGCTCATTTATACAATGCCACTTTGCATTACAAGAACCTCAGCGTTTTAGTTAATTTAATATTATCGTATTTGACCGAAAACATTTTTCCAGAGGTAGTATATTTTAGTTGGCGGTAGTTTCAGTGTTAAATATATGCTCAACCCCTTAAAGTATAATAAATTTAACAATAAATTAATTGAAAGTGAAGAAAGGTAAGTACATTACTTCCTACTATGCAGAGATGACTTATTGGCGAGGGTCCAACAAGCTGAATGGCACAGGGGCAAGGGGAGCAGTTCGCTCACACCGCCTATTAGCCAGTGGATATTCTTTCTTCCGGATTCTTAGATGCTACATGCATAGTAGTAGGTCCTTCATATTCGCTAAGGATTCGCGAGTGCGGACCCTCCCAGGTATCTTCTTCAAGATTTTCTCACATCCTTGCGAGAAAAAAATTAGGTTTACGCCAATGTAAATTAGTTGTAGTTCCAAGTCGTTCTATCTCACTCTACCTCGACGTGTTTTGTTTCGCGTTTTTTGTCACGCAGTAGACTTGTAGTCGTGATCGATTCATCCAATGACGATAATACGTGTGACTGAAGGTATCGTAAATATGCGACAGCCAATCGGTTTGCCTCGCCAACAAGTCATCTCTGCACAGTAGCCATTTCTTGTCTTTTTCAAAATCGGAATTTTTAGTCTCGGTACACCAATTACCAGTAACCATTGTTACAATATTTTATTTCAGTTATTTATACAAAACAGTGGAAGTTGTAAGCAGTTTCTAGCAAACTTGAATCGCAACAATATATAGGAAACAACATCGCGTGACTCAAGAGTGTTTGAGACCGAGTGTTTGGAGCTTGGTATCCGAACGAAGGGCTCGTAACTATGCAAGATTTTGGGAGGACGTGGCTGATTGAGTCTTACGAATATTTGAGATGAGTGAAAGAGACAGAGAGATAAAATAAGAGAGAATGAATGCGTGCAAGGATATATGTAGGATGCGTGAAAAGCGTGCGTGAGACAACTGAGAGTTTCCCGAGGGATAGCACGTGTGAGTCAAGCGAGAATTTTATGTGAGAGTAGATGATGCGTTACTGTTATTTAATATCTAATAAACGTTTATTTTATCGTTAAGAGACATTTTCTACCTTTTCGTACTTTGAACCCATCCACGTAGGGTTTAAATTAAAATAATCCCTGCAAATATGTTCGTGATGTGACAACCTATTGCGGTTCGCATTAACGACCTGCGAAACGTCCACGTGTTACCAGTAGAATATATTCGCAGTTTCTCTGTGCGACATTAATTCTCGCGATGATGCACGTCGGTCATTGTTACTGCATAAACGCGTCATTTCCAGCCAACCAATCGCCTGTTATGATTAAATCACTGTTCTCTTTTAAATCGTGTATCTCTTGTAATTGAGAAATAAATGCAAGTGTTGAACGCATTTGACAGGAGGTAAAATTCATTAATCTTGTGAAACCAACCACTGTGAATATGTCGACTACTGGTTATAGTGACACGGCGCAAATATCTCGTAATATTAGGTACAGGAAATATTTTGTGCGGTTTTTTCTGTCAGAGATAAATTGAAATCGAAATTCAAATCGAATTTCTTTTAATATTTCGTTATAATAATATAACAATTACAGTAGTATTAAAGGATTCTATTTGTTTCGTACTGCAGTGAATTAAAAAAGTTCAACGTACCTGAATTTTGTAATATGAATCGGCACGAATTTTGTCCGGCAGCTAATATAATTCAATCTTATAGATTTCATTAATAGAACTTGCAAAGGAGAAATTTTTAATGTTCTTGTTTGATTAAACGTTTCTGTCTATTCAATTGTTTTAATAAGTTAATAAATGTTTTTAGAAGATCTATAGTATTGTAGAAAAATTTTTCTTGTTTGAAAGTTCAAAATTGATAGAATTTGTTGCAGATAATTAAACATTTTTGGGGACCTATAAATACGGTTTACCTTTTAGCGGCTGCTAAGTGGATTAAATATTTATTACCGTTTTGCATATTCTTTAAAAAAGTAATTGGTATACTTAATTATACCTTAAACTTTTTAATGTGGAGATGAATAGTGCACCAAAAGTTGCGAATATAACAATTTTTTTTAGTAAAATTTGTACTCATTTTAGTTTTTATAACACATTCCGTTACAAATACTATATTGTGCGCCGAATGTTCAATGAACAACAAGGGTTTTATATGAGTTAGTATATTATTGAGATACTTGACAAATTTAATAATTATTATTTAAATCTATCAGTTATCTTCATTGTATTATAAAAGTTATCACTAGACTGCAGAAGTTTATGCACGCAAAATATACAAAAAGAAGCATATGCTAATATGCAAAAAGCATGTGCAAATTGAAAAAACACAATTTTGTTGCATTTACTAGGAAGTTACTATTAACGTATATGCCGAATTGTTAAGCTTTTACGTGGTACTAGCGATGAATCGTAATATATGTAAGTATCTATACGTTTCCTTCCTACCGATTTTGATATCTAGTAATAGAAGAAATTATTAGAAGAGATTATTATGATAGAAATACTTTATACGTATGTAGCTATATTGTTTCATTACACACAAATCACAGACAGCTGTTTTCTAGAACAATCAGTTTAATTGCATTGCATCTTAAATTAAGAATGAGTATACGTAAACTCCATATATGATTTCACAGTGGCTACAAAAAGTATTCGCACACCACCGTATCTTTATATTTAAGTACTGCTTAAACAGATTTAATTGTGCTACATTTTCTATTATTTAATAGTATCTTATGTAACCACATTTACGTTCAACAATATCAAAATTTGGTATAGTTAAAACTAAGTGACAAGGAACGTTTGGCAACTGGAAAATTAAAACAAATCTGAAACTTTGCACAAACATTGCTCAAGTGATCCTATTAATGGATCCATTCTTTGTTTCGACAAAGAAGCGATCCTAGGAGTAAGAACACCCCGTTAAAGAACATAAATTTTCATATTATTGTAAATATCTTCAAAACCATATATGATATGGATAAAATGTTAAATTCAAAGTTTTATGGCATTTGGTATCCCACAGTATGGCTGCAAAGAATTTTCGAAGGACCGTCCTTTTTCAAACTTTGCCCCCTTCCTCCCTCCATAAATTTTTTCAAGTTTTATCTTATCGGTTTATTGCGTTCCTGGGGCACGAAAATTTCCACGTACCAGTGAATGTAGGGTAGGTCAAGAGTTGAGAAAACTGCCAAAAAAAGAACAGCGAACGGCTAGTAGTTTACATTGACAGGATTACGAAATAAACACGCCTATGCTTTTACTGGCGCGGCGGCGGGCTCTTCTCCTCCAGTCCTGCCGATAGATAGAAACTTCTGCGGCTCATATGTTAACGTTTCTACTTAAATAACGTAGTTTTCTTGTCGACTTATAACTTGTTACAACATAGAAATAGTATTGTGTTTATATAACACTAACCTTATGAAAGTTCAAGGGACTCATGATAGTAGATTTAGAAAGTTATTGTACTAGCACGATTGATTTATAGAGGACGAATATATGAATTATACAAGATGGCACAACAGACTTATTTTACTATTTTTAGAGTAAACGTTGTTGTTTATTCTATCTGTTTCACGAAGTGTGAATTGTCACGGTGAAGCACCGAGAAAGGTATTCGTAAAGTATGAAGTTGTGGCAAAGTACCAAATTCTCTTTTAACCCATTTGCATTGAAGGGATATGTTTCTATCTGCGTATTCACGCGAAATGATAATCACAGATGTCGGTGGATATATATCTAAGTCTTTTATTTGCTGTCTTTCGCGAGTCGAGTCGTAGGCGACGGTTTTCTCAAGACTGACTAACTCGTCATTTTTGGTCGCCCGTCTGTTTTTTGCTTTTCCCTGATTGGTCACCTACATATTTCGGTGTTTGCCAATCAGGGCTCTTTTTTCTCTTTTCACCGCCTCTTCCTTGCGCCCTTAGCGCGTTTCATTAGGAAGGGCGAGGTGAATAGGTGGGGGTGCCTTGTCGCTTCGTAGATTTGGCAGCGCAGCGGAATTTCCTTCAGGGACCGTTATTCTATCTCGCCCGGTCGCGGGCCGCCGGGCCTTGCGCCGTGTCCCTTCTGGAAATACCTGGTTTATGACGCCCGCAATTCGCTATTGGGGCAGTTCTAGAAAGTTTACTGGAAAACACATGCGCCGAAAGAAACTAAAAGGTTTCCTCAAAAATAGCTTTCCAGGTGCGCAAGTCATAAACCATGCTAGCCGTTTGCACGCCAAATGTTGCTTTCATTTGTACGGCCAGCCGCTACAGCATCATTACCGCATATGTGCCCGCAATTTACCTGACCATTATCATCAAAACGCGCTCATTCACATTATGAGTGACTCTAATGGTGGCTGTAAACGGATTAAATTATTGTAGTATTGCGCCGAGCCGTATCGCTCTGTATAGCCGAAAAAAGGAAACTCGCCGCCGGTGGGGATCGAACCCAGATCTTCGGGTTACTACTAATCGATCGCGTTAACCACTATGCCACAGTCCCATGGGACCTTTATATTGTGTCTAATGTCCTTATTAGGCACATATCGTCTTTCTCTCAATATTGTGGATCTAGAAGGGTCCACCATCCTACATTATTTGTACCGGATATAGTAATGTAAAATATTACACAAATTTGGTGATAAAGGTTCATTTTTCATTTTGTCATATGATGCAAATAGGTTAACACTTGTGTTGTACGAACACGTTGCGGATGCACGGAACGAGTATCGCGGGCAGAAGAGATATCGCTTCCGATTTCCAGAAAATGAACGGTGATACATCAATCACGTTTGCATGCTACTGAAAAAAAATATTTCGACAGCTAACCCAGAGATGCCCCCATTGTTCGCCCTTGATAAAGGCGATCCTCCAATCATTACAGTACTGAAAAATCCCTCGCAACACTGAACATTATAGAAGACTTATCTTCCAAATGCTCACATGTTTTTGGTCACGTTAACTACTCACTGTAGGATTGCCCTTTAAATAACAAGCGAAGGACAAGGATGACGATAAAGCTTTAAAAGGTCAATTGGAGATGCCCGTTTGATACTATTACTATAATTAGCAGCTTAACCCATCAAGGACTATATCCGTGCACGGCGCAGATCTTGATATCGTTCCTCAGGTTTAAAGTTAGGATACGAATCCATTTTATATATTTTTCGGGAACTGAAGTTTATCTCAGATTTCATCTGGAAAAGTGTTAAAATTTATTATATGAAATTAAGTTAGATTAAAGCAATAATAACATATGTGTCGGTAATTATGAAAGTGATGTAAGTTAAGAATAAAAGGAAGGGAAAAGCATCCATATTTTTGTAATATAAATTAATGTAAGATGAAATAAGTAATAAATTCAATTTTTACAAATTTGTTACCTACACCACTTTCATATGGGGTCCGAATAGAATTATAACGTTATGGTTAAGAGCATTTAGGTTTAAGTGATTTAAGACCGGGCCATGTGCGCCGCGGATGGTTTGCAGGCGAGCAATGATGACCTGCGGAACCGCGTCCCCAGCATTCCAGTATAGCATTAGTTAGGCTAAGTTTATTGTTTAGGTTTGGGGTGCGAAAGAGAGAGAGAGAGAGTGAGAGAGAGAAAAAGAGGAATGGTTGGCGACAAGGGTGGCCGTCGAAGGAAAAGCGAGGAGTGTGGTTTGAGAAGTCGAAGAGAGTAGAGACCTGAGCGGAAGGATATAGCGTAGGATAGCGTGGCATCGAGTAGACGTATTTAGGATATTTAGCGTAGCTTAGTTTAGTGCTATTTCGTTTTAGTTAAATATATATATTACATTACATTATACGCGACTTTGATTTTGCAAACCTTTCAATTCCACATATATATATCACGTCACAAAGTCATGAGCATGAAAAAAGCAGTGCCGTCCCCGAACGGTTAAATTTAAGTGTGCTAACTTATCCAATAATTTCTCAGAATGAAGTCATTACCCTGTAAGAACAATAGATGACTTTTGTCATACAATAGCTTATAATAGTTTATAATTAGCATATGTTAGAACAGTTATGACTAACGAAATTATATGCTTTATGTGACAAATGTACTTATTCTTCTTCAAGCTTTATTAAATCAAAGAATTACGCAGAGAAGACCGGGGCCTAGTGAACCCTGGAGTAAACAGAACTTTACCAAAAAATATCTAGAAAATTAAAATTTATATACAACAATACGATATAATAAATTTATTTACAAGATATGTTTATTGATTTCGAAAACAGGATTACAATGAGTACCGTTTCCATACATATATACATATAAACTATAATTTATGCTTTGGGGTTCCGTTTCCGGATAATGGTGAGTAAGCTGCACAAGAAGCGAAGTGAGATATTTTTCATGAATCTGAATAGACTTATGGCGAAAGAGAGTGTGGACCGGGCATAGGAAGAGTGGAAAACGAAAGGGAAAGGAGAAGAGAAGCGGAGGGGAAGTCGAAGAGTTCAAGAGAAAGGTTAAAGTGAAAAAGTAAAGAGCGAAGAGGTTAAGTCTGAGAAAAAATCAGACACCAGGTGGGGAAAGTAGAAGCACAGAGGAAGTACAGAATAGATCGATCATCTTATGGGACTTCGTGTCACATACTCTGAAATACCGATAACCTAAAAATTCAGACTTTTCGAAAGAATATCTTTCGTTTTATTATCTGACAAAGAATGTAAACACTTCAAAAGTATTTTAATATACAAAATGTGAGATCAAACGCAAAGGTTATACATTTTAGACAATCGAAAGGGTAAAAATGAAAACGGATTTGGAGCTCCTGAGCCCCAAATCCGGGTGACAAGGGAAGGCATTGGATAAGTGGTCTATCCTGTCGTTAGTCAATGGTAGAAGTACGAAGAAAAAGGACGGCATAACGGTCAGCGGACGGTAAAGCAGCATCGCTCAGGCAGGTGAGTGGAACGAAAGAAAGCGATGGTAGGAAGGTGGGAATGATAGGAAGAAGAGAGGAAAGAAAAGCAAGGCAAGAGGAAACGGGGACCAGGAAAGAGGAAGCAGGAGCGAAGGAAAAAACTAGCAAACCAAAAGAGCTAGTGACAGTCAGGGACGAAAGGGAAAGAGACATAGGAGGCAGTTTGGATAAATGGTGTAAGAGGAAAAAAGAAAAGGGGACAGATCAAGGGATGGAAGGGAAAAAAGGGAGGTCGACGAAACGAATGGTACAATAATAACGACTCCACGAAGAGGAGAGGGAAGAGAAGAAGCGTCAGAAGTGGAAGCTCTGAAGAAGATGATAATGGAGCAGTTCCAATCAGTGGAGACGATGATGAAAGCGAAACAGAGAAATGGAGGAAAGAAATTGAAACTCTGGGGAGAAAAATGTGCACAGATATAGAGAGGTTTAAAGAAGAATTGAGGAAGAACGAGGAGAAGCAGGAAGAGAGGAGAGAAGTGAATGAAAGAATAGAAAACATGGAAAGAAGAATAGACAGAGTAGGAGAAGAACGAAGAGGAAAAGAGGTGGAAATGGCGATGAAACCAGACGTAAGGGTAGAAATAATGAAACGAATAGAAGTAGTAGAAAGATGGACAGAGCGGAGAGAAAGGGAAGAGAGAAGACAGAATATAATAATAAAAGGCTTTAGGAGGAAGGAAGAGAGTGCGAAGAAAGCGGTAAACAGAATTTTAGAGAAAATAACGGTCAATGCGGAAATAGAAGAAATCACAGAAATCGATAAAAGAGGAGACGTAATTAGGGTAAGGATAGGAAGTTTAGTGCAAAGAATTAAGATTATGAAAATAAAAGCAATCTAAAGGGGAAAAAAGAAATAATACAGGACGACTTGACGTTCAACAAAAGGAGAATGCAGTGGAAGATAAGGAAAATAGCGGAAGAAGAGAGGAAACAAGGGAGGAATGTAAGGATAGTTATGGAAAACTAATGATAAATGGAAAGTGATGCAAATGGTATGAGGAGGAAGATAAGATTGTGACATAGGGAGAACGGGAGTGGAAGAGGGGACAGGGAAAGAGGCAGGAATGGGGGAAGGGGAAGATGGGGAGAGAAAAGAAGGAGTAAGAGGTGAGGAAAATGTACTTACCTAAGCCAAAGAAATTACCAAAGTAGGAATGAAAGGGACCAGAATAGAGGAACGAATGATGGTATGCTGAGGTTGATTTGTTTGGCTTAGGTAAGTACATTTTCCTAACCTCTTACTCCTTCTTTTCTCTTCCCGTCTCCACCTTCCACCATTCCTGCCACTTTCAATGTCCTTCTTTCTTCCACCAATTTCATCCATCCCTCTCCTTCTCCAACCTCACTCAGCATTTCTCTCACATCGTCCTGCCATCCTCCCATTCTGTATTTATACCAACCCCATACATCCCATATATGCTCCCGTGTCTCTTCTTTACCTCCACACAGCCTACAATCGCTTTCGTTATCCTTTAACTAGTATTGTCCTGCCCTTATTTCATTCCCCATCCTAAACCTTGCTATTCTTCTCATCCTTAGCTTACTCCACCTTTCCGTTAGGAATTTTGGCAGTCCATTCCCTTTTATGAATTCATATCATTTGTTATACTTTGTTTAGTGTATTTTCTCCCATCTCTCTTCCACCTCTTTCCCTCTTCGTTTTTGATCCACTTTGTCCATTCTTCTTTCCATCTTCTTTATTCTTTTATTCAATCCTCTCCTCTCTTCCCCCTTCTTCTCGTTTTTCCTCAGTTCTTCTTTAAACTTCTATATATACGCGCACATTTTTCTGCATAGAGTTTAAATTTCTTTCCTCCATTTCTCTGTTCCGCTTTTCATAATCGTCTCCACCGATTGGAACTACTCCATTATGAACTCCTTTAGAGCCTCTATTTCTGACGCTTCTTCTCTCCTCTCGCCCTTTCATGGAGTCTCTATTATTGTACCATTCTTTTCATCGACCTCCCCTTCTTTTCCTGCTATCTCTTGATCTGTCCCCGTTTCTTTTTTCATTTTACACCATTTATCGAAACTGCCTCCTATGTCTCTTTCCCTTCCGTCCCTGACTGTCACTAGCTCTTTTGGTTTGCTAGTTCTTTCCTTCGCTCCTGCTTCATCTTTTCCTTTCCCTATTTCTTCATGTTTTTCTTTTCTTTCCTCCCTTCTTCCTGTCATTCCTACCTTCCTACCATCGCTTTCCTTCTTCCCCCTGCCCTTTGGCCCTCACTTGCCTGAGCGATGCTGCTTTACCGTCCGTTGACCGTTGTGCCGTCACAGACGAGGTACAGGATAGACCGATCATCTTATGGGATTTCGTGTCACATGCTCTGAAATATCGATAACCTAAAAATTCAGACTTTTCGGAAGAATACCTTTCGTTTTATTATCTGACAAAGAATGTAAACACTTCTAAAGTATTTTAACATACAAAATGTAAGAGCAAACGTAAGAGCTCATGAGTCCCAAATCCGTTTTCATTTTTACCTTTTCGATTGTCTAAAATGTATAACTTTTGCGTTTTCTCTTACATTGTATATATTAAAATACTTTAGAAGTGTTTACATTCTTTGTCAGATAATAAAACGAAAGATATTCTTTCGAAAAGTCTGAATTTTTAGGTTATCGGTATTTCAGAGCATGTGACACGAAGTTCCATAATGATCGGTCGATCCTGTACCTCGTCTGTGACAAAGAAAGGCATTGGATAAGTGGTCTATCCTGTTCTTAGTCAATGATACCGTCCTTCTTCCTCCTGCTCTTACTTTCCCCATCTTATGTCACTTCTGTCGCTCTACGTTTTTACACTCTGTCCCCTTTCTAAGACTTTTTCCCAGACTTAACCTTTTGGCTCTTTACTTTTTCACTTTTATCTTTCCCTTAAACTCTTCGACTTCCCTTTCTCTCCGCTTCTTTTCTCCTTTCTTTTTCGCTTTCCTCTGTTTCTACACTGGCTTCAGACTCTCCTTCTCCATAAGTCTCTTCAGATTCTTCAAAGATATCTCACTTCGCTTTTTGTGCAGCTCACCCACCACTTACCGGAAACGGAACTCTTTAAATTTATCTATAATTATAGTGATAATTTCATACCTTAAGTTATAATAATACTTTTACTGGATAAATAAATAAGGTATTCAATTTCCAGCACCTCCAACAGATAATTTTGTGAAAATTGAATTTTGGATAAATAAGTAAGTTACTTATTTGAAATTTTACTATCTATTTCTTTTTATGTGTACATAATTTCTATAAATATTAATATTTTTATTAATAATAATGTAAAATCGTTGAAAGGTAGTCAATTTAATTGACTTATGATAAACATTTCATTCAAGGCAAAGCGAGCAGGGCAAAGTTATAGAATCGGTCGCGTCAGTCGCATGGTCATGCACAGAGTTGGGAATTATGTATTCGGATAAAATTATATTCGAATAACATTCCGAATAAATTCTTCGAATAAAATTTTATTCGAATAACATCCCGAATAAATTACTCGAATAATCTTCAAAGTGGAAGTATCGATGAAACATATTTTAAATAAAAAAAATAACCAAAGCTAGAAAAAACGTAACATAATTGGCTCGTCTCTATAAGGTGAATATTGTAATTTCATTCGAGAAACATCTTGAATAAAGTGTTATACGAAATAATGTTCTAATAAAATTTCATATTAATAATTTATTCGAGATGTTATTCGAATAATTTATTTGAATAAAGTATGTCCTATTCTGGTCGCGCAGCAGACGAAAAATGTGTTAACAAAATGTGCAATGTGCAATAAACCTAACCTTAAATGACACATTAACCCTGTTTATGGAAAACTATTTTCTGTCAGTAGTTTTTTTTCTAAAACCTATATATTTATCAAAAATATTAATAAATTTCACTGATTTGTTTATTCTCTAATTTTTTATTGCATTTTCATTTGAGGCTCTGATTGCCTCATGTGAAAGCTCTCTTTACTCCATTTGGACATAGAGAGCTAATTGTGTTTATTATTTAAATGTAATTTTAAAAATAATATTAAAATATTTTCAAATTGAATAATGTTTTGGGATTATATAGTTGAAATGTTAAACTACGATTTAAATATATTTTAATAATTTTTCAATGAACAAAATATTCTATATTTCCTTCCTATACTATTTCTGTCTTTCTTGGACCGGTCTCCTCTACATATGTAATGTGTTTCTATCGTATAAATCGACGCAAAAAATTTGTTGAAATAAAGTACATAATACCATTCACAAAATCTATTAAAAAAATATGAATAAAATAATTTCCCACAGAATTCCACTTTTTGCTTATTTTTCCTCACTTTACGACGAAATCACGTTCATCTAGCACTTTTAAACGTCAGCCTGCATCGTCTAAAAATAGAACGGCCTCGGAAGAACGAGATTTCATTTCTTTAAGGAAGTGAAAATTTGTTCCGGACGCGAGGAACGCGCCTGGTGATTGCGTTTTTGTAGAAATAAACGATATTTCCGCGCGGCTGTTACAGCATGATAGTTTCTCTCTGCTAAATTGCAACACTCGTTTGCATCTTCAGTTGACTACCTTAGCAACTTAATAAAATCCGGCCGCGAAAGTAATCTGCAAAAATCCTCCATCCGGTATCGTTTGAAAAAATACTCGTCTAGAGAAGCAGAGAGAACAGGAAAACTGCGAGTGGGAAGCATTTTCCGGTGTTTTCGGAACATATTTCTTGAACTCGACCTGGCGATAGGTCGGATAAAATTAAGTCTGTTACCCGAGCAGAAACTTCATAAAGAAGGTTAACCAAACTCCTGAATGTCTAATTTTTATACGGCAATAGGAGTGTCGCTATTGAAAGTACAACTTTAACCCTTATGCACTGATCGAATTAATATTATCTTAAAAGCGTTGGAATCAATATTAAAATAACGTATATTCTTCATCATAAATTAATGGTATAATAACTGTTTTTACATATGAAATTTATTCCTCAAATCGTTCTGAAAATCATCACGCATCTTACATGCATTGTATTCTTAGAAATAAATTATATAACTTCCATTCTTCATTTCGGAACAAATTGGCCCGTAACAGTGCACGAGGGTTAAATACAAAATGTTTATATTATTCGAAGAAATTCATTACGCTAAATACCATAACACATTGCGCTGTCTTCATTGATAAAATTCACTAAATCAACTGGTGTCGTTTTTGGAAATTTAATTTAAACTTTTGAAAGATATGTTACGAGCCTGGGCCGCGAGCAGCGCGAGAGGCCGGCGGAGTTTTGTTTAGGAATACGGTATGAATTTGTTAGTTTGGAGCGCGAACGAACCTGACGCGAAGCCAGGGAGTCGCTAGGATTATTGACGACGAGGACGAACCCGATGCGAAATCGGGGAGCCTCTAGGAGTGTTGTTTAAGCGCGGACGAACCCGATGCGAAATCGGGGAGCCTCTAGGAGTGTTGTTTAAGCGCGGACGAACACGATGCGAAATCGGGGAGCCTCTAGGAGTGTTGTTTAAGCGCGGACGAACCCGATGCGA
The DNA here is from genome assembly GCA_028830335.1 of Eucera pruinosa. Classification (NCBI taxonomy): domain Eukaryota; kingdom Metazoa; phylum Arthropoda; class Insecta; order Hymenoptera; family Apidae; genus Eucera; species Eucera pruinosa. The sequence goes on along the minus strand of JAMYCR010000015.1, from coordinate 2,398,697 downwards.
AATCGGGGAGCCGCAGGAGGTTGAAACGTCGTGAAAAAACCCGATGCGAAATCGGGGAGCTGCTAGGAGGTTGGTAAATTCACAGACGAACCCGATGCGAAATCGGGGAGCCACTGGGAGGGTGAAGACGCAGACGAACCCGATGCGAAATCGGGGAGCTGTAGGATGCGGACGAACCTGATGCGAAATCAGGGAGCCACTAAGGTTGGAATGAGCTTTAATTTGGATATAGAGTGTTGCGAACGAACCTGATGCGAAATCAGGGAAATGCAAGGATTGTTAGTATAGGCCTCGTAACTAGTAACTATTTAATATGTTACGTATGGATCCTCCGAGTACCGAAACGGGCAGCATACAGCCCTGCGTAGGGCTCTGCCGTGCGATAAGAAGTAATTACTTCTAAGAACGTGGCTAATCAGAGATAACCCCAAGCCTTGGAATGTGGATAGTAGGAGATTCCCCCACAATCCATCCCCCAAAATCTACGGATTTTTGAGTATATAAGGAGGCTAGAAACAAGGCTCGGGGGTTCAGTAGAAACTTAGTACGACGCCACGACGAAACTCTGAGCAAGATCGGGTTGAAGTCCCCTTCGAGCACATTCGAACGATTACGTGAGTTTTCAAGTCGGATTGTCTAAGACTGCCCCCGCGCTCCTGCTGCATTAATGCCGAGAAGGTTATTCTCGCCGTCAGAATAATCTAAGAATAGTGTAACTAAGTGTATTCATATAATATAAATCGATTGTAAAATTCTATCAGTTGACTTTCTTACAAAATCCATCTCAATAGTTACAGTAACGCAATCTTCGGTATCCCCCACCAGATATACCTTTATATCGACGACGACAATTCCAAAACCCTTTACCTAGTGGCACCCGGTGGTGAAACAGACGCCGGCTCATCCACGCAATTTCCTTAGTGGCACCCGACGGTGAAACAGACGTCGGCTCATCCACGAAAACTTACCAGCGTGGCACCCGGTGGTGAAACAGACACCGGCTCATCCACGTTTCGCCTATCCTTCGGCTCCCGGTGGTGAAATAGACACCGATTCGTCCGAATTCCTATCTCATCCTTATCTAAGCCTTTACCCCTGATACTACGCCTGTGCGTTACCCACGCCACGGCAGCGACAGCCGCAACAAATATATCGATACAGCTCGAGCGGTAATGCTTTATCGTGTGGGATCGTTACTTCGATTTGGATTATGATATTGAAGGTTGGGTTTAATTAACGACTCTTAAGTTCATCACGGGCAATAAACAATATATTACTGAATAGTGTTATACAATTGTCAATGACGCGAAATTTGAGTGTTGAGAAGTTAAAATATATTACCTATTTGATACTTAGGTTTGACGCACTTGCAATGCGGGGGTTTGATTCGAGAAACGAGTGTACAGGTTGCCGTAATAGGATTTATACCGACTCGCGGATACTATATGGTTTAATATTGGTCCGAAAGGGAACTTGCGCCCGAACTTGCTGGAACAAACGATTCTCAAACGTACGCGAAGCAGAGTAACGTCTTGACTTCTTGCTTGGTACTGCCCACGAGGCTTAGATTTCGGGAGTTTATATACACCGAAATCGAGCGAGGAATTCTTGAAGATTTCCATATTAGGAAATGTATGAAGGGGTTAGACGCTGAGTCAATTCCGCTTCCAGCCATCCGGGGGACAAGCTCCCTCGTATCGGGGGAGGTAACTCTAAACAGTGCGTCCTTTCATTTTCCTTTCTAGACGAGAGCTGGAAGAAATTCCAGTGAACGAAATAATATTTTAAAATATTACCCACACGTAACAGATACAATAATAAAAGAAGGAATAAAATACATGACCTAATTTAGCAGGAAAATTAAAATTTATATCTTATATGATATTATTATGCATGTTATGTTTTATCTTACATATACAAAATAGGGTATATATTAGCATTACATCAGGAGATGATATATATGTTCGTATGGTTATATTTGTGATTGCAAGACCAAAACGACATAAGTCACACATTTTCGCTTTTCAGATACTGTCGTTTAGTGTTTTGAATATAATTGCTAAACATCGGACTCCGGTTGAATTGCATTTGCTTTCTGAGCATAAGACGAGCATTTTCGTACATTTTTCTCTGATAAGAGCATAGATTCTATGTTCTAGAGCTCAATTAACACGTGAACTCTAATTTTTTACACACACATATATAATTATAATGTAACCAATGGTTATATATCAGTTCATTAATAGACTACGGAAGTTTATGCAGCTACGTTATGCACTGAATATGCAGATTATATGCTAGATATACGAAGAGTATATGCATGATAGATATGGTAAATACACGTTCCATTAGGGATTTAAAAATTAATACACCTTCGTTTAAGTATTTAATATTGTATGCAATGCGTAATACATAAAAATGTATTTAGTATTCCACAGTTTGTTCAACAACGTACTTATATTGAACACATTATATTGTATATCACTGAATTATTAAACTTTCAAACAATTACAGCTGTGCTATTAATCTCTATTAACTTGGCAATCATTAAACTAGATAATTATTTTATACATATATACACACATATATATATAGATGTATATATATGCTTTATTTTAGGTCTCATGCATAATTTAAGTTTGTAACGCAACAATGAAACGCGAGGGCGACAGGCCGCCTCGATCGCCGTTCAATGAAAATCATATGAAGCGCGCCGGGAGTGGTGACCCGTGGCAATGTGATACACCTCAACACGTCATCGCAACGGCCAAATGCTTCACACGACACATCATCTCAACGGTTATCATCCCAACGGTCACTTTTGCACGCGGTCCACCGACCTCTACCACCCACAAAATCTACCATATAAAAACCTCATATGAACCGAATAAAGACAGTTCTTAGTTCAGCACAGCAAACGCTTGTCTTCCGTTATTCCACCCTACAGCGACAACTATACTACGGATAATTTCGTTCAACGGCTAAGCTCTCGCCGCGGTAACCGTCCTAATAATTATAATTAACGCGTATTAATCTTATAGTCGGGAATTGGTTACCAATTTCAACGTTCGTGCATCACTTGGCCGTAAGATCCAAGGATCTTACGTCGTGAACCGAATTATCTACGAACGTGTGACTTCAGACTGTCACAGCAACGCGGAGGAAACACCTAGAAGCGTCGAGAACGTTCGAGAACCGCGAGCTCGAGTCGGAGCGTCTTTGGGCACGGCGTAGCAACGGCGTTATTGATAAGGCTAGCAACGGATTGGTATAAATAACGCGGTTTCAGAGCAGCTCTTTTCTTACGTTCGCTGCACCTGTAGGAGAGGACGAGGTATGACCATCGGCCGACCACAGGATGGGAGAGTACGAAGCAATGATATCGGACGCCCAGCAGTTTAGGAGAGGGCAGAGGTAACACCTGGACGCCTTTGAAACCAGGAGAGGTCGGCTGAGAAAGCCGGCCGCCCTGAGGTAGGGAGAGGACGGCTGAGAAAGCCGGCCGCCCTGAGGGGAAAGTACATGTTGAACCCTCTAGCCACCTGAAAGCGGTATCACCGGGTTTCCTTCATTCGCGTCGGAGAGGACGGCTGAGAAAGACGGCCGCCGATCGTGCATGGAGAAATGAGGGATACCGTGTAGCTGTAGGTCCTCCCGAGGGAGAGTACAGTTGACATAAACCGAACGCCCAACGGAGGAGACACTTAGTTTTTCTAATTGTAAACCGACACATCGTCGCTAGACCTGTCGGTGCTGATAACATTATGCAAATTGTAAAACTGAACAGTATGTTAAATAAACGTATCCTATGTTCTCCCAGATCCATATTGCCAAGCCATTTCCGAACCATCTCAAAATCCTCTACAAGTTACAATAAATAATAATCATTTATTGTAAATTGTTAATTCAAATTGATGTCTTATTTTCGGAAAAAATAAATACTTTCTATGAACGATATGCAAGATACATGCAATATGTAAAATATGCAAAATAATAAAAAAATTTGTTGAAATCCATTAATGATGAAACGTATTTATATCAAAGTTCCATTTGTTTAGTGCGTTTCCCTCAAATAGGCATCTCCATAAATTCTCACAGTCTATTTATTATGTTATATTCTTATTATTGTATTTTTTATTAGCCACGCCCACAACATTTAAACGTTACTACTTTTTCCAAATTCATACGTTCCAAAACATTGTAAGTTTCTTCTTTGTTGTTTTCGTAATGCAGAATTCCGAATTTTATTCACTTCAATGCTGCAATTCTTTTACCATCGTAAATTTCATGTAAAAATGATGGTTCATTGAAAATGTTTACTTGTTACGAATTCTATTGAGATAAACATTATCTGAACACTTCATTTATATTACATTCTATAATACTTTACGATCTCATGATCGCATTGTTGAAGCAACAGTCGATGCGTACAAAGCTGGGTGATCCACAGGTGGCTCTTAAATGCGAGAGGAATGAGGGTAGTAAAACGTCTTCGAAATCGTGGAATTATTTTACAACCTGTTCTCTCTTTACGACAGCTCGTAATCTTCTATAGATTATGATGAGCGTAAACAACTGACCAATTCCGTCCATTAACAACTTGTATCCATGGAAATAAGGGCACAATCCAAGGAAGTAATTTGAGATAATAATTGAAGTTTTGATAAGACAGTTTAGCTATCAATTTTTAAATAATAACTCATAGTAATGTAGTCTTATTTTTCAATATTCCTTAAGGAGATATTTATATCAAGTTGTTTGTCTATCGAAAAACTATGTTTTTTAATAATAGGAAAACTTGTTATATAATAATATTTATAGAATATTATATATCTTATTTTACATATATCAATAGTATGAATTATATAATTGCATAGTATGTGCTATAAAGTATACAGAATATCATAATATATTATATGTAGACTTCATATTTTTATTCATTAATGGGAAATTTAAATACGCCATAAATTAGAAAAAGTACATAGTATGCAAGAATATACAAGCTCAAGTTGTTTTATTTTGAAGGTGAAACAACCCACCATTTAGATTTTATTCTTTTAATTTTGTTAATAAGGATGTAAGTTCGTATAAAGATTCACGGTCTAGTTATGTAAATATATAGTTTATCAAATACTATTGGGATTGTACTATGTCAAAATTACTCATTTTTGTATTCGATATGTACGAATTTGTTCAAATCAAAATATGTTGTACTCTATATGAAAATATATGTGGTTTAAGTTATTACTTATGTTCGCTCCTAAATTAATTAAAAGATACAGACTTTAAAGTTGGCAGTTTTCACATATTTTTAATACCTTCATAAAAGATATTTTATCTCCAAATTAATTGTCATTATTTTTAATTAATTACCGTCACTTACGATTAAATTATGTATGAACTTTAAAATTCTGCATAAAAAATAAGTGTTTCGTATATATAGATTTCTACTGTCAGGTAGTTATTGCAGTTTCTAAAACTAATGCTGATTTCACTGCAGTGAAATTCTATGTGCATTACCATATCATTAGAATTCCTTCGAATCCACAAATTTTAGCGTTCTTTAGTCGTATCTACAGCTGCTTATGCAATTGCGGTGGTTTCATCTGTTCTCATTTCGAAACTGTCTTACCACCCACCTTTAACCTTCTATATGTGTCAGACTGGTAAACAATTTAACGTATTTACTTAAATGTGCGGTTGAACGAAATTATGCAACACGTTCCACAATTTCCGAGGGGTGTTATCAAAGGTAATCATCTCGACAGATTCATTTTCATGCGAATTTAGTTCCCTTTCTTAGAATATAGTCAATTTTCTCAGAATTCTATACTACGTTTGAATATAATTGAAGCTTTGACAAAATGATGAAACGACTTGATTGATGCAGAAAGAATAAACCTATATAATAAACGCTTCCATTTGAACAAAATTAGATGATATTGAAAGCATATGGAATCTGTTTTCTTTGTAAGTTTAAATTTGCATATTTATTTGTTTAAATTTGCATTAAGTGCATGAAAATCCGCAGTCTAGACGTAAGTGTTTGCAATAAAATGAGTTCAATAATCAACATTTTGTTATCTTCTACATAACGTTATCAGCTGGTTATTCTTATGAAAAAGTGCAAGGCCCAAAGTGATCTTAATAAACGAATTCCAAATAAATTATTTGTATTCTATGTTATTGTATTTTAAATTATGTATTTATGATCATTATCCGAATTAAACAAATCATTTTTGTAATACATAAATCAAATAAGCTGTTGAATTATAAATATTAGTTACAATAAATATTTAAAAGTAAAAAAATGTCGATGATAATTAATTTGAAAATGTAGTAATATGTAGAAATAAAAGTTTCTAGTAAAATATAGAATTTGCTATTGTTGTATCACATTCTAGCAAAAAAAATCAATTTTCACATTTAAATTCCTTTTGTCTATGTTCCCTTGTTCTGGAGTTATTCAAATCAATAACTTTACATCCCACAACTTCAACCCTCAAAAATGAAAATCTACCACCAAAGAAAGATATGTGTTAATATTTTTTAATTTTCTAAATGTATGTAAAGTTTAATGAAAATTTGAATTTCTTGTTTGAATTATATTCTTTGTAATTCTTTTTAACATTTAATAAGAATGCTATATGAAATACAGTAACTTTACTATTTGAAATGAACAACTAATTACTATTATTGTATTACACACGTAATTAAATGTACATCATTATTACCAAGTAAGATAGAACGGAACCATTTTAAATTCTATATCATCTCATAAATCATAAAACATTATAACGTAATGCATAAAATATACATGGAAAGGGGCTTAATATATTTTACTAAATATAGAAAATTTAATTGGGCTGTGTAACAGAATGACTCATAATATCAATCAAATGTGAATGTGAAATTGTGACCTAGTATTTCGATGACGATGTATTTCGTCCACCTGTGAATTTTAAATTAGTGTGAATTTACAGTATTTTACGTAAACTGTTGCAACATTATCTATTGTAAACGAAAATTTGTACTTTTTTGAAGTATTTGAAATAATTGTAGATTTCATTTTGGATTCACAATAAAAAGAGTTATTAAAATTACTGAGAGAATATAATTGCAAAAGATTTATGCTGTGTATTATTTTATCATTTCCCTATCCTTTTTTAAATAAATTTATCTTTCGAGATAAATACATTGCTGCAAAATATAATCCCTGCTTTTACTTGCGAATTTGTAAAAGTGTACTCGATGTAGAATATTCGGCTGATTGCGTTCGCCATGACGTCAATTGACTCGAAACAGATTAACCAACCCCCTGGCAACGTTCCACTTCTATCTCTATCCACTATGTGAAATATACACGGATATCCCGTGTTCTTTGACATTCCATCATTTCGATTGTTATGTACAAATGAAAAATATTTTCAAGATACATTCTCGGTGAATTACTATAAACAAATCTTTGTGAAACTAAAATAATAATAGAAAATTTGCTTAAAAATTGGACGAAAGGATACATACTTCATGTTGTGCGATTAATATTGGAAACCGTTTTGGGGTTTTTTTTGTTTCGATACATTATTGACGTTGCCGTTGTTTGTGCGGAAACGCAGCGAAAAATATAAAATATACAAATTTCAGAGAGTACGATTTTGTGAAAGAGAAATATGACAAATTCTGGGAAACGTCATTCACAATGTATTGGAACTGATATTGAAACTCTATACTTTCGACGCACTGTATATTAAATAAATATTCTCGATTAAATAAAATGAGAATCCTATTTGATGGATGAAAGAAATTTAAGGACAAAATCTAAATGCATCCCTTTTTTATTATAGTATTGTAAGCTTTTAAGAAAACATCGAACGAAAATGTTTCTAACTAGTAAAAATAGCCGCGCTGTCTCTTTGCTTTCGTTTAAATTCGACTTTTTATGCGGATTGATATTCCACTAATTAAAATGAATAGAAAGCACATTAATTAATAGATAAAATGGCAGCTAATAATATATTATGAAATAAATTGCTGTTTTTATATTATATCCAAGAGCAGTAGTTGAATAACATATAATTTAACTATGCAATTTAGTTAAATAAAGTTTTCGTTGTTTTTATGAATGATTTTATAGTTGCCTACAATGCCATAGTTTTTGTTAAAAGGGCTTTGAGTTTGAAGAACACAAAGCTTGAGAACGTACAATTTTGGAAACAATAATTTTAAATAATTCAAAATTTCATCTAATTTTCGTTTTTATTTTCTTTACGTGTATAAAAGTACTTATTTTTCTGTAACTGTATTTAACAAAGGTTAGTAACTTGATTTCTTGAAGAAGTTTTGTTGAATTTTTAAAAACAGAGGGAAAAGATAGTTTAGCTTTCAAGGGTTTCGAGTTTCGAAACTTTTTGGAGCTTGGAGGTTTTTTAAAGTTCTGGATTCGAGGTTTAAGTACTTAAAGATGAGATTTCGACTTCAGTAATTACATATTAATTTTGCATTACACTAAGTATACAGCTAATAGAAAAATACGTAGAAGTTGAATATACACGGCCAGATATTAATAGCCCAACTAAAATAACTTTGTTCCCTAATTAAGTTTATGAAATTAACAAACGAATGTATTATCATTAGTAACGAATACTATTTAAAAAAAAATTCAGCTACATAGTGAACTCTAAAAAACAGTTCTTTTACTATAATAATACATACAGTATCCGAAAAAAGTATTCATAAATGGCAAATTTCTAATTTCCATTGCAAACACTTTCTCCTATGAAATTTTAAAATTAAGTGATTCATACTTAGATTCATACGGATTGAGAGCTAGATCCTTACAAATGATTACTCCATAAATAGGTATTAACTTAATGTTGCTTTCAAAACGATATTTCCAATAAAAGTCAATAATTCACAGTGTATGAAAACTTTTTTTAGCCACTGTATACTAAACAAGTTAATACGTTATTGGAATTATCAATATTTTGTAGTGTTGCGTTCAAAATAATTTCTAATTAGGCGTACCTATTTTTTCAGAATGGTTAAAATTAATTAATTTATCTACAATAATTAAATATTTTCGAAAATTATTATAGATTTTATTTCTCTAAATGAGGATTATCCGAGGATATTTTGTACATTTTTCCGTACCGTGTGCATTTTGTGCTTCCTTTGCAAATTTAAATTTCCCATGACTGCATAAATAACCACACTCTAGTAATAATTTTCAGTCTCAGCACTAAACAGAAGCTTCTGGTTTAGAAACGACCCAATTAACAAATTTAAGGTCATCGAAGTTAATCAGCCAGATTCTAATTTGCTTTCGAACAATTTATAGTAGAGGCTTAACTTAATATGGCCAGACAAGGCCTTGAAATGAACCGTGATTTCGAATCTTGTAACCATCAGACGCCACAGAATTGATTGTTTCGAAGAATTGTGAAAGAGTTTCCGGATAAAAAATAGCTTAACGCAGTACTGGAAGAATAAAACAGAAGAAAAGAATTAAGAATATTTGTATCCAGCAGACTTAGTTACGTAACTAAGAGACTGTTTCAATTATAAGACTTTACTTAAGTCAGTGGCGGACCAAGTACAATACATACAGGGCGTTTCAGTTGTCTTTCGCAAAACTTTGTCAACATGTTCTATGGATGAAGAATATAAGCAAAAGAATGTTATACAAATATAGGTCGTTTGGTATCTCATTAACCTTTTCGCAGTGTGATCAAATGACGAATAACGGCGAGAAGTTGACATAAAAATATTTCTTTCACTTCGTACAACATTTTCTATATTTTGAGTGCCGGATACGAAAAATATATAACTTCAACTATTTATATGCAATATAACACGTTTTAACGTGTAATAGAATGTAAAATACTTCATTGAATATTGCCATATGGGACAATTTAGCCGAGCCTCTCTCGTATTAAACTGCAAAAAGGTTAAAAAATTATAAAAAAAACGAGAAATACGAGATAAGAGAAGGAAACGGTGACAATATTGCAGTAACAATAAGAAAATACAAAAATAGGTTGAAAATCAATATAATCATTAGTAGACTGCGAGCCTTTATGCAAATTAGTATTTTTATTAATAAGGTTCAAGAAGCGAAATTGAAATAAAAGGCTGTTCCACCATTTAAATATTCTATTTTCTATTCTATTTTAAATATCACGTACATTTTTACATATTCCATATATTATGTGCATTTTTGAACACGTAAGTTTTCCATAGGTGCATCAAATTCGCAGTCTAACTATTAGTTATTAATATTGCATTTTAAAACGTTCATTGTTCTTCTCAATATATTGCGTGCGTGCAAAAGTTTCGATGGGTTTCATCATATATGATTGCATTAACATAATCAATATAATTTACTTAATTAATGAGATCAATCAATATTGTATACTTATTAGATAAATGATTATTGGCAACAAAATACAATTTATCCATTTATGACCGAATTTATCAAAACTCTTGCTCGAACTCAAACTGATAGCGGAAAAGAGTTTAATTTGTTACTTTACGAAACTCATTGTCATTCGATTTTATTCTAACGAAAATATTTCGATTTGTGGAAAAGCAAAGTCGGTTCTGATATATGAAAGCAAATCGACTTATCATACTGCCATTATTTCATTTAATCGATTATATAACGTCCAGTTGTTTCTATAATATGATTCTAAGCCTTGAAAGCTCATTAATGTCAGCTTCATAGAAACGTGAATAACTTTAGAACTATAGAGAGCAGATATTACTTTCCCACCAATCTAATACTTTTATCATAACTTTTTAACGAAGTCTCAAATGGCTTGTACTTATCTATCATCTTTTTGGCTTATTTATTGCTATGGACTATACTGACAAAGTTTTGCAGAAGAAGTCTGGGGCACTCTATATTTCTAGAAAACTTACTAAATTAGTTTATCAGCCATGAAACGTTAAAAGCACGAGACAGAACCGATGCCGCTAATAATATTTCTAACTCAAGACTTTACGAATAACAGTTCAATCCAGCAAGTGCACTAACTGAAGACACAATTCCTTCAATTTCTTGTCTTTTTATCCTCCCACCAATAGGAAGTTGAGATCACAAAAGTAACGTTCAGTTAACACACATTCGAGATCAACATCATTCAAGATGGATCAATTTGCACCTCTATATTTTGAGACACATGCACACTTCTTTTACCTATACAAAATGCCTACATACATATAATATCAAAACAACAAAACTTTGTTATGTTATATTGTAAGAAAGAAATTAAATTAAATATATAAGATTACCTATATTATGAATAAATTGTTTACGTGCCAGCAAAACTAGTGTACGTACCACTTCTGATACACGTACCATACGTTAGCCACCAGTTTTAGAAGTTAAATGCAATGCACTAGTAACATTGCCCGAGGAATTGTACAAAATAAATGAAATGCGATTTGTATATTGTCTGCGATAAAAGGGTTCATCATCATCGATTCATAGGTTGACAAATTGGAAAACGCTTCGAGGACACTGAGTTATCAAACGACCATCGACATATTGTAACTTTCGAATATTTGTTTTCGAATTTTTCATCACTGTAGAGTGTGCCTCGTAATGGACAAAAGTAAAAAAACCGATGTCTATCTTTTATAATTTCTTATGTCCTAAAATACTGATAAAGGAACGTAGATTTTAATACTGTCCATAATTTTTACTGAATTTATGAACTTATTGTAGAAAATGATGCCAGAATTTCATTGCAATTTTCGATGCATTTTTTAAACTTGTGTAACTTGCCGAAAGTTTGCGTTTTAATTTGATTTTTATAGGCTATGTACAGTATTATAATACCTTTCAAACTGTTAGACAATGTTTTCACAATATTAACAATTGGCACCAATTTTTTATGTTAAATGTTTATCAACTTTAAATCGAGTTTAAAAAAATACCTCCGCAATTCTTTGTATATTAACTTAGGGCACATTAAACTTTAATTTAACGTTAGTTCTAGCTGCTCAAACCTGCCCGAAACAGAGAAAATAATCAAAATCGTTCCGAATCTGAATCCGAATTAATATAATAAAACATCGTTCTTTATATATCTAAAATATAAGAAGCTGTTTTTTATAAATTCTATATTTTAATTAAACAAAAATAAAGAAACAATATTCCACAGATACGAAGCTACAATTTTCATCTCGAAAAGCCGTGTACTCGAAATAATCCCAATGATATTTCAGGCATTTCTCCCAAATATATAAAAAAAACTTTTTCAACAAAAGTTAAATAGTCATCGCTTGGTAAGGAATTGTAATAGTAGAAATTAGCAAAATAATTTTTATCCAATAAAAAATCAAGGTCACCTCAAGTTTTTTGCAATAAAAATGTATACTTTCTTCTGCAGAAATTGGTGTATTTTCGTATTTTCTTTAAAAAAAAAGTGTAAGGAGTCTTAGGTCGATAAATTGACTAGTTTAGGAACTACAATTTTTTATCCGAATATACATACGTGACACACTGTGCACTGTGCCAGAACAGAAATGAAAATATTTTACTTTAGTAAACCCTCTAAAAGCCCTTTAATAATGCAAGACAATTCTTGCGCCCTTATGAGCTTACTTAGTACCCTTAAAAAGCCTGCGAGAAACGGCAGAGCTGTTACTCCAGAATAAAGTGTTGAATATTCAACCAATCTAGCTATTCATTTCTATAAAAGGCTCTTAATCTTTAACATACAAACACCGAAGAGCACAAGCTTTCGCTCACCAATGTCAACCAACAATCGGAAAGTAAAAGAAGCGAAAGAAAGACACGAAGAACGGCGAAAGAAGAGGAAATCACACGCACCGTTACTTCAAAGGCCGAACAAAAGCCAGCAACAGGGTATCCCCATAGCAACGAGGCTTGTGTATCGCCCAAGAAAGCAAAGGGATCTGAAAACTGGCAGCTGGAGACGAGCGGTGACGAAAACAGGGGAAGCAAGAGCTGGCACGAGGGTTCCTCGGAGTTCTCTAGAGCGAAACAAACGTTAATATCGTTTCCTTTCTTTCTACCTAGCAAATTTATGTCCCTGGATCAAGTACAGAGAAGTGTACAGGAGGCAAGAAAGGGAATGGGAAGGGGGAAGAAATTGACGAGAACGAGCAGGCTAAATGAAAATGTTATGCGACGCTTATAGAATATATTTCGGAAATTATTTATTGCGGACCTAGTGGATGACGAGGAACGCTACAAGTAGAAAAATGGCGGCAGGGATGTTGGGAATCCCAGCTTTATTGTTGTGTGGTGTAAATAGAAAGACGGGATACCAGCGGAAATCTGAGGTACTCTGTCGAGGTTTACAAGTACACAGTAAAGGTATTATTGATGGACGTGGTGTGCAGATGGTACAAAGCAGACAAGAATTGGTCAGAGGAGAAGTAGAAGGCAAAATTGAAAGTATACGGGAGTTTCTTGTGCGAAGGCTATTTTTAATCAGTTAGTTGAGTATGACGAGTATACTCGCCATGAAGAAATGGCAATTATTAGCGGTATGACGAGTATACTCGTCATGCGTTAGAAGTAGTTACCATTTGCTACTTCAATTAAAATTTTAGTGGAAACTAAAATAAATTTCTAAATTTCAAGAATTTTAAAATATTTAGAGACGAAGACGAAATAAAATGGATAAATGAAGAAATATAAAAAGTTACCATGAAAGGACTGTATACAATGTGATCATGCAGGTGTTCACATTGTTACAAAAATAATATTGGTGCTCGATTTGCGAAGTGCCCTAATGTATTTACCTTGCTTTACTCAATATCATTCTGCAATAACTAATTAAATTTCTAATTTATCACTTTTTTAAGAATTTGACTTTTCTTGTTCTTTTCTTTCATATGCAAACTACATATGTTTAAGTTCGGTAAACAAATAAATGTGAATAACAAAATTATTGGTTTTACAGAGAAATAAAAGAGTCACTTCATTACAATTTAATTCAATATAAGTTACACATACTCTGTCTTCGATGAGCATACTCGTCATTGCTTTATTCTTACGACACAATTTAGGTATATATTTTTAGAAGAGGGCAATGCAGCTAACTGGTTAATGACGACGATTTTAAAGCTATCAAGTTATTTTATAAGTAGATTGCGGATTTTTCTGGAAATTCATATTTTTAGGAACATAATTAAAGAAATGAAATGCAAATAGGGCGTCATTTTGCATTTTAAATATTATAATGTGTACCTTGTTTCTATTGTATATATTTTTGCATATTATGTAAATTTTGTATTCCCTTGCATATCTAAATTTTTCAATAATGTATAAAACCCGCAGTCTACCTATCAATTTTTGCATATTTTATATTGCTAATTACTATACAATGCAGGTGCAACATGCAAGTAGAATTCAATCATTTACACAACAGCTACGATAAACCGATTTATATAATTGATCAAATGCAAATTTCGTTGAACTGTTAACTGTAAATTAGTATAAATTAACAGTACTATGTAATAGCAGATTATCCATTGCACAAAAATTTGATTTTGAATTTTGTGTTTTCTTGGAGCTGTTTTTAATAAAACTCGATTCAGTTTAACTTATTTTACTGATTAGTAAAATTGTTAGACTTCAAATATTTACTTTTTTAGCAAAATTGTTAATAAAAGTTTAAAATAATAATATTCCCCTATATCTTCGAGCAATCTGTTTTAGTTATGACATCATGTTTTATTAGACATTAAATATTACTGTATTCCATCGCTTTTGAATGTGTTTGGCAGTATACGTATGCTGTATCGTTCATATTGTTAGTGCATATGGCACTATACATATATTTAAGTATATCAAAAGCATGAACATCACTTTAATTACACCATATCGCTTGTTCACTGTAACAATGAGACAACTTTAAATGCACCATTTTTGAGCTGTCGTAAAGATAGAGACATTAATTAGAACTAATGCACTGAATGATTATAATATAATATTTTTGTTTAATATTTTATTATATCCAGTTAGCATTCACGAAAGAATACAATCATTCGAAATATTTAAATTCGTTCTATGAAAAGTCTTTTTTCTTATTTACATTATTTTTGCAGAAAGTGAGCAATGTATAAAAAAAATCTGATGACTAATTTCTTCGAAAAATGTTACTTTCAACCTAAAAGTAGCTACTTTCATCAATATAATTTAATTAATAAACTGTCGTAATAAAACCACTTCTTTCATTCTAAAGGGAATATTGATATTAAATTATCTTAAATAAATTTAATCCAAATTTAATTTGAATACATTCAAACACAAATGTAAATTTCAGTTCACTTCACCAAACGTCCGCCAATAAATATAGCCATACACCTCCACGAATGCAATCATTTTATACTATAAGTAATTGCAAACTGCATCGCATCTCTCGTTGTAACAGAATTCAATATTATTCATTTAATCCTACAAAAGAGAGGTTTCATTTCCCGCAATTTCACGGTTTCAGCATGTTACAAACAGATATTTTCGTTCCATGAACGAGCGGTGAAAGATTTCAAGCACCGCGCGGATTACACATTAACGAATACTTTTCAAAAGCGTAAAGAGAATTTCCCCCAATCGATGGAAAGGTAGAATGACCGCGTAAACGAGATTTTCTGTTGCAATTTGTAAATGAACAAGATTACAAGACGGAAGAGATTTTACTCGTAGAAAGAATCGTCCGAAATCGCTTTTCTCCTTGTTGGCTGTTTAATTAAAACCGATGTAGTATCCTTTAACGGGTGGATCGCGTATAAAATGTTTCCCATTTGAGTTTGAATCAAGAGTCTACACGTTAACTTTAATAGCTCGCAAATTTGTTTAGTAAACAAATGCTACATATAATGAGTCACAGTTATTTTAAATAATATGAGTGTTGTACAATGGTTACTGTTTTTCACGAAGAAGAAAACAAATATTTATTTGTACGCTCAGATATAAACTTAGATTATAACATTTTCGGTGAAAAATTGTTAATGTTTGAACTTTTGTTATTTCGTTTAAAAAAATCGGAAAATAATCTGCTTTGAGTGAGTTTGGAGGGCGTAGCTTCTACTTTCATTTCATAAGATAATTTTTCGCCAAAATATTTTGCTATTCAAAATATTAACGTGAAAATCATGACGGTTTCTTTGAAATTTTACAAAACGGTACAATTCTATGAAGTTTTAAAAATTTTTTTCCCGTCTCATATTGCCATGAGTTAGACAATAAAAGCCTCCCCTTTTACAAAGCCTCTTTGAAGTTGATATGTTTGTAACTTTTTGGCATTAATCAGGCATATTGATTAGGGTGACTATTTTCATGAAAAATTCAAAACAAAGACAAAATGTTTTAACCAATGTGTAGCCCTTTAAAGCGGCAAACAAAAGTCAATTTAGACTTGTAATATTAATATTTTATTGAATATAAATAATATTAATCATTAGCAATTCGTTTTGAATAAAAATAAATGATAGCAAGTATAAGTAAGATAGAAATAAAAAATTGCATAAAGGAACTATTGTAGTTATAGCCTTACAGTTGCTTATGTTTGTTAATGTGTGAATTTCGTTAATTAATAAAATACATTTCTTATAATGTATTCATAATAGTGTTCGTAACTAGGGTTTCTTTTCCTTGTAACGTACGTCATTACTATTACAAAAAATGATTTACTTCTTCGAATGAAATGCCAGGCAGTAGTAGTGTTATCACATCGCCAAAATGAATCGCATTTGGGTTAGTTTTGCTACGAATTTATACCGAAAGATGACCATGCATTTTATTTCAATGAACATTTCAATTCGAATCCAAAAGTAACTAAGGAAAATAACTTTCCATTTACTTGCAACAAAATTCAACGATAATTTACTAAAAATCCGTAGGTTTTAATGCATTATTTAATAAATGAATACAAATAATTTGAAATTTTTTAATCAGTACGGATACTTAAAAATTAGTACCATATTAACCAAATTATTACGAATGATCATTCTAATATTGATATATCGTCGCGTTAACTTTACTAGTCAATTATTACTGACAATTAGTAACAACTAGTGGTAAAATTATAACTACATTAGTGGTGTAATATGCCGTTGAACATTTTTTTGCGTCGCAAGTAAATTTACAGTGTAATAACGTAACAATTGTACAATATTTGGACATTGTTGAGAATAATTGGAGATGAATTGTAGACGGGTATAAGCATTATTGATTGGCAGCTGCTTTCGAGGAATTTGTCATTACAATGGAATTACTGGAGAAGAATAAATCAGGTAACCGTGAAGTATTGATTGCAATATATATATAGGTTGAATTTATTGCAGCAGGTGTGGTCTGTAGTGAATTTATTACGAAAAAATGTAAATATCGTTGTAGCCTTTTAAGAATTGTTTCTAAGAAGGAGCCTGAGCTTTTTACTTAAGTGTAATATGAAGTAATTGTTCTGTATTTCCTATTTATATAATCCTCTAGAGGCCAACTAGTAGAAATAAGGAATTTTCACGATGGAATAGCATAAATTCGTAATCAAGCTTTTTCCATTCACTTTGTGAATTGAGATTTCTTTATACCATGATCAATTAATAGGAATTAAAACATCAATTTACTGACTATTTAACAAAAATCGAGTATAATTAAAGTAAATTTCAATAGATTTGACAAATCCCATACTATTCTGGCAGTATATACCTACAGCATTTCATATATATTAAATAAAAGCAAATACACTTTTGACAAATTAATTGAAAAGTCACCTTAAGTTTTACTTTAACCAAACCCATATCCAGGAGCAGATTTAAGTTCTTCCCGCCCTTGGTCATTAATTAAATTTTTAATTAAAATTTACGTATTTGTTGACTCGTGTACGGGTTTAAATTCCTTTGGTATGCAAAGCAGAGCGTTAACACTAGAATTACCAAGGCCGTCAAAATGACGGGTCAGTAATTTACCATAAAAATTATATAAATTTGCAGCGGCACATTTTTAAGAATATTCTGTGATTTTTGTACAAAATATGAATAAAATTTCATTTCAGTGGCATTATATATTTTTATTCAATCGCCTGCCATGTTTATTTCTTTTGCACAAATAAGTATATTTTAATTGTTAGTAGTTCTAGTGTTAAACTACCATAAGCTGCCGTTATTCAACAATCAAAGATTCAAATCAATTCGTTTAATAAGAAAAAGTGGACAGGAGAAATCTAAAGATCCAACCAATAGTGTTCAGAATAATACGAGTAATAAAAATATTAAATATCTGTTCGATTTACGATGATCAGTTCTAAGTATAGAAAACGATATATAAGATTCGTATGTATTTATGTTAATCAAAAAACGGTGCACGCGTCTTCTAGCAATAATATATACAGTAATATATTTCATTGTTTGAAAGCATATAAATTTTTCTGTTGAGGTATAACTTTCCCGCGGTCTTCTCAAATTATTAATAATTTTAGGTTTAATATTTAACCTTTTTGCTACAGAAGAACATGCACATATACATGCTTATAAAAATTGGACACTCATTTGCAAAAAGTATACGTATACGTTCTCTATAGCATAGTACTACAATCTAGCGCACAACTTTAGGACTACATATACGTTTAAGGGTTCTTAATTTTTTAAAAAATAATTGAAAATTATTGATTTTGAAACAATGGAATAGAATGAAGCAGCTATCGAGTCGTGGGACAACGTGATTGACGAAATGTTAAAGAATA
This sequence comes from Eucera pruinosa, assembly GCA_028830335.1. Taxonomy (NCBI): domain Eukaryota; kingdom Metazoa; phylum Arthropoda; class Insecta; order Hymenoptera; family Apidae; genus Eucera; species Eucera pruinosa. Next base: position 2,379,975 of record JAMYCR010000015.1, on the reverse strand, counting down.
TGGTTAGAAAAATGCATAATTACATTTTTCAATTAATTCATAAACACGGAAATTATACTCGTTATTAAACCTTTATACAATTTCTTGTTTTAATTAATTTAGTATAATTTGGCACTCTTATTACGTTGGTACTATAGATGCGCACCAGTTAAAAAATCTTATTATTATCATTATGTTTGGTTTTAAATGAATGTTAGTTCTACACTTCTTTAATTAAATTGTACTGTCTCACTATACTCTTTTATGTAGTATTATCAATATTTAGAAATCACTACTAAAACAGTAGAGCCTATAAGATATAGGTGATGCCACAATTATCATTCAGAGTTTATTTCTGTACTATTCGTATACAGAATATTAAAGTAAATGTGGAACATCTTCAAAGAGTAGATTCTACATATTGAAACCAATAAGGTTTTCATGTGCAATAGTGCTAATTAAGGCTTACCTTTCAATTTAATTTTCGATAAAATACTTAGCGAAAACGACTGTAGAAATGCAACCTGACGAGAGATCTGACCTAGCAACAGGTCTATCAACGATTGGATTACCTAATTAAACCCTTTCGCTGCTAACGTCGCCTGTGGGCGTTCAAGAAATTGACGCGTAGCGTATTTTTCACGTCTTCTGCTGATCCATTTCGGTTGCCAAAAACACTTTTGGCGTCTTAAAACATGCAAAATGATTTGCCATCTAAACCGTAGGAAAGAATCGGAAGAAGAACATGAATGAAACATAATGTAATTTACTATTTTGGAAACTTCTTCATATTCTATGATTAAAATGTGCCGGAATAAAATGGTTAAGAATTTAGCAACGTATCATAATGTCTCTTGCCAAGTACTTCCAAGAAAAATGTTTTAAAAATGGAACCTTCTAATGCTATCTATTGTACAAAATAATATTTGTGCAACTTGTTATTCAACAAACGTATACCTCATGTAAGATGCAAAGATTCACTCTTATTTTATTAAGATATCGTAAGGGTATGAAACAATTACAAAAGAGTCTCTCATTTTTTTTGAACGCCTTGTATAGTATACTACATCAAAATTTATTACGTATACTCATTTATGCATTTAAGAAATATTGATTTTAAAGAATCGTAATAAAGGGGCTCAATATTGTGTTACTTGTCCTATATTTTCCTTTGAGCCGCCTAATTACCCTGGTATCATCAGAACATTGATATTAATTTTCATTAAAGACATTTTCCATTTTAGAGTTCTTCAATATCGACATCAATATCCACGGTAAAAACAAAATCGCTCAAAATCCAGTGGAGTCGTATCTCGTTAAAATAAAAGCACGATCTTGGTAAGAAGTGATTCATGTTTGAATTCCAGGAAGTTAATATTGGACGTGAAACGAGTCGGTGAATATCAAACACGATCTGAGTATACATAGGAATCGCAAAAATGAAATTTCACCACGCGTGTATCGAAGCTTTCGTATATAGCCAGTCCAGAAGAAAGAGATGGAAAGAATAGAAAGGCCGTCGAAACTGCCGAGAATGAATAAGCTCCTCTAGAAATCGTGTCACGTGGACAGTAATCACAAAATAAAAAAAAATGGACAGAAACGAAGGGAAATAAACACAAGGACTCGATTCCAGGCGACGTGACTAACTTCTGCACGTGCTGCATCAACGGGGCGATAAAAAATGTACAATTTTATCGCTTCCGCTACCTAAAAAATTGGCTTACGTGGCGTCACGCTTTATTCAACAAGAATCGTTTTTTTATCAACGTATTTTGATAAGCTGTTTACAGTTACCGCCCAATGTGCAGCGACGGAAATATTGATTTAGATTAAATTACGGAAAACAGATTTTGACTAATAAATCTACAAAATTAGAACGGAAAAATTATCTTTCGTTACAGAAAATAATTATAACTGTAATATGAAACAAATTAAAAAACAAATTCTTGCTCCAAAATTATTCTATTGGATCAAAGTTCTAGAACTCCAAATGTTCAAGCTTTTCAATTTTCAAACGTCTAAATCTCCAAATCCGTGAATTCTTAAGTTCTTCAATTCATAAATTTTTAAATGTTTCAATCTTTGAGTTCCCAAACTTTCAAGTTTCTATATTCTCAAAACCCTAGATTTCTAAAATGTCAACCTTGGAATTCTAAGAGACGGTGTTTCGAAGTCCTTGAATTTCTGAACATTCGAATTTTTAAGATTTCAAATTTCTAATCTTCTGAGATTCCAAGCAATGGAGTTCCTAAGCTTTTGAATTTCCGTGACTTTGGATTTCCATATTTTTGGATTGGCTACCCTACGAACTATTTTGTTAAAGTAAAAGTAAATAAAAATGTTACAAACGAGTTAGCTGGTAGCTCAGGAAGTTTGGAAAACAAGATTCGAGACCAAAGAAGGTTGCTAAATTGTTCAAAAGTGTATTTGTATAATATTAGGTGTACTAATAAATGGTCTAATTTTTTTCTAATTTTATACCTTTAATATTATAATATCGACTCACTCTTTCGGTTAAAATCGGTGAATGTAGTAAATGAAGATACAAGTTGACCTTATAAATAAAAAAAAAAAAAATGGATGGAATAATAATTTAAGTGTAAACTATATTTCTTACTTATCAAAAGAATAGTGAACTACTTATTGGTGCACCTAATACCAGTTATATGACACGTATATTATATACTTATATAACGCACATAGTTCAGAATAACGAAATTCTTGTTCAGAAAAACAATTAATCGATTATCGAAAAGCATTGATTAACCGAACAGTCACGTCATGTTTTGGTTCGGATAACCAAGGTTCTACTGTATTTAGTATGTGCAGTCACGTTTGAACAGTGGAGTTTTGAATATTTTCTTCGATACTTACGAAGGATTTAGGTTTTTTTCAGTAAATCAATATTGCCATGGAAGCTTAATGGATTTTTATATCTGATGACCCAGAAACTTTCTCGCGAATTTCAAAGGGAACGCGGACAGAATTTTTCGATACTTTTTATTTTCATTTGCACATCTCTTGGCGTGATGATTTTTTAAATGCCGATGTTTTCTAACATCTATATTCTTTACTTATTTGACGATGTAAAGTGTGTTAACTTGCAATATGAATGGAAATTAAAAGATTTGAAAAACTTTAATTCGATTCATATTAGATTATTTTCTCTTAAGTATAATATTCGGTTGGTTCATATTAAATGTTCTTCCCATGTTTGAGATTAACGGATGGACACTATTCTTTTAATTTTGTAAAACAGTTAAATGTAATAAATCACTTTACGGAAGGAAGAATTAACTGTAATGCAAATAATAAAATGACAACTTCAATGTTTGACGTCATGAATATTCAGAACATTTTCGCACTTCTTTATGGAAGTTTCAATTAACATGAAAACTATTGAAACTGGACATTGAAGAAAATTATATAAATAGTAGAATAGTTCAATGTTAATTTTGCAAAATTTAAGACTGGTCATTTATCACTGGGTATAAAGTCAAAAAGAAAATCAGAGCGAATTTTCTTATGTTTAATCTTTTTACTATGAAAAAATAACATTTCATACGCATCAACCTAATAATGTTATCCAGTTTTAAGAGGAACTTATACACAGTATAATGGGTTTCCATTTGTTTACTAATTTTTCAGGCTTTCCGTTGATACACTTTTTTATTTTATTCTCAATTTTATAGAATAACTGTTCCAGTTGTGGGTAGTTATGTGGTTTTACTGATTTCTTACTGTCTTAATTACCTGTACGGTTGAAAAATTCGGGGCAAGAACTGGTCAGCTCCATTGTTTGAAATTTTGCAATATCAACGGGCAAACTCTGAAATTAACTATTTATAGCATCTAAAAGTATTGAAAAACTACGTCCGTTATATCGACATTCCATTATTTTTGTCGAGGTTTTGTATCAAGCTACACGAAACACGACACGCTTAAAAATTGATTGAATAGTCGATTTTTGTAAAAAAATGAGGCTAAACTGTTTTTGCACCGCGTCACTCAATTTATAAGCAAATATTAACATGTAATAGTGATGTATAGCCTGAGGCTGTTGTAACTTAATCCACAGAAATAATAGCAACACAATACAACAAAGAAGAAAGAAAATACTTTTTTGAATTTCAAGAATAAGATCTTTCGTTTCTTAGTAACGTACTTATTTTCTGAAATAAATATATTTTAAAAAATTACGTCTTAAAGAATTTGTAATCTTATAATGCTATGAAATGTGTCTAAGTGCTGCAATCCAGTTCGCAAGACATTCACCGTAAAAGGATTTTTAATTCACTTTCATCATGTTTCATTAATTTGCTCTAGTTCCCGAAAAAATTCCATAAAACAGAAAATCTCGTTCCCAATAATCAAAAATTCTTCTGCAATCGTATTCTACGTTTGCTGTAAACGAAATAGTAGATTCATTGCTTCGACAAATTGAAATATCTGGTACGTTTCCATTCTCCCATTCCAGTTCGTTGTTAAGTAACCTGATTGAAAGTAAAGAAATTATGCAGGGTGCTTTCGAAGTTCCAATACCCTCGAATGGAGGAGAGACTATTTCTCATGTAAAAGTAAGTAAAAAGTGTAAAATAAAACGTTTTGGTACAAGGTTGAAGTTTCTCATTATAATACACTCAAAATCCGTTACGAAAATTTATGTACAATTACTATAGTCGCAATAACCAGCAAAAATGTTTGCAAACACGCGATGTGACGTACATATATGTGTATAGACACGGTAGTATAGTTAGAGATGGATTTAGGTATACAAGGTGTTGCTGGATGAGTAGTACATACCATTGGCCAGAGGGTGATTCTACGTACAAAACTAAGTAATAAGGAGTAATATCTTTCCATGTGAAGCTTCATTTTGAAGAAGGGTTATTAATTTAAGTTTCCAGATTTAGGAATGTAGTAATAAATAAGATATTACGTTAGTGTGTAGATGATACGTTTATTATTTGTAAATACTATTACTTACATTATTGAATAAAGTAGTATACGAAAAGAGTATACGAAATATGCGAAATATGAAAAAATAATATACGAACATATGTAGTATCTTAATTTAGTAACATACAGTTACTATAAAAAATATTCACACATACCTCAATTCTTCGAACGGTTCTTTACTAACTTCTATATTTCAATTGCAAAGCGACTTTGTATAGTCGTATAAGAGTGCTATTTAATGATAGAAAAGTTAGTATATTTGGACCTAATTGATCAATACTTAAATGCGAACATAGATATGGTAATGTGCAATTGATTTTTGTGGCCATTGTATTTGAAGTAATTTACTTAATTTTTAAGGTATTTTTTAGGAACGCTATTATTTCTGTAAATTTAAAAAAAATTACACTTTTGTTGATTAAATAAATGTACATTTACTTGATTTAATACGAAATCAAAATTATTAAATATTCTTATGAGTTAATAAACTGATATTATTTTCCTTGTTAAATGTATGTCGAAATATGTCATCTGTCAGCTGCCTTAAAATGACAAATTATTAACTGATATACCGACATTTTAGTTTATGGTGGTTTATATACCCCCAACTTATTACTAAGAATCGATTTTAAATTAGGTGTTCATAGCCAGAAACTATATTAATAGGTTACTATAATTATCGAACACATTGCACAAAACTTAAAAAATCCATTCCTCACACTAACATATCGACTAAGATGTCAACGCATCATTTACCAATTTAGCATTTTAAAATGTCACAAATGAACGCTGGAAATGATTAAATATAAATTTCTCTTCATGTTCAATAAATAATACCATATTTTGCAGCAAGATACATACGATAAACAGATATGAAATATGTAGCATTTGTTTGCATATGTCTTTAAACACAACGAACAAATAATATATGCAAAATAAAATGGATGAAATCCTCTAAAAACGAAACAGATTTCTATCCCGGTCTCATGTTACTGATAATTTCGTATACTTCATTTACATGAACATCGGCAATCCTGGTATGAATGAAAGAATCTACAACAAATTGTTTCGATGTACCAAGTGATGTTAAAAAGAAATGTAATATAAAACCGTTTCGGGAGAGTATCATTATTTCTTTGTGTGATAAATCAAATTTTTTGCAAGAAGTCATTGAAAAATGTGAAGCGAAGTACAAAACAGTAACAAAAACTAGAAAACTACGTAGGATAATTGTTGACGATTACCAAGGATTAAGCGATAGAAATAGAAGACCGCGATTTATTTCTGACTGACAAGGAACGTTCTGCATCTCAAAAATTAAAACAAAATCTGAAACACCGCAAAAAACGTTGGATCCTATTAATAGATCCCGTTTTCTGTTTTGGCAAAGACGCAATACTAGGGTGGAAACACTCCCTTAAAGAAGATATAAGTTTCCATATTATTGTCAATATTTTCAAACCCATATATAATATGGAAAAAAAGTTAAATTCAACGTTTTATGGCATTTCATGTCCTACAACGTGACAAATAGAATTTGAAAAAATTTAGGGGGAAGGGAGGACAAATTTTAAAAAAGCAAGATTTTTTGAAAATAGATGAATACGTATGTCGATTTTCGTGACTGATTGTAGCGGGAAATATTGATTTGAACTTAATTTACGTATTCGACAAAATTCGAAAATTTACTGTTAGAGATTATAAACTCTGAACTGGATATAATAAGTACTAGTAAAAATAAATGGACAAAATATTAGTTTTATATGTTTATATACGGGCAACAAAAATTATTACCGTGCAAAATTGCGAGCATGAACGAAAGTAAACTATTGCATTCTGTGTAAATATCTGATTAATAAATTTCATTCTTCATAATCACTTTTTTAACAGAAAATATAGCAATATTAATTGCTTGATTGTTAACTTACTCGTGTTTACACTACTATTCACAACTAGGTATTAAAACAAACAAAATCTGTTTATATTACTATTAGACTGCGAATCTTTATGCATTTATGAAAAATGTGAATTTGCAATAAAGTATAGAATACATATAATGTGCAAAAGCATGTAAAATATTCAAAGTAATACATATCTTATAATATTTAAGAAGTGAAACAAATCTGCATTGAAATTTCATTCCTTTATATTTCTGTTTGTAAAGAAATGATATAAATGGAATGGAATTGAAAAGAAATTGCTATAAATATTCGCAATCTAATTATTATATTTATACATTGTTAGATTTTCTGAAGTTTCTGTGACGTTTTGCAACTTGTTCGACATATGGTGACTCATAAAAGAATTTAAACGCTTGCCATAAAAAGATTGTATGAATATTTTACAGGTATCACATATATGAAACTTGTTGAAATTTCATTAGCAGTGTAATGGACACAACTACCATAATTATGTTGGTAAAGTTAGAAATAATCTGACTGAACATTTGGCGGCAACAATTGGAAAGGAATTGCAGAATTTTAATGCAACTTTCAAAACAGTATTGAAAAAAAATGATTGAAATATGAAATTTTATATAATAAAAAAGAGCTAAAGCTGGTCTTATTAAATATTGATGCTTATTAATATTCAGTGGAATCCACTTATTATAATCACTTTGGGATTTGCTATTTTTGATAAGAATAACTGGCTGATAACATTAAACAGAGGATACAAAATTTTCATTATTGAAGTCATTTTAGTACAAACAATTATAACATTTGTTCACAATTTAATAGATATACTAGCTTTGTTTTTGTTTTGGGAAAATGATGAGATCGTTTCGGGACAAGACCTATGCATTCACGTATTTTCTAATGATTCTTACCATGTACTTATGTAAAAGATCAAAGACGTACCTCGGTTAACCCTCTATAACACCATGTGATTTACAAGTTATGCACCCATAAAGCTATTTTTAATAGGTATTTTACTTTGTAGTTATTATATAGCTACATTATATTGGTATATTATTAAACGGCCAGCAAATAAGTCACTTATAACAATTGTTATTTCCTAGTTTGCAGATAATAAATAAGGAGAAAATTTTCTTCCAATTGAATAAAACTCAGGTTATAGAGGGTTAAAGTGAGTTTCAAAGGAAAGGTCCATTTAGTACGAATTTCTTAAAAATTTTTATCGTTTGTCTTCAAGTAAAATTATCACATGTGATATCAATAACCGAAGTTTGATTATAATACACGGATTATTTTTTAACTGATTTTATACAGAATGTTCTGGGAACGGTTGATTATGATAGCAATAACCGATTAATAATATTATCCCTGATTACAGTAATTGGCTTCCACTGTATTAACAAATAACTACTTGAATATTATTGTGATCTCTATGAAATGTGTGTTTGCAATAAATATCTTGAAGGTAAGTTCTGTGTACAGTTTCTGAATTGTTTCAAACTTACTAGCATAATCGTAATAGCCGTGCCTCATTACAGTACTAATTACATTCCAGAATTGTCTGCAAAGCATACACATTATATCCATACAAATTCTCTACGATAGATCTTAAAATACTTTTGCGAGCCACTGTAAGTAAAACATTTTTACAGGCGCATCTGACTACATTTACATTCAATCTGCTTATATTATTTAATATAGCTGCATTGTCTCTACTCCTGGCTGGAAACTATATCAGGATTTAGTATATTTTTAAGTAATGCAATAAGTTTTAGTAATGTATTTATTTCATTAATTTAAAGGCTGTTGAAAATTGATACGCTTTTACTCGGTAAATTGAGAGATCCTAATCCTGTTGTTATCTTCGAAATTCTATTCAATTCAATCAATATATTTTTTCGAAAATTTTTACAATTCTAAAAGAAGTCTTGAGTGTGGACACAGAAATTTGTATTTTCAAATATAAATAACAATTCCTTTATATTTGTCTTAAAATTAGGAAATGTTTTACAAAAATGAGAACACGATTGGATTGAAAATGACCCGAGGAAAGGTAAAACCAAGAATAGTGTATCCAAATTCTTCAATACTTCAAATGCTTAAATGATGTCATTCTTTAATTAAAGAGGATTTCGATTATTCTGAAAATAGACTATATGTTTTATATGGATATACAATTTATAATTAATCAAATACATACATACCAAACAAATATTTAAATACGATCTCCTTCAAAGGCAAAGTCTTATACATTATTTTTCTTTATTTTTTCACAAAAATTCATTACTTTTCCGGTTATAAACTGAATTTGGAAATACACCCTGTATATTATAATATTTCAAACACAATATTTCCGAAGTAGGAAAAAGAATATAAACAGAAATAAACAGTAAGAGCTATGGAAATATAGCAGCCATCCGGTAAAAAGTGGAAAATGTTGCGTTAATAAAAATTTCAATCGCCGTTTTGCGAAATAGATACGACACGAAATGACAGGATAAAACGTGATTCGACAAACATTGTCACAATGTTTTCCCGAGTCTACCACTGATATCATACGTTTCTGGAAAACCTCCCTCCATTTTCACCCCATTACCGTCAACACTGGCAGCTGGTCAGGTTTACAGGATATACACATACATACATCGAATGCAGCTATTTTTAAATCGAAGGATTTCAGTTTCACAATCAATATGCTGTGAAAGAGGCGGGAAATATTCTGATAGGAAATTAAATTAAAATTTATTGCTTTCAGTGTGTTCTGTTCGTAAGATTGAAATGGTTTGATGCAAATTTCTTTTAAGTCAAAGAATTGCACCAGATGTGAATTAGCTGTGTAAATTTTATTAGTACAATTATTTTAAGTATTCTTATTGATTTATGATTGAAGTAGGACATGTGTGGTTGTTTTGTAAGTCTATTGGAAATTTCTATCACGGTTACTTTACATAAATAACAAAGATACATTACTCTGAAATAATAAAAATATTTCTGCTACTGCAAAAACCAACAGAATGTCTGCATTCCCTTAATTCGGTTAGAGCATTAAATTATATTCTTTTTTTAATTCAAAAACAATTATAAAACAACCGTGTTATAGAATGTCTTACAAAGTTTAGAAGTTACAGAGCATAATGCTTATTAGTAAAAAAAAATAATTTTTACTAACTTGGTGATAAGTCAATTTAAGTGGCTACATCTGCCGAGTGTTAAATAAGTTTTATTCTGCAGCAAATCTAATATAGTCAGCAATTAAAGGTTTAGCAACTTGATAGCTGTCAGTTATGGAAGATTTTAAAAGTTATAAAATTTTCTGTTATCTGCTAATTACATTCATTATTAAATGAAATGAAGTCCTTAATGACGAGCCAATCCCCTCGTCAGATTTTAATACTGCTAAGTATTAACTATTTAGCACCAGTATACATTTTATAAGTTGTTAGAAACAAACACAATCCAACATCATTTGTAACAATCAACTGCTGAATAAATGACATTTTATACAATTTTTTAATCAGAAACATTTCTGTCTTACAAAAAACTTATTTCAGTTCACGGTTCTTGTATATCTGAGTGTCGATGCACATTTTCAGGATTGTTTCACATTCGAATCACCATTTAATCGACGCGTTTTCGGTCAGGAGCACGCCTCAAAATCTAAAAATAAATATCGCAGTATTATGATCGTGGCGAAACAGCAGAAAAATCGGCGAGATCAGTGATCGAATCATTTTATACTTCACGATCCTTTCCATCAACGTTCACATTTCCGGACTTCGACCATTATTTCGCAAGAAATGCAAGCTAAAAAAGCGGCTGCAAAATGACAGCAGCTACGTTGAAAACTGTTCGCTTATACCGTGCGAACTACTCGGGAACTCTACGACTTTTTTCCGAGGAAATTTCATGAACGATAACAAAAAAGTTGGAAGAATCGATTAGAAACTCGTTCCATCTTTCGAATTTCAGCCGTTAGAGAAGAGTTTCAAGAGAAAGAGGATATTGATTGTTTAAGTTCAACCGACTAGAAACATTGGGGCTGAGAAAAGAGTAATCCACTTCAATTGGAATCACCTTCTTCTATTTGATGATAGTAATTATGGAAAATCGGATATGATTTTTGAACGGTGATTCTAAGAACCTCTAATTGTAAGAACTTTTTCACATTGTCTGGTTTTTGTCATATGCTTGAAAATGAATATTGTAATCGCATAGCCATCCTTATTTTCTTATTGTTATTTGACAATAACGAGAATAGACATACGGCATTTCGCTTATTTTTGTTGGATTTTTGCATAAATCCCTAGTTCATATTTTGAAACAATGTTCAACGCTTTCTTTTGTATGTTTTTCTTGTGTAAATCTTGGGAAATAGCAGAGTAAGTTACAAACGTGCGTTCGATAACGCTCTGGCATTACCGAGGGATAGTGTAAAAGAAAAATGGTCAGACCGCAATTTCGTGCCACTGCCGTCGTTTACCTGTGTAATTGCTGGTTTTTCCCCACAGAAGGATACGTAGGTAAAACTTCCCTCGGCACAGTATATACTGAATCACGCTCTGTTACCAGTTCTGTACGAGCACTTAGAAAGAACAGTTGCTGAGTTGACAGCGTCGCCCACAACTGAACATTTATACATAGTTTTTTTTTCTATTTTGTATTACTTTAATAAATATTCGGTTTTGGAAGCAAACTCTGTGATTATTCAACAATTTTCAAACAGGCAACGAAAATGTCAAAAGGCTCTTACACTGTTTTATGAGCAAATTGGAAAAGCATTCAGTTAGCTGTGAAGGGGTAACGATATCTGTGAAATAGGGTAAGTCAGCAAATAATGGACCACTTTCAGTATAGGTAGACTTTTGTTTATAATTAATTGAACAGAAGAAATAGAGTTTTACGTATAGAGTAGGGGAGACTCGGGACAAACGCAACAAATATTACAAAACAAATACCGATTAATCAAGAATTGTCTGTTTTCATCTTCTTATGATATAAGCATCACTCCTTCACGACCAATTATTTAGGACATATGATGCTAAGCGGTTCTTCATATTTTAATGTTCTAGTGAATTAGTATATTAAAAGAAAATTCTAAGTATCTGTTTCAAGTGCGTATTTCTGCGATCTAGTTTCGATAAATTTTTTTTATTCTATCTTACAGATATTGAATGGGCAGGTATATACGAATAAAAGTTTCAATTATAGATCCTATTAGCATGTAAAACACGTTTATAAGAAATATTGCTAATTGGGATAAAGGAAACAAATTGTTACCTTTGTCCTGATTTCAATTTTCGGTTTCCTTCTATAATATTTTGATAATTACGGGTTATTCTTTGCAGAAAGCTAACCATTTGTCAGACAAAAACAGACCGAGGGCTGGTTCCTGCGGAAGTATATAAATTATCATTGTAAATTTATATATATAACAGCAGGTTTTGCTAATATGGCGATTGTTTGTTAGTTCAAATATTTTTAAGAAGACGTATTACCAAGTAGAGCGATCCTTCAAACTTTTCCAGAGAAAAATCTGTATACCTTTCTTTTAATTATTCTAAACTATCCACATTGTCAGAAATTTTACAAGCCACCATATTTTCTCTTCATGAAGATTATACTGTACTTAACGCAGGACCACATGAAAATAGAGGTAGGAAAAAAAATTAGGCAATCTATTATTCTAATTGATAGCCCAGCTAGATTAGGAATTGAAGAAGAGAAGAATACGAGAAAACCGAAGTCAGTGAAAAGCCAAATTCTACTACCATCCTTAGCAACAAGTTTTCTTCAAATGCGAAAACGTGGAATTAAATACGAATACTAAAATTTTTGAGGCGCGAAATACTGCACCACAAATAGAAAATATATGAGAAGATTAAATAAATGGGGAAAGCAAAAGAATAAAAATAATCGTTTACAATCAAAAAGAAAACAGCGAGGAAAATAAATCTACTTAATAATAAAACGATACTTTACCTAATATTTATATTACCAAATACTTTCTGGTATTTCTACATCCACGTGTGATTACTTTAATGTGTTGTAGCACTGACACTCACAACTTGATTTTTACAACCAGTAAATGGAATTTCTTTTTACAATAATTTTATTTCTCGAAGCTGATTTTCTCTTTTGCGGACACTTTCATTAACCAATTTTGCTCCATACTGTCCATCAATTCTCTATTAGGTTTCATAGTTATACAATAAAACTTTGCATTACAAAAACATTAGCTTTTTTAGCTAATTCTATATTATCACGTTTGGCTGAAATCTTTTTGCCAGGGATAGTGGATAAAAAGCAAAGTGTGAAGTATTGATATTTATAATTATGTTTATTATTTGAAACAAAATCTTCCGAAATTATTTTTTCTATTAACTAATGTTATATTTTTAAGTTAAATAAGATATTACTGTCGCCCCTACCTAATATGTAGGATCACAAATTACTTTCATCCCTAGTGATAAAGATAAAAGTGACAAATGACATAGGTGCTTTTAAAAATGTTTATGATTTTTTTAAAAATCCTATAAAACTTAGAAATTATACAGTCAAAAAGGCAAATTGTGACGTTTGTCCCTGATCTCTCCAATTATATTTATTGAACTTACAGTAATCGTACAAATCTGTCATGCAAGTATACGCTGTATAAAAATCGCAAATTTTAAATCTGGAAAAAAGAAGTACAGAAGTAAAGAAAGTTTAAGAAAGTAAAATTGATGGAGGATGGAGAACGAATGACAAAGTCTGTTCGTTCTCACGCGAGCAAACGCATGCACATATCACATATGCTTCTGACATTGTTCAAGGACAAAAAAAAGGTCTGAGAAGGAAGACAAAAGGGCAAAGCGAAAATAGTAAACTAAAAACTAGGAAGCAAAAGTTAGAAGAGAATAGGATAACTACAAGATAGACCACATATTTACAGGAAACATCATAAGTTGCGTGGTTGGTCAATCATGGACCAAGCTTGTATAAAAGAATTGTACAAAAATTTATCAGGTCGAATGACTGAAGTACAATAGTATAAAATAAAATTAACATTCGGAAAAAAGATTATACTTTTGATTGGTTATATACATTTTTTAATTACCAAAGATAGTGTCTTATAATTTCGTCCAAACGAAATTGTATTATTTTCATTTCAATTGGATATTTGTTGCAATCTTATTTAAGTTACAAAGGTATCGGTTAACAATAAATGGTTTCATCTTTTTCATTTTTATGCGACGCTCTTTAATATAAATATAAAATTAAGCTTTGATCTCAGATACTTTCAAAACGTTTTGTGATGTTATCCACCAGTATACAGGGTGTCCCGTAACTGGTGGTACAAGCGAGTAGGGGGTGATTCTACATGAAAAATTGAATCGAAAATTTGGAATAAAATTTTTTCATATGACGCTTTATTTTCGAAAAAAATAAGTTTGAAAATTTGTCGAGTACGCGTGCCCTTGGACCAGCTTCAGTATTTGTGGGGTCATGTTATGTCAATTGTGTACAGTGATGACATGACGAGCGTTGAACAATTAAAACAAAAAATTATTATAGCGTTTGAACAATTAAAATTGCACAACGACACATTAGAAAACGTTCGATGCAATTTAATAAGGAGAGCACAGTTATGTTTGCAACAACGTGAACATCACTTCCAAGAGTTCATAAATTAGACAAATTCTGGAAATCTGTTCATCGATCCATTGGGTGTATACAAACATTGACAACGTTCACGAACAAGAATAGAGGTGATCTACAATGAAATCCGTCGAGCTGAAGCTGGTCCAAGTGCACGCGTACTCGACAAATTTTCAAACTTATTTTTTTCGAAAATAAAGCGTCATATGAAAAAATTGTATTCTAAATTTTCGATTCAATTTTTATCGTAGAATCACCCCCTACTCGCTTGTACCACCAGTTACGGGACACCCTGTGTATATGCATTATTATATGCTGTATAACATCTTGTTTTGAAATGTGCTACTCTTCGTGAGAAAAATGAAACATGTTACTCCTCATCGCGTTGGTGTTCGAAATATGCAACTGTTCGCGGCGAAATATGAAACGTGCTGATATTCGTGGTAATTATGAAACACGCTAGTTTTTTTATGGAAACGATGAAACGTGCTTCTTCTCGTGCTATAATGGACCATGTTCGTCTTCGTAAGAAATTGAAACGTGCTTCCCTTCGTAATGCACGTCGATTTATTCTTTTAACTTGTTGTAAAGTTCGAGTCTCGAGTTCGAGCAAATACCTACAACAAAATCTGCATTGTTGTATCTGTATTTGTATTCTTTTAAAAAATAGAATATCCAAAATATTTTTGCACTCAAATATTTGAATACAAATGTAAAAATGTCACCATATTTTAACTGTTAACTTCGTTTTCAACCCGCTAATTAAGATAGCTAATTTTGTACAAAATGAGAATCTTTTCTGTTTTTTCATTAAGATGAATTTAGCAGTCGCGTAAAGTTTTCTGTTTTAACAACTATGTTCGGGGGTATACACTGACATTAATTTTGATTTTCTATCTTTAATGTGAATATTACTAAAACAAGAGTAAATATGTGAAAACAATCCGTATGGTAAAAATTTAGATGGTATATTCGAAAAAATAAAGGAAACGAAGCATACAAAGACACGCCCTGCAGTAGAAGACCCGTTTAAAATATTCTTGGTTCCGTGATCGTATCTATCACTTTTTTGTTCGCAAACTTTGACCACGTGGAAGATCAAGCCACTTTCAGAAAGTGATCATAAAGAAGGGCTGTTGGATAAACGCTATAAAAGCTCGTGCAACTATTAAACTGTATTTCCCGGTTTATCGTGCCATCACGTTGAAAAGAACAATTTGTACAGAGGCTATTGTGTCTTCCAGCCAAACGGCAGAATAAACCAAGCTACGTAACTCTGCAAGAAGATATAAAAAGTTCTTTTCACATGAATCCTTCGAAGATACTGACTTAGTTAAGATATACATATAAAATTCCATTAAAGCACCGCTAAATTGTACTGTGAGGAATCGCAATAATGCTGTGTTGAGCTTCTTCGTGGAGTGAGCACCACAGATAGAGGATGTGTAAATATGAAAGAACAACTGGGAGTTGAGGTGGAAAGAAGTTCATTAAAACGGTTCGTAAGATCAATTTTAAATTCGTCGGGAATAACACTGCGAGAGAATAGTAAAAAAGTGAAAATTTACAGAGCTAATGGAAACTGCGCAGATAATAGTATATTATTAATGTCTGAACAATGTTTGTGATACCGTGAGTTTAAAGTGTTTAGACAACGACAAATACGATTTCAGAAAAACAGATTTAGATTTATTATCTTTAGATGAAAAATTTCATTTGGAAGTATTTTATTTTTTCTAACATGGCCAGCCTAAAGTGTTTAGAGAATATAAAAGAAATTTAACTGTGTAAAAAAAACATAGAGTGGAAATAATGTGGAATAATACCTATAAAATATATCCATGATAAAATACATGTCATATCAGGTATTTCGACTATTATAACTAGTACAATAAGTAAAAAATTCGACAACATTGGGTACTTAAAAGGAAGGAGATGGCGAGAGATAATAGGAAGTAACGATCAATAGATTCTTGATTAAAAATAAATGAAAGAAGGGTAGATGTACCAATTACTGCCACTTTAAGGTTATCGCATAACTTTATTTCACTATTTTAAAACGTCGTTAACATAAAGCTCGTTCCAGTTTGGAGCATAATATCGTTCAACCGCTCTTTTATTTAAGAACATTTCTTTTATATGTTCAATATAATAAATTCATTACTACGTAATTGAAAATGTACAACAATGTTCAGTGTCCTTCGTACTGTTACTTGGAAGCTTTTCATTTGAATAGAAACACGTTTTACATATATTAACACGTCAGTTTGTGTAACAGATATAAGATATATAGTAAACGTATCGCTTTACTGAATTATGACACGTTCCATACTTTATAATTATATTGGTTACATTTTAATCTTCAACAGCAAATTTACCTCCTAATATTCATTCATAAATATTAAGTGTAAATGAATACACAATGTCTATGTGTTGTTACGTAAACTGAAGTCCAAATTTAGTGTGAAAATTAGTTTACTTACGATTCTTTATACAATTACTTTGCTATTAAATAAACGGATTCAAGTGCCAGTTATAAAAACAGTGACAGTACGTGGGTCATTTACCCTAGTGACGTTTCGTTTTGAAAGTTGGCGTCGAGAAACGACATTACTTATGAAATGACCTAATATTTAACAATCATCGTAACTTTCGAAAGATTTGAATCAAATTGATCAAAGCGACTCCTCATCGTGTCTCTTATTCCCCTCTTACAATCACATCACAGAATACTCTAACGCGTGACCAAGAAAACTTCCTTTTTACAGATCTGCTACAAGTAGATTTCAGCGTTTCATCTCTCGTCAGCAGACATCCTTCATATATTCTCGAATTCATCGTAAAGAATAGCAGAATGCACGTGAGACATCCAAAGATCTTGCAGATGGAAAATGTACATGGAAAGGAGTGAAATAAGAAGGCGATACTCGACTCAAAATATACATCGAATGTGCTCGTGTCCTTAATCAGGCCACCGAGCCAGAGTGGTTTCCGTGAATAGTCAAAGAAGAAGGAAGAGAAATAAATACCGTGTAGCAGAAGACAGATGCAATAAGGAAGAAATGCCTCAGAGGGTAACTTAGCTCCCAGTGAAGCGTCACGTCGGAGACTTCGTCGTTATTAATATACACCGCAGCCACCTTTCAAAGCAAGGCAAACTATCTTCACATGCACCTCTAGTTCCCGTTAAGAGATTACTGTGCGCGACATAACCCGTTGAGATTCTCCTATTTCCATCAATTTAATTGTTCCTTGTGGGATCAACGGGATGTATTACAGAAAATGGAAACATATTATACAGTGCCTAGAGAAAGGCTTAATTAGATTTAACTACATATACCAGATGTTTCTGTTATTTAATGGTATCCTTATGTAAAACTATAAAAATTTGGCGTTACAGAAATGAAATGCAAAACTCCATGGAAATACCTTTTATTGAAAAACCCGCGATTATTTTTCTCTGGAATATCGTATTCGTTTTACTTCATATTTTCTATTTTTGGAACTAGATTTATGTCGCATCGATCATTAGGAGGTCATTCGCGACGGGTTAGGGTAACTTTTCTGTTTTTTCGAGTAGTGACTATACATACGTTATGGTAGAAGATGATTTGATCACTAAATTAATATATACGGATAATTATGTAGGCAATCAGAGACGAGGTGGGAGTATCGGTTGTGCAATAGGGCTTTAAAATAACAGGCGAGCTGTATACTATACTAAGCAATGATATTAACTTTATTTATTAACTGACTTAGCCTAATTATAATAGTTACGCCTACAATGAACCATCGTCTGAGGTATCGACTGAATATCGACTCTTCGACCGTATCGTCTGGACGCTATTTTACGACTACTCCCCTGGCTTTTCCTTTCGACCCTTCAGCTCTTCAAACTAAACAAACCAGCGACTCGCTGACGCCGTATCCCGCCGACCGACCGTTCAACGGGAAATCTTCTTTCTTTTTTTCTTTTTTTATTATTGAAGCATTTGAAACCTCATACGAGGTTTATTTCAGCCGGACATATATACAATATTTGCTTAATACATCAGTTTATATATTATAACTACATTACACTTTCAAATTACAGTCTTTCAAGAAAGTATAAATACATTTGCAAGCGCAAATATTTGGCAGAACAATTATAGATTCTACATTTACAGGGAGAAAGAGTCTCTTTTTCTGTAGTTGTCTAATTAGCTTTGCTCTGTGTGTGTTATAGAGATGGGATTGCCAAATAATATGATTTAAGTTTTGCATTGCATTTTTACATTTACATACAGGATCAGAAACTATGCCCATTCGGGATAGTGATCCCGCTAGGTTGGAATGGTATGCTCTGCAACGGTTAATGGTTACAAGTTCACGTGGAAGACGCTTACATGAGTACCATGGCTCTGATTTATCAATATAATAGTTTTGAAAGTAATATTGTCCTTTGGTAAGATCCTGCTCTTTTATAATATTTATTGTTTGCATCCTTGAAGCTTTTCGAAATCCCCCAAAGAGATCCATAAATAGAACTGTTGGTACATTATTGACGGGTGATTCTGTAGCCGATTTTGCTAATAAATCGACATTTTCATTACCTTGAATCCCAATATGAGACGGAATCCAGAAAAACTTTATATTGACGCTTTTTTGTATCAACATAATATACTTTTTTTTTATTTCTAAAATATAGGGGTTTATTTTAATATTTGTTTTGACGTTTTGTAGACTTTGAAGAGCACTTAGGGAATCCGAAAAGATGAAGAAATTATGTTTAGCGTTATCTAACACAATATCTAAGGCATCGTTTAACGCTATACATTTTGCGGCGAAAACTGAGGCGTTATAGTTAATACTTCTTAGTTTTTCCATGTTTAGATTAGGACATGTACATGCTGAGCCGACATACGCATTACCTGTAATTTTGCTTCCATCTGTATAAATTGCATAAGCATTATTTTGTAAGAGCATTTCATTCAGTATGTTGTTGGGGTTTTTTGCTCCTCTTAATACAGTACCTAGCTCAGTGTCAATTGTAATTGACGTTGTTAGAATTTTATATTCATGCCGGTAAATATGATAATGACTGCCTACGTCTGTGTATTTGATAGACTTTACCATATTTTCAATACACTGTTTCAATATCCAGCTCTTCTTATTTTTCTTTTTGGTACACTTTTTATAATAGTTATATAGTGTTCTTTTGACAGCGGAATTCGCATTAGATAGAGTTTTATTTAAGTAGCAGTTGCACAAAAACTTTGTTCACTCTTGAATGAGTGGTAATTTAGATTCTGCTAGCAAGATGTCCGTTGGAGTGCTCCTTCGATACCCTAGAGCAACACTTATTGTAGTAAACTGTATTTTCTTTAACTTCTGTATAACATCTGTGCGAGTAAGGAAATATACAAAACAACCATATTCTATGATCGAGCGGCCAAAGCTCTTGTAAAGCATGATTAGTATTTCAGGGTGCCAACCCCACCACGTACCACATACAAATTTTACAATGTTTAGTGCTCTCGTACATCTTTTTTGTATATCATTTATATGCGGTGTAAATGACATTCTATAATCATAAATGATGCCTAAGAAACGAACGGTGGCACTAGATTCTATAATACAGTTATCGATCTTAATACTTAATTGTCCTGGGGGAATGTTTTTGTTGTTGAAATGCATTAATACTGTTTTTTTGAGGAGACAGCTCAAGTCCTAGGGCTAATAGGTTTTGTTTAATGGTATTTACAGTTTTCTCAATTAAGTTTACACATCTATTTAAGGGCGATATTTTCGAAAAAACCGCGATGTCATCCGCAAACTTCGACACAGTAATGGTTTTAGGCAGGTTCGAGAAAATATTGGCGACGTATACAATATATAACAAAGGACTAAGTACTCCTCCTTGAGGAACACTTTTACCTATTATTCTATATTCGTCTTCTAAGTGATCTGTATAGATATGTCTTTCATGAGCTATGAACTTTACAAAACTTACGACTTTATGTGAACAGCCTATGTCTGCCAGTTTTTTTTTAGTAAGATGCCACTGTTGACATTATCAAACGCTCCACGAACATCTAAGAAAGCAGCGATAATATCTCTTTTGCTCAGCTTAGCTTCATCTGCTTGCAATGTCAAATTGACTAAATTATCAATACATGATCGGCCTTTTCTAAATGCCGATTGGCTTTCAGGTAGGAGGTTATTGCATTCCACCCATCACTGTAATCTGTTTTTAATGAGTGCTTCAAAGAGCTTGCATAAACACGAGGTCAGAGTAATGGGTCTTACAGTTTTACCATCAGTTTTATTAATGAAATGGACAAACGCTTGCTTCCAGCTAAACGGATATTCTCTAAATTCAAATATTTCATTGTATATATCTAAAAGTGGCACGTTAAATTTTACCGGCATCATCTGTAAAATTTCGTAGTCTATCCCATCTAATCGTGGGGCTGATTTACTGTTTGCTGCCTCTGAAGCTGTATTAAATTCTACAAGATCAAAGTGCATATCAAAAAAATTATTTGTATAACAATCAGGTAAGAGGCTTGGGTCAGAGGGGACCCAAGGATGACTTCGTTTATTTAAAGCACTTTCCACTTCATCTTTTATTTGTCCAATGTCAGCCCTGTGAGAGGGATTGATATTGGTCCATTTCGTTTTGAAAATTTTGCATTTGTTCCAAACGTATCTAGGGTCACATCGATAATCTATGCTTTTTGCAAATTCTTTGAAGCACTCTTTTTTTTCTTTTTGAAAGTTTTAACCGCTGTAGCACATATTTGTTTGTACGTTATTAGGTCGCATAGGTTCCCAGTGTGTTCCCACTTTTTATACGTAGCACGCCTAAGTCGCTTAATTTTATTGCACTCGGAATCCCACCAAGGAGCTGGATTTGTAATTTTAAATTGCCTGTTAGCTTTCTTTATTGGTGTACTAGATACTACGGCTTCCCTAATGTTCTTATAAAAATATTCATACTTTGAAATTGAAAGTAGATGTTATTTAAATGTTTTGTAAATTTATCCCAATCGGTGCGTTTTGACTTTAACTTGAAAGTTTCCTTTTTATAATAATTTTGATTTATAGCAATGTTTATAAAAATAGGATAATGATCCGAACCCCACGTTTTATCAATCACTTCTATGTTCATCTTGTCTGCTATATTCATAGAGGAAAGCACTAGATCTATATTTGATTTCGATTTTCTAGACATATCTATGTGTGTGACTCAATTCTCGTTGTGTAAAAACAGATTATGATCATCAATACTGCACCAAAATCTTTCATCATCAACATCAGTGTCCTTACAATTCCAAATTCTATTATGTGAAATAAAATCACCTATTAATTTACCATGGAGATTTGTATTTATATTTTCTACAATTTTGTTCCATTGCATTTGGATAAGAGTGCAACCTGGCGTTCTGTAACAGACTACTAGATCTAAAGTTAGCTTAACGCTTGTGATCTGTATCCCGCATATTTCTACCGTCTGATCTGAGGAGTTGATATTTTTTAATTCTACATAAGCTAGTTTTGAACGAACTAGTATTAATATACCCCTACCTCTAGAATGAGTTCTATCTTTTCTAAAAGATACAAATCCTGAAAAGTTAAGGATCTCTTCTGGCTTTAGCCACGATTCAACACATATAAATATATCTACCTCCTTCAAGATTGTCTGTACATCTTGTTTCCTTCTCATAACACTTTTCGCGTTCCAGAATAGAATTTTTAACACCGAAGAATTGTGCTCCATGATGAATTATTCTATTTCAAGACCTTAGATGGAAAATTCGTCACTGAAACTAAGATCTTCGCCTGTTGAGTGCTCAAGGTCTGGAGCCTTTATCCGTTTTCTGATCCTTACAAAACGATTTTTCATACCTCTATCCTCAATAAACGTATATGCTTCTGTTAGCATATTATTCGGAGCAGAGAGATTTTCTGTGTACTTTCTAGCAATCCCAATTATGTCTTGACTTCCCCACGTTTCAGATATAAAGTTGGAGAATTTTTCAAAATCTAACGGGTATTTTTGGGCATTTGTTGTTATGTTTTCTTTAACTGAAAGTAACTTTTGTTGTATTTCCTTGATGGAACACGATTTTTTGCTGGAAGTTTTAATTTTCTTTTTAGGAAGTTTAATTACAATCCTTGATCCCTCCTCTTGATTGTCTTCTATACTTGCAGGTGCACTGGTAGGTATCGAGCTAGGTAGGGGTCTTTTGAACCCTGTCGATGGTGGCATGTCTTGGTCTACATTATTAGCTGTCTCATGGTCAGTTGTTTGTGGTGTCGTCTGCTGTTTTTCGTTTTCTTTGCATCCACAATGAATGTCAGTACTCTGCGATTGCCGAGCAGTGAGTTCTTCAGATCCGCAATGTTTCGCAAAGTACCTCTCTTGCTTACAGAGAAAACACGATAGTTTTTCTGCCGATAGGTATATCCAGTATACAGTGTTGTCATATTCTATTTGCAGCGTGTCCGGTAATTTTTGGACCTCTTCAGGATGCAAATACATTTGCCTCCGAAAACTAAATACATGAGCATATGCTGGAACACCTATTGCAACTCTGATATTCGTAATCTGAGAGACAGGCTTAATGTTTAATTTTGACAGTTCTTGCTCAATAATGCCAGAAGGGATAATCGGGCAGACGATTGAAAGTATAATGCGTTTTGCCTGAGATATTAGCGGCCGAATCTCTAACGTGCGTGTACCTATGTTTACCTTTTTGTGTATGTCCGTGAGTTTGTCAGCTATCTCTTTCGTACTTAGGTATATACACACTCTTCCATGAGATATTCTTGAAACATAGCGAACATTATTTGGTTGGACTAGATTTTCGATTGCTACCGTATAATATTGTATTGTATAACCTTCCATAGAATCCAAAATTACGGCTTGTTCTTTAGTCGGATATTGCACTTGTACCATTTTAGCATAAGACGTTGTGGAAGTGGTTTTCATTGAGGCCATTTTTGTGAGAAGTTTACAGGAATGTCTTCGTAGTCAAAGACACCTGTGATTCTCACATTTATATATAAAAATACTCACAAGGATTTTTTGCTTCTATAAACTGTATAATTGTACGGCTTAGGATGCGAATTTACTGCACTATAGACACCTTACACTTTTGTATTTATACTCGCTGGCACCAGCTCGTGACACGTCTTACCTTATTGACGGTTCCGAGCCGACCAACGAGAAATGTTAAACCTAAACTTATACCTGATGACACACTACGTTCGTTTATTTTAGCACTTCACAATTATATATAATTACTTATTAAGTATGAATATGAGAAACAGGTAAGGAATACATAAATAACAACAAAATACGGTGAGTATCATAAGTGTTACCACATTTGTTATCGAACATCTATGAAAGTAAACCAATCAGAGATGGTTGATGATAGACGTTGGTGGCAACGTGACTGCAACTACTTCATGTCAAACTATATTAACATATGTTTATTATATATTTTACGTAATTTAAATTCATGTTAATAAAATGAAAAGAAAATATAAAGAATGTTTTTAAATTAACTATATAATGATTTTATTATACAGATACAGTTCGGTACTGGATCAAGATATCAACGAACTGAAGAATAGTGGAAAATCGATATTTAATCGATCAAGACAGTAACCAAAAATAAAGAGTAGGATGTACCAGCTGCATCACGATGTGTCGTGAAAGCCTACACAGCTACCTAGCTCGTCATGAGCGACGTTTATCATAATAAATTCCCCTTGCCAAATATCTAGAATTCACAGAATACACAGGACTATTCATCACTTAAAATTACTTAAATATCATCAAAAGTTTTCTTTTTTAAAATGCCATACGTATCTCTGAATATGTTGCATTGTAGGAATTAAAGTTTTGATCAATGAACAGTGTAGTCCAGTGGTGGCAAGCTTTTTTATGTGCATATGCCAAAAATTTACAAATAATATTTATCAAGTTGCTGACATGCCGCGCAGTTTTTAATCCGGAAAAATGAATGGAAAATTCATTATTGCAGAATTTTATTGACACAAGTATAAATTTTATATAGAATTTCATCAAAATGAACTCATAATTTGACATATGTACACTGTACACATTGTCATATTGATGTCAATATGTATTACTTATTAATTAGATTTTTGCTATTGTATATTGCATATCATATACTTTATATTCGGTTGATACTTCATAACTTCTAGTTATATGCACTTTGAACTACAGTGGGAATTCGGTTATTATAATCATGGATAATGTTGTTAACCGGTTATTGTTATCATAATCTGTCGGTCCCAAAACACTCTATATAAAATTAGTTAAAACTAATCTGCCTGTTATAATCAAACTTCGTTCTAACGTCTTTAAAGAGCTTTTCAGGAAGCATCAAGTTTTCGAAACCTGTTTTAACCCACAATAAAAGACTTGTTTAAACCATGCAAACCTCATTTTAAATTGCGGAGTTAACAAAGTTATAATGACGCTCTTTTCATTCACCACTTTTTAACCGATATTCTGAAAATTCTGCTCCGCGAGTCGTTTTTAATGGCGTTAAGCATTTTTTAACGAGTCTTTCGCGGCATCACGTTGCGTTTCTTCAATTTACGTGTAAATTTCCCTCGACATCGCATTTCAAACCCAATTTCTTCAACGAAAATGTAAATAAAAATCTCTTTCAAATGCAAAGTGTGCCTGAAAAGACAAGCTTGAAATTGTATGGTCTTGTACTTGACAAAGTGTGCAATAGAAAAGGGCATAGCCGGATAAGGGGGTCAAAAGTGCCCTTAAACCAAATTAGACTTGTGATGCACCATTCGATAGGGTATCCAAAAAAACCCTTCACACAAAGTTTCAACCCTCTAGCTCGATCTGGGGGGTAGTAATGGCGAAAAAACGAAATATCAGTTTTTGGCATATTTCTCCCACTTAGTGGCGAGTAAAAATTCTAAAAAAAATCTGGCATATTAAGTATATTGTGCCACATGTTCGAGAATTTTTTCGTATTTTTTTTATGTAAAGCTTGGGTACGAAAGATGAAAAACCCCCAAAAAATCAGAAAAATGCAGATTTCATAGTGAACTAGGAAGAGCACCACTTTTATATTTTGACCGTAACAACATTATAACATAACTATTATTCTCAAAAAGTTTCATATTTTTTTGAAATCAGCAACATACTCGGAAAAATGAAAAACCGATTCTGTCGACGTATTTTACACGAAAAACTAGTTTTTACATTGAATATTTGTATCCTCTTTATTCAGTATGTATATTAAATGTTTCTAAACATTTCTGCATTCGTCCAAATGGTGTACAATGGAAAGAAATTGAATTAATTCAATTAATTGATTTTTTACCGTGTCCGAGATCATGTGGAACAGGTAAAGAATTTCCAACAAGTTCGGTGGCGAAGTGGTCTAGAGCGCAGTTTTAGTTGTGGAACCGCTGCGTACTTTTTTGGTGTCAGTTCGAATCTTGCCTAAGATAATTTTTTTTTTTATTACATTAACGATTTTTTTTTATCCTAACTGTATAATATATGTAAATAGTATGTATCGTAAAACATTTTACAAACATCTCAACAATATTTTAACTCTAAATATACATATAAATAATTAAATAATAATTGCGAGCCACTTTTAATTCCATTGTTTATCTAACCTCGTATTCTCTGAGTTAAACTTAGGTAAGCTTTAAAAATCTCTGTAACAACGATAAGTGAAGGGAAAGAAATTCTTCCTCATTCAAAGATTTATTTTTTGCATTTCCTATCACCTTTTCAATACACAAGACTTACTAACAGGCAATGCGTCGAAAGAATATAAGTATTTGCCATCGTATATTATTAATAATGTTATGATGTTTATGACGCGGATAATTGGAACCATTTAAGAAATAATGGACGAAGACAACAATGTCCTTTGTTTGAAGGATACAAACAATATTGTTCCATATGAAGTCAGATCGCGCTACATTAATAGCAAATCTTACCGGTGCTTTATTCATTATAAATCAAATTCAATTGGATTTTCGGCAATAGAACGCTACTGTTGTGAATGTGCAAATAGTAATCGTACCATAGGATGCTGCTTACACGTAGCAAGAATAATTTATTACTTATCGCACGCACGGTACCTATCCACAATTGTCAGACCTACTGAAATATTATGTAAAATATTTAACAAAGGAAATATAATACCAGTGATTAATGACAATAATGACGAAGACTGAAGATACTACATGCGGTTCTTGTTCCAAACTGCGAAAAAATAGAGATAATTATCTTTAATACAAAACCGATTATATACAAGCAGAAAAGGATAAGCAATTTATTAACCAACAGAACATGCGAAAACAGAAATGGTGAAAAGAAGAAGTGCTTAGGATGTATCGTCTTTGCTGCAAATCACACACATTTAGTAAAGATAAGTATCTTTAATACAAAATTGATAAATGTAGCAATTGAAAGTGCCTCACAATTGTTACTTAATCATTTATATGTATGTTTGGAGTTAAAATATTGTTGAGATGTTTGTAAAATGTTTTACGATACATACTATTTACATATATTATACAGTTAGGATAAAAAAAATCGTTAATGTATTAAACAAAAAATTATCTTAGGCGAGATTCGAACTGACACCAAAAAAGTACGCAGCGGTTCCACAACTAAAACTGCGCCCTAGACCACTCGTCCACCGAACTTGTTGGAAATTCTTTACCTGTTCCACATGATCTCGGACACGGTAAAAAATCAATTAATTGAATTAATTCAATTTCTTTCCATTGTACACCATTTGGACGAATGCAGAAATGTTTAGAAACATTTAATATACATACTGAATAAAGAGGATACAAATATTCAATGTAAAAACTAGTTTTTCGTGTAAAATACGTCGACAGAATCGGTTTTTCATTTTTCCGAGTATGTTGCTGATTTCAAAAAAATATGAAACTTTTTGAGGATAATAGTTATGTTATAATGTTGTTACGGTCAAAATATAAAAGTGGTGCTCTTCCTAGTTCACTATGAAATCTGCATTTTTCTGATTTTTTGGGGGTTTTTCATCTTTCGTACCCAAGCTTTACATCAAAAAAATACGAAAAAATTCTCGAACATGTGGCACAATATACTTAATATGCCAGATTTTTTTTAGAATTTTTACTCGCCACTAAGTGGGAGAAATATGCCAAAAACTGATATTTCGTTTTTTCGCCATTACTACCCCCCAGATCGAGCTAGAGGGTTGAAACTTTGTGTGAAGGGTTTTTTTGGATACCCTATCGAATGGTGCATCACAAGTCTAATTTGGTTTAAGGGCACTTTTGACCCCCTTATCCGGCTATGCCCTTTACGATACGATTTTGTAGACAATAGAAAATATCAAAAACTCATAATACACCATCTTAACATGTAGATCACCAATTTCAATAAAACTTTGCCGATTTGTAACGTATCCAAAAATATTGGACAAGTACTTCTTTTAGATGATGACATTCGTTCAGAATGAATAAAAGTAGATCTGAAAGTTGGAAATGTGAAACCTATAGTCGGTCATAGAAGTCTTCGTACACCTCCAAATCTTAAACATCTGATCCTATTTTAAAAGAATAATTCCTCTAAAATGCGCTATACTTATTAGGAACATATTTTGAAAGAAACGAAAAATACATAATTACAAACAAATTAGATATATTTATGATTACAAACAAAGAATAAATTATTCTTAAAAGATGTTTCCATTTCTATGGCAAATAAGTTGAAGAATCTTACAAATGCTTTAAACACAGGTAGGAACATCGTTACGACTACAAATTTTGTGCAACTGAATTAATTTATCCATGGCAACCGTGCGTAGATTTTTGTGAGGTCGAATTTTAAGTTTTTATATGTTTTTTTACAAAATAAAGAAATTGAAGTTGCCAGAAAATCTTTATAACTTAAATTGATAAACGCATTAATGACCATAAAATGACACTGAAATCCAAAACAAGTGTATTCTTGTAAATATAAATCTTTCGTGTCGAAAGAGATAATCCAAGATTTTTACAACCTAAAAAGAAAATCAGTAAAAACTCGTAGAGAATGCAGAACAACCCTTATCTGGATTATGGGGGCTACAATTTAAATTCGACACGTTTCGATAGATGTCGATATAGTTATTTAAAAATTTATTTAATATGAGGTATCATAATGTCTCAACAAATTTTTGACACTGCTACACATACAATTTGCACTTATTAATATGGTCATTAAATTAAAGAGGAAAGCATATTGTGAACAAAATTTGGAACTTCGAAAAGGGGTATGGTAAAGAATGCCTAAAACAAAATAGATATTTGATCGATGAGGCTTCGAAAAAAGCATTAAAGAGACGCAACTCCTCAATTATGGAACATTTGAGGCGGCGCGCGTAGAGAATGATGTTAAAATTGTGGCGTGAGTCAAGTTGATCGAGTTTCAGTTCAATTTCGCGTCCCGTAATCCTGGAAACTTCGCTATTATCCATGCTTCTATGTTTCGTGCTGCGAGGCCCCTTTAATGCCTCGAATTCATTTTCGTCGCCAAGTACCTCACGTGCACCCATGCGCCACCGCATTCAGCAACGAATACGTTAGTCGGACGAAATACGATTACGAAACTTCTAATGAAAACCTTTGTACTACGTTGCTTGCAATATGTTCGTAAATGGAAAAGCATTTTAGGAGGAAGTTTTACAATATTTGAGAAGTTATTCTAGTTCACTGTTAATTGTCAAATTTAGGAGTTAACTGAGTGATCAAAGGTTTCATGTTAGCGCAGAAAAGACAAATTATGATTTAAAGCAAATCATATACTTTACACAGTGAATAACAAAGGCTACAGGTGGTAGTATGATTTAAGTTTCAATAGCATAAAAATTGCAGAGAACACTGTGTTCATTGAAAATATTTATATACGTTTTAGAAAACATTCATTAGAGTAATATGTTTAATTAAAACTATTTTAAGTAACAGATATACTCAAATTGGTCAATATAAGTCGAGAAATACCACAATGTACAACAATCTATTACCTAAAAATGAAGAAAGGTGATTAATGATGGTTGAAATATTTAATACAGTCGAACCTCCATAACTCGAATCTCAATAACTCGAACCCCTTTAACTCGAGGACCTCTATAACACGAGAATTTTGTTCATTCGCTTCTATTCCTATGCGAAACCGTTTATAAATTGAAATGACACTTACTTTAACTCTTATTATATGCTACAAAATACGTAAACAATTACTGTGTATCTGTAGACACGTTCGCCAACTTTAAATATCAAGCTTTGCGAGTTCTATCCGCCTACGATTAATTTTATAATTTATAAATTTCATGTACTTCTAATGCCTCAAATAGTAGTCCCGTTTATTAAACAAATAAATAAAGTAATAAATAAACATATTTAAGTGCATTTTTATCCCTGTAATTCGAATTTAGAATAGGCAAATCTCTACACGATGAAGTTTACTTCTACAAGTCAAACTTTTATCGTTGCTGCCCTCATAACTATGTAACATATATGTCATATTTGGACTGCGGATCTTTAGGTAAATTTACATTTTTACAAATAACACTAAAAACAGAGTATCTAAATTTGAAGTTCTTTTATCCACTAATTATTCTAACTTGTGTTTAATTTTGGATATTCCGTATATTTTTGCATATCATACGCATTTTGTCCTTTTTCAAAGTTACATATTATATATTTTATTTCCTCCATCCATACAATAATTTTCTACCTAGTTAAATTTCTCATAAATACATAAACATCCGCAGTTTAGTCTTAATTTGTTAATTAATGAATGTTGCAAAACATAAAATGACTTTTACCATATCTCTACCTCTCATAAATCGATTTCTCTATAATTCGAAGATTTTAGCTCTTCCCTTGAAATTCGAGTTATCGAGGTTCGACTGTATTTACACGATCAATAAAAAAATCACCACCTATTGCTGATCACAAGTATTAATTCGTAAAACAAATGACCAGTCTTCCAAAGATTGTAAAGTCCTATAGATTCTAATATATAACATTCTTAATTTGTGCAATAGCTGCTTGTAAAATTTATTAATAATATCAGTAATGTAACTTGTACATTGTAACATTATAAAAACTACTTGTGCAATAGCAGTTCACAGGCAACAAATTATACTTTGTATTATAAATTTACTAATGTTCTTAGTCGGTGAGTTACTGTTCCAGAGGTCCTAAATAATTGAATTTAATGGTCCGCGCAGTGTTTTTACTAATGCAATTCTTCTAGAGGATCCTCGAGCACTTCAATATATTACTTGATCAGAACTAATCAGAAAGACGCAATAACCAACAATTCTATTCCAATAGATAATTAATTATGGATCACTCATTTTCGTCCCACGAACTTATTGCACCAGCGTTCGATCTAACAATTAAATTAAACTGCATACATCGAGGGGACTCGTTTGCAAGTTGTTAGCAACGTTAAACGACTTGCTGGGTCGAGCATTCCGCTGCATTACTTCCTATATCGATTACGAACATTTCGCTTGCGCTGTGCGTCGATGTTAACTTAATTGAAACAATTAACGAAGTATGCATTAATGCTGAGCATTAATTTGATTACTTCATTTTTGGTAGTTTATGGAATACAGTGGGATATCCTATAACGAACTAATTCGTTCTAGAATCTTGTCCATTGCAACATGTGATTCTTAAAGTATACATTGAAATATACATACCTATGTAGAACTACTGCATTCCAAGCACACAATGTACAGTAAAGTTTCCACGCAACACATTAATTTAACCCTTAACTACTATTCCCGGTCTGTGAGACTGCTAGTAATATTTACTTATTCAACTCTATTTTACTTTCTGCATGAATAACAGCTTGCCACTCTGGATACTTTTCAATTATGGTATAATATTTAATTATTGAAATCGAACCTGGAAATAAAGGTAAATGAGTAATTGTTAGCGGTCTTACAAGGCGTAAGTTTTAATAAATGTAGTAGTGAAGCAAATAAAAATATGCTGCTAACTGCATTTTCCCGAGTTCGTTGTAGCATCTTGATTTAATAAGAAAAATTGATCACCATAATATTCATTTATTTAATAAATGTTTGTATGTAGTTACAATCCCGTCACCAATTTATTTTTATTATCAGATTATACTTGTACAACACTCACGTGAGATACTAATTTAAATACAAAACAAATTTGAGTCGTTAATTGTTAGTCAATTATCCAATTGACGATTAACATTGAATTTTCAATCGCAATTAAACACTAAAGTAGAAATTTCATTACTGATTTCAATCAACGAATAAAGTATAAAGTTAATCGTTAATTGCAATTAATGATTGAGATCAACATTTAATCGGTAGTCATTGATTAAATTTTTGTCCAACTTTAGTAGTTGATTACAGGATATCTCTGTGTCCTGTGTATCCTTCACGGAAATTACTTTACTTTGGAATGAAAGTTAATAATTAGATAGAAGTTGTTATCTTGTATTTAAAATTTCTGATAGAACTTTTTTGTATAATTTTCTAATATTTATATTACAAGAGGATGAAGAAAAAATGATAGAAGTTCAGAGGATATTTTTACTTGGGTTTGTAAACAGTACTTCTTTAACTTTGTTACTGTTTTGTCAAACAATTAATTAGAATTTGCATTACTTAATAATCGAAATATATAGCTGTAATAGATATAAAAATGTAAAAATATAATAATGATTTAAAAGAAACACATAATTACTAAACATTTCCATCTGCTGGATAGATCTATAAAAAAATATACTAAGAAGTATAAATATAGAAATTAAGAAATTCATCTATTTTAAAGTATCTTCTAGTATCATCCAGTTAAACTCTGCATTATTAAAATTATTTTACATCAAAAAAATTTGAAAATTGAGTAGAACCCTCAAAGCGAATATTCAAAATTTAAATAATACAGGAATTTAACAAATAAGCTGAAGCAAATCAGCGATTCGCAATGCAATAAATGTGTGACAAACGAAACGCATTCATTAAAATACCCTGGTTGATCGAGCCGATAACGAGCACCCTTTTAAAAGTAGTCAAGTTCTTTCAAAATGGCACCATTTATAAAACTCGTTCATATAAAATTCACGTACTTAAACGTTTATAAAAAGAGATGGAAAATATGTTCAAAGACATTCATTATTTTCTCCTGGTACTGCAAAAATACGCAAAGAAAGAAGAATTCGAGGTAACAATTACAACATAAATGTGATCTTTTGAAATATTCAGACTCTGTAACTCTTCTATCATAAATGTACTTGCAAGTAATAGTTATCAATGAAACCGAAATTAATTAAAATAATGGTTTTCGCAAAAAGAACATTAAGATTTTGAAAGGTTTCCTGGACTGTAATGACTCTCAAGTTCTGTCTTAGCTGTTACCTTCTCAAGATTAATACAAACGTTCTATTTGATATTAATTTAGCGCAGCTTAATGGCGTACTGTCAGCTAAGTGCACGTTCAGAAGCTCTGTATGTTTAAGCGTGACTGTCTCAACTGTTCCAAAATCGGCCACACATACTTACGAAGACATTGTAAACACATGTAACATCCGCAGTGTGTATAACTTGTTAGTGCAAATTTACTTTACGTTATCAATTTGGTTAATCTCTTTCAACAAGGGTAGATACTCTGTTGTCTTCGAAGTAGAGATACGGACTTGAAGTGAAAATAATTTTATTTGACATAAAAGGAGATTGCTAGTGAAATTATCTAGTTATCATTAAAGTAGGATTACTAGAGTAAGATTACAGGAAAATTGACATTATTTAGAAATGATTTAACATGCTAGGTGTGGCTGATACAATTTTGTGTTAACAATCTTTAACACTTTAAAAGTGTGTAACCAAAAAGTGTTAAGGAATGATAGAATTAAGCAATAGTTAAAAACTTTAAATTTTTTTATGACGCTTTACAAGGATCTCTTGTGCGTCCAGATATTGACATTTTTAGGTGTGGAAATTAATTTTAGTTTTTCTTCCCAGTTTTTGAGAAGGTATTAAGAATTTTTGGGAAAGTATTAAGTTCAGAGAAATTCTTTAGACGCAAAAATTGCTTGTTTATAAGCGGCGATTTTAACTATGCAAACACTTTTAAAGAAGTTAATTTGCTTGCATAATACATTAAAAATTGCCATATTTCTTGTAATTTTTTAAACTGTTAGATTCTAATTTTCGGATGCTATTATAAAAACGTACACCCAAGTTTTTAGATAAAGAAACATTTAGTTTTAGTAAAACCTGTATAAGAACACAGCCTTTATTACTGGCAGTGCAAGGAATGTCTGCCTATACACGCACCACTACTACTTAAACTGTTGCCTCTACATAATGCATATATATATATATATCACTTTCATAGTCAGTAATGTGTTATAACATTATAGTAGAATTTTTAACTATCCTCCTTAACTTTTCATTTTATATTAAAAGTAGAAATTACCCGAAGCATGGAAAGTGAATAATTTAAAAAAAAATGTAGAATAACATTTTTCATGCGGAACTTTAGACTCGCGTTCCTTTCTATAAAGAATTGAAAGCATTTTCAAGAGTAATCAATAAAAATTTATGTTTGTTTTAACCGTAGTTCTGACTACATTTATACCTCGTCAATTATACATAAAACAAATTAACAATTAATAGAAATTATAAAAAATGTCTTAAAGTTTTATTTCGAAAAACGACATTTCATATCCACTGACCTAATACATGAAGAATATTCATAAAAAAATTGAAATCTGTTGAATAAAAATTAAAAATGCTTGTTGCGTTGCAATATACGACAACCAGAAATTTAAAAGACGTAGTTATGATTTTGACCGTGACCTTCTAGTTCTGTACTATAAAACACCGGTGTATATACTTATCGCAGCGTCACTTTCGCGTAACGGTAGGCCTACACCTATAGTTTTCGATCATCCCTATCATCATCGTAATTCAGTCTATAACATTACCTTTACACCACATCGACTGTGCATGAGTACTAGCCATCTTTAATGACGTATGGCATTACGGGAACGTCCAAAATTATAAATTGTGAAACCAGTGACGACACAAAAGCAACGAAAACCATTCAGATCTCAAGACACGTGTTTCAAGATCATTTATTCTTTCCTAATTTATAATGAAAAAGCATAGGATGTATAAATCTTTTTTCTAAGTGTTATGCTGCTTGGAATCGTCTTGGAAACATCAGACCCGTACACGTGATGCTTTACCTCACTTAAGACGCTATACCAGGAAAAGTCAATATTACTAAACGCATTGTTACTGGAATCTATAGTAGTGTCGATACAAACTAAATCCTTTGCTATCGAATAGTTACTCATGCAAATGTACCTTGCGAAGGAAGAACCAATTCCTAGTCGAAAACATGACGACCAAACAAGTTTCAAACTCCTTAACATCGACTTACATCCTTTCAAGTTAGTTCGAAACACTTGTATTTTGACTTCTAGTACACATTATGTCGCAGACAGGTCTAATGGACGATCTTACAAATTATTAGCTAGCGAAGAAAGATTTCTTCGTTGTTCTATAGCATTACAAAAATTGACAAAAGTTGTTTCTGTTACTAACCCTTCAGAGTCTTACAATTGTCACAACCTAATTGACCAAAACCACTTCAAAAAGTGACTTATCGTCAAATCAATTTAGAGCAGCGATCTAGCCTCAGTGGTGTCATTCCATAAAGACAAAGTGGTCGTGTTTTACCCAGAAGTTCGTTACCGAAACCATGGTAAAGAGAACCCGGCCAACTGATGCGAGTGTCAATGGAGGTAAATATGGTGGCTTTACGGAGCCACGTACTGCTAATGTACAGGTTGCATTATGTACACACCCGTACGGTGTATTGTGTACCAATAACGCAGCCGATATTATTATGCGAGCTTCGACCATTGATCAGCCGATCGGACATCAATCGAGATAATGGAGATAATATGGCGTGGTTGCGGCTTCGCTCACGCATTTCCTGATACGCGCACGGATCGCGAAGATAGACGCACGAACACGAACCTACCACCGAACGGTTAAATTACTATTCCACGCGTACACGTTGCGCGCTTTCGTCGAGCTGACGGAACGACCGTCAGACATGTTGGTATAATTGGTTCGTTGGGAACCGTCCACGCGGGAACTAGTGCGGAGTGGTATTAGTGGAGGTGGTGATATGAATTTTAGATGACCTGGACTGAACTTGAACTTGGTAAACTTGAAATCGTGAGTTAGTTGAGCGGCTAGAAAGGTATGGTGATATCAGACGTCGTAACTGTCGTAAGAGAAAATTTAAACGTTACCGTTCAAGAATTAATATCATCAATTTAAACGGTAGACACTTAAAGAAGATTTACGCTGTGGTCGTCCGTCAATTTCGAGAACGGAAAAATGTGCAGCCACTATCTAGGAATTTTTATTAGAAGATCGTACTTTAAGATCCGATATTTGTCACCTACGGACCTTTTCTTTATTTCCCAAACTTAAATTGGAAATGAAGGAAATACGATTGCAGTGGTGTCTTCCGTTAAAACAAGAGTGACGCGAGAATTACGGGCAGCTGCGAAAGAAGCGGTTCCTTAAGCATTTCAATCATTATACAATGATACGTCGATTATCCGAATTAACTAGGGGACAAATCTATTCCGATAATTGGTTTCTCGGATAATAGGTCAAAAAGAATCAAATTCTTGATTATGTGATAATTTGACGAGAAATTAAGCAATTTTCAAATGCGGATGATTTCTACGTAAGACAATACATATTTAATAAGAGAAATACGATATAAAAAATAAATTGAACATTTTTAGATATTGCCAAGTTGCGAATTCCCCTAATATAAACATTTCTGAAGCATTTATTCGTTTTTGGTGTTTTGTCTATTGCAATGCAATACCCAATGCATTTTCAGCTTCGCTGTATGTTGGAGTACTATTATACGTAGGCTGATACTGCATCTACCGTGACCAACTGTCATTATGACATTTATGGGAGTGTAACCAAATATTTGTTATGAATTTACGGGAGATTAAGGGAGATTTTTTTATGGTATGACTATAACGAATATGCATATTCATAGGATGAATGATATATATTAATTTATGTGTTAGGTATATTTATATCTTATCCGATTGCAAGTTATATATATTTATCAAACGATGCTGCAGAAGTAATATTTGTAGATATTCTACATATTTCTACATATTTGTAGATTTTATTCTCCATTTAAGTGATAAGATTAATTTGAGAACCAGAGTAATTGTTTATAATGAGACTTACTAATGCCTTGTTAATTGGACATTAATGATGTTTCATCGGAGTTTTGCTAAATAAACGAAATAAGTCTACTTAATAGATTTGCAAGAAATAGCCCAGTAAAGGTAGTGGAAAATTATTTTTAATTCTAGACTAATTTATTGCATATCATTATGGATATAATTTATGGAACTTACAGCAATATAACAATTAATAAATTTCGTATTATATTCTGTTTAAGCTTAACTTTGTTTCATGAGTATTAAAATGGCAAAGTAGATTAATTTAATACTTATTTCCATTTTTCCGATTCAGAATAAATATTCTGTTGAACTTGTGGAACAAATTCTTTTTTCAAAAATGAACATGTGGAGGAAACTATAGCTGATCTTCCATAA
Organism: Eucera pruinosa; assembly: GCA_028830335.1. Classification (NCBI taxonomy): domain Eukaryota; kingdom Metazoa; phylum Arthropoda; class Insecta; order Hymenoptera; family Apidae; genus Eucera; species Eucera pruinosa. Next base: position 2,342,757 of record JAMYCR010000015.1, on the reverse strand, counting down.
AAATGCTTTATCTCCATCAGCCTAGAAAATCGCCTTACCTGGGTGCGCTATAAATAGCAACAACCTGTAATTCTCTAGCAAGAGAAATCATTATCCGAGCTGTGGATTCTTCCATAGCATGTAATCTTATCTGGGAATTGAGGTTTCGTTTAACTGAGATGCAATTAAGAAAGTTTTTATAATTATTGAATTCAACTGAAAGATTGGTGCTCCAAGTTCTATTACTTTTCTGATATTCTCGAATTATTTTCTTGCATCCAAGCAATCTTTAGTACTAAAAACATCAATTTATTCTTATTGGTTCTAGTAATTTCTTTATTTACCCTCCCTTCGGAGTTGGGAGACTTCCGGTACGTACACACGTATTACAATGTAATATTCCATAAAATGCATCAAACTTAAATTAACATTAAGGCTCCATTTAACTTCATATAACTATGATCTTAGAATTTATATATTTGTAAAATCTATAATATATAGATGTCATTATATAAATAGATATTATTATATAAAATATATACATATATTTTTATATAATATTTTATATCTGTGGTTGTAAGGAAAAAGTCTACAAGTCGCACATATAAAAAAATCGAGTTTATGCTTTAATTAGTGTGTGAAACATAGGATTTACATGTTTATAAAAGCAAAATGAATGAAAACATCATGTGTTAAAAAGAATTGTGCAATTTGACCGAGGTTCAGTACTTAATTCAAATGCATTTGGTAAAATGGCGTAAGTCCACGAAATGTATATAATAAAACTGTTACACTTATGAGAAGACATTATGTACATAACTTTATTGTACATTTGTACACAATTTTAGATGCATTTTATTTTTTATCGTTTGAAGACTTATTTTAGAAAAATTTTAATTTCTATAGAAAAAGTTATAACATACTTTTAGAAATATATCTGTATACATTGAATCTGTATTTGTCAAATACGTATCCAAAGAATACTCAGCAGTCAAGTCCATTTTCGTAATTGTTTACTATATTATAATATTAGTTTACATTTACGTAATGAAACACAAAAATGTTGCTTCTGATACGCTCAATCTTTGTGCAAAAACTGCTTACCTGCGAAATCATCAGAAAGAACAACACAAGTCCAATAGACTTGCGACGTTTTGCCTAAAGCATCGGTAAATTATTATACTGTTATTTCTGTTATTATTCGAATTAATTATACGGGTACAGAACATCATTCGAAATGAAGATAATATATACGTATATGATAAAAAAGGTATACAAAAACACTGTTAATAAGAATCAGAACATATAAAGTCAAAACGCAAATATTTCGAAAGTGAAAATATATGACTTGCAGAGTTTTTCCTTACAACCACAGATATATCGTATGAGATATATAATACTTTACATACAGTGTTCCTGACTAACATGTACAATATTTGTGGAATGAAGAAATAACAAAAATAGAAGCAATAAAATTTTTATATTTTCGGCTTGGTTTTCGAGATGTTCAAATTTGAAAATAATGTTTATTTGTAAAATCATATCAAGGAAAAAGTTTATAGTGAAAACATTTAGAGTCGTGGCCACTCGATGCAGTGTATTAATCTCGCATTTGAATGCTTGAAAAATGAAGACACATTGCATAGTGTTCGTGCGTCTCTAACTTGATGGGAGCGAAGTAATCAGTTTCAGCGATTTTGTAATTAATAGTAAATAAAATAGTTGACAAAATCCATTTTTCTGTTCTTCCTGGAATGCAGTAACTTCTAAATATCGCGTAAGCAGTGTTTGCAAATATGAGAGGCACTACAATCGTATTTTAGCCGGAAGTGTGTACATAGGAAACGAATTTTGAAACTTGACTATCGCGAAAACTATACAGAAAATGAAAAAGTTTTATTCCTTATATCTTTCTTATTTCTTCACAAAGAATCACCTTCCATCCGCTTGTACATGCTATTCGGGAACGCCCTGTATAAAGTATTATATAAGAATTATCTACCTATATATTTATAAGAATTCTTTAGTTCTGTATCCATGCTTTCCTCTCGTCCTCTTCTTTCATTATTCTGATTTCTTACATTGCTGTCATTGTTTCTTGACCTGTCTCTCCTTCATTCATTATCTTTGCTTTGTTGCGTTCCCCTATCCATCTGCTTTCCTTCAACGCGTGCTCCTCTGTCTCTGTCGCATCCTCGCATAATCTACAAACTCTACTCCTTTCTTTCTCTCAGAACTTGTTTTCCCTGAATTCATTTCCGCATCTTATCCTGACAACTCTTTTAGTTCCCAATCCTGTCCTGTCGTTGGTTTTAGGATATGTTGGTATCTTCTCTGTCTCTCTCTCCATTTATATTTTTTAGAATACCTAGATTCCTCAACTCATCTCCATCTTTCACTACCTTCTTGCTCTTTCATCTTCCTACTCCATTCCTTTTTTGCTCCCACTCCCTCCTCATACTTTAATTCCCAGGTCCACCCTATCATCTCTCCATTTTCTAGCGTGTCTCTTCGTCCCTTATCCCAAATGAATCTTTCCTATTCCACTTTGGCTATTTCCTGTTTAATTTCCTTCTTCATCGTTCCTATGTTTTCACCTTTCATTACTTCTTTATATCTTATTGCTTGTTTCGTTGCTTTTATTTTAATATTTCTTATTTTCACCTCATCTATTGTTATGTATCCAGGTGTGCATCTATCGAGTCATAACATCCATTTAACATATCTTATGTACCTATCGATTTATTTTTATTGTTTCTTTAGTATATTAATAAATAACATATCAATAATTTTATTATTATTTCAGTGTATTAACAATGTTATCACTATTCTCAGAAATGCGTGTTCTTTTAATAAATCACTTACAATACCATTAAAAATTTGTTGCTGCTTTCCTAAGGCAATTTCATGTATTTATAAATGCTAAAGAAAGGACAAAGACATTTTTGTATACGCAACAGATTTATATGTTGTGTATTCCTATTCAATATTATAAAATTAATATTTTAATTTAAACAAACGTTTCATAAAAGTGGGCAAAAATTGCAAAATTTGAAGTTCATTATTTTCTTACATAAATCCAATGCTAGGAAAATGATGTCATCAACGTGAATAAGTATATCATTCTGCATGGAATGTTTATACATTCCAGTGATGTATATTATCATTAAAAGAAAATTATAAGTTTTATCTGGTGAAACCTAGCAAGATTTCGTTTTATATTCAATTTTAACGTTAAATTTAAAATTAAATACTCGACTTTCGTATGTACGGTTTAACTTTCCCGCAACGTTGCAAATATTTGCAATATAACTGAATGAATAGTACACTGCCATTGGACACACGTAGTGCGAGTCACGGTAACGAATTTAAGACGCAATAACATGAAATAGTAGCAACAGCGATGAAAATTTAGAATACTCGGAAAATGCAAATTATTGTTACAAAATATACAGCTGTGTTGTCTTAAAAAGGTATTCCTATTCGGAACCGCTATTTTCAGTGCGATCTTTAGGATAAAATTTTATTTATAACTATGGATCAATAGTCTGGATATTTTACACACGTGTTTGATTATACTTCGCGATGTGTCAAACTTTTATAACATTAGCTTTATTATTATTCAAATAATTACCTGCATTCTGCAGAACAGTATTTTTAATGGCTGTCACGATTTCCATTGTTGAATTTATCTGATAAATATTTCAAAGACTATATTAATCTATGGGTTAGTCACTATTGCTTGAACCAAAATGAAGTAAACAAATTGTTTCGACGAAATGTTTATTGTGTAAAATAAAGTTACAAAAATTGCTTACTTTGTTAGGTAGTAAAAAAACTATTGGTGATATTGGCATAATTATTCACGCAATAAAAGGACATCTATTTAATATGTGTGTAAAATTCGAGGAAGATTCATCAATCTATTTTTAAGATATGGGAACCAGTTCGAAGAACATGGTTTTTAGAAAAACATGTTTAAAGTTTAGCATGTTTTGTAATTTTTATAGTACATTGAGTTCAAATATAATGTATAAAATAAAATAAATAAATGGAATAATAAATATAATAAATAAAATATAATATAATAAATATAATATTACACTTTAAGAAAATGAAATAAAAAAAAATCGATTTTTTTACTCCTTTGAATAGGAATTCCAGTTAAATAAATATATTTCAATTGAACTTATGAAAAAGAAAGCGTAGAATTATCATCCATTCAAGATATTTGAACCTATTACCATGAATACCTTTTGTTCTTAGTTACCATAATTCAAAGGGATTCTGCTTTATTCAGAAACAATAAGTTCATTGTTCTACGCGTGTTTCGCTTTTCAGCTGTCCTCGCTAATGATGTCTGGCATTTTATTTCGATGGATGTAGCGTAAAATGTAATTTCAGTCTACCAATCCGAGTTCCAGTTACGCATGCGCTTGATGTGAATTAATGATACGGATAATTACTTGTTCCATAAATTACACGCTTGTTACGTACAGAATAATCCGTTTAAAATTTGCATTGTTTTACTTCTGCACACGCAATTACAACCGAAAATTTATTTAACATTCCCACATATTTTCATACCGTTACCAATTATAAGGATAACATATTAAATTATTAAATTAGTAAACGCAAATTCTAATTATGATCAGTGCTAAGCAGGCAAAATTCATCAACACGTAATGCTTGAAACATGATGGCTTTACACAATCATACAAATTTAATTTTCCTTTCCTAGAGGGGATAAAATTTCCCTACGTGTATTTAAAAAATAACTTCAATATCGAAGGTGTACTCACGAAATTTCACGAGCAACTTGGAAGTTCAAGGGTAACCTTGCTACCTTTTCAATAATTCTACCTCTCAGAATATCATTTGAATCACGTAAAGTAAGCGTTCGGTAAATAAACTGCTGAAACACATCCGTACCTCCGTTTAGTTAATTCTCTTTAAGATCGAGGTATTTTATACAGCTTCACCAAATTCTCCCTTAAAATGATACTCGTGGTTGACCCAGTATCCCCTTAATGGTTTTAGGATGAGTCTCCCTCCAGAATGCTTCCCTGGAGAATACCGAAAAGCTCATTTAAAGGAAGACGTCGATCTCGTGTCGCTAATTTTTTCCCCTTTTCGCTACAATAATTTAAGCAAAGCACAGAACCCTTTTATGTAGAAAGAACTTCTGAAAAACAAAATCTCCTTCAAAATTTAAATTTCATTATTGAATCATCGTTTATTCGAAAGTACAACTCAAGAGAAATTACAGAAGTTAAATTCCACCTCCAATTTTTAAGTTCTGAGACAAAACTATTCTTTGGACGCAAAGTGTTTTAACCGTTCTTTGAATTTTCAACTTTAGTCCTATTGTTCAGCTTTCTCTTTAATTCCACCACCGAGCTAATAAGTGCAAACTAATTGATTTCCAGTATAAAAAAATTAAGTTAATATATGATTACATACATTTTCAAGTAAATATAATATATGTAATACCATTTAAAGCGTGCTTAGTTTGAATTTGCGGTCCCCATAATCCGAAAACTGATTGCAAGAAATTTCAAGCAATAAATTCCTGCCTCAAAAGAAGTTCTATCGATACACTATTCTTTGTTCACAAAAAATTATGAAAGAAATTTCAAGAAAAAATCCTCTCTTCCATACGTAGATTGTCTCACTAAACTACTCTTTGCACATAATATATTTCAAAAGAAATTGTAAGAAATAATTCCGCTTTTCAAAATTCGCATTCCACCAGTAAACAGCCCTTTATTCCCAACATACCGTACAAACAGTACTCGTTGAAAAATAAATTCCATCTCCTAAGACTTGTAAATCACCTTTCAACCCTTTCGCTATTATGGATGTATATATATATGTCTGCAAGAATTAGACTGGCATTTGTTAAAACCACACGTATATTTTTTCTATAACGCCATATAATTTCTGGTATCATTTGTACATCAATATTACGGTACAGTTAGTTATGTAGAGTATCCAAATATTTATACCTATATCATGTTTTATATTAATAAACGTTATTATTACCTACGCCTGTAGTCTTTAGTTCCAATGTGTCGGTAGCGAAAGGGTTAAATCTCATAGCGTAGAACTACTATTTGCTTATAAAAATTCCAAACAAAGCTTTTCTACGCACATTGTATCCTTAAATATTGCATTCCACCCCTAAGTCACCCCGCTTACAACTCTTACATCTATCACAAAAGGCAAATGCTTCCTCGACTGCTAGTATCTTCTACTGAAATTCACACTCAATTTCATTTTGGAACACATCATATTACACTTGCGTGCTTTGCAGAATTACTTTCCCTGATTGCTCTCTGCGATGCTAAATAAAAATAATTTATCACCCCAACCACATATTGAGCGTATCGTTTGAAGAACTCATTCGCCAGGGTTGGAACATAAATAGAGGACATATAAAGTGTGTTTCCGCGTCGAAGATCGTTCCTATAAGATGTTTATTGCGAGCCTCGTTGCTCTCCGAAGGGACACGAAACGCACGAAAGTTCCTATGTCCCCTTTGATTAACTTTCGACGACTTTGTGGACGTGCTAGTAGTATCCCCCGGCGCTTCTAAGAATTTCCTGCTACTCTACGCTCATTCGTTCTTTCGTTCAGGGTAGTAATAAGAAGAGGAAGTTAATATATGTTGGTATAAGTTGCGCTTGGTCGTTGAAGAGGAAGTCCTTTGAAACTATTCTTTTTACGGGAAGAAGCACCGCTAAGGTTTTTGACAAACAAAGAACTAGTAGTAGAGAGAAGTTCTGGGCGTTTTCTGAAAGTCGTTGATTTTAGAGAAATGAGTTTGGAAAATAGAATTTGATTTTATAGAAAACAAACACAGAAGTGATTTGGTTTGTACAGCAAGATATTGTAAGTGGTGTCATTAAATTCGTAATGATGGTGATTTTTAGGGAAACGTGATTCGAATGGAATCAATCTCAAACCAAAATTGTGTGTATGAAAAATACGCGATCTTGGAAAATCGATCAATTTTCAAAATTTATAATGCTTAATTGATAGTGAGATACAGATAACTCTCGTATAACACATAGAAAAATGTCATGTTGTAAACTATTTAAGGATTAATGTTGCATTAATTATGTGATTATTAGCGACAGGAACGAATATTATTGCAGTGTTACGGTATTTCAAAATATTTCAAAAATTTTAAAATTATATTTTATTTATTATTGAGAAGAAAAGCTATGGACTGTAGTAACACTTTGATAACATTTTTATTATTCAAACGTCTATTGCGTATCTACACAGCTAGGTTCAGGGGCTCAAACTGTTATGTATCAGGTCTGATTGAAGTAGTCACGAAAAAATGTCATAACTGTTACAGATATATCAAGTCTTTCCAATATTGGTTACGATTACAGTTCTTCAAAATCGGTATAAAATATTGTTCTATAACTGTCATTTTGCGATTTTGTCGATTGTTTGCGACTGTTGATTCGATTTAGTGTAATGTTAGTACATTTTCATAACAATTATTAATTTTATACTATGTTACTGTGTTATTAGTAAATTTTTGCTTTTCAATGACTTTTTATTTTTTTAACGCAATTTTTTTCTGGAACTTTTTTGCAACAAAATGATGTAGAGAAAATACCACTGGAAAGGCTGATTTCATACGATTCGAGAGCTTGCAACGACTTTCATTTCCTTTATAGTTTCGCAATGGTGCGAGATAGAGCAAATATTTTCGCACACAACTGTTTTCTTTTTACTGCTTTATTATTCGACTGTGGAGAAATCTCAGAAAAGATTGTATTAAAGAAATGAAAAAATGTTGAATTATTGTCGCCCGATTCCATCCTCTCCCCCTGCCGCTCCCTCACCAGAAGAGCATTTTATATCGATAAAAACATTGTCATATGCAGCCCAGTATGCCTCATATGCACATATACATTCATTAAAATTAAAATAGTTTAGGGGAATTTCCTTACATAGTAGATTTCCGTATATCACGAATTCCTCTAACGTGCCAAAGATTTTGCGACTACTGTTTTCCTATAAAGCGATTCCTGGTACAACGCGCTATATAATAAAACGCGGAAATCTCGCATTGAAAAAATGTCCCAATTGAGCACAACTTTGCTATTTTCGTTGCTACCGATTTCTTCTGATTCGTTAAATTATTTCCTTCGTAGATTTTATATGGAATAAAAAAGTTTTGTTTACATAAATTAATATAGGATACTATGTATTCTCTTTAATATATGGCATATATATGCTATTTATTTAAACAAAAACTGTTCCTATTGGTAAAATATAAAAGAAAAGAGTTGAAATGTCGATAGTCATTCTAAACATATTACTTTATATAATAAAAACAAAGAAATTTTCTCGTATAACACGATTTTCCAGAACACAAATTCGTAAAACACGTAACGTATTCAGCACGTTATACGGGAGTTTACCGTACTGTAGCTTTTGAATACTTTTGTGAGCGACTTTATACAGTCCCTTATCTATTGTTCCTATAAACGTCCCAGCAGCCAGTCGGCGCTACGTAAAACGAGCGAATTTGTGGAAAAACACTCTCTTCACCAATTTTAATGGGAGCGATCAGAAGGACGTTGGTTGGGTTTGGTTGAGTAATAGTAATCCGAGATGGGGTGCTTTCAACGCGTACTACTTTTACGCATCAAAAATATAAAACATATATTATCCGCTTAATTTTAAAGCTGCAGACGTGGGTTTCATCTCTTCCCTTGCACCCTCTTACCGATAATCATTACTCAACCTAACTCAATCTACGTATTATCATTAACTAATAATAAATACAGAATAGACTATTCATTTATAGAAAACATCAAATTTCAACTTGAAATTCGGATTGTGTAAAAAAGCAGAGGTTTTTACACCCCTTGGGATTTAGAATGCTTCATTTATGAATTATATTCAATCCGACCATCAAAGTTGCAAAAGTTAACCCACTATCCATGTATTAAATATAATATAGGGATTATTTTATGTAAATACCATGTGGGTGGTTTCAAGGTACGGGGAGGTAGAAAATGTCTCTTAACAATATATAATAGTTTATTATATAATAAAATAACAATAACGCAATGTCTCTCATTCACACAACTCTCTCACTACTCGCAACGTCCTATCTCTCTGAACTCTCTTTCTGGACTCTCGTACCCACGCATTCTCTACCCTTCCACGCATTCATTCTCTCTCATTCTCTCTCTCTCTTTCTCTCTTTCTCTCTCTCTCTCTCTCTCTTTCTGCTTCTCTCGCTCATCTCGGACATTCATAAGACCCAGTCAGTTACGTTCACCCAAAATCTTACGCGACCACACACCTTTCGTTCACACGTCAACTCAATCGCTCTGTCTCAAACACTTTTCATTCGCGCCTCAGCTATTCTTATTGAATGTAATGCTTGCAACAGCTTTGTGTCAATAACTCGGAAACTAGGCTTGACCGGCGAGCAAATACATGTATCGGGAAAAGTTGTTGCAAATGATGTCTTTGACAGCATATTTCAGTTTCATCAAAGTCGGAGTTGCAGCTACTAATACGTGTTGGATTTTCTCTTTGAAGAAGAGAAAGTTTTTCATTTACAAAAACCATCTCTGCGCGTGTTGGATTTCTTTACGAGACACAGCTCAAGGGGGTGCAGCTGTGTCCCGTCTAGAATTGTTTAGACGAAGTTTGGGACCGATATGGACTATGGGTACGTGACGAATTCTTCTTCACTGACTCACTGACCTCTCGTCATTCTAACAGTTTCTTTCATACTGTAAAGACGTGTCCTTCCAAGTGCTTAAATAAGGACAAAGTTTAGAATCAAAAGTATCTGAACTTTCTATTTTATTTTATTCCACCACTTATATTTCCAATAATACGAATAAATACCAACAGTGGTACTTGTAGTGACAACATTGTTAAATGGAATTATCTGTTTCATATAAGAATATATGTACAGCCAGTTGCAAGAATATACATACATGTTTAAATTTCAAACATTTAAAAAAGTACAAGATTTGTGACCACTTTGAGACCAATAATTTTTCTATCAATTAAAATCAAATGTATTTTACCATGATATATTCATATTCGACCATGAAAAATGTAAGGATAATAATTTAAAGTAAGACAAGCTGGTTCAAAATTATACACACGAGTAAAATAGTTTATATTATATATATTAAAAGCTACAATATAAACTATGAACAAAATAGTGCAAGATAATGTTCAATGGCAGCTTGAAGCAATTATCATTTCCTGGCCCATTAAAAACTTAATGCGGCCCATAGATTGAGAAACGTTGCTATGGAACATTTTTGTGCCTTTTATGAGTATCATAAGTTGATTATTATTATTATCCGATAATCGGCGACTATGTGGCAATTGTGTATACTTTTGCTATAGATCTGTTTTAATGTTTCCGCGCTAGGGATTGTTTATCACCATTAGTGAAATAAATGATGAATACGTTGAAATGTGGCATTTGGTCATTAAGAACAATTATATGTGAGATACAATATTACGGAGGAATCAGCTCGAAAAACCGACAGAAGCTTCCGTGAAATATAATATTATACAATTATAATATTGTAATAATTAAGAAATAACGTCAAGTTCAATTTACTCGAAAATGAAACTTCAAATACGACACCGTTATTCTGTATTTTCGTATTATGCACAATCTTATCATAATCTGGTGGAATTTCCGGCATTTGTGTATTTTAATGTAATTGTGTATTGATGTATTGATAATAAAGTGTTAAAGTTCTTCCTAAATGTCGTTATCTTTTATCGCTATCATTTGCACTAATTCTTTGAAAAAAATTATCCTCTGTCTTGTAAATTATGCGTAAAGATAACACGACCACTTTGTTATTTGAATTTCATAAAGGACTATTTTGCTCACAAATCTCGTTGTCATAGTGTGTTTGCGAGCACGCGCAACACGTGGCTTTGATGGACGAGAAAGAGCATTTCGTTCCGGAAAAATGCGTGACCAGTCTTCGCAACCACGTATTACAACATATGGAATTGTTTGATTGAAAACGTGAACGACAGCGATGACAAAATTCTATCGAAAGACCAGTCAGTAAAAGTATGAAAAAAACAGTCGGACGTGTTAAACAATGGAAATAGTGGTTAGAAGTTTTGACACATTCATACTGCGATGGAAAATATTGTTCTCTATCGATTGGTATTTTAACATGTGAAATGTTTGATGAATGGTACACTCCTTTTGTTCTGGACTAGAAATTTTAAAAAGTCGTATTTTAGATATTTGCATGTTTCAAATATTTACGGTAGTCCTAAAACCTGAAGACGATGTTACCAAAAGAGCAAAATAAAATTCAAAAGAATATAAAATACATTCTTAAAAGGTTACAAGTACTGCTTTTATAAGAATATTATACAAAATACCCTTTTGTGGTAAACTGTAATACGTACAGTTGCTCACAAAAGTATTCGGCCACCTAGATATATTTAAAAATGTTCATCCATTTGCTATTCCTTTATTTTATAATGCATGTAGAAAAATCTCATTATTTTATTAAACTAGTCTTTTCATCAATTTTGAATCTAAATTTTGGCTTATTATTTTCTTCACTGCCGTATGTATAATGATACGTAAAATTTACTAAATACCTAAAATGACCTAAACTATCTTTGTGACTAACTGCGTATTCGCCGTTTTATTAGCTAAAATTTTGTTGGAGATCTTTCTTTATCTGAGGCCCGTAGACTCCCCAAAATTGTATTTGGTGGCTCGTGTTCATATATGAGTTCGACATCACTGACCTACAGTATTGAAAGCATATTCTCCAAGCGTTATATATCGTAGATGTACCACGTACTGCCACTCTAAGGTTATCGCGTACGTTTATTTAGCTATTATAGAGATTATTTAACATAAGAATCGTTCCAGTTTGGAGCATAATATTGTTTAACATCTCTTTTATTTACGAACATCTTTTTATATGTTCAATATAATAAATTTATTACTACATAACTGAAAATGTACAACAAAGTCCAATGTCGTTATTACTGTCACTTGAAAACTTTTCATTTAAATAGAAACACGTTTTACATATATTAGCACGTCAGTTTGTGTAACAGATATAAGATATATAGTAAACGTATCGCCTTACTGAATTATGACACGTTCCATACTTTATAATTATATTGCTCACGTTTCAATATTCAACAGTACATTTACCTTCTAATATTTTTTTATAAATATTAAGTGTAAACGAATATACAATGTCTATGCGTTGTTACGTAAGCCGAAGTTCAAACTTCGTATGAAAATTTATTTACTTACAATTCTTTATACATTACTTTGCTATTAAATAAAATGATTAAAGTGGCAGTTATACGATCAGTGGGGTTATTTATCCTAAAGTTCAAAAGAAGAATAAATGTATAAAAATTTAGGAGAAACTCTACGGAACATGGTGAATAGCCTTCGCAGAGTACTACATGTTGCACTACAAACATTTTGCCATGATAAAGTACTTTTGAGTGTCGCAACCTTAGTAATCAGTAAACTTATTTGTTAGGTCACCTTTATTTAGGTAAGGTCACCATTCATCTCGATTAGAATCACTTTTGGAGTTGTAATATCGGACGACTAGTGGACATCCAATTACACTTATTGATGAAACCAAGACACCAAATATGTGATTGCCAATTTATAAAATATTGCCGAGATTCCGCTAATAGGACTTGTTGAAATAGGTTCATTTTAAATAAATATGATTGTATTGCACTAATGTTATATGAGACTTGATCAAAAACTTTGTGCAACGTCCTAATTTCTCACGATAGAAACGTCCAATTGAAAAATGATTATTTTGTAATCTTATTAACATTTATCCTTCACATCTGTTTAAGTTTTTGGCCATATTGGACACGTAGTTTAGATGTAACAGCTAATGAAGCATGCCGTGGTTTGGTATATTTGACGATTTTCTAAATTACTCTACAATAATGCAATAGTTCACACGTCTTTGCTTGTTCGTAAATTTTTGTCCAAAAATAACACCATAATAATACTACAATTATTGTATTCGCCAGATATAACGTCTTGTGTCTTGCTTCTCTTCCCAAGAATAAAAAAAGTCATAGAAGTATATTGCTTTGCAATTATTGAAGACGTAAAACAAAAATGCATTGAAGACTATACCAGAAAATGCATTCCAGAAATGTTCTGAAAACTGGAAAATGGTTTCGAATAAATGTGTTTGGTTCGATGAACATTACTTTAGGGAAAACAACATAGTTACTGACGAATAAATAAGAATTGCACGAACTTTTTCATCAAACATCGCAATATGGCTCGAATTTTTTTAAATAACATACCAATGAACTGGGTTATAATGAACTGTCTAGACTACAATACTGCCTTAAGCTAATTTTCCCAAACTTTTATTCCATTTTCAAAGGAAAAATGGTACTGTAAAAAGAAAAAAGAAAACATATTTCATTGTAAATCTTCAATTAAACGCCAGAGTTTCGCTGTGAGATTAATCGTTTTCTCTTCCACTCGTTTCGTTGCAAAAGTAGAAACGCAAAGATACTGCTGCAGGCGTTACGCAAAAAGATTTCTAATTTCTACCCTAGAAGCTAGAGCTGCGAGCGTCAGTTTGCACTGTTCGCTCGCGACAGCTAGACGATCCGCTTTTGCCCTGGATCTTTTTCTGCGTCCTTCAGGTCGCCAGTAACTCGAGCGAGCTTCAGAGAGCTAGCAAGCGTGGAAACTTTTAGTGGTTTCGTGCGCGAACGCGTCGCTCGCATGTCGAGCGTTGGCAGAATGGTTGAGAAATTTGTGAAAGTGGTACAGGAAGCCGTAAAGTTTTTGTGGATGCTGTTTACGGTACTATGAAATATTTTCGAGGCATTTTAGAGATTGTTTTCTAGAGAGCGTTACTTTAGTACGCTCGTGTTCGTTGAAATTAGCTGCGGGATACTTGACACCTGGAAACCTCGAATTTCGAAAAAATTTGCAGAGGTTTCAAGGTTGAAGAACTGGAAACTTTGCCCTATTTTTATGATTCTAACCTTTTGAAGCCCACAATAACAATAAAAAATGTAATTTCCTGCGGTAGTGCTTAATATGAAACGATACCTTGCCAAATAAAGCGAGTAGGAACTTTTTAAAAAACACTATAATCATGATAAATGAAGACTACTGTTACGTAAAATGATCTTTAAAAAACAGTTAATAGAAACGTACACCTGTTTATTACACCGATTGTTTAATTACAAAGTTATCCAATTTGGTTCACAATTGAGTTGATGTTGTTAAGAAAATAAGTACACGCTGAATTAAGTAAAAATTTAAAATGTTTTTAAACATCTTTTCGTATAACCTGTATGGTCAAAAACATTCGGATACCGACTTGTTTATTTTGGCTTTAAACTTCATTAACAAAAATTACGACGGTTTCATAGATATGCTTTCTCTTTAGATGTTTTCTAAGTAGTATTATTTCCGTATGTCTGGCAATTATATACAAGAAAACAGAGTCGTCAATAAATTCGAGATTTTGTACTACCTTTAACTACCGTTTCGTTGAAATGCTCAAATTTGCTCTATAAAGGTATGAATTCTCATTCTTTGTCTTTAAAGACTAATTTTAACTTTCATCCAAATTTTCTTTGTGCTCAAATCTGACGATGAGTAATATAGAAATATATTGTCAATATTATGTTTATTTAATAACTAATTAACATACGCAAGATAGAGCACTTAATCGGTTAGAAATGAATAAAAATTAATAATAGAGGTAAATAATTTTATGACTTATGATGGATTCGGATTTTGTAAGATGGTACTGATTAAATGGGATGCAGGTAAAGCATGCATTCGTGGAAGCGCGTGCATTACAACGGAATAATATTTGCAATTAGATGTTTCATTAACGAAGCTTGCAATTGGTAATCCTATAAGCAGTCTGCTATCATAATGCATGCAAACAATGGCATTTTGACGAAATGTGTTTGCTGCATTATTTGATGTTCACTGCGATTGTTTGCTGTAATATCGCCGCGATATAACGCATAGTTTGTTCGTTTATAATGTACGACTGATCGGTCGAAGAATTATAATCATTACATTATTGTAATATCGTTACTTTCGCGTGAAATAAGCTTTTCCACGAATCGGGCATAGAATGACTGATAGCAGATGGTATTTCATTGACAATTATCCGATAGAAGTATAAAGGAATAAGATTTGATAAGTCTTGAGTAAATTATTGGGCGTTCACTAATATTGAAAGAAATTCTAAAATATAAAATCTCGTTTTCATGAGCATCTTGTTTAATGAATTAAAAAAAGTAGGCAAAAGTAAAAGGATATGAATTGCAATGTCTATAGCAGAGTCACTATGTTATCAAATATACCGGATGATCCAAAAATCTCGTCAACCCTTGATCAAAATATGATATAATGAATCGTAATAGAATAAATATAAGTACTACATGTATTTTATTATATGTTGTAACAAGACGTTGATAAACGACGTGATTCAAAAGATAAGAAGAGAGAGCACTATCAAAGCTCTAATTGTGAGGAAAACAAAAGATGATACCACTGATCAATACTTTGTCAGGATTTAAGTATTTAGTTACGGTTAACCTTAAGCAAAATAAAATTCTAAATTGAAAATATGAATTCCTTCTTCTTGTTTGTCAAACATATTACATTGTTGTGTAAGTATCCGAAACGTTAGTGTAACAGTAACAAATCGTATAGTAAGCACAATGTTTAGTTGTTGTACAATCTTACATATATTTATTTTACTGTGTTTCATTATATTACTTTTTATTCCTGTAATAATGAGATGTAGAATCTCGTGCATATATAGATGTCTGATTTAATATTCATTTTACTGTAAAAGTTGCAATTAAAATGAATGTTAGCAACATTGTGATACGATGGTCATTTGGAACGTACACGGCCTAATTCTTAGGTGTCGAATTTGCTGAAATTTTGTTTACACATCTTGAAGTTACATCTATTTTATGGGCAACCTTTATGTTTGATTTTGATCTATCGTGTAGATTATCACAAAATTTAATTCAATGAAGCTATCCTGCTCCCCTCCATAAAATGGATAACATTGAGCATCGCGTTGCAATTAAGTTTTTCGTGAGGAAAGGTTTAACATTGATGGAAATTTTTAACAAAATGGTAGATGTCTTGGCTGATAGTACACCATCATATGTATATATCACGGTAAACGAATGGGCAACAGAATTTAAACGAGATCGCATTAGCTTAGAAGGCGACCCGCGTAATGGACGACCATAAACTACAACGACGATTTCGAAGAAACTAATTTTACATGGCAGCAAAGCATTAGAACAGTACTGGATAAAGTGCGTTGAGGTTGAGGGGGATCATATTGAAAAATAAAAGGAACTTAAATCTCAAAATAGTACGTTTTTATTTTTGGAAAAAATTGAGGAAAGACGCTTATGATTACAAACATGGGGTTTAATCGCCCACCGATTTAGATCGATTAAGCGTTAATTACAGATTGTTCAACATGTTCAGAAGTGTGGGCAGTCACGTAGTTCCGGTGTACGCATAATCCGATCACTGTGAACGCTAACGCAACTCTGTATTCAATCTCGATGTCCCATTTCCATTTGTAACAGGAATCATCGTATTTTGCCAATCGGTTTACGGCCTTTCCAATTTTGTGTTTTCCATTGTCTCGACGGGTCGCTACTATTCACGCCTTACAAAGAACGATTTATCGTACATAAATGTCGTTTAACAGCGAACAAAGACAATCCCTCGGTGACTAGGTTTACAATTTACGACCATGCATTCCGTGATTTAGCACCGTGAAATGTGTCGTGAAGTTACGTGTTAATGAATCTCGTTTTTCTGCCGCTGAACTTTCGCCTTCGATATGTGAGTATGATAGATTTTAATTAGAGATGTTTCTGTGATGAAGGGTAGTTCGGCAATATTGTAAGTATTGTGTGTCTGCGTTTGAAATATAAAACAACATATTGTTAGCTTATGGTAGGTACAGTATTATTAAATGTAGATACGGGGCATTATAAATATTATAAAAGGGAGTTGTTATTATTATTCAACAGTTAAATATATTTGGGCCACTTCACTTCAAATCGATCGCTTTTGCCACGTGAAACTTGAGGGGGGGGGGGGGGGGTTTAAGTAATTATTTTCATGTTTTTGAATTTGTTTATGCAATTTTTGCACACTTTTAACGAACCAGGCTGCGCTTCAAAATTTTTATCTTGGAAGCTATTTGTCAAATCAGGAAGTTTTCTTTTAGTTTTAATTTATAATGTTCAACATATTCAAATAAATCTTACTTACATTGAAAAATTAATTTTGAAATGCTGACAATTATAAACAAATTCTTATTTCACATATTTCGCTTTGAAAATCATGGGTTTAAAAATTGTAAACAAATATGACCATATTCATTAAAGTTTCGATTACGAAATGAGCCTTGTTTGAAGATGGGGTCTTCAGTGAGCATTTAAACGTGTCGCGCGTTCCGATATTAGAACCGTGCATAATACGTAGTATCATTTATGCTTAACGATGGACTTCACTGATCGTTCTTGACCACTAATACTTTCTTGAAACAATTAGATTAAATATTCTGTAAACTGTATACAAACCGGATGGTTTGCACGTCAGAGTGCAAAATGGATTCCTGAACTACGCTTTCTGACATACCAAACATTCTAGTGGGAGGATTATGATGTGCGCAGGGACGTCGAGGACTCTGACCACTAGGAATTCTAAGTGCTCTCCGAGGCGTACCAACCTCTAACCATAAGGGCTAAGAAGGTTCCTGACATCGTTCGTAGGTCAATCGTATCGCAAACGATGTCTCGGAAATACCACCCCTTTCCCCTCCCATCTTACACATTGGTACATTTAGTCTTGCCGCTGCATAGCGATCTCTATAGTGGTTGAAACTTGATGTTTCCCGCACGTCCATGGGAATATGTAGGAAGAGTACTAATACACCAAACTTATCCATAGCGGATAAAGGGCCACTTTAAGACTCTGAACTTATTCAGAAAAGTAAAACGGCGGAAGAGACAGCGACTTAAACTATGGAAGACGGAGAGGGGGGTGGGGCAATATCTCTACCTGTGGAGACACTAGATCTTCTGATAGATCATACACTAATGGAGATTGGTGAAGAGTCTCTTGTCCTTAACAATAAGATACGTAGGACAAAGGAATGATACGGTGAGGAGGAAGGCACGTAAGACTAAATTGATCCACAAAAACAGTCACATCAAACTCGTCGATGAATCAGGTACACTGACAACGAAGTATGACAGCAGGAGGTTGAAGAAACCTCTAGTATGGGAACATGATCACCAAAGATGAAACGACTCATGATATATAGGGTAGATGTCCCAATTACTGTCAGTGTTCCTATAACCGAGACTTTAATTATTTCATTCAATAGCAAGGTAATGTACGAAGAATCGTAAATAAACAATTTTTAATACTAAATTTGGACTTCGGTTCACGTAACAACACATAAACATTATATATTCATTTGCACTTAATATATCAAAATAAATATTGGGAGGTAAATGTGCTGTTGTACATTGAAACGTGACCAATGTAATTATAAAGCATGTTGTTCCGTCGCACGAATACGGAACTCAGAGAGAAATCGCGTGCGTTGAAAGCCCTTTGTCATTTTTCGTACCTCGGCAAAATATATATTTTTGTCCGAGTAAACGACGAGGGGCACACGTGTTTAGCAGCCGCTGGGTCTAACGGTAAACGTTCGGACCGTGCCCAGAAGGCTGCAAAGCACAGGCCGCACGGTCAACGCGGCAACCACCCCCCTTGGAAAAAACCCTCGAAGGAGACGTGGATGACGTCAAGCGAAGCCGGAAAAACCCAAAAAGCGCGGGCTCTCGCCGCCGAGGTGTCTTCGCCGGCGTAAAGGTGGCACGCGAGGCGCCCCGGTCCAAGAGGCCCGCCAATGGGGACCGTTCTTTTCCGGCAATTTCCGATTCGCTGATTGGTCCGTCACGCGAGCGGCCAATCAATTCATAGGTACGGACACCGCGGTCAATTTTAGCGAATCGGAAAAATCGGCGTCATCCACTTCCGCGTGCATCCGACCCACGCAGCAAAGAACTTCCGGCGCGTACGAACCGGGGTGAGTTTTGCGTTCGAAGGGGCAGTCGGCATTCGTCAGTCAAACAGTCAGCATTCGGACGTCAGTCGAGAAGCAACAGTCATGAATCAGTCAATCATTCGTAACAGTCTTCAATCATTCGTGAAGCAAACAATAACAGTCGTGAACCAGTCAGTCATCCGTGAAACAGTCAGTCAGTCGTAATACAGTCAGTGAGCTCGTCAAACATTCGTCAAGGGTTCGCCATTCGGAACCGAGTCATCACATACTAAAAGGCGAGACTACCGCCGTCGAATCAGTTGGCCAAAATTAATTTGGCGGCCAACAGTTATCAACGCGAACACATGTCATAATTCGGTAAAGGCAATACGTTTACGGTACATCGTATATCTGTTACACATACTGTCCTGCTCATATATGTAAAACGTGTTTCGATTTAAATGAGAACTTTTCAAGTGACTCCAATAGGGACACTGGACTCTGTTGTATATTTTCAGTTACGTAGCAATTAATTCATTATATTCAACGTATAAAAAGATGTTCCTAAATGAAACAATATTATGCTCCAAACTGGAACGATTTTTATGTTAAATACGTTCTAAAATAGTTGAATAAAGTTACGCGATAAGCTTAAAGTGGCAGTAATTGGTACATCTACTCTAGGGGTCTTCCGTGAGTTGCAACCATTTGGAATGTGTCTCTCAGAGGTAGGCAAATGCACCAACTGTCGCACAAGCAGGGAATCCTGGTCGGGCAGGCTCTCTACACAGTAGCGAACTCTACATCCAAGAAGCTAGATGTTTTGCGCTTCGAGGCAATCCGACGAGAAAAGGACCCTGTAGGATATGTATAGAGATACGGTGGGCCAACCTTGGATTTAGTTCACCAACTGCACACTAAGACTTTGAGAAGATGTATCTCTCAAAATTCATGAAGAGTACATCCGAGCACCTTATCGCTATGATCCCGAGTACACACACGAGGTACAAGATAGATCTATCATATTATGGGACTTCGCGTTACACGGTCTGAAATACCGATAACGTAAAAAAACACAGTTTCAGAAGAATATCTTTCGTTTTATTGTCTGACAATGGATGAAAACACTACTAAAGTATTTTAATATACACAATGTTAAAGTAAACACAAAAGTTATACATTTCAGACAATCGCAAAGGTTAAAATTCAAGATAGGAATGGGGATCTCGAGACCCCAAATCATGTGATAGAAGAATACATTGGATGGTATGTCTGTTCTGTACCTCGTCTCGGCCTAGTACATCACAGACATATCTGTAATCCTCAGAAATCTTTGGCATCAAAACCTACATCGTCATCTCCAGCTATGAAACGCGTGGAACTGGAAAGATAACACAAAGTCTGTTACTCTAGTCCTACGACTGAACGACAGATTGCACCTGAGATTGGCAATAGCGTATATTCCGATACGGAGGATGAGCCGGGTTGGTGACCGTCATAAACTGATCTTATGATGCAGCATATCCATTGAGTCTTTAACGCTAAACTTTTTCTTCATTTTTATAATAACAACACAAGAGAGCAAAGATCTGGCGAACCCGTGGTACACACGTTCTTGTGCGTAAAGAGGCTGAAACACAGAAATTTTGACGGAGAGATTCCCTAATGGAAGTAGGAGCAGGGCGAGTTCTGGATCAACACCTGAAGGATGCTAAACAAGATTATGAAAGACAAAAACGAGGTCGCTTGTGATGCATATTGTAAAAAATATTGAACACTGTAGAAAACACACTAAGGAATTCTGTTGAAGGTAACTGTACAAAACTCCACTATTTTTACGGAGTGGGGCATCGGCGTGAATATCGATCGCAGCCTTCCGTTTTTCTTTTGTCTTAAGGTGTTGCGTTGTGCGTGATTGCCTAAAATCGCGTCAGTCGTGCCGTAGTAGCATTCAAGAACGGACACAATATATCTTCTGTGTATCTCAATAATATATCTTCTGTGTATTTCAATAAAAGTTTTAACAAATTCAAGTGGAAGACCTGGAAGAACTTCCACGAAACAATGAAGGCCTTTCCATAGGTGCTTAAGTTTGAGAAAATATTTATCTTGATCTACCCTCTCAAGGTTATAGAACTTACGACCGAAGTATGCTTCGCGCTAAGCGATGGGTGTGAAACTATTTGGAATTACAATGAACAACTGAGCATATACGAAATAAGAGGAGACTCGGACTCATTTCAAAGAATCTGAAATCCATCGCTTGTCACGAGGCATGTCTCGAGGCAAATCTCATCGTCTATAGGCTGCATATAAATACAGAACCAAGGATCGCGGGCAAACGCTGGCGTACCTTAGAAAGATATTTATTTCAAAATCCATCCATTCTTCAAACTAGATTCATATAACATGAATTAAATATAGAAAGGTGAACACTCTTTATGATTATAAAGTCACTGCAAAGCTAATAATGATCGACAGAGTTCGATGGGCTACCAAGTCTTTAAAAAGACACAAGAATTTGAGCGTAAATGGGATCTTTCTTGTTCTTCTACAGAAGGCAGGGCATTTTAAGACGCCTGTTCTGTATCTATAAATCCTATCTCATTCTCGGTTTGATCCCCAAAGCTTAGAGTCAGGCCAGAATAGGAACTCCTACGATCTGGCTAAATACAGCGGTCCAATTTCATGTCTGTTTTGCTGAATATGTTAGATAGACTCACTGATAGGTTCATCAGAGGGGAGATATTGAAACGCATGTCCATGCAATCCTCTTACCACGTATACCACTCTGGAAAATGTTTAAATATCACACTACATCTCCTCCTCGGCGAGGTGGAGGGTACCCTTTATCAGAAAGAATCCACCTTGTACTTGATTTAGCGTTCGAGAACATTTCATTCAATGCCACATGCAAAGTAACAAGTGATTTTAGGATCGACGGTATGATCGTCACCTGGCTCAATAATTTGCTGCATGCACGCTGTGCGAGAGCTAAGATCGCCTGAGTGATCAGAGAGTGCTTACCAGAGCAAGTACTCTCCCCTTTGATATGGACCTTGGTGATAGACGGATTATTCAAGTTGCTGCATCTTTAAAATCCAAGAATACATTAATGATGTCGTATTATTTGTCGGGGAAGAACATGCTCCTAAACGTAGGGAGAAAGATGCAGAACACACTTAACGTCATTAAAAAATGATGCCGTACTGGAACTCTAACAATATGTTCAATCATTCTTTACGAAAAATAGGCGGCTTCTATTCTAAGTCCCTTTTATCTTCGACTTACGCTGGGTTTACAGGAGAGTGTACAGTTGTATATGTTGTCTAGAAAATAAATGTCACAATCTTCATAGAGTGATTCTACATCTTTGGATTTGTGGAGATCTGTTAAAAAACTGAACTACAAGATTGATCTTAACCAATTTTTTAAGGTCAAATTATTTTTATAATTGTATCATATTCTGCTTATCGAGAACAAAAAAGGCGTTCTTCTGAAAAATGGTGTTAAAGTTCGAATAATTTTTAAACTATACAGTTGAATCGTGATATTATTAAAATATCACTATTCAACTTTACAGTCAGACTTGCTGTATTGCATAGTACTAATAATGCATATAACATATATAGTAAATATCGTGCTATTGACGAAGTGGGAGAAAATTATTTGTTACTGTTAAAAATAAAGGAAGACCAACTCAATGTTCTGCAGTTACATTAGCAATTATGGCATTAGCTGCAAGAAAGGCATGGAAAATCTTAATTTTGAGAAAGCAACGATTAAAGTATTAGAAGTAGTAATATTTAAATGTTGATATCCCAGGGTTTCTACTACTGCTGTTAATAGAAAATTACATGTTCTAATTTTTAGTTTCGATTGTAAAATACATACAACAGCACTGTAGCAGCAAAATATGAATCAAAATTAAAATTGTGTTTAACGTCCTTTCTGTGTGCAATCATTTTTCTTCTACAGAATAATTTAATTTATCCACTTTTAATATGAGAAGGCTATATTCTAGGTATAGTAGTAAGGGTATAGTAATTTACCATTAGTAAATAATTCATTATTTATTCAATTTCAATTTTCAATTTTCAATTTATTTAATTCATTTTCTTGGAAATTCACCACAAGTGTAAAACTTAATCAAGAACTTAAAGTTAAAATATAAATAAGAAGTAAAGATAGTCCAGCGTAGCGAAAGTATAGCGAGGATAAAGCATCAGCATATAGAGATGATTATCGAATATGCTTTAAAATTTGCTAGTTGCTTCAATTTTTGAGATATTGGAATAAAAATTGGAGGAAATATACTTCTTTGAATATAAAATGCATTGAATCGAAGTCCGCAGAAAAGGCTTGGGATAATCTCACACCCTTATTGCACCTATACTCTGAATTCAGTGATCAAGAACAAATATTGCGTTACTTTTATGTACATCGTCAAAATGAATTCGCCAACCTTGTGTTCATTAGCGTTAAGAAAAATAGGTTCTCGCTCGTATTCGTGTCTATACGCTATTGAGTGATAACTTGTTCTTTCCACCAGAGATCGGCCAATTCCTTGACGTGTAGAAATGTGACGCAATATTGATCCTTAATTCTGTCCCATTATTTCTAACAGCATTATGGTGTATTTTCCGTGCTAAGAATAATTTCTTATCACACTGTCAATAGCACGGATATTCCCCGAATATTTTTATAGACATTTCCTATCATTCTGCTCATTCGCAAATAATAAATCTACTCAACTGGATTATAAAAAGAGCGATAGTAACAGAGACGCATAAATTAGCTATTTAGCTAATATATTATAGCTTATATTAGCTATTTTTACGCTGTTGAGACATAAATATTTACTTCGAACCATAAAAGAAACTGTTGGATATTCAGATGTCAAACATAAAGCGCGATAGTAAATCATTAATGAAACCGCCGATTTTTACTGTATCTGATTACAACATGTAAAAATTTCGAACATAAACTGAGTTTAAAAATTCTCAGAACTTTGACATTATTTTTCAGAAAAACGGGTCATCTTCGATCCATGGTGCCTTTGACACTTTCTATTCCCTCGATGAATACAATACGATGATAAAAATATTTAACTTAAAAAAACCAGTCAAGGCCCACTTTTTTAACAGATCATCAATCCGAAGGTGTTGAATAACGCTAAGAAGGTCATGGTACTTGTGTTTTCAACACACTGTACTAAATACTTAAAATTATAAACGATTTGATGAATCTATAAGGTCATCCTAGATTTCTAGATGACTTACGCTTTCCTGGTTTGATGGATCTTCGTGAGGAGGGACACTCAGAGGAAGACGCAGTTGAGGGTGTACAGTTTGACGTTACTGGGGATTACAAGCGCTTTCTCGACAACGCCAACCTGGGCGATAAGCGCACCACTAGTCATCGAACTTTCACATCTAGTGGCGGATACCTTTGCTTGGAGAATAGCAGAACTATAATATCTTGGAGGAAGACAGATATATATATATATATCCCACAAAATTACACTATAATCCTCCAGATAGCTGGAGTCTCTACAGGAAACCTTAGTCTGAGATAGTGGCGAACCGACATATTATCGCTTCATATACATACAGATATAGTATTGTTTCCAGGTAGATATAATTCAGAATGGGATCAAGACGGATTCCTTGCTCTAAAATGAATTATCCTATACATGGGCGGCTGTAAAACCTATCGGAATCAGACCAACATAAGCGTGAGTAGTCCAAAGGTCAACAGGTCATCCAGCTTAGGACTTTTTAAGTGGAAGACAAACACGTAAATACACAGATTGATAACTGCGTCGCAATTAAATCTTTCTTAATCATGGAAATAGGATCAAAGTTGATAAAGAACTGCGCTGGATATCTTACGTAGCTAGCCACGTACAACATCAAACTACTTTCGGTCCTCGGGCGGTTTAGCATCTCGGGAAACGGAAATACTAATGGGCTGGTCTGGACTGACATACATGATGCCGAATTAGACTCTGTTAAGTACATAGACAAAGATGCTTGCAATATGATAGTTTAAACAACAATTCGCCGAGGTCTGAAACCGAACTCCTGTCCTTGTTGACACGAAAACCCTTTTAACAGGGTCTTCATATAAACTATGCAGTAAATTAATCCGCCTAGACAAGACAGTGGTACGGTTTCTTTGTAGATCTGGTCACAAGACACTAAATCCTGAACAAGCAGACAGATAACACGATGCATTAGGTATAATGCAGAAAAGAACTCCTCTACAATTTATCATGTGCTGCAAGAAATTAGTGAGCACCGAGACCACACTTTAGGCGTCTATTACTGACATACTAAAAATGGGAAACTCTAAAACTTTCGTCTGAAAAAGAATCTAGTCACAAGCCTCTCCGCCAAGTATGGTATAGTAGAATTTATAAATAAGAGAACTTTCTAAATGCCTATTATTATCATTGTCTATTATAGAAGAGAGTTTAATTTCTTTAAGTTTTACTAGATGATTAGAAAATGATTGGAAGCATAAAGTATATAAAATATACAACATTAATATAAAAATTTCAATATTAATACTATTAATATTAACTACTGATGTCAGAAAGTATATTTTAAACTTTATTGAATTAATGAGGTCGTAACCAGTAAAATAATGTAACAGTATATGTAACATAATAAAGTAATTATCGAAAGTGTAAAATGGTTTTAATTCATGTTTCCTTTGCAGACTCGACGTTCATTCAATATACGAAAACTAATTTTAGAAATTATGCAGAGCAGCATTCAGGTAATACTAATTAAAACTTCGTAATAATATCAACGCAGAAAGAAATGAAGGGATAATTACTCGAACGTACTGCGAAGCATAACTGAAGTAGCAAAATGAACAAAAGCATCACGTAATTATCGATAGATAGGTAATTACGCAGCACTATACACCTTATATTCATCATCAATCCCATCAATTATCGTCATTGCTGTCCGATGTAATTCGGTGTAATTTGATGTAACTACAATGGGACCTCGATTAAACCTTGTAATTGGAAGCGTGATTGAGGTAATTCAATCGATACCGAGGAAGAAACAATTAAATTCATATTTAGTTATTAAATCATGTTAGCATTACCCAGAAATATTCTATATTATTGCAAATTTTCAACACCTAGCAATATCTCAATTTTATTCACCATGAATCTATAATTTCGTATTTTTGCTCGTTTAATTATTTAACTCTCCATTATTAATTAGCAGACGGGAGATTCTTATGCATTTATGGTGAACAGACAAACAGTAGGAAAATGCAAATAATATTGAAAATTATACAAAATATTCAAATAAAAAATACATTACAATATTTAAAGAGTGAAATAAATCTTTGTATACATTCTATTTCGTTAATTGTATTTGCAAAAATATTAATTTGGATAAAGAACTACTGTAGATTAATCAAAATTTAATTAAAAATGTAAATATTAATTTACGCCATAAATAAAATAATCAAACACGGTAAACAAATTCCCGCTTCTTTAGTAGAATAATAGTATACTGATTCCTGATGATATGCATATAATATTTGGCATAGTGAGTTAATAGTTTTGATGATAAAAACTTTAAATTGCATGCCTCTTGGAATACCATTAGTGAGGTATAGCTGACAAATTTAGATGCGTTTCTTTAATTTTTGCGACAGAAATGTGAAATTTCACGAAGATTCACGATTTTTTAGTGACGCATAGCTGGCGAATGTTTATTTTCTACATTTGTATATAAGATGTACATATGTGTATATGTATACATACAAAACACGGATAAATCAAAATTTAATTCTCGCGATAGCAGAAAGTTGATAAATTTAAAAATTTGTTTTATTTTAAGCTGAGTAGTGTATTTGAACGAATAAAGTAAAACATATTTAGTACCTTTACGATATTTTAAAGTAATTAAAGTTACAATAATTCGATCCATTATTAGAGATGCAGTATTGTGAAACTTCGAATAACAACTTTAAGATAAGTTTCTAAAGAAAAGTTGCTTCAGATGTTACTTTCAGTTTCTTAATTATTAACAGGCGATATCTGAAGCTGCTTATATGGTCAATTTAAAATATATCATGCGCAGAAAATTGTTTGCTTTAATCCGTCAGTTAGGCAATTTTTAATCAGAATTTCTACAGTATGCAGAAGACCATCTCTTTAATATTAATAGAAAAGAGTTAACTTTAATTTGAGCGATAATCTTGGTAAATCTAACAAGATGTAACGTACTAATATGGATGTAATGATGCATTTGAGAGCAAAGAATTTCTTAGAAGATTAATACAACCAACATAGCGGTAACCCGTGGGACGAATCTTCTCCAGTTAATAGGTTAACACCAGTTTGCTACCTTGTTTTACCCCTACTAATATTCATTTCTAAAATGCAATTACAAGGACCAGTATATAACACAATAGTAACAATAAAAAATACAGTCGAACTTCGTTAATTCGCATCTCCTAAACTCGAAAACACCTACAATACGAATATTTTTTTCATTCCCTTTCGTTCCGTTGAAAAATCTTCTATAAATCGAAATAAAGCCTACATTAACTCGAATTGTTTGCCATATATTTAGATGATTTTTTACCTCTGTAATTAGAATTTAGATCCAAATTTCTACAAGTATCTATGTAAGATCTTTGAGGCTTCCGCGGTAAGATTCCGAATAAGACTTGGCTTCCGGGATAGAGCCGCGTTGGATGACGGTTTGTTGCCGACGTTTCGTCGGCATTATTATTAAGTATCTATGTATTTATTATAATTTGTCAAACAAATAAATGTTGAACAGCGTAAGACGGCGCTTGCCACGTCTTTATTTCTCTTGTATGTTAAACCTTTTTTACTCGAAAACTTCAATAAATCGATACTTCTATAATTCAAAGATTTAAGTCCATGCCTTAAGATTCTAGTTATTGAGGTTTGACTGTAATAGCAATATATACAAATAATCACAATAAAAATCATCATTAATGCTGTTGAAAACGAATTACTTAAATCAAAAAGCAAACGATACAAGAAATTAAATCCTACAGGGATTATACTCCGAATAAAAATACTCCACTGCATATCGATAAATGCAAAAAACCTTCCACTTTAGTTCTTTGCATTTTGAATGCTAGTAACATTGCTAACGAATTCTACTTCGACAATTCGAACTGCTAGGTGTACTGCAAATAAACATTTTTGCATAAAAGCAATACACACAATTACATGTACAGGATAAGTTATATAAAGCGTTACTGTTGGAATAATATTACTTAGCAGATACAAAAATGTATCTTTACATTGAGAAGCACTGCTTATTAAACAACAGGCCTAGCTCAGTCACTGGAGCCGATGGTCCTTTAGCCGTACCAGACCTAAGGGTCTGGTGCAATAAACATATGGAAGGCCCGAGGCCGTCTTTTCTAAATATCGGCTTCAGTTTTCCACGCGTACTCTCAAGAGCGTTCGAAGCGTTCATTCCTTGCAATAGCACAGCGGAGTAAAGACGTATTCCTCTAGCCTTTGAAAATAAAATCACTCCATTAAAAGTAAAAAGAGCATTCTTACTCAACACACAACCCCAATATTCCATTAGTTACAAATTGAGTACTGTGAAGCAAATTGTAAATAAATAGTTCAGGGTAATTAACCATTCAAGGTGCAAAAGAATGGAGAGAAGGGGGAGGAGTGTGCCCACTTGTTTTAAATGGAGCAGAGTATTAACTCTTTAAAGAAAACGAGCATCTATTCTTAGGGATTTTAAGTAGAATACTATGTAATTGTTTAATTTTTGTTGCAACTCCATTATTTGGGTTACAACAATAAAAGTATGAACGAAGAATGTTCAGACTAAATCTTTGAGTTTATGGCGTGACCGTAGTGTATAATTATTTAACGTTTTTCTTTATTAAAATTAATTACAATAAATTCTTGCAGAGAATTTTAACCCTTAACTACTATTATCGGTCTGTGAGCTTGCTAATAATAATTATTTATTCGTGTCTATTTTACTTTCTACCTGATTTACGAGCTTGTCACTCTGGATACTTTTCAATTATAGTATAATGTTCAATTACTGAAATCAAACTTGGAAGATAGAGATAAATGAGTACGTATTAGCGGTCTTACAGACGTAACTATTAATAGATGTAGTAGTTAAGGTTCAAGTAATTAAGCTGACATCGTACAGCAGCATGGGGTGTAACCTTAGTTACATATATTTCATGTATTAAAATCTGTATTGTGATTCTAGAGGATAGTGTCGTTTGAGTCTGCAGACATGTTTCGTACCATCTGTCAATTAAGTAATTAGAAGGCTTGGGTGTTTACTTAAACACGTGGAGTAGTGGTTGCTAAGTTTGGAAATTTCCTCTTTTATTATTTTAATTTATGTTTAGGTCCTTATGGACTCTTTCGTTGGTGACATGCCCAGGAGTATTGGCAATAAGTCGTAGAGTCCTTGATTAGAAACGCTATAGGATTGCAATATTAGAATTATTGGCTGTACCCGATACTTGAATTCCAACGTATTAGATAGATACAATTAAATGCTTCCTAGAATACAGACAAGTAATTCTAAGAATTTTTAGGAACAGTGAAAGAAGGAATGTGTTGCTTCAAAGTTAAAATAAATACTTGTGGAAATTGAATCACACCTTAAAACTTTGGAAAATAAAAATGAATATTAATAAATGATCAAATCCAATTGTTGGTATTTATAGCAAACAACCGTAAATTTTTCATCGCAGATGAAATCGGTAAGGCGGTTTCTGTTTTACATCGATATGAGTTTTTATCTTTAAAATATTGTCGATTAAAGCAAATCTTGATTTCGAACATTTCTCTAATTCTGTATGAATAATCGGATATTTTACTCCCACGCTTTTACTGTCCCATAATAAGGTTCACATCTGTGCTCGGATTAGCGATGAGTGCCGAGTCAGCATTTTTCTTTTTATCATAATACTTTGCCGTGCGTAATTTCAGAAAAAAGTGGGTCACGACGTTTCCGTTATGTTGTCGTTCAGCAAATCTCGTATGTTGCAGAGGTTGCACTTAAGGATTCCATACCTTGAAAACCAAGGAAGAGTCTTAAAATCAAGAGTATTTGTAAGAGGGCACCTTGTTCTTCCTTTTACATAATTTTTAAGCATCCAATTGAAATTTTGTAAATTCTGATTATGAGTAAAATAAAACTTCCCGTATGCAAATTAATAAGATATAACAATTCGGATAAAGGAATTTTTAGAAAGTAGAAGAATCATTTATCTAGTGCCAATTATTTGGCTGCGTAAGTTACTCATGTGTTAGCTACTTAGTATTTAGTGATATTCAATTTTAGAATGTAAAATTAAAATTGTAATTAAACTTAAGCTTCATTACATATTATTATTGCGAAGCAAGAAGTTAAATAAAGGTTAGCAAAGTTGACAGTTCATTAAAGTATTTATGAATTCCATATCTCTATACTGTTAAGTTACATAACTGTTAAGTTACATAAATCTTTCAGTACGAGTAGCTATTGAGTTATTTGTAAAGTTTGTAGTATTTTTAATAATATTAAGTTCTATTGTGTAAGTGATAGAATTGGAAGAGAATTGTTGTTTATGGATTCTTGTTGAATAATAAACATTCTGTTCGAATAATAGTGCATTGTGACAGTGGAATGTTCGTGTATTAGAGTATTCGAGTAACGAAGGTTCTAATATAGGAGACTCTGCTGTATATATTTTAGAAATACTTTATTTTTTTTTAAATAAAATACTTGTATAGTATTAGGTACCAGGAAAAGTCATGCTTTTTTTCCTGCCAAAGATCAATTTAAATCGAATTTTTTATAATACCTCACAAGAACAATGTAACAATAGTGATTTAATAGAACGTAACCAAATTCAAATTTATTACTTGTTAACAAAACCAATATAATTCTAGTACAGGAGACTCAACAGGTTTAAATTAATTCCCTGGCTATTAAAAAAGTTAAAAATATTAGATGAGGTGATATTTCACATCTTACTTCGAATCAAATCCTACCCACTGCAACTATTATTTGCTCTTCTCTCTAACAAACTATTTTGCAAATAGATAGTTAAAAAAACTATGACGAGATCAAGAGAGCACTTGTTCACTTTTCGGAGGTAAATCTGGATATTTTTGTACGTTCAAATTATTACATCAGTCAGCATTTACTTAAGTTGCCACGGCTGAGCTAATTCATTTGTACAGACAACAGAAAGGGAAAACTTTCGATATAATAGAAATATCGTTTCCAAAAACTTCCGAGAATCGAACAATAACGTGAAATTAGTTGTTACAAATGTTTTTTCTGGAATTTTAGAACCACAGAGTACTAACTTAAAATTCATACACAATACAGGAAGCACAATACTGGCCACTTAACACTCAGCAAACTACTACACACAGTTTATTTAATATTTTTACAAGTGGATATCGTTTATATTTCACAATTGCAAAGAAATCGATATGGTGGGATTTAGGAAACCTGCACAATATAGGCAATTCTCCCTTAAATCAATTTTCACGCATGCTTCACTACCCTACTGGATATATCCACTTCAATAACCGAGTTATCTAACGTGTAAGCTTAATTGGCCCGCCGCGATCACTTTGAATAACGGAATAATCGACGATAAACGCTGCGGGAAGCTTGGAAAAAATCGTTTCCGCAGCCGATCTCGCTGTGAAATGCGAAGCTCGGTTGTGTTCCCTGCAGTCATCAAGCGTTTATTGAGTTTGTTCTCTGAACGCACAACCGTATATCCTCGGACCACGGATATCGTTGCCATGGAAAATTGTTCTAACGGGTCTTGACTGCAGCGACAGACGCGTAATAAAGCTTTACCGCGCAAATTTCTTACACGTTGGGTTGCTTATGAACGATTGGGACAAATTATAACGCATTGTGATTTCCGGTGTAGATGCATGTTTGTCGTGGTAAAATTAACCTAAGAGAATAATAAAATGAGTGTTCAAGCAATAAAAAAATAAAAAGGGGCAATAACTTCAGGTATTATTTAGAGTGTTTTAAAAATACTGTTAAAATCTGCAAGATTAATGAAACCCACTAAAAGAGACAAGAAATATATCTACATACATGACTTATTGTTTAAAACTAATATTTAAATACTTGATTGTTTAAAATATATGTTTAAATTAAATTAATTTAAATTTTTAAATACATTATATTATGTTGGTTCAAATTATATTACATTCATTTTTATACTAAATAGTAAAATAATTATAGTCATTATGGTTAGGCATGATATGCAGGGTATTTAAAAAATGTGAAAGATATTTAACAGGTAGATTCTACATATCAGGGCAATGTAGAAAGTTCCTGTACAGAAATGTTAATTTCGTGTTACTCTTTAAATTGTAAGCAATTGAAATTCGTAATAGAAAATCCCAGAGCCACTTGCCAAGCAATATTTTACGTCCCTTTGACTTACATCGGTTACTCTAAAATCAATTAGCACGTATGTTTGGGGCATGAATATAAACATATTGGCTTTCATTATGAAGTATCATTAGCGAGACTTACCTGCCAAAAGACGGACTCCTTTAATTTTGACGACAGACATGTAAAGTTGCACGAAGATTCACGATATAGTAGTGAGGCATAGCTGGTGAGTAGCGGAAGACGCACTGCGTGCATTGTGCATTGTACACTATTCGGTTATTGCCAATAACCTATGATGGCAAAGTGAGAATTTTGCGATTTGGAAATTATAGAAGTCCTACGATTAGATTTCCCGTCAAACGTGCGTCGTCCATTATTCGGGCAGCTTTGCCTCACTAATAGATCGTGAAACTTCGTGCAACTTCGCATTTCTGTGGCCAAAATTAAAGAAATGCTGTTTTTACCAAGTACGCCTCACTAATGATACTTCAACGGATATGTAACTTTAATAGTTTATATCTTTCAAACTATTAAATAACTACGCCTAATATTCCATGCATGTCATTAGAAATCAGTAAAACGAAGCCACGTTAAAATCAAAATCGGACAGTTGGGTTCCTTCCCTTATCAGAGTTCCTTTCTCTCTTCGACGCAGGCAAGTGGTTCCGAAGAATAGTGGGAAATCGATATTCGGTAAGTGAGTAACCAAAAATAAAAAGAAAGGTGCATCTGTTGTTTCACGATGTGTTGTGAAAGCCAACACAACTAACGACGTTTGATCACGTCTAATACGTACTTTTCACTTTTACGGTATTTGTCAGAGCAAAATGAATTAATGTATAAGCTTATCGCCTCGACAGGGACAAAATTCGTTATAATAAATTTCTCTTCTAAACCTCTAGACTTTATAGGATATACAGGGTTATTCATAGCGTAATGTCACTAAAACAGCATTAGAAGTTTTGTCTTTTTGTAATGTCTGCAATAGTGTATACCGTATTGCATTAAAGTGTTGGCCAGTGAACAGCACATGTAGTCAAACTGGTCGTCTTGAATGTGTTTTATTGCGGTGCTCTGTTTGACGAATGACTCTGGAATACGTTATTAAACTCTCCCTGTGAGCATGCCACTCGCGTGTATCGCGCCCCCGAAATGCTCCATTTTTGGCTGTCTTTATTGCAAAATTTGATTACTTATAACTAAATTGGGGATGTTTATACAAGTACATATTTTAGAGAAACGTATTAAGCAAATGGAACTTTGACAGGAAAAGCATATTTTAGAGGATTTCAAAAACATATTCCTTCATTTTACATATTCTCATATTGCATATATCTTGCATATTCTACATATAAGTTGCATATTCAGCATGATTTGTTTTTCTGAAAAAAACGTAAATTTTCAATTGGCAATTTAGAATAAATTATTGTTATTTATTGTAACTTAAATGATGTATAAAACATAACATAACGTAGTATTATATATATAGCATAATAATTCAAAATTTAATGAAGTTTAACACTGGATATACGAAACCCGTCAATTTGACGTATCTCAAATTTTTTGCTTCAAGTTACAGAAATTATAAATATTATTTTTTAGCAATTTATGTTGACGGTGATTGCTACAATGATATTAATTCACATCACGATTTACCCTGCCCCTTTTCCGATTCCATAATTTCGAGTATTTATATGAAATATATCTCATTTTCAGGGAACTTGTCAAGTTATAATATTAATTTCCGTAAATCTAGTGTTAATTATACAGTTGTAAACATATTCAGAAGTTTAATATTAATGTTATATTTTATTTGTTATGCTACAAAGTTTAATAATTTGATAATACACAATATATGTGTAATATAATTAGTTTTTACAACAACTTGTATAATATTGAATACATTTTTATGTATTACACATTGTATATAATATTGAATACAATAGATTAAACAGAATTATAAAAAATTGTCTAATCCCTACGCAAGTTCGTGTTTACTAAATCTATACTGCATATACTTTGCATACATCTTGCATATAGTTTGCATATTCACTGCATATCGTAAATACATGAACTTTTGAAATCTATTTATAACTAAAAAAATAAAACGAAATCGAAATTTTTGTATATGACCTTTTTTCATTGCCTTAGTGTATAGAACCGGTCTGATAAAAATCTCACATTTTTTTAAAAATCCTGTTCATCAAATGTAGTCACTCTAAAATCCAACAAATTTCACTAATGGCAATCTGACAGCGTTTCTAGCGCATAACGAAATTGCATAACGAAACAAACTTACAGACAATATTTCTACTTCGAATATTTTTATCAGAAATGTCATTCAACTACATATACACTTATAGTGATCTCATCAATTAAATACAGCGTTTTTAGAAACTAAGTATTTTATAGAATCCGTGCATTTAAGGTGAAATATTTCATAAACAATATGCCCCTTAATCCGAATATTAATAATTTCAATACTATAACACAGTTTTATCAGTGTACACAAATTATTAACAAATTGTTGCGAGCTATTATTGAGATTAATAATACTAAAGATTATGAATATTACTTATATATAAGTAATATATATATGTACGTATATATATATATATATATATATATATATATATATATATATATATATATACGTAATATATATATGTATATATATACGTAATATATATATATATATATACGTAATATATATATATACGTAATATATATATGTATATATATGTATATATATATATATATATGTATATATATAAGTTGTTCCGTCCTTAAGACGGTTTCTTCTTTTTCTGCCCATTAGCAGCATTTGCATTTGGAAAACTAATAGGATTATCCCATCCTTGAAAATTGGATTAACTTATTTCTATAAGCTCCAATATTCCTTCCTTTCAAATATAAGGACAATACACGCTGTCGACGATACGAACTGTAAGCACCTCATTAAGGTCTTGTTCCGTGTCTGTCCAAATACAGCTGTAAAGTCATTTCCTTGCCTTTCTGGACAATGAGGCATCGTGCACCTCAATTCCTGTTTACCTGCGCAACATCGGGCCCTCGCATCCCCTTCTCCACGGACTTCGCGAGCATCCCCTCTGGTTGCACACCTTCGCGCCTTCCCACTCCTTCACTCGTGGGGGGCTGGTTCCAATTTCTGACCAGCCAATCACGGAAATCCGGCAAATTTCCCTTTCCAAATTCTTTCCGCCAATCATCTTCCACCTTAGTTTTCCAAATGACATAAATATAGAGTTTCGCGCATTCTCAAAAGTATTCCTGAAAAAGTATTCCGGAGAAAGTATTCCAGAGTACTCTGTATTCTTGAGTCATTTTCAAATAAACTCCTACAAATCGATTCGACCCAACAAGCTGGCCATTGAGATTGCGGAGCACTCGTCTTACTATACATTTTAACCGATCAAGCGAAATCATCCATCGGCAACAACATTGTAAATCAACAGTTCAATAAATTGTTATATATTGAAAATACAATCAGGTTTTCATTCCTTTAAGAAGGAGTAAATCGCGTCATCGAGGTATTGTCGCGAAAAGTGTAGCGGAATTTACTACTCCGTGAAACCTAATGGTTACAGTATCCCTCGACGCCACATAAGTAATATATACATTGTATATACGTATTACAATAATTTTAATATTTAAATGGTTTTGCTGTTTAGTTACTAACTTTATTAATATGTAAAATCGGTTAGAAGCCTAATAGCATTGATCTAACACTGTTATAGGCATAAATGAAATGTTTCTATATTAAATACTAACAATGAGAAATATTATTGATTAAAAAAGTTACTAATGTTACAATCATTTTATAAAGGCAGACATGTATTTTACAAAACCTGATCGTCCTATGATAAATAGCAACTTGTGTTACGGCGTGAGCAAAATGTCTATTTAATTTTGAAAGGAACTTTCACTGAATGCTCCGCTTCACTCGCTGACTTAACGGCCAGTGAATAGAGAAGGATAAGGGTGGATGCTGAAATGATTGCGCCTCGATAAACTAACACTTAATTTATTATTAAGTTACGAATAGTGACAGAGTGTATGGTGTGGAGTGTACGTCTTTACCGAACGATTGATTGTTGACTTCTGCCGATTCTGGTGGGTGGTCGTGACGAGAACATTTTTTGACTCGGTGGTTCTTGTGGAGGGGATTTTTCTAACGCGCGTAGTGATTGGTACATAATTGAAATTGTCGTTTACTTGTCAAGTCCGCGTGAAGTACCTTCCTCAGGTAGGCGCAAGGGGCCTGATTCCGTTAGGGCAATAACTGTTGACCCTACAATTGCCGCACGTGCTATTATAAAATAATTTAACGGATTTGGACGCGAATGTTTAAACTGCAGAATTTGGAGTCAATGATGGTTGCAAAAATAAACTAATTTAGAGGGACGCAGTTTGTGACTTTCCAAGTTTGAATTTGTAGCTTTTATGAGGGGGTTGTACGCTCGCATATTTTTACTCCTCCCATCTGCTTTAGTGTTTTACGCCGTAACAACTTGTTTATTACTAAATTCCTCTGCATTTCAATTCATTTCATATGTTATTATCGCCCTCTCTTCTTGCATTACGTTAATCCTTTCCGTATTATATTTATATTTAATATTTATAGTATAAATATTTATTATAATGCTTGTCTATATCATATAACTAGATTGTGGATGTTTATGCATTTATGGGAAATCTGAAATTGCAAAAAGATATAATAGTATGCGTAACGTGTAGACATGTACCAAATATTCAAAGTAAAGTACTCGTTATAATATTTAGAAGATGAAATTAATCTCTATTTTAGTTTTGTTCCTTCAGCTGTGGTCGTACATATTTGAACTTGCATAAATATCTGTAGTCAAGATATGACAAATAAGCAGTTCATTGCAAACATGTATGAACTTTTTTTATAAAAACTATAAGAGGCTTTTAAATCTTACAATTATGTTCCGATGACAACGATATTTTTTTACTTTATGATTTTAAATATGATTGTAAATATAGTCACATGACTACAATGATAGCGAATCGGTTAACTATGAACTTTTGTAGCGTATTAAATATAGGAGAAAACACTGTAATTTAAAACATATTCTATAAATATTCCCAGACTATAATTATATTTATATACTTATAATAGGTATAAATACACTATATAAACACTCTCCATAGTCTATACATATTTCAATACAATAAAGGTTATAAAACCAGTAAAAAATTTAATTATAGATTTTATTAAATAATCTGTTTCTACAGGCAGACAAGTTTGACGTATCATTGGAAGTAATTGAAACAAAAATTTCACAATTAGCTTGAAATACAGGAAAATTTTATATCTATACATGAAGAAATAACGATGAAATACTTGAAATGGTATTTCGGTATTTTACAAGAGCACCGCTTTTACTAAAAATGTGATACATTAAAATCCAATCAGCGCCCGAAATACGAATAAGTTCGTTATTTGCGTTTTATTTTTTAATACCTCCAAATATACGCTCCTTTTCAAATGTTTAACTACATTTGCATATTTGTATCGTTTCATGCAACCTACAGTCGGGATTCATTAAAATTTGAAATCATTTTAAAACGCGACAAAGCTTAAATTATACAGAGAAGTAGAGGGACTGTGAATAGCTAAGGTAATAGCACGGACATCGAGATAAAATATTCGTCGTCGGTGAATGAGCTGCATTCAGTATTTAAATCTTCTTTTTGACTCTAGCCATGAACACCAGCTACTAATTGGTCCCGATATCTATGCTGAGTTTCATTTTAAACGGCTATGTGATTGCATATTCCTTTTTATCTCCAATATAATCTCGACGAAAATGGATTTGTTAGAGAGGCGAAAAACGACTAATTGGTACATTTATTATACAGGATTATATTACAGGATATCGACAGATTTCAATTGTATATTATCTTTGACTGAAACCAGATACAGATTCCAGCTGTGAATATTTGTTAGAAGAAGCTTCTATGTTTTTGTTACTCAGCTGTGTGTTGTTCACGTTGTAAACATTTCGCAATAGTTGAGTGGAATAAAAGTTATTCTTCTTAAGGAAGAGTTGCTAATTCCAAAGAAACGAACACAGTATTTAAAAATTGAGTTACGGGTAGCCTAGAGAATTTATTTTACGATAAGAGTTAAATATTAGAGTTTTATGGACATTTCTTGATCCACATTTAGGCATCCTAAGATTAATAAAATACAACTTTGAAATTTGAAGGTTTAGAAGATTTTAATAAAATAAAATGATTTTAAAGAATGGAAATATTTTCATATTTTGTATAATCATTTCATATGCGCTAATTTTATAGCATTAAAAGCTTTATAAATTCGATTTAAGATAGTTTTGGAATATTTTAAGAAAGCTTGAAAGTTACCGTAGTTAAAAATTAATGTCTATTATGTAACTTACTATAAACACATACATATAAATTGTAAATGCATAAATCTTAGAAAAATTATTGAAAAGCTCAATATATTTCTTTACCGAAGAATCATATCAAGCTGAAACTTCTTTTCACGAATTAGTTTTAATGCCGCATTGATTGCACTTATGTGATTATCGTTACAATAATGAAGGATAGAATATTGATAGAACTTAGAATATTGAATCTTTTAAAAAGGAAAAGGGATTCCGTGCTTTCTTGAGTTATAGTAATTTTTTTTTCGATTGTCTTCACTGAAAATTTAGAATGAGACTCCGTAATTTAGGGTAGTTTAAAAGGATGTGCTTAATGGTGATTTGGTAGTTACAAAACGTGCACATTTCACAACTTGATGCTGTTTGTAATTGAAATTCCAATATTATACCTGAAATAAAAAATGCAATAGACATAGAAATAAAAGCTGTACCCCATACACACTAATTTAGCAAGCGTAAACTATAAATATTGCATCATGCACCAAAACTAAACACCTAAATGCTTTGACCTCATTTAATTAAAACTATTCCTCTCCTTTTCGATTTTCTCTCTACTTCTTTCCCCGAATTTGCAATCATAATTAACAGCATATTTCTGTACTATATCAAAATGGGGAAACCGCACAGAGATGATTGCGTGGCTTCGAAAACGCACCATGCGTATAATGGGAAACATGCGCGCGCATCGTACATCAGCAGGGTAATTTCATTTAATAGTCCCTTATTTAACCGCGCAATTAGATCTCTACTGAAAGTGGTTCCATATTTTTGCAATACTGGTTAAACGTATCGATGCTGGGTATCGAGACCATAAATAAATTAACCGCTACTTTGTCGCTTATAAACAAACGATATTCTTCAGTAAATACAATAGATGATTATATTAAGGAAGAACGTATTTCTTATTAAGAAGTCAATATGACATATCGTATTTCTCTTTTAATCCGTGTTCACATTAATTCGCACAATACTCAAACATTGCCATCATTTATAGCGTAAATGAAACAATTAACAAAAAACTTTCAGTAACTCAATTATAGACTGATAAGCGAAGAAATTAATTTGACAGGTACTTTGTATTATTACACGTAAATGTATGGTCAGTGTGAAATACCGAATCCAAAATCAAGGAGTTAAAACGCGAACCTTCTATTTTTTAGCTTTTTAATCTATGTAGAAAGTATACAAACGTTATTCAATAGAATATTTGTGAGTCTTGTAACTATGTATTTTTATGCCACGATATGGCAATATTTATTTTCAATTTCATATCTAAAGCTTTTATTAATAAAATACATTTGGCGAACTAACTTCAAACATTTGTTCATATTCAAAATTCATGTAATTAATTATATTAAAATGACCGCTATAGGTAGTCGTAAAACTGGCGAACCATAATTAAAGCCATAAAAACACAGCAGTCTCCTTAAATGACTAGAACTTCGTTTTACAGAATACTCTTTTCTAATGGAGTTGTGGTTATTTTGAAGACCAATGATTACCTTTGTGACAGTATACGTAAAAATTGCAAAACTTATTATCTACAATCCATAGCACTTGTCAAACGTTAAGTTCTTTTTATAATTCGACATCCCTTATTTAAGGGAAGATTTTACCCACTAAGTATCGATTTAACTAAAATTGGCAAACAGAACCGGAAAATAGATTGTCCAAATCTTATTTAGTTTTTGTTGCAACACTTTCGTATGGCCTTTAACATGGTTATGAAATTTTATGGTTTAATAATGTTTTAGTATTATTCGTGCAAGTGATACAATCAATTTTTCCAGTAATAGAGTAAATGTACTACGTACTGCCAGTTTAAGGTTATCGCGTAAGTTCATTTAACTGTTTTAGAACGTATTTAACATAAAGATCGTTCCAGTTTAGATCATAATATTGTTCAACCGCTCTTTTATTTATTCGCGATAACAACCAAGCGCGCGAGACAAAACGATATACTACCCTTACAATTATCGAGTAGAGAATGTTACCATGTGCAAACGCTCACGGGTCCTTATATCTAAAACATATACAATAAAGTATCTTTCTTCTATTTATATAATTACATATATGTATTTTGCTGTGTGTTCAGTTACCCACGAGCATAACTCTAACATTTATGAACATCTTTTTTATATGTTCAATATAATAAATTCATTATTACGTAATTGTGAATGTACATCAAAGTCCAGTGTCCTTATTATTGTCACTTGAAAACTTTTCATTTAATTAGAAACACGTTTTACATATATTAACACGTAAGTTTGTGTAACAGATATAAGATATATAGTAAACGTATCGCCTTACTGAATGATGACACGTCTAAATACTTTATAATTAAATTCGTTATGTTTTAATGTTCAACATCACATTTACCTCCGAATATTTATTTATATATATTAAGTGTAAACGAATGTACAATGTTTATGTGTTGTTACGTAAACCAAAGTCCAAATTTATTATGAAGATTTGTTTATGATTTGTGTATGATAAAAGTCAGAAAATGTTTTTTACCGCGTTTGGCATCCGTTTGCCACACTGTGCGACGAGTCGAGCAGGGGCACCTTCAGACGTAAATTAGACACTCGCGAAAACACTCGTCAGCTAGAACACATAACTCGCGACCATCGACAAGTCCACTGGAGCAGTCTAGTGTAGCCAAGGAGTACAACAGTGAAATTGTTAAACTTCAATAACATTCACCTTCCAACGATCCCGCGCGTATTAATTTACTTCGCGGGAAGCTGGGTTGACGAGTTATTTCAACGTAACGTTACTCGTCGACTTCGAAGCAACATAGTGTTAGAATTTAATTTCTTAACTTCATTTGTAACTCGATTCTGAAATTTAAGAGCGAATCGTTGCGACAGTAGGATAATGTTTTTAAATTCTTGTGCATAAAATGATTACACATTTCATTGTAATTTGCATTAGAGACATTTATTACCGATATTACACTACTTCTCCTATGCCAACAACATACATAAATGTACAATTCGACAATTTATGAGAATTCAAAATTAGATGCAAAATTTTATAAATTTTCTGCCAGTATCTGATTTTATTTTAGATTCAACTTACTTGTAAAATAATTTTGTATGATACTCATCTGCATTCACCTACAATTATGCACATTCATGGTATTTGCATAAATATGACATTGCATTATTATATAAATATATAATCATGTGTATTAACATTAAAGTAACATATATTATGCTGGAATTTTTATTCTTGTTTTGATGAAACATTAACCCGCTGTAATAAACAATTGCATGCGATTAAAATGTTTAAAATTCTCTGCTGACATTTTAAATCTAATAAATAATACGTTCTTACATTCCATCTGTAACAGGATAAATCATAATTTAATATTATTGCATATCAAATGCACTAAGTATCAAATGTTACGTAATTATACAATTGTAATTATCATTTCCCTCCACCAATTACCTTCCCTCGTCCATTAAAACTTTTAATAGTTACTAAAATATGCATCAATATATTAAATATACTAACCAATTAATTAATTAGTATTTTCTACACATTAACCTAAATTTTATGTAGAGTACGGATGAAAGTTGATTCTAATAAATAAT
Organism: Eucera pruinosa; assembly: GCA_028830335.1. Classification (NCBI taxonomy): domain Eukaryota; kingdom Metazoa; phylum Arthropoda; class Insecta; order Hymenoptera; family Apidae; genus Eucera; species Eucera pruinosa. The sequence goes on along the minus strand of JAMYCR010000015.1, from coordinate 2,300,113 downwards.
CAACGAACGTATGATGTAGAATCGAAGATTTTTAATCGACAATGAATAGAATACGAAGTGCAGAAAATAATTTAACTCTACTAGAAACTTTCTTGGAAATATCGAGAAGAGTGAAACAGAATTTTTCAGCAAAAATATCATCGGGAATATTTGCGCGAACGAATATGGAAAGTTTCTTTCTCTGGTATTTGACTTTTCAGATGTGTATTAATCAAATCATCTTATGTATCTCGTAAAACAGTATAGCTCATATAAAAACTTAATTTAATATTTACCTTCCTTTTATGGCAAACATTACGCATTAGAAATGCAATAACCTTTCCCTAAAATATTTTTCAATTTAACTCGTACATTTCTTTCATTTTACAAGCAAAGAGGAAGAGAAATGCTGAAATTCAATTCATAATATAGTCGATGGATTAGATTGTTTGCAATGAATTAATGCTTCATCGATTTCAATTTAATATCTTTTATTACGGATTGCGAGCAAGAAAATGTCGATGGATCGTTTAAAATGGAATATTTACATATTCACATATATGTAAAGATTTCAATATATGTATTTTATTGATACAATGTACTGTCTGATTCATTTACACTTTTAAATTGGACGAAAAATTTAACTGAAATTAAATGGACGATGCATTTCCTATTTATTTAAATCGTTCGATATTCCGTATTAAGAGTATTTTAGCCAATAAATTGCGTTTCTGATTGTGTCCCAGCAAATATTGATACTCCACTTGAAATTTCTATATAAGGAGGGTTGTATTTCCATTCGCTGGTTCGTCGTTTCTCTGTACAATTTTTCACGGAAGCTTATTAAAAGTAGATTAATGATATCGTTGCGTTGCATCAGTAAGTTTCATTATTCGTCATAATACGTATCCGAACTTGCATTATCGAAATGCCATAATATCTGAACGTATTATTATTACCAGAATTTCGTATTATCCGAATAGACCACCAGCAGCGAATTCTGTCTCCTATTTGAAAAAGAATTTAGTAACCAAAAAGATATGAAATCTATAAAAATGTAAATAAATTGTCAATTTTATATGCAGGACATTTCACGTAACTGAACAGTACTATATTTTTAGAACCGTTAGCGATGCAAGATAATTTGACACGATAAAATTGAATACGTGTTAACATTTTCTACATCCTTCGTACATTAATGTATTTGCAAAGTGTAATTTCATATGCTTTCGAAATGATAGTACGTACAAATTTGATCAAAAAGTTTGTGCAATTTCTTAATTTTTCGCAATAAATAATCCTTCATCTACATTTTCGTGTTTCTATTCCTCTCTACTGCTATCGCGTCGTAATTTATGATAAAATGGAATATACACAGAAGCAATAAATTGCATTAAAATCTGTAGGTTCCTAAATTTTGCTGGTTTTAATTCACCTGCATCAAGATACTTGATAACTAATACGTATCATCCAAGATTGAAAGAACACCTTTGCTATCTGTATTTATTACTTCTATCTTGAAGATTGTAGAAAAACTGTTATGTGTATTTAAAGAAATCGAGTGGCATGTATCCCTCTTCCACTACATAGTTGAACGCTGCTAGAGTCACGGAAGTTTTATGATTCCATCTATAGATTCGTGCAAGATTTGACAATAATAAGTTATGGAATGAATTAGACTATTTAATCAAACTAATAAAGCAAAGGAGCCGAAATTAGTCTACCTGTGGAACGTATCTGTTACAATACATATACTATGTTTCAGCTGCACACAAGTTTCATTCAATTTCTGTCTCCTTTTATTCTTTTTCCTACTTTGTTTTAGAAATAGCTAAATTTTAATTCAATATTTTAAGAATACAACATTACTACTCAAAACTTCGAAGAAATTTAAGCAAGAAACTTTTGTAAGAGCTAGAGGTACGAGTGTTGGGACAATGGATTGTTGAATAGTGGCGATGACGTTGGCCAGGGCTGCCTTCGGCAACCCTGTTATAAATCAAGGACAAGAGTCCCAATACTCGTAGCCTGTGTGACACTCGAGGGCTGTCGCCGAGGCCGTACGAGACTTGGCCACTTCCACCCCTTCGCAAGGGTGACGTAAGTCAGTCCCAAGCTTGGGACAGCGTGGGGCGTTTTCCCAAGAAGAGAGGGAACGGACGCCCTGTTTTTAAAGACGGGGAAACAGCGAGGACTGAGATCCTTTTGGTACGGAGGGAAGCGGTAATGGCGAAGCGCGCGTTAATAAAGTACTTGTTTTCCCGAACTCTCCAATTAAGTTCGGTCCCTATCCTTACATTTGGAGATTCGTTTCGAGATTTAAAACTTGTATCTTTTCTGAAAGTTTTATATTAACATAGTCGCCATAGCAAGCTTCCCCAGTTATAATTAATTTTTTCCTAATATGTATCCATACTCTCCTATTTAAAATAATTCAATATCGTAAATTCATTATGATAGGCAGAAATTTATAAGAAAGTTACAGGATGATTACAGAAACAGGCAAAGAATGTTTAAAAAAAAACTATTTATAAAACTGTTAAAGATAACTATGACTTCCTCATTACTACTAAAATCGACAAAATTTGTGCATTCTTCTAATATATTCAAAAGCTTTCGAAGAAGTCAGAAAAACTATTTTAGCTAAAATTCCCTTCCAAATTCATCGTAAATATTATTATATATTTGTAAAATTATATTTGGAAAATGGAATTAATTTGTTTCTTTTTCTGTTAGTTTAAGCTGTTTTCTAGTAAATCAAAATACAGTTCCGCGCATAATACATATTGTTGAATAATTACAGAGTTTGCTTCCAAAAAACGAATATTCATTAAAGTAATGCAAAATAGAAAAAAAAAACTATGTTCAGTTGTGGACGACGCTGTCAACTCAGCAACTGTTCTTTCTTAGTGCTCGTACAGAACTGGTAACAGAGCGTGGTTTGGTATATTCTGTGCCAAGGGAAATTTTACCTACGTACCCTTCTGTGAGGGAAAACCAGCAATTACACAGGTAAACAACGGCAGTGGCACGAAATGCGGACTGATCATTTTTTTGACACTATCCTTCGGTAATGCCAGGGCGTCATCGAACGCACGTTTGTAACTTATTGTGCTATTTCCCCAGATTTACAAAAGGAAAACATACCAAAGAAAGCGTTTAACATTGTTTCAAAATATGAACTAGGGATTTCTGTAAAAATCCAACATATATAAATATACAAATGTATAAATAACCCGCCGATTTTTATACATTCATAGAAAACTTAAATATACAAAAAAGTGCACAGTCCACATAATATGCAAAGCTATAGAAAATATTTGAAATATAATAGAAACTATAATGTCCAGAAGGTGAAACAACCCCTATTTAGACCTTAGCTCTTTAACTTTATTTATAAAAACATGAATTTGCATAAAAGTCCACGATCTACTAATGAGTTTTTATCTCATTGCTATATGTTAACATTCGTATAAATAAAAGTAATATTCACATATGTGTAATACACAATTCGTCAAATTTCCCCAATTTGGCGAACAATTAAACCAAATAACCTACATACGTAAGCACGAAAGATAGGTAGTCCATCAGAGTTTCACCCCCCGGACGCCATCAATTTGACCAGACATGCGAATGCCCTTTGAATTTACAGGGTGCTAGGGATTCGAGTTACAACGAGGCACGTCAAGTCGCGGAAAATCCCCTGTTCCACGACATTGGCCAACTTCCGACCGCTCCTAATTGACTTCCGACACGTGGAGACGCTCGAGTCTCACGAAGGCCAGTTTCTGGCCGCATTAACCAACCCACCCAGTGTTTCAATCCGGGTTAACGATCTCGCAAGAGCAGCGTTCAACAGTTAACTTGTGCCTTACTAATCACGACAACTTGATCGCGAAGAGACTTATCTTCTTTTAACAAATGTTGCAATTATGGTTAAAGCGAAGAATACACTACTGTACGAAGGTTTAGAATCGCAACGATTAACCTTCGGAAGTCTAATGGTTTACGACTAACGTGGGAGACAAATTCAGAGTCACTTTGACGAATAACAGAATGTTTATTGCAAACTTGTTAAAAATTAATGGAAGTTTCCAGTAATTCGAAGACTTGAAATTTGATAACTTAAACATTGAAACATTTGGATATCTAAAAATATGACGATCCAGAGGCGTAGAAGTCCAAAATCTTAAACAGTCAAGGGCTTAGTAATTTTAGAGGCCTGAAAATCGAAATGTTTGGCAATTCAAAGGCATAGAAATCTAAAACTTTCATAATTTAAAGACTTGGTAATTTGAATGGCTTGAAATTTGAAAAGCTTGTAAATCCAAATACCTGATAATTTAAAGGCGTGGAAATACAAAACAGACCGTCCGAGGGTTAAAGTGACTCTACCTTTTTCGGACGAGGGTTAAGATAAATGATTGAGGGACGCAATGATTAAAACGAATTTAGAATCATGCTGTCAACCATTTGCACTTCGAGAGGCGACTCTCGCTCACCAATTAGTTTTACACGAAATAATCGAGATTTTTAATATATTGAGTGATGTAGTTAGTCGAATACAAATCTTCGTAGATTTCAAAACGAATTATTAAACCTAAGATTGAAAAAAGCTATTTTGTAGAGCTTCCACATAAAAAGACGGTTTGATAGCAGTGACAACGTTTGCTCAGAAATAAAGATGATAATAATATAAATGAGTTACGAATCTTTATGCAAATTTATACTTTTACTAACGAAATTAAAACAGTGGAATCTAAATAGAGGGTTGCTTCATCCTTGAAATATAATAATTTGTATGTTACTTTGAATATTCTTGTATATGTTTAGATCCAACGTGCATTCTGCCTTTTTCCACATTTACATTTTGCATAAATGCATTAAAAATTCGCAGTCTAAGTATAAGTTAAGTATTTGACTCCAGTGAAACAAGCAACGGTATTTGAGGCAGTAGTTAAACGATTGATTCAAAAAATCGAAAAATCAAAATAATAGAAATTAAAAGTTAAACTGAGCTTGATACTACGACGAAACATTATAGAACTTGAAATTCAATATTAAATTTGGTGCAATACAAAATATATTAGATACTGAAATGCTTAGATAGATATAGAACAGTTAGGGTAGATGTCCCAATTACTGTCAGTGTTCATATAAACGACACTTTAATTATATTATTTAATAAAATTTAAAATATTGTGCTTTAAATGTACCTTTTTACGTTAATTACGCTATTGATTTTCCGTTGAAACATATATAAACAGCGTTGCTTTTATATATATTCAATATCTTAAAGACATTATACACGTGAATACAGAATTAGGTTTTTCAATCAAGATATAACATGAGTGATAAAAACGACAAGTGCGGAATAACGCAAGTTGAGCGGACGTAAGTAGATATATCATTGTATAATGGTTTTCTCCAAATAGAAAAACATAATAAATGAACCTTCGCGGAAAAAACCGATTAATAGGCTTCCGGTCGATAAACATTGTCATCGAAAAGCATACTAATAGGTTTCTGGTAAGTAAAGTGTTAAGAAAACTTTCAGTAAAAAAAAAGATACAACAAAGGAGATTGGTATTAATATTTGTAATATTAATTTTGCATTGTTAGGAAAAACTAATGGGTAATTCGATAATGGTTTAATCAAAACGTAATTCTAAACAACCAGCAGTATATTTTCGTTGTAACACGATGTTGAATTACGTGTAAAATTTAATAATATTTTAATTATGCTTGCAATTTAATAATATTTTAATATTTAATATTGTAATTGTACACATACGTGTATTCATGCACTAAAGAATACTTTAATGCTATAATTCAGTACTTCTAACTTTATAATTATATTTATAAACTCACATTTACATTACTCTTGTTTCAGTAATTTCTATATCTTATTTCTATTAATGACTTTTTGTACCTCGATTATATTCCGTTATATTATACTTATATAAAACCACGTATGTAAATATATTAAAAACGAACTGTGTAGATTCTTCCAATAAAAGTATTAATGACTGTCAATTTTTTTGTTTTTTTTAATTTTAGATGCTAATATTGTAATCTCTATACTACTTCAATTACGATTTTTATTCAAGCTAATTTATTAGAAATTAATAATATACAATTTGTTATCGGATGCATTGATTAGTGCGATTTCTATTTTCATCTTGCTTGTTAAAGTAATTTTCATACCACAGTGAAATCCGGTTATTATAATCACGGATAATGTTATCATGAGGCCATTGCATTCATATTCGGTCTGTCCCAAAACACTATACATAAAATTGATTAAAAGTAATCTGCTTATTATAACCAAACTTCGGTTACTGTTATCATGTGTGACAATTACATTTGGAGACAAACGATAAGAATTCTTAACAAATTCGTACTAAATAAACCTTTTCTTTAAAACTTACTTGTAACCGAATATAACAATCTGAATGTTCTTAAACAAGATATTATATCCATTAAACTATGTACAAATGTGACAACTGGACTGCGCATGTTCATACAAATTCATATCTCCTTAAATAAAATTGAAAGGTTGTACTTTAATAGAGATTTGTTTAATTCTCTAAATTTTGTACGTTGTACTTTATTTTAAATATTTTGAATATTTCTATGCATCGTATGGAATTCATTCTTTCTTGCAAATTTAAATTTGCCATAAGTGCATCAAGTTTCGCAGTCTAGTCATAACTCTGCAATAAAATGAGTTCAATAATGAACATTTTTTATCCTCCGCGTAATGTTATCAGTTGGCTATTCTTATAAAAATTGCAAGTCCCAAAGTGATCATTATAAGCAGGTTTCTCTGTAGTTTTACTAATGGCCTTTTCGATTTTTCTAACAAACAATAGGGTTTCAAGTTAATAGAGAAATTGATCTCTGCTTAGGAGAAGGTCGGTAAGTCATGTGTATTTATGAAATACAGGCCTTGTGTAGATTGCACATTGTGAGGTGGGTTTGACAGGTCGGGATTGAGTTGGGTTTTGAGTGATAAAAGGTGAAGAACCTTTATAGAGTATGGGAACATCCTATCGATCATATGACAATGATTGCAAATAATATGAGAGAACGGCGATCAATAAATACACCTAAATTAATGATATATATTTTATAAGCTATGGGAATTATTTTATAGCAATTTGTGATTGCCTTCTCTCTTACAACTCGTTCAGATGATACCGTTTTTTGTTCGATTCTATCAATTTCTAAACATCTTCTTTCTTTAAAAGAAGAAAATCTGCTACCAGAAGTAATAGAAAAGATAATGATTAAAAGGGAGAATAATTTACGAGGATCATTTAAAACGATCGTAGCTTAAAAATAAAAACTCCTTCGAAAAAATATAATGTCCTTCGACTCCAATACACTTCATCCAGTAATGCTCTCATACTTTTATGTCATCTCTCAAATCCGTTTCTCGAATATCGTCAAAATAGCTATTTACTGTAGCTATCAATTCATCATCTGACAAAAATCGTTGACGACCAAGAAATTTTTCCAATTTTGCGAATAGATGGAAATCTAACGGAGCCAAATCTAGTGAATAAGCAGAGTGGGGAAATAAAATTTTCATCGATGTTAAGCCTTTCTTAACGAAATCTTAATTACAGCATGATGTTCAATGTTATTCATTTCACGGAGGGAAGCGAGATAGCTTTTTTAGATTAAATTTTCCGATAAACGACACGATGGATCAACATAAGACTTATAGGTTACACCTAAAATACGTGTAACTTCAAGATGTATAAACAAAATTTGAATAAAAGCATCAATTGTGCGTGAGGCCGCGAACTTTTCAAATGTCCCTCGACCTAATACGTTAATAATAAATAAAAAAACGCTTCTGGATATGTAATAACTAAAAAATATCGTATTTATACTAATACTAATACATTTGTATTTTGTCAATAGTTTTTTTAATTTTTCTTTTAATATCTAACAGTTTCGCACTAACTTGAATTATTTATATACGTCGTATTTAATCGTAGCATGTACTAAAAATTGAATATAATATAAGAAATATGATATACTTTGCAAAGGTACAGTCGCTAACGAATGTATTCGAACGTTATATTATAAGGAAATTCTCGTAACCTGCAAGTTAGAATTTAATAAGAATTTGTGTGCATGTAGAGCATAATAGTGCATATATGGAGCAATTTTTTTTTCACAGGAAATTTCTTTAAAAAGATGAAATCATGTCTTGAAGGTTCCAAAGTTTTTCATTCTTTAACAAGGTCCCAAGAGTTGAACATTTTTTGTATGAAATTTCGCACTATTACGAAGTTGTATTTTAAAACTCGAAGAGTAAATGGTACTGTAAAGGCTGATTTCAGCTGATTTCATAGAATTTGTGGCGACCCTCCTGTACCTATCACCAGAGGGACATAACACGAAATAGGATTTTCTCGCAAGTGCTCACTCCAACTACCTCGTCTATATACTTTAAAGTAGAGAACCTTATTTTATTGAGAAAACTTCAAAGAATACGATAATATATTTTTCGGATTTTTAAAATCGCTACTTTGAACCTTAATTCGCAAAAGAAAAGTTTGTTTATAATTTGCGTTATTAAAAACAAACTTCTTCAATTTAAAAGAAACGTATCTGAATAGGCCTTACCTTCACGATTAAATGAAAAAAAGAATGAAGTTCCTATCTTTAGTAATGTCGGAGATAAAAATACTTTCATGAAAGTACTAAGGTAGGACTATTAGGTAGCCTTACTAATAAGTCCACGAGCAGGCCTAGAACGAAACGCACAATCTTACATTTCCTATTCAATCCCCTTTCAACAGCATCACTTCAGATTAAAAAGATAACAATCACTTTCATTTTCTTTATAAACTCTCAATGAATGCGAGATAGACTCAAAATTTACCTACAAAAAAAGGTTCAGCTTTTAGTGCTCTACTATTCTACTGCGAAAAAAGTTCAAGAAAGAATTGTATTAAAAAAAATGAAAAGATGTTGAATTTTCACAGCTTGATTTCATTCCCGTAAGGATGTTTCTTGGCGACAAAAAGAATTATTTCCTATGCAGCCCAGTGTATTTTACATGCAAACAAACTATCATTAATCCTTTCGCTACCGGCGCATTTAAACTAAAAGCTGAAAGCGTAGATAATTATAATGTTTATTAATATAAATATGATATAGGTATAAATATTTGGATGTACTACACAATTAATGTATTGCAATATTGACGTACGAATGATTCCAGAAATTATATTGTGTTATAGAAAAAATATACGTATACTTTTAACAGATACTCGTCCAATTCTTGAAGACGTATATGTATATACACGTCCATGGTAGCGAAAGTGTTAAAGCCAGGCTTATAGGTTAAAGGAATTTCGTTATGATACAGGACTCAAAGTTCCTTCATTAGTCACTGTACATAAAATAAGTACAAAAGAAATCAATTTTCTGTAACTTAAATAATTAGTTGAACCCTTTTTATTAATCTTTAATCTCTATGTACAAAAATTCCACGTAGAATAGTAGACTTTCAATTTCTTTATCATTCACAAAATAAAGAATTATGAAAAATGAATATTTGTTAATATTAATATGGTAATATTATAATATTCTATGTTGAGTAATTTTTGCTTAATTTTTCTTAAAATATTAATGAGTAAAATAGTTCAGTTCTTGTGTCACGAAATTAAAAATAACGGAAATTTAATATTTGTGAAAGAACGTATGTGCCCTATTTGTTGATTCACATTCTGTAAGGTATAAGAAAGGCTTTCTCCATAATTTATTTCTATCTAGATAGGCAGTCTAAGGTACTATAGATGTATTATTATCGATGACAGCACCTTCATTAATGGTTTCACCAACCGTAAAGCCGCGAAACCACTTCCTGATGTTTCGCAAACCAAACGTGGCATTGTAACGAAATGTTATACGTACTATATTATAACACATTGTGTACCCAATGTCAGATAGTTTATAAACTACGCAAGATACGTGCACAGCAAATATTATACAAAGGAAGTAACATTGGAAATTTTCCACACTGCACGGCTAAAGTATTTACATTCTTCTTTTTGTAACGTATCCAAATACTTTTGTGAAATAAAATCTCAATTTGCTTTGATTTTCTGAGTTTTACAAAATAAACTGAATAAAATTGAGATTTTGTTTCTCAAAATTATTTGGGTATATTACAAAAAGTCTCGAAATTAAGATAATATTTTTTCTCATGGGTATAATCACGTGTACGGAAGAAAGTTGACTGTGTAATTGCTAAGAAACAAAAAAATAATTGGCAAAATGATAAAGTTGCCTCAAAGGCGACGAATAATTAACGCCAATCATTAACAAAAAGTAGTTTTGATGGTTTTTTTTGCTGGAATCATATTACAAGCAAAGATTGTATGCAGTCAGGTACTAAACTTTCATAAAAAATTGTTATCCTATTTTCTAAACTGAAATTTATGTGATGTCCGAATATTTTTGAGACCCGCAATTTAGTCATTTCTTCGTTTTTCTTCCATTATTTACGCAATCGAATGTAATAAATAAAATGTGTTTGCATTTTTATTATCTAGTAACGACACTCTATCATAGCGTACTACATTTCTTTAGTTCCTTGTATATTTAGTTAAAGTATAGAACATAAATGTCAAATCTATATTGGTGTTCGAATATTTTTGTGACTGACTGTATATACACCTTTCGTAAATATTGATAGATATTTAGAGTGTACATATACGCATTTCGCAATAAAAGGGTTAATTAGAAGACTCGACATAGAAATGAACTTTGAAAATGAACCTTATGTTCGTTTAAAAGATGTAAAAGAAAACAAGAGCTAAGAATTTTAATTAAATCTGGTGCTCGTCAAAGTCTAAAAGATGTTGTACACAAATCACGAATGTATTTTTAAATTAATGAATAATTAGAAAATGTTGAGGTACGTAAACTAGGAGAGACCGGGACATAGTGAACCTTGGGGCAAACTTTGCAAGAAAATTATTTAGAAAATTAAAATTTATACAAAACAAGACGATATAGTAAATTTATTTATAATCACAATGGTAATTCTATACTTTAAATTATAATAATACTTCTATTCGATAATTTGTTGTAAAATATGCCAGCAGAAATATCGTACCTAAAAAGCTTTGGAATATACAAACCTTAAATCAAATCATGTTTAATCATATTATCTGAGATTGGTGTTATTAACGGAACATGAATGTTACTAATATTTTTTTAAACATATAAAGAATCAAAATCACGAAAGGAAAAAGCTCTATTGTCCGAAAGTTCCCTTATCCGAACACTTATGTCTCCCAATTAATTAGGATAATCGAGGTTCCACTATATGTTAATACACACGTAGAGTATAATTAATTCCATGACATACAGTATAATGTAATATAGTTTGTTTATCAACAGAAAAACATTTTAAATACGACATTTAAAACATTGAAAATATCTTAATTTCTTAAAATGCGGGATAATGGGGACAAATTGTATAAAATGCGAGATATCTTCGAGTCTTGTGATTATGCGTGTGCAGCTGTATATAAAAGTGACTGAATTCAGTGCTTTTAATGTTTTGGATGGTTACGCGAAACATGTGTCATGTACATCAATAAGTGTAAGAAGTGTGGTAAACTACATAAAAGGAATGGAAAAAGCAGAAGATCGAAGAAATAAATGATTACATAACTGTGGGAAATATTTGACTGTTGCGTCTGTTTAATGTTCTCCAACTATCGCACTGTCAAACTATTGTTTACCCCATTTTTGCCCTATATAAATATATTTTCTTTAATAGTTTCTTCTTTTTGAAGTTCAAAGTCCTATGATTCTTTAAGATGTTTTTAAATATAAACCAGCACAATTGTTACCTCATATTACCCACATTCCTCGCAGAACACTGGAGCAAATTCACCGAGAAATGGCGTAGATACTATTGAACTCCATTACAAAGTTATCGTCACTTCTCTAATGTTTCTCAAAGGGAGACGTCCCACCGAATCCGCTTTAGAATTCGGGATGCTTCCATCTGTGAGAGTTATTAGACTGCTTGAACGAGCTCTCATGAGTGATCTTACGTGTCCAAATTCTATAGTTCCCTTTATGTCTACGTTGCATCCATGAAAATCCTATGAAAGGAACATATTGAAAATCACCGTACATTATGTGTCATCAATCTCTCTATGGGCGCTTACCAACCAGCATAAAATTGTTTTTCACGGTGTTCCGTCCTTAAGACGGATTTTTAAGTTCAATAGATATATTTATATTCGGAAACTAACAGGATTATCCCATCCTCGATAATCGTATTAGCTTATTGCTATAAGCTCGAATATCACTTCCTTTCAAATATAAGGACAATACACGCTGTCGACGACGCGAACTGTAAGCACCTCATTAAGGTCTTGTTCCGTGTTTGTCGACATACAGCTGTAAAGTCATTTCCTTGCCTTTCTGGACAATGAGGCATCGTGCACCTCAATTCCAGCTTACCTGCCCAACATCGGGCCCTCGCATCCCCTTCTCCGCGCACCCCTTCTACCTACGCATCATCGCGCTTTCCCACTCCTACACTCGTGGGGGGCTGGTTCCAATTTTTGACCAGCCAATCATGAAATCCCTCAAAATTTCCATTTCCAATTTCCTTCAACCAATCACCTTCCCACCTTGGGTTTCCGAACAGTATAAATATTAGAGTCACGCGCATTTCAAACAGATTCTATACAAGATTCCATACAAGATTCCATATACGATTCCTTATACAATCAGTATATAGTGCAAATCCTACCAACCTTCAAGCAACTTCCAAAGGATCGATTCGACCCAACTAGCTGGCCATCGAAACTGCGGAGTGGAACACTTCGAACTATACATTCCAATACCGATCAATCGAAACGTTCATCGGTCACACTACATGTACAAATCATCATTTATAGTATAAAGATATTGTAAATACTGTAAATACATCAGCTTTAATATGAACTAGTTGTACACCATTAATTTGCAGTGCAACGTACCCTAACATCGTCGCGTCGCGTAATCGGCCTTACAACCCGAGAGATTCGTTCAGAATCACGGTGTGCGGTACATAACACACGGTATGCGCAATATGTAAATTGTGTTACTTTATTGATTATATATCGAAATCGAGCAGAGGAATAGCTTAACAAAATTTTATTAAAAAATTTCTCGTAAATGATTCTGTACAAAATATTTCAAACCAAGAATGATGTAAACAGTGTGAATATAAGAAAATGAAAAATATATCATTGATGTCAGTGTAGAAAAATATTTGTAACAATAAACCGATATACAGGGTGCCGCATATTAGTCTTTCCACATGAGAACTTTCCAATCTACTTATTATTTAAAAAAATATTTCGGATAAAAGTTAAACAGTTTCAAGAAAAACATACCATGGTATAATTAAATTTTTTATAGGTGGATGCCGAAAACACATGCGGTATATTTTAGTATATTATAGTTACATATTTTTTAATACAGTATTCAATCTGGCATAACTATTCCCTTAAAATAGTATTAAAGCATTTATACCAAAAAATAATTAATCTGGAAAATATTTTATGTTACAGATTATGAATGGAAAGAGTAAAATAGGACGCATATTTTGGTCCGATAAGTAATAAGAAATACGTGGAAACAAAGTTAAGTAATATGTACAATATTTTCCGGGATACTATGAATACAAGATTTACGTTTCAAGTTTCAAAATCTGATCATTTAATGAAAATAGTATTATTGAAAAAAATGGAACGTTTATACAATTATAGCCTGACGGAAAAATGTTTTGAACAAAAGTTATTCAGTAGGTACTCTGATGGGAATGATTTGCAATACTAAAAATTCCGAAAATTCCTTTTATTTGATAAAAAATGAGGTCATCTAGACTTCTTTAAATAGCACCATGTACTTTTGATACATACTATATGAGTAATATCTTTGATATATATGTATATATATATATATATATGTATATATATATATATATTCATGAAATTAAATTTTCTGAAAAGGAGAACTCTTGTACTAAAATTCCATTCACATCTCATTTTGCGCAAAAGAACCATTCATTTCCGAGATACGTATCTTTGTCCCATATTTTAGGACATCCTTTATAATCCTTTTTACATGCAGCTGTGGTATTTTACGTTTTATAAACCCGAAATCACTACAGTGAAAGGACGAAGTAAAACGAGATTTTCAGGGGAAATAATAAACTCTGGTATTCATATAAAAAGTTAATATTAAACTAAAATAAATTAAATTCAAAATCGAGTAGGAAAGAATTGCAGAATATTTATTCCTTAGTTAATTAATATTTAAAATTTTTTAACTTTTAAAGAGGTATTTAAAAATTACTATTCTAGTATTTGTATAATAATTTATATAAACTCAATTCGCAAAAATTCGCATATTTGCTGCAAAACTCATTTCATATTTTTAAATTACACACGAGATTTGTATATATTTTTAGCGAATACCTTTTCCTCGAATGAAACTTGTTCCTTGGAATAAGAAACAGTCGAAAGATCAATAAAATGTAGAGCATAAAAAGGAATAGAGAGATCAATAAAACGCGGGGATCAATGAAACGTGAAATTGGAAGATGAATAATTGCACCACTTAGTCTTCATTTTTCTCTTCTCGAGTTCTTGGAACGAGGGTTACAAATATCAACGGTGAATTAAAAACCGTTTCAGTCAAGAAAACTACCAGAGAGTAAAAGTGTTTTGGAAAAATTGAATCGGTATTATGTATCTAAAAGTATCTCTTTAGTAGAGAAAATAATAGAAAACGTAAGATACAGTTGTGTCGATTTGTCCGCACCGTATTTTGTCTACAAATGAAAACAATAAAGCCAAAAACAGAAAGTAATAGAGGTAAATGGTTGCTAACAGTGTGAAACAATTCAAGAATTTAGTGTAAAAACTGGTCAGTTCTGCTATTTGAAATTCGACAGAGTCAACAGAAAAATTCTGGAATCAGTTGGTTTTTGCATCGAAAAGCACTTAAAAATTGCTTAATCATTATCAATTATCTAAACCGTCCATTTTTTACATAAAATGATGCGGAATGCGATACAATTAAAATTGGATTGAAAAATCAATTTTGGGATTCAAAACTCTGAATTGCAGTTAAACAGTTCCTGCATTAAATTTTTCAATTTCGAGATTGAAAATCAATCGGAAATAATTCACTAAATCCGAAAAGAAGAAATGATGAAAACAATTGAAGGAACATAAATGAAGAGAAATTCAAGTGGACCATTAAAGTGAATGGAATAATCTAATTGTAAGACAAAATCTGCCATGCTAAATGAGTAATAGTTCCCGTAGAAAATACAATGAAATCTGAAATTCACAAGTAATTATAAATATAAAATTAGGTGTACCTAATTGTACACGCTAGATAGAAAAATAAGATTAGGAAAAATATTAAAAAGTTCAGTGGAAATGATTTCTTGCAGATACCAGTCACTAAAAATAGTTTATTAGATTACTGTCTTTGTAATGTTTGATGGGAAAAGACGCTGCTTGAATTCTGAATTAATGAAACAAGTCTTTTAAGATTTATGGACGAAGTTTTTAGAGAGTCACGTCAATATAAAGTAGACTTTAATTATACAGCAGACATAATAATGCTGGAAAAAGTAGCGAAAATGTGTTTAAAAGATTATACTTTCGATACAATTGGCTTCTTCTCTTGGAAAAATATTTTAGGTTGGAGAGAAATACGAAACAGTGATTTACATGTATAATTTCGCACTACAATTTTCAAGTCGAAAATTTTCGCTCAAAGTTATAGAATTCTTCCAGAGAAAGGAGGGTATAATTACGTCGAACATACTTTAAAACGACGTGGCGGGGTTAAGATTGCAGCAACAAACGCATTAATAATTAATTGAAACAAATGTGAACTTTTGCAAACGCGTATTAAATATTTAGACATGAAACTGAAAATGGGAACGTACAACTGAATAGTTGCAAAACTTATGCTATTGAAAAATCTTTCAATAGGAAAAATATAGAACAAGAACAGAATCTATTAGAATTACTAACCGATTACTTTCGTAAGTTGAGTAAACATTATTAAAAATTGTACGATATTTGTCTGACTTAATTGAATGAAATTAAATAGTTTCTTTATGATGCACTTTTAACTCTAAAATCCATTATTTGCAAATACGGTAAATACTAATGTCAATGTCAATTCACAATTCAAGCATTGTAACTGAAGTACAGTAGAACCTCCACTATATGAACACCCATTATGTGAACCTTTCATTATATGAACGCTCTATTAATTGAACGTTCTATTACGTGAACAGCATTCCTATTACAGTACTGTAATAAACAGTGCTAATTACTTGCCATTGTAGGACAAAGTTTATCAGAATGATTCAGTTTGAAAGTGGCATACTTTTTTAAAAATACCTTAAATAACAGCTCAGAAGTGAATAGCTAAAATGAAATCAGTGATAGCAGTGACGAAGATATATGTATATATACCACTTCACTTCGAAGCATTTTAAGTAATGGAAACAGGCCTTAGATGGTTTAAGGCTCAAAAGGGATGCAATACTGTAGAGTTATTTGTATTAAAGGAATGATGTGATGTGGCTGCCAAAAAGGTTTGGGATTTATAAGTTTGATATCTTTGATTTTATTAAAAAAGAAAGAAAGATTGAAAAATAAACACGCATAACATTTGATCCCATGCATTGCTAACATTATAATTGTCATTTTTTGAATCTACACATAAAATTCTACCAGATTATGTAAAAAAATCCTAATAATTTTCGACGCGGTGAAATTAAGTTTGACTAATATGAGTTCTTATAGCCTACAAAATAAAGCGAAATCGACATTTTTGTACGTAAACTTCCGTCATTACCTTGATGTGTAGAATTCACCTGCCAAGTATTTTTCATATTTTTTGAAACACACATTATAAATATAGCATCTGTCCCTTTTCGCTTGAAGCTTTCCATTAGAGTATTATTTAATTTAATCCAAACCGTCGTATATGGTCATTAATATTTATATACTCGGGATATTTATCATAAACGAAGCGATTTAAATCATCACCTACAACCATACAACGCCCACTATCACCCACTAATACACATCAATGTGCACATAAAGCTTATCAAACCGCATCTAATGAAATTGCCTCCGCGATCGGTTCACCGAAACCTCGTTTATCTTCAGTATCAGACATTTCAACTTTACTAATCTAGCGAAGTGAGATAATCGACTTAAAGTCAATAAAATTAATAAATCTTAGCCCAACCTAACCAGTCAGCTAGCTCAAAGCTACCAACTGAAAACTCTCTCCTTCTAATTGCTTCACTTACAAAAATAAATCAATAAACGAAGCTCAAATTTAATGTGCAAATACATTGGCTATTAAAAATATCGGCACTCATGCTTTCCAACAAAACTTTTTTTGATTAGCTACAACATTTTATTTGTATCACATTAAATTTTTATAAACGCATGAAAATACTGTTAAACAAGAAAAAAATGACCACTATTAAACTTAATTAACCAGTACGCAAATACCAAAGTGAATACAATAGTGTGCCAATAGTTTTTATAGCCGCTGTAACTGTTCGTTCCTATTAATTTCAGCTCAACTTGGTCGTTTAATGGGCGATTTCCACTTCAAAGGACTCAAAGCATCAACAGCAGGCACCAAAAGCAACCACTGCGGGGTTCAAAGTAATTCTGTTGGTTCGACGTTGAACAGATTGGCGTACACGTTTTTTTAATTCTTCGTTTCGCTGTTTCGTTGTTTTTTAACCTTCGCCAATGCAAGTGGATTGAATTTATAAGAAGCATAAAAATATTCTGCCACTTTTTACGCCCGGAAAAATTAATCTCTACTTCTTTCTGGTGCACGCGAAATGTTTCGCTTTCTGGTTGTTGCGCTTATTAAATAGAATTCGTGATATAAAATATATTTTTTTCTGCGATTGTACAGTGTACCCGGATTTAATATATCGTTCCAATTAAAGTAATTTTAAAGTTAGGAATTTTTAAAGTAAACTTTTACGTAAAAGTACAATTTTATCTGTTTTCATCTGGTTTATCGAACATTCTTCTGGTTGAAAACTAAAGTTATGATTTTTAGCCATTTTACTACTACTAGTGACTTCTTTGGTATTTGTAAATTGTCATATTCACTTTAAATGATACAAGTCTATGAAACGCATTTCTGTTTGACCCTATGTAATTCAATATTCTGATGACTTTTCAATCTTCTTTGAATGAAAGACAAGAAGTGTCGCAACTTACAATATCATCTCCATTTTGGTTTTGTATTTGCTGTATGAAAAAAATTAGAAAAGGCGATTTTTGGTTAATTTTGCATTGTGAGAAATTCTCATTTTTAGTATATCTCAATTCAATATTTAAAGTATGTTTTAATATACAAGGGAATATTTACAAGTATTCAATATGCAAAATAATAAAATAATTTGAAAAAAGTATTGGAACAGGTTCGAATAACTATACAAAGAAAACGTTCGCGTGAGGGTCCAAATACAGTGTTGGAAGTTGAAATTAAAACAATGAATGTATACTATTCAATTTTTAAGACGAGTACAATTCTGTTTAAGAAAAACAATAAATATAACTTTAAAAGACTGCTTCAATTTTGAAGCACATAGGATCACGTAATGCACTGCGCGAAACCATTTAATCACACCTCTTATAACTCTTTTCTACCTTTTACTGTTTTAAAGTTTTAATTCGAACCAATTTTGTAGAGTAGCATGAATATTATAAGATTTATACGGATTATTCGTTCTACGCGATTTTCTTCCGTGTAGAATGAATCGACTAGTATGAGAAGAATACTCAAGAAAAAACACGATATAAGTTATAAAAAGGTATATTTCACGTATTATCGCAAAGAAATCTTAATAAAAGTTCATAAAAATCACAACATCTTGTTCGTTGTCGGTGCCTGAACTATAGGTAATGTGAAACCTTCAGCCTTCTATTTTTAACTGACACAAAGTTTTCAAATTTTTATTTGGAAGTATTGCTTCGATTTTCTTATTTAGAGAAAAGAAAGAAAAAAGGAGTAAAATTCGATCGCATAAATTGAAACCAGGTATAAAAAAAGAGAAACTCGTGTAGTAAATAAAATGCCGCGTAAATCAAGGGCTGGGTGTTAATACTCGTGGTTGATCTGATGACCATTCGAGTCTTGGTTGGGTGCTTGCACGTATGTGCCGACTATTCGTATTTTTGCTCGAAGGACCACCCTCACGTTCGAGGAAATGAACAACGAAAACTTGTTGGGTTTCTAGCGTAAATGGCGTTGCTGATGCTGACGTGTTCCCTTCGGCGGTGTGGACAAGACTCTTCGCTTTTTTCCCCGCGTATCTCTCCCAGCTCTCCCTTGGAATTGCAATTACTCGCTGATTGGCTCATTCCAAATTTTGGAAAGATCTAATCAGCGAGCCTAACTAAATCTGGCACCCCTTCCCTTACGCCCTTAGCGCGTTTCTTTGGACAGGAGTATCGCGGTATTTTCCAAGGAAGAGAGGGGGCGAAGCGCTAGAACGCGGCGGAGGTGGACGGCACATCTGGTCAACACCTGAATCGGTTTCCTTACCCTTGCATCGAGCGCGGAAACTGTTAGGTGACCGAGGGTCGTAGTTGACTGCTCGAGCCTTGAGGGTTTACAACAGGGTAATTGCTATTAAGAAATGGACGTGAAATATGCGGAATTAACTAAAGCTATATACATTCTGTGAACAATACCGGACCGTACCATCGGGCGAGTGTCCTCCAGATGGTAGAAAACTATGTTAAGGAATTTTTAAACATGAGGGATTCCTAAGCCCTGTCGTAAACCTCATCCAAGCGACTGGCTCGAACACTGGGTGTATTAAAATGATAGACCGAAGTACAATAATTCTATATTGAAAATATCTTGTTATGCTGTTCGTCTACTTCTCCATGAAATTTAAATAACTCAAAAAATTCAGATGAAATTAAATAAAACAGCATAGGAGTGCGCTTCAAAATTTGTTTATGATGCTTACATATTTTAGCACATATGTAGTACATTCTAATGTAGCGTGGGTATAATAAAGAGATTGGTGGTTGCGCGACGCGATCGCATAACTTTTAAACTCGATGCGATGCACGCTGAACGTTCGGTCAAATATCGGCAAATATTTCAATTAGTTGCACGAACGCCGATATCCGATATCGACTTCGTCCCTACTATTACGGCTTCGTAAATTTTACAACAAATCGAATAGTTCGCAGCGAGTTTTCGCCTGTAGCCATATTGGAAAGCTGCTGCACAGAAGATCTGCATATGATTTGATTAAACTCCAGAAATCCATGAATATCATAGAAAAGGATAAATAAGAATACTTTAAACTTATGTTGAAAAATAAAATCAGGAAAGGCACTGGCCGTTAAATAGAAGTGTATGTTTAGAATGAATTTAGGAAATTTAGGAAATTTAGAAAATTTATGAAAATATTGTGACAGATAAGCAAAACTAAAACTGTAGAATAAAATTCTAAAATAAATAATTTGTAGTAGATATATATTTTTAATTTTACATGGGACAAAGTTTCCTATGCAGCGTGATTTATACAATTGCAGTAAATCTCATATTTTTAGTTATTGCAATTAGAAAACAGAGTTAAAGGATCAAGACGAATTGTTCAAAAAGAACTATATTTACAGAGCTATATTCTTCTCGGTATTGCAACAATATATGTACATTTTACAGGTGCATAACTGTTTTCAACAAAAACGCATATACTTTTCTTCATTAATCAAATCCTCTTGTTATTTTGTGTGAAGAAGTATTCAGTTGAAATGTTCGAAAAATTAATATTACTGAAATATGTTAAGTAGGTGAATATCTTTACCAGAAATGAATCATCTGAGTTTGTTCTGTATAAATTAAATGTCTAAATTATTTATATATTTGAACGCTACGATTTGCGATTGTATTACAATAAGTTATTATCGACTGTGAGGGAGCAAATATTTCCAAGTGTATTTCTACATTTGTCATAAAAGCAATGAAAATGTAGTACGAAATATTTATAGCGGTATCATGAAGCATTTAAGGATCGTCTTTAATAAAGATATTTGCTCAAACTGAACGCGAAATTGTTAATCCTAGAATGAATAACTGATAAACGTAGGTAATATGGAACAGCACGTAATATGAAAGTTTGTAAAATCTCGATAACTAAAATGTGAGTTTTACCCACAATTGTATATATGAATTCTTTACGAACAATAACGAATCATATTGACAATTAAGTTTCAATAGAGCATCCGTTATTGAATGCGAAACATTTATCTTCTCTATGGTACGCAAAAATTTCTGAAAGACGAATCAAATAATTAAATATTTTAGTAATGGTAAGTTAATGCGTTAAGTGCCACATGATATACCAGCAGGTCGCGTGATATTTTAACCTTTATTACTATGTCTGGTCAAGACTTCCGGTCTTGGAGGCAGAAAAACAAGGTGACGGTACAGATAGAAAAAGCAAGAGTGAGCAACGCAAAGGTAAGCCAGAGCAGGGCCCCCAAACTCTATTCTTGTGAACTTGAAGCCGATTTTAATTCTCCCCCCCGTCTACTTGGAGCGCTAGCGGCGCACCTATACATGTATACATTGTATCACCGATACTGACCAAGGTAAGAAATCGTGACGTCACGTTCCCACCATTCACCCGTCAACTCGCAAATTTTATTGAACTTGGTTTGGAGAAGCGTGCATTGGAATTTAATTGAATTTAATCTTGGCGTGTTATCTTGGCGTTTTCTTGCGAAAAGGTGCAACAACAAGAGCAAGAGATGAGAATGAAGTAAGTAATACTCATTATTTTAATAAAAAGACCAAGAATTAAAAAGAATTGTACATGTTCATGTTTTATTTGTTGCAAGATGAAAAACCATTGCAGAGTGCAGGTATGGCTTTACAGACTGCTGACTATTATTATTCAGTAGTATACTGAATCATTTAAAAGATATTTTTATCAATGATTCTTTACAATTACAGAAGGTGCTGTCCAAAGGAGAGATTACCATGCTGTAGCCTGGAAAGGCCACAGAAGTACTCAAGAGTCTTTTAGGAAATTGAAGTTAATATTGTTTGACGGTGTGAGGTGTAAGCAATGTTCAGCAAGAGATAGTTTCTGATACTGTTCATCTTCAGACCCCTGATAAAGCTAGCTGGAATGCTGGCGAAACATTCAGAATTATCTCCTGTTGGGTACGGTTTATACTCCAAAGCTTAAAACAATAATAACTATAATGGACCAGGCCATAAAATGATGTATTTTATTTATTTAAGTTTATTAACGATAAATATTATTTCATAAACTTGGTGTATTTTATATATGTATATAATATTTAATATATGTTACACAAATATTTATTTTGAATTGAAACTGTAAAATATTATTCCAATATATTTAATTAATTTGTTAATAGTGTTTTTCTTTTTCCCACAACATATTTTTATTATAAAATAATTTTTACTTGTAAGTATAAATACTATACAGCACATATATAGGACCATGTTCTTGTGTGCATATTTCACCGACGTTATGTGTATGCATTGGTGGCGCCGCTAGCGCTCCAAGTAGACGGGGGGGAGAACTATATTTGGTTCTGGGCGAAATACGGTAGTTTGGGGGCCCTGAGCCAGAGTGCCAAGTGAAGAACAAGAACAAAGTGAGAGTCTGAAACCAAGAACAAATCAGTGCAGAAAGGGAAAGAACAGAATGAATAAGTTTTTGGAGGTTAAGCAAAGAAAGATGGCCACCAGGGCAGCCAGCACTAACTAAGCTGAAGGTAAACGAGGGGCAAGAGAGTGGCACGCTGGAAAAGTACGTGCTGGCGCATGAACGCGGAACAGTAGCGACATCTGGTGGAAATATAGAGAAAATGGGAGCGAGGACAATGAACGAAATAGCAAGAGATTTGGAAAGGACCCTAGGAGTGCTACAAAAATATAAGGAGGAATTGAAAAAATGGAGAGTGGAGATGAAGGAGGAGAGATAAGCGTGGAGAGAGGAAAAGCGAGAATGGTTTGAGGAAAGGGAGAGGCAAAGACTAAGCTGGGGGGAAGAGAAAGAAAAGAGAGGGAGAAGTGGGAAGAGGAGAAGATACTCAGCAATAGAATAAGAAACCTGAAACTGGAAGAAGCGAAAAAGGAGAAGGAGCGAAGGACGAAAAATGTAGTGATAAGAGAAGTGACGTGAAGGACGAAAACTTAGGACAAGCAGTAAAGAAGTTTATAAAGGAGGAAGTAAAAGTGGAGGTGTACGTGGAAGAAGCTATGAAGATAAAACTAAGAAGAAGTGAAGAGATGGTAGCAGTCGGACTCGGAAGTTGAGAAGAGAAAAGAGAAGTGATGGTGAAGAAAAGAACGTTGAAACAGGGAATATATATCGACGATGATTTAACAATGGAAAAGAGAACGGTAAAGAGGATACTAATGGAAAGGGCAAGAGAAGAAAAAAGAAAAGGTATCACAATGAAAGTAGGCTACCGATAAATAAAAATCGGAGAAACATGGTAATTTTGGAATGAAAGAAAGGAGATACAAGTGGCTAAAAAGCAAGGAAGGGGTGATTGAAATACGGAGACAAGAGACACGAAAAGAGGAGGAATAAGGTTGGGATTCTGGAATACAGCAGGCATGAAGAACAAGGGAGAGGAGGCATGGAAATATCTAGAAGGCTTTGCGATACTGGGCCTGACAGAGACATGGATTGATGAGAAAGACTGGGGAAAATGAGGAAGAAGCTATCGAATAAGTTTAGATGAGAATGTATCCCGGAGATAACAGAAACGAAGAAGGGAAACAGAAACCTCTGTCATAGATTATTCCATGTCGAACGTGGAAACAGAAGAAGAAGTAAGAAGAGTGATAGAAGGGGATAGGGAAGACTCGGACTACCAGCCCATAGAAATGGAAATAAGAGGACCAGAGACAGACGAAGACAGTAAGGTGAAAGATGGGGAAAGAGTGAAGACACTGAAAAGAAGCATATGGACAGAGAGGCAGTGGATCACTATAACAAGCATTGTGTGAATTGGCATAGTAGGGAAGAGCAAACGAACAAACTGTAAGACGAAATCAGAGAAGAAATAAGGGGATGGAGAAAGGAAGAAAGACTGGATACAGTGAAGAGGAAATATTTGAAATGGATATTGAGTCTGGACAAAAACACTCCTAACTATACTCTAACAGAAGAGTGCAAATGTATAGAGATAAGCAGTATGGTAGTGAAGAGGGCCCTAAGTTATGAAGAAAGAGTCAAGAAAGTCGAATAAGAAGCTTGTGAATGAGTGTATAAGGAAAATTGAACAGGAAAAGATAGGGGAAAAGGAAAATAAATGGAAGAAAAATAGGAAGGAACGACTAGCAGGTTTCGGGCTGGAGAAAGGCGTTATGGCCAGAATAAAAAAAGAGAAAGAGAATGACGTGAAGGGGATTGTGCAGTGTGCTATAAAAAGAATAAAAACACAGAGGGGGATGATAGAAAGAGGATGATAGATGAATCAAACTACAACCGGGAGTATAAAAGACTAGTGGTAGAAAATCGGCCGGAATATTTGGTAGGCAACAGAAAGAAGAAAGACAGATGTCTAATTGCGAGATTTAGATGCGGGAACGAACTAAGAGGAAGGCAGTACTAGAGAGAGGAAGAGGAAAGAAGACGTAAAGTTTGCAAAGCGGTAGAAGAAAGTATTACGCATGTACTTAGAGAATGCCAGCAAACTAAGGGAGCCATCGAACCAGAAGAATTTCTAAACGTAAAGAGAGCAGGTCCGGAGACTGTTGTGGCAGCCCTCTTGTATCTGCCACCAAAGGGGCAAACTAAAATAGGACTTTCTCGAAAGTACTCACTGCAACTACCTCGTCCATATATATACTACCTTTAACCTGCCTTCCAATATCCCAACGTCTAAGGCAGGGCCTGCGAGGTAGTCTTACTGATGATGAGCTCACTAGCAGACCCATGACAAAACGCAAACCCTTCCTTTTTCCTTTTCCCCCCCCCCCCCCCCCCCTCCTCAACAGCACCACTTCGCTACGAAGACGATCATGGAGGAAAGACAGTGGAGAAAACAAGAAGTGGAAGGAAAGGAGCGGAACACGGGACTTATGAAACAACGGCCCGCTACGACAGTATATAAGCGTAATATAAATGTAGAATAATCAACATAAGTGTAATTAAGTAGCATAAGAGAAATGTAGTGCAACTGGAAGCCATGCTAAGCCGCAAGGCAAAGAATTATAGTAATAATAATTTACTGGTCAACAAAATTTTGTTTAATTTTTTTTTTTTGAAAAATTATTTTGTTTATTTGTCTTGATTGAGTTGAAGGAAAGTGATGAAATCCACTAGTTCAGAATAGGCACAGGAATAAATAACGCAATTTTCATTGTAATTATAATTCCAGATGAATACAGTAGTGCGTGACACGACGGTGGTTACAAGATAAATGTGAATGTAACCAAATAATATGATATTGAACTGTAAAAGACATTTTCAAGATGTTATACTGAAATTTTAAATGTTGGCACATGAGATGAGAAAAGTAAAATTTAGGTGTGCACTCAACGTGTTAAAAATAATTACTTTTCTATTATTGATTATCAACTATATTTATTTTTGATTGTTCAAAAATAGTTTAGTATTAAAGTTACATTCTTAGTATAATTATTATTTTTCTCTGTCGAAGTATGTGTATACGTGTACACGTATACAGAATGCGTACGAGTTCCATAATGAAATTGCATGGTATTATGTTATACTTTTGCTATTATATGAGCATTATTATTCTTTTAAGAAGTAAAAGAAAATGCTCGGACAGAGAAAACATGAGAAATGCAATATTAGCAGTTCGAGAAAATCAAATGGGTTACCACGCTATATCGAAAAATTATGTGTGTAGTACTTAAAAGATATTTGTTTATTTCTATCTTTCATTTAAGCAAATATTCATTTTTCATAACAATAATAAAGTTATTTGAACTTCCTTTACAGGTATTTTAAATGTTCCATATTCGATATCACTTTTTCGAACAGCTTAATTTCATTTCTGCTGGTTTCTTTTTAACAATTTTAACTCATTCAAATTATTTCACACCTAACCATTTAAACTTTCGTATTTATTAAGGCCCCTATAGACGCTAATGTGTCAGACGCATTAGATTTAAATTAATCATTCACAAAATGCTGCAACCTCAGTATATTATCCAGCGCTGCGAAAGCAAATGACAAAGCCATCGCACATGCATGCATCGATGCAAGCATCAGCGTTTGTAAGCTTTAGTTTCTTCGTCCTAATGCATTGATTCCATTAAGAAAGATAGATTTTTCTATTTCTAGGAAATTTTTAGAATTGCGTGTTCCATATTATCAGTATTTACTCTATTACGAAGTATATAAGAACAGGTATTAGGTCGTCTGAGTTTCTGCTGAATTTTGTACCAAACAAGTATAGTCAAATAAGGATAGTAAAAATACCATAAAATGAAATTGGATTTGTAATGTCAGTCGATCAGTACTTTGAATAAAACTTCTTTAACAAGTTTCAATCCCCTATCCTTACTAACCGTAAACCTAATTTACAGTTTAAGCAGAATTTTTTTGTTCTGTCGGATAAAGAGTTGTAAAGAAAATTAGAATCAGAGGAACACAGTCAGTGGCAAAAGTTTGCGTACACCTTTAAATTTCAAATATCTAAAAAAATATAAAAATTTCGACCATTTTAAAAACTTCAACTTGTCCATTATTTAAAATTGGATACGCACTAAAGCAATCATTATATTCTTTTTTTACTTGTTTATGAAGAAATATACATAAACCAGTAATACAACTTTACGACGGTCTACGTGCGTGTATTAAAATATACAATACTTATTATTATAACTATATTTTGACATTGTTAAACTTTGTAAGGTACCTTTGATGTGTTATAATTTGCTTAGCATTCAAAAACAATTTTAAAGTATTGAGCCCTAATTGTCCAATATCTAAAACGTATTGTAAAAGAGATTATAAACATATTGTAACATGAACTTATTAGACGACCTACGGTGTATATGCAATGTATGCAACTAATTAATAAAATAGTTACAGTTTAACGTTATAAAGTTTTATATTAAACAATTAAAATTTGTTAGTAGTATAGAAAATTATCAAATATATTTCTTAAAAGACTAAAGAATATTGTTGTAGAATTGGAGTAGGTGCAATATTGTCTCCCAACATTATTGCCTCCTTGTGAAAGCGTTAACAATGAAACAAACGCTTGTTCATGGGAATCTCAACGATTTCCTCGTGGATCGAACAGAGTAGGTATATAATATCATAGTAACCTTTGTCGTGATCCATGAAACGCTTACGCGCCCATGCTATCTTCGCTTTGGTAACGTGAATCGATGAATCCGGGATCCAGGAAACGGAACAGGAATTCCTTTTGTAGCTATTCAGACGCAGGGTCGTGTATATCTAGTTTGTGCTAGGAAATGTATGCGCCCACGCGTGCACATACTGTAGACGCAAGGCACGCAGAATATTAGGAATTAGGTCGCCCTGTGCTCTGATGAACCGCGATTCTGAATTAATTATCTGCGCTTTCGCCTATTCGTTAAAATTACGTTCTAATTTAGTTTAAAAAACAGCAAGATAAATGAAATGCAAGCGTTTAGTATAGGGTTCTTTAATATTCATTGTTCAATATTTAAACTGAAAAGTTTTTGGGGAAAGGGGTACACAGGACAAAATAATAAATTGAATAAACTGCATTAGAAGTTTTAGTTTAAAGTTACAGTCAGTTGCAAAAGTCTACGTACACTTCTAAATCTCAAATATTTAAAACATTACAAGAGTTTCTATTATTTTAAGAACACTGATTTATTTTTAATTAATATTAAGGACATTGTCGAAAACTGGTGGTGTTGTTTGTAATCATTTGTAACGAAACGTATGTACATAAAATCAAAATTTAACTCCATAAAAATCTACGTACACACGTGTACTAAAATATACAAAATTAAGTGTTATAACTATACTTATACTTTTTTAGATCCTCTAACGCATCTGAGATGTCCCATAATTTGTTTAATATAAATAGAATTATATTTTGTATACTTTTAGGAGCAATTTTATTCATATAATTAACAATGCTTCTTTTATGAAATGTCTTCTAGGAATTTTTTCTCCTTATAATTTTATATAATTATTATAAATTTTCACTCCATTTTTATTATTCTATACGATATCCTAAAATATGTAAATATTTGAAATTTAGAATTTGTATGTAGATTTTTGTGACTGAATGTACATTTTCACTTAAAATTACATGGACTTTAAAAATCTGTCTTGTTTCCATAAAATATAAGTTTGTCGCTTACAATAGTGGCATATCGAAAATAAATTAATACGTTGCAGCAGCTGTGTGGGATTTTTTTTATATAAAGTAGAAAAGCGTGAGTGTTTCATGAATAATGACTGTCATCGTAACATACTATAAGTTTGCAAAATAAACAAAAATATTATATTGCTACAACTTAGTTAGACGTATTCCCATAGAAAATACAATATTCACAAACATTTCCCTTCGCCACTATTTTAAAATACTTCAACAATTTTAGTCATGGCTAGTCTATAAATTAACTATACACAATTTGACAAGAAATGCCTTGATCTCAACTGGTGAAATATTGAAACGAAATTTATGGAACAGAATTCTAGATATGTGGCGCATAATTAATCCTAAACGGTTAAATTATCTACATATTTCTTACGTAATGAGTAAAGTGACATCATATGGAATACCAGTGATCTTCTAAATAGATTATGATATATGCTTAATTTATTAATTAAGTATAAGTAATATAACCAATAACAAAATTAATTAAACAAACCAATACATAACAATTGGTCATTTCTTCAGTGATTCATCAACTTTATCACTTTCACTTTGAATTCCATAATATTTTCTTCTGCGCCTGCATTTCCTCTCTTGTTGCATTGTACTAGCATTTCAATTCTACCTGTATTAGATTTTTACTTTCTAATGATATTTAAAAAAATAAAATAATTTTTGCATGATATAGCTGAGATAGCAACGTATATGATTTTTTAATAATATATTTTCGAATAATAAATATATACATATTTTCTTTACAATTTAAACAACACTAACACAAATTCATCCTTTTGTGCATTATATTCATCTTTTTGCAAATTAAATACACCTTTTAGTTAATTAAATTCACCCTTTTGCAAATCAAAATCACCCTTTTCAATGATGAACCTCATTGAAGAAGTTTCTTCCAATATTAAATTTCATACAAAGAATATTTTGGCTAATTTGTTAAACCATAAACATTTGATTGATATTACTAACCATTCTAGTGTAACTATTACTTTCGTAGATTGTCATAATTATTGTGTGAATATGTATATGTATACGAAATTACGACGAGCAGCGCCAGAAAAAACATTATAAATGAAGCTCTGTATACTGTTCAAATAAGTATTTTATGTTCATTGTTACAGGCAATTAAATTTTTGATTTCGGAACAATAAATTTACATCGAACTTTATTTGTATCATAACAGTTTAAAAAAACAAATTTGTAAAATGACGTAATTTGCAGACGTATAAATTTGATCTGCAAAAGTGGGACTTTGATTTAAAAAACGGTGAATTTGATTTACAAAAGTGTGAATTTAGAGTGCAAAATCTCTATTACAATGTATCTGACGTCGCCTATGATGCTTACTTCTTTTGGACTACAAATGATTTATTAAAAAAGGAGCTAATAGTCCTATAAATCTTTCGTCCAAGATACTCTTGAGTTAGAGTTTCTTCATTTCTTTATTTATGTTTAATATTTGTGCTGAATTGGTAACTATTTGAAATTCAATGATTGTTGAAGCAGGTAAATTAATCCTTACGTATTACACCTATTAAAACCTGCATCAGTGCATATTAATATCAACAAAATTACATTTCGAAGTATTTTTTATCAGGTCGTCCGGAAATTATGTGCGGTTTTCGCACGGGCTCATAAAAATAATGTAATTTTGCTTAAAATGTGTATTAAAATAACTTCCATTGCCATTTATGCACTTATTCAAACGTGTAACAGGGACATTTATATCTTTGGAATAAAAATCAGGATTTCTAGAATTAATAAACACTTGAAAGATCTTCACGCATTCGTTTTTATTGCGAAAGATTTTCCCTTATAAGAAATAAGCTGAATCTTTAAAAAAATGCTAGTCTTTAGGGATAAAACAGGTGAATCTGCAGGACAGATCAAGTGTTATAACCTAATTCTGTTTATCTTCCGAACCGTTAATTGCAATATCGTGCGTTGTTGTGTAAGAAAATTGTACCTTTCTAATTCAGCGAACTCGGTTGTATCACACGCAACTTTTGGTGCATTTCTTCAAGTTCGTCACAGTAATTTTTTACAGCAATTATTTCACTTGCATTTAACAAATTGTAATGAACAACACTTGCTTCTGACCATCAAACTGTCACCATGATCTTCTTCGGGTGCAACTGCGATTTAGGAAATTGCTTTGGAGCCTCATTGTGATCTAACTATTGTGCAGAATTGTGATGATTATAATACAAAATCCACTTTTCATTGCACGTGACGATTCGTTGAAGAAGTGGCTCATTTTCATTACGTTGGAGGAGTGGAAAACAAATCTCATAGCGACGATCGTTATGGTTCTCGTTCAATTCATACGAAATCCATTTATCAAGCTTTTTCACTTTACCAATTTCTCTCAAGTGGTCAGATAGTGTCGTTTTACTCACAACTAACTCTTGTACAAGATCGCGAATAGTTGTATTCTTTTCAACATATTTCATCAAAATATTATCGATAAGAGGAAGGACGCCTTCGTCTTTTCTTGTTTTCGAGATTTTCATCATCATTACGAAATTCTACAAACCAACTTTACGCTACACGTTCAGTAGTTGCACCCTCATCAAATACACGATTAATATTACGAGCCATTTCTACGGCTTTACGCTCCAAACTCATAGAAAAGTATTGTGCGAATTTACTTCTTCTCCGTGATGACAATAAGGTTAGAAACACAGCAAACGAACGCAAGAAACGAAAACGTTGTACATTTATTATAAAGCCATATCTACATTTTCAAATACTATATAACACAATAAACATTAAATTGAAACATATGGTAAACATGCGCTTTAAATGCGGCTCATCGAAAAACCGCAATTAATTTTCGGACAATCAGAAATCTTTCTTGCTTATAATTTTATATTCTATGAATTTACAAACTATGTTTATTATTGTATAACCTGTTCTAAAATATGTAAATATTTGAAATTTAAAATGTATAGGTCGTTCAGTAAATTTTGCGGATCGCGTATAGATTGCTTTAAGTACGCTGTGCGCATTTTTAACGACAGTTGTTGCTCGTATTTCATATTTTCATTATCTGAATGATTCTGAAAAATAAATATTGTGATTCTTGTTTTTATTTAAAACAAATTTTATTTATCAGTATATATTATTTGTTTATTTAAATTTTAAATGACACCTGAAAAGAGCATACCCGGGATTGCATTTTCTAGGTTTTAAATTAAAACAAGAAAACGACGGCAGAAACAAAATGGTTATTTGAAGAAGCCTACGACGAAGATATTGTATCTGCAGATACTTACGGAAGATGGTTCCAACGTTTTAGATGAAGAGATTCCGACTTAAGCGACGAAAAAACGCAGCGGAAGGCCACCAGCGATGAAAAATAGC
Source organism: Eucera pruinosa (assembly GCA_028830335.1). NCBI lineage: Eukaryota > Metazoa > Arthropoda > Insecta > Hymenoptera > Apidae > Eucera > Eucera pruinosa. The sequence continues at coordinate 2,268,251 of JAMYCR010000015.1, read as the reverse complement.
GGTTTGTTACAGTTGCTGAAAAAAGAACCGGTTAAATCAACCAATAAATTTGCAAAACAGTTTGGGACAAGTAAAATTACCGTTTAGAATCGTTTAAAACAAGTGAGAAAAGTGAAAAGAAGGAAAGAGGTTTTTGTCCGAAAGTGTAATTTCGAGCTGATGTAACATTAGTGTTGCGCTGTTGTGTCGCCATAAGCAAAAACCTTTTTAATTTCAATCATCACTGATGAGGGTTTATTACGATAACCCTCGCTGTAAGAGAAATTGATTAGGTGCGGGTCAACTTGCTGCACACACTGTAAATTTTTTTGCGTTATCTGTAAGAGAAAAGCTTTACTCTATATATACGGTGGCTCGAAAAAGGCGTTTCGCTTTATGAATTTTTGTCTGCGCAGACAGCCTTCGCCGAATGCTGTTCATAGTAACTAATCGAATTAAATGAGGAGTTTGTTGCGTCCCAATACTCATTCATCCATAAGACCCTTCGACGAGTTCAACCGCACCGTTTAAAACCCGAATCTATGATGATCTATCAAACCCCGCACCAATCATAGGCCATACTTATACTTGTAGCGCCCCTGCACCAATAGCCGTTATTCATTTTCCACCATCAATTTTTCGACCAATCAGCTTCACTCTCAGCCCATGCCGAAACTGTATAAATAGCCGCCAGTATTAGACATATAACCAGATAGCGCAGACATTCCGTTTTCATTTTAACGTCAGACATCTCGTTTATCAGACATTTGATTCCACTTTTTCGTTTCAATATCTCAGACATTTCATTTCATATTTTGGGAGACATTTCGTTCCATTTCATTCGGAGACATTTCGCCTTACAGACATTTCGTTCTACAGACATTCCGTTTGCAGACATTTCGTTTTACGTGCTTCCAGACATTTCGTTTAAGACATTTCGTTCCCAGACATTTCGTTCAGATATTTCGTTTTCGGACCCGTCGGCTTCATTGTGTTGTGATATCAGTGACCATCGTGTGACCTTGGATTAATCTTCAGTTCTGTGTCCAGTGTGCTATGCGATTAGCTGCAAACGTTTCACAAAACCAATCGCTGCCGCCTCTTCTTCCACTGCCGTTGGTCAACACCCACGATAAGGTGTAAGAGCGTACCCACTGCCCTGACGGGCGCCACTCGCCCCACAATTACTATGCGGAAGCATGGGATTAGTCGTGCAGTAAAAACCCGGAACTTCAGTGACAGAAGTTCCTCTGAGACAACTCATTCCGTTCCTGAACTATCGGCAGCAAACAGACAACTTATCCCCTCCGCAGCTGGAACAATGACCAACAACTCTACTCTCCTCTAGGGACAACAAGAGAGCCAAGCACGACCCTGCACACTCCAATTCCCCCAAAAAAGCCAAGACTGAAGGCACCAATAACATCCCATCCGTCCTTACATCCGCAATGGACATTGACTCCCGATGTTCACAATCCTTCATAGCTAGCAGTAACCGATTCGAGTTACTAATTTTTTTCCCAGAACATCCCTCAGACGTCCCAGAAACACCAGCCCAAAAATCTACCCACGCCCCCCCCCCCCCCCCCACCACCACCACTACTTTCAGCACTTCGTCTGGGAATACCCCCGTTATCCAAAACCCACCCCTTATCTACATTACCGGCTTCGACGGTAATTGTATCCAATTCTCCAAAAAACTGGAATCTCTTTACGGGAAGAATTTCAAACTAAAATTCCTGGGGAACCATATTATGGACCACCTCGGCAAAATCCAGCACTTTCAACAATGTAAAGCTACAATTCTGGAGGGCGACAAGGCATTCCACACCTTTGCCCTTAACTCGGAAAAGGTTCCTTCAACCGTTCTGAAAGGGCTCCCTCGACTCCCCGCGGAAGATATCCTGGCGGAGGTCCGTGCCGCAGGCCTAGCCCCTATCTCCTGCTTCCCGATCGTAGAACAATCAAGGTCAGAATATGCCTCCTATAAAGTAACATTCCCCCCAAGGGACGAAATTCGGGGACATCGCTCAAACTGGCGACCTCTTCTACTCCAGGGTATACTGGGAAAAATATCTCTCCCGTAGACTCTACACACAGTGCTTCCGCTGTCAGGCCTACGGTCACTGGTCTGCAAACTGCAACCACTTCTACAGGTGCGTCAAGTTCGCGGGAAACCACCCGACATCAGAATGGAAAAAGACCCCTGAAGCACCTCCAAAATGTTCCAACTGCGGTGAAGCACACACCGCAAATTACTCAAAATGCCTCTCCTTGGCAAAATACATGACTAATAGGACTAAAACTAACCCTCCTATGCAACCTGTCAGCCAAACACCACCTCACGCCCGTCACAGATCCATGCCTACCAGTCCCACCGTTTTTTACAGCCAAGCGCTTCTTGGAAACGGAACAGCCCCTTCCTCTCCTACAAACCCCATTCCCTCCTCCCTTCCTCCCCCACCTGAAACATCCTCCGTCGCTGACACACTCAGCGTTTTCAAAGAAATATCCGCTACCTGTGACATTTCACTAATGTTCAGAACTGTACACTGGCTCCTTAACAAGCTTAAGCACTGCTCCACTAAACTGGAACAATTCCAGGCATTCATGGAAGCTGCTCAATCCCTTAACTAATGGCTAACTTCCCAAACATCATGTTATGGAACTCCTGCTCCGTTCTTCCCAAACGACAGGAGTTACTAGCTGTCCTCCATAGGTAAGGTGTTCTCGTCGCTCTGATTACCGAAACCTGGCTATCCCCCGATAAATTCTTCCCCATTCCCGGTTTTCACGTGGTACCAAACGACCAACCGTCCCATCACGGTGGCGTTGCTCTCCTTATTCACACTTCAATTTCATTCTCCACTATCCACCACAAATTCAAGTTTAGCTCGGACGTGGTCTTCGTTGAACTCGATAACCCCTCCCTCTACCACGGTATTGTCTACTGCCATCCGAAAAACAAACTCTCCCAAAACGAGCTCAGCGCACTCTTCAACGTTGGTTCCCCCTCCATTATAGGTGGTGACTTTAACGATCCCCACCTGGCATGGAACAACTTTTCCAACAACTACAACGGCAACCAACTATTCATACATTCCGTTAGGCATCCCTACAGACTCCTATATCCTAATGACTTCACCTATCAAGGTGGTTCTGGTGGCAGTCACCGATCCACTATTGATCTCTTTCTGGTCTCTCACCGTATAAACTTCAATTGCACCACCTCCGACGATTTCCCGTACCTAGTGGCGACGCGCCGCTTTACCGGAGAGACATGAGAAATTAGGAGTGGAATTACCTGCAAGAGGTCGATAGTAAATAGCGTTGACTAGAAGCTAGGAAAAAGATAGACCCGTGTTCCTTAAAGCGCAATGCGGTGTCTCTCCCTCCCCAACCTGGACTCGATCCACTGACTGGGACAGTTTTCATAAGTTTACCCACAATTTTCGCATTAAAAATAAACTAAATAGCGAGGTGAAAATTGACAATTCCATCCGCTCCCTCGGTTCTTTCCTCCAGGTCTGCCCACGTAAAGCCTCACAAACTGTCGCCCCTACCACCCACAGTGACTATCTTACTTAGGACCCGCTACTCTTCTCCTTGATCACTCGCCGCCGACGCCTTCGCAAAATCTGGTAATAAACTCGCGCACAATATTTTTTCCTCTTGACCCACTCCATAACCTACGGAATCAACAAGCGCATCAGAAATCTACGAAGAGCTGCCTGGAACCTGAAACTGAAATCCCTGACAAAACCTGACCCCACCTTCTGGCGCACCTATAAGACTCTTGTCAACAACCGATCGCCACTACCACCCATCCATACAAATAACGCAATTCTTTCTACCGACCGCGACAGGGCCGCTGCATTCGTCGAGAGCTTTGCGAAAACCCACAGTAATGTAAATCTGTTGCCATCTTCCCTCGAATCAAAGGTTAGTACCTTCCTCTCCACTCTACGCAATTCCTCCTACTTCAAACTTCGTGACACACTTTCCGTACCCCTCCACGATCTCCACCAGGCAATTAGACAACTGCACAATAATAAGGCCCCTGGTCAGGATCGCGTAACGTCGATGATGATTAAAAATGCCTCCCATAAAGTTGTACAACAGCTCTACGATATTTTTAATAGCAGCATCTCTCTTTTATACTTTCCAGACCACTGGAAAATAGCCATGATTTCCCCTGTCCCAAAAGCAGGCAAACCAAAGAAACAGATCAGCAGCTATCGCCCCATTAGCCTTCTACTGCTAATGGGAAAATTATTTGAGCGTTGTCTCTTGAAATTCCTCAACTTCTTCCTCTCCCACAACAACATCATTATTGAACAGCAACTGGGATTCCAAGACGGTTGCTCCACGACCCATCAGATAGTCAGAATTACCCAAATGATTTCCCATGAAATGAACATGCGGCGTATCCTTGTCACGGCGCTCTTGGATCTCTCGCACGCCTTCGATACCGTTTGGCATGGTGCTCTTCTACTAAGACTTCACAAAATAGGTCTACTTCTTCCTTTCACTAAACTTTTACATTCGTATCTCTCCAATAGGCAACTTTTTGTCTCCGTTAATGGGTCTCATATCCTCCTATTGTTGCTGCAGGCGTCCCGCAGGGCTTCGTTCTAGACCCCACCTTATTCAACATCTACATTAACGATCTCCCAAAATCCTCCAGCTGTAGCTTAGCACTTTACGCCAATCATCATCCTCTTCTCTTCCTCTTGGCAGTTCGGAGAACTTGTCGAGAAACTTCAAACCTACCTAGACAAAGTCGTTCAATTCCTTCAGCAATGGAAGCTCACCATCAACCTCGAGAAAACTGAAACCATTTTCTTCACCCGTCGAGCCAACATAAAGAACCTAGCAAACTCAGCACTGCTTCACATTCTTGAACACAGCATCCACTGGTCTATGGAAGTCAAGTACCTGGGGGTCATCTTCGATCAAGGCCACCACTGGACCCCTGCCATCAACGATCGGATACGTAAAACTCGGGCAGCTGCTGCTGCACTCCACCTTCACCTATGCACATCCTCATGCCTATCCATTGACCTCCGACTCACACTCTTTAAAACCTGTCTACGCCCTGCTCTCACCCATGGCGTCCATGCTTGAGCGAATGCCAGCCACTACTCTCTTAAATTACTGCAGCGCACTCAAAATCGGCTTCTCATATCACCGATAGACCCACTCGATATCGCACCAAACACCTCCACGGGGAAACTCACATTCCCCTCACCGCTGATCTCCTCCATCATCTTCTCTCCAAATACGTGGTTACTAATCATCAAAACTCACTGATAAGACCTACCGGTCTCTACGATCGCAACAGGATCCCCTATAGAATCAAAGTCCCATTCCCCATCTCCAGCTAAGTTCTTCAACACACCCTAGTATTTCCACTACTGTCTTATTGTCTCCGAAACTCAATATCTCATATGACTCCCTTTGTTTTCTTGCTCTTCTACCCTCTACTCTTTTGCTCATGCTCTAGGTTTTTTTGAAACTTTTTCCTAGCTTTTAGTCATCACTATTTACTATCGACCTCTTGCAGGTAATTCCACTCCTACTTTCTCATGTTTCTCCGGTAAAGCGGCGCGTCGCCACTAAGTATGGGACACCCCAGCTCAATTGACACATAAAAAAAGAAAAAAATATAACCAGATACCGCCGTATACCTGTGGCGTCCCTCCTGTACCTACCACTAGAGGGACATACGATAAATAGGGCTTTCTCAAAAGTACTCACTCCAACTACCTAGTCTGTATATATATTGCCTTTAATCTTCCTTCTAATACCCCAACGTCTAAGGCAGGGCCTGCTACGTAACCTTACTGATGAGCCCACTAGCAGGCCCGGGACCAAACGCACACCCTTCCTTTTCTCCATCTTATCCCTTCTCCACAGCGCCACACAGGAAAGAACAACGCAATACATATCAACTGTACCAACAAAATAAACAAGCATCGAGTCAATTGCTACCTATCATCATTTCAACGAGGCTCTGCCACGATACATTGTGATATAGCTATTGGGTCCGTCAGGCGATCTTACAAATCGCTACTCAACAACACTGAACCGAGTTAAAGATAAACCGACCTTCTGTTGTAACCAGGGCTTGAAAAGGTTCCGAAAATAACTGTTTAAAACCGTTATATATATGTATGTGTAAAAGTTCTAGTGAAAGCAGCTATGAAAAAACTACAAACCGAACTATATTGGATTAAGTTAAAGTTGTTGCATCAGCTCTGATATAGGTCCTATAGCAGTTATTTTTTAGGGTCTATCTCTTCCGAAACAGTGCCGAGTCAACTGATTACAATGTAATACTTTATAGAATGCAATACTGCCGAAGTTATGGTTCCTGTTCGCGTATATATTTTTTTAGTTGCCATCAGTTTACGCAAACTGGTACTATTACAATGAATAAGTACTATTTGTTTCATAATTATGGAATTAATAGCCATTTTAAATGCGCACATTGCAAGAAAACAATTACAAAGTGAACAGTGATGCATTAAAAAATTAAATATGTTCAACTAAGAAGAATGAAACGGGAAGATATTTAAAAGAACATAGATTGAAAAGATCTATTAATAAATATACTACGTTCTTATTGATACTACTAAATTCAGAACACAGAAAGAATGGATAGGTTTTTAACATAATGTTAAGATCAATATTTGGAAAAATTTTTCCCTCTTACTTTGTGAATGTCTTGAAGATATAATCAAGATATGATCTGATCGTAAAGAACAGCAAAGTTAGCAAATATTTACATTATATACATTCGAAACCATTTCATAACTTATATAGAACCTAAAAAATAAGTTATAACACCTACAAAAGAGCTGATGTAGGAACTTAAACTTAAACCGGTATAGTCCAAAATTTAACTTCTTTATAACAGTTATTCATAATAAAAGTTCTTCATAACCGTTTCCAGAATTTAAAGCCATATTATAACAGTTTTCGAGCCCTGGTTGTAATGAAACGGTCCAAAATCATTTTGAATCCAATAACGAAAGACCACGTGTTGCAAATCCACAGCTGAAACAATTTGTAAGTTACGTTGAGAAATTCTTCCTCGCCGGGCCTATTGTCCGGATCCAGTATTATTATCGGATTACCACCTATTTCGGTAGATAGAAAAGTTTGGGAGCAGAAATTCCGAAAACTTGATGAAGTCAAAAATTGGATCGACGAATCCGTTAAATCGACACAATCAGAATTCTATGACCATCATATCCAGCTATTACCAGAGAACTGACAACTACAGTGCAATCCGCATATTTGATCACTTTGGGACTTACAATTTTTTATTAGAATAACCGGCTGATAATATTACGCAAAGGATGAAAAATGTTCGTTGTTGAACTCCTTTTATTGTAAACAGTTATGACTAGACTACGGATACTTTATGCATTTATGGTAAGTTTAAATTCGCAAAAAGGAATATATAAAATATTTAAAGTACAGTACAAATTAGAAGATTTAGACGATGAAACAGATCTCTATTAAACTCCACCCTATCAGTTCTACTTAAAAAGATACGAATTTGAATAATAATCCGCAATCTAATTATCACAGTTGTACGTAGCTTAACCCTGCTGTGATCTTTGAGATTCTATTCAACTCAATTATGTCTTTTACTTTTTAGAAAAGTTTTATGATTCTGTGAAAAAGATCCTTCGACATAGAAATTGAAGCATTTTACAATTATCAAACGCAACTCTTAGAATTGTTTCGAAACGTGGAAATATTTAAAAAAATTGAAACCACGATTGAGTAAAAAAATATTCTCAAAATCACAGCAGGGTTAATGGTATACTATTTTTGTTAAGTACATGCAAATTGTCGTAAACTTGTCTCGCTACCTTTTTCCCCATTGTATTTCCGTATTTTCTAATAATTTTGCCATGGACTCGTGTAAAAGTTGAAACAAATGCTTTTGTTAACAGTAAGTTTTAATGAAAAAACACGTTTTGTATGAATTCTTTAAATTCTTATCGTTTATCCCTAAATGTGATTATCACACACGATAACAATAACCGAAATTTGATTATAATAGGCAGAATATTTTCAACTAATTTTATATAAAGTATTTCAGGACCAACTGATTATGATAACAATAGTCACGCGATAACGTTATTCATGATTATAACCGGATTCCACTGTATTTCGATTAAAAAAAATTACAATTGAATTAGTTAAGTAAAACATTTAAAATGAAAAACATCAGGAGAATTTAATAAACGATCTAAAATAATAGAATATATGCAGGCTACCATGAGTGACTACCTGATATATGTATTATATTTCTAGAATATGTTTTGAGTGGCTTTTGTTCTTCTTACAATACAAAAATGTGGCAGAAATATGAGTCGGATTCAGAGACAGCTGAATTGCAAGCCATCCGTTCAAAACTCGCCACGGATCGAATAGTTATCGATAATTGAAAAGATTCAATTTGAACAACCAGAAACTGGTCCGTGTCAGTGATTTTCATCATTTCACTCTATGATTGTCGACCGTGCACAGTAAATTTCTCTGTGAATTCCTGTAATTTCGAATTTCCGTCTAACAAGGGAAGCTTTGTTCATTATAAGAGAATCTCATAGGCAGTACCACGTGAATGATTTAATATTCCGTTAATGAGAAATAGTTTTAATTGTTCGTTCGCGAATGCATGTTTTACTTTACTGTGATGAATTAAATATGTAATTACCGATATCGATTTTTAATATATGCAAGTTTTCCTTGTTTTGCTTTTCTCCGATGCTGTTCTCTATTTAAGTGTTCTAAAATTATTATGGAACGGTATTATAATAGTGTTGAGTTCCAACACTTAACCAGGCATAAGACCCTCCAAAGAGTCCGACCACACCATTTAAACCTTAACCCATAATACTCACGCACCAATAACCATCATCCATTTTCCACCACCAATTTTCCCACCAATTAGCTTCACCCTCAATCCACGCCGAATTAAATAAATAACCGCCACCTTTAGACTTAAGCAACACACAATCATACGTAAGGAACACTGTACATATCAACCAGGATAGAATAAAACCACCATCAAGAAATCACTGTCGATCTTTATTCCAAAGAGGCTACGTCACAGCCCCGTGATATAGCCACTGGGTCCGTCAGGCGACTTTGGAAATCGCCATTAAACGACACACAACAAATAGGTTTAATTTCAAACAAAAATCAAAAATTTTAAAATAATGCGGTACATAATTTGGTAAATATTTAAAATGAATATTAGTAGAACCTTTTAAAATACATATTGAGTTAAAATAAAAATGATCAATTTTATTATACTTTCACAGAACGCTAATCAATTTGATATTTTGTATGAAATTATTTAGTTTGTACTTTTATCTAGTATTTTATAAGTACCAATTGTAAGATAGTAAACTACGCTTACCTTATTTTAATTTGTAGTAATCAAATGAGTTATAGACTAACTATATCTACACCAAATAATTTTGGAATTTATTGTTTTGGAAAAATATTAGAAAGCACCATCTTGTTAACCCATCTAATATTGGCAAATATTAACAATTTATTAAGAAAGTTGATCTTCAATAAAGAAATGTTCAACGCGTGAATGGAACAAGGTAGCGACTGTAAGTAGTAGTGGTTCACATGTTGTCAGGCGGCACTGTATGTACTCGATAAATGTATTAAGTACCTACGAAAATTTTACTAGCACATCAACAATTTATAAGCGATATTATTTGATATGCTTATAAATTATTCAAAATTTTCTTTAATCGTTACAGCATGATGTACAAGTTAAATTTTGTTGTAAAAAATAGATTGATTGATGAATCCAGGCGTGTAAGAAATTAAAAATTACAAGGTATGAACCGAATGTGAAGCATTTGATATATTTCATGAATGAACAATTGATATGGATTCGTATACGACAATGTATATGTCAAGTTATGAGTTCATCATTATGAAATACCAGGTTAATTTTTAAACTTGTTTCAATAAAATACTGCAACAATTAATTTTCTATTAATTTCTTCTATATTGAAAACAGTTCGACATGTCAGAAAGGCGCATATGAAAAGGCTCGCCACCACTGTATTAGGTCACGAGTAGACTGTGGAACTTTATGCATTTATTGGAAAGTGAAATATGTAAAAATTTACAGACTGCAAATGGTATTTAAAAATACAAGAGATATTGACAGTAAAATACAAATTACAGTGTTTAGGGGATAAAACAGCTCCCTATTTAGATCCCGTTTTCTTACTTTTATTTGTAAACATCTGAAGTTGCATAAAGGTCTGCAGTCGAGTCATGAATTCGTGCCGAATTTTATATTGAATGGTACAGCTAAATAAGCGTGGTTGTTTTTTGCGAAACACGCGGCACGCTGCGACCTCACGGATGCCTTGAGAGCCGAAGTCGACAGAGGTCGTAAATCTCTGTCCGAATTTTTAATCGACAGCGAACTTTGTGTTTTCCCTACGACCTTTTACGGTGTTCGGGATGTTAGGAGTGTAACAAATGCAGTGATTTAAGGAACAAATGAAACTATTTAATTAATTTAACAACACTTAATAATAACTATCTTTAAGTAAAGTATAACTGATCGTTAGGTACACGAGGGAGGATACTGTTTCCCTGTACTGTCAATGTGTGTGCTTCTTGTTCAAGTTCTGTGTTGTGACGACATAAATGTTTAACAAATACGGTTTAGTGTTGTGTCACGTGTGTACTGTCGGAGGTGTTTACACTTCTTGAGGGAGGATAATGTTTCCCTCTTTCGTGTACGTGAGGAGAGGATAATTTTTCTACTCCGGCTTCTGCGTGTTAACTCTCGAATCTTTTACGAATCGCCCCTTGGAACGCAAATTTTACCCCCGCTTTGTACGCGCCGTAAGTCGGTTACTGCGTGGCTCGAAGGCACGCGGAAGTGGTTGACGCCAATCTTTTCCGATTCGCTAAAATCGACCGCGGTGTCCGGTTCTACGAACTGATTGGCCGCTCGCGCGACGGACCAATCAGCGAATCGGAAATTGCCGGAAAATAACGGTCCCCATTGGCGGGTCTCTCGGACCGAGGCGCCTCGCGTGCCACCTTTACGCTGTGGCAGACACCTTGGCTGCGAGCGCTCACGCTTTCTGGGTTTTTCCGGCTTCGCTTGACGTCATCCACTTCCCCTTCGAGGGTTTTTCCAAGGGGGGTGGTTGCCGCGTTGAAACGTGCGGCCTGTGTTTTGCAACCTTCTGGGCACGGTCCGAACGTTTACCGTTAGGCCCAGCGGTTGCTAAACACGTGTGCCCCTCGTTGTTTGCTCGGACAAAAATAGATTTTGCCGAGAATAAAAATGACGAAGGGCTTTGTTCTAAAAAACTCTCATGGAGATATGTTCCGCGGATATGCCACGAAACAGTGGTAAAAGTGCTTCTAAATCAAATTAAACTTATGGGGAATCGTTTATTAATCTATTTTTAGTATAGTATTTTGTAGTTATATTAATTACTGTAGCTATGTATATATTAATAACTGCGAATGCAGAACATTGGGGACAACCGAAAATCGATGATGGATTAATCAGTCACTCGAGAGCATTCGTAAAATTTAGATGTTATTTCCTTGTACTATTTCTATAAATATACACGTGTTGCTAATTTGCAGACAATCTCCTTCGTTTCCTTATACCACTACTCCCCTCGATTTCCATCCTACGGTTATGATATATTAATTGACACGTCTCTGAAAAAGAATCTTTTCTACCAAACTTTAAGTTCCCACCTTATCATTAACGTGATTTTAGACCAAAGCGTGATTTAAAATTGCGAAAAAATAATAGTAATACTTTAGCTAGAAAGATATCTGAGATTTTTTTCAGATTCACTGCAGATGCAGAAGTAGTTTTCAAAACGTTCAAATGTGTCGATGTTTTATCAAAGTTTTAAAGACACTATGTTTATATATTTGCAATTAAATGCTTTTACAGTTACAGTTAGAATATCCAGCCACAAATGTCTTTAATTTCAATTTGTTCTGCTACTTTTAGTTTTACTAACTCTTGATCATGAAGTATTTAAAAAACATTGTGAGAATGTAGTATTACAATATTATATTGCGGTATAAATTTATGAGACCACCTAATAATATTATGTCGTCTATTACAAATGGAGATTGATGCATTCATTAAGTTCAACATACGAACAACAAAGAGAAATACTAAGTATCAATACTAATTCCGAAAATAATAGTTCAGTTTCCAATACGAATAAAGCCATCTTTTCGAGTTAAAAAACTTGACACTTTAATAAACTGTGACATTATTCAGTAATGAAATCTGTAAAAAAATTTTAATAATTCGTAATAAATTTCTCGATGTATAAAAGTAAAGAAATATTCATCAAATCAAATATAAATTTCATTTCCATCAAATTGATAGTGGTTTTAACTGTATTTAATTTAATTTCTTAACATTTTTTATTCTCTTATTAGAAACTATGCAAAAAAATAGATTTAGACATTCTTGCGTCTATCTAAAGTAAATCTCTGTCTGGTAAGAAACATTTGAAGACTTCTTAGTCTGATTTTTTCTGTTCAATTTACTGAATGGTCTGCTTCCATCAGGTTTACCAATAGCGTTACTTTTTTTCGCGGGACTCGTTCTTTTACATGAGTTTTCCATTTTCCTTGCCATTCGTCCTTTTTTGCATCACGTTCTACGTGTCCTCTTAAGATTTTTGCTGATGTGAACGTCAAATTCCACGACCTTCGTCAAGATGAAGATCTCAACTTTTATAAACTAAATTCTAGTTTTATAATGTTCTCAGTCAACTGTTGGGAAATTAATTTTTTAATACAAAAATCGATACAGTATGTACACTCCCGTTCATAATCCATCGAACACTTAATAAATTTAGAATAAAGAAAAATTAATGTTACAGTTACAGAACAGAGCTACTATTAACTAATTCTTTACTTCAGAAAGAACATTAAATAATGCTGTAATTCTAAGATGCTACTGGAAACAAGTGTCCAGTGATTTATGAACGGGAATATATGTCACTGAGAAAAGCCATTATCGTTTCTCCTAAGCGTTTGCTAGTGCAGTAAATCATTTAAAGTTTTTATTTCAAAATTTTAGAATGTACATATAACACCTCACTTAAGGTTACTTTGTTAATATACTGGCAACAGTCTCTCCATATGTAGATCCAACCAACCTCTTCATATCAAATTCAACTATTCCACTTTTAAGATTAAAAAAGACAGTATACAACAGGTTTGAAGTTAAGAATCATTAAAATACTTCAAATTCGTGTACTATACGGTAAAAGAATAACCTTTTTGTTGCGTGACCCAACATATTTGTTTGTAATAGTACCGCGGCCCAAATATACGTATATGATGTACAAATTTTAAAAAGCTGATTGATTGGAGTTATATAAATGAAGAAAATTTTATATATTTAACAATAATTTCTACGCGTGAAAAATAATATTCAGTATATTTCTTTTAAAAGCGGTTCAAACGAATTTTGATTTGTAGCAAGTATTTCAATTTCATATTTAGCTATAGACAAATGTAAGATTAATGATTTTAAATAAGATATGTTGTTTCAGTAAAAATACGGGCAACTTCAGGCAATGATCATTTTGTGGCTCATTAAAAATTAAATGCGGTACAATGTTGTGCTGCCACTCGCTGGTTAAAAAAACTAGGGTAAATGACCCAATTACTGTCACTGTTCCTTTAACTGCCATTTGAATTCGTTTATTTAATAGCAAAGTCGTGTATAAAGAATCGTAAGTAAACAAATTTTCATATGAAATTTGGACTTCGGTTTACGTAACAACGCAAAGACATTGTATATTCGTTTACACTTAATATTTATAAACAAATATTAGGAGCTAAATGTGCCGTTGAACCTTAAAACGTGACCAACATATTTATAAAGTATGGAACGTGTGATAATTCAGTAACGCGATACGTTTACTATAGATCTTATATCTGTTACACAAACTGAATTGCTAATGTATGTCAAAATTATTTCTATTTAGATGACAACTTTGCAAATGACCGTAATAGGGGCATTGGACTTTGCTGTACATTTTCAATTAATCTGTAATTAATTCATCATATTTCCCATATAAAAAATCTTCATAAATAAATCGAATGTTGAACAATGTTATGCTCCAAACTGGAACGATTGTTAGACTAAATACGTTCTAAAATAGTTAAACAAAATTACGCTAAAGCTTAAAGTGGCAGTAATTCGCACATCTACTCTATTTGATTTTTGAACGCCGTTCGTCACACTGAAAAGACACCTTTAACTTTCCAACGTCCAAAAATAAATGAATACTTCTCATTTACAACGTAATACCGTTAACATACTGCTTTTACCGGTGGCTGAACCAAAAGCAAGAGAAAAGAAGAAAATAGTGGTCAACAAGCGTTCTAGCTAAAAGGAACACGGATAAGCCATTCGAGGGGTGAAAGAGCAGCGCGAAGAACGTACATACACTTGCGTAAACATGCTCCTCAGTATAACGAACAACATGCGAACAGGTTGTGTGTGGGTGACGGACAAAGAGGCAACGTAACTGCCTGACTGGTATAAAGAAAATTTTAACAGTCTGTCGATTACGTAGGAACGCGTCGATATCGCGTTTGCCTTTGTTTCTGCACTTTAGAAGTAAACGCCAATTCAGAAGCGCATGAAATCTCGTTACTAGTTGATGCGCGTCGACGTTTAGTAAGCCAATATATCGCGTGACACTTTAGAGGCGGTAGTTTTTATACATATACAAGAGAAGTTCAAGAACAGTTTCGCGTCGTCAAGTGACGCTTTAACTCTCTTGAAGCATACAAGAAGCATGTTCGTCTGGAGCGAACGAAACAATGAATTTATGCCTGAAAAGGACCGATAGTAGAATTGTCACGACATGGGAAACAATGGGACTGTAGAGAGATCAAGAAGAGATCGTAAAATCGTGTCGAACTGTACAGAAGATAGCATTGTTCGTGGAATGTCGGTCGTATAGTCGTATGATTGTTGTAGAAGGGGACGCATATTGAAAGTGATGTTTGTGTGATTCTGGAAGGAGAAAATTGATTAAAAATGATGTTAGACCTGAATATGAACGTTTGAAGAAATACAAAAAATATTACTAAGAATTTTATTCAACAATTAATAAATACATAGAATGCTATAACCTTTGAAAACGATAATTTTAGTAAACAGTCAAATATAATTGTAAGATATTTAGGAAAATGCATAAAATTAATCATTTAGAATTTGCTTGTGGAATCATGAATATGAATTGGATCGAAGTAAACTTTTATCTCATCCCGTATGACCTTTTTCAAACTTTTTTTTTAAATTTCCATTTGAATTTACGACTTTTTAAATTACCTGAAACAATGGAAAGAAGTTTGATTTAGACGGACTGCACGGGTCCAATTCAGTTTCGCATGATGTTCGAAAACGAGAAAATGATTTTCGACCCGTAATTTCAACGGAGACAGTGTAATAATGTAGAAAGCTTTCAGTGCGTTCAGAAAAGGTCCGATTGCTTTCGTCACAACAAGAATGAATAATGGAGAATATCAAGGACTCTTACAACCACGTTTGTTCCTGCGCATTTAAGAACGTAATAAAAGAATGTTTATCTGTTTAGCTACGGCAAAATTAATCACGAAGCTGTAGAAACGTTACCAGGGTAGATGTCCCAATTACTGTCAGTGTCCCTATAACAGACACTTCAATTATTTTATTTAATAGCAAAGTCATGTACGAAGAATCGTGAGTAAATAAATTTTGGTACTAAATTTGGTTTGTGGTTTACGTAACAACACATTGTATATTCGTTTACACTTAATATTTGAAAAGAAATATTAGAATGCAAATGTGCCGCTGATCATTAAAACGTGACCAATGGGATTATAAATGTGGGACGTGTCACGATTCAGTGAACGCGATACGTTTACTATATATCTAATATCTGTTACACAAATTGATGTGTTAATATATATAAAAATTGTTTCTATTTAAATGGGAACTTTTCAAATGACTGTAATAGGGACATTGGACTTTGTTGTACATTTTTAATTAATCAGTAATTAATTCATTATATTCAACATATAATAAAATAGTCATAAGTAAAGGAGATGTTGAACAATATTATGCTCTAAACTGGAACGATTTGTAGGTTAAATACGTTCTAAAATAGTTAAATAAAGTTACGCGATAACCTTAAAGTGGCAGTAATTGGTACATCTACCCTAGTAGCTAACAAGTTAAATTAAAACAAGATAATGCCATTATCTACCGTAATGCCAGTATACCAAAATTGTTGACACGTTTTGTCAATATTTTTAATCCGTTTCTTTAACCCTAATAGTTTTAGTGCAATTATATCCTCCACAAAGTGACAAAGGTGATACGAAGTTAACTAAGGCTGTTCAGGACAATGTAAATTACACTTAGAAAAAGAACATATCATGGGATAGTACAAATATTGATAAACATGTTACAACAAAACTTCACATTGATATTTCTCTTTGCCCATAAAAAGATTTATAAAGTATGCTCATTTTTGTATCGTCTAGATCAAAACCATTTAAAGTAGTCGTCAGTATGCATGCTGAATACACGGTACTGCTCATAATTATTCAAACGACTTCGGAAACTGACGGCCATTCCTCCTAATTCAAAGGGTTGAAATTTGAAAGTTTGGAAATTGAATCGTTGGAATTTCAAATACTTGGAAATTGAAACGATTCAAAATTCAAACGTCTGGAAATTCAAAAGTTTAGGAATTTGAAGGCATGGAACAGCAAAATCTTTCAAACGCTTGGAAATCAAAAATCTTTGAAATTTCAGCGCTTGGAAATCCAATAAGTTGAAAACTTAAACGTTTGGAAATTAAAACGATTCGAAATTCAAGCGCCTAGAATTTTAAAAGCTTCACAATTCGAAGGCTTGGAAATCCACAAGGTGAAAAATTGAAGTGATTGGAAATTTGAATGATTCAAAATTGAAACGCCTGGAAATCCAAATGCTTGAAGATTTGGAGGTATAAAAATACAATATCTTTAAAATTCAAAGGCTTTAAATTCAAAAGCTTCGAAATTTAATAGCTTGGAAATCCAATAAGTTGAAAATTTGAACATTTTGAAATTCAAACATCGGGAATTCCAGAAGCCTAACAATTTGAAAATTCAGATTCAAACATTTGGAAATCGAAATAATTCCAAATTGAAATGTTCGAATGTTCAAAAGCTTAGACATTTGAAGGCATAGAAATCTGAAATCTTCGAAATTCAATGACTTGGAAATTCAATTGTTTGGAATTTCAATTTCTTAGCAATCCAAAAGCTTGGCGACTCGAATGCATGATAATCCAAAGTCTTAAAAATTCAAAAGCATAAAAATACCTAACAATTTAAATTCAATATATGTGAAAGTACAGTCAATTATCAATAGAAAGACCAGTGTTAATTATACTAATAAGAAATAATCTGTGTTAGAAGTAACATATTTTTTATAATAAAATCTCTGTCATTCAAATAATTATGAGCGACACTGTATATGTTGTCATTAAAAATATAAGAGAAATCATGAAAAATATCCAACAATTTAAGAATGAAAAAAACAGAAATCAGATTAGAAACAAGTAACTCTTCCTCATATCAAAGTATCGACGAATCCTTCTTTAAAAGAATCAAAACAACCACCTCATTACCTAGGAGGGATCAAGTTGCCACAGCCTGCATTAAAATAGGCCACTGCAAAGTCTCTTCTGCTTGCAACAGTAGAACGTTGATTATTCGAATTTCGATTATGTGAATGATCGATTATCCAAACGTAGAATAATTCACGTATGTAGAATGGCTATAAAATGAATTGGCACATCACTATGCTTTTGCATTTTTGTAAATACCACATAATTATGTTCAACTGTATGAGATTTTCCATCATTTAGTAGTTGTGATCACATGAAAGTTTGTATTCAACAATAAAAAATTTGATATAGCCGAACTTGATTAAATAGTACAGTGGACTCCGTGTATTATGATTAATTTGGGAATTGCAATTTTTTTATAAAAACAACTGGCTGATCATATTATGCAAGAGTTAAAAAATGTTCATTATTGAACTCATTTTAATGCCAATGATTACAATTAAACTGCGAATCTTTATGCACCTGTGACAAATTTAAATTTGCAAAAAGGAATAGATTCCATATGGCGTATAAAGATGTGAAAAAATTTTAGAGTAAAGTACAAATTATAACATTTAGAAGATCAAACAGATCTCTATTAAAATCCACCTTTGCAATTTTACTTAAAGAGATACGAATTTGCATAAACATCTGCAGTCTAGTTATCACATGAGAACATAGTCTAATGGGCATATTATCTTTGTCAAGATCATGCAAATTGTTATAAGCTTGCCCCTCTAGCTTCTACTTTGTTTTATTTAAGTATCTTCTAATAATTATTGCAATGTGCTCGCATAAGTTTTAAAGAAAAGGACCACTTAGTATGAATTTGCTAAAAATTCTTATCGTTTGTTCTCAAGTATAATTACCATAATTGATATCAATAACCGAAGTTTGATTATAATGGGTGGATAATTTTCTTACAAGATAATTTTATACAGAGTGTTTTGGGACCGTCTGATTATGATAATAATAGCCGATTGGTAACATTATCCGTAATTATAGTAATCGGATGCCACTGTAGTGAAATATAAAGGTGCAACAGTGTGTTAATACTTCTTATAGCCGCCGTATATTTAAACTGCGTATCTAACAATGTTTACAATTTGGGTCGCGTATTTGGTATCTGCTTCTGAAAAGACAATCTCGAAAGAATTTGCATTGCAAGGGGCAAAACGTCAGAAACCTGTGACAACGAATACCCCTATAGAGAGAAGACACAGCCAAATATCGACGATAATAATTCACACACATAATGGCTGGATAAATTAGAGGTGTTTCTAATAGATGCTCTACAAATGTGCACGTTAGACGGAATCTGCAACTTGGCAGTAGGATAGATGCACCAATGAATGACCACTTAAGGAAATCATTGACTTTTTAGGTTGAATTTCAGGAATGAATAGCACTAATGAATATTCTTTATATATATATATATATATATATAAAAACTTACTTACAATCTGTTATATTAATAACAACAAGTAAATCGTACTTATTGCTAATTAGTATACAAAGTTAAATAACTTGTCCTATGGCATACATCTCTCGTGATCATATATAATTAGTGATTTGTTGCGGTTGTAAATCTGTTTTTTATGTGTGATGGTTTGAAACGTTTGAGTCTACGTGTGTCTGATGATTCCTCGAGAAATCTCTTGGCAAGTTTGTTAGGACGGTGGTGTAATGAATATTCTGATGATTCAAATTCGGTACTTCAATGTCTGAACTTTTATATAAGACATTGAAAAAAACTTAAAGCGAACGGTAAATATAAGTAATTATATTAGAAAACCAAAAGTATTGAGTGGACATTGTTAGCCAGTAAATACCAGTGAATAAACACTCTTAAATAACGAATGTACAGTACGTATGCATTTATGCATAGAAAACATTTTTTCCCTTTCTTTTCTTTTCCTTCTTTTAATAACTTACTTTACCTATTTTTGCATTTAACGTTCATTCATTGGTGTGTCCAATTACTGATGCAACTACCCTATCTAAAGACATTTAATTTACTTTTCACATTATATCTCCTTTATTAGGTATGCATTCCTTCATGTAAAAATTAACCGCACTTGGAAGTTGTTTAATTTATGACATAATCAAGAATTTGATTCTTCCGGGACGATTGGCCGAAACACCAATTATCGAAACATATTTGTTCTACAATTAATTCGCATAATCGACGTTCTACTATATTAGCATTAATCATTATCTGACCACGCTAATTCTATTTTGATTGACATATAACGTACTAAATACACAACAATAAATGTAAACTAGAATCTTCCGATGAAAGTAATGTCGGAAACGATAAACTTTATAATTTTCCCAGATTTATTAAAGAAACTAAAATAATAAATAAAATAACAGTACAATGATGTCCGTTCTCGGTGTTAATAATCATGCAAGTAATTCATGCGGTGTTATAGCGAGTGGGAAGAAGTTGATCAAAATTTATTAGACAAGCTTATTAACAGCATGGAAACGGATACGTTCTAAATAATGAATAGTCATGAAGCAGCAACTGTTCACTAAGAAGAGTTTTTACTGTAATACTTGTTTACGTAATCTTACAACAATTCTAATTATGGTAATAAACCAGTCAAAATCAAAGTGAATTTCTAATTTTGTTCAATCTTGTAACGAACAAAAACTTGAATAATTTCGATATTATTATTATTATTATTACTTTTAATACTTTAATACCACTAAAGTAGTTTGAATTTGACTTGCATAATATGACAAAATTTGTCTGAAAGAAGATAGAGAAGTGAAAGAGTTAACAATGAAAATATTTTTGAAGTAAATAATATGGTTGTTTTAACTGATGATAACATAAACATTAATTATAGTCATATATTTTTATCATTATAACTTAAGCCTTAAAGGCTATCATAAGAGAAATTTTGTTTTGATATTGTTAAAAGGTTAAAAGACGTAAACATTAATTTTTTAATTTAATAGTAAATAATAATAATAATTTTTATTCGTCTCTTTTTTTATCGAATGCGGAAGCGAACTAATAATAGTTGAGGAAATTAGTTGAAATAGTAAAAACAAACACAGTTAGATTTGTTGTAAGAATGCGAAACGTAGGATAGCTTGAAGCAAAGCAAACGATCTGATTCCAATCAATAGATCCTTATAACGACTGTTGAAGTCACGAAGAAGAATAAAATGCGGTTATCAAAAATGGGAAATGCTCTTAAGAGAGTGATTGTTTGCGCAAGTAGTGCAATTACCGTGACAGATAAACAGCAAAAACTTGAATTAGTCAAATAAGGAGATCATGAAAATAAAAATAAGTGTTTTAAAAACTGTGGCAGATACTTGGCAGGTAGACAAGGCAAAAATATAAATTTCTTCATAATTCTTTAAGTTATAAACAGTTACATTTTGCAATAGAAACGGTTGAAAATGCAACATATCGCGCACTCAACAGCTGGCGAACCTTTCCCTTTTTCACTTATATCCAATATTTCTTACTCCCTCCGATGCAGGCAATGAACTGAAAAATAGTGGAAAATCGATATTTGACAGGTCAGTAACCAGAAATAAAGAAAAAGATGCATCAGTTGGGTGTGTGTAAAATACAGAAAGCTCGTTAGCTGTTGGGTGCGCGAGATGCTACATTCTCGGTCATTTCTATTGCAAAATTGAATTGCTTATAACTTCGAAAATAAGACAAAATCGACATCTTCGTACATGAATTTTCTTTAACACCTTGATATGTAGAGCCCAAGGCTGGGCATATGCACCGGATTTTTTGGTTATCCGGATAATCCGGATGTTCGCATATTCGGGATAGTAATAGAAAAACCCGGATAATTGAAATTATTCGGATAATTTGAATAGGTCGGATAATAATAAGGAAAGAAAGCAAACTACGTCGGAAGTACGCCTTTAATTTTATCTACTGTGCTATTGCAATTCTTAAAATAATGAAACTATAAAAGTTACAAGATTTTGCTATGTTTGTTATTATATTCCAAAAATTAAAAAATATATCTTTTTTAAGATAGGAATAGAGACACATCGTAAATTTATGCACGATTTTAAGTCGGAGTGTGAAACCATGGAGTTTACGTTGTTAAATCTTTGCTTAATGATATACTTATGTAAATCCAACCAATATTCGGATATCCAGATTTTTTTTTGATTAAAATCGAATATTCGAAATCTGCAACATCATTATCTGAATATTTGGATATTCGATTATTCGGATAATCCAATCCTAGCAGAGTTCACCTGTTAAGTATTTGTTATATTCCTTTAAACACCATATACAATCAGTAAAATGCTTTGTATAGTGTAAATATTTAAAGTAGATATAAATAACGCTTTAAGGACAGACGTCAAGGTAGGTTTGAAATTAGTTAATCTTCGATAATAACAATGCACGGCCGAGTATCGATTTATTAATAGTAGTTTTAGATGTAATACTAGTATAGGAAATTTATTTTGTTATTAGTAATTGTTCCTTTTACCTACTGTTAATTTAGTTATATAAATGTTAATTTGTAATTTGATTGTGCTGTGAGAATAAATAGTTCGGGAAGCGAATGCAAATGATCAGAATGTTTTTCTATAATGATACAAATACCTATACATTTTTCAATTTCCATTGCAAACAATTTTTTATTATGGGTAAAACGTTTTACATAATGTAAATAATAAGGTAGATACAAATAAAACAGGTTATATACAATAGATAATATAAATATAATAAAACTATCTAATGAAAAGAAACTTTTAAATTTTTTATAGAATAAATGAAACTAGAGTCGGTCATTCGAGTTCATGCAAGAGAATTAGTTCGAGAAATTTTACATTGATGCAATACTTTATGCATTAGAAATGGCAAACATAGTTGCTTCACTCAATATAGTTATCTTCACTGACTATATGAGTGTTATGAAGGCTCTTTCAGTTACATTTAAAAAAACAAGCGCGAAATCATAGAAAAATCCAAGAAAATCATACTGAATTAGCTAATATTAATATAAATATAACCATCATCTAGTTACCGTCTTACCAGAACATCCCTGAGAACAAGTAAGTGGATATGGCTGCTAAGGAATCTACTAACTTGCTAGTCACACTAATTCATTTACTATGTAGAACCTATTATTCTCTATGTACAGTCTACAAAAGAAGAGTATAAACGCAATATCTACGAAAATTAACACTTAACGAGGGAGAGATTGTGTTAATATAAACATGTGCAATTATTGTCGACACGCGTTTGCCTCACGTTTGAATTGCTGAGAAATACGGACCCTTTTAAGATGAGTGCTGTGTGTGTCAAATCATGTGAACCAATGTCAGTGTGCCGGAGTGACCATTCCAGTTACTTGATGCCAATCCCATCGAAAATGTTTTCGACAGTTGTGAAATATAAGCTTCGAGGAAAACGTGTTTTAACATTAAAAGCCCTAGCTTGTCGCGTCCAAAGAAATGTGAAGGTCCCTTTCTGTTTCATATGCCGAAAAGTTTGTCGAATGTATGCCTATACACGGTGAAGCTATGATTGGTGACAATGGGGATTGGATCCACTATTAAATAAATGCGTTTTTATTTTTTAGATGTACTATGGATCAGTATACAATTTTTTTTTTACAAAAGGGTTAGTTTTTACAAAGATATCGCGATCACTCTCCTGTTTTACATTTCATCACCCATAACGAAACGACTATACAATAGGAAGTCAAATTTAACGACACATTCAATTTTTCTCAACCCAACTGACTTCTACAAACTAATCAACGATGACGCTAAAAATAGAAGAGAAAGAATCGTAATGAGTAGATTAAAAACGGGCCATACCAAAGTCACCCCCAATTATATCTTAGACAAAGGCGAAACTTTTAACTGCACTACAAGTAACAACCCACTTACTATCAATCACATTTTATTCGAGTGCAGAAAGTTTGAACATGTGAGAGGTAAATGTGACATAGAACCGAACTCTACCTTTTTATCCAAAAACCATACAAGAAACACTTTACCATTCCCGAAGGACACTAATCTATTTCATAAAATCTAAACAACTGATTAGTAAGTTGCTAATGACCAGGATGCTGGTGCAGGAAACCAATGATGAAGAAGAAGAAGAGAATCAGTTTGAAATTGATTAATTCTCGATAATTATTATTACATACATGTAACAACAGATAATTGAAAATATCACAGGGGAAAATCAACGAAAGCCATTCTTCTAAGCGTTTTAATTTTAGTAACTTTCACATAAAACAGCAAGTCTTCAGTTGCATCATTGACGAAAGCTAATAACATTGAGGTTATTGATTTTCCACGACCCGATTTCCAGTCGCTTTAGCAAGTGAAACCGATGCATTGCTTTTGCTAATTCGTTCGTCAATTTTGAAATTTTTGTCGAAGTTCTGGGATGACAGAGGACTAATTAAGCCCGAAATTAAACCGCATCGCGTATTTCTGCGATACGGTGCGCGTCATGAAACCGCATACGTCAATCGATAACCGATAGATATCCTCTCTTTCGCGATTCCCGCTTCTGAGGTCTAATGGAAAATTGTGCTTCTCTCTGTTTGTTCAAGCATATTATCATTACTATTGTCCCAATTATTGCTAATATATGCAATAAAAATTTCAGTACTAAATTTAGAAAACGCATGTCTTTCGAATAACACTAAATGAAAGATTCATTTAAAGGAATCAATTAATCCTTTCCAAATCCTTTGATCCTGAATTTCTTGGCTTCGTTTGCTTTTTTCCCCCTTCTTTTTGAGTGTACCTCTGTACGCTCAAATGTACTTTCTGTAAAGAACAATCAATATAATAGAATAATTATATTTTTAAGTGGTAATAAATAGATGAATTGTTTAAAGGAATTTGATAACTTTTTTAATGCTTTTCCTGCCTCAAAGGGACTTCTGTTTCTTTGAAGCAATATTCATACGTTATCTGTTGACTTTTCTTTTCATATTTGCTAATATTTATTTTGTGTTGCTTTCAGAGAACATTGTACCGTTTATTTGTGCAGATTTCTATGATTCGCACAAAATCTTTAGACTTCATCTTGAAGTATTTTTTGTAAAGACTACATAAGAAAATATAAGTATTCAATTGAAACAGTAAACTACTACATTTCCAAATATTTATTTAGGTGTAGCAGTTAATTCGATATATTTTTTCTTACATAAGTTTGGCGTTCATTTCTAGAAAAGTCATTCACCTTTCAATACTCGAAATATTGACCACTATATTCCTTTGATCACTTTGTGCCACATTTCAATTATCTTTTGAAAAAAACATGATAGTTTTGGCGCAGTAAAGTAACTGATACAATTTTTTGCACCTCTTCTAATGCTTTCAAATGTGTATCGTTCAATTAGCGTTGGAGTTCACGGAACAAATGATAGTCCGATGCGACAAAATTCAGTGAATAAGCTGCACGAGAGAGAATTTCCGAACTCAAGAAACAAATGCCATTCTTTGATCTTTTTGCGATGTGACCGAGCGTGGACATCCTGTGAAACGATTTGTCTCGTTTCGTGGACAGTAACCGCTCTTCTTTCTCTCAATTTCACTGCTCAACCGTGACGAGTCGCTGCTGCCAACACATTGAATTAATAATCTGACCAGATTTTAGCAATTCACAGTATACTGCTCCCATTATATCCCAAATACACAGTAAGGCGTTTTTGGTATTGATATTTGCCTTTTCACAAGCTGTTAATGTTGATAGCTCACCGCGATAAACCCAAGATTATTTTCATTATGAATTGACCTGTTTTTTTATTGCTCGTTTGGTTCTGCGTACAAAATTTTGTTGAGAGGTAGCAATTCGAGATGATTTCTTATCCAAATTCAGTTATTCTGTCCCGATTTGTCTCAAATTGTAATTAAATATCTCCACATAAATGTGTAAATTTGTACAGGAACAAATTATTGACCGGGGAATTTTTATAGAAAGTAACACATGTAGCCGACTATTTTTCAGGTAGTCAATATCAAAACCTTTTTTAACACGTAACGTAGTTATTTGAAATTTTATGCAAGTCTTATTAGTTGTTTCTTTAGTGTGACAGGCTGTATATGAGACACAATTCACGATCTGTCATTTCTAAAAGTTGTACAGCAATAAAATTGCGTTTACATTACAGAGAAGTCAGGACAAACTTAACGGTACGAAATGTGAATGACAAAATCAATTATAAATTGTATAATAAAGAGTTTATCGCATTTAGCTTTAATAAATTCACACAGTGATTTTAATTGTATTACTCTCTAAAACGGTCTAATCATGTCTGCGGTCAATAATGTGTTAACAGGAATGATAAATCGATGTTATAATTCTATAACATATCGATCAACGAACTAACACGGATGCGTTCAATATATTGATTTTCATATGTCTTCGCTAGTAGACTTATGAAACTCTACAAAAGTGGTAAGATTGCATTATTTTCCTTGAGAACTAAAACAGGATTTGAGGACTTGTTCGCCTGAAATAACTACGTGAGTCAACAGAAACATGTAGCTGTACGAAGAAAATACCTTCCAATAAAGTAAAAAACTGCGAGAGCTTTTCTATACATCACTGAAGACAATTATTATGCCAGCATGATCAAGATGATTTCTACAATTTATAGCTACCACTTTTTGTAGATACATATAGTAATATTAAATAAAACAAACAAACGTTATATAATAATATTAAATTATAGCGGAATCCACGTATTATAATCACTTTGCATAAGAGTTTGTGTATGTGTGTACAGTGGGATACCTTGGCCCAGGTTTACGAGTCAACAACGTGAAGGTCGCCGTATGCCTGACGTGAACCGGGGCACAGTCCAAAACATTTGGCGCGCAGACGGGGAAAGTTTGGAGGAAAAGCGCTCGAACTTTCCCAACGTGCGCGATGAAGGTCCAGCGTCGAGCCTCGCAACGTTGGGGGTGGTAGTCGGCTTATGAAGGGCGCTGTGCCTATGAGTATACAGACTTCTCACAATAATTACACATCATTCGGTACTGAACGTGTGCATTTATCGTGATAGTCCTACGTCCTTTGCGTTTTGCCGAAGACGTGGAAGGTAGAAAGAAAGAGCAAGTGAAAAAGAAGGAGGGACTGAGAGTCCACCGAGTCGAATGAGTCAAGCGACATTCTGCGGCTTTCTTTCACGATCTATATCGCTTTCACAAGAATGAGACATTGTTAATGCAATCACAAAATCTTTTTATTTTTATTCTCTGTTAATAAAACTTTTACCAACGTAATTGTGAAGTTTTTCTGATTAAAATGAGACTAAACGCGGTATAATTTACATTATATTTACTTATATTATATATGTAAGTTACGAATTTATTATATAAGTAAATATAATCCAAATTATACCGTGTTCCGTCTTATTTTGATCAGAAAACTCTCACGAATATGTTAAACACATTTGTATGAAAAAAGAATAAAAAATAAAGAATTTGTAGTGTTACGTTTACATTTTCTCAGACGGATATTCAATCCCCGATCAGATTACACTATTCGGTGGTCAAGTGTTGTACGTTCAAGAGAGATCCTACTAGTATGCGGGATAAAAGTTGTCAATTTATCGTGGGAAATTTTTACCTGAGGACGAATCTAGAGAAAACGTTTTGTCACGAAGACGCGAAAAGAGCGTTTTGGCGGAAAAGACACGAAGAGTAAAGCGAAACAGAGTGATTCGAATAGAGAGAGCCATCGTTACATTTGGGACTTAGAGTTTTTGATAAGAAAATATCAAAAGCACTTTAAGCAGAGCAAGCACACTAAGCACTAAGCAGAAAATACCAAACATTCATTATTGAACCCATTTTAGTACAAGTAGTTGACTACACTGCTGATGTTTATGCATTTATGGCAAATTTAAATTGGCGAAAGGAACAGATTACATATGACGTATAAAAATATTCGAAATATTTACACTAAAATACAAATTACAACATTTAGAGGATCAAACAAAACTCCATTAAAGCTCGTTACTTCAATTTTACCTAAAGGTATGCGAACATTCAAACTGCCATAAGCCTGTCTCTCTAGCTTCATCTTTATTTTAGTTACGTATTTTGTAATCCTTCTTGCAATGCACTCATATGAAATATAGAAGGAATGCTTCGCTTAAAGGAAAAAATTCATTTAGTACGAATTTGTTAAAAATTCTTATCGTTCATTTCCAAATGTAATTGTCACACGTGATACCAATAACCAAAGTTTAATTATAATAGGTGGATTATTTTTAATCAATTTTATATAAAGTCTTTTGTGTCCCATTGATTATGATATTAATAACCGATTGATAACATTATCCGTGATTTTAGTAAGCAGACTTCATTGTGTTTAACATTTTAATTCATATAATAATTAATACACGAAATTATATAACATAATAGTATTAAAATAATTACAATAAAGTGTTCATTAAATTATTTATGCTGGAGAATTCGGAGAAAATAACGATAATAAGGGGATACACTTGAATTATAAAGCAGAAAACTATTGTAGAAATATGAATCTAAGAAAACATTAAACCTACAACAGAAATTATAAAAATATAGAAATAAAATATTTAAATTGGTCAACAAATAAATGGAAGAACATAAGAAAAGAGTATCTACTCGTTGCGATTTCAACCAAGTGGAGATGTTTCTTTTTCGAAATTGTAAGTCTCGAATTAATCTCAACGACGCGGTGCTCGATTCTACAGTAGAACCTTCATTACATGAACACCCGTTATATGACCCATTCATTGTATGAACGCTCCATTATTTGAACTTCTATTATATGGACAGTATTTCTACTACAGTACTGTATATAAACAGTGCTAATTACTCGCCTTTGTAGGACGCTATTTATCATAATGATTCTATTTGAAAGTAACATATGCTTTAGAAATACTTTAAATAATAAGTAAATAGCCAAAACGAAATCAGTGATAGCAGTGATGAAAATGTACCACCTCAATTCGAAACATTTTAAGCCATGAAAACTGACCATAAATGGTTTCAGGTTCAAAAGGAATGTAATATTGTAAAGCTTGTATTAAAGAAATTATGTGATGTTGCTGCCAAAAAGGTTTGGGATTTATAAGTTTGATTTCATTCATTTTGTTAAAAAAGGAAGGAAGATTGGAAAACGTTGTTTCTTTTCAATTTTATACAATTTGTATTCATTTCATCTCATTTTCTTTGATTATTAAATCAAACTGAGTGGCTTGTGGCGGCTCTCCTGCACCCACCACTAGAGGGACATACGAAATAGGCTTTCTCGAAAGTACTCGCTCCAACTACCTCGTCCATATATATACCGCCTTTAACCTTTCTTCCAATATCCCAAGTCTAAGGCAGGGCCTGCTAGGTAGCCTTACTGATAAGTTCACTAGCAGGCCCAGGACGAAACGCAACACCCTTCCTTTTCCTATCCTATCCCCTCTCTACAGCTCCACAATTGGTGACCGCGACAAAGAACGCAACAACAGCAGCCTTCCACGGAGGAACAACGAACCAGCCAGCACAGAGGCATATACACGTCGTCAACTACCTAGGCCAGCAGAAACTACTACTACGCAGCAATCCGACGGACTTGGATACAGCCCCTCTACATAGCCGGGTCTCGTGACCCCTCTCCTAGGGTGGCCCAGCATTCGAGTACTACGACCACGCCGCCGGTCCCAGCAGATCGCAGCATTTACGTCGGGGTCTACAACGCCGATCACTGGGATGTCTTGGGCGCAGCTCCCCGAGTCTTTCCTCAACGTGGCCATGCTAGGACAGCAGATGTACACGACTGCTTTCGCGGCCTCTCACGCGCTTGCCTCAATTCATGGCTTCAGAGCAACGCGTACCCGCAGCATCAAAAAGCAGCTATAAAGGCACTTATGTATCACGGCTCCAACATCCACCGTCGCAGACACGGCCTCACGACGCATCAATTTCGAACATCGAAAGGATAATTAAAAACGCTGGAATCAAGATATCGTTCATCACTGGCAGGGGGGTGATGTGGCGGCTCTCCTGCACCCACCACTAGAGGGACATACGAAATAGGCTTTCTCGAAAGTACTCGCTCCAACTACCTCGTCCATATATATACCGCCTTTAACCTTCCTTCCAATATCCCAAGTCTAATGCAGGGCCTGCTAGGTAGCCTTACTGATGAGTCCACTAGCAGGCCCAGGACGAAACGCAACACCCTTCCTTTTCCTATCCTATCCCCTCTCTACAGCTCCACAGGCTAAACGCTTATTCTGTTATAGGAAATATTCTCTCATATTAACACTTTTGTCTCCCAATTAGTTCATATAACGGAGGTTATACTGTATGCACGGCTGTTGCGTAGCAATTTCATAATGGCCAACTGTTCAGCAAATGTAATCATTGGCCATTGTATAGTGCAGGGACTCGGAATGACTGCTTTTCTTCGAATATCATCGAATAGGTGTTAAAAGAGTGTCAAGGACAGGATTACCCTAAGCTTGCGGTGCGAACGAACCCATCTGCTATCTTTGAGGATTAGGATATTTTATACAGTGGGATATCCTATAACGAATGAATCCTATAACGAAAATACATACGCGAAAAGATACAATCGGCCGTTATACCAATTGTTCAACTCTACCTGTACTCTGATTTTTTGTTGTTGAAATTGCCACAGACAGTTCTACAAAGAAGTAAAAATGGTGACTTCTCTTCCTTTCCTTTTTTATAAGTTTTTTAAAATTTATGTATATGTGCAATGCATACAATTTCAGTATAACAAAAATTTCAGTATATATATATATATATGTATATACACATCAGAACGTACGTACTACCTTTAAATATCTATACATATGTATGTACGAATACACACGCATATGCATATATATATTGGTATCCTACAACGAATACAATTTTGGAACGAATTAATTCGTTGTAGCATACCCCACTGTATTTTCATGCCGCTAACTTTATGACCAAGAAAAAAATCGAGGACTAAGTTAACACTTTAAGCATTCGCTGTAGTTTCCCCCAATAGTAAGTAACACAGTTTTGGACAAAATAAATACAAGACAATAGACAACGTTTTTATCTTCGACCATACATACGTGCATTTTGGATTTCGAAGCTTTTGGATTCCCAAGTATTTCAACTTCCAAGCTTCCTAATATCAAGCTTTTGTGTTAGCGGGAGTATCCATCAATTTTTAAAGTCTTCTGAATAATTATAAGCGACATTGTAACTGTCCAAGTTTTACTCTGAGTATGTCTCCCAAGGAAAAATTCTATGAAGGACGAAGCATTGTTCCGCAAATTTATGGCAAGGGTTTTTTTATGTCTACCAACTGCAATTGGCCAGACGAATGTTTTTCGACAATTTTAAAAGAGGCCTAGAGTTGAAAACAATATCTCCATTCCTTTGTAATGAACAAAGAAGCTGTTAGAAAAGTGAAGTTCACAAGATTTTTAAAAGTACGAAATAGAAATGAAGCCGGTATAGGAAAATAAGGGAAATGAAGAAGAAGATAGGAAAAATTTTAGATAAAGAGGTTAAAGATATAGAGGATAGGGGCTGCCATTACGTGAATGTGAAGGGTGAACAAATATGGCGAAGGAAAGGGTAGACAGACACACAAAGGTAGCGTAATTAAAGAACGTAATAGGTAATCCTGAGATTGGGGAAACATTATGGGAAACAAGAGGAGAGGAGGTAGAAAATACATCGCGAAGTTGAGGAGTAGAGGAGATGGTGGAAATCAGTGACGTAATGGACTGTCTCAAAAGTGGATTAGAACTTTAATTGCTTGAATCTGAAATTTGTCTAAGCATTTTAGAAGAAGAATAGAAGCAGTAGTTCTATGTATTGGATTGTTCGAAAAGTTCGTAACGATATTTGAAGAACATTAGAAAGCAATATATAGGGTGGATGTACCACGTACTGCCACTTTAAGGTTATCGCGTAACTTTATTAAACTATTTTAGAACGTCTTTAACCTAAAAATCGTTCCAGTTTGGAGCACAACATTGTTCAACCGCTCTTTTATTTATGAACATTTTTTATATGTTGAATACAGTGAATTAATTACTACGTAATTGAAAATGTGCAACAGTGTCTAATGTCCCTAGTAGCGTCAAATGAAAAGTTCTCATTTAAGCAGAAAGAATTTTTGCATATATTAACAATTCAGTTCGTGTAACAGATATAAGATGTATAGTAAACGTATCGCCTTTACTGAATGATGACACGTCCTATATTTTATAATTACATTGGTTACGTTTCAATGTTCAACAGCACATTTAACTTCTAGTATTTCGTTTTAAATATTAAGTATAAACGAATATACAATGTCTATGTGTTGTTACGTAAACTGATGTCCAAATTTAGTATTAAAATTTGTTTACTTACGATTTTTCATACATTACTTTATTATTAAATAAAATAACTAAAGTGTCAGTTATAGTGACATTGACAGTAATTGGGACATGTACCCTAGTAATGAATATGTTTAATATTATCGTATAATGTTGTATGTGACATGGAGCAGAAATTAACTCACTCGATGTAATTTTTCTGTTCCTCTAATGTATTATATTTTGGATCATTAATAAAATTTTCATTGTTAATAACTGGAATAAATGATAGTGTAACACTGTCACGTGTAGAATATTTCACAATCAGTTAAGGTTTAGTAATTTTTCCCGTCATTTCATCGATATCTGGGACCAAGCATTGTTTCGTTAAAAAATGTTTTCTATTTGTCAATTTCAGATAATTCTCATTAATTATTACACTTAAAATTTCCAACTAGATACGATATTTATTCTAATTAAGAATTTTACTGTCTAATAAAAATTCGTGAGAAACAATCCTTCTCCAATTGCATAATTCGCAAAATGATGTAATGTTGATGCTATTGCAAACTTTACGAACTTTCCGAACAACCTAATACACTTGAATATAACCAAAAAAATTGTACCTCTTATGAGTACATTAAAAAATATTTTGCGCTCTCCAAATTATTCTTCATTTGGTGTTCTTAGAATCAACCGTGATACCTGTTATGCATAAGTTGGTTATAAAGTAACGACTAAAATAATTGAAATATACAAGAATTTTACGAAAGAAAAACTGAAGGTGATAAGCATGTAATGTAGAGTATGTTTAAATTGCGTTATAAATCATTAACGCAATCCCAAATAGGAGATAGAAATAAATTTATTTCACATATGTTAGATATATAAGGGTATGGAAATCTTAGTGAAAAAGGAGGTGAAAACGAACAACATTGAAAAAAACAACGGAAGAAAAATGTCTAACAGAATAAAATATGCGCTGGAGACAAAACGATCAAATTACCTCACATAAAAAAATCGTAATATAAAAGAACAACAAATGTTGAAAAAAATAGAAACAGAGTGTATTTTAAACAGAACAGTCGGTAAATTCCACATAAAGAAAGAAGTTATAAACTTCTTGCGATTTTCTAATTTTGGGTACCAGTGTAAGCCATAACTGAACCGACAGTAAAATCGAAAGTGGGTAGTAAAATACTTTTCAACGAACGATTTTTACTGTTATCGTTAGAAAATATAATAAAATCGTCATTGATGCTAGAGTAATTATTTTAGAAAAGGATTGTAAATGTGATTGTGAATATACAAAACTGTGATTGTAAATATACAAAAAATATCATACAAACATAAGTCATTTGATGCCATACTAAAAAGTTAGAAAAGAAATATGAAACACGATGGGAAATATAATACATGTTAAGAATAATCATTAATTATTACATACTCCATCTTAAAATGCTCACTGTTTTTGTCAATATAATATCGATGGCGTTAAAAAGTTGAATTTGTTATTTTACGAAATTCATTTTGATTTCGCTTTATCTCGTGAATATATTCGAATTTATTAGAAAGAGACGTCGGTCCTAAAATATGAAAGTAAGTCAACTTACCATACTATTACCATTTTACTGTACAGCATCTAGTTTTTTCCTACAGTATAACTCTAGTTCGGTACTTTGATAGTGCATTAATGCTATCTTCATAGAAACGTGAATAATCTCATAACTTATTCGATGTAATATTTCTCTCATAAATTTTTAATGAAATTCCAAATGACCTATAGTTATATAACATTTTCAGCTTACTTATAACTATAAAAATGTTGAAAAAGTTTTGCCCAAATATTTGGAACACCCTGTATATCGTATGTATATATTTCACTGGTATATATATTTTTATTATTATATATTTATTATATATATGTACCTTTATTGGATCTTTTTTTGATTGGGAAATTTCAATTGAAAGATCGAGGGATCCGAAAAATTTTGCATTCAGTATTGACAATCGAAAAGTGTGATTTATATTTATTGAAGCATGTAAAAATTGGGTTAGTCAGGATTACCAGATAGGATTATTTCTTGATAAAACAAAAGACCTGATAGAGTATAGGATACTACAATGAAGGAAGACCATTACTTTTATGTTTAAAATAAAACATATATCTGTCTTTTGTCCCCTTTAATCTTAAATTATTGTCCGTAACGTAGATAGTGGAATCGTTTTTAGCGAGAGTAATACAATTATTTCTAGTTAAACAGAGAACATATAGGATAAAGCCAAACACAGTAGATAAATCCTACATAAATCAAGCGACTAAATTGATTCACAAGGCTAATCTGCCCTTTCAGATCCTTCCATAGAGACTGAAAGAAGGGGATTACTACCTTCTCCAAGACGAAGAATACAATTGTTCCGAGGGAGGAAGACAGCAGAATTGTCGTGAAAACAAGGAATAAAGTTATTTCAGTCACAAGGAGAAACTTTGAAACGAACAAATGATAGAATTCTCCATGGTTCATTCCTATCAGTTCTAATGCTTCTTAAGAGGAAATAAATAGCACACGAATCACGTGTCTACTGTGTATGATAGAATATTGTAAATCTGAAATCAATCTCCCTTTAATACTGAGATACTATCGTCTATCCCTAAAATTATATAATTAACTATGCTTGACGAAATACAATTAGAAATAAAATTAAATGCATAAGTCACATAATTCGTTAGCGTATAAATTTAATTAAAATAATATTATCAGTGTTAACTCGAGTTTTTTGTCCATTGTAAATTCCCTTTAAACTTAATCTAAAATTGAAATCTATTACCTATAGCATACAAGTAAATTGTGTTTAACTAATAAATTAGCTAATTGAAGAGAACCAAAGTTAAGTGGATAGATACTTGAATAACATAGTACAAAGGTCCTCAACGATTGTGTCAGCACTAATGTAAACACATTAGCAGTCGACATTTAAATTAGGGACACATTAATACCACATTACGTGCAATCACATGCTATATTATATGTATGATGTGATTATAATTTGTTCTCAACAGATTTAAGGGAGGATTCTCGTGTAACAGGTTAAAAAGAATCGATTTTTCATTTTCTACGTACATAAATTAATAGTTCAGTGTGTCAAAAATATGCCGTGTACATATTTTAGTCATATTTAAAAGATGCAACGAAGTTATAGCCAGTTATCGAGACAATATCATGGTATCTTAAATCCTAATAAAAAACTTTAAACACGTTCTTCTGAATACCGTGTTGTTTAAATTGGCGGGCAAAATTACTAAAAAACTAGTCTACTAATCGGCTTAAGACAAAGCTTACTCTTTTGGTTACAACAATTTCCAGGAATTGATCCTAAAATTAGATTCTATTTTTCATTTGTAATATCTTTTAGCAAAACTTTTAAGCTGAAATTGTATGCCAAAACACGAATTTATCTTGCGAACCCTAGAATTTCTTTAGTTTCTTTATTTTTTTTATTTAAAATAGGTTTAATTCCAGCTTGAATTATCCAACTTTACGAAAATGTTCTATTCCTTGCTTTCTGATGTCTATTATAGAGCTACACTGGCCACCTAATCATGACTACGTTATTGAAAATGATTACAAGACTCGATCATTATTTAAGAAAAAATAACAAGAACTCGACTAAAAACATTTGTTCGTACATTTAAGTTTCTCTTTATGTCTCCAAAATTCTAGTATAATGCGACTGTGGAACTGTAGAGGGGGGATAGGATAGGAAAAAGGAAGGGTGTTACGTTTCGTCCTGGGCCTACTAGTGGACTCATCAGTAAGGCTACCTAGCGGGCCCTGCCTTAGACGTTGGGATATTGGAAGTAAGGTTAAAGGCGGTATATATATGGACGAGGTAGTTGGAGCGAGTGATTTCGAGAAAATCCTATTTCGTATGTCCCTCTAGTGGTAGGTGCAGGAGAGCCTCCACACGACTTAGTGCTGTGTACAAAAATTCGGAAAAACCAGGTGATTTTAATATTGTTACACGAGAATCCTCCATTCGGACAACGAAAATTTATTGGCTTACACTTTACCAATGCCACATGTAATCACGCAGTAGCATATAATTTCTCATGAAGTGATATCAATGCGTCCCTACATTTAGAGACATGTATTAAATAGTAGACACGAAGCGGTTATAGTCTATTTGAATATTCACCCCCGACCATAAGCATTCGAACAACTATCACTCGCAAATAAAACATGATAGTTGATCTAGCTTGTGTAACTTTAAGTAATTCTATAACATCGTAGTACAAAAATATGTAGTAATATAAAGTGGCTCACGAAAGTGTTCGAACACTACATTATAAGGAAATTCTCTTAATCGAAAAAGTCTGATTTTAATAAAAGCTTATGAGCATGTAGAGCATGATGGTGTACATATAGCGCAATTTTTTTGTCCACAGGAAATTTTTTTAAGACGATAAAATCAAGTCTCAACGATTTCAGCATTTTTTAAGTTTTTTAATACAACTTTTTCTATATCTTTTTTGCAACAGAGTACGAGACCACTAAAAGCTAAACATTTTTTATTTATAAAGTTTTGCTCTACTGCACACCAGAACCACGTTGTATTTGAAAAATTGAAAAGCAAACAGCACTGCAAAGGCTGATTTCAGCTGATTTCATACCATCTGATAGCTCGCAATGACTTTCATTTTTCTTATAACTTCGCAATGGTTGGAAATAAAGCAAAAATTCAGTCTTTAGTGCCGTACCACTCTATTGTAAAAAAAGACCCAGGAAAAATTGTATTAAAAAGATGAAAAATCTCGAATTTTATTCCCTTAAAGACTTTTCCTGTCGACAAAAAAATTGTTTCATATATAGCCCAGTATACTTCACATACACAAAAACTTTCATTAAAATCAGACTTATAGGTTAGGAGAATTTCTTTATAATATAGCGTTCGAACACTTTTGTAAGCCGCTTTATTAACTATTTCTACGTGACAAATAACACAATTTGTACAACTAATTGGAAGGAATACAAGAAAACAATGAACCACCTTATTTAAAAATTCCCTGAAAGAATTCGGGATAAATTGTCTCGGAATATTCGAGAAAGCTATTCAAAATCTAACTCTAACTTGTGAAATCATTTACAACATGCATGGAGTATAAATAATATCAGATGAAATACAAAATTTAATACTACGAATACGAAAATTGGTTAAGTCAATGATTCAGAAATTTAATTTACCAAATTTGAATATTTATGCAACAAAATTGAATTTGTAATTTATAAAATTAGTATATGCACCCTGCATTGTCTAACATCCTAAAGTAGATATGAATTATTAAAGGTTCTAGTAATTTCTTAGTGATCTTCAAATTTGCTTAATCTTTTGCAAGTGTCTCAATACCTTTAAACGGTAGTGTTCAATGACTTACGAAAATATTTGAACACTTACCATATAAAATTTCCATAAATTCAATGTGTGTTATACATAAACCTTTCAGGAATATTATTTACTGTAACGTGATGCTATTAGAATTTATTGCAAATACACACTTCGTAGAGGCGACAAAAATATTTGAACAGTTAATTGTTATGGTATTAATAAGCATGAACATTTAGTAGGATCACATGCAACTCTATTTAACAGTATGGAATTCCATATTTCAATAACTTCTTCTTTCAACGCTGTTTCAAAAACTGTATTGTTCATTTTGTAATCGTTTCCTTATTATGGTCCATAAATGTTCCATCGGATTATTTCTAACGTTATCAACATAATTGTGTTAGTCGTGCCATATTATAGTGGTGATGGAATTTCAAAAAGTTTTGTATAACACTTATGTATTTATCAAATTTTTCTATAGCAAGTGTTCAAATACTTCCTTGGTTCACTGTAAATACAGCTTACCACAAGCAAATATTTCGTAAAATCGTACTTTTAAACGGACTTATCAAGTTTACTTTTGACACGGCTTTTATACTAAAGTTGGCTGTTACCATATCCATTTCGCGTCCACTGTTTGATAGACATCTGTAATTGTCGAATCCCCATGCATTTGTGTTAGTACGAACAGAATTACTAAGAGTCTGTGTACATTGTAAATAGCCCAATGTATTACAAAGTAAAAAGTCCAATGCCCTTATTACTGTCACTTGAAAAGTTGTCATTTAAATAGAAACACGTTTTACATATATTCGCACGTCAGTTTGCGTAACAGATATAGGATGTATAGTAAACGTATCGTCTTTACTGAATTATGACACGTCCTATACTTTATAATTACATTGGTCACGTTTCAAGGTTCAACAGCACATTTAACTCCCAATATTTATTTTAAAATATTCAGTGCAAATGAATATATAATGTCTATGTGTTGTTACGTAAACCGAAGTGCAAATTTAGTATAAAAATTCCTTATTTACGATTCTTCATACATTACTTTGCTATTACATAGAATAATTCATGTGTCCGTTATAGGAACACTGACAGTAACTGGGACATTTACGCTAACAATACGCAAAAATACATAAAATATCCACAATGAAGCAAACATTGTTACATTCACATGATGAACCTAATCGTCATCTATGTTCATTCTTTGCGATTGCATTTTTAAGAATACGAATTTGTATAAAAATCCGCAGTTTACGTTAGACAAATTAATCTGTCCTTGGAAAAGGTCAACAATATGGTAGTAAGTGTTTCAAACATCAAGCTACAATGCTCAATAACAATGTATAAACAAATTAGTGCTAAGTAGGAGCTATAATGAGAAACATTTTAAATGATACGACTTAAATAACTTTCCCGTACAATAATATAATAAACGAACATTTAGAAGAACGTGTTAAAAGTGTGACTTATTATTTTTATAGAAAGAGACTGACCCTCAACGCACTGCCAAAGAAAACATAGGAATTGTTTAAAGATTGGGACACACAACTACTTAAATGGTCGGCACAGTGCCGAATTTAAATCCAGTAGAGAAATTACGAAATCTACGTATTCGGCGTTGATGCAAATATTTCAATCAGTTCCAAAAAATAATTTAATTTTAATAAATTCAAGCTTCTAGAAATGTTTTTACAAATTCCTCATTTGATGTTCTTCAGTAAAACTTGCTAGCAAAGATATCAAGAATACAAAGAAAAGAAGAACAAGATAGAAAAGAAGAAATTAGAACAGGGACGAAAGTGTCGATATAAAAATGAAACGAGGGACATTTTCTCATCGAAGGAGCTGTTTTCTAACAGCAGGGAACAAATGATGCGCCTGCTTCTTGATTAATGTCTCGGAGGAGATGAGCAGAAGAGAAAAAAAGCGTCGCCGTTTCTTATGGACTCTGTTTCCAAGCATAAAAAGTGAAAAAACGTGAAGAAAGAACAGGTGTAAACCAATGGAGTGTTAATTGATGAGATCCGAGTCGAATAATTTTTCGAATGGACCCACTGAAATAATGGAATTCCCTGAAAATTGGTGATACTACAAATTCTCTACTGTGCAGTACGTTTGTGTTGATAATTATGAAAGTCTAATTGTAAGCCAAAGAAACGAAGAAAAACAGTTCCACAGTATAATTTTTTTTTAAATTCAATTCAACTATCTTAGATTTTTTACTTATAAGGATCCAATCCCACATGTCAATTACGAATTTTAACCTAGATATAGAAATATGTTTTAAAAATTACATAATACACTTACTATATAAATGAAATATAAACCTTCAAAGTAAAGATTACTTTTTCATACGAAATACCTCGAAAAAATTGGCTTTCGATTTTTCAACTACGGCGCACTTTTCTAAAAAAAAACTGAACAAATGGGGATAACAGTTACGATGATATGTTGTTACTATGAAAATATAAATGTAGCATTCGTATAACTTCAATAAAAAATCTGCAATTTTTTGTATTTTTTAAGATTTTCTATTTTTTGTACGTAGGATTCCCAATGAAAAAATCTGAAAAATTTCTTCAACGTAAGTCACCATGTTTGCAATATGCCAGATGTTTTTACAGAATTTTTGCTTACCATTAAGTAGGGGAAATTGAGAAAAAGCTAATAATTTGTCTTTTCCCTGTTACTACCTGCCAGATTGAGATAAGGGGTTGAAACTTTGTGTAACATAAGTGGCTCAAAGCAAAACTCGGATACATACATTTTTATGCTTTAAAAAACGATTGATAAGCGTTTGAGTGCCCTAGCGTTCGAACTTTCAAGATTTGAGATTTCCAAGCGTTCAACTTTGCAAGGTTTTCCACTCTCAAGCGTTCGAATTTCCAAGACTTTAGAATTCTAAGCATTCGAATTTCCCAGATTTTAAATTCCTAAACTCCTCGATTTCTTATGAATTTCCAAGCGTTTCAATTCCGAAGCTTTTAAATTCCGAAGCGTTTATGTTTCGAAGCTTTTATATTTCGAAATATTTGAATTTCTATGCTTTCGAATTTCCAAACATTTGAATTACTAAATTTTTGAATTCCCAACCGTTTGAATTTCCACGATTTTGAATTTACAAGTATTTTAATCTCCAAGCCTTTCGATTTCTAAGCATTTCAATTCTCAAGCCTTTCGATGTCCAATCATTTCAATTTCAAGCTTTTGTATTAACGGGAGCATCTACCGACCATTGAAATGGTTCAAATAATGGTGAGCAGTACTCTATAAGTGTCCGAGTTTTACCTTGAGCCACTGCATTTCCTTTGCGTAATCTATCAAATAGTCTGACACAAGTATACTTTGATTCAAGGGCACTTTTGACCACCTTGTCCGTTTATAGCCTTTACATATGCAGTTCTCAAAGAAATGTCTGACATGAATTTCTTTGATCATGCACCAGTCATCATGAAGGAGAGATAACAAACCTTAAAGTCGGATGTGGAAATATATTTTGTTTAGTATTTTAGAAACTATTAGAGGCAGGAGGATGATTTAATGGAAAAATTGTGCTTTTAATGCCAAATCCGCTTACGCAGTCATTTATTTAAACAATATTATAAAGAATAACACCTTCTTGATACGGGTTAAATTGAATCAACGTCATTTATAACGTGTAATTATTCAATCCAATCAACAGTTTCAACCGACGCACGTAACTAGGAATAGTTGCTTTCTTCGTGGCTTCTTGTTTTACAAACAGCAAGTAGACATTAAAGCCCATGGGTAAAAAAGAAACAGTAGTTCATACTCCCAGTAGCATCATCAGGACTTCAGAGTCAGGAAAATCATTAAAAGTTTTAAACTGTGGTTGAATTAAGCATTTTGTTCTAAATAAGCAAACATAGTAGCAGGTATATAACATACTATTAGTTATCTTATTATAAGGTATTGAAAATTCCAGGAAATACAAGATCGTTTTAAACCTTGATTCAAATTGAAAGTAAAGAGTAAAGAAGGAAATTTTGTAAAGTTACAACTGTTGACCGCGATCCAAAAATGTTAAATAAATCCCACTGCTCTAAGCAAATGTTACAGATAACATCAGTTGAACTATTATCAAAGCGTGAATAAACATTATTCGTTATTACCTCCTTTATTACCGAAAACTTTTCCAATTACATAGATCGTACAATACCTGAGAAGTATTCATTTCCGTTCAATCTTCAAAGATTGAGTAAACCTCTCGCAGTTCTAGTGCAATCAAACATTTTGTTTATGCCATTTACCATTTTTCATTGGTATGTTTCCTTCGGCTTGTAATAAATTGTAAAAATGTTCGTACTAAATAGGGAAATTAATTTAATATGTAGTTGTGAGCGACAAGCTTGTTAATTAAAGGAATAACAGTTATGAGATTTACGTAATTTGAAATTTTTAGTTTGTAAGGTATTCGTATCTGACAATTAACACGATTTACGTTTTCCTCTGTATAATAATAGCCTATCGATTCTTAAGGTTTAGTAAACAACACCGTGGCCGTGTAATGCGAGACGTATACTACCGAGAAAGAAAGCAATCAAATAGTAAAGCAGAATGCTTTTTCCTATATGAAACGCTCTCGTCAATGAAGCTATGTACACAATCATTTATGTTTCCACACACCTATATACAATTAAAATGTGTGTACACGAATGTGTATAAATAGTGAACATTGATTATCTGTACAATCAATAATAACACAAGCAAAATTATATATAGTATTTGATTCATTTTGTTCTTTTATAATAGAGCAAATATTCATTTTATGCATCAATTAATGGTAATTAGATACACTGTTTAAGTGTAGATTCAATATCTAAAGAATCACTATTTTTTATGTTAGAAATATAGTTTTGAGAGTAAACTGCTCTGTTAGTCTTGTACAGTACTTGTTTTCTTTAATATCTTCTGGATAAATGTGAAATAATTTACGCTTCGTTTGAGCCTCAAATAATATCTGCTTTTAAAAGGCAGATAACATAACGTGCGTTTATATTCCTCCTATACATTCTTTCCTCTCTTTTGATTCGTTTTTCAATTTGTGCGCAAAAGAAAAGTATATTTAATGACAAATAAATTTTCCAGGTGCTACCACAAAGTACCTTTGCATTATATGTTATATGATTTTGCAACCAAAAATCAAGGCACTAACATCTAAGCATTTATTTTACAAAACCTCTAGATTCATTTCATTCTCTCAATTACTTTATTGTAACTTACATAGTTTGTATATCTTAGGTAGGCCATATTTAAAAAGCATGTTTGTTATTTGTAATATTTGGACGTTACCATTAAAACAAGAAAATTAATTTTGCGAATTAATTTTGCCTCTGGAATAAAATGTTTGAGGGGTTCATGTGTCTGTCAAAAATTTGCGACCAAAATATAATTTTGTTATACCAATAAGATGAGGAATACCTAATAACAAAAGGTCCTTGCGCAAATATATCGTTTAATTGTAACTTATAAATTATCAACTTATTAAATTGCTTGTGAACAGAATCTTATTAATGTATAGTTTAAATTGAAACAGAATTAAGGCGTATCGGAAACTTATAGCAGCCACTGTGCATCCAGTGAGAATACAAATCGAAGAAACGTAACACATATGTCATAAAGATTGTAAAAATTGTAAAATTAAGTAAATACGAAATATTGAATTTATAATAGGTGCATTTCGACTTCCACTTTAAGTGTATCACTTTGTATCACCTTTCTCTATATTCAAGTTTTACCCCTTTCTTATCAAGTTTACAACCATTCAATTACTTTATAAACCCTAATGAAATTAATTACATTAATGCTGCTTGATATATTCCACTTAAAAATGATTGCTGTATTAAAATTATCCAAACTTATCATATTTATCAATTTTTCTGCAATTTCACTGTCAAGTTCAACTATTTTGGAATCATTGATAAAATTCATTGACAATAATTGAATTATTTAAATATATTAATCAGTAATGCAAATAGTCGGGGGATCTCTACTAAAAGTAATTCCCTTTACGAATTCCCACTGCTTTTCTATAATTTATATCCTTTATCTGGTCGATCATCAAAGTTCACTGATACAAGCATTTGCGTACCAAGCGATTAATAGTTCAGTTCGATTATGGTAAGCTATAGTCAGTATACATAATTCGTGAATCGAATTAGTAGAATGCCCTGCTGACGATTACATTTCGTGCATCTTTATTGGGGAAACAATCGGATATCAGTGTTGTAAATAACCAAGCTGATTTGATTCTATTTCGAATCGAATTGCCGGCAAAATTCAGTTTTATTTGTTTGGAATGGATGGAATTGGAAATGATTGGAATATGTGCAAGAAAGATGTTTCACTTATACAGTGACTCTTATTAATAGTCATGCACTATGGTACTTTAGTCGTTATTGCTATGTGTATATCAGCATAATTAAATTGACGTTTTATGGGTTTCTATTATGTTGAGACTTGTATCGTACTTAATGAAAATGTAATTTTACATAAGTATTTAAAATATTTCATTTTTAACATGCAGAACAATATTCTATATGATGTGTTATTCTCTTGTCGCAAATACATTCCCATTTTTAATATAGTATGGTGTTTGCACATGAAAATGTATGTATAGAGGATGCCCCATTTCAATCTCCCAAGGTCTCCAAATACCTTGAAAGATACGAAAGACATGAAGAAATGTTTAAAAAATATGTTGTATTGTATCGATTGGAAACACATGATATTAACATTTATTTGATCTTGCAATGAATTTGGAATACGTCAATTTGGAATTTTTAAATCG
The DNA here is from genome assembly GCA_028830335.1 of Eucera pruinosa. Taxonomy (NCBI): domain Eukaryota; kingdom Metazoa; phylum Arthropoda; class Insecta; order Hymenoptera; family Apidae; genus Eucera; species Eucera pruinosa. The sequence goes on along the minus strand of JAMYCR010000015.1, from coordinate 2,223,978 downwards.
GAACCTATATTTCTCACTGCATACTAGGGTAGATGTCCCAATTATTGCCACTATAACTTTATTGCAACTTCATTTAATTATTTTAGAAATTATTCAACGTAATAATTGTTCAGGTTTGGAGCATAATATTAGTTAACATCTGTTTTATTTATGATGATTCATTTGTATGTTAAATATGATGTATTAATTACTAATTCATTGAAAGTATATAACAAAGTCCAATGTCCCTATTACTGTCACGTGGAAAATTCACATTTGAATAGAAATAATTTTTACGTATATTAGCGATTCAGTTTGTGCAACAGATATATGATGTATAGTAAACGTATCGGCTTTACTGAATTATGACACGTCCCATACTTTATAATTACATTCGTCACGTTTCAATGTTCAATAGCATAGTTACCTCCTAATGTTTCGTTTTCAATATAAAGTGTAAACGATTATACAATGTCTATGCGTTGTTACATAAACCGAAGTCCAAATTTAGTATAAAAATTTGTTTACTTACGATTCTTTATACATTACTCTGTTATTAAATAAGATAATTGAAGTGTTGGTTATAGGGACATTGACAGTAATTGGTACATCTACCCTATTATAGCTGTTACCGAATTATTTTCAAAACACTTGAAATATATTTTTTGCATAAGCCGTTCTTAAGTTATGACATCATAACCCACTAAAGACCAACGTGTTTTACCGCAACATTTCACTTGACATATTTTTAACCAATTCCGATTACTAAATTCTGTTTTCTATCAATGTGTTTCCAAGAAGATATTCCAAGAATCGGACACTGGTCGTTCCTACCGCCACATTCGAATTTCTATCGCTGTACACGCGGAGAGAATTTGGATAACAACACTGTTTATATCTATTTGATGGATATCACTGTGCTGCTCGTAATACTCTTTCGATTTATTATATTTGATGACAAGGGATAAATATTGAAATGCAATTATTTTGTGATACAAAATTGATTCTAAAATAACAAACCACGCATTGATGTTTATAAATACAAATAAAACTTGTCTATAGCGTAACCAAATGTATGCATACTCTACGAACCTACAATACCGATTTATTTGAAAATGAAGCTTTATATTAAAGAATATCACTCTATATTTCCGATTTATTTTTGCCTGTGAATTCACCACTCTTTTGCTTGTATCATCAGTTCTAGGACACCGTGTATATTACAGCCAAGATGGTGAACCTATGGCACGCGTGCCAGAGATGACACATTTGAATACTTTGCTGGCACGTCAGCGATTTAGCGGCGATACCATTCTATACGCTTATAAATAATTCGAATTTTTGTTTAATAGATATAATATACAGGGTGTTTCAGATCGAAACCGACAAACTTTGTTAATACATAATATACGAGTAAAAAATATTATATGCACCATGACGGGTTACGTCGCCGTCGTTCTCTAAATATAAATATAAATACTGATATTTGTCAAGTTAGAGCAATATTTCGATACCGATTGAGCTATAGATAAGTACATTTATTGACATTTTCTTAGATGGGGTTGCATAAATTGAGCGTATATTTAGAAAAACTGACACATGTGATGAATTGATAAATCTGATTAATATCCATGCTGAAATTAGTGTAAAATGTTGTTTCAAATAAATGTGTATCATTAAAAGTTAGTAGTTTGAATGCATCTGATTACTTATGGTTTATAAATTCTACGTTTTCTTTCATATCTCGAAAATGGAAATGGATCAACCCATGGAATGTATAGTATAACATTTTGTAGAAAATGACTTTCGAAACATGTTGGCAATGTTTGTCGGTTCAGATCTTGAACAGCCTGTATACAAAATTTTATCTTACATGAAAGAAACAGGATAACCGATGAATATAGTTTGGCATGTGTATGACTAAAAAGTGACGATATAAAGCATTTGGCATACAATATACAACAGCAAAAATCTGATTAATAAGTAATTAATATTGATTTATAGACGACAATTTATATGGGAGATTATGAATTTATCATAATGAAATTCTATGTTATTTTTAAATTTATCTTAATAGAATTCTGCAATAATTAATTTTCGATTAATTTTTCTCCTATTAAAAATTTCCCGGCACGTCAGTAATTTAATAAGTATAATTTCTAAATTGCTGACATCCGCGTGTAAAAAAGTTTGCCACCACTATACTACAATATTATTGAATTATTCTGGTACAATGGAATCCGCTTATTACGATCACTTTGGTATTTACAATTTTTGATAAGAATAACCGGCTGATAACATTACGTAGATGATATAAAATGTTTATTATTCAACTGATTTTATTGCAAACAGTTATGAATAGACTGCGGATCTTAATGAACTTATGGCAAGTTTAAATTTGCAAAAAAGAATAGATTCTATATGATATATAGAAATATAAAAAATGTTTAAAGTAAAGTACAAATTGCAACAGTTAGAGGATCAAATAAATCTCGATTAAAGTTCACTCTTTCAATTTCACTTAAGAAGGTACGAATTTGCATAAACATCCGCACTCTAGTTATCACATTTGTTCATAGTTTAATGGATATACTATCTATTTTTCAAATTGTCATAAGCTTTTCTTTCTAACTTCTTATTTATCTTATTTATGTTGTTGCTAATAATTCTTGCAATGTACTCATATAAAAGATGAAAGGTATGCTTCATTTTGAGAGATTCATTTAGTATGAATTTGTTAAGAATTCTTACCGTTTGTCTTATATTATCAAACGGAAGTTTGATTATAATAGTCGGATTAATTTTAATCAATTTTATATAGATTGTTTTGAGACCGATTGATTATAATAACAATAGTCGATTTATAACATTATCCCTGATTATAATAACCGGGTTTCCACTGCGTTTCAATTATCTTCCTAATAATAATTGAAAACATTTTTATCATTTACTGGTATGACACGTTTTCTAAAATTTTGCATAAAATAGATGTTTTTAATTTGAAATACCGCTTATAAAAACCTTAGTGTTAGTATAGTACGAAAGGTGCGTTGAAATATACAGAGCAATCATGCTAAGTAAATATTACGTAGAGTCATCGTAAGCGTTATATAGAATGCGCTAAACACATACTAGAGCGTCAAATAACTGTTATTCAAAAAATACAAAAAGTCACGCAGTATAAACCCATAAAACCTCTAAAACGTGCCATGTCCCGCAGTTACGTTTTTAAACGAAGCACGACACATCGCCATCAGAAATATTCTCGAAACAGAAGCACGTTTTAATGTCTTTCAGGGGAGATTTTCCTCCGATACAACCACTTTACTTTGACACGTGCTTTGCATTCGCTGCCTCCGTGTCGACGATCAATCAACCACTAACGCGTGCCAGCGACGAAATAGGTAGACGAAAACTGAATTTGTTAGGCAACGTGATGTACAACCACGGAGACTTTTTCGCCACCGAAATTTCGATACCTAACTCCATAGACCTTCGCTCTTTTGAGGCAGGAGTTTGAGGAGAAAGCTTCAGAACGACGAGAGTTATCGTCGAACAAGGGATCGAAGTCGATTTAAATATTGCAATGAAACTATTATTACGAAGTTATCCCTTCTGGGGATGGTGAAGATGACAAGGTGATTCTGAAGAAAGTTTGAACTTCTTTTTCTGGTGTTGGGAGATTTATTTCACTTGATTGATTATGAAAGTTCGATTTCAAAGTGAGGGTTTAAGAAATAGGGCGAGAAAAAATGGTTTGTTAAAGGAGGGTGGAAAAATAAGATACCGAACAGAGGGGGGAAAGATTATGCTAATATAAAGTTATAGAGAATTCATTTAGTGCAGATAAAAGGCTATCTATTAAAAAAGTCATTGCATATAATCTGAATCTGCCATATAAAATATTTTTTGTATGAACTGCACAGGTATTTAATTTTTGCATTTGTTTCCAGTAAATCGAGATTAAACAAAAAGTATAGTAATAATAGTATTTCAAAGTACTACAATAATATTTAACGATTAAATTTTAATGGATGTAAGCTGCAATAATGAAAAGATTAGATTTCAAAAATGTTTTCACAAATATTATTAGATTATAGTCAGCGAAATAGGGAACAAAGTATCCCGAGTCTACAAAGTACTGAATATTTTATATATCCAGCAAATATTTGGTACGTGCAAAGATTTTGATGCGTTCGTGCAATAAATGACTGTATTATATTCAAAATAATTCATTCGATCATTCAGAAAATTGCTGTTATTTTCAATAAGTTTTGCCTGTTATTCTGATAACAATAAAATCTCCATAATAAAAATTACTTAAACTTTGAAAAATAAAAAGACATGGTATGCAATTTATTAAAACCCGACCATTAACCTTTGCACTCAGCTAAGATATGGGCCGTTATTTTTTAAAGTGATATGAGTCCATTTTTTCATACATCGAGATATTTAAGGGTTTGCGTTTGAATCAATTTAAAAATATTGGCAAACGTTAATTAATTTGGGTAATGTTTTTAACACTATAAACCTATTAAATTTTATTATGCAATAATAACTATTAAAATTGTTAAAGAAAATAAACGATTTTTTAGCTCCAAATGGACTTATACCACTTTCAATGATAACATTTTATAAGAAATAAAAACAAGAGGATATTTAATTCCATATTTTTATAGACATTGGCTTTACTGAAATGGATTTTTTAATGTAAAAAATAATAATTAAAATGAGGACATGTAAATACGCGAATAATCAAGTTTATTGAGAATTAATTTTAGTTATATTAATAAAAGAAGATATAAATAAACAAGTGTAAAATGTAATTACTTCGTTAGGATAACTAAAAATAAAAAAAATATTTATATTTTAAACTTATTTCTCCTTTACAGTTAGCATAGTGAAGTATTCATGGTAAATAGGTGGTATGTAAGCCAGTAAACTGATCATATCGCTGTATTTCTCTCTTGTTATAGGTGTTGACGTTTTATACAGTGGCAACATAGTAATTTTGCTGAGATGTTTGGGTCTTCCTTGTTTTCCAAATAAAAAAATTACTTTAAATGGAGCATTTTCTTCCATACTAGTTTTGTAAAAAATTTTGTGCGGTTCATCCCTTTTAATCCTCATCTAGCATATTTTCAGCTATTTTATAATTTCTCCGTCCGTATTTTTGTTACTGTTTGATATTGCCTCTTCTAGAGATTCGGTTGAGACAAAATCTTCTCGTTTCATTTCATACAAAATGAAGCTACTTTTTTTTTGTCAATTCTTTATTGTATTATAATAGTCTTGAGCAGTATATAATTGATCCTTTTTCCTTAATGCTATTTCCACAACTCCGAAATCTGCGTCGTTTCGAAGAAATGAATGACCCGACAATAGAAATTTGTGGTCAATAACATTTATTTAACATTAAGGGCAGTGCACACTGAAGTCGTAATAATCAATAATAATTGCAATTAGAAAGTTGTTTTAACTATGATTATTAGAAATGGACTTATTTCACTTTAAAAAAAAAATATTTTTGCAATAACATTTTATAGCTAAAATCCTTTTGATTACTTTATCAAGAAATCGTGCTCCATTGAATGTATGATTATAAATTTAAAAAGAGGATATCTATATCTTACTAAAATTACCATTCACTCATTTTTTTTCCAAAAGTGGACTTACATCACTTTAAAAAAACGGCTCATATATCACTAAATATTATGAAAATATGAAAGTAGAAATACGATATACTAGGTAAGTGCAAAAGGTTTAATTGCTTTCCAATAGATTACACGATAAACTACGTGACGCCTTTTTAAAAGAGAGATCATGTTTCTTATGATAGAGAAATCCGACTGCAATCAGAATAATTTACAAAAATTGTTGATAATAATAGCGATCATCTGATGTATTAAATAAGTGATTGTGGACAATGAAACACAACCTTTTCATTTATGATCGAATTCATCAAAAGTTTTGCACGCATCCGATAGATTGAATAATTAAAAAATAAAAATTAAATACTCGAAACTTGTATACATTTTATTTTATATATTTATCACTTACTTGGATTATGTTTTATATATCGAAATAAAATTGATTAATTTCACCCATGCGATCTCTTTCCTTCCACCAAGAATTTGTATAATCACAGACATAATTAATGATTAAATCGCATAACTCCAACCTATTCCTTAACCCCGCTCTCCAAAACTTATGATAGTCAAAGCAAGCTCGGAAATCAAGAATATCAAGAGAATATCTTCGCATCACCTCTAACAAAGCATTCTACTAGATACACAACCCTAACATGTCTAACGAATCAAAGTGATTACACAAAGGCTAAAAAAAGGTAGCTAACAACAAAGCGGTCGAAAGAACGGCTCTCTGTCAGCCCCTCGCTGTCCAGGGATGTTAAGCTCCATCGATTTCACACGGCGGTTGCTTGGTCCCGCGATATTAGCCCCCATGGCATCGATGCACAAGGCTTTTTCAACGGAGTTTTAGGATCGCAGGAAGGAGCGTCGGCAAGATTAGGAGGGAAGCCATGAACAACGAGATTGAAGGCAAAGAAAGATGAATAGGCCGCAGGAGTGGCGTGTTGGTGTGTTATGAAACGGGAAATCGTGGCAAGAAGGGGCGAGCGGACGTCGAACCCGAGCCGTAGCGCTATGAGATTCCGCCAGGGATGTCGATGGGAAATATGAGACACTAGAATGTAATGTAGCTTTAACTCTCTATTGGTTTGGCCAGAATAGTTTGTGTATGAATTTATATAGCGTGCGGTTCGTCTGGTGGAAGAAGATTGATCAGGTGTGGAATATGGAATAGTACAAGTTTTTGTAAGGTTGCACTTCGTAGGTACATACATATTTCCAACCAATGCAACGGACGCGATTGCAAGCAAACTGAACTCAAATTAATTGTAAGCAGTGCTGTTCAAGTATTTGAAATATTCAAGTAGTGTGGGGTACCCTATAACGAACTACTTCTGGACGCATTTCTTTATAATAAAACTTACCTAAATTTTCAAAAGTAATGAGAGATGGGTTTTTATACAATTTATCAAAAACCGATCGAAAGTAGAAGTATAATACACTAGGTAACTGTAAAAGTTTCAATTGCTTTTCAATACAATATACGATAAATTACGTGTCGTTTGTTTTAATGATAGATAAATTCGGCTGCAATCAGAATAATTTACAAAATCCTCTTATCAAATTCATCAAAACTTTTCCACGCATCTATAGATTTGTATTTGCGCATGTGTTCGTACATATAGTCAGGCACAAAAGTCTACATACACATTTTAAATATCGAATATATATGCAATACAATTTTTAGCATAATAAAAGTTGTGCAAACGTTCAGGAAACATAAAAATACAAATAAGAAAGATTCTTAGATAATGTTTCATAAAATGGACATCATCAATTATATAAATAAAATTGCTCCTAATATTATATGCTAATATTAGAACTTAATTTATGCTAAACAAATTAGAGGACGCGACAGACGCACCAGAGAAACTAACACAATATAAGAATAATTATATCAGTAAGTTTTGTATGATTTAATAGACACTTCTGTGAAATTGTATTTTCAGCTTGTATATGTTTCGTTCTAAACAAATAGTAAAAGCATCACTACTTTTTGACAATCTGTATTATTTCAATTAATGAATAAGTTACTATTGGCGAATTGATTGAAATTCTTGTATTTTTTTAAATATTTAAAGTTTGGAGATGTATGAAGATCTTTGTAACTGTACGTATATTGAGAAATCTTCCATGACCGCTAGAGCATAGTCTTTTCCTGTAAACGTTCTGATCGAATAAAACAAAATTGTTTGTTATAAGATACTCTACTGTACTTGAAAAAGACAAGAAAAACTCATTTATTCGAACCGAGTCAAGTACATGATTATCTAAGTTGCTTGAATATTCGAACTTTGAAGAGCTACGTCATTTGGAACAAGTAACTTGAATCTGTTTGAGTTATTCGATTTGCAGACCACTAATAAATATTATTACTTAACGAACAATGATGTTATATTCCAAACAAACTTAATTATAAATGTCACAATTAAATAAAAATAATCAAGTTTGCTTGAGTAATCAAATCTTCTTCGATAATCTAATTTCTTTAAATAATCAACTTTGCTTGAGTAATTAAGGTTACTTGAACATTCAAACATTTGATTTGCCTTAAACGATTCGAACTGGGCTTAGCTTAGTTTGTATTTTGAAGCTACCTATACCTCTAAATACCAGAGAGTGAATTAATGTGTAATAGAACAGCAATACGTGTTAAAGTACGCAATACAAAATGGTACTTTATAATGGTGATACAATTAAATTGTATTACAACCTGTAAAAATAAGAGAAATTTGTTAAATTCTCCCAATAATGCCACGGAATCATATATGAAGATAATAGGTAAGGTTTTAACATAACAGTACATCATTCGTTGCGAATAAATTAAGAAGCTTCTTTATTGTGTAGTGCATTACCATTTAGCTGCTATTTGCCCCCATATAAAATTTGGCAAGGAAAATTATTAAAATATTAATGATTTTGTTGAAATAGCAAAGGTATTTGAGCAACGTAGTATGTAACCGACGGAATATTTTCGTTATTCTTCTTTCTTTTGTCTCGCGCATTAACATTTCGCCTCAGCAGTCTATCGCCTGATGTCGAACCATACACACATGCTACGTACATATATGTATAATTATAGTCATAATAAAGTTTCTAACAGGTTATGGGCCCAGGCCACGCCTGGATAAAATAAGTGCAGTGTCGAAATAAAATACTGAAAAAGAAGCAGCCGGTGGTGCTTGTGAAATTTCTTCTACATTTGCGGGAAGATCGCAATTAAAATCGAACGCTGAGAAAAATCACGAAAATATGGCCGCGACGATAAAAATCGATCCACCCAATGGCGACAACTACGACACGTGGAAAATCCACATGTGGGCCATTTAAAAAAAAATATCCTGTGGGAATCCGTAACAGGTAAATTACCCAAGCCGGCGGAAACAGATTAAAAGTATGAAGAATGAATTAAAATGGATGGAAAAGCGGAATCGGACATCTTGTTGGCGGTTAGCCCGTGTGAGTTAATTGCGTTGGATGGCCTTAATACATCGAAACAAATATGAATTAAACTGACTTCGACATATGAATCCAAAGGGCCGGCGCGGAAATCGTCATTGCTGAAGAAACTAGTGTTAACGCGTATGCAGGAGGGAGACGACTTACGGGCGCACATCGCGGATTTTTTTGATGCTGTGAAGAAGCTACGGGAAATCGGACTCGAAATTGTCGATGAATTACTGGCAATCTTATTATTATATAGTTTGCCATATTCGTTTGCGATGTTCAGAGAAGCTATCGAATCACAAGAAGAACTACCAACGACAGAAGCACTAAAGATTAAAATTATGGAAAACTACGAAGGTAAGAAAAATAGAGAAACCGCATCAGCACAGGGGGCGATGTACGCAAAAGGGAATAACCCTCGAACCTTCGTAAGTCGCGAAAACCCGCATATAAACAATAAGGAAGGACATCCCGGCAAGATGAGAATAAAATGTTTTCGATGCGGATGCATGGGACCCATGGTCAGCACGTGTTGGTCGAGGGGCGAGGGGAAACCTCATGAAAGCGCGCGGCCAGATTCAGGACAGGAATAATGAGTCATCTATCCATAAACAAAAACCCACGGAGAGGACAATGCTAACTACAACAGAGATGACTATGTACAGTCAAAGCATAACATCTATGTGGTGTATTGACAGTAGCAGTACGGGACACATGTGTAACGACGAGACAAATTTCCAAGATTTTTCGCGTCTAGACAGTGAACTCACACTTGCGAATAACGGGTGTACGCGTATTACAGGTACTGGTGATGTGCGTTTAGAGGTGGACACGGGTAGTGAAAAACACCGAATTAATTAGTTGGCAAGTCGAAAAAACAACGAGGAAGAGCACGTATCATACGAAGAGGATCAGTGGGAAGGCCCCGAAAGCAGCGTAACGAAAAGAACAATGAACCCCGAGTACGTAACAACGAGGAAGAAGATGGCAGAGAAATGAATACAAACCCAACACCAGAAGAAGATGTATTTGTTGCAAACGTAGAAGCGCGGGACCCGACAACATGGAAGGAAGCATGTGAGACCGAGGAGGCCGAAAAATGGAATATCGTACTGGAAGATGAGTATATTGCACATATACAAAACAAGACATGAGAAATTGTAACACGTCCCAAGGATCGTAAGGTGATCGGATGCAGATTTGTGTTGTGTACCAAGAACGTAGAAGGTCAAACGCGGAAGAAGATAAGGCTTGTAGCAAAAGGATGCTCGCAGCGTCCAGGAGAAGATTTTTACGAAACCTATTCCCCTGTTGTGAGATCTACATCAATAAGACTACTAGCGGCCACATCAGCGCAACTGGGACTCGAAATACATCAAATGGACGTTGTTACAGCTTATCTGAACGGCGAGCTCGAAGAGAGTGTGTATATGGAAGTGCCGGAGCAGTTGTGTGAAACGTTACATAACGTGATATCGCACAAAAAGGTCGGTTCGAGTGAGAAGTGCAAAAGTGCAAGTGTGATCGCAACGGCTAAAAATTGGAATGACGATTTGAAAAACAAGTACGATCGCGTGTGCCTGCTGCGAAAAGCGTTGTATGGTTTGCGACAATCGGGTGTACAGTGGCAGAAGAAATTAGTAGAAAAGCTAAAGGAATTAAATTTTACCGCGTTACCGACAGATCCGTGTTTATTTATATCACGCAAAAGTAGAAAAATAATGTTGATCGCTAGTTACGTAGATGACCTGATTCTAGAGACGAATGATAACGCCTGGCTGTCTGATGAAAAACGCGAGTTGTCGTGAACTTTCGAAATGAAAGATTTAGGGGAAATCAACCATTGTTTGAGCATTGAATTTTCGCGCGATGATAAGAATAGAATCTATTTAAATTAGCGAAGATATATCGAAAAGATATTGAAGCATTTTCGTATGAGTGAGTGTAAATCAGCTGTTTCGCCAATGGAGGCAAATTGTAGATTGGTTAACCCTGAACGTATGGATGCCCAAGCAATGAGAGAGTACCTATATCAGAGTTTAATAGGAGCGTTGTTGTATTTATCCGTGACGACGAGGCCGGACATCGCGTATGCCGTGAATTATTTAAGTCAGTTCAATACGAATTATAATCGTGAACACTGGGTAGCGGCAAAGCGAGTTCTGAGACATTTGCGTGGTACGAAGGAATGCGGGATAATGTACGAGAAAACAGACATAGAACTATTCGGAGTAGTAGATGCGGATTGGGGCACGGACATGGTAGACAGGAGATCTTATTCTGGGTATGCGTTTATCTTGGCTGGTGCTCCAATCAGCTGGGAGGCGAGAAAACAACGAACTGTGGCACTATCGAGCACAGAAGCGGAGTATATGGCTCTATCGCAGGCCGCGAAGGAACCGGTGTATTTACGTGAAATTTTGAATGAGATATGTAAGAAAAATGAATGTGTGGTATTGTTTAATGACAATCAGGGTGCAATGAAGTTAATACAAAGCAACAATTACCACGCTAGAACAAAGCATGTTGATGTCAGACACCATTTCATCCGTGAACTGTATGAGAGAGGCATAATCGACATTATGTATCTGTGTAGTGAGAGAATGCCAGCTGATGCACTCATCAAGGGTCTTAATGGACCTAAGAATCGGAAATGTACGATAAATTTGGGAATGGTAAACGTTACTGAATAATGCGTTACGATCTCATATCTTTGAGAAGGGGTGTTGAAATAGCAAAGATATTTGAGCAACGTAGTATGTAACCGACGGAATATTTTCGTTATTCTTCTTTCTTTTGTCTCGCGCGTTAACGTTTCGCCTCAGCAGTCTGTCGCCTGATGTCAAACCGTACACACGTGCTACGTATATGTATAATTATAGTCATAATAAAGTTTCTAACAGATTTTAACACTACTATGACAGAACACAATTTTTATAGAATTCAACTCTTCTCCCTTTTTTGTCTTTCTGCTTTTGTTTATAGTTCTGTCCATTAACCCTTTCTTTATCACTCTTCATTTCTACTTTTTCAACATTCTCTTCTATTTTCACTTAATAATCCGCGTCTTCTTGTTGAAGATTTTTCCTTAATAACCTCTTTCTGTTCTTCTTTATTACTCCATCGTTCTTTCACTATCCTCAATACCCTTTATTTTCTCTCTTCCCATCTTTACTATTTTCGCTTCTTTATCGCTTTTTTCTATTGTTCTTTCTATAACCTAATCTTTAACCGTTTCTTCGTCCCTTTCTTCGTTACCCTATACGTTGTTCGACCATCTTTATTGTTCATCCATTCTCTTTCCTATCACTATTCTTTTCCCATTTTGTGTTGTTCGTCCCTCTGTTTCCCTATTCTTGTTATTCTTTTCGTCTCTTCTTCTTTATCAAACTCTTCCACTTCGTCTTTTAAATCATCCTCTTTTCTCCTCCATTAGTCACAGAGTTAGTATGATTTTCAATCTAATATGATTGTTTCAACTCTAAAACGCAAACGCTATTTAATAATACATTTTCAAATCTCTAAATTTTGTTTCTTTGTGTCACGGCGTTTTAAATTTTCTATTCGATTTCATCTCCAAAACTTTATTAATAAAGTATATTTACGGCAAATTGCAGTTAAATACTTGTCCATGTTAAAAATTGATATACTAAATCACATTGCAATGGTTTCCATAAAGTTTATTAATTGAAATATACAAAATCGTTTGTATTTCGTGGTTTTTAAATAAAGTAATATTTCATTTTATAAAATATTTATCATTATCACAAAAATACCTTGAAATCTCAATTCTTACTTTAACGGCAAATATTAGACGACAAATGTATGTGCAATGTTTCTACAGCATTTGATTCACAACGATGCGCGTGTTCTAAGCAGGGCCGCCGCGTGCAGGTGTGCAGGTTGTGTCCCGCACACGGGAGCTTCATTGAAGGGGCGCAATTTCGGCACGATATTTTCGTGGCTTTGTCCCTCCCCCACATCCCTTCCCCAACCCGACAAATCTGCACGCAGGCGACTGTTATCCACGATGCGACCCTGGTTCTAGGTGTCCGTATCGGTAACTCAATTGTCGAGATTCCTCGATACACGCAACAAATGCTGCGACATGAATGGAAGAGCAGTTGCTCGAACAAGAAACTGGAGATTATGCGAGACTACACGAGCTCTGTCTAACTCCTATGGATCCCTTTGTAATTTATAAATTTTACAACACGAGAATGTGTAAAACATTAATCGACTTAGATGAAATATACGCAAGAAATAAACGGTCTAAAATATTACAGAAATAATGAAACGAAAATTTCATTAAGATGGTAGGTTTTTGTTACAGAAATTATTCTTAATCACGTTTTTTAACATAATCGTAATTTTGAACGTCATCCGTACCTCTCATCGATCCTTGTTTTGTGTATTATATCTCAATTTGTATATATATATGTATATATACACATATGTATATGTATATATATACACACATATATATAGGAAACAACTTATAAATTGAAAATTTTCTGAATGAAATCTACTACCTACAGTATCACTCACAAGTATCCAGCCACTAATTCATGTATACTAATAGTACATGAAATGTTACTAAAATTATCAATTAAGAAAAGCAATATTTATCATCATCTTATGGAATTAACAGATTATACATTGAAGTAACTTATTAGAACATGTATCAATTATATTTTAAACATTCATCAGTTATATTGCAAGTCGATACAAGTTTCGTCAATGTTCTAGCGTAGCTTAGATACCATTAATTAAATTTAGGCTTACTAATACTTTTATAACTTTAGAGAAACCTTTTTATTAACCCAACGGGAAATTATGTTGTATATATACATATATAGTGAGAGCCAAAAGTAAGCATACATCTCGCAAAAATGAAATTGAATGAAACTACTATAAGATAATTGGAGTCTGATTGTAATATTATTTATCATAAATAAGTAAGTATTGTGTAATTATATTATAATTATAGTATAACTTATAGAAAATAGATTATAGCATAATTACCGTACAATTTACTGTAAATAAATTATACAATAATCTTACTTTGTAAATTGGATATTCAATTTTTGTTCTTACTGTATTTTGGATATTTTGTATACTTCTGTATTTCATATAATTTACAATGTTAATTAGAAGTAAGTACACACCTCACAGTAATGAAATTATAGTATAATTATAGTACAAATTAAGTTACGGTTTAATTATAGTAGAAATGAATTTACAGTATAATTATAGTATTATTTATTGTAAATAAATGAACACTGTATATATAGCAATAGCAATACAATTCTAGTGGTACTTATGATAAATAAATTATAACACAGATAAAACATAATTTACAGTGAATAAATTCTAGAATAATTTCATTTTTAAATTATTAAATATATACTATATATTATAGTATAATTCAACATTTATGTCATATATGTTGACTTTGGTATAGTGATTATGACGTATATATTCTCGAGCAGCGAACAATTGGTGCCACCCTTTAATAGACTTTCAATAATCAAATACAACTCAAAGAGTTAAATCAAGCAATGGGTATCGGAAACAGTAAACGAAGTAAGGAAAATGAAGCAGCTTATCCATAAATTGATAAAACACTTTTCAAATACTGTAGTACTTCTACAAGTCTTGATACCAATAAATTTTAAATTTATTATCATACAATTTTGTGTATTAAGTGTTAAAAATGAATTTTATTGTACTCTAGTATTCCGCTGCGAATATTTATTGTAATAACACAAAATGAAATCACTGCAATTTTCTTTGCCTTCCATTCTATAGTTGAATTTCGTCCGTCAGAAATAAGCAAGTGTTCGGATGCTTTTGAGCGAAATGTATGTGTATTCTTGGTTCGTATACCTTCCATCCATCATAAGAAAGCATTAGAATGCTCTCAGAATTCGAGATTGAAAGATATACATGCCTGAATGAATTTATCTTAAACGAAGAGCACAATTGATTCACAAACTCACTTACGTGTAAAAAATAGTCATACCTTATGAAATAATTCAGGAAGTAGTAACTTTGAACTCCACAAATGCGAAACTGTAAGAAACAGAGAAAAAACGTTCATAAAGTGATAACATCTCATAATATTTATTTATATCTAATTCTTAATTTAAGAAAACACAATGATAATTAAAAACTCTATTTCGTTACTTTTTAAAGCACGAATTATGAGAAGCCGTGACCTTGTGACTTGAATGATTCATAACAGTAACGAACCATGTTAATTTTTGTCTTTCTCGCAAAAGAGGAAAAAACATTCTACCACGTTTAATTACTATTTAATTGGTTGAAATCTTTTTTAGCAAAATATTTATCATATTACATAATACTGTGGGCGCTATTAATTATATCGCAGAAGAACTGTAGCCAATTAAATCATAAAGTTACGGACCTCATAATTAAGATTCTTAAGTTTAATAAAGACTGTTTTCGTTAAGAACTACTCAATTCTTTCTTCAAAAGATTTTTCCTCCTCAGTTCCAATTGTCTGTTACTCTTTCTTTAAATCACCTCTTTCTTGTTTTTCCTTTTATTACAGAATGTAATTTATAACACGCAGAAATTATACATAAAATTTTCTACATAAAGCATCTAGAATCCCATATAAAACTTTAAGAACTACACCAAACAAAAATGCATCAAAACGTCCTTTTAGCATTCTAAAAAGCTTCGAATCCTCTGAACAAATCATCATAATCTGAATAGCCCACGATACGACAGGAATTTCATTAAAACTTTCAACCACCAACCATATCTTTCCGTTTCACGCTACTTTTTACGAGCCACAAAATTCATCCTGACAAAACGAGTTCCTGTTGGAGGCAAAACTCGACGAATGACGATCGAGGAATTCAATGGTAAATCTTTAAAAGGATATAAAGCGGAAAAGTACGCCTTTAATTCAAAATAGCGCCTGAGACACGGTTTGTGCTTTGAGGCACTGCTATTGACGAGGCATGCAGATCCTCTCGAGATTTTCGTAAATTTTACTAGACTTGAGAGTTTAAAGGTATCAAACGAGCCGGGAAAATTGCTTTAAACACGGAAACGCTGTTTACGTGTCTCTTGTGACATTACGAACCTATCAACTCTATAAATCTACATTCTTACGGAAAATTAAGTAATACTTATACATTGAAGAAAACAAAATATACGGAGAGAGAAGGATATAAAGTATACAACATGGAATGTAACAAAATTACTTTTTACAATTGAGGTAAGGAATATTCCCAGTAAAGAACTTTTTCTAGTTTTGATTTTAACTGATAATCCATTGAGCCTACAATTTCTGGTATGTCCGCGAAATTAATTTTAATAAAGGTGAAACTTATGCCAGAAATATTACGACCGCAAAGAGATAAAATACAAAGTGGTATATGTAAAGTTACAGTATCTCCATAAATAAACATAAAATTTGTGTTTTTATTATTGTATTATTTCACTTCACATGAATTTTCTTTACGGTCTTAGTATTGCACTGCATCAGAATTCGTGGAATTAACACAAACTTCTTCAACCGGTACTGCTATTAAACGGTTAGTGTGTCGTCGTTTTTGAAGAATAATATTATTTTTCAATTACAAGGTAGCTTATCGGCGCAGTAAAGTGTCTGCTTTTTTTGAGTATGCATACCTACTCTCTATTTTAGAAGGACTACATTCATCGAAAATTAATTTTTCTTTTCGAAAATTTCATTTCTGAAGAGAAATGACATTCGAAAGTATAACATTTATCGCCTATAAAACATTAAATTCATCCAACTCTCTAAGGATTGATCCGCGAGACCGGCATAGTTCGTAACCCACAAAATCCGGAATCGTGGCCGACGCGTCCGGGTCAGAATCAACAGTTTGCTCTATCGATTAGTTGCTGCGGCCTACGAAAAAGAGCGGGAGCGTGACCTTACTGACAACACCAGGGAATCTCAGAAAAATCTAGGTTTCCACGTGTCAAAGAGAGTATGTTTTCGTTTCTACGACAGACTGTACTCGACACACTTAAAAAGAGAACGAAAAATGAATAAAAAGAATAATTAAGAGTACCATACTTAACAAGAGATAGGGTGAAATTGCTTTTAACTTAATTAATAAATTCTTTAAACAATATTTCGTGGATGGAAATAAATTTTTCATAGGAAATTAACTATCAACCTTCGTGAATATGAAGATTTTCATTTTTAGAGTAAAAGTGTGGGATAAAGCAAAGGGATGTAATAAAAAATTATGTTATAATTTAATTTCAGTCTGTTGAAAAACTAAAGAAAGGAGAACCCGCAGAAAATTTTAAAAGCAGGATTGAAGATTTCAGTGCAACAAAAATATAAAAAGATTTTATATTCAATTGTTCAATTCCAAGATTTATTAAATTATACATTTGTAATATACAGAAAATGAAATAATGACCAGAATACGGGTATTTTTATGGAAAACAAGTAAAGGATGATATTGTAGGCGTTTGACACGTGATAAAAAGTATTTATAAGGGACAGTCTAATATAACCTTTTGCATAATTAGGTGTAGTGTCTTTGCACAAACGTTCACAGTGTAAACGAGTAAAAGAATGACAATTACAATTTATATCATAATGACAAAGAAATTCTATTATGTACTGTTCCTATATTGTAATACTTTTTTTGTATTGTTTTTTTAAATATTTCTAAATATTTTTTATACACAGTACAACCGTCTGTGTCCGAACAATATTTTCCTATTATAAATATCTAGAGCAAGCCAATAAAAATTGCCACCTTAACTGTCTCTGGAATTGTGAAAATAGAAAAAAACGTTTGTAATAAAGTTTCTGTTGTATAAAGGGAGCTATCACTAAAACAACTTCTATCCAATTCTCTCATTTCCATAGTTTCAAGAATAGGATTTGGAAGAAGTATGCGCATGCTATTAACTCATGTACAAGGTGGTCCGTAATTCATAGTACAAATAGGATTCGGGAGATTCAAAATGAAACGAAAAACAAAAATAACGATATTGTGTTGAAAGCATCGTTTTTTTAGATAAACTCATTTGAAGATTAATTTGCGTATATTTAATTGGTGACTAGTGTCGCAAATTTCATTACAGACCGCTATTATCAGTTTTTGTACATAAAACAATGTGAGAATTTGTTTCCTGTCATTTTTCTCCCAACAATTTTCTCTTGAGATGCCTTAGAGACTTAAAGTTGCATGAGCATGCCTGTACTCTTTAGTATAATATGTATATATATTCATTGTAGAAAAGCGCCACAGCAGCAGTCTGTAGAGAAATTCACAATGCCAGCTATTAGTTGAACACACGCGTACTCCACTGATTTTCAGATGCGTCTTCTTTCGAAAATGATATCTTCAACACAAGGATGAATCTAGGAGGCTAGCTTAGTGATGGAGTGGGGGGGGGGGGGTGAAATGTATAAAAGTACACATGTCTTTTAACTTCTTTTTAGATGACTTGATTTTATTATCATTTGCTTGCAATTTATGTTTTGATATTTCTATTTGGCATTACAGCATATTAAGCGAATGCCTAACAAATTCTTCAGAATGTGATATAATATATTTAAAAATTATTCCCTGGGAATGCGGAGATGAGCGGTATTGCCTCCGCCTGAATACGTTACTGCTCCAATGTAATTTCGTTATTCCTAATTATCACCACATTTCTGTGGCACCGTATGTACCGTAAATTACGAACCACCTCGTGTAACTATTGCATTGAATCATTCTAAAATTTTGACACAGTATATACTGATAGGTATTGCTTTTGCTGCGCTTTTATAAAGATTTTGGTAGTTTATTATTTTAATTTAATCCTTCGTTAATATTAGTTTTAATTTTACGTGTATTCTAAAGTAGTAATAATTGATTTAAGTAAAAATATCTTTAATTAATATTGTACGCATTATACTTTTGTTCCGCTCGACATTGTATGGAAATCAAATTTACCAGTAAACGTTAACGTTCAAAATTCATCAATTTAATATTTAACCACGATTTTACTTCATCCGTTCCAGTTTCGATTCATCGATATTTTGTTATCGTTGATTGCAGTTTATTTAAAACGGTTTTGCTACTTTTTGCCTTCCTCTGATGCTCCCTTCCCTCTCTTTATTGAAATCGATATACAATAGAAAAATTGCCACTGTTACATTTTCAGAAAAATGAATTCATGAAAAATAGTATAGTATTTTTAAATACTATACTATTTATAGTATAGTATTTAAACAAGTATAGTTGCCAACCTGTGTAAAATTTATTAAAAAAAATAATACATATTAATGAAGAAGAATAAGTAAATAGGAATATTGTTGAGACAATACTTCAAACCGGCGATAATTGTGACAGATGCCTTTGCTTGGATGCTGGTTCATCTAATGATGAAAACATTGATTGGGTTTGAATACTTCGTACTTGCTAAGTACACCAGTCGACACGCACTCACTATGACGGATTCACTCTCGCGAATCACACACCACACATGCACGCACTCATCCTTGCTCGCATACACGCATTCGAGCATGCACTTCAAACCCTATTTCTGACAAATGTTAATGAGGTATTCTCGTTAATCAGATACAATTTTGTTTCCATTTTTTAATAGTTTCATATTTTAAAGAAACATATTCTGAAACTTTAATTTGACGATCGAACATGTGTGGAAGATGTGGCCGCTTTGATGAATTGACGTGTATATGAATATATAATAGGAAACTTTAAGCACGATTTTCTCGAAATAATATTTCTAAACTTGGTGAAAGTAGTATCTCTTGACCAAATTATGATATTGCATTGAAATTTTAACAACATACGGCGCACACATTTCTGCATGCCTGGCACTAAAGTTAATTGAATATGAATACATATTGGCCTCATTTTCCCAGGAATTTTAGCATCCTATTGTTTTAGTGACCGCCATATTGACGATTTTATTCTATGAAATGCTTATTTTAGTACCGGACGTCATGATACTTTTATCAAACGAAAATTAATTCGTTTTTATTTCAGATTAAATGAAGGTGCGGTATGAATTCCGCCATCCGTTTAAGATATTTTCATAGCCTGTACATTTATATCTCTTGAATAATGACTGCAATTATGTAAAAAAAAAATTATAATACAAATAGTGTACAAACGGATATTAATCCTTTGCCTACAGCAATTTACAATTGAAATTATAATTAATTACAATATATAGGTATAATAATCCGAATAGTACAGTACTATAAAGAATACATATCTACGTATACTTGTAACAAATAGTTGCTCAATTTTTGAAGATGCGTATATACATCCTTCATAGCAAAAGGGTCGAAATCTTAACCCTTTGCGGACGAGTGTCGCAAATAGACGCCCTAGTTTTTTGGTTTCTTCGACATAATATCAATTTTTAGTGCAGCAAATTTGACTTAACGTCATTCAAAGACGCTGCTGTTGATAATTAGACAAGCATTTATTAAATCCCTTTCTCAAATGGTTAATAAGTCAACGAAAATTAGATTAATATTATATTGTCCCGTCCGCAAAATTGTACGCTTTTATAGCTTTCTTACAAAAAATTCCTAAATACCATTCTCTTTTTCCACTCGCCAGTGAAAACACTCTCTTGAAAAACTGATGTTAACTAGTCAACACAATTCTATTTTTCTGACCTACTTTCCACTGAGCAGTTATTTGTCAGAATTTTTCCGACAGCCCCTTTTTATATTTACTACGTTCTAATAAATCTCGACGAAAACCAATACTCTGCTGGAACTCGAGGCACAAATTATTTGCAGAGTGACGAAGAGAAACTGCCGATCGTATGAAATATTCCCCTACCGGAACAAGGAATTTGACGTGTTCGGTGCTCGGACTGCCGGAAACTAAACTCCGACGTTGAGTTTCGTCCATCGATTAATGTTGTTTGTGAATTTTCCATTAGTTAACCGCTAGCAATATTTTAAATAAACGAATTGATTAAATAAAAACGGTTAGATAAATATTTGTATTGATTATTAATAAACGTACATGCTGATGTGCATTGGAGGAAAAGGAGAGAAGTACAGGGTGTTCCATAAGTGACTGTATCGTTTAAAAATTTAATACTCTTGTTTCTATTACACAGTGGCGCCGGAAAGTTTCGGTGCATCACGTTTATAATTCTCTCACCCTATACGATTCGTAAAGTAATATTAATAATAGAACAATCATGTAATACCTATTTTTAATTATTCATATGTGCAAATATTTTACATAGAAATGAATGATAGTGTTGTTGTTAGTTTCTGAAGTTTATGAAGAAAGACTAATAAATCGATGTAAACCAGAAAACTTGTGTTGAACATACACTATGAGAGTGTATGAGTACGAATGGAACGCTTAAAAAGATAATCTATATATAGGGTGTCCCATTCAAGTTCGACATCTAAATTATTTTCGTTGCTATTGAAAGGAATAAAAATTGAGGAATGGAGATCTGAATGGGGAACTTCGAAGCATACATTTTCTGACCATAGAAAAAGATTCTTCCAAGGTTATTTTGAAGATTATTTATATGCGAGTATTCGTATCAATGAATTTTGAAAATCGAAGAATAACATTATACTGTTCGAGGTCATGATGTTCTAGGTCGTTGAACTCGCCTTAATGTCTACTATAAAGTAGCATTTTAAAAAATATATGTTAACTGACCTTGAAATAGATAGATTGAAGATAAACTTGGAAGAATTCTTGTTTTTACCTTCATCGGTTTCCTTTTTCCATTTCTTCTTACTTTTAATAGCAACGAAAATAACTTAGGGGTTCAACTGAAATGAAACACCTTGTATAATTGTAGAAAACGAACGTTTAAAAACTCGATTATCTTTCTTCAAGATATCGATTCAAAACACACTACCAGAACGTTGATAGAATAATTACTATATAATGTACCAAAACAACTTCATACACCCACACAATTATGCGACATGAATTCAACTAGATGTGCATAATAAGTACAAAACAGACGATGAGGTACAGTTAAGAGACGCGATAATGTACGAATAAAACACATTGTCCTTACTGTTACTCAAAATAAACTAACATTATGCAGAAACGACCACAGGTAGTCATTAAATCAGAGGAAGAACGAATTAGGACTCTATTAAATCTTCTTATTACCTAATTATTCAATTTTCATTATACCTATTCATAGTACGTTATGAAGATTCTTTTTCTTAATTAAAATGTGCGAATGAATGTAAAGTATGATGTAAGGAAAAGTTTTTAGAATAACCGTATGTTTTAAAATCGTTGCTCAGACTCTAAAAATATGTCCCTTGGAAATCTATTATAGAAAGATTTGTAACAGAGCGATACATATAAATAATTGAATTTTATTTGCAAAATCACTGTTCCATTATTTTAATACTTGCTACAGGAGATTTTTGAAAACCTGGTTACTATCGGATTAAATACGAGTTTTTGACTTCAATAAGCCATTCCGTTTACCCAATTAAGCAACACAAGACATCCTTCTTTAGGTTTCTAATTTGGGTGTAATTCAAATGCGCTTTGGGTATTCAGTAACTTAAAGGCAACATTTAAGAAAAAATTAAAGATTCGAAGACCGGTAAATTAATAGCTGCTACGGAAAATATCGTCCAACAAGATTGCGCTTGTAAAGCGCAAAATATAGCTTATTGCCTATACACAATCTTTCTATACTACATCGCATAGAAAAATAAATATAAATAATTAAAGAACAGAAAATTTATTTCTATTTTAAATGGTAAAGTAACTTATGAGGCACCCATTATTTATGACACTTTAAAGAATTTCACAGTGAATACTTTTATCCTTATATTCTCCCCATTTCAATATTTTCTCATCTTAATTCCTCTAATAAACTGTTTAGCGTTACAAAATAAGAACCTACATGTAAATAAATTTGTGTTACGTTCGCAACAAATATAACCACATTCTGTTCTCGGAGAGGAAATTCATATCAATAAGATGGATGAAGGTTCAGATGCAATTATCTAAAATTTGCCATACACTTCTAAGTATAGTAGAACCTCAATTATCCGAATTATCTATTATCCAAGCACTCTGTTATGCGAATACTCTATTATCCGAACACATTCCATATGTACACCGTTCAATTTCATTGTCAATTTAGTTCTATAACCAGTCATAATGTGGCGCAATATCGTTGTGACGAAAATATCTGATGGTAACTATGAGAACGAAACACAGAATAATTAAAATGTTTCAGAAAAACAAAAATAGAGCCACCTTAGCGAGACCGTACAATATTATAGTTGAAATGATATAACATGTAATAAGAACGTAACTATACTAAATTGAATCTGTTAAAATGATTACATCATTTAGTACCTAAAAAGCTTTGGAATATATAAATCTTTAATCAAATCATGTTTAATTATATTATTTGAGACTGCTATTGTTAATAGAACACAAATGTTACCAATATATTTTAAACATACAAAGAATCAAGATCAGGAGAGTAAAATGTTTTATTATATGAAAATTTCCTTATTCGAACATTTACGTCTCCTAATTAATTCGGATAATCGAGGTATCACTGTACTACAAATGAAAGTCACTTGTGGTGCAAGAAATCGAGAAGAGATAAATCTTTGAGGCTTTGGTCCAGAATGTTTTAATCGTTGATACGTTTCTCCTGTGTACGTATGAGGTGTTGAGGATAGTAAGGGCGAACTCATTAAATATGTGTTTTCAGAAAAACGCTTTTTACTAACACCGTAAGTGCTTTAACAAACTTCTTTCTATATAATTTTTATAGAGAAGAAGGACAAAATCAACAAAGCAGGAATATGCATTAAGTGTAATAAACCAATTTAATGAAGTAAGGAATACTTTTAATAGTGTTAAGTTCGCCCTTACTACTCTCAACGCCTCATATGTCATATGTCAATATTCCAACGATTTCAGTATGGCAAAAATCGGGCAGCGCTTGAATTTAAGCAAGTGCCTCTGTAAGAAAACGAGTTGGAAACGTTCGGTATTTTTCCCCTTATTAATCACTCTAAAAGTGGTGAGTGGAAATCACGAGATGGATCAGTTTGTAAAAGACAATTGATGGAAAAGTTACTTCAAGAAGTTAGCAAATACACGGTTCTATTGGGTATGGTTTTTATTTCATTGCAAGAATTTATCAGAGTCTGAGGCAAACTTCAATAAACTGACCTAAAATCAGGGTCAGTAATTTAGTTACGAAAATCTGTAACAATTCCTAAGTTACATCCATTGAAAATGATTACTTGCAACTAAATACCCTGGTTTACAAAGACTACATTTACAGTTTAAATGAAATAAAGCTTTATATGTTTAATTGGAGGATAGTTGAGATTAATTGCTTTGTTTATAAAAATAATTTTGTAATTGTTATAATTGATAATAGTAAATGCGGATATTGTTTCGTCCTATGGAACAAAATGAATTTAAAAGGTATTGTGTCGTAATATCAACGAAAATATTTCGTACGACATATCGATGACGAATTACACGTGCTCCACAATCGTTTGACACATAACACTTCGTTTAGCGATTTCAGATCAAAAATATCCTCTGTCGATTTAAAAATTTACGTATATAGCGACATGTTATTATATTTCCGGACAAATGAGGACAAAGTAATTGAATTCGGGACAAATAGGCGTCCCGTATTGTCCGTTAAAACAATCGGGATGAAGGGCATATATTCGGGACATATTGTTACCTTAGTAACAATGTCCTGATCGCAACAATCCTTTCCTGTTATCTTCAAAAGAAATCATTCTAGAAATTTCATTGACGTCACACAAATCCAAAAAGAGTACCTTTAGACGAACCGAAAAGACGAAGCTTTCATTAAGATGATTGACTGGGAAATCGTCTGCTCTGCTTCAAGAGAGGCGCCAATAGCATGATGCAAATTTTCTGGTAAAAATCAATTTTTTTATCGACGTCGATTGACCAGAGTTCTTGTCAATCAGTCGAGACGAGAGAGAGACTGCGGTTAACGTTTGGAACGAACAGCCTTCACACCGTTCTCGTTCAACAGTCAAAAAGAAAAGTCGATCACTTATTTATAGTCTTGTGGAATCGTTCAGCATTAGGAACCATATAGTATACCGAGGTGCTACACACTCGCAAATTTTCAGTCCATCGTTTCGAAGAAACATCAAAATTCGTTATCATTCGAAACAAATAAACTAATCTACCTTTCGAAACAAATGCATAGATTTATCCATTCCCTTTTCAGATGAGGATCGTAAGGGGAAAACGTGATAAGTTACATTTTCACATGGCACAAGTTTAGAGGAATGCAATTTTAAAGCTCGAAACATTCTAAATCAATCCCATGTTCATAAAATTGTTTTAGTATTTGGTTTTCGGTTTATACAAGAGTTCTCATGTTCAAAATTTCACACACTCACTTAACGCAACAGGTACTTAAATAATTCATACAAGAATATAATGTTACGCTGAAAATACAATGAAGATAAAATAGTTTATCCTTTCTATCAGATAAGAACTGAAAATATACATGTAAGTATAGTTAATATCATAAGAATAAAGAGTTAAAATGACATACCAATATTAGTAATAAGAACAATAATAACAATAAATTTTAATAGAATTAATATTGCTTGTAGAGTAAGATTTTCTTATTGTGAAAGTTTTTTGCAGTAATCTTCAGCTACTTCACTAAAATTATTAAACTTTAAAGTTTCTTGTGAACTTATGTTATTCTCCTGTTTCACACGAACTTCTCAACTTATTTCCTTGTACATGTATTACAAGAATACTTATATCTATGAAGAATTTTCTCCTTTCGTCTTGAATAATTAGGACACTGCATTTTAACCACTAACTGTAATTAAAAACGCAACGTAAAAAAATGAGCTTGTCAAGATTTTCCCCTGTTGTTTTTATAGTGAGTTAGTTGACTAAGGTTATTTTTTTCGTCAACACACGCAGCTGATATAATATTTGAATTATATTTTAATATACATAATTTAATATAATGATTTAATTTCATTTTTAGATACAATGTAGACACAAAATGTTCAATATTTATTTGAATTAATAAATTGATTTTGTGAAATTGTCAATGAAGAATAATTCCAAAATAAAAACGAGTGGAATAATTTAATAAACGTGCTCCATTTATTTAGTAAATTTATTTCAAGATAAATTGAGGAAAAAAATCAATCACATTTCTTAAAATCACAATCATCCCACACGTATCAATTTTGATTCCTCTAATCGATCATATAATATTAAGCAATTGTGAATTAATTTATATCGGTAACGAAAACAAAAATAACGTAATAGCTTTACCCAAAAACAAATGTTCTTTGGGTAAACAATCATTTTTTTTAAAAGAAGTATAGTTCCTTTCACCAGTAAAATTATACTCACAATGCATTGCAAAATAAGATTCACAAAAATAAAAAAATATTCATAGAATGCAGATAAAGGAACAAGAAATATTACCGAACCAAATTTAACTTCTACACGTACAACAAATACTGTCATAGATTATAACAAACTTCAAGTAAGCGACTTCATTCTGAAATCTAATTTCTGGAACTGCGAACGAACAAACGACGAGATTCTCTATGTATTGAACGTACTTCATTTTCAACTTGCGACCTCATGGGTTTCGGAAAATCCCTGGAAATGAGGATACGTTTTTTTCCACCTAGAAAAAAAATGAAGTGCCTTGAAACTACGGTAGAAAAAGGCGAAGAGGAGGCGAAAAAAGGACGCAAGGGCGAGTCTAAATCGGGACAGCGATGGCTTCGGGTCGAAATTGAGACGATGATGACGGTAAAATACGACAAGTTCAAATTGAAACGATGATGAATCTAAGGTGAAATATCAACAACGGCTAAATAAACATAAAAGTAGAACGTGATAATGATGCGGAGAAAGATGAAACCACAATAATAAAAGATGATATAGTGTTGCAGTGAAACCGAGTATCATCTCGAAAATTACGAATGCACGTATCTAGTTGGATAGAAAAGGAAATGGCTGGTCAGATACCAGTATAGACATTATTTTACGCTTTATAAACAAATACGCGAAGCCTACGAGAAATTGTCCATTTACTTTCGGATATCAATAAATTCATTCATAATTCTGCATCAATATTATTTGACACTGTTTTCTAATAACAAGCAAATAACAAATTGTAAATAACTGAAATATGTATGAAAGGATTAAGAGCAAATGTTTACTTGAGTCGAACGTCTTACAATAGACTGCTCTGCTATCGTGACACTAAAGCAGCCTACAGACGCTGATGCATGCATCGGTGCAAGCGATGAGTTTAAGTCATTAGCTCTTGCGTTGCTGGAAAATACACTGAAGTTGCAACATTTTGTAAGCCATTAACCCAAACCCATCGCTTGCATCGATGAATGGATCAGCGCGCTGCAGCGTATGTAGGGGACTTAATGAACGTTCTATCATAAATACGTGGATGAAAAAACTCCTTTCCTCCTACCTAGGTCACACCAAGGTCACTTGTAAATAGTGTTTTGGAGTCGCTTTTTCACGCTCTCTCATTGTAGCTAAACGAAAATATAGCAATCCATTTAAAAAAAGCAAAGTAAACTTCAGTTGTCCTTGAAAAATTTAGTAAAAAATTGTTTACCTTAATTTAACATATTCAAACCTAACCACTATAAAAAATATGTTGGACGAATTTTTCCAGTGTCATCCGTTTAGTAGTTATTTCAAACGACACTTATCGATGGACACCCTGTATTTGATCTACTAAAATACTTTTCTCATTAACTTTTTACACTCGCTTTGTATTACCAAATCACTTAATTTAGCATAATCATTGTTCTACAACCTTGACTGTTAACAAGCATCGATCTTCTATAAATAATACATATAACAAATTTCTCTTTAGAATTCCTATTCTATCAACTTTTATGGATTCCCTTTGTTTTTTGTGTTATCATATACACCAATTCAAGTATCAGTGCATCCATAAAGTCAATTTCTCATTGATTTTGTTTCCCAGCTTTATTTCATTGTTAAGAACAGTCTCCTTCCGTTAAAGTGAAACAATTCTCTTCCCTTCACCGAATGTAACCAGGAAGCAATGTCAATTTTATTAATTTCCTAACTCCACTATATCCCGGTTTTATTACTCGAAAAAGAAACTTTCCGCTGATGAAAAGGAGAGGAGGGATCATGAACCTAGTTTAATTCAGAGGAGGAATATAGTGGGCCGGAAAGCAGCAATTTCCGTGTCCTGTACTTTCGTCCAAAAAGGAGGGTGCAAATCGGTAAGCCGTGTTTGAATCAATTATCAGTCTCTGATCTTTCAGTCCCTCCTCACCCTCAGGATGGCCCCATTTTTGCACGTAGTTGAGTTTAACGACTCGTTAAATTTTCACCCGCCCTTTGTCCCTCATTTATTTACTCTCTTTTCTTTTCTGTTTCGTTGACGAGGATTAAGTAAATGAATTCCTTCAACTGGGTCACACTGGCGGTAAATTTTTGTGCGAATGAGTGTAGGGTGATTTATTTCCACGAGTTACGAGCAATTTGGGATGATTTTACGCATGGCCGTAGTAAAATTTAATGGACCTCAGTGATTTATTCATATTATAAACGCCGAGAAATTTTATTCGGCAACGTATACTGTTTTTCAGTCAATTATACTTGTCGTTAATAAAAAAAAGGAGAAAATTATTGTCAAATTATATACCGTGTACTGTGGTATATGTTTTCAATGATTAGTTACACCTGTTAATGAATATCACAAAATCTTTGAAAAGATAATCCTGTAACACGAACTCTTAGTACATTGATCAATTTGAAACTGCCCAGCACAAGTTACTTCGCTTTGTCATACAAGTCGAACGAAGGTACAGAAGGAATCACGATTATACAAAAATCATGGGCGACCTCAACATTTTATCTCTGCAGGATAAAAAGATTATAATCAACCTACGCTTCTTAGATAATAGTAATAGTATGTTTCATAGTAGTATGTTTCATCATAAATAGTATTACCAGAACCATTAACTTTAATATCCCGATGGGTTCATTTAGAGCTCCAGTATTATTCAGATCTGAGCTTTATTTATCTAGATTCATCAATACAGACCCGATCAACAAATCCTCTCCTTGGCTAAGTTATGGTGGTAGCGTTAGCTTCTTTATAAAAAAATACACCTGCTTTTAAATTTGTAATTTATAGTTTATCCTGTAACGAACTAAATTAACTAATGCATACTAACAGATCGCGAGCGAATATTAAATATGATTATTTGTATGTAAGTTTGAATATATAAAGTGTCATTGGCCCGTTTATGAATGAATAAATAAATATTCGTTACAAATTGTAAAAAGGCAATAGCAAGTGAGATTTCACAATTGACAAGCCTACGCTAGCAAGTGCCGACAATAATAAAACTCCTTATATTTAGCTCGCAATAATGGTACAAAAAGAGCTTACTTTACAAAAAGAATTCTAGTTCGCAAGTTACCTTTGATCGGTGAACTTGGACAGCAACTAGTCATGGTTACTACTTAATGAATACTTTGAGGGGAGAAAAGTGCAGTTTGTAAGTTAGAGTCGATTAGTCACTTAGCCTTCCAATGCACCTGAAAACCGCTGTAACGATTGAATTCTTGAGAAAGGCTTTATTCAACACGGACACTAGATATACTCCCTTTTTCTCCATTTTGAGCGTGGAACTGGACTACCAGCATAGGTTTTCCGGCTTGAATCACTACAAAACCACTCCTTCTAGTCTCCATTCTTGACTCGTTGACATTAGCGTGTCACCCTAACAATAAGTCGGATAGCAGTTTCGATGTTCATTCTGCCCGCTATCGCGTCTCATATTAAGCGTCATACAATAGAAGCAGTGTGATACAATCACAGACGACATATAAGAGTAGATAAATTACCTTATGAGGCTTCGAGTCGCCCGATTTGGAATACCGACGTCTAAAAAGATTAGAATTAATCACTTCTAAAGTATCATAATATGCAAAATGTACAAGCAAGCACAAAAGCTATAGATTGTTCACAATCGAAAATGCGAAAATGAAACTGATAACGGGGTTTTAGAGGCCTAGGAATTCAGGCCACAAAAATACATTGCATGAATGGTCTACTTTTATACCACATCTTAGAACTTCTATGTATACCATGGAACGTAAGAATTTAAACAAAAAGAAAAGGATTTAGAATGTTCTCTTAGAAATATTATCGGTTAAAAATCTGTGAATATAAGAAAATTGCTAGTTCTAGTTAATAAGCTACAATATTGATGTTGAGTTAATAACAAAATATGGATACTATCCAGAAAGTGATCCTAAATTTAGTGATCAGTAATATAGGTGTTTAACAGCTAGCCATTAGGTGTACTTACCATAAAAGATACATCTAAAAGAAAACACAGGACGGAAAGCCTTTCTTTTTTTCACATCATGTCAATCATAAATAAACGAAGAGAAGTTACCTATATTTCAAGAAAGTGAATGTCCCAAATACACAACCTGAGCATTTAATAAACTTAAATTTTTTTTAAAATAATATAGTCAGTCTGAAAAATCTGCATACGTATTCTAATTGTCAAACACTTACAAATCTTAAGACAAATTTGAGAAGAATAAAAACGACGTGAAAATTTGTAAAATATAAAATTGTAAATTTCATAAAGGGAGGCTCATTGAGTACTTGCATAAAAGTGCTTTCAAAAGAGTACAAAATGTTAAGTTTACTTATGCTAAACGAATTATCGGACATGATAAATATACCAGAAAATATGAGAAAGTATAAATATGTTTATAACGATTAGTTTTGTGGATTTTAATATATTTAGAAGTTTCTCGCGAACTTGTGTTTTCAGTTTATGTATATTTTTCTGTACACAAATGGAGAAAATATTATCATTTCTTGATGATCCATGTAATGTTAATTTAGTACATATATTAATGTCCGTAAAATGATGAAAACTCCCCTATATTTTTAAATATTCGAAATTTAGACATGTACGTAGACTATTGTGACTGACTGTACATCTAACAGGTCCCATCTTTTAAAATTTTATTTCCACCAACATTTTAACGTTTGGATTTTGTATTATTAACTTACTCAATTTGAAAGAATGATTTCTATGTAACTTCAAATACGAAAGAAGTTCAATTTTCCTCTAAATTATACATCTGACAAGCTTCACCTTTTAAAATTTCTTCTCTAGAAACATTTTACATTCCATTTCCTTTTTCTGTAAATTTGATATTTGTATTTGCTTTACAATATAAGAAGAATATAGAGACTTCCGGTTGGGTAAACGAGGAGTGTAGACGTGAGTGGGAAAGGTTAACAGGAAAAGAAACGAGAAATTGGTAAGGGTGGAAACAGTAACGGAAAGAAGGAAAGGGAAGTGAAAGGGCGAGATCGAACAGTGTGAGGAAAGACAGAAGGTGAAGGTGGAAGGCGGATAAAGCAAAAAAAGGCAAAACAGAGAACGGGAATTAGAGGTTAGGAGAGCAACCTGAAGGTGGAAACAAGCAGGGAAACAATTCCAGTCTTATAGGAGGGTCATAGGGAGGACATCTAGGGACCGAGTAGGAAATGACGACAAGGCAGGGAAGCACAAAGAGAAAGGGGGGAGAAGAAGTGAAACTCATGGAAAGATATGTGAGAAAAAATGACAACGAAGAGCCAGATACGGGGCCGAGGGAGGGGGAATGGTTTAGCAAAATTCAAGCGGAAATAATAAAAATAAAAAGAGAAATATCAGAGGAAAGAAAGGAGTGGCAAGAAGAAAGAAGAAGGGAAAGAGAAGAGTGGGAAGAGGAAAGAAAGAGAGAGAAGCAGAAGTGGGAGGAGAAGAAAAGAACGGAACGGGAGAGATGTGAGAGGGAGTGGAAAGAGGAAAAGAGGAGGTGGGAGGAGGAAAAAGAAGAAGTATACGACAAGGTAAGAGAGCTAGAACGAAGGGAGGAGATGAGGGAGAGAAAGGAGAGGAAGAACAACATTGTGATCAGAGGGGTCAGGTGGCAAGAAAGGGACATAGTGGCGGAAGCAGAACGGTTCTTGAAGAACGAGTTGGAGGTAGAGATAAAGGTTAAAAAGGCGACAAAGGTAGGAGAAAAAGGACACGAGGGCATAACGGTAGTAGAGACTGGAGACTGGGAAAAGAAACGAGAAATAATGGAAAAGAAAAAGAATCTGAAGAGAGGAATATATATTGAGGACGACCTCACGAGAGAGGAGAGGGAAGTGCAGAGGAAACTCAGGATTAGGGCAAGGGAAGAAAGAGAAAAGGGAAAGAAGGTAAGAGTAGGATATAGGAAAATACGGATAGAGGACAAATGGTACAGATGGAATGAAAGGAGGAAGGAAATAGAGAGAGGAGAGGAGGGGGGACGAACGGAGCCTGTAGGTCCAAGACAAATAAGGGAGGAACTACAGGCTTGAGGGATGGAAAGGCAAGAGGGGAGGAGGGAGCGAAGGGGAGGGATGAGGTTGGGTTTCTGGAATGTGGCAGGGCTGGGAAACAAAGATGAGGACACATGGAAGTACCTGGAAGGATTCGACTTCTTGGGGTTGGTGGAGACCTGGACGAAGGAAAAGGAGTGGAAGAAATGGGAAAAGAAACTAGCAAACAAGTTTGAGTGGAAATGTGTAGCCGCGGAGAGGGAGGCGGACAGGGGGAGAGCAAAAGGAGGTATAGTGATCGCAGTAAACAAGACACTGGAGTGTAAAGAGGTGAAGGTTTGGAACAACCGGGTGGTGGAAGTGAAAGTTGCAGTTAATGGTAGGAAATGGAGAATATTCACGATATACAGTCAGAACATAGCAGAAACAATGAAGGGGATAACAAATGAAATGGAGGAAACAGAAGAGGAATGTCTGATAACACTGTGCAACAAATTTTAACTTTTTTTTAGGCCTCTAATAATGAATAGACAATTCTCGTAGATTTTTGTGTGCTGAATACGAATCCGCAAACCGTTTTCCTCCTACACGTACAGTTTTTGACAAATTTGATTTTGAAAAAAAATGCAAATTTTCAACTTTGAAATGATTTTGTGGTTAAGCGATAAGAGTTTTTCGGTTTGAATCAACGCAGAATTATTCTAGGAACTCTCCCAAATAAAATGATATAAGTTATTGTTACATCCAAGACATGTAAATATGTTTAAACAATGATAAAAGTGAAAATGACACCCGAAACGCAGCAATTTTCGCGGATATTCTTCAATTTATTTTCAAAACTAAAGCTGTAGGAGGGAATCCAATCACACCACGCGATAGAGCAGACATTTTTCCTACGGAAAGGGCCAAAGAATACTGTTGGCCCTCTTTTGTTTCGAATACAGAATCAAAATAGTTTGGCAAAACGCGTGAGACCGGCAGTGATACTCATCGCCGGCCAGCGCCTCTCCTGTCGCTCAACGTAACAGAACCGACAAATGCGTGCGCCGCTCTCATTTAGATACAGCATTGTACTTATTATTTATGTATTATTACTTTTTTTATCTATGACCTATTTGTTGACAAAAATACGAATTTTATAGTATATATACCTAAAAGTGCTTTCTTCTTGCCTGACGTTTATATGACCCTTTTGCCTCCCTTTTTAACTGCCAACAGTAATGTGCTAACATTGCAGCACTATCTTTTCCATAATAGCGGTTTTCTATCACAGATATATCTTGATGAAATCGTTCGCCATGTTCGTCACTTACGTCACCAAGGTTTTCAGGGAAGAAGTCCAAATGCGAATGTAGGAAATGCATTTTGAGGGACATATTGCATCCCAATTTTTCGCAGGCTTTAATTAATTTTCCTACTATTTGGGCGTAATCCGGTGATCGATGTGTCCCAAGAAAATGTGTGCACACTTCTTTAAATGCATTCCATACTTCTGTTTCTTCATGTACCATTTTACAATCGAATTGTGTATCCTGCATTAGTGTTCGTATTTGCGGTCCTATGAAGATACCTTCTTTTATCTTTGCCTCCGATAAATCTGGAAATTTTGTCTTTAAATACTGAAATGCGGCTCCGTTTTTGTCCATGGCTTTTACAAAATTTTTCATAATTCCTAATTTGATGTGTAATGGCGGTAAATATATATTGTTTTGATCATCTAAATTAGGATATTTTATGTTTTTTTCTCCTGGATTGAAATTTCTTCTCATTGGCCATTTCTTAACTTTGTAATGGTCTGACCTTGCCCGACTGTCCCATTCGCACATAAAACAACAATATTTTGTATAGCCGCTTTGAAGTCCCATTAATAAACCTATGACCTTTAAATCACCACATATGTGCCAATTGTATTCTTTATAATTTATATTATTTAATAACATTTTAAAAATTTCGTACGTTTCCCTCATTCTTATACCGTATGCAATTGGTACAGAAGGATAAGTGTTGCCATTGTGCAATAAAACTGCTTTTAGACTTTTTTTAGAGGAATCTATAAAAAGTCTCCATTCTGCGGCTGTATGTTTAAATCCTAATTTTTTCAATAAGGTATCAGCATCAGGGCAATAGCACAAATTTTGTTGCGAAAGAAAATATGGTTTAAATATTTCACATCTTTTACGGTAATGCGTAACATGTGTATTTGGTGCAAGAAGATTCCATTGTTGCAATCTAGAAGCCAATAATTCGGCGCCTGTTTTTGGTAAATTTAAATGACGTACCAAGTCATTTAAATCAGCTTGATTGATGAAATGAACGTGACCCTTTGACGAAGATGTTTCATCGGTTTCTTCAGATGTGTTTTCGTTGGAATTCGAAGCAATAATGGAAATCAACATAAACTAGAAATTATATTAGCGAAGACAGATCATTCTTATACTGTTTTCGAAAATACGGAAATCCTGTTTATTTTAAATTAACAGACGTTTTCATAAATGGAATGATGTATCAATATATCTGTGTCTTAGTATACGAAGTGTCAATGTGAGAATTTATGCAGTTGAAATATTATGTATCTATAGGTATATCTGTGATAGAAAACCGCTATTATGGATAAGATAGTGCTGCAATGTTAGCAGATTACTGTTGGCAGTTAAAAAGGGAGGCAAAAGGGTCACATAAACGTCAGGCAAGAAGAAAGCACTTCTAGGTATATATACTTTAAAATTCGTATTTTTGTCAACAAATAGTTCATAGATAAAAAAAGTAATAATACATAAATAATAAGTACAATGCTGTATCTAAATGAGAGCGGCGCACGCGTTTGTCGGTTCTGTTACGTTGAGCGACAGGAGAGGCGCTGGCCGGCGATGAGGATCACTGCCGGTCTCACGCGTTTTGCCAAACTATTTTGATTCTGTATTCGAAACAAAAGCGGGCCAACAGTATTCTTTGGTCGTTTCCGTAGGAAAAATGTCTGCTCTATCGCGTGGAGTGATTGGATTCCCTCCTACAGCTTTAGTTTTGAAAATAAATTGAAGAATATCCGCGAAAATTGCTGCGTTTCGGGTGTCATTTTCACTTTGATCATTGTTTAAACATATTTACATGTCTTGGATGTAACAATAACTTATATCATTTTATTTGGGAGAGTTCCTAGAATAATTCTGCGTTGATTGAAACCGAAAAACTCTTATCGTTTAACCACAAAATCATTTCAAAGTTGAAAATTTGCATTTTTTTTCAAAATCAAATTTGTCAAAAACTGTACGTGTAGGAGGAAAACGGTTTGCGGATTCGTATTCAGCGCACAAAAATCTACGAGAATTGTCTATTCATTATTAGAGGCCCAAATTCGTGTTGCACAGTGTAATAGGAGGGGACTTCAATGCGAGGACGGGGGAGGAAGGGGGCCCAATAAGAGGAGAGAATGAAGAAGAAGGCAAACCAAGGAAGTCAAAGGACAAAATAATAAATAAAGAAGGAAAAGCACTGATAGAAAAACTAACGGAAAGAGGCTGGGCGATATTGAACGGGAGCTACGATGTTGAAGGGGGTTGGACGTACATAGGGGGGTCAGGCATGTCGGTCGTTGATTATATAGTGGTTAATGGAAATGCAGAAAAGCAGGTGAGGAGGGTACAGGAAGGAGAGAGGGAAGAGTCAGACCATCTACCAATAGAGGTGGAAATTGAGAGATCGGAGGGAGAGGGGATGGAAGGGGAGAAGCGAGAAGCGGAGGAGAGGACAGTTGAAAAAAGAAGCTGGACACAGGACGGGATACTGCATTACCACGAGGAGTGTGAAGGCTGGCAATGTGAAAAGGAAAACACCAATGAACTTTGGGAAGGTATAAGGGAAAAGGTGAAAAGTGCAACAATGAAGGAAGCTAGAAAGGTAAGGGGTTGGAAACTTGGTAAAAGACCCTGGCACAATGGAGAATGGAAAAGAAGGAAAAGAGAGGTGAGAAAATATCTGCGGCAGCTAAGAAAAAACAAAATAGGGAGGGAAGAGTACATAAAGAAGAAGAAGGAGTACAGAGATTGGTGTAAGGTCGAGGGAACGAAGCACAGAGAAAAGGAGGGAAAAAAAATAAGTGAAATAAGAACAGAAAAAGAAGTCTGGGCGTATATTAATAGACTAAGAGGGAAAAGGGTAGGGACAGACGATAACATAGAACTAAAGGAATGGAAATCGCATTTTATGGGCCTATTGGGAGGGAGGGAAGAGAAAGTTACACTGGAAACAGGGAGAGAGGAACTAGGAGAGGCAGCCCAAGCAAAGCAGATATCAAGAGAGGAAATAATAAGGAAACTGAGACAACTGAAGAGAGCGAAGGCACCGGGAGAGGATGGTATAGAGAATGAGGCTTGGCGATTAATGCCAAAAGAGATTGGAGAAGCGTACCTGAGCCTATTACAGAAAGTATGGAACGGAGAGGGAATGCCGAAGGAATGGAGAATGGGGGTGATAAACCCGATTCTGAAAAAAGGGGAAGGAGAGGAGGCAAAAGACTATAGGGGAATAACCCTGCTGAACACTGCGTACAAGATATATGCAGAAATACTAAAAGACAGGCTGGAAAAGGACCTGGAGGGAAAACTAGGAGAGGAACAGCTGGGTTTTAGAAAGGGGAGGGGGACAACAGACGCCATTTACATAATCAACCACATAGTCAACAGGGAACTAGCGAAGAAGCGGGGGAAAGTATACGCATGTTTCGCTGACTTAAAAGCTGCCTTTGATAGTCTAGATAGAGGAGAATTGTTTAGGATGATGCAAGAGCTGAAGATAGGAAGGCAATTAAGAGATAGAATAATGGAAATTTATCAGGAGACGAAAAATGTGGTGAGGGTGGGGGAACGAAAGACTGAAGAATTCTGGACCGAAAGAGGGGTTAGACAAGGATGCCCACTAAGCCCTACGTTATTTAATTTATATATTGCAGATTTGGGGGAGGAGATGAGGAGGGAAAGAGAGGGAGGTATCGTAATAGGAAAGGAAAAGATATGGACATTGATTTATGCTGACGACGTGGTTTTGGTGGCTACGGGCGAGAAGGAGCTGAAGGAAATGATGAAAAGGTTTGTGAAATATGTGAAAAAGAAAGGAATGAGACTTAGTACTGAAAAATCAAAGGAAATGGTTTTTGAGAAGAGAGGAAGAAGGAGGGGAGAGGGAGAGTGGAAAATAGAAGGAGAGACAGTTGAGGAGGTACAAGAAATTAAGTAGTTAGGCTATGTTCTGCAAAAAATGGAGGATCGGACAAGCACATAAGAGAGCGGGTAAGAAGAGCAATGGTAGCAATGCTTAGTACGTGGAGTATAGGGGAGAGGCTTTTCAGGAATAATTATGAAAGGCGAATGAAAATGTTTGAATCACTGGTGGGAAGTGTGGCACTGTATGGGGCGGAGGTCTGGGGGTGGCAGGGAGACGAGAGAATTGATAGGGTCAAGAGAAAATATATGAAGTGGGTACTAGGGCTGGACAGGAGAACGCCGAATTACATAGTAACGGAGGAAATCAAGAGTGAAGAGCTGAGCATGAAGGCGGCGGAGAGAGCATTGAGATTTGAGGAACGGATAAGAACATCGAAGAACAAGTTGACTATGGAGTGCTTAAAGGAAATAGAAAAGGAAAGTGTTACAAAAAAATTAGTAAATGGAAGGAAAGACGAGGGCTTAGGTTAGGGGGGTGGGGACTGGGAAAGGCAGAAAGAGAAAAAATCAGAGAAGAGGAAAGAGACCACAAGAGAATAAGCCAGAAAATGATAGAGGTAATGTTACAAAAGGAGAGAGAGGGAAGAATGAAGAGAATAGAGGATTCAAGGTATAACAAGGAATACAGTGAGCTGGTGACGGAAGATCTGCCAAAATACCTAAAGGGTATGAGAAAGAGGAAAAAAAGAAATATGATAGCTAGATTCAGGTGCGGGAATGAGTGGAAAGGGGGGCTACATTGGGAGGAGGAGGAAGAAAGGATATGCAGATTGTGTGGGAAGGAGGAGGAAACCATAAGGCATGTACTGATGGAGTGCTCTTTTACTAGAGAGGATCTGCCGATAGGGGAGTTTTTGGAAGAGGATGGAAAGGGGTTGGAGTCCATGAGAAGAATCCAGAAAGAAAGAGAGAGGGGAAGAGAACACGGAACGAAATGAGAGACTCCATTTTGTAAGGAACGTTAAACGCCAATCATTTTAAAGGGAACTTCGTGAATAATTGTATTTTATTAACTAATTTATAGAAAAAGAGAGAGAGGATTATTTATGTTATGTTATGTCATATATTATAGTATATTCTCTGTGCCTCATGTTCATGTTAAGTAATTGATAGAGATAAGAAGTTTAAACTTAAAAAATGTATATATGTATGGAAACCGGAAGCCATTCTAAGCCGAAAGGCAAGAATTAGAGCAATAAATATAAATAAATATAAGAAGAATATAAAATAGAATAATAAGAATGTATTACAAGAAATTGTAATTTAACTAAACACCTTCATATCTTGTGTAGATTTATCTTTAGATTCCGAGAAAATTATAAATTTAGGCACAGATATGGAATTTTCAATACTCATTTGATCCCCATCAGCAAATGCGGTGTATTCCATTAATAAAAATAGGCAATCCGCAAAACCTTGTTCATAATCATATGCTACGTAGAAAAAAATATTATTGCATTACTAGTCTTTAAAATTATTTAACTTTTATTTCACGTTTTACTAAATTCAAGTCCTGAAATCAGGTGAATTACTTTATACACATTTCTCATGTCTTCTCCAAATTAAACCAACTTTATTCCAGATGGTTTATATTATAATAAGTATTCGGCCATAATTACAAAAAATGTGATATTTAGGTACACCTTGTCGTGGAGAAAAATGTAATTAGCCGACGAAAATGAAGTAAAAAGGGGTCATTAATAATACGAATTATTAACGTTGCCGTCATAATAAAGAAACTTCTCATTATTTATGAAATAATTAGATTAAAGGCGAAAGGAAAGGCCAGCGTATTTTAAAGATTAGCCCACGTAATTGAAGTTCTCACAAGGCACCACCGTTAAATCCGATTTGTTACCTCTACAACTCTTTTAAAGCTCTGCACCTTTATGTCGGCATTACATTTAGTCAATATACATTCGCTCTAATGAAAACTGGTATCGATAGACGCGATACAATCCCCTCCTCTACTTCGATTTCATTCCCCGTGTAACAAAAACCAGCGAAAGTTACGACAACAGTAAGCTGAACCTATGTCGTGTTTCTCCCTTTTATTTCAGTATTTTTGCCTTTTATTTTTTAAAGTAGAATAAATTTGAGTTTAGAGGGAAAAAGTCTCAACTTCCTTTAACTATCTTTAAATATTCAACATTTTCTTACAAAGACTGTAACCGTGCGTGATGTAATGTTACAAACAATGCAAGTTTTAAACTACATTAAACAGGCTCTCTGTACTGAGTTTTCAATTTTTTCTTTTGAATACGGATATAAGGAAGCTCAGAGTTTTTATTAATGACTTATGAGTTTAAGAAATTTGAAAATCTATGAATGATTTTACAACATTTTAAATGACGAAATTTTAGATTAGCCATATTTTACTTTTGGCTGTGTAGTCTAGGTATATAAATTTATGCCGACATCCATATGTGTTCTACAAAATAAACTTTGAATAATATGTTAAAAATTATTACTTTATTTAGATAAAGCAGGCTGCTTTCAAACCGTCTACAAGCCTAATTCATCATTTAGAAATAAAAAAATTTGTTAATTTGAATCATTTTCCTACGTATAACAGTATTAAAAATATAGATGAAATAATATTTTCTTCGAAAGCTACATCATACGTACGTTTCATTAAAATCAGTAGTTTACCCTTGGGGACTATGCCTTGTAGATATTCAAATATAATATACACAGATTTATAAAAATCATATAAAAGTATACGCATGACTTTTTAAAGATTTTCTGTAAAGGAAACGGATAAAAATTCGTTTCTTATATTATCATTTGGATTTCTTTGGTACAATTAACCTTTTAACTGGAGTTTTCTTAATCAGAAGCTCTTACACACATACGTTGAATCTAAATTTGATAGAAACTCGGTTTTGACCCTTGTAAATGTACTCATATGTAGTACGGTAGCACGTGTTTGTAATACAACTGTGATGACCCTCATGTGCCTACTATCAGAGGGACATAAGAAGAAATAGGATTTCCTTGCAAATGCTCATTCCAACTACCTAGTCCATACAGGGTAGATGTCGCAATTACTGTCAGTGTTCCTATAACTGCCAATTTAATTATTCTATTTAATAGGGAAATAACGTATGAAGAATCGTGACTGTTGAATATGAAACCTGTTCCTGTTGCTGTGAATGCTTCCGAATGGGTAGGAATACTATTTATGAAACTTGAATTGATAGATGTATTAATTGGTAAATATTGTTTGGATAATCGAACAATAATTCCGGAAAATAAGTGTTCGGACAATTGAACGTTTGGTTAATGGGTGTTCAGTTAATCGAGGTCCTACTGTATTAATAAAGTATAATATTGAATTGAAAATAATGAATTCCTTTTACTCCGCATGAAATATGTACCGCTACCTCCATTAGATCAAGAAAACACACGCATCACCTGAATGGTATCTTTGTGTTAACAGGCGCATTTTGCAGTTCGTTACCAAGAGGAACTCGCCTAAATAGGAGTGTATCGAAGCAACCGATGAGTAAATTCACTCGGAACTTCGACGTCGAAGTTACTAGGGGAGAGAAAGGAGGGCAGTCGGTGGCTTTACGAGAATACCACAGCCATTGTGACGTTGCTATCCGCAACAGAGGAACGACTCGAAAATTTCCGAAGCCGCTGCAGGACTCTGAATACGAAGAAATTGAAACTTTCTTGAGAGTTTGCCACCCCATCATTGCCTGTCTCGTACCTATCCCGTCTCTATGTTCATTGAAGGACTCTTTTGAAGAAATTTCTGCTTTGTCGTGAGCTAATCGCTTTTTGGTTAACGTTATTTTTAAAGAATGAAAGGACGATAAAAGTGGAAGAATTATCTTGCTTATATATGGTGAAGTTTTTGATCGATTTATATAGTGATTTGAATTGTAATATAGTCGAACTTCGATAACACAAATCTCAAGGGAAGAGCTAGCATTTTTGAATTATAGAGGTTTTGAGTTATCAAAATTTTCGAGTAGAGGATGATTAACGTACGAAAACTCGACTTACAAGAGATAGTCATGCGGCAAGTTTATGTTTTCCAGCATTCATTTGTTTAACAAATTGTCCCATAGATAGCAATAATTTTGAGTTGTATAGATAGCGACGATAAAAGTTTGATTCATAAGGGTAAATTTCGACTTATGGAGATCCGATTATTCTAAATTCGAGTTACAAAGGCAAAAATGCATGTATAGTAGACTCCCGATTATACCGCTTCAACCGGCCACATTGTTATTAAGATAAAAACAATTGGCCAAGAGGAGAATTACTGAAAATGCGATGAAATATATTATGCGAGAAGATAATTCATCTATAATTAATATATTATTTTGAAAAAAAGCCGCGTGCATTATATATAATGTAGCGATAAGGACTCTAAAACTTAGTCTTTAGAAATAAGTGTGCGTGAAAAAACACAAATAGTGCGTGAAAACGATTCCGAGCTTGCAAACCCGCGCGGCGGACCCTCTTCAGGGTCCGCATACCACCGCACGGCAGTATAAACAGGCCCCGCGCCCTTGCCAAATCGGTATAACATAATTATCAATGAGCAATTTGGTTTCAAATCACAGCACTCCATAATGCTTCAATTCCTACGACTCACCGAGCACATAGCAATGGAAATAAATAAAAATAGAACCACCGCAGCATCCTTCCTGGACCTCAACAAGGCCTTTGACACTGTATGGTATGAAGAGCTTATACTTAAACTCATCAAACTACAAACCCCAACATACATAATAAAAATAACACAAACGGGACCCTCGCAGTCCAAGTAGGAAAATGTCGATCAATCAAACTTGAAATAGCAGCAGGTGTACCACAAGGCTCAGTTCTAGGACCGTTACTCTTTAACATTTATATTAACGACATTTCCAAAAACAGCAAAACCAACCTTGCACTATTTGCAGATGACACAGCCCTCTTTTCAACCTCATGGCAGCTCAACCAAGCCACGCAATATCTGAGAAACCATCTAAAAGAAATACTAGACTTCTTCCAGCATTGGAAGCTAAAAGTCAACGAAGACAAAATACAAACAATTTACTTCTCAAACAAAAAACAAAGAAAGCCCCCACCGCTCACTATCAAC
Source organism: Eucera pruinosa (assembly GCA_028830335.1). NCBI lineage: Eukaryota > Metazoa > Arthropoda > Insecta > Hymenoptera > Apidae > Eucera > Eucera pruinosa. The sequence goes on along the minus strand of JAMYCR010000015.1, from coordinate 2,181,130 downwards.
ACTGCAACCATACAATGGTCCAAGAACGCCAGATATCTTGGCCTCTGGCTGGACCAACACCTCACTTGGCACAAAACAATACAAGACAGGATAGCTAAAGCATACGGAACCTTGCGACACCTAAGACCACTCATCGGTCCCAGCAGCACCCTCAACCAAAAAACCAAATTACTTCTATACAAAACATGTGCCAGACCCATTCTAACCTATGGAATCCAAGTTTGGTCCACAGCCGCACTAACACACCTCAAGAAAATCCAACAAATGCAAAACAAATTCCTAAAAATAGCAGTCAACAAACCAAGAGACTACAGCACCAAACAACTACACCGAGAAGCACAAGTAGAAACCATCCGAGAATACATTAACCAAGTACTAAACAAAACGTATAATCACAACCATACTAATCCCCTCATAAGAGCAACAGGCAACTATAATCCACAAGAGATACCGCTTAAAATTAGGAAGAAAAACACCAAGGATGATAACATCAACACAATAACAAAGCCAGTAATCAAGAAAACGGGTTTTTGACAGTTTTTCCCGTGAATAAATACAAAGTAATTAACTAATCAAATACATCACTAGCACATAACCAACAAGACTGTTCCGCGGCGTACCCTCGCAGGACTAATCTTTTATGGTACGAATAGATGGGCGACACAAATAGTTCTTACGACCCTTGCAATTTCCAGCTTAACTTAACAAATCTATTCAAGATAAAGCGTTTCGGAAATTTCTTCTAGTCGCTAATGACTTTATTACATTAGTACGTTTGCAATATTACTTCGTTTCCTGTTCGTGCCATAAACCGATCCGGAGTTTCAAATATTTTGTTCGATTATTTTATAAAACCTCTTAACCGTTCTGTAGCGACAATAACCTCATGAAACCATCAAACATTTGCTTCGTTCAATTCATAGTATTCATCAATACCCGTAGACCTGAGGATTAACCTTTACAAGTTCCGTTTATTTCTTCCGAATGTTCTTCGCTCACGGTTAGAGTCAATGCGGATCCTGAGGTTTATTGCTCGCTACAAGTATTACCTGAGACACTCGAGTTTCCTCACGCGCGTTCTTCGAGGGTGCTCGTTATACCTGAAGGTGACCATCGGTTTGGAGGTGTTCACCTTTGACCACCCTGCCCACAATTTGTTCACACCAATCATGTAAAATCGACCACTTCCATTTCCAAACCCGTCAAAATAATAACCGCCTACTCGTATGTCTCATCCCCCACCGATTCACCAACTCCGGGGTGAGTTGAAAACTAGAGTTTGGCAGAAAATTCTTTCGCACGTCAGCACTTGAACAGTCTACTTCTTCCGTCACTACTCACGCCTTGTATCCAAACACTCCAGTTCATTACAATCATATCTTGTATCACACGTTAATCCGGAACTATTGATCATTACATTGTTATTGTTAATTTAAACTGCATTTCGTCAAGTTATTTCAACCTACCATCTCTATTCAGTAACACGTTTAGAGACGCACGTAATCGCGAATTCAAAAATATTGAGTCGAAGATTTACGACCTTCGACGACTCTGAGGCATCGGTCGTTCGCGGAGCGTGCTCGAACATTTTTGGTCCTTCGAGCCGGATTAACAGAGACAGTGGACAGTACAGTGATAGTGTCAGTGTCAATAACATTAACATCAAGTCAGTGCCAAGTCAAGACGTAGACGAAGCAGAATCCAGCCACGTCCACATCTGAAAGCAGCGGCGACTCACAACAACTCGACATTGGGGGTGTCGATCATCCTGCTCAACATTTACAACACTGCAATCCCGACGTCAGCTCTAGGCAGCAACTGGACTAATCAACGATTTGGACATCGTGCGGACTCATCATCGTTGAAATCCTCGTTCAGGTAGGCTCACACGTTTATTGAATCGACCGATCAATTCCCGTCCTATCACCCTCACGTATTTCACGATGCCAAACAGTTCCGTTGAGCACTCCAGTCATTCCGCTTCCCACGGTATCAGTGCTAGCACCCTGCGACGCAAACGCGGTAGTATTATCGGACAGATTACCGCCCTTACCAAATTTCTCGATGACTTCGAACGGGCGACTCAACGTAATTTTCCTTTGCTTAAAACTCATTTAAACGGCCTAAACGAAACGTGGAAAAAATTTGACGACATTCAACTGCAGTTAGAAGAACTAGATGAATCCGAAGAACCGCGTCGTTATGAAATCCAAGGCGAATATTACGCGATAATAACACGAGCAACCATGCTTCTCGATGCGCAATACCCGACAACGCCCGCGCGACGTAATACTACAGATTCCAACGCGACGACCGTGACAGCCCCGATGGCCATCAAATTGCCGGAGATGCGCCTACCAACTTTCGATGGAGATATCGAAAAATGGACCTCTTTCTACGACATCTTTTCATCCATGATAGACAGTAACGAGAATTTAACGCCGGTTCAGAAATTACAATATTTGCGATCCACATTAACGGGAAAGGCCGCCGCGTGCATTCAATCTTTGAACACGACAGATAGCAACTACGTAGACGCAATTGAGCTGCTGAAAGAGAAATTCGACTGTCCGCGACGAATCTTGTTAAGCCACTTCAACGCGATACAGGACCTCCCGAAGGTAGCGAGGAACACGTCGAGCGATTTGAGTAACTTCGTCGACACCATAAACCAGCATCTTCGTGCACTAAAGAATTTAGGCGAGCCCATAGAATCATGGAACACCGTGTTGAACGCAATACTTCTCTCCAAAATAGATCCCGACACCGCATGGCATTGGGAATTAACATTAAAAGACAAAAAAATGCCATCATACACACATTTGTTGGACTTTCTCGAGAAACGTGCGAATTGCAGTCCAGCATCAACATCTAAACCGTCGACATCGATTCCGCGACAGACCAACAACCCCTTTGAAAACAGAAAACCTCGAGTCCCGCGAAATCACGCATTCATAACCACCGAAACCCAGTCACGTTCAAGTAACAATCAAGATACCGCGTCTGCTAACAGGAAAAATCTTCAATGCCCAGTTTGCAACGATGAACATCAAATCTGGGCTTGTGAGACTTTCCACTCACAACCCGTACAGCGACGGATAGCCACTACCGAAAGAGCTTCACTATGCACAAATTGCTTAAGGAGGGGGGGACACGATTACAAAACGTGTGACCGAGGTTCATGCCGTATCTGCCACAAACGACACCATACGTTGCTCCATCAAGGCAAGCAACAAAGGTCTCATGACAATTCAATTCTGCGCCACGAACCGTCAGTCTCAACAGAATCACCGCCTTCGACATCCGCATGACTAAGATCACACAAAACACAACAGAATCCTAAACAAAATTCATTCATCGTCAATTCAATCACGAACGAACTGCTTGTGACCGCCCAACTCCTAATTCTAAACAATAATCAAGAAGCCATAGCTTGCCGTGCACTTATCGACACTTGTGCTACAACCAATTTCATTACCGAGGAATTAGCCAAGAAACTTAGGATTCCACACAAAAAATGTTGCATTCCCATTGGAGCCCTCAACGCCTTATCGACAATAGCGAAACGGTCTATTACAACCACCATCCAGTCGAAAGATCGTAATTATCAACGCACACTGACTTTCCTCACCATTCCGCGCATCTCATCGGCTCTTCCCGATCAGCCCATTGATCGTTCAGCCATTAAGATCCCGAAGAATATCAAACTCGCGGATCCCGCCTTTCACAATCCAGCTCCAGTCGACCTTTTACTTGGCGCTGGAGTGGCCCTTTCGCTATTAAGCGTCGGCCAAGTAAATCTTTCACTCCCCGCTGGTCCAGACTTGTATCTGCAGAAAACAAGACTGGGATGGGTCATCGGAGGAAGCGCACCATCTTCGCGCACGGCCCGTGGATCTTCATGTCACACGTCTGCCAATCTTCAGGTCGATCTTACCCGCTTCTGGGAAATCGAAGAAGGACCTCAAGCCTCGCATCTTTCCGAATCAGAAAGAATATGCGAGGAACATTTTAAGAAGAATACCACCCGCAATACCGACGGCAGGTACGTGGTGGCTCTCCCATTCAATCAAAGATCAATTCAATTGGGGGAATCCAAATCAGGAGCCCTCAGGCGATTCTTATCTCTCGAACGCAAGTTGGAACGAGACCCGATGCTGAAACATGCATATCACGCGGTCATCCAAGAGTACCTCGATCTCGGGCACATGTCGGAAGTTCCGAGTGATCAACATCTAACTCACGACGGTTATTATTTGCCTCACCACGGCGTCACAAAAATCACAAGTCAGACGACAAAGTTGAGAGTGGTATTCGACGGATCGGCAACAACGACCTCAGGAATCTCCCTCAACGATACACTGTACACAGGTCCGAAAATCCAAGATGATCTCCTATGCATCTTGTTGCGTTTTCGTTTGCACCGGTATGTGCTCACAGGTGACATCGAAAAAATGTATCGGCAATTCCTCGTTCGTCCAGAGGACCGAAAATACCAGCGCATCTACTGGCGCGACTCTTCCGGGAAGATCATTACGTACCAACTAAACACAGTTACATTCGGATTATCTGCTGCACCCTATCTTGCCATTCGTTGTCTTACGCAACTCGCCCGCGATGAAGGCCACCGATTTCCTCTCGCATCAAGGATTCTCACGCGCGATTTCTATGTCGATGACGCACTCACTGGAGCATCGACAACAGAAGAAGCTCTCCGCATAAGAGAAGAGGTCACACAGATACTAAAATCTGCAGGGTTAAACGTTCGTCAATGGGCATCGAATGACAAATCTTTACTTCAAGGCTTGTCAACGCAGGATATCAACAAGCAACTGCATCTCGGTGAATCAGACACCTTAAAAACTCTCGGGATCGTTTGGAACTCTTCGGATGATTCCATCACGTATTCAGTCAAGGCTCTATCCTCTACACATCACATCACCAAACGTTCCATAAGTTCAGAAATAGCTCGAATCTATGATCCATTGGGCCTCCTTGCGCCCGTTATTATTACCGCCAAGATCATGCTCCAGAAGATCTGGACCATGAGAATCGATTGGGATGAGTCTTTGCCAATGACCATTTACACGGAATGGACACAATATTACAAACAGTTACCTTTGTTGAACAATGTAGTCTTCAATAGAAATACCGTCATTGACTCCGCAATCAAGACCGAGCTACATGGCTTTTGCGACGCCAGCGAGAAGGCTTATGGCGCGTGCCTCTATCTCCGTTCAATCGACGCCAACGGAAGCGTTCGAGTAAACGTTCTCATAGCGAAATCCAAGGTAGCTCCGTTGAAAACACAATCCATCCCACGACTCGAACTCTGCGGAGCCCTTCTTTTATCATCTCTGGCAACAACTGCACAACGGGCGTTACACATAACCGTCGATCGCACTATCTTCTGGACCGACTCCACAATTGTCCTTAATTGGTTAGGATCTTCTCCCCATTTGTTGAAAACCTTCGTCGCAAATAGGGTATCAGAAATACAAACCAAAACCGACATCGCAAACTGGCGACATGTTCCCACCAACGATAACCCAGCGGATCTCATATCCCGAGGCCAATCACCAGTGGAATTTTTACGGCCATCCATTTGGGCTCATGGACCAGAATGGCTTCGCAAAGAAGAAATTCACTGGCCAACATGGGAGATGACCATCCCGAGTATTCTTCCCGAGCAGAAAGTCACGTTGTGTCTAACGACGACTCGTGTGGACATCTCAATTTTGGAGAGATTCTCGTCATGGGAAAAGATGCGCCGGATCACTGCACGCTGCCTCCGATGGAGGCGGATCAAGATCACGAAGGGTCCTCTAACAGCAACAGAGGTTAATTACGCACACGATGTCATCATCAAACTCATCCAACGGTTACACTTCACCAAGGAGCTTCAACAAATTAGCAGCAATCAAACCCACGCAATTAGAGGCAAGCTGCAACGTCTGAACCCGTTCGTGGATCAAAACGGAATATTGCGTGTCGGCGGTAGATTAAAGCATTCTTCAATACCATTTCGTCAGAAACACCCGATTATCCTTCCCAAAACTAATATAACGAAACTCATCATCGAAAGCGAGCATCGCGCTCAGCTGCATGCAGGCGTGCAAGCCACCCTATATGCAGTCAGAACAAAATATTGGCCCATAGACGGCAGGAGTCAGGTATGGCAAACATTGAATCATTGTGTACGCTGTCGTCGAGCCCAACCACCTCCCGTGGATTACATCATGGGTGATCTACCGAAGGCGAGAGTCACAGAAACTCGTCCATTTACGAACGTCGGAGTAGATTACTGTGGACCGTTCTTTATTAAGGAGAGAAATCACCGAAATCGCAAGCGAATAAAGGTCTATGTGGCTGTTTTTGTATGCCTCGCTGTAAAGGCAGTACATCTGGAAGTCGTGAGCGATTTGACTACCGAAGCTTTTATCGCGGCGCTTCGACGCTTCATCGCGAGGAGGGGATTTTGCAGCAGCCTCTACTCTGATAACGGAACGAACTTCGTTGGGGCAAATAACGAGTTGCGTGAACTCCGCGAACTCCTGCGTTCGGACGATCATCTTAACAAGGTCCAACACTTCCTTACGGACCGAGCCATCGACTGGCACTTTATTCCACCGCGTGCTCCGCACTTCGGCGGTCTATGGGAAGCCGCAGTAAAATCGTTCAAGTATCACCTAAAACGCGTCGCAGGGGCAGAACTCTTCACCTTCGAAAAATTTAATACCTTAATTACAGAAATAGAATCCATTTTAAACTCTCGTCCTTTAACTCCCATTTCGTCCGACCCTAATGATCTCCTCGTCCTCACGCCTAGCCACTTCCTGATCGGCGATTCATTAACCTGTGTGCGCGAGCGAGATTTCAGGGACACAACATCCAACCGTCCTCCAGCGAGCAGCCATCCTCAAGCGAGCAGCCATCCTCAAGCGAGCAGCCATCCTCCAGCGAGCAGCCATCCTCCAGCGAGCAGCCATCCTCCAGCGAGCAGCCACCCGCGAACGAGTAGTCAACCACCAGCGAACAATCAACCACCAGCGAGCACCCATCTGCCAGCGAGCAGACAACCACCGGCGAGCAGTCATCATTCAACCAATAATATCCAGCGATTATATCCTTCTCATACATATTGTCAAATCCGGATCAATACTCTCATTTAAACGGTCTTCACCTTGGTAGTAGTCTTGCTAATTACGTATCTATTTTCCTATCAACATTCTTATGTATATAACTTCGTCATTTCAACTTATGTAACCATTTAACACGGTTGATCGGTGCCCTCTCAACGGGGGGAGGATGTTCCGCGGCGTACCCTCGCAGGACTAATCTTTTATGGTACGAATAGATGGGCGACACAAATAGTTCTTACGACCCTTGCAATTTCCAGCTTAACTTAACAAATCTATTCAAGATAAAGCGTTTCGGAAATTTCTTCTAGTCGCTAATGACTTTATTACATTAGTACGTTTGCAATATTACTTCGTTTCCTGTTCGTGCCATAAACCGATCCGGAGTTTCAAATATTTTGTTCGATTATTTTATAAAACCTCTTAACCGTTCTGTAGCGACAATAACCTCATGAAACCATCAAACATTTGCTTCGTTCAATTCATAGTATTCATCAATACCCGTAGACCTGAGGATTAACCTTTACAAGTTCCGTTTATTTCTTCCGAATGTTCTTCGCTCACGGTTAGAGTCAATGCGGATCCTGAGGTTTATTGCTCGCTACAAGTATTACCTGAGACACTCGAGTTTCCTCACGCGCGTTCTTCGAGGGTGCTCGTTATACCTGAAGGTGACCATCGGTTTGGAGGTGTTCACCTTTGACCACCCTGCCCACAATTTGTTCACACCAATCATGTAAAATCGACCACTTCCATTTCCAAACCCGTCAAAATAATAACCGCCTACTCGTATGTCTCATCCCCCACCGATTCACCAACTCCGGGGTGAGTTGAAAACTAGAGTTTGGCAGAAAATTCTTTCGCACGTCAGCACTTGAACAGTCTACTTCTTCCGTCACTACTCACGCCTTGTATCCAAACACTCCAGTTCATTACAATCATATCTTGTATCACACGTTAATCCGGAACTATTGATCATTACATTGTTATTGTTAATTTAAACTGCATTTCGTCAAGTTATTTCAACCTACCATCTCTATTCAGTAACACGTTTAGAGACGCACGTAATCGCGAATTCAAAAATATTGAGTCGAAGATTTACGACCTTCGACGACTCTGAGGCATCGGTCGTTCGCGGAGCGTGCTCGAACAAAGACAATGGGTCATAAAGGAAAAATCTCTAGGTACCACGAAACTATCATCCAAAGTAACCAACAGAAAAAAGAAAAAAAAGCCAAATCGGTCACTTCCTCGAGAACCGCCCTACTCTGCCGACGCTTTGCCATACTGGTAATTGACGACTCTAATTGTAAGTACGGGACAGGCCTTGAGAGCACCCACACCCTGTACGTTTATCCTGGGGCAGACGAGTCACGCTAACAATAAGACGTTTCAACAAATTCTGGAACGTAGAAGTGCTTATTAGCGATTTTATTAATTTTTACGGCGATATGAAATATTTATCTAATGATAATACATATAATCCTTTCCAAGAGAAAGATCATTTTTTCTTTATATTTAACGGTTATTCTCATGTAAAGAAGTAATTTTAAAGCCACATTTTAAAATCAATTTCGAAAAAATAATCAATTCTACGATATTGAATTTTTACATATCTGTTTGTTTACAAGTTCTTTTAATATTCTCGTCACATTATTTTAGAAATTACGAATTGCTTATTTTTCTCCTTTCCTTGTCAAATTTTCTCTATTATACTTTGTGCGCCTTCCAGGCCAGACGATTCATTGAATTTGAAACAATTTATCAAATATTATCATTCATAAATATTAAGCAATAGAATAATTGTATTCAGAGCCTTGAACTATTTTCTGAAGAAAGTAAGTATTATAGACCTGCCATGACCAAGATAAGTATTTGTGAATAATTTTATATATTAGTAAAGTGGCCATTACTTAGCTGATACTCAGCAATAGTGATTATTAGACTGCAGATTTGTATGAGAATTCGTATTTTTATAAACGCAATTAAAAAAGTGGAACTTTAACTAAGATTTATTTCGAGCTCTAAATATAACAATATGTAGTTCATTCTGGATACTTTATATATATGAAGGTCATTTGAAAAGTTCGCGGCTTAAAAATAAAAACGTACCATTTTGAGTTTTAAATTGCTTTTATTTTTCAGTGTAATCCCGCTCCACTTCAATACACTTCATCCAGTGATGATCTAATGCTTTTATGCCATCTCTGAAATCCGTTTCCTTCTTGTAACTATTAATTCATCATCTGACTACCAAACAATTTTTCCAATTTTGCGAATAGATGAAAGTCTGACGGAGCCAAATCTTGTGAACCAGCGAGATGGGAAAATGGACTTTACATCGGCGTTAACGCTCAATATTTCATTTAAAAGAGTCAGATTGGAGATTAAATCGAAGAAAAAGTTCTTTCTTGCATGGAGAATATTTACAATATGAGAATTTTAACGCACTAAGAGAATACTTTATGATGTCGAAAAGCCATCTTGATCAATATACATATTTGTCTATTAATGTGTGTACTTTAATTGTAATTTCACATCATATATCCAAAATTTGCGATAATTTGTACGGTAGATCTTAAATTATTTCAAATATTACATTTTCCCCCAATTTGCTATAATAATTATTACTTAACACATGTATCGCGATAACGACCACCGGTACCCGTTACTGAACTGTCTGTTCATGTCATGTAGGCCACCGGTGACAGATACGCGATAAATGTCGTAATTAAACTGTGGAAGTTTATGTAGTTACGATATGCAGTGAATACGCAAACTATATGCAAATTATGTACAATACAACATACAGTTGGTAAATACGTATTTGCGTAGGGATTAGAAAATTCGTATAATTGTGTTTAATCAATGAATTTAATATAATATACAATGTGTAATATACATAAAAGATGTTCAATGTCACACAAATTGTTCCACAAAAATAATTATGTTGCACATCATATTGTTAAACTTTGTAACATAATCAACAAAATGTAACATTAATATTAAACATTTGAACATGTTTATAAGTATTGAATATTGAAAGTCAATTTTCTCGAAATCGAAGTCTCGTATGAAAAAGTTTCATTGCATATTTTCCATTTACTTTCTCACAAAGAATCACTTACTTCTCAGTTGTACCATGATTACTGGGACGCACTGTATAATGTTGTTTCATATTAGGTTTTATGCATAGCATGAGTTACTATAAACAACAGTAATTTATTCTAAATTGTCAATTGAAAGTTCATGGAAAAATACGTTCTTTCTATGCAGAATATGCATAGTATGGAAAATAAGAAAATATATTTTTGATATCCTCTAATGATGAAATATATTTCTGTCAAGGTACCAATTGTTTAATGGACTCCTTTAAAATACTCATTTGCATAAACTTTCGCAATCTAGCCTTAATATGTGTAATACGCAATTATTTACATTTGCAAGTTTATTAATATTTTGTAATAATCAATATTCAGTATTTTAATTACAGGAAATGTTACCAATCGGCTACTGTTTTCCTAATCAGTTGGTCCCAAAACATACCATATAAAATTAGTGAAAAATATTCCGCCTATTATAATCAAACTTCGGTTCTTGGTATTAATTGTGATAATTACATTTGAGAACAAACGATAAGACTTTTTGGCAAATTTTTATGAAATGGGTCTTTTTTTCAAAACTTACGTTTAACCGACGCATACTTTTTATCTGTTACATTAGTGTTTGGTGAAAAATGTTAGAAATGCGTGTAAATATACTGGAGAAGAGGGTAGAGAGAGAAGCTTATGACAACTTGCATGTTAGGTACGATTTAGACTACGCAGCCGGTAAATTTAAATAACAAAGATAGTATGCTGTTTAAACTGTATACAAATGTCAATAATGATAATTTGTTCGCTGTGCAATATTATCGGCCGATTATTATTATAAAAAATTGTAAGTCCTAAAGTGATTATAATATGCCGACTTCGCTGTATAATAAAATCTAAATGACATGATTGGAACGTCTCAAAATTCATTGAGGGGTGGATGGGTTAAGCGCCTTTTGCACAAATTCGTTTTCATGAGTCAGAATTCCATGTTTTAACGGCGTAAGCCCATCTTTAATTAAATGATTCAATTTACAATTAGACGAATCTGCGTCAATTTTTAGTTGTAAACAGAATAATAGAAGCAATGCGAAAGAAAGGAATGAAACAAAATAAAACTGTTAAAACATTTGGTAATGAATTTGGTAATGAACATTCGGTCATTGCGTAGCCTAAGTGTGATTCAATTTTCTCCGTAAATAATCACTTATATCGGATACTAGGAGAAGAGAAGTCCTACTTTGCATTTTTTCAAAACTAAGAGTCCAGCTTTGGCATCTTTTTTCTAATAATAAAGAATAAATAGTGAAATTATTATTTTATTATTGGACGATATTTAATATCAAATTGAAAATAGCGTAATTTTACGTCACACTTCAGGTTCAGGTTTCAAAAGTCCTTGGAACAATTTCAGGCAACTGCGATTCACCCAGTTGCGTTTGACAGTCAATTGTTTTTGCGAGCAGATAAATTATCTACTACCACAAATGAAGTGCAAGATAGGGATAAACTTCCAAAACTGACTCACCCGGATTTAGCTGAAACTTTACAGAGAACTGTTATTTCAATGTATAAGAATATCCTTGAAAAGATGTTTGGCTGCCAGGAATTAAAAATCCTTTTAGTTATTCTACACATAACCTACCTTTTCTATTATTTTTATCTATTTATCCTAACTATTTTTCTTAATTATTTTATGTTAACTTAATCTGATCTATCAATTAACGAAGATTAGGTTAGGTTAGACCACATTAATATCCCGGCTAACCACGCAATTCAGAATTCAAAATTATTGAAATCGGTTAAGTTTCATACGTGCAAATATAGTTCCAACTTGCTTTCGGGATATTATTAGATCCTAACCTAACCTAATCTATCAATTAAGAGAAGATTGGTTAAGTTTCATATTTGCAAATGTAATTCTGTCTCGCATGGCTAGGTCGCGTATGTATAAGCAAAATTCAATTTAATGCCATTGGATGTTTTTTGTGGATATTTCTATAACGGAGGCCAGCCGTCAAAAATCCTTTCAGAAATATTCTTATCTATCCAAATAGAACCTCTATTCAAAATTTCAGTCAAACCGAGGGTGTGTTACTTTTGGAAGTCTACCCCAAGGTAGACTTATCATCTTATGGAACTTCGTGTCACATCCTTTGAAATACCGACATCTAAAGAAACAAAAGAATATCTTTACCTGAGAGGGAATATAAGTATTTTAATATGTAAAGTATTTAGATATACAAAATGTTTACCTTATCATTTTAGTGTCACAATGCGATATTACTAATTTAGACTAGAATAAGCAAATAGCACATTTAAAACGATAGGAATTAGAACCAAATATTGCCATAATCAACTGAAAAAGAAAAAATGCAGTAAAACAATGATATGCAAATAAGATAAAGTTCAACACATTTAAGTACATGGATATCTAAGTTTTAAGTCACGTGTATTATTAAAGGGTTAACTTTATCAACTTTCATGGTTACTTATATCGAATATAATTCTTAACATCATCACTCTAAATCGTAATGGGCGTAAAAAATGTCTGCTTTTTTACACGATCAGTACTTCAGTTGGAAAATGCTATTTCCCATAAATGAGTGGTCTATCCTACATTTACAATTAGTCAATGGTAAAAGAAAACAAAGCTATAGATTTTACGCAATCGAAAAAGTAAACATGAAAATGGCAATGTGACTCATGTGCCCCAAATCCGGGTGACAGGAGATAGCATTAGATGAGTAGTCTATGTATTTTGTACCTCGTCTGTGGTATGACTTTGAAACGCTGCAACAAGTTTATAGAACCACATTTCTAATTCTATCTCTGGAACATCGCGAAGCGCAGAGAGATGAAATGACGGAAAATGTTCACATAAACGTATTTATGTAAACCTAAAGTTGCATGGAGTTTGAATTGCACGTGACTATTGCGCAATGATAATTCAGGTGTAAAATTTGGATTATTTTGAAGACTTTGATTAACGTAAATTTTGGAAGTAAGTTTTGAACAGTTTAATTGTTATCTAACTGCAAAGGAATTTGATATGATACGACAAATTCTACATATAATACCCGTTTACATATAGATCTAAATGAAAGCAACCTTTCTTTTACAATGGATAATCTCCTATTCTACGGCATACTTGCAATAAATATACCCACTGTTAATTCACATTAATTTACGCGTATAATTCACAGGTGAGCAAAACGGCTTTCAATTTGCATTTGATTAATTGCGTGAGTCTCTATGTTCAAACGCGTGATTCAGAAAATAGATTGTGAAGCTGCGGAGAGGGGATAGGATAGGAAAAAGGAAGAGTGTTCCGTTTCGTCCTGCGCCTGCTAGCGGGCTCATCAGTAAGGCTATGTAGCAGGCCCTGCCAGGGCCCCCAAACTCTATTCTTGTGAACTTGAAGCCGATTTTAATTCTCCCCCCCGTCTACTTGGAGCGCTAGCGGCGCACCTCTACATGTATACATTGTATCACCGATACTGTACACAAGGTAAGAAATCGTGACGTCACGTTCCCACCATTCGCCCGTCAACTCGCAAATTTTATTGAACTTGGTTTGGAGAAGCGTGCATTGGAATTTAATTGAATTTAATCTTGGCGTGTTATCTTGGCGTTTTCTTGCGAAAAGGTGCAACAACAAGAGCAAGAGATGAGAATGAAGTAAGTAATACTCATTATTTTAATAAAAAGACCAAGAATTAAAAAGAATTGTACATGTTCATGTTTTATTTGTTGCAAGATGAAAAACCATTGCAGAGTGCAGGTATGGCTTTACAGACTGCTGACTATTATTATTCAGTAGTATACTGAATCATTTAAAAGACATTTTTACCAATGATTCTTTACAATTACAGAAGGTGCTGTCCAAAGGAGAGATTACCATGCTGCAGCCTGGAAAGGCCACAGAAGTACTCAAGAGTCTTTTAGGAAATTGAAGTTAATATTGTTTGACGGTGTGAGGTGTAAGCAATGTTCAGCAAGAGATAGTTTCTGATACTGTTCATCTTCAGACCCCTGATAAAGCTAGCTGGAATGCTGGCGAAACATTCAGAATTATCTCCTGTTGGGTACGGTTTATACTCCAAAGCTTAAAACAATAATAACTATAATGGACCAGGCCATAAAATGATGTATTTTATTTATTTAAGTTTATTAACGATAAATATTATTTCATAAACTTGGTGTATTTTATATATGTATATAATATTTAATATATGTTACACAAATATTTATTTTGAATTGAAACTGTAAAATATTATTCCAATATATTTAATTAATTTATTAATAGTGTTTTTCTTTTTCCCACAACATATTTTTATTATAAAATAATTTTTACTTGTAAGTATAAATACTATACAGCACATATATAGGACCATGTTCTTGTGTGCGTATTTCACCGACGTTATGTGTATGCATTGGTGGCGCCGCTAGCGCTCCAAGTAGACGGGGGGGAGAACTATATTTGGTTCTGGGCGAAATACGGTAGTTTGGGGGCCCTGGGCCCTGCCTTAGACACTGGGATATTGGAAGGAAGGTTAAAGGAGGTATATATATGGACGAGGTGGTTGGAGCAAGTGCTTTCGGAAAAGTCCTATTTCGTATGTCCCTCTAGTGGTGGGTGCAGGAGAGCCGCCACAAGATATTAAAAGTAAGCAGCAGTACGGAAAAAATAAAAGAGTGGGTTAAATAAATAATGGTGTGTGGCGGCCCTCCTGCACCTGCCACCAGAGGGGCAAACTAAAATAGAACTTTCTCGAAAGTGCTCACTCCAACTACCTCGTCCATATATATACAGTCAACCCCCCTATAACGCGATTAATTCGTACCGCATTATATGGAACCGTGCTATAAGAAACTCGGAATTAATACAAATCAGATTAATTCATACCGCGTTATATAGAAACCACTGCCGTGTTATATGGAAACCGTGCTATAAGAAACTCGGAATTAATACAAATCAGATTAATTCATACCGCGTTATATAGAAACCACTGCCGTGTTATATGGAAACCGTGCTATAAGAAACTCGGAATTAATACAAATCAGATTAATTCGTACCGCGTTATATAGAAACCACGTTAAATGAATTTTAGAAATAAATAAATTGTACATAAATCAGACCGATTTGTTTTACATTACATATGTGTATATAAAAATTTCATTCTCAAAGCACCAGGTTTTGAAGGCGACGTATTATAAATAAAATTTTATAATACGAATGGCAATGAATATTTGTCCTTTTACATATTTGAATTTAGGTTTAGTAAATATGATACATAGTTCATATAATGAACTGAGGCCACGTGAACACAGCTATTGATACACGTGATACGCACTCACTACAAAAAGGGACTTTTTCATTAATTTCAACCGCAAAAATTTAATACATCGAAAAAGTAATGCAATAGATAAACTTTTTAAGCCATTTAAGTTGTTGCAATGTTGTCTTGTATGAAAAACGCGTTATAAGAGTACCGCGTTATAGGAGGGTTGACTGTACTGCTTTTAACCTGCCTTCCAATATCCTATCGTCTAAGGCAGGGCGTGCTAAGTAACCTTGCTGATGAGTCCACTAGCCCGGGACGAAAACCGCCTACACTCTTCCTTTTTCCTATCTTTCCCCCTCTCAATAGCGCCACTTCAGATGCAGTGAAAGAAATAAAATACTACCCTCTAATTTTATGAAGTAAAATAAAAATTCAAGACTTACAAAGAATTTCTAATGGTCGAAGGTCAGTTTTAATGAATAAGTTTAAGAACCTAATAAAATTACTTTCCGATGATAATAAGGCAATAAGAAAGATCAAGGTAAAGTCCTCTTACAGACAAAGAATTTTCGTGAAAACGGAATAATTAACGAACACGTTTCTCATTAAAGCGCAGATTCCCGATATCATTAACCGGATACGATTCCTGGAATTCAAGTTGACGTTCGTTGTTCATTCACCAAGCTTCCAATAAATATCCACGACAGACATCTGAGAGTATTTCATTTTGATTTCGGGTCACATAACATGGCACAATAATACTTATTATTAATATAAAGTCTTAATTTAAAACTGTATATTTTGAAATGCGAACAAAAGGAAAGACAAATGACGAAGAATTCGTTTATTTCATTTTTAATTAAATAATTATTTTTTTATAAATGAATGCATAATATGAATTTTAAATAAATTACATAATCTACATGGCAACGTTACTTTCTTGTAGAAAATTGTACAGAAATCCTAATTTTTTTTATTTCAGTGATACGTGAATTAAATTTCTTACCTAATTAATTCCAATGCAAATACTTGCTATTATTGATTTGGATTTCTATTTAAAAAACGGTTATATTAAATCATTTTTATATTGTTCAAATGAACGTTAAAACGTTGAAGTAAAAAACTCGAAGAGAATTCCACGAATACAAAAATGGCAATTTTTTTAGCGATAAAAATTTAACCGTTCGACGTTGGGCTTACAATTAATATCTCGTACTTATTATAAATTTAGATAAAGTGGAATAACTGTTTGTTTAATTAATTTTTTTGACTTGTTAATCGAAAATCAAGATACTGAAACCTTTCAAAAATTGTTTAATCTATACTATTAAGAAAATAACTTTTCATCTTGTTTGTTAATCGTAGAATAGCCACTATTAAACTTAACTCTATGTAAAACTCTTGTCTCCCAATGCATGGCTGGCGTCAAAGGGTTAACGCAGAAATGTTAAACGAGTAATACAGGTCGAGATTTTATTGAGCAACAAATTCATTATCTCGCCGTTGGCTAAACGACAAGACCAGAGAAAATAAGAAATAAGTATACTGACTATTCCTGAAAACACAGTCAGAATTTGCCAACTTTTCCTATTTTAATAATTATCAAGAAATTCCCTCAATAGACGTACTGAATGTGTCTGCGGTTTATTCTAGAATTCTAGAATATTGCAGGTCTTAGCTGTACAGAATAAGAGAAGATTATTCTCGAAATGTTAATTAACGTTGTTAAAATAATGACATTCAACGCAATAGTCTTCTAATATCGTTAAGAAATTTAATATCCCTCTGAATATGATATGTCAATTAATTCTCTTTAGCTGAAATAATAAAGAGATCATTTCTGAAACTTGATAACTTTTTAATTAATTTCTGTTTTATTACATCAACGCTATTACTTTTATCAATTGTTTTAATTGATCAATTTCAATATATTGAACGATACATTGACAAGCCTAATTACCCACTGGGGTCTAAAAAAAACAAATTAAGTTTCACCCTTTACGGGTTTCCTGCTAAAATTCAATTTAAGCTTTAATTTAAATTTAAATTAGATGTGCTTAAATTCTGAATATCTGGCATATGTATAATACTTAATTATTATTGGGATTATAAAAGTATCTGCTGAAACGGAAAATTTTTATTCTCAACTTGTAGTACCCAAAAATAAGATATGAAACAAAATGTAGCATTCGAAGGAAAACAGGAACTTTCAAATATTTCAAATATTTCAAATATTTCAAGAAATATTGAAACTAATGATTGTTTTACACAAACAAGTCGCTATTTTTATAGCGAATAACGAAGAGTATAGATTACAGCATAAAAAATATGATAACTCTATTTAAAAAAGCGAAAATGATCTATGTCTGACCTTAATGCTTTCAGCTAGAAACATTCTATCTATATTTTAAGATGCTCCCCTTCATTTGCTATAATCTTATAGAAACATTTTCTTGTACTTAGCATACTCTGTAAAATATTTACAATATTAAGTAAGAATTGGACGTCTTGTATGTTACAAATCATAGCTCTTCTCTTAGTGTAATTAGATAAATCTGTTAGGAGATACAGATGAACGGTTTAAAAGGTCCTATACTTGTAAAATCACATAAGTATGTTTTGCAAGTATGACGATGCACGTATATCTAACAGTTGCATTACTTTGTAATAAGCATTTGTATTTAAAAAAATGTTCATACACTTCTCCATTACATCCTGCATATTTCTTATGTTTCTTGGTTATTTTCATAACTGAATTAAGATATTTTTTCGTTATTGTTGCACAGTATAATCTGATCTACTCTTCTATATCCTCATAGGGATTTATTTAAGATATCTTGCCATTTGATTAATTTTTCGATCTCTTTACCTTAACTCTTTTTTTAGCAAAATGGTGGCAAATCTTGATCTATAGATACAAATAATAATATACATTTTCATTTATAAAAAGTGACGCAACTATTAAATGTTACACACTTTATTGAATCTGCATTTTCTTCTAATATTTTTTTCTAATTGTTCTGAGAAAAGAACTTAGATTTGTAATAAAATACATGTATAGAAAATAATAATAGTCTACTTTATTGATGATACGACATCTAACCTCTTGAAATATTTATTTCTTCCTATTTCTATACCTCTAATTATTATCCTTAGCTTCGTTTACTCCAACGACCATCTTCACTCTTTTTCGAAGATTTTTCTCGATAGCTCTGTAATTTCCAACATTATCGACGTTCTGTCAAGAGCAGAAATGTATCTTGCAACCAATACCACGCTCGAAATAACTTTTCGTACTAAAAAAAGTATACTAAACGCGCGAATCAAGGTAAAAATGCACCCAACTTGTTGCTCAATTATTTCTGATAGGAACGCGTTGGTATCGTCAAAATGAAAATTCTTCCATAAGAAAAAAAAAAAAAAAAAATGAGAAATGTTTCGTAAATTCATATATATTGGAGAAAGAATAGTTCTTGGAATGTGTAATTGAAAACATGAAAAACCAATATCCTGAATAGGAACGCGAAAACGTGACCGTAAAATGAACAAAATATAGTACGTTTATTTTCTTAATTGAACGTTGCTTTGTGCTTAACGTTTGCTTTGATATCATTACTACAAACACTGTGACATTTAGAAAATTAATTTGTCTTTGAAGTACTGCAAACATTGCTATATTATTATTTCAGAATTTCGAAATCACAATCTTGATTAAGAAAGGAAGTTGAAATTTTCATTACAATGTATATATTCGAGAGATATAAATATTTTCAATAATTTTCAACTAAATTCAACTTTTATACTATTTTCTTCTAATTTATCTCAACTAAAAATTGTGTAGTCTGACAAAAATGATCATTTATAATGTATTATATAAAGTAACACATTATCCAGAATATTTCATAAACTGATTGCAATTTAACTGTCAAATTATTCTCTTCCGTTCTGAATGTTTCAGAAACCAGGCATTCTAACGTTAGGTCTTTAGTATTATCACACTGTATCATATCCAAAATAGTGAAATGTGATATGTAATTTGTCAGATAAATCTCAATTGTACGAACTAAAATTACTATCAAAATTGAAATTTAAAGTTTATTCCAAATATAGTGATCTTTTCATTGTGTTTTGAGTATAATAGTATATTCCATGAGTGTGACTCACGATTATAAGTTAATGGATTAATTCACTAATAAGCATGTTTAAAAGTTTCAAATTGATCTATGATACCTATCATTTACTTAGAGTAGAAGGATTTATTACTTCGAGATAATTCATTAAGAAAATTTCAATATTATTTTCATTAGTAATAATTGTTCATTATAGTACAATTTATATTATATTATATAAAATATCATAATAAGGAATAAGTTAGAATTCGTTTATTTCCATATTTTTCGATGCCTCCTCAAAACTTATATGACGAAAAGTATTCTTCGCTGTAACTCTTTAATTATACACAATAGAGCGGATGTTTCAAATAAATGATATTAAGGTCAATAACAGCTATGCAAATAATACAAAATTAATATGCTGAAATGTTTAAAAAAATATTGGAGCAATCAGCCCTCTGCCCTTAAGAAACGTGTTCTCAAATATTTTGTCTTAAATGCTTGCCCTCTCCCTGTCCCCTGAACCATTTAATTTAACAGAAAAAACATGTCGATATTTGCAATAGTTTCGAAGGAAATAGATTGTAATGCTTTATGTGACTCGTTTCAATATTTTTCTTTAGCACATTCAATTTTGTTTTAGTACAATATTTACTATGCTTTCTTATTTGCAATTAAACATATACAAAATTTATATTATTTACATGCTACTCTATTAATTATTCGTTAAAATATACACATACAATATGCGTATACTACGGTGGATGTACCACGTACTGTCCTTTTAAGGTTATCGCGTAATTTTATTTAAATATTTTACAACGTATTTAACATAAATATCGTTCCAGTTTGAAGCATAATATTGTTTAACATCTCTTTTATATATGACCATCTTTTTTATATGTTCAATATAATAAATTCGTTACTACGTAATTGAAAATGTACAACAAAATCCAATGTCCTTATCATTGTCACTTGAAAACGTTCCATTTAAATTGAAACACGTTTTACATATATTAGCACGTCAGTTTGTGTAACAGATATAAGTCAAATATTTAATTACACTAATGAATGTTCGCGTATGCGTGCAATTTTTCGCTGTGAAACTGTGAATTGGCTTGCGAATCTGTTTTCAAAGTAGAGAACAAACAACCGTCCACGTTGCAATTTTAAAGGATTGGAAATTCGAATATAGAGGGTAAAATCAAACAATTCTTTATTTAACATTTTATTTACCTTACGTTATTTACTTGTTCTCTCTGTTCTACAGTGAAATATCCTGAATTTAAACTGATAAAAAACAGAATTTACTTAAATCGTACTTTTCCATTTGTTAATGAGATATATAAATTAGAAAACTGTGTACAATATATCTTTTTTTGTTACACTATAAATATTGAAAACTCATTTTCAAAAAAAAAAAAAAAAGAAACGGCAGCTACATTTTATATAATTAATAAGAATTTAACAATTGCGATCTTCTTTTCACTTTTTATGTTTTAATAAAATTGAATGTAATGTAGAATATTATTTTATACTTATTTGGTATTCGTATAACAATCATTATCAAGATTAAATTGATAGTTTAGTAAAATCTGCCATACTTCTTATATTAAGGTTTTTTTTGTTTGGAATTTAATTTGGTTAAATTTAAACTTCATTACATATAATGAAAGACTACAGTTATTTTAGAGTGTTCATTACATTTGCAATACAAATATAATATCGTATTTACAATTTCTAGAATTAGTATGAAGTGATCCCGGCTTTATCGATCTTCAATCCTTCCATAGAAATATTTCTAATTAAAGCACTACCTTATTATTAGGTTGGGAGCAATAGCAACAAACTAGTTTACGCTGCTACAATTCTCAGGATACTATATTACACATGCAAACATTTTTCATAGTCTTTTTTTTAGTTAAAAAGTTCTTTCCAAAATTGTCACCCACGAATACTTCAAGAATTTCCCTTTACATGATTCGCAATCCTTCAAGAGAGTGTTCCTTCGGAGAAGAAAAGAAGAAATGTGAAATATATCTTCGCAAGTTTCTTCTAAAGTCACAAAAAATCCGTATCTTAGAAAGAATTTCCTATATAAAAAAGTAAATGAAAAAAACATGAACTCCTGGCATGTCCAACGTGTCAGTCTCTTTCTTTCTCTTTCTCTTTTTTTTTGTAATACAAAAGAGAAACTCGCGTTGTAGCTAAAGGGGCACTAAGAAAACTTCGGTCGCCCTTCAGGGAAATTTTTCAAAGTGAGAAAAGGGGGACTTATTGTATGTCGATGAGCTTTTCGTAATAGGAGGGAACTCTCTAGGGAACTATAAGGAAATTTCTCTAAAGATGAAAGGTAAACTAAGATTCTTTCAGCAAAAAATTATTTTTATCCGCATTGGAATTTCCTAGATTATAAGAAGAACTTACATTGTAATCGGCAGTCGTTAATCTCAAATGGTTTAGCCGAATAAGCATAGTAAAAGTAACCTAAAAAAAAGTTGAATTTCTGGTATAGATATCTTTTGGTAGATCACTTATAGAAAATCATGTTTCTATCAACTTTCAATCCCTTATTTTTATTTTTCCCTTTTTCCTTTGTTTTTATAATTATAAACTTAACATTACATCTATTGCTGGTTCACTAGCAATCAAATTGGCTTGTTCTTCATTTATATTGTGGTTGTTAGATTCTTAAGCAGAAGCTATAGCCTGTTACGTAATTTAGAATGTCTTTACTGTTTAAACTCAATTTCTCTTGTTTTATTACACACTAGATTATTAGAACAAAATTAAAAACATTATAACCAACGCAATATAGAAGTACTTGTGAATTATTTAACATTTTTTGACTGCAAAATTGTATTTTAAAAAATTTAAGACGCTTAATTTACTGATTATTTTGCAAAATTTTTATATTTATGTATTTATATTTTTACTGCAATTAAAATTTACAAAAATTATGTTTTAACATAATATGTATTGAGCATTAATGGATACAAGTACAAATAATCAATTGTAATGATTTTTATTTCATAATAAATTGAATTTAGATGATAATATCAAAACTTTATTTTATATTTTTAGTTTATCGGTCTGCTGGTAAATGCATTGTACATACTACGTATTCTAGAAAAGAAACATCAACAAAATACTTGAGAAACCATATTTCAGAACCAGAACGTGATGTTGAAAGTATCAAAGAAAAGAAATATGACGATTACACTACAAACGTTTATGTAAATAAACTCGGTCAAAATTTGCAAGTAAAATATGTCAGAACCCGAACCTGTATAATGTCGAAATTTTAACATTTTAGTATTGCAAAGAATAATTTAAATTCTCTTAAATTACTTTACTGCTTCAAAAATATTTCACGTTTATTTAATTCTTGCGTGGCGAATGGGGCGCACATATTCTACTTGAGTATTTAAAAATTATTCTCAATTTAACATCTATTGCAGAACCAATAATCAGTAAATGATAATGATTAATTCGTAAGGAAGAAAATTCGGTCACGAAAAGCCTTATACATTCGTATAAATTCGACGTTCTTTTGACAAACTTATCCGTAACAATACGTTCTACTGTGAATCATCAAATATAACATATTCACCAACACACGCATGTACACACGATTACCCGCATATCTCCCGTTCGAGCAAAACAAGTGTAACAAAAACTATACAAAATAAAGCCTGTATTTTCCATGCAAACCACTATCCAGCCCGCATTTCTTCTCTTATCTTCTACCGTGGGTGAAAAAAGAACTGTATTGGCATAAATACCCACCCTCGTAATAATATAATCTTCAATATGATAATCCAGCTCGAAGATTTTCATGCTCTTCGTTACTTCGCCTCTTTGTTGCGTTTAAATTCTTCTCAACGGGGATACACGCGCACATTTGAGAGCTTTTTAAAGACTACCCACCCTTCTTCACCACTTCACGTACATATTACACCGTCGCATACGTATGTATCTTATATTATATGTATATACATACATACATCTATGTTATCTGAAAACTCGTAGTGATATTTGGACCGCACTATGCTGCAAGGAATCAGAAATTGAAAATTTGAGATACGACCATACATAGTTGGATTTTGTACACCTCATTATATTATGTTTAAAAAAGAATTAGTGCATTTGCTGAAGTTGTTCCCTTCTATGCTAAATACAAAATTTTCCAATTCGAAATATCCGTTTTTCTACTTTGCATAAAAGAGTCAATCCAAAAAGTTAATATAACATACAAAAGTTGAAAGATACTGATGGATTGAATATAGGTAGACTTTGAAATTACAGAATGGGAAGGTGTTACTTGTTATTCATAAGTATGAAACTTTTGTGTTTCTCTTTTACTGTTGGTTTTAATATTTACATAGTAAATGTAACGTTCCATGTTACGTTCGACAGTTTCATTAAAATTGCATATCACTATTTTTACAAGTTCTATTAGAATATAATAATTTCGCATTAATTATAATCATTAAACTGAAAAGCAACTTTTATCAGTTTTATTTTTAACAATAAGCGGACTGATTCTTAGCTGTAAAACGTGATTTATACAAATTTAAAATTACATAGAACGGAATCCACAGTTTTCATTAAATTTAAGGAATTTTATGGAATAAATTACTCTTTACAACTTGTTTAGCAGCAATAACAGGCAAAGGTTGGTACTACAATACTTCTGTTGATAACATAATGATTGAATATTGTTTACAGTTATTAAACTTTAAAATCATATATCTTGGTTTTGATTATTCATTTAAAAAACATTAAAAAGCAAATGAATATTTAACATATTATAAGTATTATTTATTGTGTCAAATTAAAGCTGATATTACTCAAATTTTTAAGTTAAGTTTTTTAACACTATACCTTTTGCAAATCGGACTGAAAAGTGATTTAAGAATAACTAGTTGTCTGTTCCGAGAACCATTAAAAGAAGAATGAGAGAAGAAAAATCAAAATTATTTATAAGTTCGAATTGAAAGTACTATGAGATATTTTTAAAAATTTAGTTAAGATTAATGTTTCATTACAATTACAGTCAATATTTACATTATAAGCCGTTAAGAATAAGTTAACCAAAAAGATATTGTAATATAGAGCGGTGATAATTCCTTAACGTTAACCCATTTGTATTATGCAGAAAAATGGAGGAAACATCCAGAATAGCGATAATTTGTTTTTATTTTGTCTACTTACAATTTCTCAAAATGTAAGGGAAGATCCACCAGTATCAGTCTGCATTCAATAGCGACCAAAACTATTTCTCGTTTCTACTATTAGATAGTGACACATTATTTACACAAACAAATAAATATTATAGTTCCATACAACATATTTTGAAGATATACTGTTTAATTCATTATTGCTTATGTTCTTCAGTGTTAAACTTATAGATTCACATTTATCGTGTTAAAAGTTAATTTCCAAAGTTGACATGATAATATACGTGGAATATATTAATTATGTCATACATATTTGTATAAACAAATTCTGAAGAAAAATTGTTCTATATTAACATTAGAATATCTCCTAGTAATATTTTCTATTATTACTTACTAACCATTTAACATCTAGAAATTTACTAATCAAATAATTCGTCGATACAGTGGAACAATTTTTCGATCGCTGTAAATTAGAACACTTTTATATTTGTGAATTACCTATCCTTATTAATCAATTTATAAAACAGAACTTTCCTCATTTTATTAAGTTTCCTGCATACTACAAATCACTTTTCTAAAATCTAAATCAACTCTAGCTCAAGTTGTAGTAAGGATACTTAGACTGGTCAGTATTGGAGGACATTTCCCTATAGGAACTTAATATTTCAGTGATTTTTGGATGAAAAATGTGAAAATACTGTAGGATGGTGGACCCTTTTAGACCCAATAGAAGAGAAAGACAGTATATGCTGAATAAGGACGTTAGACACACAGTGAAGGCCACAGTGGGACTGTGGCGTAGTGGTTAACGCGATCGATTAGTGACCCGAAGATCTGGGATTGGATCCGCAGTTTCCATTTTTCGGCTATACAAGGCGATACGGCTCGGCCCGATACTACAATACAACCAAAATATCAACAAACTTATTTCGAAAATCTTACAAACGTTTGAGATTAATATTCGTGAGTAGAGAAATGCGTTCGCTGAATTGTGGTTCTTCTAGGCCACCGTGGCGTTCTTAGAACGTATATATGTTGCTATATACATGCGTATCCGGTGATACGGACAAGGAAAAATCGAGCACATATACGTATGTGTTTATGATGCAAGTGGGTTACACACATGAAATTTTTCTTCACATTTTAATTATAATAACACATTTCACACATGTGTTTGTATAATACAAATTAAATCACTTAATCTGGCCATCATAAACTGAAGCGTTAGCTGCAAGAAGTATGTGAGTGCAAAAACTTGGGTTAAAGAAAATAACGTTTTGTAGGGAGACTAGGAAGAGGGAAATGTCAGGATCCGAAATTACTTCCAAGTCTTATGAATAGATATATATTTCTACGTGTATAATTGAACGAGGATCAATGGTCGCACGGCTTGCTCGAGGGCCAGCCGTTCGCCTTCGTGCTTACGCTGTAACTGCCAGAAATCGCTCTGGCTTGCACCCCCTAAATTCAAGGGTGCCGGCCGTCGTCGCCTGGCCGCGAGTCCCGCTATTGTTTTGACTTGTCTACGACCGACGAGTTACAACCTACAGGCCCAAGCACATGGTCGGCTGGGTTTTCTCCGACCTCGTGCCTTCATGGGCTCCAACTGTTTCAAAAGCCTACAGTTTAAAGAATTAAAAGTGGTAATACTTGAATGTTAACGATCTACGCTTTTTACCATTGTTACTAATCGGAGAATACAGATTCCAATACTTAGTTTCAATAACAGGAAAAATACAACAGCACTGTAACACCAAAATGTAAATCAGCATTAAAACTGTGTCTTACGTCCTTTTTGTGTGCAATCATTTTTTTCTACAGAATAATTTATTTTATCTGCTTTTAATGTTAAAAGATTGCATACTAGGTATAGTAATAAGGGTATAATAATTTACTATTAATAAATAATTCATTATCTATTTGATTTCAAATTACAGTTGCGTGTATAATTGCGGAACATTTCATACTTTTGTTTCTAATATAGATATATATTGTATTATTTTCTTGACAATTTCGTTACGAGTGTAAGACTTGGCTAAGGACTTCAAATTCAAAATATGAATAAGTAACATGTAAAGATAGTTCAGGGTGGCTATACTTTAAAGTACCTACATTTTTTCGGTTTTAGAGATATTGGAATGAAGCTTAGAGGAAATTAAATTGATGTCAGGAAAAAGGGTTTTTTTGGGGTCCTTCTCTTGTCAGTTAATCAGTTGTCAATTAGGACACTAAACAGTCAGTCACTAACAGTTCAAAGGCAGTGCCAGTCAGGACACTGACCTGTTAGTCACACCGTCAGTTACATTTTGTTTAACGAAACGAGGCTGTGAAGGCAATATCTCTGTCTTTATTTGTCGACTGTGAATATTGACGTTCGTTCTGCTTTATCGCTTGGGTGTTTGTTTTTCTTCACTGTCTCGTCTCGTTGGACGGGCTACAGTTCATCTTCAATGTTACTCAGGGTACTAACAATGAGTCATTAGGCTCGCAACAGACCATCGATCCAGTCACGGTTCGCTCACGATCCGCTCTCGATTGGGTCAAATATTGTTCCACTGCATCGTTACGCACGTGCTCCCGCTATAAGTAACGCTCCAGTTCCAGTAGGATCGCGCTCCGGTCGATCCATAGTACCGAGACCGAACGAGAATGGACCATAAGCAGACCAAGAATGGATCGATGACTTGAAGGTGACCACATTATCTGATCGAACCGAGACTGAATCGAGAGCGAACCATAAGCGGATTGTGACCAGAACGATAGTGTGTTTCGAACCTGAGGCTTTTACACGTCGGGGCATACTTATACGTAATAGTGCAATACTTCAAGCCCCGGGAGACCGAAGATAGAAGGAAACCCAAAGTCCCCGCTGGCGGTAACAAGTTGCATGAAAAGTTATTTAAAACAGGAGTCATATGGTCAAACGGGGGATGTAATGGTCACTTCGAATTTTTAAAATTATATCAATGTTGCGTTATGATCGATAAGAAGATGAATACGAACAGCTATAATCCAATGATATAACATTGAGCTTGAATCTCAAAATACAGTGAACGTGTATGGAGACAAACTATATCGTTTACATACATGCATTTAAGCAATTTAACAATGAACAGTATTAACCCAAATAAAAATTTCATCGTTTAACAAATGTCCATTTGACCTAATCGTGTTTCGGAAGTCAAAGATACCATCCACTTACGTTTGTAGAGACAACTAAGTTAAAGCACCAGTCTCTTCTATATTGGGTTTTCATTAATGTCAAAAGCAATACAATTTTATGAAAGATGGGAGTAATCTAATCGTAAGTTATACCACCATGATTATTATATCTTCAAATTAAACACTAACACAACAAAAAATGAGGGAAGGTAAGAAATCTTATAGAGTCAGTTTAAAAGTTACTATATAAAAAGGTGACTTTAAGATACGCAATCAAGTTAATAAATAATATAAATTAATGCCAGATAAAATACCTATACAAATAAAATATGTGATTAATGTATGGTAGTTATACATGTACTGTAAAACTAGAAGCCATTTTAAGCTACAGAACAAGAATTATGAATAAATAATAATAATAATAAAATAATAATCTCCTTTCAATCAAACGAAATATAAAACGAAGCATAGTGTTAATATTTGCCAAATATATTACGACCTTTTCAAGTAACCTAATACGAATACACAACAGATTAATTGTTTAAATTTCATTGTGCACGTACTTTTTGTAGCGAACATTGCAATTATTGTACTTGAAATTTCACGGAATTCTTCGCAAAAAACCGAACAATCCTCATGACATTTTCGTGATACCATATAAATGGCCAGCGCAATCAAGCAAATGGCAGCTCCGAGAGGATGCCAGGATTAACGTGGCTATCATGTGTGACTTTTAAATGTCCCTCTTACGTTTAGCTTTGATAATCCGTAGAGAAGAGGGAAGGGGAAATCTTTATTGTGCGTTGGAACGATAAGTGGGGAATTGGTGGATAGTTGGAAAAGTGTATTTGTGAGGACAGCATCGTAATTCGTTATTATGGATTATAGTGAGGGCGTTCGCGCCCGGAATCATACACTGGGTGGAATGCGAGTGCCCGTGAGAAAGATGCTTCGACAGCTATGATAATAGTGGACTGTATAAAATATTGTTGGGACGCTTGATTATTGTCCCTTCTATCTCAAGGCTTTACTATCGTGTCCGGTGGTCGGACCACGATCTTTACTTCCAGTATCTCTACCAAGGGGACAGCCCTTTCTTGGTGCTAGCGATCTTTACGAAGTTTACGTTTCTACTTCGTCGTCTCAAGACACTCCCCAAAGACGCCCTGCACGTTTTCGCGAGCAGATAGAAAGCCTCCACGCTCGGACGCTTCCCTTTCCATCCCTTCGCGTTTGTCTTTTCGCTAAGGTGGGGGCGACCCTTTCGGCGGGAAGACGGATTTTCCAAGCGTCGGAAATTCTGCGCGGAGAAACTCCAACTTTCTCCGACGAGTGGCTGCCAAATGTTTTATGGCTCGCTATCCGCTATTGACTATCGCGCTGGACCAGAACCTTCAAGTGGTCACCATCTGGTTCCAGCCTGCCAGCAATGGATTTGCCTTCCTGCTGGCTTCATTGTAAAAAATAGCGTAGCTTCCCGTCGCCAAGCCATAAATCTGCAGCACCACTCTATGTTTCCCGAACAAAGGGAATGTTTACAGAGCGATACGTGTGATATCCATGTTGCTTTGAAAGGGAAATTGCAGAATTCAAACTTGAAAACTTTGTTAGTTTTAAGATGAATTGAAACTCTGTCGAAATACGGAGACTATTCCAAAGGTGAAATACAAAATTTGCTTATTAAATTATTAAATAGTCACAAATCTGTTTAATTATCTTATCTGTATGAGAAACAACAAAACGACTTTCACATTCAATGTTACTTATAATTAGACTGCGGATCTCTATGTATTTACACAAACTTTAGGTGTGTAAAAAGATACGAAATGATTGAAATTTGCAAAAGCATATCAAAAGTCCAAAGTAAAGCGCATTTTATAATATTTAAAGGGTGCAGCCAATTTGTATTTTGGTTCCACTTATTTATTTGTGTCTATAAAAATAAGAATTTGTATATGGATCCACAATATACTTATGAGACAGTACACTTTAAATAACAACAATAAGACATACATTCAATAATACAACTTCAGCAAATTATGTACTACACGATGAAACTTCCTTTTTGTAGTTAAAATTTTTTTTAGTGACATTGATGAATATAAATAGTATCATATTACTGATTTTAGAATAAATTATTAGTTGTTGATCTGCCTGTGCTGAAGGTTTATTTATTTCACATGAATACGCATAACGTCTGTACAGCAAAATAATCAATATATAAAACAAAATTTTACGAACATTACACATTATCTACCAGTTAGGAATTAAACGGATGTACATAAAAACACCGGTCAATTTATGCTTGCCATTAGATTCTTCGGTATAGCGGCTGGTTTTGGTTATCGTACAGGAATGTGTGAAGTAAAATAAGCATTTAAAGCATTATTTTGTTTGCTAGTTGAATTATTATTAATAACATAGAGTAGCGGTTTTTAAACTATGAATCACGAAGTAATTTTAGTTTGGGTCGCATCAAATATTAAAACATGAGAGCAATTCAATATGTCCATTAGAAGAATTTTACGGCCTGCAAAATTTTGTAATTATTAATATAGAAGAACGTTTCCCAAACTGTAGATTCGTGGCCCAAGGATGCCACGAAGACTTTGGCAATTGTTCAAAAAAAGTATCCTTTCAAATTATGTTTATTTGCCAGACACTCAAATATTAGTAAGTAAAGATGCTTACAAAAACCATTTCAATTTAACCCTTCACTAGGTAGGCGGATTTCAATCAAAGAATATGCAGAAGTCGTAAAAATACTGAATTGCATTGCGATAGGTCCACATTCTTCTCCCAATTCTTTCCTATTCTTTAGATAACAAAGAATTTCAAGTACATCAAAATACATATTATGTCCTATATATAGGATTGTTATAGATTATTTAAAGTTAATTACTACTACAGTGATTAGGAACTAATTAAGCTAGACTATTCGATGAATTATCTCTTAACGCTAGATATGGCTATACAACTTAAAACAACTTAAAACAACTTCTCACTACCACGTCTTGTCAACTTCTCTTCCCTTTCGGCTGAAAACGTCCCTTTTTATGAGTTTCTATTTCCCCACCACGCAATCTTTTTTCGGGCGCGTCAATGCCCAAATATGGTCATATGCGCTTTCGCCTACGTTTCGCACCCCCTTTTCCAATAGAACCTTGAGAGCGTTGCTGGGCCCGCTGACCCATTTGTTTTCCCCATCCCTTTTTACCTGCAGGTCACTTTCACTTTAGATGACTATGATTTTCATGATACTACATATATAATATTGTAATGTATGTTACACTGTATATCCCATTTTGCAGATAACGTTAATTTGACTTTAACGCCTTTACTTTCGTTAGTCACTTCCCACCTGCGTCTTATGATTTATCTTTGATCCCCTGTAAACCCCTGAAACCACTTTTCTCTCCAGGCAGTATACACCTTTAAATATTTGCATTAGTAGATTAAAATAGGACATCCTATATATCAGCGTTTCTCAACCTTTTTATCGCGTAACCCAATATGTATATTTGTTTGTAATGGTATCCCGATCCCAAAGCTTCTAATATACAAATTTTAAAAACATAATTGATTGGAGTCACATCAAATAAGTGAAAAAAGAATTATATATACATAATAAACAGTCATTTCTACGCGTGGAAAATAACATTCAGCACATTTCTATTAAGAGCGGTATAGACGGACTTCGATTTGTAATAAATACTTCAATTTTATATTTAGCTATGAAAAAATCTAAGTTTAACGATTTTAAATAAGACAAACTGCTTCAAAATTATAAAAATCAAGAAAATAGTTTGTATTATATTTATTAAATATTTTTATATAAACTATGAAGAAAATAAAAAAGATAATGTTCAACGATAATGTTCAAACGACAATCATTTCCCAATTGAGAACTTACATAATGAGATTATGTGTATAAGTTCTATTGTGTGATTATGTGATTGTAAGTTCAATATTAGGCCGTGGCCCATACGTTGAGGAACGCTGTTATATATTATACAATATTCTAATAGTTGAATATTTGTAAAACACTTAAATATGTAAGTGTCTACCTAATAATATAAATACCTAAATAGCAAGCAATATCAGGTAAACATGTAACTAAATTACCTAGCGGTAACTTTCATCAAACGAAACTTCCCCGAGCTAATAACCGTACCTTCGAAAGTAATTACGATACCAATAACCACCGAGCCATCGCAAATGCACTTTAAAATCCCCTTTCTCCATCGATCCAGCGATTCTTGTACTACAAACGATTTACTAGAGCACAAACAGGATGATTAAAAACACTCCGGCAATCCCCTGAAGGAATTTCGGGATTCGATGCCTTGCCGACGAAGGAAGGGAACTCTTTGAGCGTGGTTTCCTTTAAACGCGAGAAAGCTTCCACGATCTTTCCTTCCTTTTCAGGGGGATTCCACTCGACGCGGCAGACCTCATTACGTGGAAGGTTGAAACGTAAGCGAAAAAACTAAGAAATTTGAGCTTCTCATTTATCATGTATTACATTGATTTTTATCACAAAAATATGGAAGCGCTTCCCTTTTTTCTTTTGATTGCACCACTTTCATAATCACCGACACATATGTATTTTAGCGCATGAGAGCGTTTATTAAACCAAATTTATTTCTTATTTCATTTTTGTGGTAACCTTTATAGAGCACATTTCTCTGAAATCCCGAAAAATACACCCTCTTAATATATGATGTTTTATAGTTAGTTTCGTTTGTAGATTATCAACTATAATGAAAAATTTGCACTATTTTTAGTTACTAGTTTAACGGCTATTGGTGATTAGAATGAGAAGTTATGATTTGTTGATTATGAAGAATGTTAGGTGAACCCTACGCGCGCACAATATAGCCAGCGCTTCCAAATTTTCAAATGCATAAGCTATTCTTAAAGTTGGAATCCGAGTCACTAACAATAAGTAGTATTATTATATAGGGTAGATGTCCCAATTAGTGCCACTTTAAGGTTATCGCGTAACATTATTTAACTATTTTAGAGATTATTTAACCTAAAAATCGTACCATTTTGGAGCATAATATTTTTCAACATCTCTTTTATTTCTGACGATTTTATTATATGTTAAATATAATGAATTAATTAATAATTAATTAAAAATGTACAACAGAGTTCAATGACCCAATTAGTGTCACTAGTTGCCATTTAAGTAGAAACACGTTTTACATATATTAGCACGTCAGTTTGTGTAACAGATATAAGATGTATCGTATATTTACTGAATTATGATACATTGATCACGTTTTAATGTTCAACAGCACATTTACCCCCTAATATTTCGTTTTAAATATTAAGTGTAGACGAATATACAATATCTATGTGTTGTTACGTAAACCAAAGACCAAATTTAGTATGAACATTTGTTTACATACGATTCTTTATACATTACTTTCCTATTAAATAAAGTAATTAAAGTGGCAGTTATAGGAACAGTGATAGTACATGGGTCATTTATCTTATATTTCTGGTGTAAACGAATGCGTCTTTCTTCCCAGAGCTAACATTGGGAACTGATCAAACAATACACGTCGAAGCATGCGGATCGCCATATCGGTCCTAACATAAATACTTACTGGCTTAAATCACTCATCGCGTATCGAACAGTTTCAACGAGGCTGTTCCGGACGTGGGTCGGAGTAGACCCAGACACGGTTGACAGAGGGATAATTAGCTGTAACCAGTCATATGTTTTTAACTTCGAATAAAGAATATTTCAGTTAATTTAATCTTAAGACGAAAAATGGAAATGATTTGAAGGTTTAAACAAAGAAATCTTTTAGCAAGTGAAGTCAGATTAGGTTATTTAAGATTAGTTAGCCTGATCCGTCAACTGATCTTGAACAAATTCTGGTTAATGTTTTCCTTTAACATATCTTTAACATAAATATGCAAATTTAATCTGAAAATTTCAAAGTTTACATGAGATACCGTTAGTATCTTGATAGTAATAAATAATCAGTATTGAGACAGTATCTCGAGCGATTTTTCGAATGAAGTTTTTGGAGTCCGATCTACTGGCTCATCGATTCTAGCTGTTTCGATTCAAGATCGATTCATAAATCTATTCGTCTTGCAAGAATCGTACATCCCTAGTACGTATACGAAAAATTTTATTGCATATTACCTGGTTTTCTATATGTATCTCGGAAACTAAAGCCAACTACCCATTATCTGCAACGGAAAAATTGTACAAAAATTGTGTCCTTTGTAACATATTTACATTTCGTAACAATTGGCGATGTCATATTTAGTCTGCAATTTTACCGAGTTTTTTCTAGTTTTCTTAATGGCGTAGTATGCATCTCATTCTGTTTTTTGTTTATAAAGAGAACAGGCTAGAAAAGGTAGCAGACACTTTTAAAGGTAGTTTTAAATAAAATGAATCAAAAAAGGTTCTGTGGAAGCTCATTATAATCTTGTAGATCGCCGTACGTGAAAATGTCTGTTAGATGTTCCTATGTTCTCCGGGTCTGGTATGCTAATCCTTTTTCCAACGAGGAGATGAAAGTGGAAGCAAAGGTTGAAATAAAAGAATCGCAATAAGAGGCAAAAGGATATTCTTTTTATTCATGGTGAAGGTCTTTTACCAGAGAACGTATGCATGTATTCTACTTTTCGAGTCATAGATATCAAAGTATTTAAACTCCTTTATGCAAAGCAACTTTAAATAATGTCAAGCTTACAATACAGTTGAATATCATCAAGAATAAAATGGATACTATATTAAATGGTTCTAGAGGAGTTAAAGACGAAACGCTAATTTTGAAATTTTATCGAGAAGCGGCTGTAATCTTGTAGTTAAGTACCTGATTTCTTATATATTGTAATTTGTCTAATTTTAAGTTTCATATATTAAGCTTTGAAAATTCTATTTTCACAGGCATCAAATAAACTACACTTTAAAAATCTATACAATTAAACATAAACTTGAAAATAAAAGTAAAATTAAAAACATGGAATATTGCAAATTAAGAATAAAAGTGTGAAATATAAAATATAGATTTTCATTTCGAATACAAGTTAAATAGAATTTATGCAGGTTACAAATAGAACTTTAAATTTAATGCAATTTTATATGCCAGAGGGACCCAAAATAATGGAATGTTCAGAAATAGATGTTAAAAAACCTAACACCGATTTTATTTTCCTATACATACACTATTAAGTAAAAAAAAATAGATAACATATAACTCCTTTCAAAAGTGTGGTTTAACCTTTAAGAAATGAATTAATCTCTACAATTCCAAAAATAATAATTTCACAATAGAATATTTCTACCTTCATAAACATAAATCATAAATGATTCGCATGGACGAACCCGGCACTCGCCGGAGACCTTGAAATGACGTTAATATGGTGATGATGACATCAATAATACAGTGGATATTCAAACTGTTATATTCGCTTCGAAATTAGCGCCTCGTCGCTCTATTTCTTAATGCCCAATCAGTTATCTTCCTATAAATTCATTACAATCTTTAACAAAATTTTACAACATTGTATTCGGCGGTAATTGACAGAAATGTATTGGTCTGATTGGTTAAACATGTAAGGTAACATTGATTAACAAGGAATGTTCGGCAACTCCAAAATTCAAAAAGATCTGAAACTTTGCATAAGCGTTATTCAAGTGATCTTATTAATGGATCCATTTTTTTGTTCTTTTGCAAAGAAGCGATCCTAGGGATGAAAACACCTCCTTACAGAAAATTTAAGTTTTCATATTATTGTCAATATCTTCAAAACCATATATAATATGGAGAAAAAGATAACAAGGAATGGGTCTTAAAACTACAGAAGTAAAATTAAAAAATAATTCAACAACATATACCGTTTTAATAATGCATTTATTTCAAACACGTACCAAAAGTGGCTCACAAAAGTGTTCGAAGTTTGACAACTACGAATTTTTTCATATAAGAAAATGTAAGCAAACATTGCTCAGCTCATTAGTAGTTAGTCCAAGGGAAAGAGTGTTAACAATTTCTGTTACAATTTTAATAATTAATAATAATAACAAAATGAATCGTTAGAAATCCGCAACAAGTAAGTCAATAGAAGAATTAATAGTAGAATGGTTTAGGAAAAGGAACTCATACAGTGAAATTGCAAAACTTGTATACAAAAGTTTATTGAAATTTTTAAATTAAAATGTTTTTTAAAAATCTATTATATTGTGAAAAAATTTAATACACAAGCTAAAATTGCTAATAAACTCCGTTGCGGATGTTTAAGAAAGCTGACTTAAAGAGAAGAAAAGACAATTATACGAACAATCAAACAAGATCCTTTTACTTCTGGATCACAATTGGCATCAATGATTGATTATTAAGAAATAATGACTAATTAGCTCGAGTTCCAAAGAGAAAATCAGTTATTAACAAGAAAAGTAAAATTATACGTTTAAAATACGCTGAGAAATTTATATATAAAAATAATTCGATCTGGAACACAGTATTATTCTCCGATGAGAGTAAATTTAACGTTTTTGGTAGCGATGGACGTAAAAGTGTTTGGAGGTTTCAACAAAACAGAATTAGAACTGCGAATGTTAGAATTGTAAGCGTTCGAATATTTTCTTATACTTATGAGTATACATACTTACTATTCACACGAGCAGGCGTGTACATAACAAACTGCAGCAATATGGTTGGCATTTGGGTATACAACTGGATCCCATTGAAATCATTGAAACAGTTTGTCCGACATTTCATCGACTTCAGACTTGCTGGGCAACAGCTTTGCCCAACAACACTTTTATTCGATAATTCATTTCTCTTCTTTTTTGCTTGTTTTCTCCACAGCAAGGAAAATATGCAAAATTAATATCACAATATTGCTGTCGTTTAGTGTGATTATCCTTTGTTAATACCGCTGTCCGGCAAACAGGTTGTTGGGCAAAACTGTTGTCGGACAAATCTAGAATCGATGAAATTTTGTTGGGCAAATCGGTTTCCATAGTTTCAATGGGAGCCATATAATTATTAACCCTTCAGAGATGCCGCTGTTTTCTGTTCTCCTCACGCAAACAGAAAAGATTTTTGTATTTCAACAAATTTACTCCACTATACTGCTACTTTAGTTCACTATTTATAAAATATGGAGACTATATACGCGTCTCATAACCGCCAATAAATAGTCTCATCTATTTTAAATAAATATTAATCGTTTTATACTGATCGTAGGAAGAAACTAAGGTCCGTACATCGTACGGATGTCGTCCCTGAAGAGTTAAGATAGAAAACATATTGGTTTTGGAGTTAGGATTTAACAGAATTGAATATTGTTGTATTCTAAATTGAATTTTCAATATATTTATGACTAATTTGTATTCCCGAGACCAACAGTACATATTTAGATTGGTTAACTAAAGTTTGTTGGAAAATGGAGTTAGAGCAGGTAAGAATTGAGAGGTTAGACAACCTTGACATGTTGAAAGTGTACTTCGCCTTTGGGAATTTTTTTTTAAATAACAAAGATAATTCTTCTGAAAATCTTTTTAATAATGATAAAGATCCAAACTAAAATAATTACTACCAGCCAGTACCACATCTATAATTTAACAATGGAGCATTACAACAATGAAATTGGACTTTGTATTCTTTCCTACGCTTTTGTGTTATAATTGTGCATTAACTATAGCATATTGTATGTACCAAGGAAACACCACTTCATGTTTAATTTATCTTATACAGTGGAATCCGCTTATTATGATCACTTTGGGACTTGCAATTTTGAATAAGAATAACGGACTGATAACATTACGCGAAGGATAAGAACTGTTCATAATTGAACTTATTTTATTGCAAACACTTATGCCTAGACTGCGGATCTTTATACACTTATGGCAAGTTTAACTCTGCAAAAGTGAACAGGTTCCATATTATATATAAAGCTATAAAAAATATTTAAAATAATGTACAACGTACAACATTTGGAAATCAAACAAATCTCTTCTAAAGTCCACTCTTTCAAATCTACGTAAGGAGATATGAATTTGGATAAACATCCACTGTCTAGTTATCACACTTGTACATGGTTTAATAGATGTACTATCTTCTTCAAAAACATGCAAATAATGATAAGCTTGTCTCTCTAGTTTCTCCTTTACTTTATTTACATATTTTCTAATAATTCGTGCAATGTACTCACATAAAAGGTAAAAGATGTACTTCGGGTAAAATGAAGTTTTGAAGGAAAGGTTCGTTTAATACGAATTTGTTAAGAATTCTTATCATTTGTCTTCAAATGTAATTACATATCACACGTGATACGAGTAATCGAAATTTGATTACAATAGGCGGACTATTTTTAATCAATTTTATGTAGAGTATTTTTGGGACCGACTGGTTACTATAACAATAGCCGATTGATAACATTAGCCGTGATTATATTAATCGGATTCCACTATACTGAAATGGGATAACAAACTCACAATTAGTTATAGAGGAGTAGTGGAATATAAATTACCGAATATCGGCCCTCAAATACATCGCACATTCAAAATTAGAATACGGTAATAATACCCGTATTTAATTCGGTTTTCAGTATTATATCGGTTTCGGTATCATAACAGTATCAGTGTTTCGGTAATAATCGATTTCGGTATAGTTTTGCTTGCACAGCATCAGTATAAAAATTATACCGGTATTAAGTCCCTGGGCAAGACACAGAAAATTGCAGCGAATGCAATCGGATACGACACTTTTGATGCGCAATGGTAAACGAAGAATGAATTCGAGTAGGTACTTCCCAAAGTTGCTTGCACTGGCAAAGAAAACTCATTCGCGACAAAAAGCTGTTTCTCCCAAGCAATTCGATGATCTCATTGTTCTGAACGGTTCAGGCACAGGCTAGTCCTTGACTGGTCTCCGAAGAAAACAAAGCTCCCTATTGAATGAAACAACTTCTGGCGCGAAAACAGACGCGAAATGAACAAACATTCGCTGTTCTCGACGTGCAAAATGTGGAAAGCCATTACCAGGGAAACAAAGTTCAATAAAGGATACAAAATAAAAGCGGGCGGAGTATAATAGGGGGAAAAGTATGGTACAGGGAAACAATGGCATTGAGGAACAATTCATCCATAAAATAAACGGGCCAGAGAAAGAGGGCGCAAAGGAAAGTTTGAGCGATGAAATTTTATTTAAGATTTGTTCAAACGTGACGTTTAGGTAGCCGTCTTTCAGTGAAATGAAAAAAAAACGTTACTGCTAAGTGAAAGGGAGAATGAATAATGTGTTGGGTCGCGTTCCGTTTCTCAATCGGTTCGGAGCTCGCGACTTAGATAGAAAAGTGGACTGTATTTTAATGCGTGTTCAAAGTACGAGCAGTGGTTACAATTAACTAATAATGTATGTGTTTCTGTGGTCTATGTTGTGTGACTTCTTTCGTGTGACTATACTAGGTGACTGTTTCTGTGTAACTCTTCTAGACGACTGTTTCTGTGTAACTAACGAGACTGTCTCAGCCCCACTCTTGGAGTTTGCAATTTCCCACTGATGGGTTCCTTCCAATTTTTGGGCAGTTCCAATCAGCGGGCCTAGTTTCGAAAGACACACCTTCCCTTACGCTCGCGGCGTGTTTCCCTGAGCAAGGGGTCGCGGAGTTCTCCAAGGGGGGGCGAAACGTTAGAATTTGACGGGGGTGGGCGACACATCTGGTCAACACCTGAGACGGTTTCCTTGCCCTTTGCATAGGCCGCGGAAACCGTTGGGTGACCGATGGTTCTCGAAGACTGCTCAGGCCGTGAAGGTTTACGACAGGGTAATAGCTATTGAGGCTAACGAAAAATATGCGAATGAAACTAAAGGCTATACAAATGCTATAACAAAAGAGTAAAAATCCGGGAATCGTACCATCTGGAGAGTGTCGTCCAGATGGCAGAAAAACTAAATTAACGAATCCTCAAAAATAGCGGTACTTCTAAACCTTGCCATAAACCTCCTACAAAATAGGCCCGAACATACCGCCCCCCTTGAACGGCTGCGTTCAACACAATAGCCTAGTTGATTTTTCGCGATTTACATTGCCAAATACTAATACAATATACAATACAAAGGGGTATTCGTTGATCTATGCTACAAATGTGATAACTTATTGCGGATCGATACACACACAACACACATGCTGCTCGAATAGCAGTAGGGAGAATTCAAATACTAAGACGCTATGACATAAGTCTAGATAGTCTACTATAAACGGAATGTGATTAATCTTTACATACTACGGAGTTTATACAACTATATAAGCTAACAACCGAAATGTGTTTTGCAATTGTCTTTAATTCGCGAGGGTTCTCGGCCGGTGATAGGGCTATGTGCGTAACTCTGCATTCTTCGCGCGGCTGTCACTATAGCCACGTGAACTATATGATCCACCCCACGGTGTACGCCCATGATTTTACCCAATTTCCAACGAAGGGGTGGAATGTGGTCCTCTCCTAGTAAGACAAGTGTCCCT
Source organism: Eucera pruinosa (assembly GCA_028830335.1). NCBI lineage: Eukaryota > Metazoa > Arthropoda > Insecta > Hymenoptera > Apidae > Eucera > Eucera pruinosa. The sequence goes on along the minus strand of JAMYCR010000015.1, from coordinate 2,140,647 downwards.
TCCTTGGTACGCAGCGGGTCGCCCAGGTGCCATTTGCTTCGAGTGGCTAGTTCCTGCAGGTATTTGTTTTGCCCATTGTACAAAAGACGCTGGTTTACCGTTTGGCTGTATTGCCAAGGCGATGGTCTATCAGCAGACGAATACGAGTAATCATACTCTCGGAGGTCTGACAACGAGCCTCCTATAGGGAAGTGACTAAGCGTTGAGGTCATGAGGTTATTGGATTTCAAGGACAACAGGATTAAAGGACGACAATTGAAAGTTGCAGTAATTTCAACCACAGTTTTACAAAATTGCTCATAAGAGCAAGGTTCATCTATTACTATTTTGCCTATGTGTACTATCAATGCATTTCCTAAATGTGGTAGGTGTTTGATCGAGTATTGTACCACATTCAAGTTGGACCAAATTCTAAGTTTTTTGTATAAAACTTTATCTACTCTGTTGCAAATATCTTTCAACAATTTCATCAAAATGTTTGCTATGCATGACTCTAATTGCGATAATAACAATAACTTCGGCGTAGTTGGGCCGAGTAATAGGGTCTCAATTAGGATTGCACCAGTGGAACCCTTGGTCGAGGCATCGAAGACGACGCGTAATGTGGTCGTGTTGCTCGCCTGTTTTATTGCCGTGTGGTGCGGCAGGTAGGAACCTTCGGTACCCGATAACAAATATTTAGCTATTTCGTACGTATGCTCCAATAAATGATATTTTTTGCCTAGCTCTTTGTATTGGGATAGCAAACTAAGATTAACGTGTAACTTACGCTTTAGCAAACAAATGTTGAGAACTGACTCTCTAAATGCAACTAAGTGTTGTTTTTCTTCATTAAGGGAAGGACGAACGATATCGTGCCCTACAAAATTTCTATCTACCTGCTCTACGAGTTGCGTTTCACGAGACCTATCTTTTAGTGAACGGTATGTTTTGCTAGAAATCTCTTCTATTTTGCAAGATTGATTAATATGTTTATTTCTAGGAACTACGGTGTAACTCATTTCCCAATTGTGCGATATTAAATTGTTTTTCGAACGAGGTTCACCCGTGACTAGCCAGTCTACTCGCGGATTCTGCAATACTATGGAGTCGTTTTCTAATCTAGTCTGACTAATGTTTAGCAAGCTATACGAAAATATGTTTCCTAAGGACACATCTAATTTGTCTCATTCGTGGAATTCTATGTTGGCAAAAATTATGTTTCGTGGAATTTGAAGATTCGATCCATGAATGTAGTTAGACGATAATAAGCCTGTAATCTCTGAAAGTGTGATCACTGGAGCTTCAATCGAACATTGACTATTCCTAACATGAATTGTTCGTTTTATAATCTCATGGATACCTAGACAAAGTATATCCTCTGATTGTGCGTTATCTATCAAACTACTGTCATTAGAGATACTTTGTTTTAGACCAAATCTACCAGAATCAGCTAAACTAATCAATTCTTTATTCGAACTGCGAATTGGTGCATGATTGGTTGCTTCGGTGCGGAGATCGTCATTATACAGATCTCTCTCAATCACCTGCGCCGCTAGAGGGAATTTATGACCTTCGTCATTTGCGAATTTTTGCAAAAATTGACTTACAGAAAAGGGAGCCAATGGTGTCCCATATGTTATTGTGTTTGTTGAATTTATAGCTCTCGTTGAAGTACCTGACCGTAATTTTTGTATGCATGCGATTCTTTCAAGTACGTTACTCATGGCATCAAAATATTGGTTTTCGAATCTCTCATGATCTTCGTCGTAATCGTTGTCTAAATCTTCTCTAATGATTAAAAAATGGATTTCATCGTAATCCTTGTCTAACTGAATAATATTATTCCTTTGCGTTATCAAATCATTGTAGCTAATTTCTAAGGTTCCGGTAACGAAGGTCATGATTTGCGTCAGTTGGTTTACTATGTTACTACGTTGCTCTTTGAAATCTTTCAACAAATCAGATTCGTGAGAAACGTCCATTGTGGTCGAAATTACGCAAAGGAGATACGAGAATTACGTAGAAAAATTGACAGGAAGGTGACTCGTTGTACTCACCGAGTGATGCCAATTTTCTCATTGATTGCTGCTACTGTGTGCTGTAATCCAGGCTGAATGAAATCACGATTCCGTTGACAGCTTCTTTGTCCAAACGGCAGCTTCGTGACTTCCAACGATGTTGATCGAGGGGTGATGCCACTGTTCCGTCGGAGGCTGGGTCCAAACGGCAGCTTCGTGGAATCCAACAATATTGCTTACGCGATGATACCACTATTCCGTCGGATACTGTATCCAAACGGCAGCATCGTGGAATCCAACAATATTGGATGCGGAATGATGCCACTGTTCCGTTGGAAGCTGTGTCCAAACGACAGCTTCGTGAAATCCAATGATGATGAATGTGAAGCGATGCCACTGTTCCGTTGGAAGCTGTGTCCAAACGGCAGCGTCGTGGAATCCAATGATGGTGAATATGAACTGATGCCACTGTTCCGTTGGAAGCTGTGTCCAAAGGGCAGCGTCGTGGAATCCAATGATACTTGAATATGAACTGATGCCACTGTTCCGTTGGAAGCTGTGTCCAAACGGCAGCGTCGTGGAATCCAATGATGGTGAATATAAACTGATGCCACTGTTCCGTTGGAAGCTGTGTCCAAACGGCAGCGTCGTGGAATCCAAAAATGTTTCACGAAAGATGAGGTGTGGAGCCCAATGCTTCTTCACCTGCCTTGATTATTGGGAAGCTGGTTTCACTTGTATGCACCGAATGACACCTTGATTGTGTGAGTGTATCATATCCAGCTTCACTTGCTATTTGGTTACACTTATGTTCACTTAATGTCACTTTCAACTGATAATTGAGTAACCACTATTCACTTTGATAGACGAATGTTATCCGGATCGCTGTATCCGGCTCGAAGGACCAAAGTGTTGGGTCGCGTTCCGTTTCTCAATCGGTTCGGAGCTCGCGACTTAGATAGAAAAGTGGACTGTATTTTAATGTGTGTTCAAAGTACGAGCAGTGGTTACAATTAACTAATAATGTATGTGTTTCTGTGGTCTATGTTGTGTGACTTCTTTCGTGTGACTATACTAGGTGACTGTTTCTGTGTAACTCTTCTAGACGACTGTTTCTGTGTAACTAACGAGACTGTCTCAGCCCCACTCTTGGAGTTTGCAATTTCCCACTGATTGGTTCCTTCCAATTTTTGGGCAGTTCCAATCAGCGGGCCTAGTTTCGAAAGACACACCTTCCCTTACGCTCGCGGCGTGTATCCCTGAGGAAGGGGTCGCGGAGTTCTCCAAGGGGGGCGAAACGTTAGAATTTGACGGGGGTGGGCGACACATCTGGTCAACACCTGAGACGGTTTCCTTGCCCTTTGCATAGGCCGCGGAAACCGTTGGGTGACCGATGGTTCATGAAGACTGCTCAGGCCGTGAAGGTTTACGCCAGGGTAATAGCTATTGAGGCTAACGATAAATATGCGAATGAAACTAAAGGCTATACAAATGCTATAACAAAAGAGTAAAAATCCGGGAATCGTACCATCTGGCGAGTGTCGTCCAGATGGCAGAAAAACTAAATTAACGAATCCTCAAAAATAGCGGTACTTCTAAACCTTGCCATAAACTTCCTACAAAATTGGCCCGAACATAATGAAATGGTAAAAATAAGTCAAATAAAATGTAATGGTGTAGTATTAACAGCAAACGTTGGGACTTCATTTGATTAGTCCATATAGGATTAATTAATTCTACCAGTGAAAGATTTAGTTGTTTGCATTTTTCCATTTAAAGAGTATTTTTCCTTTTTTTGTAGAAGAATGTAAATTTTGCTGGAAATTCATGGAAGTTTTATCAACCGGGAAGGAAGTTTACTATTCATGAACGGTGTATGTGAAAGTTTTAATCTGACGATTAACTTTCCACTGAAACCTTTCTTGACTTTTCGAGAGACTACCGTATTTGTTGTCACAAAGTTAAAACAGAGAAAAGGTAGAAAATTAGAAGAACCTTTTAAATGTTCTTCGTTGGAATATATTGTAAGTTGGTTTGCTACTTGAAGTTTCAATTCTTGTTAAAGTTACTTGAAATTGTGTAATTGGTTAGTATTGAATGAAAAAATATTTAAGTTCAAAACTACTACTAGACATTTTGTTCTAAAATCTGATGAATCTAACATTGCAAGAATAAAGTGAATATTGTAAATTATACATAAGTACATGACTCTAAGTTTATAGTTATTGCAATCCTACCGGTTCGATTTGCGTTATTATTAGCTCCATATAAAAATATTTCAAATTAGTCAATATTACATTACTAAAAAGAAAATGTTTTATAATAAAAATGTCTAGATATATCGAAAAGATGAATACCAAATTACTTTCTGTCAAGTTTCAAACATCAATAATAAATGCAAAACTAGAACATACAGTTCGTAAATAGTAACAAATCAATTTTAATCATTTTTTCGAAGCAGCAAATTTTTCAACAAAAATGCAATTTCTCATTAGCAAAAGTCATACAAACAAATTGACCCATTGAGCTCAATAGGTTAGAAAAATTAGTTTGAGTCTTCCAAAGAAACTTGATTGTATACGCATAGAGTTTCCGCTGAATAAAACATGAAAAAGAAATAGCCGCATTCAAAAAGTTGCTGGAAATTCATATAGATTAATAGTATTAAAATATTCCATAATATCTTTTATAACTTTTAACTACACAAAACTAACATAATCTTTCGTTTATATACCGCTGTTTTACGTGGAACTAACAATAAGATTTAATCCCTGTTGAAGACACTTCGCCATGTTGTGCAGTAAACAGTTTTGTGAAAAAGAATATAAGAGCACCATCTACATAGCCAGTCCTCAAATACAGTTGTAATCACCGGAAAGAATTCGCTTCAATCATCGCGAACAGTTTACTGTTTCATAAAAGTGCATGTCCATGCTACGCGTTATTCGTGTTTGCCTACAGATGCGTTTACACCAAGCGAGAGAATGCTCGTCCTTCCCCTATTTCGGCAAAATTTAGATGTAAACGAGCATTCTGTTACCACCTTGTGATTAGTCGCTGGATCAAAAACCGAAGTTTAGCAATATTCTGTTCGATGGTAGTTTAGGTACACGAAATGAACAGCAACTGATTCTTTTGCCCGTAGGCAAAGACCACACGGACGTGTAGTACGTCGCGTGTCAACACTGTGTGCTCTCTGATCAAGTATGGATGAATACACGATTTTCACCCTGCGCTCAAAAAGCATCTATTTGGTATAAAAATGGATCTTGTACAGATTGAATGTGTCACTGCTCTATGCATCATTAAAAAAAAGAGAAACACAGAATGATCGCTGCTGGGTACACTCACCAATTGACACGAGACCTCAAATACGAAAATTTCGTAAACATGCAAAATTTCTTCCTTATTGAATATCTATTATGAGCTTAGATAGCCCCTTTACTTGAGTCGTGAAATCAGCTGTACAATAGTAAATTATTATAGAATAATTATGGCTCCTTATGACCTAATAATTACAATCTATTTGTCCAAATATATTGTTTTCTAGTAGTAGAGGATTAGAGTTGAAAAGTATAGCATGAAAGCTATTCTTTTTCCTAAATTTCTTGATTTATTAATTCGAAGGACTCGAAAGTGAATCTTAGAAAACGAAATGCTTCAGGATTATTATTATATATTTGCAAAAAATAAAGGAAACGAGATACACTATTTACAATCGTTCATTTTGTCGTGTTTATTAACACCATTTTTCAAATTAATTAGGAGTAGAATTTCTAAACAAAAGTCGTTTTTGTCCAACTAGAATTAGCATTTTTACCACTGTGAGCCATGTAAATAGTCAAACCGATACTAAATAATGTATCTCATCGCCAGCATGTTTCGCCCGTCGTGTGCGACACACGACAGGTGGCGTTTCACAAGCGTGTTAGAGCGTCTTACACGCTTGTATAATTGTATTAAAACAAACACTTCCTATTACGGCAGAGAAAACGCAACGTGTGACACGCGACGAATATTCTTCCGAATGCTATCTGCGTTCCATCGACATGGAATTTAAAGGGGAATCCCAGATATAAAATTTTATCTTCGAGAATTAAATAGATTCCGAGATATTAACACATTGAACACCATGGAGGTCACCGGTGGCCGTCACATGTTTGGATTGTGACATTGCGACACCATCGGGATCACCGGAGACCGATGACTCTGCGATTGACTGTGTTAAAGCATTCAAATCAAATGAAGAATTACATATGGCGATCCTCCTGTATCTACCACCAGAGGCACAAACTAAATAGGACTTTCTCGAAACTGCTCACTCCAACTACCTCGTCCATATTTATACCGCCTTTAACCTGCCTTCCAATATCCCAGTGTCTAAGGCTAGGCCTGCTAGGTAGACTTACTGATGAGGCCACTAGCAGGCGCAGAAGACAAAATGTACACCCTTCGTTTTTCCTATCTTTCCCCCTCTCAACAGCGCCACATCATACATTTGTAGAAATTTCAATGATGTTGGTATTACAATAGCAATATATGATATCAGAAGTATCGTAGAAAAGTTTAAATAGTTACATTTTTAAATAAGATAAATGTGATACATGCATAATTACAATGTACCCTATTAGAACGAGTGAAGCCACCGTTAATATTCGAACTGACAACACAATAGTGGTATCAGCCTTAGTATCTATATAGGACGTCGAAAGCTTTACATGATCGCCCAGCAACAGAATAGCATAAACTGTTGGATTACGTGAAGCATCAGCAGATACTTTCCAATAACAGAAGAGTATCAGGCTTCAATACGTCGTAGGGTATAAGATCGTAGTTGCCATTAGCTGATGTGTAGGTGAATGTTGAGTGCGGGGCTACCACTAGGTGGTGTGTGAGTGGATGCTGGAGGCATCGTTAACGCTGGGTTTGTTTATTGAGACTGAACAACGTGACCAACAATAATGGTTTGATTGGTGGCTATAAAAATTAGGGTTGTGACTATTTTAATAATCGAATATCCAAATATCTGTATAATAACGTCACGAATTGTTCATAAGCCGGATTTCGAATATTCGTTTTTTTCCCTAAAGAATCCAGATATCCAGTTATCGGTTGGATTTACATAATTACATCTTTAAGTAATAAACTAACTACTACACCTATTAAAACTTACATCTGCAAGGTCGCTAATAATTACTCATTTATCCCAAATTGAAGATTATACTATAATTGAAAGGTCTCCAGAGTGACAAATTCGTAAATCATGCAGAAATTAAAATAGAGTTGAATAAATAACTATTATCTTGTGTCTCACAGGCCTACAATAGTAATTAAGGGTTAAGCAAATATTCAACAACGTAGACTGCATGGCTCGATACTCTGTCTTACAATCATGTAGAAATCTATGATCTGGCTCTAACCGAATCTTACAAAAGATATTTTTTTTTAATTATTTGAACATAATAGCAAACATAACAAAACGTGGTTTCCTTTATAATTTTATCATTTTAAGCATTGCGATATAGCAATAGATTTAACCGCCAGCCGTAGTTCTGCGTATATTATTTCCGTTTTTACTATTTTTCGAACTATTCGGATTATCAGAATATTTTTAACTATCCGGATTATTCTTTTACCATTCTGAATAATCGAATATCTGGATTATCTTAAGGAAAAAATGCAGACAATACGTCCAGTCCTAATGAAAATATCGCTGAAATTAACAAAATGAAATTGATCGTCGAGCCGATTTTTCGCGGAATATTCTATAGATCTCGGGCGCAATAACGCTACTGTGTCGTCAGTTCGAATGTTTTGAACTTACTTCCATGCAACCTGTTATAAGTACCATTATAATTATTGCTACGTTAAAGTATCATTATCTAGAATTTTTTATTATACTTAGCAAATGCATAGTATTTTGTTCAAGAAGACGATTCTTTTTTCATCTATAAGTTCAACCTTCATAATCTACCATTAAAGATAGTCAAAAACAAAAAAACGAAAATGAATAAACGAGGATCGATATTAAGCGACATAAACACAACGATGGGGAAGATAAACCGCACCGAATCAGATTACACTAATTTCACAGTGGTTCGTTTATCGCTCGATACAGGTGCAGAGCGACGGCCACTTAACTGTCGATATGCCACAATATATCGTCAAATGTCACATCGCTGACAATAGTGCGGCAACAACAGCGGCGATCCGGCGATCTCTACTACGCGCCACTTAAAACCATTATTGGGTCGAGGTTCCGGAAGGAAAATACGCGCCGGATAAAAATAGAGGAACGATAAATCGAGAAGAAGAATGAAAGGAAACTGAGAAAAAGCAAAACGATGCGCAGACTGAGTAACAGTCACTGGAAACACTGTAGCCTTCTGATCCACCAACTGTCATTGAGTTACATTCTTTTTTCATTTCGGTAAGAACATTACAATCAATTCTCATTGAGAAATTGGCGTGAATCACTGGCATGCAGAGTAGTGATAATTACTAGCAGTTGATTGGTGAGATAAGTTCCTGTTTTTATATAAATGTATTGTGCAGCTCTTTTAAGGTAGTATCCTTTTAGTCTTCGTGTATATGCTGTAGTATCCAACAGTTGAGTGACCAAAGGGCTTGGGTTACCTACGTGTGAGTTATAACCGTTGTTTTATATTGATATTTCTTCTTTAATTGTGGCGATCCTGAGACGACGATGGATTGTTTCGTTGGTTACATACCAAGGCGCATTTGTAATTATCCTTGCTGTCTTTGATTAGCAACGTTGGAGTATTTCAATATTGGAGTTGCTCGCTGTTTCTCGTAGCTACCAAAGAACCAGTAAAACTGTATAATTTTTTACTTCAGTTGATTACATTCAATTTTGATATGCTGTTTCCACGTTAGTCTTCTGTCGAGACGCAATCTCAGGTATTTACCCGTATGTTTGATCACAGTTATAGTGTTGTTATAGGTCACAGAGGGTCAATTTTGTCTTCGCATAGTAAATGCTATGTGCGTGGATTTATTTTCGTTTACTTTAAATCACCATTTATGGAACCATTCTTCCAAGACGTCGAGGCTTCGCTGAAGGGATGTGGATGCTAATTGCGGATCTTTATGAGATGGTAATAGAGCTGTGTCATCAGCTCATACATATATATATACAGGGTGGTCCACGCAACGTGTGCACCGTTATAACTTCCAAAATATGCGTTGCACGAAAGAATGCTATATACAAAAGTTACATGGTTTAAAAGGGTACACTATGTAGTGCGTTAATTTTTTTTTTATAAGTGGAGGCATTTCGGAGATTTGAAGGTCAACTTTGTTTTTTTAAACAAAATACTATATTTTTATACCAAAATATGGTAGAGTATCGAATTGCAAGTAAAACAGTATTGACAGTTATTAGCCCTAAACCTAATAGCTAACGAGTAATTTCACTTTATTACTTGAAAATTTTCTTTGCGTAATATCAAGTTGGAGATTCAACCTTATATCACAGATTTCCGCAGGACAGTAAGAAGTCGACCACCAACGTCAATGGAGCGTTAATGTGTGGTGTGGAATACTGGGCAACCAATTGATTAGGCCATATTTTATTAATGATCGACTAACAGGACAAAAATATGCTAACTTTTTGAATGACACTTTACCATCTTTATTGGAAAATGTACCTTTAAATATTCGTACACAAATCTGGTATCAACATGGTGGTTATCCTGCACATTACGCACGTAATGTAAGGCAAGTACTGGATAGAAAATTTCCCAATCGATGGATTGGTCGTGGTGGACAATTTCTGTGGCCTTCACGCTCACCAGACCTTACTCCTTTAGACTATTTTCTGCGGGGCACATTAAAAGACACAGTGTATCGTGAACCACCAACAACACTTGAGAATATGAAACATCGTATTCGTGAAGCATGCATTACACTCAGTGTGGATATGATTCAGAATGTAGTTTCTTCATTAGTTAATAGATTGCATCGCTGTATTAATGCCAATTGATACCACTTTGAACACTTACATTAGTTGCGTTAAGCCACTAGGTCACTCATATTAGTAAACACTGTCACGTAAACATCGCTGTCCTGCGGAAATCTGTAATATAAGGTTGAATCTCCAACTTGATATTACGTGAAGAAAATTTTCAAGTAATAAAGTGAAATTACTCGTTAGCTATTAGATTTAGGGCTAATAACGGTCAATACTTTTTTACTTACAATTCGATACTCTACCATATTTGGTATAAAAAATATAGTATTCTGTTTAAAAAAACAAAGTTGACCTTCAAATGTCCCAAATGCCTCCACTTATAGAAAAAATTAACGCACTACATACTGTATCCTTTTAAACCATGTAACTTTTGTATATAACATTCTTTCGTGCAACGCATATTTTGGAAGTTATAACGGTGCACACGTTGCGTGGACCACCCTGTATATACAGGGTGTCTCGTAACTGGTGGTACAAGCGAGTAGGGGGTGATTTTACGTGAATAATTGAATCGAAAATTTAGAATAAAATTTTTTCATATGACGCTTTATTTTCGAAAAAAATGAGTTTGAAAATTTGTCGAGTAATTCGGAAACTAAAGGTCCTGTCCGATAAGCATAAGAAGAAAGTAAAATCGATGTAAGAGATATCATCATGTTGACAATGTTTGTAAACATTGCAAGAAGCACGGAAGTACTCTCCTACTCGGAACAGTAAGATAGTAAAATCCGTCGAACTGAAGCTGATCCAAGTGCACACGTACTCGACAAATTTTCAAACTTATTTTTTTCGAAAATAAAGCGGCATATGAAAAAATTTTATTATAAATTTTCGATTCAATTTTTCACGTAGAATCACCCCCTCCTCGCTTGGACCACCAGTTACGGGACACCCTGTATATATATATATATATATTACCTAACAATGGAATCAACCTAACCAGAATGAAAATAATAAACGGCCAAACATATTTACATATCACTAAAAAAAGGAAGAAAAATAGAAATTGCATCAAAATTTTCAAAAATTCAAATTGAAAGAATCAAAAAGTTTGCGATAACCAGAATCCAATAAAATATGAATTTTTAAATAAAAATAGAACAATTGCAAGTAGAAGGAAAAAGAAATAAGTAACTAAAAACACATACCACTAAAGAAAAGAAAACGGGAAACCGAACGAAACTCTCAAGAAATTAAAGATAACCATCTCACGCAAATTTTTTCGACAAAAGTAATTGCTTTTGTTATTTAAGTTAGGTAATATTACTTTTGTTAGTTATAGTTACATATCAATCGTTAGTTACGATTACCAAGTAATCATCAGTCATTAGTTAAGTAATGATTCTCGGTCAGAGGTGGACTGAATGTAATCATGATTAATAACAGAGGATTATGTGGGGTGTGAGATAAGGGTGTTTGGGCAGTATGAAAATCGGATCGAGTGAAATATCAATGAGGAGTGTTTGGGTTATGTGATAGTCGGATCGTGTGAGGTGTGAATAAAGAGTCTTTGGACCGTCTGACAGTTCTCTGAAATAAGAATGCATGTGGGTACGAATCGGTGATTGAATGTGATTGTGTATGAGTGAGTTTTAAGAAAGCAAGAGTGTCGCGAGGATGGAAGGAAAATGAGTTGAGTTGCGTAAGAATATTGAGAGAGTGAAGACGACCGAAGAGAACCGTGCGAGAAATCTGCGAGAAAAAACTGTATTTTATTTCTTTTTACTTTTCCATATTAAATATTCCTTCAGAATAACTGTGGTTAATCCTTGTTGTTGAAAATCCCTACAAATTGGGGGCTCGTCCGTGTCTACGAGGAAGTGAAAGTTATCCTCGTAAAGCAAAAGTGATACTTGGGGATTAAGACGACAAGAGGGATTCAAGATAAGAGTGAATTATAATTGTGACGATAAGAGTGGTGAAACTGTGAGGATTAATTAGTGCGATTGAGGTAGTGACAGTTAGCGTTGTGAGTAATTTTTATTTCCTACAATGAGTCTGCTGACGAGAACTGCCAGTGAATTTTCCGTAGCGGAATTGAGGGAAAAACTACGAGTTTTGGGACTGAGTTCGTCGGGTGTGAAATCTGAATTGATAAATCGGCTAATGGAAGCTGATCCGTCGGGTAGCTGGGCGAAAGACTATACAATGGAATCGGCAGATCACCAGAAAGATATATTTGAACAGTCGGGGGCGACAAGTATCCCTTCTGTGAGCGAACTAGAACGGGCTAACATGCAGAGGGAGATTGAACTTTGTCGAGGAGAGAAGAAATTGAAAGAAGACGAACTAGATCTGGCACGCAGAGAGATTGAGTTTTTGAAAAGCGTGCAGCAATTAACAATTGGCACGAATTGGAATTGTTCAAAGAAAGACGATGTAAAAGACGTTTGTGATATTTCGCGGAATACGCGCGAAAAATATTATAAGAAAGTAAGGATAAATGGGGAGAATTTAACAGCGCTAATTGATACCGGTAGCGATTTGTCTGTAATGCGTGCAGAGCAATACGTGAAAATAGGGTCGCCACCGTTATTACGACGAGAGATTACATTTTGCGGAATTGGATCCCAAAGTAACAAAACAATAGGCGAGTTCAATGCACAAATAGAAATCGATGGTAATCAATATCCAATTAATATCTGGGTAATATCTGATACGTTGATGCAACATGATTTGATAATTGGCACCGATTTTTTGAACACAGTTGAAATAAATATCAAGAGAGGCGAAATTTCTATTCGTAGCGTTGAAAAAGAACACCAGTTACAAAGTAATATACCCAAAATTTACAAAATAGATTGTATAGATGAAGCAAATGAGATCGATTTGTCGAATATTTCCAATACCAAACATAGAGGCATCATTCGCGATTTGATAACAAATTATGAACCAGTCAAAACACGAGAAACGGGTGTAAAAATGTCCATAACGGTTAAAGATGACGAACCAGTTTACCAGAGGGCTAGGCGACTATCCCCTCTTGAAAAAGAAGAAGTTGATAAACATATAAAGCAGTGGCTTGCTGACGGTATTGTACAGCCTTCTCTTTCTGATTATGCTAGTCCAGTAGTACTTGTTAAAAAAAAAGACAATACAACCAGGCTCTGTGTAGATTATAGAAAACTTAACACAAAAATAATGAAAGATCGATACCCGTTGCCGCTGATTGAAGATCAATTGGATGCTCTACAAGGTTCACGCATTTTTAGTACTTTAGATTTAAAGAATGGATTTTTTCACGTACCTATAGGTGATGACAGTAGGAAATATACTGCTTTCATAGTTCCAAATGGCCAGTATGAATTTTTATATGTTCCATTCGGTTTGTGTAACTCACCAGCGGTGTTTCAGAAATTTGTAAATGCTGTTTGTAAAGACTTAATTAATGAGAAAAAGGTTATAACTTATATGGACGATTTAATTATTCCCTCATCAGATTACGAAGACGGTATAGAAAACTTAAAGATGGTGTTGCGCGTTGCAGAAGATTCGGTTTGAACATTAACTGGAAAAAGTGTAGCTTTCTGCAGACAAGAATAGAGTTTTTAGGGCACATAATTAAAGACGGAAGTGTTCGTCCGTCAGAAAAGAAAACAGAGGCAGTTATGAGATTTCCCCAACCACAAAATTTCAAGCAGAATCAAAGTTTTTTGGGTTTGGCCGGTTACTTTAGAAAATTTATTCCAAATTATTCCGTGATTGCGCGACCGTTAACAAATTTATTGAAATCAAACGTTAACTTTCATTTTGGGGAAGAAGAAAAATTAGCATTTACAAAATTGAAAACTATTTTGAGCAATGGTCCAGTTTTGAAATTATATAGACTGGAGGCGGAGACGGAGTTACATACTGATGCTTCAAGGGATGGTTACGGTGCGATTCTTTTACAACGTGATAGTAATGATAATAAATTTTATCCAGTATACTTTGCAAGCGGAAAAACAACACCAGCGGAATCGAAATATATTAGTTATGAGCTGGAAGTTTTAGCAATAGTTAAAGCCCTACGAAAATTTAGAATATATTTGTTGGGTATACCGTTTAAGATAATTACAGATTGTCAAGCGTTTACTTTAACGATGCGTAAGAGAGATTTGTGCGTTCGAGTTGCAAGATGGGCTCTTTTATTAGAAGAGTTTAATTATAAAATAGAGCACCGTTCGGGAAATCGTTTGAGACATGTAGATGCGTTAAGCCGGAATCCGCTTCCAGAGTGTATGTTGGTGGACGAATGTGAGGATAGTATGATTATGAGATTGCGTAAAGCGCAGTGTGAGGATGAGAGTTTGAAACCGATTTTCGAAGCGGCGAATGAAAAACGGTTAAGTGGGTTTGTAGTGCGGAATGATCTTTTATTTAAGGAAATTGAGAGTGACGTGAAATTAATAGTGCCGCGTATTATGCAATCGCAAATCATTCGACGTGTACACGAGAACGGTCATATCGGGAGTGCGAAAACGGAGTCACTTGTTAGGAAAGACTATTGGTTCACAGACTTAAAATCAAAAGTAGAAAAAGTGGTGCGTAATTGTGTTCCGTGTATTCTTGCTGAAAGGAAACATGGGAGACAGGAAGGATTTTTACATTCCATTGATAAGGGAAATGTTCCATTAGATACATATCATATTGACCATCTCGGGCCACTCCCATCTACGCGAAAGAGTTATAAGCATATTTTTGTAGTTGTGGACGCATTTTCGAAGTTCGTGTGGCTGTATGCTGTGAAGACTACAGCTGCCTCCGAAGTAATAGAACGTTTGAAGAAACAATCGTCAATTTTTGGAAATCCTCGGAGAATTATCTCTGATCAGGGTACAGCTTTTACTTCTCATGATTTTCGGGAATATTGTAAATCGGAAGCAATAGAACACATTTTAATAACTACGGGAATGCCAAGAGCTAATGGACAAGTGGAGCGCGTGAATAGAACACTTATACCAATAGTGACAAAGTTATCGGCACCAAAACCGGAGGAGTGGTATCGCTATTTGGATATTACGCAGAAATTTTTAAATGCAACACCTCATAGGAGCATCGGTACAACGCCGTTTAGATTGCTGTTTGGAACATGCCTAAGAATGAAGGATAATCCGGATATTCGTGAGTTAATAGAGAAAGAATGGATTGATATGTTTCAAAGTAACAGAGAAGAACTGCGGAATCAAGCCAAGGAAAGTATTCTGAAGATTCAGCGTGAGAATCGTCGCGGATACGATAAACATAGAAAGAAAGCTCGGCAATACAAAGAGGGAGAGTTAGTTGCCATAAAGAGGACCCAGTACGGCCCGGGTTTGAAATTTGTGTCTAAATATTTAGGTCCGTATCGAGTGGAGAGAATCCTAAGGAACGATCGTTTCATTGTGCATAAAGTGGGCGAGCACGAAGGTCCGCAACAGACATCGACTTCGGCGGAATATATGAAACCGTGGGTTGATGAAGCTAGTGATGCCTCATCAGGTGAAGAATGAACAATGGATATCTGGGGGCAGATATCATGCAGGATGGCCGAGTGTGGGGTGTGAGATAAGGGTGTTTGGGCAGTATGAAAATCGGATCGAGTGAAATATCAATGAGGAGTGTTTGGGTTATGTGATAGTCGGATCGTGTGAGGTGTGAATAAAGAGTGTTTGGACCGTCTGACAGTTCTCTGAAATAAGAATGCATGTGGGTACGAATCGGTGATTGAATGTGATTGTGTATGAGTGAGTTTTAAGAAAGCAAGAGTGTCGCGAGGATGGAAGGAAAATGAGTTGAGTTGCGTAAGAATATTGAGAGAGTGAAGACGACCGAAGAGAACTGTGCGAGAAATCTGCGAGAAAAAACTGTATTTTATTTCTTTTTACTTTGCCATATTAAATATTCCTTCAGAATAACTGTGGTTAATCCTTGTTGTTGAAAATCCCTACAATTATAATCGACATAAAATGAAGTGAATAATTAACGATTATTAATAATCAAGAATGATTTAACCAGTAATCACTAGCAATTATTATCAACCATTAGCACTTATTTAGTTATCAGTAACCGTTAGCCATCAATTTCATTCTACGTTAATTGGAATTTTGTATCGTTAATCATGACTACATTTTGCCTCATTGTGTTTAATGATTAAGTTTTCATATAGTATATTACGATTCATACATATAGAGTGTTTAAAGAAATGTGAGAGAACTTAGCAGGTGGATGTTACACATCAAAACAAAGAAAAAAGTTCGTGTACAAAAATATAGATTGCACCTTAATTTCCAGTTATAAATAATTCAATTGTATAATAGATACAGTTGAAAATTATTTCGTGCGTCCAACAGATGACGAAGCTTTCTCTATTTCACTCACACTCAACTGATACATCTTTTTCTTTATTTCTGGTTACTGACCTTCCAAATATCGATTTTCCACTATTTTTCGGTTCGTTGGCATTGCCTGTATCGAAATATTGAGTGTGAGTGAAATAGAGAAAGGTTCGCCAGCTGTTTCTCTTGAGAGTAAGGTACCAGCCAGTATCGGACGGGCAAAATGTTGCATTTTCGGACGGTTCTATTGCAAAATTTAGTTGCTTACATCTTAAAAAATAAAGCAAAGAGACATTTTTCTACAGTAATATACTTTATTATCTTGATGTGAAGCATGCATCTGCGAAGTACTTCCCACATGCTTCTGAACACCTTAGATATGTTTGAAGGAAGTATTATCGATCTTTAAGAAGAGCCATAGAATATAAAGTTATACATAATATTACTGGTTGTAATACCGGTAAATTTCGACAAATGGTAATTCGCCCCTTATTTACCGATAATTAAATATAGTAAATCTAATAATCGAGTGTGGATACAACATAGGTGTTTTATATTTTTCTCGCTTAAGCAAAAAGAAAACCATAAAAGTTGCATTTGTACAGTAATCAGCAAGTGATGGAGGAATGAAATAGTTGACAAATTTAATTTACAATATACAATGCATGTACATAATTAGGTTATTTCAAAGCGACACAGGCGAAGATGAGTTATCTCACAACGGCAAAGTTGAAGTTTCAACTAGAAAGACAAGGAAGATTGTTTATCTTTTCGCTCTCTTGCAAATGCAACGTCGCAATTTCATCAATAAATTTTTTTTGCAATATTTATTCTTAAAAAGATATTGGTAAAATACCGGTAAACCTGTATGATTTAAATTTTTACCGGATTACCGGTAAATAAAAAGTCAGTAAATTTACAATCCCTACATAACATGTAGTAATAGATGCGTTTTAGAAAGTTTTATCGGAATGTAAATAAAAAACGATATCATTCCATTAAAAAAAAAAACAAGTTTGATCTTTACATCTCCTCTACACCTTCACTTATAAGAAAATTATTGACATGTGTGCCCCTCGGAATCAAACAACTTTTATCTGACACTTTTTTTTCATTGGTAAAGGTGAGCAAATTATTTAGATACTCCGTTTTAAATGTCCAACTCTGTATGTATGTAATTCTGATACGTGGTGTTTGCTTCCTTTCTATGACTCCTATTTGCATCAGTTTGATTCAGATAACTACGTGGTAACTGTGTCTGTTTAGGAAACATCGAGTGGCGTTACATGCAACTTGGAAATGGTGATTGACAAAAGAGCCAGCAGGAAGGAGAAGACCCTTGCTAGTATGTTAGAACCAGACGATAGCGGTACCTGAAAGTTCTAACCAAGCGCGACGGTCAATAGCGCACAGCGAGTGCACCAATCATATGACCAACATTGCTATCCGAATTTCCTCCGTGGGTAGAGTAGGAGGAATTAGTATAGTTCATGTCGTGACTCGTACTGTAGCCAAATAGAAATGGGGGAAGAAGTAACGGGTGTCCCGTTATATCGTATCCATTTAGGATTAGGTTACTTTAGAGATGAAACATTTGTTATTTGTACCTCAGTTCCTTAATAGTCAAGTGTTTTAACAAAAACCGTCCATTAATCCAAACAGTTAGATCCTTTAAATTACACTGCTCTCGCAAAATTTTTAGCCAGTGAGACGCGAACAACGCTTACTATCAGTTCATTGTTCAACCGTAGTAAGTTGTATTATATACAATGCAAATCTTCTGGACACTGTTCGGAAATTCGAGTAACTACAAAGGGGACAAAATAACTGTTTGCAATTTCTCATAAAAATTGTATAAATTTATTGCGACGCATTTTTGCAAATTTGCTGCGATTTTATATAAAGGGGATAATTAAAAATGTATTTCTATTGCATTACATACTTATTTAAATATCTATTGCTTCAATTTCTTTGATACAAATAAGTGCATCTTAATTGTCGGTAGTTCTAACGTTAATAAGGAGATCAACGTAGATGAAAAATTTATTAAAGTCGTAAAATCTACACGTAGGATCTACTCAAACTCTAACTGCTAGTTCAAAATGTAAATCTGCTTATATTGAGATAAAAGGACATGCTCAGTCTTTGTCAAACTTTCTGTACCATTTGAAAACAAAATATGGTTATAAAGTAGTCGACGAATATGAAGTTAGATATGCATAAGTCGCAACTTCAGTAGTGTATACATAGCAGTACAATTTTGCAACTTTTGAGCGGAATATACTGAAATTTGTTTTATATTCCATGATTCCTTTGAATATAGTAGATAATTATTTCTTTAACAATATATTTGTTAATCTTTTATTACTTCGAAAGTATTGAAAATGATATACCGTCGCTCTTTATGCAGAAAAATGGAAGTTCTATTTATAGATAGTGTAAGATGTTTAAAAGATACTTTAAAGAATCTGAAATATGTGGGTACCATAACTGATATACGGTCTCGGTGTCGAAAGAATTCCCCGGGCGTAACTGTTTATTGAATAAAAGAGGATGCGGAAAGAGGATCTGTTGCTTTGACTTCTAGATTTCGCAGTTCTCACACAGTCGAAGGAATGAAGGTATTAATAAATGAAATTCACCATGAATTCCGTGCTTTATCATACAAACATAAAAATTACCGTAATAGACCGATGGAACAATTTTTTAAAAGATTTTAGAAAATACCGTGTAAATACGAAATCTGTGGAGAAGTAGAAATAGCTGGGAATTGGAGCTTCAAAACCCTTTCGATACTACCGGCGATTGTAGCCACCCATTGATATTTTGCATTGGTTTGCAACTTTAGTTGAGCATAGTATAGCTGTTTCATCGCCATTGTTACGTATTTCTTCTGTTTCGTGATTATTATGCTTTCTGTCGCGACTCTGAGCATAACGATATAAGGGTCAGTACCAAAGTAACGCTTTATACAAGCATTACAAATAACATACGATTTTATATCCTCAAAGTACCTAATCTAAATATTTATAATGCATTACATTATAATACTTCATCGTTTACCTACTCCGCGATAAAATGTACATACATTCGCCTTGTGGCTGACCGATCAGTAGAACCATATTGGCGAAAGACAGCCGTATAGAAAGAGTTAATGATACAAAATCAGATGGCAAGTCAGGAAGAGACAGGCCATTGAAGATATCAGGTCCGTCAGTTGTATGTAAAATGTCTATAACTGTAGCACTTTTAAGTGTTTTACTAAGTAATACTGCATGCTACTCTCATACTTTAGTTAATCACCCACTTCAGTTAATTAGGTATATTTTAAGAAACTTGTCTAATGATTTTTAACCATTCAACGTTTTAAAAGCACCTAGGGTAAATAACCCACGTACTGTCACTGTTCCTATAACTGTCACTTGAATTCGTTTATTAAATAGCAAAGTAATGTATAAAGAATCGTAAGTAAACAAATTTTCATACTAAATTTGGTCTTCGGTTTAAGTAACAACACATAGACATTGTATATTCGTGTACACTTCATATTTATAAATAAATATTAGGAGGTAAATGTGCTGTTGAACATTAAAACGTGACCGATATAATTATAAAGTATGGAACGTGTCATAATTCAGTAAGGCGATACGTTTATTATATATCTTATATCTGTTACATATACTGGCGTGTTAATATATGTAAAACGTATTTCTATTAAATAAAAAGTTTTCAAGTGACAGTACGAAGGACATTGGGTTTTGTTGTACATTTTCAATTACGTAGTAATGAATTTATTATATTGAAGATATAAAAAAAATGTTGATAAATAAAAGAGCGGTTGAATAATATTATGCTCCAAACTGGAACGATCTTTATGTTAAATACGTTCTAAAATAGTTAAATAAAGTTACGCGATAACCTTAAAGTGGCAGTAATTGGTACATCTACCCTATGTCCGTGCAGCCAGTCACCTGCCGGAATAGCGTATTACGAACGGTTGTATCCCAGTCTGTATGCCACTCAAGCAAGTGAAATAATGGATGAAACCATGAGTCGATATTCACTGGGGTCCCTCATAATGGAGTAAGGGTGCAATAATCGTAGGGTGCATCGATCAACCTAGGAACGGCCAAAAGAAATTCAGCAGGGGGAAAGAAAGAACGTAGAAGGAGAATTGAAAGAAGAATACTGTAAAATACATGAGATACACTGTAGTGGAACAAAACAATGTTCTGAATTTAAGAATTTTAGAAATGAAGTGAAACAGTCTGTTAAAGTTGAAACGTTGCTCTCACTGTTTTTGCACATGAACTATTTTAAAGACTAGAGTGATATTTGTCTAAAAGAATCGTGTAATAATGACTTATAGCAATTTATTTTGAAAAAATAGTAATATAAGTATGTAAAAAATTCTTCGATATTTTTAAATTAGTTTGTTAAGAAGCTGTAACACACAGTTAAAATTTATTTAGATCTGTCGTGTACGCGTTTTCCACCGACGATGTTTGGTGGTTAAACTAGTACGTCGCACGCCGAATTAACTTTGTGCGAATTTTTATTTGAATTAAGTGGACTGTATTAATTTGTGGAAATCAATGTAGTGACTCGAAATATGATATGTACTGT
This sequence comes from Eucera pruinosa, assembly GCA_028830335.1. NCBI lineage: Eukaryota > Metazoa > Arthropoda > Insecta > Hymenoptera > Apidae > Eucera > Eucera pruinosa. Next base: position 2,119,732 of record JAMYCR010000015.1, on the reverse strand, counting down.
TTATTTGCTTGTCTCTTTGAAGTTCTTGTTAGCTCTGCCGTTTTCTCGTGAGCGTCGTTCTTTATACATTTTTTGTTGGACGTGTACAATTACGAGGAAACGTTGATTCGTTAGTAAAAATTGTGAGGTGGGAAAGGCCAGCCCCTACAAGAAGGGGTAGTACGGGGACGTACCAAAATTACAGAAATTGGGAAAACGCGCTGGTCACCCAAAGGTAGCGCTATGCGCCTTCGATTGACCGTGGCGCGTAATAACCCTGGTAAGCCGGGGTATGGAAAAAACAGTCATAAACCGGGTCGACGAGTAACTTCTTAAACATCTGGCACAGGGGGATAGGAAAGACAAATTTCGTTATATGATGGTTCCTGTTGTTAAAGGCAATTATGAAGATTCGGCGTTTCGTTTTGGAGGCCATAAAATAAGGCTCGCAACGCGACAAGATCACCTATTAATATTTGTTACTATTAGTATATGGAATATTTCTTCTCAAGCACATAACCAAAACTAACAGTAAAAAGTGTATACATGATGGAAAATTACTGTCATTCATCACTGAGGAATAAAAGTAGAAGGAAATTTAATTATTCACACGTCTGTATTTGAGAATAATGATGAATACGATTCTTTTGAATGCTTTCATATAATTGACTTGGAGTTATCATAATGAAATGTAGAATTATATTTTCATTTCGATGTTACAATTGTACACTTTTACCTTTTGACATACAAAGGTATATACATAAATAATTATGTGATCACTGTTGGCTGACCATGTAAGATTGAAATTAAATCCAGCTCGAATTTCCTATCCTCCTACCATTAAAAGTCAATACAACACGTATTTTACAGAACATGGAAGAAACATAACCAGAATGGAAAAAAAACAAACAGCCAAAATTATTCACATATCACAAAAAAAAGAAGAAAAAGAATGGAAATCGAGATGAAATTCTTCAAAATCCAAATAAAGAAAATCAAAGAGCCTTCGATCACCAGAAGCCAATCAAATATAATTTTTTAGCACGAAATGAAACAAGTACAAGTAGAATAAAAAAAACAAGTAACCAAAAACACTTACGTTCAAGCAAAGCGAAGAGAAGATCAAACGGAAAGAAACTCTCAAGAAATTGAAGATGACCCCCTCACTTACCCTGAAAGAAACCCAAAGAGTAACGCAACAGTCGTGATAGACGCGAACGAGAAAACGACACAAAAGAGTGGCAGAGGGCTGAGAGGGGGGTAGTAACCACGTCGGTCCAGGAATGATCCCGGCTGTGTCTATTTATACGGGCCAGAGAACCGGCGCAGCTACCTGTTGGCTGACTATGTACAGTGAGTGGTAAGGTGGCAGTGGAGACCGCTTCACCCCTCTATTCGCCCCGCTACACAGTACTATAGACGCTCGTGAAGAGGCAGCTTGGCTGGGCGTAACAGGGGATGCCTGTAACAACGTCCATACACGCGTGCACACGTAGACAGGTGAAAGCGGATCGACAACGGATAAAGCTGGAACTGGGTTAGCGGCTCGTGGAAACTAGGTCGAATCGCTTACTATGATAACGCGTGCTGCCTCTCAGCGGTAGACACACGGTGTTCTCTTATGGGGTCTGTCTGGTTGAAAATTCGCCAGACCTGCGCACCAATCACGTCGATGAACGGTTCGTTTTGCATTTAATGGTTGGGAGGCGGATGAGAACGACGGTTAGATGGTTGGATGAAGCTTACGGTATCAAGCTAGAGCTATAGCACCACTGTGGTAAGTAAACTGATCCTAAAAGCGGTCAATCGTTATAGTTTAGTTGCTAAATTGTGTAAGTTAACGTAAATCTGAGAAAATAAAAAGTAGCGTCATAGGAAGTATACAAGTACTACTAATAAGTCAACTAGAAATATTTATATAAGTTCATATTCTTGTGAAGAAAAAGAGAAATTTTGAAATAGACAGAGATAGAGAAAATAAATACATATAGGCATTCTGGGTGTTATGTCGTTCAGTAAGCGCCTGCATCAAATTTCTGGTGTTTTCTTGCATAAATGTTGCTAATGATATTGATTACATGTATCTTGTCATATTTTGACATTATCATTTTTTCTAATTTAACTCTATCTCATCTAATGTTACCATTTTTAAATTTCTGGTATATACCTCTTAGAAGCCTAAAATGTCCTCGGAGTTTAAATTTAAAGGTTACTCTCACGTCTGAACATCTTTAAAACAGCCTATGGTGTTTTCTCGTATGTGAACATTTTACTTTTCACAATATTACTTAATATTTTCATTCTTGAAGCAGTTTTTATATGGTAGTACATCCATTATCAATTTTAAATTGTGTTTAATTGGCGATCGTCATTTAATACATCCTCATAGTATCGATTACCATCATTTTATATCTCTCTGAACTTATGAACTTTCATAAAAATGATTGATTATCAATATTATATGGGAGACTGGAACTCCTTTCTGTGAGTAATTTTACATTATTAATTATGATACGTGATTAATCGTTACAAGCGCTGCATCACTCAATTTCTCTGATACTCAGAAGCAAACTTTAATAGGTACAGCAGCTGGAAGAAATATAGTTAGTCAAAATCAGAGTTAGTACTTAAGTTAATTAGAAGCAAAATCAATCAAGCTTTCAGTTGATCAGAATCAAAAGCAATTAAGTTTTCAATTAGTTGAAAAGGTAGTAGACTAACTTGTAGTCAACTTCCCTCAGTCTGGCTTGAAATTATTCACGCACACCCTAATGTCACCGTAAGATACCGTTCTTGTTAATCAATGATCCCGCTCTAACAATCAAACCATTAAAATCCAACTTATCCAAACTCCACTTTTCTAAAAAAAAAAGTTTTCCCTGCATATAAAATAGTCAAGTGCATAAAACATTTATGCACCTGTTTTCGCCTCAAGTCAACTTAGTTTCCACCACCCGCAGGAAGTCCGCCATTAAACGAATCTCTTTCGCTTGTAGGTAGGAAACAAGTCAAATTTAATACGTTGTGTTTTTACAAGTACTTTTCGTAATTTAATAGTTGAATATGTTCTGAACATTCAAAAATGAAATTTTTGATTTAGTATGAGTTCTTCAGGCATGCTTCGAGTAGATTAATTTTCGAAAGGTGAAAGAAACAACAGAAGGAAGAGAAAGTGACTAAAAGATCAGCTTTTAACATTTTGAAACGTGAAAATGCTTAATCTGTTAACTACACTATATATCTCTTACAAATCGTTAGTTACAATTTCTTTTAATTTTCGGATTGAGATTCGATCAATATTGATCAATTTTAATTGCTATAAGTATTAGGTGTAGGAATTAATTCGGTACTTTTACAATGAACTAGTCATCTTTATGGACTGAAAAACACCATTATGTTTCAAAAAGGAAGTATGTCAACCTATAAATGGAAAACAATCACCGAAAGTAATAGAGATTATTTTAAACATTAAAATTGTTTTCATTCCATTCATTTGATTTTTGTAAGTGAACATTAAATTTCGTGGAAAAAGTACACTGACGATAAATTAATCCCCACATCTAACATAATGTAACGTATTTTGTGCAAGTGCAACGATGCAGTATAAAACAGAGTTTTTAAGAAAATGAGTTATTAAGTATAACATATGAATAATCCGTGGAACGAGCTTGTTTGTCCTTTTCAATTAACAGATTAACCCCTTATCTTACTAATTTTTCAGATATTGCATATATAAGATTAAAATTTTTATTGCTTTAACACTGTCCTGCATAAAATGTCGAAATGTTACGTACAATTTATATTTGATAATCCTGAATCTTATAGTCTGAAATTACAGTTACAGTTAATAACAAAGTTTATGACAAGTATAGCCTATCTTTATTGCCTCTAGATCATAATCTGCACTATGAATCATACTCGTAGTTATAAAGAAGGGTTTTAAAGTATTATATCTGATTTTCACCATGTTACTGTTACGTGTGGGTAATATTTGAAAATATTATTTCGTTCACTGGAATTTCTTCCAGCTCTCGTCTAGAAAGGAAAATGAAAAGACGCACTGTTTAGAGTTATCTCCCCCGATACGAGGGAGCTTGTCCCCCAGATTGCTGGAAGCAGAACTGACTCAACGTCTAACCCCTTCATACATTTCCTTATATGGAAATCTTCAAGAATTCCTCGCTCGATTTCGGTGTATATAAACCCCCGAAATCTAAGCCTCGGGGGCAGTACCAAGCAAGAAGTCAGGACGTTACTCTGCTTCGCGTACGTTTGAGAATCGTCTGTTCCAGCAAGATCGGGCGCAAGTTCCCTTTCGGACCAACATTAAACCATATAGGATCCGCGAGTCGGTATAAATCCTATTACGGCAACTTCTACAATCGTTTCTCGAATCAAACCCCCGCATTGCCAGTGCGTCAAAACCGAGCATCAAATAGGTAATATATTTTAACTTCTCAACACTCTACATCCGCGACATTGACAATTGTATAACACTATTCAGTAATATATTGTTCATTGCCCGTGATAACTTAAGAGTCGTTAATTGAACCCAACCTTCAATATCATAATCCAAATTGAAGTAACGATCCCACACGATACAGCTTTACCACTCGAGCTGTATCGATATATTAAATAATTACTAGTTACGAGGCCTTTACTAACAATCCTTGCGACTCCCTGGTTTCGCATCAGGTTCGTTCGCAACAATCTATATCCAAATTAAAGCTCATTCCAACCTTAGTGGCTCCCCGGTTTCGCATCGGGTTCGTCCACGCAACTCGCCCATCATAGCGGCTCCCTGATTTCGCATCAGGTTCGTCCGCATCCTAGCAGCTCCCCGATTTCGCATCGGGTTCGTCTGTGAAACTACCAACCTCCCAGTAGCTCCCCGATTTCGCATCGGGTTCGTCTGCGACGTTGTACCAATCTCCTAGCAGCTCCCCGATTTCGCATCGGGTTCGTCTGCGCCTTCACCCTCCTAGTGGCTCCCCGATTTCGCATCGGGTTCGTCCACGACGTTTCAACCTCCTGCGGCTCCCTGATTTCGCATCGGGTTCGTCCGCGCTTAAACCACACTCCTAGAGGCTCTCCGATTTCGCATCGGGTTCGTCCTCGTCGTCAATAATCCTAGCGACTCCCTGGCTTCGCGTCAGGTTCGTTCGCGCTCCAAACTAACAAATTCATACCGTATTCCTAAACAAAACTCCGCCGGCCTCTCGCGCTGCTCGCGGCCCGGGCTCGTAACATTACATACGGAGATGTATTTTAATATTAAAGGGCATAGCCGGATAAGGGGGTCAAAAGTGCCCTTAAACCAAATTAGACTTGTGATGCACCATTCGATAGGGTATCCAAAAAAACCCCTTCACACAAAGTTTCAACCCTCTAGCTGACTGAAGATACTACATGCGGTTCTTGTTCCAAACTGCGAAAAAATAGAGATAATTATCTTTAATACAAAACCGATTATATACAAGCAGAAAAGGATAAGCAATTTATTAACCAACAGAACATGCGAAAACAGAAATGGTGAAAAGAAGAAGTGCTCAGGATGTATCGTCTTTGCTGCAAATCACACACATTTAGTAAAGATAAGTATCTTTAATACAAAATTGATAAATGTAGCAATTGAAAGTGCTTCACAGTTGTTACTTAATTATTTATATGTATATTTAGAGTTAAAATATTGTTGAGATGTTTGTAAAATGTTTTACGATACATACTATTTACATATATTATACAGTTAGGATAAAAAAAATCGTTAATGTAATAAAAAAAAAATTATCTTAGGCAAGATTCGAACTGACACCAAAAAAAGTACGCAGCGGTTCCACAACTAAAACTGCGCCCTAGACCACTCCGCCACCGAACTTGGAAATTCTTTACCTGTTCCACATGATCTCCGACACGGTAAAAAACCAATTAATTGAATTAATTCAATTTCTTCCCATTGTACACCATTTGGACGAATGCAGAAATGTTTAGAAACATTTAATATACATACTGAATAAAGAGGATACAAATATTCAATGTAAAAACTAGTTTTTCGTGCAAAATACGTCGACAGAATCGGTTTTTCATTTTTCCGAGTATGTTGCTGATTTCAAAAAAATATGAAACTTTTTGAGGATAATAGTTATGTTATAATGTTGTTACGGTCAAAATATAAAAGTGGTGCTCTTCCTAGTTCACTATGAAATCTGCATTTTTCTGATTTTTTTGGGATTTTTCATCTTTCGTACCCAAGCTTTACATCAAAAAAATACGAAAAAATTCTCGAACATGTGGCACAATATACTTAATATGCCAAATTTTTTTTAGAATTTTTACTCGCCACTAAGTGGGAGAAATATGCCAAAAACTGATATTTCGTTTTATCGCCATTACTACCCCCCAGATTGAGCTAGAGGGTTGAAACTTTGTGTGAAGGGGTTTTTTTGGATACCCTATCGAATGGTGCATCACAAGTCTAATTTGGTTTAAGGGCACTTTTGACCCCCTTATCCGCCTATGCCCTTTTGTGTTTGTTGGAAATTCCTAAATAGTTTTTGAATATCAAATTTTTTATACCTGCCAATATACATACAGAATTTTGCATATATTTTCTCAAATATTAGATTGTTCAAAAAGTTCATAACGATGTTTGAAGAATATTTGAAGGCAACATAAAGCAATGAATATGCTTCATATCATTGTATAATGTTGTACAGAACAATGAATAGTTTCATAGACCTTTTTCTCAACAATTTTTGCGTTCGTCGAAAATGAATTCCTCCAAACAATTTTTCTTTTCGCCTAATGTATTAAATTTTTCATCATTAATAAAATCTTCGTTGCTAGTAACTGAAATAAGTGATGATAAAATATTGCTACGATTAATTCTGTATCTTAGAACTAGACTGACCCAAGTCCTGTAGTGTAACTTTCCAATAGAGCGGAAACAAAAATTAAAACTACATAAGACAACAATGTATTTAAAGTAGTTCACCCAATTAAATCTTCTTTATGTATTACGTAACATACATACATTCTTATTTCTCTGGTAAAGTTAAGAAAAAACAATAACATAGCATATGTAGCACAATTTTGATAAAAATGGACTTGAGTCAGTCTGGTTCTCAGGTACAGAATGGAGGTTTAATAATTTCCCGCATCGCCTCATTGGTATGTGAGATCAAACGCTGATTCGTTAGTAGAACAAATATGGCAAAAACTGATATTTCATTTTTTACCCATTACTACCCCCCAGATCGAGGTACATGGTTGAAACTTGGGGTGAAAGATCTTCTTTATATAAGTTAACGAATGGTATATCACAAGTCTAATTTGGATCAAGAATACTTTTGACTCCCTTATTCGGCTGTACCCTTTATCCAAATTAAGAATTTCAATATTTAACGAAATCTTTTCAGAAATAATCCTCTTCCAATCCTACAATATCCAAAGGAATTTAATACCAATGCTATCACAAATGCTACGGACTTCCCGAGCAACCCACCTATTCGAAAAATCAAAACATAGCAAATTCAAGTTAGGAATTAAAAGATATTGCAATGTCCATCTTTTTTCCTCTCTACATTTCTACGGGAAAGTTATTTAAAGGAATAGGAGGAAACACTTCAAGAGGAAACTACAACAGAAAACCGTTTTCTATAAGCAATATATGGTACAGTGCAATTCTTTTATTATAATTACAAATAATGTTATGAATCGGCTATTATTATCATAATCATTTTGACCTAAAACATTCTATAGAAAATTAGTTAAAAATCATCCGCGTATTATAATCAAACTTCGGTTATTAGTATCACATTAGTGTGACAATTATACTTGGGGACCAACAATTAGAATTCTCAACTTTGTCCTAAATGTACCATTTCTTCAAAACTTACTTTTAAGCACAGCATACCTTCTAATTTTTGCGAGTGCATGGTAAGAATTATTAGAAAAGACGTAAATGCAGTGGAAGAGATACTAGCGATAGCATTAAGCTATGTAAAAGTGTGATATGTAGACTTCGAATGTTTATGCAAATTCGTATCTCCTTAAGTATAATTGAAAGAGAGACTTTAATAGAGATTTTTTTGATCCTCTAAGTGTTGTATATTGTACTTTACTCTAAATATTTTGTATATCTACTTTTATGTATCATATAGAACCTGTTTTTTTTTGCAAATCTAAATTTTGCATAGGTGCATAAAATTCCGTAATCTAATCATAATTATTTGTAATAAAATGAGTTCAAGAATGAAAAGTTTGTCTCTGCGTAATGAGCCGGTTATTATCATAAATTGTAAGACTCAAAGTGATCATATTATGCAAATTAGACGAACATTTACTAATTCATCAAAGGTGTTATTCAATAAGTAAATTAAGTATGGGACAAATGACAGTTTTAATACTGTCAAATTTATAAAATTCATAATTTATCGATTTTTCTGCATAACTTCCTTCTATAATTATGCACTTAACGTATTTTTCTACTAGCTTTCATATGTTAATATGAATGAATTCTTTGTCTGGTTATCTGAACCAACTTGCACATGGATTTTCACTTTTTTGTTGAACATCGGCAACGTCTGTTCGGTCATTTCTGAACTGTTCAACTCACTTATAAAAATGCGTGCTTCATGCAACTTGTATCATATTAATTAAGTATTCTAGAACAAACCTTAATTCATTCTCCTCAAGAACCAAAAAACTATTCACAGAAGGAGGCTCTTCCAAACTGTACCTCTCAACAGATCTTGTTAATGTTAAAGGAGTGATAAAGTTTATGTACATTGAAACAATTAAAGAAATAATTATTTTAAACGAATAATAGGAATGGCAACTTACTATTATAAAAGTTTCATACTTCTTAGACATTATTTAAATTAGAGCTTCTGTCCCTTTCCATATTGAATAACCCTCGTATAAAAAAATGATTAATATAATTCATTTTATTAATGAATTTTACCAATGATAAATCAAGGAAATAGCACACAAGTTAGGTTAAAACGCCAAATTAAATTACAAACTGAAAAAGATTGATTAACGTACAGCAGAAAAAATAATACACGTACTTTTCTTTAATGGACAAAAAAGTGCCAAATTAAGTTGCTATAGACAGCTGTTATGAAAGGGTATAGCCGGATAAGGGGGTCAAATGTGCCCCCAAACCAAAGTCGACGTGCAATGAGTCATTCGATAGCTTATCAAAAAAAAACACTTCGTGCAAATTTTTAGCCCTGTATCTCGATCTGGAGCGTAGTAACAGGGTGAAAATGAAAATCACGTTTTTACCTCATTTCTCTTATTCTATAGCATGAAAAAAATAGAAAAAAATCAGAGGCATTTCTGATATTAGCTTACGTATTTAGGAATTTTTTCATATTTTTAAATTGAATAGCTAAGTTGTGAAAAATGAAAAACCGGAAAAAAGCGGAAAATGCCGATTAAGCATTGATGCAGGTCCAGAACTACGATTATATTTTTCAGTAAGTAGATATTGTTGTTACTATTATTCTCAATTTTTTTCAGATTTTTCGTTTTGGTGCGCCGTCGTCAAAAAAACTAAAAACCGATTCGTTCGTTATTTTCTGCGTGTTAGACGTCGAATTTTTTTATGTTCTTTGGTATATAAGTGCTCCATGCAATGTTTAACATTTTTACATTCGGCAGAATAACAGAGGAATTATAGAAAGTAAATAAATCCAATTAATGAAAGTTCCGATGACAATGTTATCTTCTGAAATATTAAATGACTTTCCAGCAACGGCGCTGGCTCGGCGGCAAAGTGTGTTACTTGAGAACGGCTAGAGCCTGTTTCGAGTCTCTTCTTGGGCTTTTTACTTTTTTTATTTATTATTATTTTTTTTCAATTTCTGACAATATAATAATGATCAGTATCGGTTTATAAATGTGTTAAAAATATTTTAACCTAAAATATGTATGAAAATAATGTTAGAGCGCTTTTTACGACTCCGCGTCTTTTCTCGCATATCTTGTCCTATTGTACTTCTATTGTAAAAATATTACTAAGAATTTCCGCGGGACGTACAATTTCTGAGAGGTACCGAGCACGTGACAAATAATAAATTATTGCTGCAACGTGTGAACAGCATCCGATGGTTCGGTTACCATTTGCACATTCACAGCAATATCATCTAATTCCGCAGCAGCCTATTGAATTTGGAGTGTAATCAATATAACATCTATACGTTTTTCTACTAATATGGCGCGATTTTACTTCGAATTTAATGATATCATTTTTTTCTATGAGATACTGGACGGCAAGGTTACTGTCTTCGTCCATAAGCTCTGCTAAGTAAGATACTGCTTGTGATAATTGATAAGACCCGGTAAAAAAAATCTTCAAATCGTTATCTGTCATCTCCGGAAAATCAATAATTTCGGAAGCTGAAAGTTGTTTAAACCGCGACTTTCGCCTATTCCAGTGATGAGTTTCTGCATCGATCGCTAATGTATTTTCAGTGGTTCGGATACCATTCTTTCCGCTATTTCACCGAAAATCCCTACATCTGAGTTTAAACGTTTTCCAAACATATTTTTAAGAAACCCTGCTACTTTACAAAATAAACCTACTTTAGGGAGCAATTTATTGTCTAATTGATTGTGGAAAAGTTTGTCGCGTGAATAGGCGAAAGTCGCGGTTCAAACAACTTTCAGCTTCCGAAATTATTGATTTTCCGGAGATGACAGATAACGATTTGAAGATTTTTTTTACCGGGTCGTACCAATTATCACAAGCAGTATCTTACTTAGCAGAGCTTATGGACGAAGATAGTAACCTTGCCGTCCAGTATCTCATAGAAAAAAATGATATCATTAAATTCGAAGTAAAATCGCGCCATATTAGTAGAAAAACGTATAGATGTTATATTGATTACACTCCAAATTCAATAGGCTGTTGCGGAATTAGATGCTATTGTTGTGAATGTGCAAATGGTAACCGAACCATCGGATGCTGTTCACACGTTGCAGCAATAATTTATTATTTGTCACGTGCTCGGTACCTCTCAGAAATTGTACGTCCCGCGGAAATTCTTAGTAATATTTTTACAATAGAAGTACAATAGAACAAGATATGCGAGAAAAGACGCGGAGTCGTAAAAAGCGCTCTAACATTATTTTCATACATATTTTAGGTTAAAATATTTTTAACACATTTATAAACCGATACTGATCATTATTATATTGTCAGAAATTGAAAAAAAATAATAATAAATAAAAAAAGTAAAAAGCCCAAGAAGAGACTCGAAACAGGCTCTAGCCGTTCTCAAGTAACACACTTTGCCGCCGAGCCAGCACCGTTGCTGGAAAGTCATTTAATATTTCAGAAGATAACATGTCATCGGAACTTTCATTAATTGGATTTATTTACTTTCTATAATTCCTCTGTTATTCTGCCGAATGTAAAAATGTTAAACATTGCATGGAGCACTTATATACCAAAGAACATAAAAAAATTTGACGTCTAACACGCAGAAAATAACGAACGAATCGGTTTTTAGTTTTTTTGACGACGGCGCACCAAAACGAAAAATCTGAAAAAAATTGAGAATAATAGTAACAACAATATCTACTTACTGAAAAATATAATCGTAGTTCTGGACCTGCATCAATGCTTAATCGGCATTTTCCGCTTTTTTCCGGTTTTTCATTTTTCACAACTTAGCTGTTCAATTTAAAAATATGAAAAAATTCCTAAATACGTAAGCCGATATCAGAAATGCCTCTGATTTTTTTCTATTTTTTTCATGCTATAGAATAAGAGAAATGACGTAAAAACATGATTTTCATTTTCACCCTGTTACTACCCTCCAGGTCGAGATACAGGGTTAAAAATTTGCACGAAGTGTTTTTTTTTTGATAAGCTATCGAATGACTCATTGCTCGTTGAATTTGGTTTGGGGGCACATTTGACCCCCTTATTCGGCTATACCCTTTCCAGTATTCTGTACAGTTTACCGTTTTAATCTTATTTTCTATTTTTACCTTTACGATTTTATTTGTAACTTTTTATCTTTTCAATTTTCCCAATTTATTGTAAATAAAGAACAAAATCGGCAACAACTAAAATTTTCATTACGTATTCTTCTTGTTTTCTCGAACAATTATCTTTTAAGTCTCTATTAATAGCATTAGTCGATAATAATTTCGTTGAATGGTACACTTTAAATGATTTTTCAAATACATTTTCTTTCTATGGTTATTTTCTTCAACTTCAAAACGATTTTTTTTTCGTCTTTTATAATAAACTAGCAAACATGTTAAATGTAATAGCTGTTCATTACAAATCATTTACTTGCGTCTGAACAAAAAAGGCAATAGAGATATCTATTACGTATGACTAGTTTTTGGCTGATAAAGGCAATGATCCAAAAAGCAAAAATCTAATATCTAGAAAGCAAAATATTCTTTGCCAACCACCTGTGAAACCCGAAAAGGTGTATTTTCTATCTATTGCACATGAAACGTGCTTTAATGAAAAATGTCGTCAAAGCAATGGATCGTAATGGCCGAAGTTTCTTTTTCCTACAATACACATTTTCCAAAATAAATGCTGCAACAGTCAAAGAGAAAACATTTATTGAACTAGAAATAAGGGAGTCTAGGAAGGATCCAAATTTTGCACGAGTAAGTCTGAAGTAGTTATCTGAGAATGATTTAAAAAATTCGTATTCAAGTTCCTAAAAAGCAAGTAGTCCGAGAACTATAACAAAGTAATTGATGAACTTCTTGAAAATTACAAAGTCCCAGGATGTAATATATCTCTGAAGATGCAAATTTTTGATTCACTTTGTTAGATTTTTTTCACAACGGCTTGAACGTATAGTAACAATCAAAAGTAAGTATAAACCTCACAAAAAATAGAATTAAGTGAAATTATTGGATAACTAGAGTCTGATTATAACATTATTTATAGCAAATAAATAAGTGTCGTGCAATGATAACATAATTGTAGTATTACTTACAGAAAATGGATTATAGTATACGTGCAGTACAATTTACAGTAAATAAATTATACCATAGTCTTACTTTTACTTTAATACTCATTTTGGACGTTCACTGCATTTTGAATATTTCGTATACTTCTGCACTTCATACATTTTACGATAAGAATCAAAAGTGAATATACACTTCACAAAAATGAAATTATAATATAATTATAGTGTTGAGTATAATACAAATGAAATTACAGTATTATTTATAGCAAGTAAATGAATATTGTATAATACTTTTACAATTCTAGTATTACTTACGATAAATAAATTATAATATTATTACGACATGATCCAAAATGGACAAATTATAACCTAATTTCATTTTTATAAAGTGTATACTTACTTATGACTCTCACTGCATGTAACGAAAATAATTAACACTTCCATAAGAATGTTTCATCGATAGTAATGAATCACTATGGAAGATGAAAGCTGAAGATGTTTGCAAATTACTTGTGGATAGTAGAAGCAGACATTCTTTCAGTTAAAAATAATCGAAAATCAATTAGTAGCCCACTTTAAATGGATTTACAGTACTTACATATTCCAATCTTTTTCTGTTCCCATTTCTTCAAACTTTTCATGTCGAAAATGTTACATTTCTTACACATCTGGCCGAGAGCAAAACTTTTTCCCAAAACATATTGCTTTTATACATTATATATATTTCTTTGCAAATGTTAAATTCTTCACTGTATTACTTTTACAAATACAGAAATTCTTCCTCATTACTTGACCATGTTATCATTCGTCAATACCTTCAGCACATTTTAGCAAAATCTTCACTGAACATACTGTTGCACATTACGGCTAATTTAGGTGCACTGATTTGAGGATTCCTTTGTACTTCACGTATCGCAGTTTTTCTTTCTTCATACGGTATATTTGTATGAGTACATTATTTGCTTTTATTCTTCCAATTAGGTATTTTTAGAATACTTATATCCGCCAATTATTTTTCTTATATCAGGTATAACTTTTTGTCTTTTTTATACAATTTAAAAATTATTTTGCGTTCTTCTAGTATGGTTTCCAACTTCTTTGACCACATTTTGATTTAACAGTATTACTCGAACAAAGTTTCAAAGTTTCAATCTAGATTCGATTGTGGACTCACTCGACTTGTTAGTTTACACAACAATATAAACCAAACAAAATCGTTCTACTGAACACGGTATGAACATTTATGTGTATTAATTCTGTGTATCATATAATTTAAAATTCATAAGCATGTTTTCGTTATTAACTACGTACTTTTGTAAAAGTTTTGTCTGAATAAGCTTTGTATTATACATTATGTATGTAAATTTATAGAAAATTCAAGCTAATTTTCTATTTGAAATGAGTTTAATTTGAATGAGTTTCTTTTATAGTCAATAATGGTACAAATATTTGTGGTAGGGACATTAGTTACATGTATTACATTGTGCTTGTTATTGAAAAATATAAATGTTACACGATTTTTAAATGCGTATTGCTAGAAAAATCCCACCATAATATTATAATTTTGTCAAATAAATCTGTAATTAGTGCAACAAATACTATAAGAAACACTATACCAGATTAATTTAACACGAGAAAAACAATACCTCAACAACTAGTATAATCACTTAAGAATCACCTTGTATAATTGTGCATATTTAATCAGTCGATCAGAGGATGACCGGTGTGCAACTTATCGTCTATTTTGAGATTAATTCTCCGCCGCTGAAAACGCGCGTGAAGGATGCATCACGGCCTTCTCCATCGCTCTAATAAAACGTGACTGGCTCATTTTTGCCTCGAGCGGCTTCTCCTTACACGTATCATCGGTATTTTATGAACATTCAACCATCATATAAGCAATCGCGAATAAAAACGCGAAACTATAAAACAGTATTTCCTCTCGAGACGATAACGTTGAAAAAAAGAAAACAAAAAGAAAGAGAAGAGTGACAGAATTAAACGAAAAAATTGTTCCGTGGCTAGTGTAATACATGGAATATTTATCAATCACCGACTCGTTTTAAAAAAATACATTATGCAAGAAAACATGAAAAGACGTCGAATAAAATTCATCGAGAATCGGCAGGGTAGCTTCGAAGCCGTGTTTGTTGTAAAATCGATACGTGTTCGTTGCTTTATGTGTGTTCTGTTGCAAGTGTGTTTGATGTGTATACTATAACTCTGCAATATAGGGTATAAAAATAAACGTGTAACGCGCTCACGAATTTCTGCCGTTTGTGAAAATAGCTAATGTAGGGGAATAGCTGAAAATGGAGAATTCAAAAATTGGTTGTTTAAGGGTTGGAAGGCGAAAATATTTATACAGCAATCTTTACTGTTGAAGTAAAGATTGTAAGGACACAAAAATTTGGTAATATTTGTAATCATATTAGGTATCAAAATAGATGTAAAACCCGTTTGCAAATTTCTGATATTTGGGAATCTTGTTAATGTAGAAAAATATATGCTGAAAGTGAAGAATTGGAATGCGATTGATTAAAGGTTATAGCTTAAAAGTGTATTTAAGCATTTTAATAGCGTGGTTATATACAGTGTTTCCTGGTTTACAGTCCTAACAATTATTGCAACGACAAAACATTTTCATTTACAGATATTTATGAAAATTTGATAAGCAAATCCATAAGACTTTTCTGATTAAAATGTGATCAAATGGTGTAATTTGAATTATATTTGTTTAATGAATATTAACATTTCCTTCGCCACAGCTTAAGAGTGACCTAGCTTAAGTTTAGTACTATTTTAATCAGGAATATTTCATGAATATGTTAGCAAAATTTTGATGACGAGAAGACTAAAAATAAAAATGTTTTATTAATTCATTATATGGTGACCTACAGACATCCAAGATCGCATTTTAATGCAACTATCACAATTCGCAGTCCTCTTCCTTTTTTACTCGCTGTATTTTTCTGCCATTATCGCTATCAATGAACTAGAGAAATCGATGTCTCCCCTTCGTAAGAGTCCTAAAACACTAAAACGGCTAAAAATGGAAATTGAGAAACTCTTGTCTCGAATATCTCGAATCTGCGACTGAAACAGGTGGTCAAATCTAAATCGGCAGCCGCCAACAAGCGTATAATAAAGGAGGATAGCAAATGAAACGTAAATAAGGATTGAGAACCTGAATATTCGAAGAAGTTTAAATGCCCATGTGTAGATGTGTTAATGCAATGTAGAAATAAAACTTTTTTACTTTTTCAACTTTTTTAAGGTAATTTATTAATCATATTAGTGCAATTTTTTTTATTCAAATGAGATTAAATATGATACTATCTGAACCGCTTTTACTTAACATTTATTGAACAATTATTCATTTTTTATTGTAGTTTCTGAGAAATTGCAAAAATTAATTGTTTTTAAAAGAATATATGATTTGATAGCATAATGATATAAAATACGACGTAATTAACTATAATGTGTTATGTGTAAATTATGCAGTTCACTTACATGTAAGTGATTTCTTCTTATATGTACCTACTGATTTTTCTATAACTTTATATCTTTTTTCCTTTATCTCATTTGTTAATACTTTCACCCTTTAATAAGAAAATGTGATCCGAATTACGTCGCGTTTGTCACACCTTAATCAGAATAATTCGGCCAATACAGTAAAAATGTTCATTACAAAAGAAATAAAAACAAAAAAGGTATAACGTTGCATTACAATACTGATATAATGTAACAGTGACTTGAGTTCCTTGGCTGTCGTTAAAAGCGAGTCGAACACGCTTCACTATAATCACGCTTCATTATAGGTCCAAGCGAGATTCTCTCCAATAGGAATGGAGACGATTATCGGCGTTAATGTTCGAGTATTTAGCGAAAAAGTACTGTATATATGACCAATTTTGTGTACACTATCTTTTAATGGTTAACAAATAAAGCTAAAGCTATGCTGCATACCAACATTTATTCCTTGTACCTAGGGTATGTGTACCACGTACTGCCACTTTAAGGTTATCGCGTAACTTTATTTAACTATTTTAGAACGTATTTAACATAAAGATCGTTCCAGTTTGGAGCATAATATTGTTCAACCGCTCTTTTATTTATCAACATTTTTTTTATATCTTCAATATAATAAATTCATTACTACGTAATTGAAAATGTACAACAAAGCCCAATGTCCTTCGTACTGTCACTTGAAAACTTTTCATTTAATAGAAATACGTTTTACATATATTAACATGCCAGTTTGTGTAACAGACATAAGATATATAATAAACGTATCGCCTTACTGAATTATGATACGTTCCATACGTTATAATTATATTGGTCACGTTTTAATGTTCAACAGCACATTTACCTCCTAATATTTATTTATATATATTAAGTGTATACGAATATACAATATCTATGTGTTGTTGCGTAAACCGAAGTCCAAATTTCGTATGAAAATTTGTTTACTTACGATTCTTTATACATTACTTTCCTATTAGTTAAACGAATTACAGTGGCAATTATAAGAATAGTGACAGTAATTGGGTCATTTACCCTATCTATTCGACAGACTTTCAATCTTCTCCTTCAAAGTAACTAAAATTCTGCCTTAATAATCAATACCCCTATCCTTTATATATCCTATTGCTTAATCGAACTTCAATCTCACTAACTCGTCCTTCACTAACCCTAAAACCTGAGATACTCCTCACTTCCACATTTTCCTAAATCTATGTTTTTCGCATAGTTTTCCTCGGTACAAACTCTTGCGAATAATTCTATGTAGATCGAATTAAACTCGAATCTATTATAACACCGTGACTTTGAAAGTTGTACACTGAGTTGTTAGTTATTACATGCAATAACTCTAACTCAATGAAATACAACAGTTACTTTACAATGCGTGGCAGAAACGCGCCTTCTGAAATTTGCTTCTCGTGCTATACAATAGTTCTCATTGAGAAATAATGTGGTCATTAATTATTGTATCGAGCGATTCCAGCTCGCTGGCGATTTTCAACACCAATTCAACTCGATGCGATCACAAAATAACCATAATTGATAGCATAGAAAAGTTAAATTACGTATACAAAATATTTGGAACAAATACTTAATAATTTTTAAAGTGTGAACATTTAAAATGACACATCTTCATTATATTCTACAAACACAAAGAGAGATGGTCGTGTGATTAACAAATTGAAGATCCTGAAATAGATTCCTATTTCTTTGGTTTTGTAATTTATAGTTACATTGTGGCAACGATGTAAAGAAATTGTTATATCGAAATTACTAAAGTTTAATAGAAAACTTCGGCCTCATGTTATTGATATTTTTGAAAATTATCATTCAATGCTTGGTATACACGCGATCTTTAAATACGCTGGACCGCGTTCTTCGGACTTTGCAAATGATTAGCTTGAATGCTTAAAACACTTGTATTTGTATGACAACACTTTCTTGACAAGGATTGTAGAAATGATAAACTTCATAGATCAAATTATTAAGTTGACAATATCATAATTAATCATAGGGTCATTTTCCAGACCGCAATGCTGACACTGAATTTGCAAAGTAACAATTCATACATCATTTTTCATTTAAAAAATAATTTCATGAACTTTGCAAGTGCTATTTATTCAGTAAAAAGTCTGAAATTAATTATAGAATAACAAAATACATATATATAAGGTATTCCTTATTTTAACGGCCAAATTGTGGAAGAGTAAACTACAAGTGAAAATCAGATAAGAATGTTCTACGTAGTTTGTTTGTAAATGCATCGTTATAAAGTTATAGTACAGAAATAAATATGCGTAAAGAACTAATTCAGTGAATTACTACTTTGGTTGCTAAGATGCAGCAAAATTCGGAAACAATTCGGAGTATAATAAATTCCACCTTAGATTGACGTGAAGCATGCATCAACGAAGAAGAGAGTCATTTTAAAATGATAATTTAAATATCTTCAACCATTTTCACACATTAATTAATATGTTAGTACAGACAATGCATGCCTATAATTTTGTGACGAAACGTTTACGAATAAACTTAATGTAACATTTTTTTTTTATTTTCATTTGTAGGTTTTACGCTCCTACAATTTGGCCGTTAAAGTAGAGAACAGCGTGTATACCGGAAAAGGCACATCCAATTGTTAATTATAATTAAAGACACTACGATGATAAAGTAGCTCTATTATATTAGTCCCATGAGTTTATGCCATCTTTTCCTGTGGTTAATTTTCAAACAGTGAATACCATAACTCCCGATAGCTACATAACTTAAAATCTCTAACGATTAGAAGATGCCTGCAGAGCCTTATTCTCAGATGGTTATACGCAGGCTAAGTCCCTGATTATATGAAAACAAATTAGCATCGGATTAATTAAACTTATTTAGGTCTATTTACGAACGACAACGAAATCAAACTTAATCGCGATTTTTTATTCGTTAGCTAGCATAAAAGTTAACGAACACTGTCACACTCAACCGATGCATCTTTTCCTTTATTTCTGGTATTTGACTTTCCGAATATCGATTTTTCGCTATTTTTTTCGTTCGCTGATATTTCTTGCATCGGAGAGAGTAAGAAATCTTGAGTGTGAGCGAAACAAAGGGAGATTCTTCAGCTATTGAGCACGTGAATGTTGCACTTTCAGCTGTTTCTACTGCAGAATTGAATTGCTTATAATTTAAACAGTACCACCAAATCGACATGTTTGTACATGAACTTTTTTCGTCGTCTTGCTGTGTATAGTACAATTTCCAGATATCTCCCATATCTTTTTAAATATCCTATATAAGGATATAAAAAGGCTCACGCTACTGTGCATACGATACGATAAAGGGCGGGCAAAAACTGCCGCCCGAAGTCTGCCTCGAGCAAGCAATTCCAGAAATGGGGGAGATAATTCGTGATCATACAAGCGGACAAATCTATATATCGGTGTAAGCTTAGGATTCGTGGAGTGGGTGAGCAAAGTGGCCTCGGGTCCTTCGTTCGAAAAGAGTGCACAGATTCGGTCATTGGGAGGCACTGGTTACGTGAATTTGTCGACGTGTGTCCTCATGGATTTCGATGATTTTTAAATATGCAACAAAGGATAACAATTTGAATAACTTTTTCCTTTTCCAATAATAGGGTGTTGGCCTTGGTTTCCGAAATATTTGCAATGTGTTAGTTTCTATAGACATATCGCGATGCAAAGTGGGTCAAATCCGTGTCAAACACGGTAAACAGTTCTTTTTTACCGCCTTTGACATGCGTTTCTTTATTGTAACGGATAAACTTGAGGTACAAACTTAACCGATTTTAATTATTGCAGATTTCTTGTCTGCGTGCCCAAATTATGTTTTGCCGCAAAGCGAAGCTTAACCTAACGTGACAATTTTAACTGGTAACCAATAATCTAATAGTCACAGGTTAAACTAATTACCTTAACACATTGCGGACGGAACACGAGAATTCTCGTGTTTCCTGTTCTAGAGCTCGTGGCCAATCACGAGAATTCTCGAATTTTCATTATTGTCATTTAGAGTGGAGTAGTGTAACGGAAAATGCATTCGCTGACGTTATAAGTTCTATATGGAATTAAAAGTGATTAGTGTCTTGTTCTTAGTAATAAAACTAACTTAATTTTTATATCAATTTGATATCTTATAGCGTTAAATAACTATGGAGAACGATGAAGAACATGATAAAATTCTGGATATATTTACTGACAATTTATCAGATATTCCAAGTGAAACTGAATACATTGATAATTGTGAGGATGATATTGAAAGTGAAAGAAGTGAAGAGGATGACAGTGATAGTGATGAAAGCTCTGACAGTGGTAGTGATATTGTTATTTCTTCAAAAAAAAGAAGAACAGTAAAAAATAAATATATTAGATTGTAAGAATATGTAATGAATTACTTCAAAATGCGATGTGTAGTTAACTTTAAAACGTGCCCTTAAAATTTATGTAAAACCTTTTTTGTATTCATTCACCAAAAATACAGCTGGCCACTGGGTAAAGTTAGCAATAAAACTACTGGTCCGCATTGTGTTAATTATGTAATCCCCATTCTTTCGTTACAAAAATCGAGGGTAGAATTCTCCCGCTTGAGGTAATCATTCCTCCTTTATCGTGAAAGAAAACAGATTAAGTGAGAAAACCGCTATCTTCGTAAGAAGATGAGCTTTCATATTGGTGAAGTTCCACCCTTTCCAGAAAGGATGTACTTTCAGAAGCTGAAGCATGGGATTCTAGGATAGCAACATATAGATCTCTATATTACTGGGAAATACATTTTCCTAGCGATTACGTGTGCATCTGGAGGAGGTTTTATCACTAAACAAGCAAGTGATTTTTCCGAGAAGATATCAAGACGGAAGCACACAATCATGAAGAAAGAAATGCGCAAGATAGCATAGATCGACAACAACGAACTTCCTTAAGCACAAAATTTGTATATAGCTTAAAGAGATTTATAGAAACTAGTACTATCGTTTAGGCCTGAAACTTTTTGGACATGAATTTTCCTTAGATTTTGAATAACCGTCAAAGCGATTTCTAGCAGAATTAAACCACAATACTGAATAATTAATTTATTCTTTTTTTATCAAATTATAAGTGCCTTGTAATATTTACCTTATTGTAGGAAAACATGTGCATAGTCAATATAGGGTTTTGTTAAATATACAATTATTAAAACTTTAACCGAATTGTATATCTAACACTTCTAAATATTTAATTCTGTTAATTTTATATATCACAACCCATTTGTATTAGGTACAAAAATAAATATGTTTCTTTGCCGTATTTGATTCTATTTCATGTTCTAAAGCTACGTCGCCTTTATATGCTAAAATAATTCTACTTTTTTCAAGAACCAATAATAAAATATTTTTCTATTAATTGTTACAGTTTAACGATTAAATATAAATTGCCAAGATATGTTTTTCCAATATGATTTACAGAAGTTATGATCTCTTAATCGGAGCAATCCATTTTCTTGACTTATGTTTGGAAAACAATAAAAATCTTATACCTGGTTATATTTACTCATTCAATAACGATATGATCTTTAAATTAGGACTTAAGAAAACCTACAGGTGTCAATTATTGAGAACTTCATGAAGCAACTAAAGTTTAATGAGGAAAATCTGTTGCTACCTACAATTATTCACGAGAGTATTCGTGCACCTATCCATTTCAAAATATAGTTTTGAACATTTCATATGTACTGCTTTTGTCCATTAGTTAAAATTATTTAGTTCACAATTTCTTTCTTTCTTTAATTTTATCATCATGTTAATAAGTGCGCACTAAATGCGTAGCAGTACTCAAAATTTGATAAAACAATACAGAATTAAATAAATGTTCAAATAGTTATATTTAAACCCATTAAAATGGGATTCCCTCAACAGCTGCCATAATCTAAAGAAATGTTAAATATTCGAAATTTCAAGAAGTGTACGGAGACTCGTGAGTGACTGTATATCACTAAATAAAAAAACAGCAGGGAAAAAGATAATAATATCATTGGATCCACAGTTAAATACCCCTGAATCGAAAACGTCTGTGAATAGAAGAAAGTCCATTGACAAAAATTGTCAAATAACACCGAATTATTGTTGTATCGAATAAAATAAATTGAGATAATATGAAGTTTCGAGTAACGAATCAAGGTAAGATAACTTTGTTGGAACTTTTATTTACATAATTACCTTAATCGGTTAATGTGTAATCTGTACGGAACTTGCAAACCCGGATTCTTTTAAATAATAAACAATCTGTACAAAATAAAACATAAGTACAATCTTCAAACCGGTGTAATAATTAGTAAAGAAGACTATATTAATATTAAAAATAATATATCTAAATATGTTGTCTGGGAAATATATTTAGAAACACGATGATGTCCATATAATTACTTAAAATTAATGCAAAAGACAAAAATACCATATTGCAATACTATAAGAGTGCAAAGTAACAATGTAAAATATCAGGATTAAGAAATGTGGCTTACTTAATTATCTATAGAAGTAACATCCAGATCATTTCATGTAAAAATACACGAACAAAATAAACGAAGAGTTTTGCTATTCATGACATTATAGCGACAATTACAAACACATTCAATGTATATCTTAGTATGGAAGCAGCGTTTTTACTACAGGTTCTTGCTATAAAATAAGGAACTGTTAAAACTTTATGATAAAACGCAGTTTAGGGAGTACTAAAACACTTTGAAACCTTGCGTACAACATACAACACGACGGCTCTATTTTGTAACAGTATATTTTATGGGTAGTTAACAATGTAAATTTGAAAAATCCTAAATATATTATTCTTTAAAGTAAAATGTTTTGTCTTTCAGTTAATTTACAAAAATACTGCATTATTACAAAAATAAAGAGATGTAGAAAATACAAAGTGATGAGTGAAGGAAAGACTAGAATTGTGTTAATTTTTTAACTTTTTATATCATCTTTATTAAAAATTAGTTGTAAAAAACAGATTAGAACGAAAAATTAGTAGTTAAACAATACCAATTTATAAATAAACAAGAAAGTATAAGTTAACATAAAAATGACTAATGTATAAATAAAACTATTAATTAAACTATTAATTAAACAAGTCTAATTTTTCTCTATTTCAATGTATTCTATTTTGCAATTAATAAACTGTCTTGGTATTACATTAATTATCTAATGTCTTTACACAATATCAAATTTTTCTTCTACTTCTTGAAAGAAATGCGTGCTCGAACTGATTACAGAGTTCGGCACAGGGTAATTTATCGTAAGTATAAAATGCTCTTTATCGAACTTCGTAATCACAAGTCGTACAACTGGAATTGTTCCGGAAATGCGCTCATACATAACTGCAGAGCGTTAAGTAATTTGATAGGTAAAGTTTCCGTACGACGACGCGAAACTTATTAAAACTGTAAATGCTCAATGAAAGGGAACAATATAAACGAGAATTATAAGAGAAGTTTGAACAAAATTATTATAAATATAAAAATTTCTAATTACGATTTTTTGTAACAAAATGTTTCATGTTTCTGACTGATATTTATGATCCATTTGTTGTGCAGCAATTTTTAAAACGTATTTAAAGGTACGTATTTAATCATATAAATCAAACCTCCATTACACCCCTTAGGATTATGGTACATAGGATGTAAAACTTAGATAGTTTTTTTGTTACTAACTTCTTTTATTCTTTTTTTTTATGGATTGTAATAGTTACATTGATTGGAGAATTGCGATGGCTACCTTTGATGTCCAACAACGAATTAAAATTGTTGACTTTTTTGTTCTTGCGGGCGGTTTATTACTTCAATTCAACAAAAATACCGCCAACATTTTCACCACGATTTCCTGATTTGTCACACCACAATTTCTTTCTGTGGATCTATTTGAAGGCGAAGGTGTATATGATTAAACTCCAAATTATTCAACAACTCAAGGACAAAGGACTGCGTAAAGCAATGAAAAATAGTTTGAAAAGGGCTCATACTTAACAGTAAGAAATTGGGGGCTATTAGCGGGATATAATAAAATATCATAGGTAGCTATAAAATCTTTCGATATACTACATTTTTCCAAAAAAGAGAAGAATCAGAAATTTTTTTTAGAAAATGTATATGGTGCGTTCGAAAAGTCTCCGGACTTTAATTGTAGAAATCGTTGGTAGCATAGTAAAAATATGAAAATCGCAGCATATAATCTTTCATTATTTAGCTATACGCACTCCAAGTTTCATAATAATCGATTATGCTGTTGTGGAATAATTGTTGGTTGTACAAATTGTGATTTTACGTTTCGGCAATTCTTAAAAATGAACGATTTTCGCGAAGAAAGAATATACATAAAATTTTGTTTCAATCCGAAATGATTCACATGGTACTACAGTAAATGCGGTGTTCTATCGAGAAGTTCTACAGCGTTTACGAGAAGCAGTACGAAAAGAGCGACCAGATTTATGGAGAGAGAAGTCGTGACTGCTGCATCATGACAATGCACGACCTTATTCGCCGAATTTGTTTCTAGCAGATTTCTTTCTTTTTCCGAGCGCTAAAAGGACTATGTTTCAATAGTCAGCAATTCGCTTTCTCTTTCTATATACGGGTTCAGTAACGCTTTAGTATACAATATTAATAAAGAAAGTAACAAAATAACAACGTTAAACATTTAAGAATTCAATAAAATACGACATATAGCCCGCCTAGTGGTATGATGTGAAGCGAATAAAGTTCAGAATAAAATTAAATTCATTTACATTTATCTATTATACGCATATTCGTGCAGAATATAAAGTTTATAAGTCAAATTGTATATTAATTACATATTTTAAAATACAGTTCATGAATTGGTCTTTGACACATATCATTAACGTACCGCATTGTGATTAGTATACGTAATGTCTTACTAAACCTACACATATGTATATTATTGTGTACCACTTTAAGATCAAATAATTGAAACAATACGTTTTGTATAGTACTCTATTAATTTGTTTGTGCAGCATCGACATACGGCAAAAGAAAATATATGATGCTACTTAAAAAGCGCAAAATACCACTTTAACGAAATGAAAGTTGGAGCCTTTCGCATAACTTATAAATATAACCTTCCCTACAATATGTTTTAAAAATATTAATTCGAAATTTTAGTAAATTATAAATTTATAGTGTTTTCTATGATGTAAGAGATTCAAAAAAATAATAAAACTATTGATAAACTAATATTATTCTAAATCTCGAATAAAATTCTCGTCTTCATATGACTCTTTCACATCTTGCGTTTACCTCTATATATAATATATTCTTAAATACTCACACCCCTTTTCATTCTTTCTCTTTATTCCTCTCATTTATTTTAGTCATTACGGAGTCATTTCAGCTCAAATGCTTAGGTGAGCACGCGTTCTTCTTTTAGACAACAATATCACATTATTAGAAAAATTTGTAGTACTAGCACTTGATTCAAACACTCGTCTTTCAAATCTTTACTGCTTTGTTCCACATATTCTTGATTTTTATGTTGAATAATATGTAAAATAGCATAAATTAAAATAGTTGTAAATAGAACGATGGATGACATAAAAACAAAACAAAAACATATTTATTCATTACGGTATCGTGCAGAACACTGAAAAGTAAATACTTTCGATACGTGCTCCCTTCATTGCTCTAGATCAGTGACGAGCAACCCGCGGTCCACTGAACTGTTGTATTTCATTTAGCTGAAATATAATTAAAATTTTTTTATTAACTATTGGGTGTAGGAGTTAATTCACTGCCTTTTTTCACAAAATTCAATGTTCATTTACACAGAAATTAAATACAATTTTAAACTTAAATGATTATTGAGCATTAAATGACCGTTTTGCATTTATAGAGCAGCTGAAAACTTTCTATTTTGAAATAAGATGAAGATATTGAGTTGGCTAATTCAATGTAATGGCACCGACGTAATTTCTACACTTAATATTTAAAGCATTTAATATTGCGTTCATAGTGGTCCGTGTTGAATATTAAGTGTTTAATTTCGGCCCACTAGAGAACAAATGTTGCTTATTACTGTTCTAGATCATTGCTTAAGAGCCGAAATTTCAAAAGTATTTGTACCATGCACATTACAATAAGCCATTCAGCCACAAAAGTTCCAATTTTCCCCCACTTTTTTCTGTAATTTGGATAATTTGAAAACAGAAAAAGAATGTCAAATGAACAAACACTAAAAAACATGTTTAACATTTTTCTCATATGATCTATTACATTTTAATTCAAAATACTTGAACGATTAGAGCAAAAATTTTTATTTTAACTTGTAACAGATTTTGATGGGATTAGTGAATTTTAATCCATATATGTAAGAGGCGCGTTTAATAACTAACATACGAAAATCAAATATTTAATCAACTTTCAACCCTCTACTCAGTCTCAATATCCTACACGCATACTAAATTCACGAGTCCACGGCTGTCGATTCGTTGAAACCGTCCGTTCGATATTGTATTTACGCCGAGACAACAGGCCGGTCACCAAGTGTTCGAACAAGGGGGAAGAAGAGACCGGAAGTAACGAAGGAGGGGGAAGCTCGACAGGTTGGAGAGTCGGCAGAGCCTACACAATGCTTGCATTGTACATACAAGCAACTCCATTAGAGCAAGCGTTTCCTTGGTTGCTGCACACAGATGGAAAGTAGGGGTGGGAAGAAGGGAACAAAAAATTGAGAGACAATAAGTGTCGTCGTTATGGAAAGAAATTCACGAGTAACCCTTGGACGGTACTTGCAAACATGTTAACCTTGTTCGACTTACTTATCGTCGTTTTGTCACCATTACCAGAACTAGAGGATGGAGCTTGTAAGATTTCTGGCAAATCGTTATGCGCTTTAAAGAGGAGGTCCTCTGCTTTGAGAATTCTTTAGTTTCTTTTAGAGCTCTTTTGAGACTGTTGTGATGCTTTATTTGAACAAAGTTTCATTATCAAGGTGGTACAATTGTTGTAGGCTCCTACAGATTTATTGCGGCATTGTCGAATAAAGAGTGGATAAAGGTGTTACTTAACTTTTTCAATGGTGAATAATTTTGGCAGATATGCGAATTCCATTTTATATATGATTTTACACGTATCTAGGTATATTTTTTAATATTAATATTTTCATATTGTAGCAATTGAATTTTATTAAATATTCAGGCGGTAGACGTGTTTTATGAAATCCAGATGAAAATTACAGAATATTTTCAGCGGTACATTTTCGCTCAGTCTGAAGAAGACCGTAGCCCAACTATCTGCTTTACCTATATTTTCTATCTGTTGGCACGCCTCAAGCATAGAGGTGGAAAACTATCGATAGTGCTATTGATGTCATCGATGGTTTTGGACTATCGAACGCGTATCGATAGTCAATCTCTATCATTGATAATTTTCGATAATCGGAAATTCATTCTTCGTTTCTTCCAATTTGCCATCGTTTATTCTTTGTTATTTCCCGATGTAAAATCGGGTTTCTATACTTTGTTATATAAATAGGTACACGTTACAATTGTACTACTCTTTTAAAGTGAAATGGAAAAATTTATATGAACAAGATTCGACCGTACTCGTAAATAAATGCTGTAGTATCACTTTCATAAACTCTCCTGCTTTGGTTGACAAAATCTAATATTTTCATTGTATAATACTGTATTGTTTCTTAGTTCAGCGGATGCATCACCTAGTACGATTTGCATATGTAGTTTTGTTTCAATACAGTAGATCAAATAACATCGAAAAAGCGAGTCCAGTCAAAGAAAAAAAGATTTATATTCTTTTACTTACGTATAAAAATAATGCTTATTTACAAATTAATCATATTTTAAGTCACGAATCCTCTTAGTTTTCTATAAATTCAAATAAAGCACAATCGAAAATTATCGATAAACTATCGATAGTTTATTCGAAACTAGCGGGAACTATATAGTAGATAGCTTTCCACCACTGCTCAAACACCGCTTGTTCCCGTCGTTTCCTAGTATCATTTCTATCGTTAAAACATATAATTATACCGTTTTATTCATCCTCAAAACCAACCAATCGTATCATTTGTAAATCATCAGTGTAACAATCTTGTAACCAAGTCGCTAAATTAGGTGAAGTTACATTGAATAACCCAACGGAAATAAGCAATCTACATTCACATCGATATTCATCTAAAGTATTTCATTCCATAAGTACTCATGCAAACCGAAGTCGACATGTGGAGTAGGTTTACATGTAACACTTCATAATCAAGTACAAAGTTTACGCCTACACTACTGTGAGTGTTAAGAAGTTTTGTCTCTCATGGCAGATATATACCCGATGTTATCATGTATTTTTCTGAATATATCAGATGGTTTTCTTGCGACACGTAGCATGTTGTAGCACTTCAATTTAGATGATTTGAGGAAACCAATTTAAAAGTAACACTAATTTCTTAAAGTTTCTTCAAAGTGTAAAGTATTCATACTTTGCTGAAACATAGATCGAAATTTTTATACAAACTTAACATTCTTCTTCATAGCATTAGCACACATGTGTTCTTCATTCTCAAAAATTATAATTGAATATATTAACTTAAACGATTTTATAAATTGATAACTTGAAATATTAAATTTGAAAGATTCTAATTAATCGTTATCTTATAATTCTAACAAATAAAATTTCCTAATCGGTGAACTCTTTAATAAAATTACAATAGTTTATAATTGTCAGTAGCAAACGAAATTTTCAATTTAGAAATAAATATAACAAAAACTAGATCACCACAGATTGTTTCCAGAAATCACTTCAACTCGTACAATTTCATTTCCACGATAATTAAAACCGTCGTTGCCGGTGAAAACCTCGACATTTTCACGGAAATAATAAACGCTACTCTAAGTGGAGACTATGAAATGGCGGAAATTGTGAATGGGTCGGCCTTCGATTTATACATATGAGTCGAATCTCTTCGACAATATCTTTTAGTCAGCAGATGACGCAAATGATGTCATCCATGCAGAAGCCATAAGTATGTATGTATTTACCGACTGTACATTTCTTCTGCTTTAATTAAAGATGTGAAAAGTTTAGAAAAAATGAATTATACTTCTTTACAAAAATTAATGTCTCTTAATATCCCTTAAATCTAAATTTTATAGTGTTATGCACTCTTTAGGCTAGATTTATCGTTATCAAAATTACTGTTTCGCCATTTTTATTGGTTTCTAGGTATTTCTTTTTATGTTTTCATCAACCCTAGTATATTAAGATAAAAGAGTCGAAAAAATGAAGTTACTGGAAGAGGAAAATTTTGTATATACGTGAAGGTAAGATTTATGATAGATTCTAGATTTAATCGCGAATTTAAGAGTAAGAATTAAGAATTATAGGATCTTCTTTCTTTGACGATCAAAAGAAATTAATTTCTTGTTATAGCATTTTTTATAATTTGAGATCGTGAAAAAATATTTATAAAGTATTGGGGTGAAGTTCGGAAAATTCCAAAGCTGATAGATATAGAGAGATTTAAAGAGGTGGCGCGTAAATACTTTGGAACTATAGGTAGAATTTTAAAGAAGATTTTCTCAAAAAGAACACATTTTTAATAATATTTTAACAACCAATTATTCGATTTACTTCAAATTTGGCAGGCACTTACTGTTTGAACTTGCATTAATAAGGAAATAATATATTTGTTATGCGTAGGCGTGTTCGAGCGGAAACAGTAATGCGAATTTGCGTAGTAGACAGGAATGATAATAAAATTTGGAATTATTATACCAAATTATTGAAAGATATGGGGTTCGCGATTGTCTAGCCCCATACGGGCCCTTGGTAGTGTAATCGTTAATTATATTTGGAGGCTGATAATGTTACTGCAAACAAAGCTTGAAAAGAGTTTGAATCAAATATAGATGGATATAAAGTCAATATAACATATACTCTGAATAAGCAATTTGGAAAATAGAAATTATAATGAATTACAAAATGTACGAAGAGAAATATGCAGATACAGAAATAATATATGTGACATAAGATTTGGTTTTAACAATGAAGGAATTATGAATATCAACTCAGCAACGAGAAATTAGGGAAATCCCACAATGACTACGCATTGATTATCATTACTTGTTGAAAACAATATTGCATAGCGAAATAAAATGGAACTTACCGAATTACAAATTGACAATCAGATTATTTGTTTCCGAATCTATTGTATGTAAAAAAACCTTGTTTCGCTCGCTTGCTACAGATATTCGCTTGCTAGACCTTTCTCACTAGAGAAGAGATGGTTATATTAACAGTTAATATTTAAACGCAAGAAACGAATTTTGAAGTTACGGTTTCAGATGTTAGCGACAAGAAAAGATCAAAATATATGTGTACAAAACATTAAGGATCCGGAAGATACGTAGAATAATTAAAATATTTAAAATACGTATAGTATTAAGAATACGGAAACAATAAAGTTACAAAACAAGAATACAATATAATAAGAATACATGAATTAATAATAACACACAATTTAATTAAAATACGCGGCACTAAGTCTTTTTGTTACTCTAAGTTGCATATAACCTGTAACAAATTCTATCTCAATATTTTGCACCACGGACTACCCGACCACGCACCTCGCGACTTGCTGATCTGAGTTCTAAAACGGTAGTGAAGCAGCTTCAGCCCTTCAAGAATAAGTTGGATAATCACACCTTCGAAATGCTCTGCTGGAAATGGAATTGTTTACGATCTTTAACGAATCAGACTAATCGGAAGGTATAGTGACAAGGAATCGTCTCGCGGTCTCTTTTGCTCTATCACTAGTGAAGAGGATCAACGCAGTTATAGCATATTCACGCTCCGGTTCACAGTAACGCAATCACTCTCGCATTGCGATCAACACAGGACTCACAACAAATGAACTATAGGTGACACGCGCGTTACGAAAATGCATAGCTATATGTAGATATGGAAGATCGCGATAATCGTTCTCACGCTGGACTCACATCACGCATCCTGTTTATAACATCAATTCTAAGGAACGATAGTGCCTATCGGTTATTTGTTATGGGACTACGTGAAATGAGCTATGAAAACTAAACCAAGAGATTAATTTATTTATACGTCAAAGGCAAAGTATACGATTGACAACGGATTTCCCAAGATGCTATGCATCATGAAATCGCATTCTCGCCGACGTTAGTTCTAATAAAAGAATTTTGTTCGGGACGTAACATATCTGTAGAATTGCCAGAAACTAAACGTGTTATGACGAATCAAGGGCTAAAGTAAGAAATTTTACCTTGCATTTCTGCTAATGCTCATTATTTACAGAAGTATTTAATATTAAATTTTAGACAATCTTACGAGATATTTTACTTTCCTAATATCAAGAACACACTTGTGACAACGAAACGGCTTTGGAAATAGGTTCGTATTTAAACATTTACTAACCTTCTATTGCATGCCGTCCCCGATTGGGAACTTAATTTCAAATGTGAAAACAACAAAAGCGAACATTTTTTTATATCTGTATATGAACGAAGTTCCTATTTGGGAACAGTTATAATACATACAATACATTGTTATTACATTGTTGTTACAATACATTGTTCTTTATTTCATTACCATAGTAACATTTAAATATAACAACAGCCATATATATATTTTTTTTAACTTGCTATAAAAATTCATGCAATAGAAGATTACCTCAAGTCCTCCTCAGAGTTTTGGTTTCTTTGTCAATTTTTTTTTTTTAATACCATTTTACGTAATAATAGTCATAATTTATCACCATTATAGTTTTGTCTTTTTCATATTATTGCTACTCGATGCTTATGTATTACCTTGCTTATGTGAATCACATGTAACAATATATTTACTATATACAATAGTATATAGGGAGTCCCTTTTTAATATTTCAGGGCAGATATCTCGAAAAATATGAAAGATACGGAAAAATATTTTAGACAAAAGTTATACAGTTTTGAGGAGGATAGATTATCTTGTAATTTGTTTGACCTTGCGATAACCTTGGTGAAATCTACAGAAGGTAACTTGGAGTTTTAATATTAAACCTTACATTTCTTATTGTGTATTATTGTATCGAAGTATTTTTAGAAAAATGGCTAAATGTAACTTCTGCATAAGCTGTTCACGAGATATGAACTTTCAAAGTTGGCGTACCACTGGCAGCAGCATTGCGCAATGTACTTCGCGAAGTATTGTAAGATCGGACTTTGTACATCATAGTGGCTCTGGAAAAGTTCTGAATAGTAACACCATTTGATCTCAAATTATCGGTGAGGTAACACAAAGTGCAATAACGAAACTCTATTTTTCGTTTAACCGTTACGAGATTTTTGCCAATATATTAGATGTACCAATAAATAATCCAACCCTATTTAAATACATTCATGAGTTTATTGGATTAAAACATCAAGATTTCTTTCACACAAGGGCTTATAGCTTGCGTCAGAGATAATGTAACATATTACGGAACAAAACAAACTACGTTTATGACAGGATAAGTAGTTGACACTGTTAAAAACAAATTCAAAATTTACCGAAAAAAAGGACTATGGATTCGTTGGTATACCTAATATTTGTGACACTTTTCTGATTGAAATGAGATCAAACATGATATAATTTGGAATACATATTCTCATATAATAAATGATAGTAATTTATATTTTGCTACTGCATTTGATAAGTTACAAAAAGAATATGTTAAATTATTTATAGTAATAATTATGTTGAATTTTCTTCACAACATTATGACACAATAATTAAAGAATATTTATAATGTATTGAATCGTGCAAGTAATATTCCGTAACTGATGTCCTTGCAAAAAGGAACTTAATAATATCAAATGTCTGTAGAACTTCATTACTATTTGTGCAAGCTTATTAGTAGACGAAACTTGTTATCCCAATAAATATACATAAATAATCAGATAATTCAATGAATATAGAAAGTGGAGTATCATTTTAAAGCCACAGTAGATTAATTTAAGTCTTCAAGGTGAAATTTGCGAAAGAAGAATTTGTTTATAATTTTCAATATTACAAAATTAATTTTTCATTGTAAACAAAGATTACTTGTATACGTTAAATCTTCTATACATTAAAACAAGAAAAACGGCTCAATCCATCAAATAGTTTTCGAGATTGAAATTCTGTAATGCAAACTGGTTTTCTTAAAAAATGGGCAAAAAGTGCAAATCTTTTTATTTTGTAAATAATTTCGAATATAGAAAAGTAATGTCTTAAACCCCTTATCACAATTTGGAAAAAATTGTATGATATCGAGGACAAAAAGTGATCAATTTGGAGCAGAATGATACGGTCGGATTGAGATTCGCATACATCGTACAGCGCAGCGTAATGTTTACATTAACATTAACGGAAAATTTGTAGCATCTCTGACGACATTCACTTGCGTTATATAATTGGAGAACTGGAAGAGAATTATTTTTTATGGACATTAGTTAAAAAATAGCATTCTTATTCTGAACAAATACTATTTCTATTTGGGTCACTTAAAATCCAATAATTAATGAACAATACATACAATGGCTTAAAGTAAAACTCGGATATTTACATTGTTATGCTTTATGAAGTGATTGATAATGTAAGGAAAATATTTAAATAAAAGATAAAGTTATTTTTACTCAGTTTTAGGATCATCGAAATTCATAAAAAGTAACCACAAATGATTATTATACGCCCGATAAAAGCTGAAATAATCGACACTGCCCAATTTGTATGAAGTATCTTTTAAATTTTCCTTTGTAATCCGAAAATATTTATTCTGATCCATGATTACGTTCATAAGATGGAGGTTTCCTGGGCTAGCAGTTAACATGAATCCCCACAACATTATCGACCTACCCTCATGTTTAACGATACATCATAAGTTTCAAATATTCTCTTTTTAAATCAATGTAAACAATATTTACCTTTATTGTATATGAATTTATATGAACTTTAATATAAGTTAATAAAAATATCTTTATTTTTTGTTTAATTTCCTTCCTTATGCTATCATTCGCTATTTAAAGCATAAAAATGAACATAAGTATCTGAGTTTTACTTTGAGTCACTGTAGTTAAGAACAAAGACACATTTCTTCGTTGGACAACATTAAGCAACTTGTTATTTCAATAATGAAGTAGCAAGAATTGTTAATAGTTATCTATGATACTCTACTGTTATCATGTATTGTAATGTTTGTAAAACTTTATTCATCGCCAGAAATTGAATAAATTAGAAGCCTAGAAATATTACTTGCATGGGTTCATTTCGGAAGAGGAAAATATGCAAACAGTGAATTATTATGAAATTATTATGGAATTAACGGAAAAGGGAATCATTATGAAACTTCCTAATAGTTATACAATTATCAAACAATATGAAATAATAAAAATAATAAATAACTACACGAAATATTAATTACAGAAAGGTTAATATGCACATATTACCTTTAAATAATTCTACAATATCTCTACGAACTTACCGAACAACCGTAAAAGTTGTGCTCATGGTAGAAGCACTGGCTAGGTATATAAAAATATATAAACAAAAGGATAGGCCGCCCATTTATGGGAAGCATCATAAATTGCGTATCTGCTCGAACTTGGACTAAATTTATATAAAAAATTCTCATTAATATATTCGGAAAAAAGTGACACTTTTGATTAGATATGAATGTTTATTTAATTAGCAAAGATAGTATCTTTGAATTTTGTCCAAGCGAATTTCTATTTTTTTATTTAAGTTAAACATTTGTTGTAATATTTCTTTAATTTAGGTGTTGGTTAACAATAAATGGTTTAATTCACATATGACACTGTTTAATATAAATATAAAATTAAATCGTCATCCCAGAAATTTTCGAGGCGTCTTACAATTTTGTCCACCAGTGCTTATATGCGTTATTATAGATTTCAATTTTATAGATCAATTATGTCGAAAACAGGTGATTATCGCAATATATACTTATAATTCTCATCGCCTTAAAAGCGCTGTTGTCTTACTCTAGTATTTTAAACTATAATAGTAATGTCACATGTGACATTGAAATGGTCGGGGAACCAGATAGTTCCCGGATGATTCTATATAACAATGGATAGCCTATGTTTTGTCGATAGCAGAAATCACAGTGTCGGACATGCTGCACGTTAACGTCGAATCCTAAACATTACTCCGTTGCATGATGAACGCGTATTATGCATCACGTAGTGACCTAATAGATTGAATTCGTGGTTAAAGATTGACAAGCATTTGTTTCATATACATACATTATAATGGTAAAAACGTTATCTGTTAGCGTGCCAATACTTGTGGACGATAGTGTGTACGCAGTTCACAGGGCCCACAA
Organism: Eucera pruinosa; assembly: GCA_028830335.1. NCBI lineage: Eukaryota > Metazoa > Arthropoda > Insecta > Hymenoptera > Apidae > Eucera > Eucera pruinosa. The sequence continues at coordinate 2,083,897 of JAMYCR010000015.1, read as the reverse complement.
AGTAATCTGATCATGGATGCTGTCGTGCAACGCTGACGCGGCTTCCGCTTCGCGTTTCGACGATTACATTCTGCCTAGTGGCACTTGACCTCGCTGAGAATGCTTGGAATTCGGAAACCACTCGGGGAACTTGTCCCTTAAGGCTGGATATATAAATTTCTATCCCCTTGAAGTCGACGAGAAGCTTTCATTTCGAATGAAACAGTATTTGGTAGAAAAAGAAGCTTGTGAGGTTTACGCATTCGTGAAAATAAATAGAAAACTTATTATAAATGGAGACTATATTATAATTTAGTGGAAAATAATTAATATATAAAGAAATTTAAGAAAAATCAATTTTACTTTAGTAAAAATACAATATGAATAAGAATAAGAGTTGATAATCTATTGTATAACTACAGTGAAACGTCAATTATGCGAATTAATTGGGGGACAAATCTGCTCCAATAATCGGACAGAAAGAATGAAATTCTTGATTATGTCATAAATCGACTAGAAATTAAGCAATCGTCAAATGCGGATGGATTTTACGAAAAATAATACATACCTAGTAAGAGATGTACGATATGAAAAATAAATTAAACTTCTTTAGATAATGCCAAGTTGCAAATCCTTCATAACATAAACATTTGTACAGCATTTATTTCCAGTTAATGTTTCACCCACTGCAATGCAATACACAATGCATTTTCAGCTTCGCTATGCATTTGAATACTACATATTTTTCCTATGTATCGCCCAACATACAAATGCAATCTTTCAAACCAAGTGCTTTATAAAATTTTAAACTTTTCATATATAGTTATTAAAAGCAATTAACAAACGCCGTAATATATTTTTTCGACAATGTCTCTTGAGGATCAGATAGGATACGAGTCCCAAATTATAAACATCGTCAGATACGTATTATACGTATTTAACGTATACGTGAATCTTTCTATATTCATATAATCGATCATTTGGATAACTGATAATCGACGATTAGATAATTGACGTTCCCTTGCATTATTATTACGTGCAATAATATTTATACATAAATTGTTTTCATACATTAAAAGACTCTAGAATATAGAACATGTTCCCAATATTAAATTGCACTATGAAAAATGGAGCATTCTTACAAATTCGCTAAACATTTAACATATACGCTATTAAAAAAAATTTAATTCAAAGAAGAAAGACCCCTCACAGAAAGAGCTGTGAATGAAATAAACAGACCGCATTAGTACGGTAGACATTTTAAATTTAGCATGCCAGACGTGAATCCCAGAGCAGATCCCTTACAGCCCGTGTTTTTTCTTGTGGCTGCTCAACCACTGACCTCTTCCCCTTCGCACAAGAGGGACGAAACTTATCAAAAATTCGCCGTATCACCCTAGCCAGCATTCAACTGGAGATCTTAGAAAATAAATGGAAGCTATCATGGGATCGCACGTTCGATCGTCGCTGGGATCTCATGGGGATAGAATTCCTTGTGAGTTCAATTTTTCCGGGCTTATAATAGCCAGCATCGCTCACGATTTTCAAGAATCCCATTGGAAGAAAAGAAAATCGTCTTGAACACGCGATATGTAGGTTTGAATTTAGTAACAAAAGAACCACGTGAAGTATTGTATGAAATAGAGAGATTTCAATAAAAAGGTTATAGATCGTAGAGAAATGAGAAATATTTGGATCGCGTTATGCGATGAGGAACCAGTTCACTTATTGTTAGAACTGAAAGCTAACAAAAATGATTTTAATGTTCAGTGGTGATAGCTTATTTACCAGTATGTTACAATTATGTTAGAAACAAAAATGTTACAACAATAATCTTTGCACGCTATTCTATCCATTGATGGATCTACGGATGAGAAATTGTAAAAAGTGATTTATTTTGCAATACAAATTGCGTTAATTTCAATGAAACTTTGAGCATATCCTAAATCTGAATTACATTCTGCTTATCACGTGTAGCCTCGTAGATTCGATCTTTTATACAAAATAAGGAATGGGACATTTCTTATTTTTTATATTTAATATGCATTATAACAGAAATCAGCAGCTGGATTAGTTGCTTTTCCATTACAGTAACGAAATTCTTGTGGATTGATATATAAATTAGTTCTGTATATTTATTTTTAAAATCCAGTTGATTCATCGATCATCTTTTTTAACCCTTTTAGGGATTTTTTTGTCCTTAATTATTTTTCATTAATTCTTGCTCAATTATTGTAAAATGAACAAAATATAACTAGATTATATTTATCCATTGGTCATGTTTTCTTACACAAAAAGATTAGTCTTAGAAACAATAAAAATAATGGGGAAAAAGTAATTTAAAATAAAGCAGATTACTTCAATTATTAAAATTATGCTCAATTTTTGTAAATAAGTATTGAATTTTCTAATGAAGTAGTAGCCAATTAATTTCTAATATAATAAATATTTTAATTCGACATATTTTACAGACATATAATAATTTGTTTAATAGTGGCTGTAAAATCATAATATTATAATCATAATTGCATTAATCATATCCAGCTTTACATTCATCCTTTTTCTTCAAATTAAACTTTATATTTTTCTTCGAAAGATACAGAAGTAGAATTCAGTGAAAGTAGAAGTTGATGGAAGTAGATTTAGTCTGAGAAAAATCTTTTCGAAAGTTTATACAGAATATTGTTTGCAGCTGAGCATCGTTTTAATTACACTTTTCAACTTTTATAAAACTTGGGTACAAGGTTATCCTTTCTTTTAATTAGTAATTGGTAATTAATAATTAACTTTGGTAATGCAACAGTAAATTTGTAAAACTAAAAAATAATTACATGTACTCCTTAAATTAAAGTTTTTGAACGTTATTATTCAAATAAATATTTTGATTATTATTAATTCATGATTTTGTGATATTTAAATTATGGAAATATTATATCTCCTTTGTTACAAAGTATCATACATAAAATCTATTTTTCACTTGTCAGGAATGCTAAAATTCTAATGTAAAATATAATAAGTCAATTTTTATTGTCAAACACGGTAATGAGACTTTTACAAAAACTGTTCATGGATCAATGTAGAACACTATAGAACAGCATCAAAATCTTTAAAATTACTTCTATGAAAAACACATAAAACGCTTTACCGTTTTTATGAACTGATTACTTGTTAATTGCATTTATTTTTTCATATGTTGAAATGTAGGAAATGAAAATTGTTTACATTTATTTCAGCATTTTATAAGAAATAACTGAATAAGCTTTTTAAGGAGTAAAGGCTATTTATTTTGTATATAGTAAAGCGACATGTAGAACACCCAGTATTATTTCTGAATTATAATTCAAAACGCTGTTATCGTTTTACAGTTAAGAAATATAAATTAAATAGTTTCTGCCATGATTTACATGTTTTCATAAATCCATAATTTCTGTGCTTCAAAATTCTCTAGTATTAGTACACTTATTCCTTTGACCAATCAGCTAGAAATTAGGTTATGAGATATAAACGATGCTTTTTCCAGTATCCACGATTTCCGTGTTTCTGTAAATTTTCATCGTTGCAAAGTTGCGACTTGTAATTGTACTTACTCTTTAAACCAATCAGTATAACAAGATTTTATCGCAAAATTTCACTCGTGGTTAATTAGTTCCCGTGTACTCCATTTCTCTACTCGATAATAAACTTGATTCAACATGGCCGTCTCTGTGGTAAACTGTTTCGCGGTCGGCTGCGAATCGCGTGGAAAATTTCACGAGAAGGCCGTCAAAGCGACACATGTTCCAGCCAATTCGATACACCGATTAGAACGCAAATTCATTTCCGCGTCGCGTTATCGAAAACCGATATTTCCGTCTCTTTATGCGAGCGTAGTGGATTCTTTGCCGATGCGATCGACTCTAAGCCAGTACGCCGCCCCTTACTCAGTCACGCGAAATTTATAGACGTTATCTGATTCCATGAAATACCTTACTTCGATCTTCGTAACGAAAGAGAAAAAAACTATGAAAAAAGGGGAACAAGTATCTCCGAGACACGTTATTTCACCTTGTAATGAAATAATCGATCGGAGTTCCTGGGAATGCGCGACAACTCATTATAATCAGATTTTTGTTTGATTAGAGGCGAACAAATTAAGATGAAATGCAAAAGACAAGAAATATCAAATACAAGAGGAAGAGAAATGAGTAACAAGAAACATGGCGAAAGGAGGAATTGGAAAAAATATTAGTCTTTCATTTTTTCCAGTGTACTCTTGTTTCTTCCTTTTTCTCCTTCTTTTCAATTTCCCGCTTCACTTTTTTTATCATTTTCTCTATTTTCACTTCTACTTTCTTTTTTCTGTTATAATCTTTGCCTCTTTTTTCGCTGTCTTATTACCTTCGCTTCTTTCTCTTTTTTCTTTACTTCTTCATTCTTACTTCCTTTTCATTCTTGAAAGTTTTCAAGGAGGAACCTATAGTTATCCGCCATTAATCATAATTATCATGAGACGATAATCGTAAATAAAAGCGAACGCCCTTTTCTCGCGTGCAACCGATTCGCTGCGAATTGAAGGCATTTGCAACCTGTACGTACCGTCAACCTGTATTTGATTTGCGTGCGTTTCACGTATAATGACTCGCTATCACAGAATACTGTTATGAATACATTATGAGTGTTATACAAAACTTCCCAAAATTTCATTAGCATTGTAGTGAGATACGACTACCGTATTTGTGTTAATACTATTAGAAATAATTTGATTGGACATTAATGAGGAATAAAAGAAAAACAATTACAAAATTATAATATAATTCTGAAAACAGTATTGAAAAATGATCGTTGAAATATATATAGAATTGAATGAAAAGATGATGGAAATATATATAGAGTTCCATACTATTAAATACAGTTAAAGATGGCGATGCTTGTTAATAAAATAACAATTCATTGTTGAAATTGTTTTGTGAGTTTTACGAAGATTATGTTTGCAATAAATTTTTTTAATTTTTATGTACAATTTCAGATCTATTTCAAACTTTATCAATGCAAATACTAATACTCGTAATAGTTGTTTTCCGTTACAATATTCATGACATTCCTAGAAGTTTTGTATAATGCACGTTTTATTCATAAAAATTCTCAATGGTAGGTGTTAAAATTTTTATGAATCATTGAACATAGGCACTTACTTTATTTTTTATTGTGCTGACATTAGTTAAGGAAAAACATTAATGCAGAACATTGTAATGTTAATAATAGAAAATATACACTCATGATAATTTATATTTTAATGAATTTTGTTTGAGGTTAAAGTAATTGAAAATCATGAAAATCATTATTATTTTAATTATTATATTTATATTACGTGATCCGTACATAAAATTTGAATTTTATTTAAAAAGAGATCGAATAAATTTATACACGTAATTATTTCCATATTATAAACTTAAGGTTTTAAAAAAAATAACATTGGGGCAAGAATGTTTCCTACTCTCTATTTATCCTTCGATAATATTTATTCAAATTATTTAGAAGGTATTTCAGTTTCACTGAGATAATAAATGAGTAAAATAAATATATTCAAACAACAGCTACCCAAAACTACAAAACTTCAATATAAAGACACACAACGGACATCTTTCTCCCAAGAATTTTTTCCTCTTTTCAATTTATCGCAGCGAAAATAATTTTGTGCTAGTTATATGGAGCTGACAAAACAAATATTCCTCATTAGTCTCACTTTAACCGTAAACCCGGCGGACAGGTTAATGCCATGTGATTTCATCCGAAAGATCAAAGAGTTCGAGTAAAGTACAAAGAACCGACAAATTCAGCGAAAATTCATTACTGTCGCGACCATAATTTTGCACAGAAATATTGATGTTCTGGTTCTCATCGGAAATCCTGACCTTTGTCAAGCAAAAGTGCTCTTAGGTGTTCGTCGATAGGTGTATCGGCAAAAAATCAAGATGAAATCACCTTTTTCCGTTTCACGATGAGATTTCCTCTTTTGCAGGAAATCTCTGCGTCTCGCGCGCCATTCAACATCGTCTGCGATCTTAATGGCCTTCAAAGGTCTGAGATTTTATTAGTCATGGGTGGCAACACAGTGCTGATTACTTTTATTCCTGTCCTTTTAGGCTATCATGTTTTATACTGTTCTATAGTGAATTTCGGCTTATGTATTGTAATAATGAATTCATTGATAAATCGTAATGAGTAGAACATTTTTAAGAAACAAGCGAGTGTCATGTGTATATTTGTATAGAAGTTGTGTCTTTGCATGCGTACGAAATGAGCTACACCATATGATGCTGTTTTAAAATAGTTCCCCATTACTTCAAGAAAAATTACTCAAATTCAAGTAACACTCGACTAATGTGACGTACAATTATTTTAGGAGAAAAAGTTGGGATGTTTTTTTTCAAGGGAAACATTTCTTTGTAAGATCGAAACATGGTTTGTACAAAACAATTCAATATTCTTTAGGAAGTTGTAAATTACGAAATCTTTTCTCACAATAGTATGAGCAAAAATTTTAAGTTAAGTTAAAAAAGTTAAGTTACTTTAAAGTTTAACATCTGCTCCGTATTTTTCTCTTACTAACAAAAAATTCTTTTAATAAAGTATCAGATTTCTATTTTCATTATTACGTGTTATTACTCCAGATTCATTTTTTACAAGGCTATACTATCCAATATTTACACACGTTATGAGAATTTTTAAATGGTAAAATCTTCCATACAATTTTAATTTTTTTGTGTAATATTTTCCTGTGCGCAATCCAATTAACGGTATATTTTATTATTCTTGTGAAATAATGCCGAGAATATTTTCATTATTTTGCAATCTTGAAAAATTTCCTCTGTACTGGTTTCGCTTCAAATTGCATTTTATTACTCTCATATTTCATAAGTGCTTATGGTAATTGGAAATTCTATGATTGTTTACTATCTATGATAATGCTTATGCGCTGTACAGAGTTCCACAACACACATGTGTTTTTTAAATTCCTCTCCGCTTTATACCTGGTTTTCTGTGAAATATAACTTACATCAAACCAAAAATTATATTACGTTAGATTTTATGTAATCCATGTATGATAAACAAAATTAACAAAAATAGTTCACATTCAAACTTTAAAAAGAAAAGGTAATTGATTGTTGAAAATGTCCTTTGTATTCAATATTAAGTAATAAATGTTTAAATTGAAAGTAGAATACGAAGTTAAATTTAAAAACTTAAGACAAATATAGTGTATCTAGCAATTAGTAGGAAAGTATTAGTAAAAAGTAATATTAGTAGTAACAGTAATAGTAGGTACTATGTATTAATAACAAAAGTAGAAAATCACTAATCCGCTTTTAAGAATTCAATTTTGTATCATATCTAAGACTACCGTAACTAAAAATACCTCTTACATTATTATTGCGCTGTTAATTAACCATTTCATTGCTTCTTCATGCTTCTCACCGTCAAAAATAAAGAAACTTAAAAATCAATTTATTATACCTATTTAATTGTAAGTACAACATTTCATAATTTTATTTTTAATAATCTATTCATCTTTCATCTAAAATTCATTTAAAAATTCGTATTTAGTAATTATCGTGCAAACTATACTCTCAATTATCATAAAATTCTATCTCATATCCTCGGACAATGGTGCAGAAAATCCCATAAAAATATGTCTCATATTGTCCCCTTTCTATCAGACCACAGAAATATCCACTTCCTACTACAACTTCCTGGAAGGATCATTTTACCATCACGTTCAGCCGATATAACCTTATGTACCGAGTTCTCAAACGGCGAAGAACCCCGTGGACAAGTTTTCTCTCTCAACAGGTGGTAGACGATTAAGGAAAAGCAGAGACAGCAACAGGATTCCCCGGAGATTTAGACACTGGCAACAATCGCTCGTTGATACTACACGACGATACATCAACCGGATAGCTTTGATCACACCTGACAAAATGGTTGGATCTAAAGATTACAGGATCTTAGTTTGTAGCATGTTCATTCTTTCAAGAGTCGAAAAAAGAACATTTCCTTCGTTTTATTAAATAAAAAGTGAAATGCTGCTAATAGAATTGAGGAGATTAGTAAATTTGTCAACTATGCAAAGAAAATCAATACAATCTTTTGAAAATACAAACTAAAGTTTAACAGTTTCTATATTTACACTACCGCTCGTAAGTATCTATTCGAATACAGTGAAATCCGGTTATTATAGTAATCAGTCGGCTACTATTGTCATAATAAGTCGGCCCCAAAACACTCTACATAAAATTAGTTAAAAATAATCCGCCTATTGTGATCAATCTTCGGCTTTTATTAGTATTACACTTGAGGATCAGCGATGAGAATTCTTAGCAAATTCATGGTAAATGAATTACTACTACTATGAATTACTACCTTTTATCTTTTATATGAGTGCATGATAAGATTTATTAGAAAATACGTAAATACAATAAAGGAGAAGCTAAGGGGACAAGCTTATGACAGTTTCCATGTTCTTAACAAAGATAGTATACCAATTAAACTATGTTATAATAAATATTATAGCTAGATTGTAGATGTTTATGCAAACTTGTAAGTGCATAAAGATTCGCAGTCTAGTCATAACTGTTAAAAGTAAAAATATAAAATAAGTTCAATTCAGAACATGTTTTATTTTCCGCATAATGTTAACAGTGGGTTACTTTTATAAAAATTGCAAGTCCTAAAGTAATCATAGTAAGCGTATTCCACTGTACTTTGATTCATTTATATTAACATTACATAAGTATAAATGAAACGTGTATTTATTTTAATGATAAACTAGTAATTAAATGTACCGTCAACCTTTTTATAACACGGTACTTTGAAAACACGGTTTCGATATAACACGCTGCAAGAATTGTAACGGCTCCCTTTAACACGACATTCTTACAAAACGGTTTCCATATAACACGACTTTATTAATTGGGCAACCTTCACATAGCACGAATGTTATCACCATAGTTGTTTTGCATATGCATTCCGAGAATACGGTCTTGATATAATGCGGAACAAATTCACTGTAGCTTGCATCTATTCTACTTTTCGCTTAACACGGTTTCGATACAATACGACATTGCGAAAATATGGTATTGATACAACATGGTTGATTTCCATTAGTTCAAGGTTTCGTTTAACACGACATCGACATAACACAGAACGAATTAACTGTGTTATAGAATTATAGGAGGATTCACTACACATAGTAGTGCTTATCACCTTCTTGTGATATTAGCAGACTAGCATAATTCTAAATTGTTTATTGAAGACTTGCCAATAATGTATTCAAGCTAAATACGTGATTGATCGATGTACCTTCTGGAATTAGATAACAGTACTGGAATTAATTGTAGTAGCTTTTCTAGCATTTGAGAATGACGTATGTATTTGATTTAAAACTTTGAAATAACAAACTTGAGAGTAAATAACTTTTCATGTAAAACAACGGTTCCATGAGTTCTAATATCTATCGACGTTAATTTTATCTTATTTAGCTTTTAAAAACTAATTTTATGGTATCATAATGTTCTATTGCAGATTGCTATTATAATAATAATTATAATAATAATAATAATAATAATAATACAGGAAAATGTCATTGCAAGTTCTTCTATGTGTAATTTTGTAGATACATTACAGGTTATTAAAAACAAGTAAGTATTCGAATTGTTTGAACTTCTGACAGTGTGTATAGAATTTATTAACAACTTTAACATGTGCATGAGATAAACCACGGGTTATTTGCTATAATTAATTTCAGTGTGTAGCGTTACGTAAAAATCCGGTATTTCGAAGAACGGCCTTCAAAATCATTTTTTAAAAGTTGTGTTAATTTTCACTGAAAATAAAATAGTCGTTCTTTTTGGCGTCATTTTATTCTATATTAAAGATGAAGTTTATGAAATGTCCATTGTACAGGCGTTTTATCAATATCATGGTTTTACAAACAGCAAAACGTTTCATCTTTAAACATCTCGAAACATGATTTTGGCAAATAGGCCTTTCATCCAAAGAGCTCTTCACTTCAAGGCGTAAGGTTATCTCAAACCGTTTTTCTGGAAATCGATTCAATGAATTTTACATTTAAAGAAATATATTTCCTTCAAGTTTCATTCCTATATCGTAACAATTGAAAAAAAGAAAGCATTTTAAAGTAAAATTTGGCCGCCTCGATTACCATCTCAACATGATGACGCTTTATTCTCGCTAGGGTAGATGTCCCAATTACTGTCAGTGTTCCTATAACTGACACTTTAATTATTTTATTTCATAACAAAGTAATGTATGAAGAATCATAAGTAAATAAATTTTGATGCTAAATGAGGACTTTGGTTTACGTAACAACACATAAACATTGTATATTCATTTACACTTAACATTTGAAAATGAAATATTAGGAGGTAAATGTGCTGTTGAACAACTTGACCAATGAAATTATGAAGTATGTGTCGTGTCATAATTCAGTAAAGGCGATACGTTTACTATACATCTTATAACTGTTACACAAAGTGACGTGTTAATATATGTAAAACGTGTTTCTATTTAAATGAGAACTTTTCAAGTGACAGTAATAGAGACATTGGACTTTGTTGTACATTTTCAATGAATTAGTAATTAATATATTATATTCGACATATAAAAAGATGTTCATAAATAAGAGAGACGTTGAATAATATTATGTTACAAACTGGAACAATTTCTAGGTTAAATACGTTCTAAAATAGTCAAACAATTTTACGCGATAAGCTTAAAGTGGCAGTAATTGGTGCATCTATCCTATATTTTCACCACGCTGTACTATCTTTACACGATTCTTACTCATATTTTCAATTTGAAGTTCTCTATCAAGATTTACACTCGTAATGAATTGCCAAAGGAAAAATACAATTTATTTATATTAAAAATAAAGGAATGAAATGTTCTGGAATCAGATTATGAACGTAAATGTAACTTGAAATCAAATAAATACTGAATTATTTATTAATAGTGAGTTACTACATCCTTATTTCTCTACTTAGAATGTAGTTTTTTAATATTAAGAGCGGATGAAATGAGTTATTCCGTAGAGAAAAGTGTTTCCACCTGAAAAGGGCAAGAAACACAGTTTTAATTCTAATTAATATTTCGGAGTTATAGTGCTTGTATATGTTTTTTTCATTATGAAATTAAAACATAGGATGCGTACTCTCCTATTAAGAGCAATAGCAAAAACCGGGGTTATTAACGTGTAAATATTATTTCTTTTAATTCTTTAAACGCCCTTTTAAAGAATGCTAAAATCGAAGCTTTTCACATTGAAAGTAAAGGACACGGTTACACAGCAAAAAACTTAATCAGTTAAAAAGTACTATCTCAAGGTGTCGCAGCTATGGTGAAAGAACGTTTTAAGAAGCTTCAGTCATGAGATAAACGTAAATTAATTCTAATTCTACAAAGTCCATTAATACCATTAAAGCAGAATGTAAAATAAATATTTTATACGGTACCTTTTATTGAACTATTATATACTGTCTAAATAGTAATTAATGTATTTCATCTTTTGTAACGAAAACAAACTTTCTTCAGATGATTATTGAAATGATTGAAGAGAGAAAAATTTGTTTACATACGAAGCATTAGCAGAAGGTCTGTGATGATTTGAGTTTGGTGTTCAATTCACAGAAAATCGTGTTTTCTTTTCTTTCGATATAATACGAGGGATTAATTACATAAATAATACTCTGAAATAATTAACGTTTGGGTTCACATCAGTGCCTAAAGCTGTCAGTAATTTGCATTAAATAATATGCAACTTTTTAAACTGACTTGCACGTTCTCCTGATTTGTATTGGATCCAATTTTTCCTAATAATCACTATAATATAAGGAGTCGAAAGCAACAATAGTCCAAACGTGGGACAATATTGGTGAAAGCATATTAAAACGCCTAATCAGAATTATGAAAAGTTTAATTTTTCAAATCATCTGAAGGAATACTAATCCTATAAATTAATAAATACTAATTCATTTGACGTTGTTACATCCACGAAACATTATTAAAAATAGCATTTTTGTAATCTTTATCGTTCTCGTGAAATTATCATAACTGTTGTTTGCAAATTTACTTATCTGACATCAGTATATCCTACAAAGTAATAATTCGTTAAAATTTCTAGAGATTTGACATATCGTAAACTTGGACAAACCCGACTATCTGGATATAATCGGGATGTTCTATTATTTTTAATAATATTTAGTATAAAGCTACATTGCCTCGTGTTTTTGCACTCTTTGATTTAATTTTCGATAATAAAAAGATTTCAACACTCTTAACGTTATTCAAGTAAGTATCTTTTTATATGAATTATGTTAATCGTTGTATACTAAAGTGTAATTGACTGAAAGTCCTTTCTATCGAAATTGAGGAATTTGTTGAGTTTTGCTGTTATAAGTGTTAGAGCTTATATTTGGCGTAACACCCAGTTTTAATAACGCTACTAAATAAAACCGTAGAAACGAGTCATATCTTGAAATGTTATGTTCTTGTATTTGCCATTTTACAATACTTAAAATAAAATGAACGTGTACTACTCTGTGATAAAGAGTTTATTCCTATGAGTTTCAATCGCAACATTATTGTTATATTAGTAATATTAAAGGTATGAAATTTCATCTTTAACGTTCTGATTTTGCCTCGGCTTTCGCTACTATTGAAAAATTCTTTATTTCGTGTTAATGAAGATATTTGCATCGATGAATCCTTTTTACATAGATTCAAAGAATATTGCAATTTAATATTTACATGGAACATACATTTTTTCCAGGTATGAAATAAAAAAGTGGTTCGCTTTCACAGAGGGAAAATTGAAACTCTACTAATTAAATTCTTTATGACTTTAAATACTGTTGAAAGAAAAAATGTGATATAATGCAAACCACTTCTGTTTCAATTTCTGGACCTTTCCGTAGACTGTGTTGAACATTTATTAAAAATATGCTGCGGTTACATTAATTGCCACAATTATGCTGTAAAATTATTTGTTTGCAAGTGTTGTAAACGTCCAAATTATATTTTAAAATTGGATGCTGAGAATGCAATAAATGAATTCCTAGTAATATATTGAATATTAATTTCTATAACTCATTAACGTAAGCTAAATTGATTTTTTCTCGTTTGATAAGTGTTAAATTAATAATAATTAGAGTTTAAGCCGTTGACATACATTTATGTAACTTCATCATTGAAATGTTTCTATATTCATGGCGATTTTATTATACATAATGCAGAAGCATATAGTTCTAGTGAAAAATCAGGTTGAAGATTTCGGAAAATTATTAGTTGTAACATCATTCAACAATAATTATTTACACGCAATTTATATAATATTTAATATAAATACATATTTTTAAACGACATAAAGAATATTTTAAAGTTACATTTACTTTCATAAAAAAGATATTGAAGAGAGATACACATACACATATGTGTGGTCCCCTAATTGTATATGACTCACATTATTCTGATCATTATTATTTTTTCACTATTAATTTGGTAATGTCTCTAAAACACCATTTTAATGTTTACTTATAAAATTATATAAATGATAGTATAAACTATTCGTTTCATTAATGCATTTCACTATTTTATTTTAGGATCAATATATGTGTAATATATTTTAGTATTATATAATTTATGTTAAGTAGTATATTATAATGTAACGTGGTCACTAATAACAATAAAGCGAATATAAATATACCTATAACTCTTGCTGTTGAAGCTTTCGGTTGTAATCGTAGACTTTTTGGAAGACATATTCAAACGTTTTGAAAGTATTACAGCTAGTTTCGTCGAAAAGTCAAATGAGCCTCTCAAAAGCAAGACTGATCACCTCTATATTTTTATAAACATCTGGATACTATTACCCAGATACATAATTCAAGTTGAATTTCTCAAAAATTAAGTTAATTAATTCAACTACTCTACGACTTTAATGACATTGATACTGGTGCGAACTTGTTGACAAGCTACTATTAAATTCTAATCCGCTCATCTTAGGAATCTTTTACCAATCAAAAGTTTTTCTAAGTGTCAGCTGAACAATTAGAAAATTTGATGACGGCAACTCTAGCTTGGATTTACGTGGACTGATCCCTGATTTTTGAATGAACTAGTTACGATTTTTGAACGTTATTAAAGTAATAAGGTAATGTACTTACATCTTAATTAGTTTGATAAGTACAGAGCTCAATTTATGGTACATATAGCACCAGTGATACATTGAATATTCTCAGAATTAAAGAGGATAAAAGATTTAAGGTGGATTTAAGGAGAGGAAAGGGAAAATGGTAAGTAAATATCTTGAATTTTACATAGACTACTTTCTAGTAAAAAATATTTCCATGTATACAAATAAACACCACTTACAAAGTGGTACGTTGCGTGATTACATATCGGTTGAGTGAAACGCGGTAAAAGAAGTTGAGAATTGCTGGTATAGAGTAATCACCAAACAATTAAAGGCGTGTTTAGTGAGTGTGCTAGGGAAATGGAAGTGAAAAATATACTGTATTATCGGTGAATGAAATTTTAATAATAAATAAAGTGGTGCTGCAGTTCCTTTATTTTTTATTTTTCTTATAGCAAACAGTTATACTCGCGGTGAAAATTACGCTCTAATTACAACAAGACACACTATACTTTTCAATAAACTTGAATTTCATTCCTAAGTGTAGTCGCAGTTTATAAGATTAAGGATTGCCATTTACAAATTACGTATAATATATTCAAGTTTTGCATTTTGCATAATGTAAAATAGTAAATAGCTAGCAATGTAGTCAATAATTTTTTAAAAATTCCTAATTTAAGGGGTTCATAGATAAATAAATTGCATCACAATAAATTCGCCTTTCCCACTTGAAGAATTTCACAATAATTGATCATCATGAGTTGAACAAATATACATTATTTCTTACATACCATATTATTTCAAATGAAATCGGTATTTAGTTGTGAGGCAGCAAAAATATAATAACCTAGGGAGGCAAAAAGTTAAATCCGCCTTTGACAATGACTAAGAAAATCTGTGATGTACATATGTATTTAGATCGGACAGTGCCAAATTGGTTTACAGAGTTTCGTTTGGGAGGGAGAGCGGACTTGTGAGAGTCAAAGATAAACCGATTTCGTAAATGATGAGCAAGTGCGATACCAATTTTTATATAAGGAATCGTTAATTTTTATGCACAAATGATTGGCAAATTGTCAGATAAGTGGGGAGAGCTGGTCAAGAACAAGGAGGAATGTATCGTAAACTAATGAAACTTTAAAATGCGTTAAGCAGTAGCAAAACCGTAATTGAAAGAGAACGAGAATTATTTATAACTCAATGTAATAATACGCCGACTATAGAAGATCAAAGTTGGTAATAGTAAAAATAACAGAATGAAAATTGTGATATTGAGTTTGTCCGACTAACTGAAAGATAAAGGGAAGCTGTTTCTATTTCTCATAATCAGGCAAGAATGATAAGCGCAAGAAGTTTAATCAATAAATACGGAAGCGGAGAAGACGGAACAGTTAGAAACTGCGAACAAGCCCCGGAGACGTGATTATACACGCGCTGAGACGTGTCGTTGCTACGCGCGATAAGCCTGGATGAATAAACACCTGATCCTAATTATAATGAGCTTGAAATTTCGGCGAATGATAACCTTTGTCGCAACTACAGTTAGTCAGAAATTCAGAGATCAGATGAGGCCCGAAAGCTGGGTAGACAGAAATGCTGACGAAGCTCGTTAATGAATGAAACTGTAATGGAGTCACAAGACAGCATAACGTTATAGCCGCTGCATCATTATCCTTGAACATTTCTTTTTAGGCTGATTTTAATTGTCGTGAAATGGATTTATCGAGATTTACTTTCAACGGATGCAAATGCGATAGCGATATTAAGTCTTCCCGCAAATAATACGTCAACATTACACTCGTACAATATTTTTTAAATCTTTACAGATTAGAGGCCGAGCATTAACGTAACAGTACAAATTCAATTTAGGAAAAGCATTTGATTGTAGTAGGATGATGCGACTATATCTGAAAAACTAACTATGGAAATATAAACGTAGTCATTTGAAAACTTCAATAAAATATTGACGAAGTTGATAAGAAGGAGAAAGATATACATACATTGTATACCATTGTCCTTCTCGACAACTGCGTTTGCCGGGACGAGTCTGAACCGATAATATAAATCGAACCTAATAAAAAAGAAGGATAGAAAGCGGCGGGTACGTTAGCGGGCTCGTGGTTGTCGTCGGTGGAACCGACTCTGGGGTTTTTCCAAGAGTCTGTTCGCGAGTCCGTATAACAACCACAGAGTCCGCATAGTAGCCGGGGACCCATGTAGTAACCTCCGGGGTAGGAAAAACTGTTTGGAGAAGGCAGTCTTGAAGAAACCGCGACACCGGAAAGATTGGCAAAAGAAAACGCTCCCATTACGATTTGTAACCGTTCTCCCAAAACATCGTTAATGTACATATATATCGTATTCAATACATACATATATTTATTAACAACATTTTGAAGTGTCATCACGCCTAATTTCTGCTCGTACCCTCCTACAGATCTAGCGATTGATATATTATCACAGGTTCAATTTGATTTAAAAGTACCATTATCGTGCTATTAGGATATACACTTTGATACAAATTTCGACATGAACTTATAGGATGACCTAACATTTTGCTTGAAATTTGAAAGAGGGATTCAAAATATTTTTAATAGCAAGAAAAATGGGTAAATGAGTATTGGGTAATTAAACAAGCATTAAAAATACAGGAACGTGGGATCCTATATCTGTTTTTATTTGGTTTGGCGTAATAATTGCTTATACAACTTCTTAGTTCAATGATAAAACCGTATTTCAAGTACTACACAAACTTTAATTTCATCTAATTTCACTTATTTAATGGCTATGTACCCTTCAGTACAGTAAATATAATGCTGAAAAGTTATTATAAGCAAAATACTTATTAATTAAAATACATAAAAAAAATATGTAAAAAAACAAATAAGAAAACAATAGAAGAGAGATACTCATGAAAAGAATGCAAAACAAAGAAAGAAGAAGAGGTTAGGAAGCATACAAGATCAATGTTAGGTCACATATCACGGTTTCTGCACGATTTTTAAATAAGGTTAGAAAACAGTAAAGAAAAATCCAATAAGCATGAAAGGGAGTTGACTAGCTTACACAGTCCATTGCATTTCTTAGCAGTGATATTAATCTTATAATGATGCGTATAAAATGGTTGCAAACTTCTAAGATTATTAGAAGAAATATCAAGCCTCAACAGTTGAAGAATACCAGACCTGTCGATTTGATTGTTTATAATTTTGAATACTACATAAGATAACACTAGATCAGACACTAGCCTATATTATTCCAGAATGTCAAGTCCAAAAGAAGTTATGAGAGGTTCATAATTATGTCATGTTATAGGAAGAGGCTTACCAGTTTTGTAGGAAATAAAACGGAGAAACATGTGCTGGATCTTATCAAGGGAGTAGATATGGGATTGATAATATGGGCTCGAGATAGATGAGCAATATTCAAGATGGAAAGCTGAAAGGAGAGAATGGAGAATTAGGAGAGTTCTGCCATTCATGAAGTATGATGACATCCTCATGATAAAGCCAAGAGCCTTGAGGGCCGAAAGGATCGTGTGTCTATATTAGAGATCCCGATCTCACGTGTATCTAACCCTTTGCGAACGAAACAAAATAATATTTAACAAATTTTTGTGCATTTATTAACCCTTTTGGGATAGGACTTACTGAATTCTTGTCCAATTATTAACTGCAGTGTGAATTAATGATATTGGTTTGAATTTACGCTTCAAAAGTTGGTGTGTGTCTAAGACATAAAAAAAATGAGGCAGCTATTTGGGAAATGCGTCCGCATAGGGTTACAATGCACGTGTAATTAACAAATCAGTATTAACATCTGTGTAACTTTTACCACACGTACAACCTGACGATGGGGGTGGGGTAACAAACCTCTATTGTATATTACTGTTTCCTGTAACCTAAAAGAACAATTTTTTTCGGATTACTTGCATACTTAAAAATGTATTTTATTATTCGGGTATTTTATACCACAAGAAATAATTAAAATAAAATAATACTTAAAAATGTATTTTAATATTCGGGTATTTTATACTACAAGAACTAATCAAAATAAAATATGGGTATATGAGTTGTACACAAATGTGAAATACATAAATACACGTGTATCGAAATAGACATACATAGACGTATACATTCATTAAACGTGTACACATATACACGTGTATCTTTAATGCACGTTGAAAACCATGATATCTATTTTGTACCTAATGTTCGGTGAATAAAAGAGTGGGGGTGAACAAGATCCCGAGGTCACAAATAACGAGAACAGCATTCAAGAAACAATAATCGATTGTGTAATCGGATACCAGAGTCAATAGGTTACGACGAAAACGCATCAAATTGCATTCGCTTATATCCAAGGTCATAAGGTTAATCCTACATCAAAAGGCAGTGCTATTACGATTCAATTAGGAGGAATTATATACAAATAGGAGGTGTTAAAGGGAGATTTGATTCCTCTGACTATATTAAGGGTATCATCATAGAGTAAGAATGAACAATGCGTAACACCATTGACGAACAATAAGTACAGGATAGACTATCCATTTATAGGAAACATAAATTTCATACTGAAATTCGCATTGTGTGAAGAAGTAAAGGTTTTTTACGCCTCTTGCGATTTAGAATGGTTATTTTAAGGATATTATATTCAATCCTACCGTTAACGTTAATAAAGTTAACCCTCTATCCATGTATTAAATATAATTATACGTTTGTTCATATCATAAAATTAAATGAAATTAGGGTTATAGAAGATTAAATAACAGAAGTCCAATACATATGAAGATATACTTCTATACACGTTATTATAAATTTAGCTATTATACATCGATTACGCCGGAAACAAATAATTCGCACAGTATTTATTTACAATTCCCATCGTTTTAAAACCGCTGTTGTTATATTTTAGTAAGGGGACTAGGTAGCCCCTTGATCATTTTATATAAGCATGAATAGTCTGTTCTATGTTTCGTCAATGGTGACGCATTGAGTGTCGTTTTGGTCATCGGTAACTGACAACAGACTTCCCGTTGAAGCTGCATCAGTCACCCGTGACAGATGCAATTGCAAATGACCAATCAGTGTGAAATATGAAAACTATCTTATTTTTTTTTTTTTTTTAATTAAAATGGTATGATTTTAAAGAGAGACATGTACAAATAATTTTTCAGTAACATTAATGAATGCAATGTACCTAATAACACAATAGTTTAACGAATTGTAGTTCGAAAATCATTTTACGTTCTGTTTATATCATTTTATGCAAAATTTTCTAACTTTCGACCGTTCCGCCTCTTTTTTTACAATTTATGATTGAGTCTTCCACGTTTCAGTAAAGTTGTATAAAGAACAAACTTTAACCCGGCGTTTTCCTCCAATCAGCAACTGTTAGTAAATCTGCGACCGACACGTTAGTTATTTTTAGGCTATTGCAATATCAAAATCAACTTGGCACTTGACGTGTTAATAACGAAAGTAATGTCGTTGCTAAGTATAATGAAACGAAGGGGACTAAAGTGGGAACCCTGTGGTACTTGTGATCGACATTCGATTCTTATAAAATAAGCATTAAAATACATAACAACTTGTGATTCTAAGACAACTAGGAAACTAGGCAAAGGCTACAAGCTTTACCGTAAAGATTTCGTAATTTACGGTGTCAAAGGCTTTACTAAAATTCGTATGAACTATATCAACCTGGTGGCCATTGTCAAGTTCCTAGCAACGTAGTTAGAGAAAATAGTAACAATGGTGAGGGTCGAGTGACCGGACATAAAGCTATGTTGCTCGTTAATGATAGGTAGTTTAGTCAAAGATGAAAGCTTGCCTGCCACTAGATTGTCAAGTACTTTGGGCATAATATTGATTATGAATATTAGACAGTAATTAATAATATCGGATTTGTCGCCAGATTTGTGAACAGAAATTATAAGACTAGACTTCCACCTTGTCAGGAATGTGTCTATAGAGAGAGATAAATTAAAAATAGTCCAAAGAATTTCAGACATTACACAGAGGCATGATTTAACCCTTTAACTGTGACGTGATATTTGCACGATCATCGCTGCGGAGCATTGGTATAATAAAGAATGCAGATATAGCTCACATCCATAAAATAGTTATTTGTGAATAAATTAATCCAAAGTGTAAAATAATATAATCTTATATTGCTGTTAAAATAAAATTAGGAAATTAACAATTGTTATATTATTCAAAAACTACCCAGCGCATATATATATATATATATATATATATATATATATATATATATGCCTTTCGCCGTCAAATGATTAGATAATAATGGTAGCAGTCAATTGTTGTTCGGCCTCTTACTGTATCTAGTTTTTGTAACTTAAGAAAAATTTCGCGAACACTAATGGATAGATTAGAGAAAGGAGGTGAATTGTTATAACTGTAAGTATCAATGTTGTGAGAACGAATGTAGCTATGGTTGTACACAGATTAAAAAAGTGAGGCAAATCTTTCAGCTGTATCAGAAATGTTAGAAAGTTTACGATTAGTATAATGCAAAAGGTGGGATCTAGAGCTAGCGGAAGAGTAGTTAATCAGAAACATCCAAAAGCATTTCCGGTTATTAGGTATCGAACTTTCTATTCTAACTAGTAGCTCAAGCATTTGTTAGATAAGGTTTTGCAACCAGCCCAAAGATTTGCAAATGCCAAATAATCAGTGTAACTATTATTTTTTTTTTTAAAAATGCGGTGAGTAAGTTTCTTATTCCTGATTAATTCATTGAGGTCATTGAGATATCAAATAGGGAATATAGGTAAACGTGTGGATCGCGTTAGAACGTAGGTATTTACAACACAAGAATGACGCGAATATAACAGATTAACACCTGCATTGACATCTATGCCACAGAATGCAAGATCCCAGTTGATCGATTCTAAATAATCATTAATTGAGTAATAATCAGCAAGGTTGAAGTCTACTCTAGCGTCAAATAGACTGCGCAAGGGTGAAGAATTACTACTATTGTTGGGTCGCGTTCCGTTTCTCAATCGGTTCGGAGCTCGCGACTTAGATAGAAAAGTGGACTGTATTTTAATGTGTATTCAAAGTACGAGCAGTGGTTACAATTAACTAATGATGTATGTGATTCTGTATGACTATGTTGTATGATTTCTTTCGTGTGACTATACTAGGCGACTGTTTCTGTGTAACTCCTCTAGACGACTGTTTCTGTGTAACTGTTTTAGACGACTCACGAGACTGTCTCAGCCCCACTCTTGGAGTTTGCA
Source organism: Eucera pruinosa (assembly GCA_028830335.1). NCBI lineage: Eukaryota > Metazoa > Arthropoda > Insecta > Hymenoptera > Apidae > Eucera > Eucera pruinosa. The sequence continues at coordinate 2,062,463 of JAMYCR010000015.1, read as the reverse complement.
ATTTCCCACTGATTGGTTCCTTCCAATTTTTGGGCAGTTCCAATCAGCGGGCCTAGTTTGGAACGACACACCTTCCCTTACGCTCGCGGCGTGTTTCCCTGAGGAAGGGGTCGCGGATTTCTCCAAGGGGGGCGAAACGTTAGAATTTGACGGGGGTGGGCGACACATCTGGTCAACACCTGAGACGGTTTCCTTGACCCTTGCATAGGCCGCGGAAACCGTTGGGTGGCCGATGGTTCTCGAAGACTGCTCAGGCCGTAAAGGTTTACGACAGGGTAACAGCTATTGAGGCTAACGAAAAATATGCGAATGAAACTAAAGGCTATACAAATGCTAAAACAAAAGAGTAAAAATCCGTGAATCGTACCATCTGGCGAGAGTCGTCCAGATGGCAGAAAAACTAAATTAACGAATCCTCAAAAATAGCGGTACTTCTAAACCTTGCCATAAACCTCCTACAAAATAGGCCCGAACAACTATTATATAAATTGTGTCCTGGAAAGTCAGTGCAGGATAAAAATTATCGCATGGTCATAGTGTGTCTGTTGTAGCAAAAATTTTGGCAGAGTTTCCATTGCAGAACATGAGATTTAAAAGAGAATCTGACACGTTGCGGATAAAATTGTACTGAAACATATCGAGCAGGTTAAAATACCCCGAAGTAGTACGTACACTGATTGTAAAGGGAGGAAGTTAAGCTGATATCGACAAACCAGGTAACGTATAGAAGGTTATACCTAGTCGCCAATTATACATATTTACATTAGGGTTCGATAACCTTATCTATTTAATCGTTTCGCAATGATTCTCGTAAAGGCTGACAATTAAGTGAGGAGGTGAATAGACATTGCTGAAAATAAACTTATTGCTACTGAAAAGCACTTTCACAAAAATCTGATCCATGTGCTCCGCACAGATATTGATCGTCCTACTAGAAAAATTCGCATTGGAATTTCTGTCCAGACGGTAAATGTTGTATCGTCTGAATATTTAGACCCCAGGTTGGCAAAAATGTTATTCAATACTAGAACTACAAAGGCAGCCAAAATGACTGGTTACAAATTTATCACAAAAATTATGTAACTTTTGTAACAGTGCGTTCTTTTAGGATACTCCGTGCTTTTCTATTCAAGCTGATGACAGAGCAAACTCTAATGCTTGCAGTTTGTCCTGATTGTATACTTTCTAGTAATATACTAAAATATGGCGTGTTAGTTTATTTTAACACTTTTAACGATTGTAGTTGTGTCATGAATATATCTAGAGATATAATTCATGATGCCAGAAACAACTAACTTTTTGAGACAGGGTAACAATAAGATTTGACAGTAGAGCTTTCCAAGAACTGTCTCTGCTTTAGCTATATCGCGAGATAAAAAAATACCTTGGATGGCTTTTAACTTTATTTTAATTAAAAGATGGTTAAATCAATTAAATAGGAAATTGTTCGGCAATAAAATTTTACTTTGATACTGTTAAAAAAATTGAAAATTGATAATTCTATCTTTCTGAAGATATACCTTCATTTGATATTAAGTTATAATAATAAAATTTTACTACACTTGCTTCCCTTATTAATTTCGATGACAGTTTTTACAAACTAAGGAATACGGCATCACAAAGTTGAAACTAAAATTAAAAGACAGAAAAAACATTGTTTTTGATTTCTTGCCTATGATTCAATTAAACGAAACACGTTGTGACTTTGAACGTATTTTTCGGAAATAGAAGGTATCTCTAGAACTATTTTTTTTAAATAACTTTTCATAAGTCTTATTAAACACAGATTTCGGCTTACAATTCAATCTCAAAATTTGAAAGATAAATTCTGAAGAAACTGTATATTCTCATGAGGATTAATCCGATTCTAATTTGAATTTACTTATTATTATTTGTATCTTTATCTTGTAAATATTGCAAAAAGAACTTGACATGAATCTGTAGAAGATCCTGAGAATCATTGGAAAGTGTCAAACACGGGAGAGTACATGAAAATAGCATCAGCATAATCGATGGCTTGCCCTCATAAATATGGCTCTTCTGCGAAACAGCGTTTCCTTAACTTCTCCCGAAGTTTTGCCGCAACTAAAACTCTTCTACGCAATTTTCCAGGGATTTTATAGGCCATGCCTTATCAAGTTAAGCACCCATAATGGATGCAACAGTAAGCACTTTACAATTTAACAGATAACTTCGTGGTAACGTTTTTTTCTGCTGTAACTTGCTACGTTTTGAAAATGTTAACGAAAAATAATCGTTTCATGAAAGTTTCATAGAAAATTAATTAAATTGGTTTTCTGATGATTACTTTCCAACGTGGATGATTTAGAAGAACACATGAGCGTATTGGTAAAGCGCATTAACAACTATAATGCTCAACTATAATACATGTCAATTTAGATAAAATTTTGTGTACAGATAAATAATTCAAAGTTAATAGATAAATATTTTTTTTGTAGCTAATACTCATGTTTAAAAAATGAAATTTTCCTTTAAGAATCCCATTCTATTGTTCAAATTAATTAACTGATATACCAAATAGTCTATTTCTACTAGGCAATACCATTTTTTACGCACCACTACAAAATTTGAGAAGAATATTTTTCTATTACCCGAAAATTTATTCTTTTCGTGCGGTTCAAAAAATTCATTGTTTTCTTTTTTATGTTTAATTTTAATATTCGGTAACTGGAGTATATTTTCTATAAGTATAAGAGGAAATTGAAAATTGGTTAATACACAGTCCATAACATGCCTGCAGCTGTACACGTATGAACCTGGGCAACGTGCAGAAACTGAAATTCGGCCATTCAGCACCTTTTGATCGCAAAGTGACAGGCTAACGATGTATTATGTAATTAAGAATATACTGAATCGGTTTTCCAATGACTACACGCAGAATAACAATGAATATTGTAATAAAATTGTGAGACAGTTTTCACTAAAACATACGTGTATTTTCTGTATTTCTATTAGGTTGATGAATATGAAATGTCGTTCTTAATAGCAAAACTTTAAACGTAAGTAGACGATTCGAAACGATATGTAATACCTTCAAATAATTTGTATACCACCCTACATACTTTTTGCACCAATTAATTAGTTTCATTATTCTATATACATAAAAATCGCTAATTTTAGAATTTTTTTAAGTCTACCTTTTAATTAACTAGCCAATGAAAAATGATTAGTCTTAAATTTTATAAATCAGCATGTGTAGTTTATAACTTTAATCTTCAATAAAAAATACGGAACTATTGTAATTATTCGTTACCTTGAATATTAAAGTTTTCACATGTTTGTTATAATTACTATTAGTATTTTATTTTCTAAAAAAGGGTCATATAAACTTATATCCGAAAATAATGTATTGAAAAAATGTAAATGTTCAACAATTTTTATGATCTGTTATGGAATTTATAATAAATGTTGGAAAATTCTTCCTTTTGCAAGAATGCAGACTTCCATCGGTCGTACTAGTGATTGTCCAACTCTTTCGAATATTCCAACTGTATTAGAAATAATAGTAAACGTATTTTTAATATATTTCCAAAGCTGATCTCCCGTTTCTATCGCAAATATGAAATCGTAAAGAGAATGTGTATTGTATGACTGAATGTCTTATAGAGGTTGAAACGACTGATAGTAGAGATTTTGAGGAAATAGGTCGGGAGATGTAAACATTAACTATCATCGAGTATTATAATTCTCGTTCTTTTCAAACGAATTTTAAAACGAATTTTGATCATAAATCTTTGAACATTTATATCTTTTCAATAAAGAATGTTCGGACATTTTACACGAATTGTTTTCATCTACTTGGTCCGATTAACTTGTAGCATAAACTTGACCCTGACCTTTTCGGACACCCTGTATACAAATTTCAAGAATACTACAAATCAAATGTCTGGCATACAGCTCACCTGCAGTAGCCTTAAAGAGAAGTTCCGATCTAGAAAGCTAGAAATGGCTTAATTTTTAAGATTATTTTTTACAAAAACATGAACTAGATAATAATTTATTCTTTACATTTTATTATACGTATATTATGTATATATTTTGACATATAAAACGTGTATATTCTGATTTTACTTAAACATTAAGAGCGTGCGTGCCACGTTTCATAGTAGTCTCCGAAAAATTTTGTTTGGACGGTGAGGTGTATAGCTCCTTGATTACAAATATGAAACAAAAAACCCGTACATGTTTGACCACTGTACGAAGTTTCTGGCGCAGTAAATTTGTGGTATCTCTAATTTATTCAAATTTACTCATTTTTATAGGATGTAGATTTATGAAAGAATGATTAAAGAAACGAAGTTTCATATTAAATATCAAAATATAATAAAGAATTTTGTTTCATTTTCATAGGTTTACTGCCTTGAAACGTTTATGCAATTCAACAATACACCCGTCCGTTTCTATTTCATATTTACCGCCGACGTGTTAGACATCCCATCATTCGAAAAGAGAATTTTTCAAAGGCTACTATGGAGTGCTTTTAATATTTAAATAAAATAAAAGTTATACAACCTTTTATATGTTCAAAGTTTATATTATAAAATTCCGAAAAGAACAAGTTACTATATACGCCATTTCTAACTCTCTAAACCAGAATCTCCTTTTAATGATATGTATTAACAACAAATCTCGAGATAAAACGTGTCTATTCTTTCTTTTTTTTTGTTTCTCTCAATCGCCTTCAGTATGACTCCTCTCTGCGTGCAAAACACTGCTGCAGCGGATAATCTTAAGGCAGACCAAGATTTATCTTCCTATTTGCGGTGGGTTCCAGAGGTACATTCAGAATGTGAATAGAAGACGTGTTCATCATATCAACTACGTACAGCTTTAGAACTTTCTGCACAAAATTCAGTAGTAAAATGATAAATCAGTTCATTAAGTATCCACGTAAAACGTTGCATTTATTTACAAGCAAAAGGAATAGAAGACAAAATTTCAAGAAAAATTTTCTTTGAAACAGAGAAGATATTTGGAAATTGTATCGCGTCGACAGTGACAGTTTCGTGTTTAATCGGACAGGCATCAGTAATATCGCGTTTCTGTACCGCGGTTTCAAGGTTCTTGCCGATAAAAGCATCTCGTGTTCTCTCTGACTAATTGAATCCGCTGCATTCCTTCGATAAAACACATGTGTATGTTCTTCTTCGAGCAAAATGCGGACGTGTGTACGTTTGCGAAATCTCGAATTATAATACAAAGAGAACTAGAGAAAAAAGGGAAGTTAGAATGGAGATGAAGTGAACTGGTAATGGGATGGGCAAAACGAATTGTGCCTTAAACGTTTACCCCATGCGTTATACGAGTTGAAAAAGTAAGAAGATAAATATATTATTCGGGAAAAACATATTTTCATGTCAGTTACAATAATTACAAGCGATTTCTTCCATAAAAAAGTAGATGTTTTTACCACTTTTTGTAATTTTAATATGCACTTGAGGAGTTAATTATTTTAAGATATCATTCTTGTAATATGGTAGTATAAGGTGTAGTTTTAGCCCTTTGCAGAGGGTATCGGCATCCTAGAATTTATTGTATTCGGTACTCAAGCTAACAATAAACAATTTAAATGAATATTATGAATAAATACTTTTGTTGATAATTGTGGGAAAATTCATGAAATATTATCTTGTCTTGCCCACAAAGATTTATTAATAATCGGGCGAAAAATCTTTAAGTGTTATTATTTCTCATTTGTAAAGGACTGAAAGTGTTATTTACGAAATAACAAAGACGTTAAAGGAGTTATTAACAAAATAACTCCTGTTTTAACCTTTTCGTGACAGAATGACTTGTTTATTAAGAATTTCTTTTGCTACAATCTATTGTATTATATGGTGCATAATGGCTGCAAAATTTTGATTAATTTTTGAGTACTCAAATGCGTCATAAAATAAATTTTTATAGAAGGTTACCTGTATATAAACTAATTTTATATTTTATGATTAACCTTTAACTGCTAGATATAATACGTATGTGAAATCGCTTTTATATCATAATTTGGGGGGGGGCATATTTTATACCTTGATATCTCAACAAATTTCGAATTTAGTTCCGAATAAAATTTTCAATTTCTCATTTTAAGATCCACTTATGTATATTGAGAGAGTTATTAGTGTTAAACAGTCGGTGGTACCATCAAAGAGATTTACATTCAAAGGCGTAACAAGGTCAATCATTCGATCCAACGATAATTAAACGCTTCATCTTGATGCAGATTAAAGCTTCCAGCTTGAGCGCTTAGACTGAATCTCCTTCGACTATGTAAATCCGTGTATTTTCGTATAAATTTCAAGCTTTATTTGCTCCCATATTACCATTAGCATTTCGATCAAACAAAGAACTCATAGAAGAATTTTCCTAGTTTAAATAAGAAAAATAAATAAAATACAAAATATAACTCAAGTACAAAAAATGGATAGTAAGCAATAAAATAATAGATAAGAAAAAAACATGAAAGATAAAACTAAAGAAATAAATGTGATGGTAATTCCTGTTAAGGGAAATGTGCTTGTGTCATAGTTTTTTATTTTCATAATTTTGTAACGAACCAGAAATAATAAAAAAGCTATTAAAGAGTAAAATATTAAGAAGGGTGTTTCAGGAGATAAAATTATGGTATTGTAAGTAAAGTATGTAATATCAGTGTTTCAATTCAGGAGATGTTGATCAATTTGCTTATTGTTAGTATTCACTGAATCGTCCTTTACTGAAGTTTCTAACACGTCTATATTCTATTTCGAATTTAACGCAATAATAATATAAAAGGCAAAAAGCAGATCCGTTTATTTTTAATGCAAAATGTTGATGCAAATAACATTTAGAGTTGATTTGATTTTTATAAGAAACGTACATATTGTACGATCGAAAGTAAAGGATCCTTTAAATTGTAGATTGGATTCAAAGAATCGATACAGAGATGGAAAGCAGCAAATAAAGTAAAGTAAATGGAAAGAAACTGTAACAGAAAATTGGAAACCAAAGAAGCTAAGTAATTGACCTGTCATTCTTTCGTTTAAAACGAATTCCATCACAAAGAAGGAAAACCTTTGCCATTCAAACTTTCTAACAACAAACGATTAACCATAGAACATAAACAAGTTTTATAAATACTCAGTCTGCAGATATTTTTTTACTAATTATTTAATAAATTCTTTTAAAAGTTATCCTAAAAATTAACAAATTTCTCATAAATCAATTCATAATAGAAAAATTCTCCTGCAAATAAAAAATTTTCCCATAAAACAATCTATAAATGAAAAACTTCTCAACAAATTGAAAAGTTTTCCATAAGTTGCCATTGTTATATTTGATGTGTAGAAATGGATCTGGACAGGGAAAATCTTCGATCAAAATATAGTCGATCATATGAGAAAATTGTGAAAAATTTATTTAACGTATTTCCACTGAGTATTGAGAAAAATAACTATAAATACTTCTACTTTTGTTTTACCGATAATATCACCTATTCGGAAACTCGTACAATATTTGGCTAAGAAAATCCTTCGAGTAAAATATAAAATACAAACGTTTTAGGACACATACAGTCGATACCTACTGAAAAAAAGAATCATAGGAATTCTATTTTTGATTTGTAACTACAAGACGAGACAATACAGTTTCAAGAACAAGTCATTTAAAAATTTTATTTTGGAAATTGATCAAACATGACGGCATCGACTTCAAAATTGTTCCATTGAGACTATGTGAAGTCAGTTGCAGAAGTCTACATACACCTCTAAATTTCAAATATTTAAAAAAATACAAGTGTTTCGGTAATTTTATCAACATTAATTTGTTTACTAATTAAAATTGGATAGATTGCCGAGAAATGGAGATGTTTTTTCTATTTGTTTACAACAAAATATACATAAAATAAAAATACGATTTCACAAAAGTCTACGTATGTGTATTTAAATGTACAAAACTTATTGTTGTAACTATATTTATATAATACTTTGTTAAAACTTCTGATACTTCTGGGATGTTCTACAACTTGTTCAATATAGATAAAATAGCATCTTCTATATTTTTAGTAACAATTGTATTCATATGATTGATGATGCTCTCTGTATGAAACATCCCATACGAATCTTTTTCACATGTAATTATACATTTTATGAATTATCATACCATTTTTATTATTAGTGTTGGATTCATTATTTGTAGAGTGCGGATTTTTATGCAAATTAATTTCCTCATAAACAAAAAAAATGGAAGCTAACTGAAGAGTAATTGTATCCTCTAAGTATTAAATGATCTTCTCCAACTTGACTATTTTATATATTTATATATAATATACCCATTTAATTTTCCCATAAACATATAAAAATCCACAGTCTAGTTTTATTTGTAATATTTTTACCATTCACTTTCTGATGTGAATTTCCATCAATAACCACATTACATTAATTTGAAAATCAAACTAAGTGTTTCTCTTATGACTTCTTTTATTCGAGGAAATTAAAAAAGATTTAAAAAGATAATGTGAATGAATACGAAGGGTGCTGCAGAGTTGTGATCCATTTTAAGTTTAAGAATTCTTGTACAAGATTGGCCAAATGTCGAGTCGTGAAAATTGTATGTACTGAACGATGGATTCACGTCGCTTTTAAAAGTGTTTTATCCAGTCAAAAGCTTACGGTATTATTTTCATAAGCCTCAATCAACAATTCATAAATCTTTGCTGACAATTCAACACTTTTAACAAGAAATTTTATCGCATTTCTTTGCTCTAAATTGTGTTCACTTTTTTAAGTAATATAGAACTCAGGCATACTTTTACGTGAACCATGTTGCACAGTGACTAAAAGAATTGACAACGTTTATCTCCTGTACACTGGAAAAGGGAGAATGGGGCTTCACAGCAGTGAGATGTAACTTCCTACATCGCATCGTTGCAATTGTGACAGCAACAGAATTATTCTTGAAACTTTATTGTCACCCCTCGTATACCCTTCCCTTCAAATCGTCTCTTTTTCTTCTATCACATTTACCATTTACCGTTTCAAACTATGTATCATTCTTAACAATATGCCTCTATCATAGCGAACAATAGAGCCATTTACACATTCCTTTTCATATTGTTCCTCAAATCGTTCAATCATCGTAACAGAAGCCACACACTGGAAGCTCCCTGTATTTTCTCAACAACGAAACTTTATTTCGCATTGGCTCCAAAAAATTCAACAAAAAAATTTTCAGAATCAAATGAATCCATCGATATGAAGGATAAATTCTTTTTCACATCACAAAATGAAATGCAAAAGAAAAAAGTTAGAAAAAAAGATTATATTGACAAACTGAACGAGAAAAACGGATGAAGGGGATGATTAATAACTGATAGTTGCGAAATTACAAGGTTCGGTATGAATTTAAAAAAGAAAAGTGTACTATTCCACTAAAGAAGATTCAGGACAAAGTGATTTATAAAAAAAGAACGAAACAGTAAAACGTACAATCCAATTCTTTTACACCATTAAGTTAATACTTCTGTACTATTGTTGGTATTTGAATATTTGTGAAGATTTGCACAGTGGACGTTAAGAGACAAAATTTAAGCATTCTACAATTTTTATCATATTTAAATTTACCTAGTGAAACGAGTGCATTACAATTTGTGTTAGACATAAATTTAACTGGTCTAAAATTATCGTAATATTACAAAAAGTTTTTGTAATTAGAATTGTCGGGATCGTGCGTAATCGAATGGTAGGATAAACTCCATTTACAATTAGTCTATGATACTGGTAACTCTTTGATGCTTCCTAACATAAAGTTGCAAGACCCAATTTATCTAAAAAAAATGTACGGACAATATTGGTGTTCTATGGTAACTTAATTACGGTAAAAAATCAGTCAGCGAAAGTTAATATGTTGGAACAGCGTTTCTCAACTCTTGTGTCACGTGACCCAATGTATTTATTACCACCATGTTATTTATGACCACAATCATATTATATAGATGAAGAAAGTTATATATATTTAACAGTAATTTTTACATGTAAAAGATAACATTTAGTACATTTCTATTGAGAGCAATTCAGACGAATTTCGATTCTAACAAACACACTAATTTCATATTTAACTATGGAAAAATGGAAGACTGATGATTTTAAATAAGACAATCTGCTTCAGAATTGTAAAAAACAGTGAAATAGATTATATTATATTTATTAAAAACTCTTAAATAATGCGGCTAATTAAAAACTTAATGCGATCCAATATTAAAGCAAAACTCATAGGTTGAGAAAGACTGTGCTGAGAGCATTTTCATATGAATAAGTACTTCTTCATATGTTATATGTGCCTTTATAAAATAGAATAAATAAAATATTATATAATATACAGAGCACAATATAACATATTATACATAGAATATTAAAAACACATATGAGTAATAGTAAAATGGCATCTTAACCGTTCGACTATGACGGTAATGGGTACATAGTTTTAAAACAAATTAAAGGACTCTTCTACAAGTCGCTCAGACAAGTCGATATAAAGCAATCTTCCTGATTGATTTTATCATAGCTTTCTTTGATTTTCGTGATTTGCTACACACAGAATTTTTATCAACTGGCCTCTCTTATATAATTGAATGTTGTTAATGTAATGCTACAAAGCAAAAGTTATCTACAAGTTAATACTAATAAATTCTCTTGTTTTTCCTACAATAGTAACTGTTGAAGTAAACGCGACTTGTATGGGAAATTGTGGGAGAGGGAGACGATTCTCCGTTTCTGCCTGTTCGAGAAGGTCGCATGTAAAAAGAGTGTTCGTTCCTGTTATAATATACAGTTTTAGTTAAAATTATATTTTTGTTAATCAGTTTTTTTTCGTACAATACAATTCGGTTTCTTTTTCGAACTGTGTGTAAATCTATATAAAGATATCGAATTATACAAATTTTAACAATAACAAAATCAATCATCTATTCGTGGCATCATGCAAAATACAGACAACTGTTAGAAAGAGTGCAGCATAGATTCTTGAGATTCACTTCATACAAATCAAAGCGTAAAATCGAGTATAGTAATCACGACTGTCGGCTCATCATGAATTTACTCAACGTGAAGTCGCTTAACATTTGTAAGACCACGCATGACCTCGCTTTTATCTTTAATCTTGTTAATGGCATCATGATTTATCCGCAACTTCAAGAGAAAATTAATCTTTGTACTGCACCAAAGTCACTCAGATTAATGTAAGCGTTTAATTTGCATTGTTATAATACGCAATTTAATTTGCCTACTCATATTTGCAATTTAACAAATTCATTTAGCAACATATTGGATTGCATTACAGGGTTTATCAAACAAGGGAAAAAGAAGCTCATGCAGCTTTTGTAATATAATGATGAATTGTCCTTTATCCATGTAGTCGTGATACATTGGCATAACGATATTTGCAATGTTTTGTATAAGATTGGGATTTTTATCTCTTACATAGGGGAAAGTTTGACATAATGCGGTAGTTTGACGAAACAGACTACTCAATGCCATTACTCTTGTACGTGCTTCTATTTCTGCATTTTGGTAGAAATGTTATAGTATATTCTGCGTATGTTTGCGTTGTGTACGAAAGATATTTATGTACATATATGGTTGTTAGTAAAGCAGCCCGCGTAATAATTATAAGCATACTATTTTACCCAAGTTAAATACTACAGTCTGCTGTATTGAAACATGTTGAATTTTATTGCGGTCTCCGGGGCAAAGCCTACGAAATTCACGTGGCAATCAACGTGTTAAGGTAGAGTTGCTGATTGGGGATTGTTAAAAAATTAGAGACAGACAATTGTCGAGAATTAGGAAAATATGAGATCAGCATCATTTTAGTCACTTAGCCCTCACACATTGTTAGCGTCTAATTGCTTAGCAAGATCGAATCAGAGTAGTTGTCAATTAAGATACTAATCATAAGTCAAGCTTCAAGAGTTTCTACGCATTTAGGCGTATTAAGTCCGAGACACGTATGATAATTAGTATACTCTTAGTAATATAAAAAAATGAATTTTTACTGTTGATGCACAGATTCTAATTCTACGTAGAACATCATTTCATTCTATAGATATCATCGTATCTATTAGGTGTACAAAATAATTTTGAGCTTTTAGGATTTTATGAGATTTAATATTTATTCACAGAAAACCAAATACAGCTTTAATATTGAAAGTTGTCAGCATTTTCACGTTTATGAGGCAAGTTCGTCACTTATTATACTTATATACTATTATTAGAGAAGTTACCGGCGGAAACGTACGTTACAGTTTAAGCTCCATTTTCTTTGATCTCCAGCATAAAAAGTTGTAAGAAAAATCAGAGATGTTTTCGCCATTTTTATATACATCCTGAAATTTTCTCAGATTTTTTAACCGTAGAACCGACGATTAAAAAATGTCCACATATTAACTGTTTATGGAAGTTATTATGTGACTGTGTTTATATTTTTATAGTTGACTTTATAGTTATAATAGAAGCATTTTGCTATCCCATAGGCCTTTCTGAAACTGAACTTAAACAGTTAAATTAAGGTACATTCAGATCTAATCGTCGGGTATGTCAAAAACATTGCGAAATACAATATAAATATAATGCGGCATGAACTTTCCGGATAACCCAATAGATACGATATTTGCTCGAATTAAGAATTTTACAATGTAACAAAAATTCGTCAAAAATAATTCTCCTCCAATTACACAATTCGCAAAATGATTTAATGCTGATTCTGTTGCAAATGCTACGAACTTTCCAAATAATCTAGTAGAAACATTAAATTATCTGTTTCCTAATGCTTGTAAAAATTGTCCGATTCTAATCACTTGTAAAATTACATTAATTGTACAATGAACACTTGTAAAATGAACTATTAACAATGATTTAACATATAATTTGTAAAATTGTAAAAACTGTTTATGTAACAGAAGTATACAAATCACGACTTGTAACTTATAAGTTCGTTAATTTGTTAGTTAATTATTGTGCAAGAATTAACAATCAAACGTTCAATAGTGAATAAAAAGGATTATTTGAATGCCATGAGACTTTTGCATGAGTTGATCAACAAAGGCGGTCAAATTGTTCGAAAAACAACTCATGCTTATTCGTGGCTTTTTGACCAAAAATTCGACTAAGACTACTGCACTAGTATCGTATTTGCTGGACCAAGCACGTACAAGTTCTTTTTGTTTCACGAGGAACTAAAACCACTACAGGGACATTTTAGGTCAATTGGACCGGTAAAAGAAAATTCGCTGGGTAAAGTAAAATCCGTTTCCAAAATCGAGTTCCAGTAATGGTATGAAAATTAGAAAAACGATTAGCATAAGTGTAGAACAAGCAATGGGAATTATTATTAAGGCAATAACCTAGAATTTGCTGCACTGTTGAACAATTTGTACTTTATTCAATTTGTTCTGAAGATTTTTAATCAAAGTAGCGCAACTCGTTCGATTATTTGATTTCAGCATGAGCGTTTTTCTACTTCGATACTTTGATCGTCGTTAATTGACGACACTATGAGACATCGTTAACTGAATTACGAGTGGAAATGCGATTTACCGGCAGCACGGTATCGGGTTCTAAACTGAAAACTAATGGTCGGCCAATGAGCGAGGAGAATGATCTGTGTAACGCGGCGTGTCGATGATGAAATCGACTGCAGGAAAGAACCCCGGACGAAGGAAATTTAATTTCGATCACGTTGAGATTCTGCTTTGTTTCCCCCTCGACCAGAATATTTTTTAATAACACAAAACGATAATCGATTTGAAGTGAATAATTGAATTGCACGAAAATATACAACTATATAACATTCATATTTAACCCCTAACTATTAGACTGGACATGTTACGTAAACATATATTTTTCTGGAAAACAAATATGAAAATAAGAATTGAGCCAGAAACTTTTGTTTTATGTTATAAAGATTTGTATCTACAAGTACCTATTTATTACAAAAGATAGTTTAATTATTTTATTGGATTAATTATGTTGTATTATTTCGATATAATTTAGTTGCATAAATCTCCACAGTCTATTAATTACCCACTAATCTTCTTATTCAATAATTGTTATTATTAATAAAATTTTCTTACATCTATAGAAACAGTTTAGACATGGTTTACCATTATTAAAATATTTATCTTTTCATTTCTTTTTTTTTTTTATTTAAGCAGTATCAACCTCTATTGAGGTTCTTTTGCATAATCTACATTTCATACTTTTACATAGGCGGATATACAAATGAGAGAATACCAGAATTTCGCAGTTATAGGTGGAGTGAGGTTCGCAAAGCCATTAAGTTAGATCAATAAGTTACAGCTTTTAAAGAACGACTGAATGGTGTTGCATACGGCTGTTTTAGGGTTTTGGAGTAGAACATTGCATGACAGAGGGAAGTGGTAGTACAATTTATGTAGACTGATGATCAGGTTTTTTCTCTGGTCGTCAAACAGATGGCATTGCCATAGTACATGGTCGATGTCCTGCCTTTCATAGCCGCAATGACATTTCGGGTCGTTTAATATACCTATTCGTGCTAGGGAGTAGGCCAGATTGTAGTGGTCTGCCTTACACCTGTTGACCGCCGAGATGGTTTCTCGCTTTAAGTTTTTGCCCAGTGAATCAAGGGTTAGTGTTTTTATTATGAAAGTGTGTAAAATAATTCTTCCTTTTAGTTAGCCCTGTGTTTGTGATGATGTCAAGTGTGGTGTTAGTTGCTATCGCTTTAGCTTGTTCACTGAGATCTGTAAAGGGGATTTTGGTGAGGTCTGACGGAGTTGTGTTTGCTGCAATTTTGGCTAGTTTGTCCACTTCTTCATTGCCGCGGATTCCTATGTGGGCTGTGATCCAGTATAATTTGATCGAGTTATTGTTTTGTGCTTTAATGCAGAATTCAGATATATTTTTTGGCTTCCAGAATGTATGGGTTAGTTTTGATATTCACTGATGTGTGTGCCAGGGCGAGAAGGGCACTGAGGGAGTCAGTGAAAATAAGGAATTTCCGATTGGGGTACTTTAAAGCGATTTCCGCCGAATTGCTGATTGCCACGCATTCCGCCGTAAATACTGAGGAGACTTTATTGGTGCTTCTAGTTATTGCAATGTCTAAGTCCCTGCACATACATGCACTACCCACAGAAGGTGATTCTTTTGATTTGTATCCATCAGTGTAGATTGCATGGGAATTTTTTTCAGTGATCAGTTGGTTGATTAAAGTGTTAGGGTTTCCTATGTGTAATAGGGTTTTACCGAATTCTGTGTTAATGTTTATGTTCCTCATAAGAGAGTGGTAGTCTGTGCGATGGATAGGATAGTGGTCGGTAGAGTATATGTGTCTGGTTAGATTCTTGGTGTTACCTATGCAAAATAGTAGGATACGATTGCTGAATTTCCGTTTTCTGTTTCTGCTAGCTAGAATTTTACTAAAGTGGGAGATGGTTTCATAAACTAGTACCTTCTGGTTGGAAAGGACTTTGTACAGGTATCGTTTACATAGAAATTTGGAGCGCTCCTGAAGAAGATGGAGGTTGGATTCGGAAAGGAGGATGTTGGTAGGAGTGCTAGTTCTATATCCAAGGGCTGCTCTTATTGCTACATATTGGATGTTTTCCAATTTTTCTATGTTTTTGACCTGCGTTGGGAAGTAAATAAAGCACCCATAGTCTAGAATTGAGCGTACGGAGCTCTTGTATAGAGTCACTAGTGTGTCCGGATCAGCACCCCACCATGTACCCCTTACAAATTTCATTATGTTCATGGCTCTCGAGCACTTTTTTTGAACATCGTCAATCTGCTGGCTGAAAGTCATTCTGTAATCGAAAAGTACACATAGGAAGCGTACATATTCACTTGATTTGATTGCAGTGTCTTTTATTTTTATTTCAGTCTGACCTGATTTAATATTATGTTTGTTGAAGTGTACAAAGGTTGTTTTGTGGGTTGAAAGTTCTAAGCCCACGTTCCAGAGTCTGTCGTGTATAAGTGAGATGGTCTTTTCAAGGAGCTTCTTGTTTTTGCTATATGCTGCAATATTGTCTGCAAATTTGCTGATTGTGACACCTTTAGATATATTTTCTGCTATTACCGATATGTAAATGTTGAAAAGAAGGGGGCTTAGTGCTCCCCCTTGTGGTACACCTTTGTACACTTTCCTAGGTGTGTTACCTGTGACATCTGTGAAAATCAGTCTTTCAAATGTTAGGTGCTTGATGAATTTGACCAGAGGAACAGGACAACCTATCTTAGCTAGCTGACTGAGGAGTGTGTCTATGTTTACGTTGTTGAAGGCACTATTAATGTCTAAAAATACCGCTAAGAGGTCTTTTTTGTTACTGAAGGCTTCTTCTACGCTAAGAACTAGATTGGTTAGATTGTCAATGGCAGAATGACCTTTTCGAAAACCAGATTGCATCATAGGGAGAATATTATTATGTTCTATCCACCATTCCAGTTTGTTTTTTACTAAGGATTCGAAGACTTTGCAGAGACAAGATGTTAGGGATATAGGTCTAACGTTTTTCCTGTCCGGTTTATTGATGAAGTGTATGTACGACTTTTTCCACTCTTCCGGGTAATTGCTTGTAGCATACATTTCATTGAACAGATCCAGAAGGATAAGCTTGAATTTGATGGGGATTTTTTTAATAGTTTCATAGTCTATTCCGTCGATACCAGGAGCTGAGTGATTAGACTTGCTTAGCAGAGCGTGGTTGAATTCCGCAAAGTCGAATGGAGAACTTAGGAATTCGTTTTTGTCACAAGCTGGGAGACTGCATGGATCGTCGGAAACCCAAGGAGGGCTGATTTTATTCAAGGCTTCGGTAATCTTGCTATTCCGTTGGTGATTCTCGGATGTGTGGGATGGTGTGACTTTAACCCATTTGTTTTTAAGGATTTTACTCATGTTCCAGACGTAGGAGCTGTTGGAGGAAAATTTTAATTTTCCTGCAAAATCTTTAAAGTTATATCCTTTTTTCTTTTTGAATGTTTTTCTAGCTAGAGCAGATAACCGCTTATATTCTATATGGTCTAGAAGATCCTTGGTAAATTGCCATTTTTTGGAGGAGGCTTTGCGTAGTCCTTTTACCCTCTCACATTCCGAGTCCCACCAAGGAACAGGATTTCTATGGAACTTAGCGTTAACCATTCTCTTCCTAGGTGTGTTTAGCTCGACTGCTGTAGCTACTGCCCCTACCCAGGTGGAGTATTTGTCCTTAGTCGTTAGCGTGTCAAATTCACTTGTTAGATAGTATATTGATAATAGTTTTCATCTAGGTCTCTGCAAACTTTTTCCCAGTCGGTTTTTTTGGATTTTAAGTTCAACGATTTGTTTTGGTATATCGCCTTTTCTATATTTATGTCTATAAATATTGGATAGTGATCAGAGCCCCAGGTGTCGTCGTTTACTTTTATATTGATTTTGTCGGCAACGTTGAGAAAAGAAATGACCAAATTAAGGTTGGAGGCGGAATTGTTTTGTACATAGGTAATAGAATTGGGATTATGGAGGAACAAGTTGAGTTTGCTAAAGCTATTAAAGAGACGCTCTCCGTTGGGGTAATTTTTCTTGCAGTTCCAATTTTTATGATGAGCGTTAAAGTCCCCCATTACGATTGTGTGACTTCCCCGCTCAACGTTGCCGATGATTTGGTCCCATTTGGTTTGTGAGAGAGTCGTTCCTGGGGCTCTGTAACATGCAATAATATTTATTGCGAGGTTAATGTTGGTAATCTTTATACCCGCTAGCTCTACAGTGTTATCAGGAATCTTAAGACTGCTAAGTTCTTTGAAAGCTAAGTTGTTTCGAACCATGATCAGAATTCCCCCTCGTCTTGAGTGTAATCAATCTTTCCTGAAGGTTTTGAAGCCACTGTGAAGAAAGTTCTTCTGTTGTGATCTCGCTTCTGAGAGCCAGGATTCCACACATATGAGGAGGTCCAGGTCGATGAGAATTTTGCTGAGTTCTTCTTTCCTTTGGTAGATGCTTCTTGGGTTCCAGAATAGGCACCTCAAGTCTTTTTGGTAGTGAGTGGACATTAGAACGTGGCTTGATAGGTGTAGTTGGCTTAAGGTACAATTAGAAAATAAAATCAAGACCTGAATCACAGTCCGATGACATTGGGGTGAGGCTATTAGGTGTTGAGTTCGAAGCATCCCCTAACGTGTTATTTATTTTCTTTAATATACGGTTGATCCTGTTTTTAGTACCACTATGCTTGAGAAGCGGGTGGATTTCGTTCAGCATTTGTGATACAGCAGCGATATCCTGTGTAAGCTCATTTGCCGCCCCTATTGGATCTCGTAGAAGAATCGTCTAACGGGAATCTATGCTGGTTGTTATCTATTAGATCCTTAACTGGTTTTAGCACTTCACTTAGGTCGAGTTTTTTGTTGAGGCTGATTTTCCTTCGTTTGGTGTGTGTACATTTCGTTTCCCGTTGTAGCAGTTGAGGAGCTTTGAAAGTATCGGAGGTTTGGGTTAGGTTTGTGTTTAGGTTTGAATCGGCGGTGCTCGCAGTATAGTTACAGATTCCTGCATCATTGCTGTCGGTAGGGATATTTAGTTGAACTGATTCTTCTGTG
The DNA here is from genome assembly GCA_028830335.1 of Eucera pruinosa. Lineage (NCBI taxonomy): Eukaryota > Metazoa > Arthropoda > Insecta > Hymenoptera > Apidae > Eucera > Eucera pruinosa. Next base: position 2,043,855 of record JAMYCR010000015.1, on the reverse strand, counting down.
GTGGTAGAGTAGGCTCTTTTGTTGACATGGTTTGTATCCTGAGATAAGGAAGGTTCCTCTATTATTGAGAATGGGAGAAGATCGTTGATATTCGGTGCCGGTGCGTTAGTCTTGTTTGGGCCTCTGGTCTCGACAGTCGTTAAGTTGTTGTCGGTTACGAACTCCCTTTTCGGGCACCGTACCGCTATGTGCCCTACTTAGTTGCAGTTGAAGCAAACTGGCTTGTAAGTGGACGCAAATATTCTGTATTGGGTTTCTTCGTGCGTGATAATGAATGATTGTCGGACCTTAGCAGCGTCTTCCGGGTTGACATAGATCTGTCTTCTGAAACTTAGAATGTGTGAGAGGCCCGGTTCTTGGAGCCCAGCTCTCAGAAATGACATTTTTGAAGTGATACGAATATTATTTCTTTTGAAGGCGTCTTCCAGAATCTGATTAGAAATAGTAGGAGAAACGTTTGACAGAATGATACGTTGAGACGGGGAGATGAGGGGTTACAGTTCGATGCTGACGTTGTTTATGTTTATACTTTTGTATTTGGTCGTTAGCTCAGTGGCAGTTTTGGTGGAATCTAAGTATATACAGATTCTCGCGTTTGAAATGCGCGAGATGAATCTGATTGCACTGGCTCCTACTATGTTAGCGATACTACTTGCATAGGCTTGGATCTGTATACATACCTTCTTTGGCTTCTAATACTATCGCTTGTTCTTTCCTAGGATAGGTGTTACTGTTGGCGGTTTCAGCATACGTATGTCGTTTGGTTTCGTTCGTCGGTCTGGGTTGAGACGTTCATGGTGCTGGTCGTATTTGGGTTGCCGTTGTGGTTTTTCAATTCTGCAGACGTTCTTGATTGCCGAGTGTTCACCAGAACTCCCGACGTATGCGGGGCTCTTGGTGAAAAATTCACTTTGGAGACTATCACTGATATAGCTTGTGTGTACTTCGAAGACGGCACTCGCGAACGATCTTGTCGCTAAGACGGTCCACAAGGAACTCATCTTTTCATTTCTATTCGCTTATTAGTAACTATTCTTATTTATGTATTAGCATTTCTCTGAGTTGTATTTATATAAAATAGCCAAAACGAAAGATATATGATTAACAGGAAACAAAAATTAAACAAAAATCACATATAAATTAGTGATTATAAGCTAACAACATTTGAAAAAAGAAAAGAATTGGCTATTTGTAACTTTATATGTGTATATATATATATATGAAATTAGTGTGTAATTAATGTATATTTTTATATAAACTAATTTAATTCTTCTAATTTTTTTACAAACATAGTTTGCAATATTTTATATGTATATTTTAATAGTATTAGCTTGATACTATGATTTGCTTCGCTTATCATATTATATTGGTTAAATAAAATATTTATAAAGCTAACTTTATCAAAGAATTCAAAGCTTTGAAAGTTTTAAAAATTACAATTTTAAAAGCTTGAAAATTCAGAGACCTGAACATTCAGAAGTATAAAAATTAAAATGTTTGAAAATTTGCAAGTTTACCACTATTAATAAGATCATTTTCAAGCAGGAAAATATTTCCTTTAAAACTATTTTACCCGGAAGGACAATTTAATATGCTCTGACATAATACATAAAATGAAATATCGATTTTTTAACCACCTAAGCCAGGATTTCTCTTTCAAGTACAAAAACGAAATATTTGAGAATAAGCTTTCGCTGTAAAAAATTCGCGAAAACTTTTCTTGTCGTAAAAAGTCGTGATGTAAGAGAAATTTCAAATTAATTAAATTTGAAATTTAATAAAGTTTCTCATAAAATTAACTTTAGATGAAGCAAACTTATCGAACTTTATCGATTCATCTCAGTTATCAACTCATATTTAATTGGCTCACTGTTTTATATCAACTTGCCCTTGCAGAGACTATTTTAGCATTCTCGTCCATAAATCTAACTGAAGTAATCTTTTTAACACGTTCCAATTAATAAATTACGATCTTGAAGTGAAAATGTTCAAATCCATCAAGATACCAGAACGATTTTTCTTAATTCAGAATATTCCTCCAAGTTGGGGAAGATGATAGAAAATGGTGAAATTTATGTTAGTCTCGATACTCAAAATAATTCCCTTAGCAATTACGGGCCTAACGGAATCTTAAACAGAATTATTCGCAGAAAACATGATGGGAAAATTGCAAAAGGGCAGATAATCCTGAAATACATAGAAAATTGGAAATTGTTGACTTCAAATAATCACAACTTCGAGGTGTTCGAAATCAATACATGAAATGCAAATAATCAAATGGGTTAATGACACCAACTTTAGATGTGCCAAGAGCAAAGAAACAGGAAAAAGGAATCGTTATTGGAATTCTTACAGCCAAAAAAGGAGGACATAAATATTGTGTTATTATAAATTGTTTATTAAAAGATCATGTATAAAAAAATTAATTTAAAGCGTCCTATTTTTTGCGTTACACGTTTAGTTCTTATCCATTACGTTCCTTAAAATATGCATTTTGTAATTGTTTTCTTTGTCTGAATTTTTATTTTTGTTTGTTAAGCGCTATGTTGGAAACATAGGCCAATATCTTCATTGTATGTGAAAAAGTAGTTTTAAAAAAATTAGTCAGTAACAATGAAAGGCGACAACATAATTACAAACATATTTTAGCGTATCATACTCGTAGTTATCTACAAGGTGGTTAGCAAGTCACTTATTTCGAAAATGTGATCTGTATTTCTCTAACATGTACAAAATAAAATTATATATGTAAGCGTCCGTCGCAAAACACGGTTTATGACACGGTCGTGCCGAAGAGACTATTTTTGAGCTTAAGATTTCTGTAGTTATTAGCATATAATTTCCAGTAAATTATATCCTGGCGAGAGAAGGTTTGGGTTTACAACCCTAGAGTTTTAGAAATTCACTTCTCTCATCCTCAATAGCCGTGGCCGTGCCATAAACAGGGAAATTCCGAAGGGTAGTTGGACACGTGCGTGTAACGGTTAAGAGACCGATGGTCCGCTACCTAGACGAATTTCCCCCAGCGTTGTTGAGCGTCTTCGCCCACGGAAACACCGCGACACCCCTCTCCAAGTGAGCGCGCTGAGGGCGCAGAGGTGTCTGCGATTCGGATAGGCTCGCTGATTGGCAACTGCCAAAAAGAAGAAGGAACCAATCAGCGAGCAATTAAGAAACAGGAACGTTGGCGATTGCCAGCGAAGATCGCCAACGTCAGTTGCACAAGAGTACGAAAGAAGAAAGGACGAATAGCAAGGATCAGCAAAGAAGCAACAACAGGGTGTTACCAGTTCCAACCCGGAGCAAGTAGGCTCCCGTCGATTGAAGACCGAGCGCGGCTTCAGTCATAGAACGCGTTACAATTGCAGCAGCAGCCACTCACACGTTATCACCACCGACAAACCACAGACCCAATCCGTTATCATACGGTGGTCCTTCAAGAAGAACAATTCTAGACGGCACTACTCCGGTGCAATACTCTAGGGATTTACAACCCTTAACAATATATTCTTCCTGATTTATAGCTTATTTTTTGCTACTAATTTCCTTATAATTAGGGCTCCCTGTAATTTACATTTTTTCTTTAAATGTAGGTATATTTTCTTCGATCGCGTTAAGAGCTAAAGAAAAATACCAGAAATGAAGGATTTGTTTTCACAACTACCAAGAAAGAGAAGAAATGTACAAGAGCAAGCCACAAAATATTGATAGATTTCAAAATGAGATCCATGTGATTAGTTGCGGTGTCTCTGGCCAATTCCTAAGAAAGACCGTAAGAAGTGTAATTAATATAGTATAATGTAAAAAATAAATAAATATAATGTCTTAAAAAGATGTAGAAAAGTACTAGGTATCACATCGAGTATGTATGTCGAAGGAACTTGTTCGGGCCAGTTTGTACAAGGTTTATGGTAGGGTTTAGAAGCACCGCTATTTTTGAGGATTCCTTAATTTAACTTTTTCACCATCTGGACGACACTCGCCAGGTGGTCTGTTACTTCAATTTTTTCTCGTTGTTATACCATTTGTATAGTATCTTTAGTTTCGTTCGCGTAGTTTCCCGTTCGACTCAATAGCTATTACCCTGTCATAAATCTTCACGGCCCGAGCAGTCAGCAAGGACCATGGTCACCTAAGGGTTTCCGCGTGCGATGCAAGAATCAAGGAACCGTCTCAGGTTTTGACCAGATGTGTCGCCCACCGCCGTCGAATTTAGCGTTTACCTCTCCTTGGAAATTCCCGCGACCCCTTCCTCAAGGAAACACGTCGAGGGCGTAAAGGAAGGTGTGTCCGTCACATTGATTGGGCTCACTGATTGGATTTTTCTAAATTTTGGAAAGAACCAATCAGTTGACAGTTGCAAATTCCAAGAGGGGGTTCAGAGACACTCGCGATCGAGAGATACATTTTTGCCACCGTCGAAGCCAGTTGCATTTTAACCGCCAGATAGGGCAGACACAAGACTAAAGTCAAGGGAACCAGTTTCGTATCGTACTTGGGAATCAGTGAAATCATTGAAACTCCCACTTCACATTAAACCAAATTGTGAAGAATTAACAAAACTAATGGCAAACAACAAACTACAAGCAAGAAAATGTGTGCAATATGATTTTGTATATTTTAAGAAATTCAATATTTTCAATAAACAGAGCAACTTTCTACTAATACTGTAAAATCTTAATTCATCGAAGCCAACAGTTGCCATGTTTTCCAAACATTCTTCCGTATTCTAAATTGTGTATGTTTATAATTGCTTGGAACCTGCAGAGTAATGTCTCTGGCTTACTAATGTTTTATGTATTGAAACATAAAATATTTCTAGCATCATCGTTTTATATCAAGGCTATTAACAATTTATATAACGTTTTGAAATAATTTTATACTGCGATCAAACATTTTTAACAATATCCTCCTCCCTATTAATCGAATAATAAAAGTTTAAAAAATCCACGTAAGCTACTACAATGCTTATAACTTGTTCAATTTTAGTTTTAGTATTACAATGAGCGATACGGTTTCTGCCCCTGAGCAGAATCACACAAAGTGCAGCTCGATGTCGCATTAATTAAAATCAACTGTACTTTGAGCCTTAAACGACTCCAACGCTGCGTACCAATTAGCGATAGCTGCTTGCACGATTTGTTTCAATCGTCCGTTAATGAAATTAATTGCCGACTACGGTGGGACACCATAACATCACTTTTCATTCTGGTATATAAGTCAAAATTCATTCAGGTAAAATTTAGGTAATTAATACGTTACTATTTTATAAAACAATAGTAGTTGAATCAAGTTATCATTCCGTTTTGCAAAGGATTAGAACTTTGAAGTGTAGTAAAATCAATGAAAAGGTTATTGTGAGAATTAACAAATTTGAGTCGGAAAAGATTGTACATAATATTCTGGTTCCTTGAATTATTACACCATTAAGTTACTTAAATTATTATTTTGAAAGTATACCACTTATTATTTCGTAAATAATTAAACAGAAATTAAGGTGGCGTATATGACAATTGATTAATACTTAACAAATATACTGCATTTTGAGTTGGAACAAATTGATATGTATTATATTTAGGCATTTAATGTCATTTAAGCATTTGAACTTGAAATACTTTTATCTGAAAATGAATCTATAGCAAATACTCCACGATGGGCTTATTCACATTTTTCATTCTGCATAATAACCTACTTTATAAATATTATTTTCATAAAATTCACCGCGAAATGTTTCATCTTTTAACCTCTATTCAGTAAAATTACGTGAGTACATCTGCTCTACATGGTCCGCCATGTATACTAGAAATTGTTTTGAGTATTATTTCCAGAAGATTCACGCGTGAAATGTTTCTATTCAATACGACCGCATGAGAAACTTTTAACAAATTACTGACCCGTAATCAGCAACAATGCAAGGAAGAAGATATCTATCAATCTGTTAATGACATTCCACCTCGAAGTTTCTTTTAATTACACCACCGATAGAATCGTCGAAGTGCAGAGCCCGACTCGTACGCTTCCATCCTTTTATTCCTTTTACTAAACCGGATTTAAAACAGATTTCGCCGGCCGTCCATGGCGCTGAAGGTGAAAATCGATCGACCGATGATACCTTGAAGCGGAAGGAGCCACAGCAAAAAGAGATCCGGTAAATTACCATATGCATTCGAAATCTCCAATCATCGGAGAACGTGATTACTCCGGAAGGAAAAAGTTCCTTTCCATGGTTGGCCGCGAAATTACTCGACCGGAATCCTCTCGATGATTTTTCCAACTTCGCTAACCACGAATATATTTTTCCTTGGAAAAATGTTTGAAAATCCATAGGACGACTTAGGTATTACGTGATTCTAAAACTTTCTCTGATGAGTAATATTTTAAGGAATTCGATGGACTGAAGTAGCTTTGTCTGGAATTTTGAAAATGGAAAGATATATCTTCTTTCCTAAATTTATTAACCAAATTTACTCAAATTAGAATTTTATTAATCAAAAGTCTGCAGATTCAACGTACAATGTGTTTCTGTTAACGAGTTACAAATGAATTTAGATATGAATCAATGGTTCATTGAGGGACAGTATAACACTTTTGTTCCAAAATTGTTTATAAATTTACCAGTTAGGAATCTGCAATTTTTGTGTACATTATATAATAAATAAATGGTTAATTGAAAACGGTTATGGATCTTTATAAGTGAATTATCAATTACAGTTAGCACACCATAATTATCTTCCGACGATAGTAATATTTTATTTCGTAATATTCAATGTATGCATAACTATAGTATGTAGCCATTGGCCATATGATTAGAATAAGAACGAAAGAGTTAAATCTTATGTTTTTTCCTTAGTTTCGGATGAACTCAGTTGATTTATTTGTTTAACCTTAGGAACACAAATGTTATCAAATGTTTCTTTCTATCACAATATTGCAATTTTTATTATTGATTCTGTCTTTGAAACTATATTGCTAGAATATATTTTCTTAAATTTATACTTAATCGTTCATATTCAAGATTTATATAGATAAATTTATATAGATAAATTACATTATGACGGTTGCCATAAAATTTGACTAGTTATAAAAATAGCGAATGTTTGTGTTATTCATGGGTTACCTTTCCCATCTATTTCACATATCAAATACGTTTATAGCGAGAGGATCTCCCCAGGCGTTCCACTCACATATTTACGAAACTTTGTCACCTTACTGAGCTCCTTAAATTGAAGACACCTGTACCCCTTTTTGAGGCAGGCGGTTGATTGTTCAAGAATTATTAACAATTAAAGTAAAGTACTGTTTAAATGCAAAAGTTGCAGTCACTCACACATCTAAACCATTAGTCCCATGACCAAACATATGACTGCAAATCCGAAGTTTTCCAATTCAAATTCTGTTACATTAAATGTTTCGTTCTATATTTTTTATGAAATTCTATAATATTTTTTACTTTATTCTTACCAGTAATTTATGGTAACTGCAACAAATTTCTTTCAAAATTGATATAAAGTGAAACATGTATATTTATAAATTTTCTAAAAAATTGGTTGTAGTTATCATAAATTATTGATAAGAATAAGATAAAAGATATTATAGAATTTCATAAAAAAACAAAAAGAAAATAGAACAAAACATTTAATGTGATGGGATTTGAAATGGAGAACTTTGGATTTACAGTCATGTGTCATATCACAGGGCTAATGATTTATATGTGTTAGTGACCGTAACATCTTCATTTAAAGAGTATTTTACCTTAATTGTTAATAACTTTTAAGCAATTAGCCGCTTGCTCTGAAAAGCGGGTACAGACGTCTTTAGTTTGACGACCTCTATAAGCTGACAAAGTTTCGTAAATATGTGAATGGGACACCTGGGGAGTTTTCCTCGTAGGTTTTCTGTAATATTTCTATGATATTTCACTCATAATGATTTGACACGTATCTGATACAAGTAAAATGTTTAAACTCGACATTATTGATAACCTGTTTCTATTGACAGTGCGGAGATTTATCTTTCTCATTCAAATATTTTTATATTGATGTTATCTTGTTTATTTTCCATATGTCATTTAATATTTCAAGATTCCATATTATATGCCATATTTATGCCATATTATAATCCAATTTGAACTCGTAAAAGAAGATATGTACTCATATTTGGTTAAAATCTATTTTCTATCTTCCAGCGAATTCAGCTAAATGTAAATGAGTTAGTCTATCGAAACAGATTTTACTTTTAAAAAAATAAACTAGGTGAGCTTGATTTTAACATATCTAAATACACCGCTATTAATAATTTCAAGCTATCAGTACAAGTTTCAATTTACTAGCGCGCAAATATTACGAATTTATGTAAATCGATCTAGTGAAGGGAATACTAAAAACTAAGCGAGTGGAATTCGATTTAGAATAAGTAATCATTAAGATGTGTCTCGAAATAAAAACAGTATTGTACTTTTTGTGAAATATTATAGAAATAATATAGTAAGTTGTGCAAGTGATTAAACGCAACTTTGAAGCTTCATTTTAGTGAATTTTGTATTATAAATTAATATGAATAAATAACATACCACGTATGCTATCAAATAGTATATCATCCATTGCAAAAAATCTTGTTTTAAATTTTCTCATTTAGTTAGGTATACAAAACACCTAATCAACTATGTGAATCGCTGCAAATATAGAAGAAATAGTGTAATATTTGAATAAGAGCTATTGAATATGATTCTGTTCAGGACTAATTCTATTGAAAGGAAACACAGATTAATATATTCTTTGGTCCAAATTAATGCAAAAATTTGGGGTTAGGATAAGTGGCTATTATGATATGTCTAAAATAAAATTCTCCAAACAATTATTTTCTAACAAAGAATGTATATTTACGAGTACGATTAAAAATTGATACTTTGTATCCGCATTTCCTACATTCCTTTATGGATAGATATTTGTTTACGTTATTCGATGAATAACCTATCTAGGATAAATTCAGAAAGGAATTTGATAATATATGCAGTTACGCAATTAATATTTCTATTGTAGCAAGAAAAACTGGTAAAATAAATCGTTATGAATTATCATGGGAAATATTAACATTAAGACTTAAATGATTTGATATTTTCAAGGAAAAATCAAAATAGCATTTTCTAAATTTCTTGCAATTTGAGCGGTCATGTGAAATTTGACCACAATAAATTTCTTACTTTATTTAAGAATCTCGGAAAGTTCTCGTAAGGTGTAAGACTAATAAAGCTATTCTACCAAAAAGAAAACAGGCGTCTACACTATGTGATTCAAATTAATGTAAAAATTCCCATTTTCTCCCTTTTTTGCCTATTATATCTAACTTTCTTTTAACGTCCAAATTCTAATACTCAATTTTCGCGATTAAATTGTGAAAATTTATATACATATGAGGAATTTAAGTATTTAAAGCGTACTATATATGCATATTATGCAAAAATATACAAAATATTCAAAGTAAATTACACGTTATAATAATAAGAGTGAAACTAATATGTATTTACGTTCCATTATCTAATTATATCTATAGAAACATGAATTAATATAACATATAGCAACTGTTAAAAATTTCATCGCGCAGTAATTGAATTAATCCCATAATTCATATAAATCCCTCAATTTTCATCAAAAAAATATCTGCTTTTCTCTAATGAAAATTATTTCATTTCATTCGACAAAAATTAATGTTCAATTTCCCCTAATCCTCTCAAATAGAAGATATTTCATCAAAGACAACAAATATACGCGACAAGTACTGAAAAGATCAGTATCAGATTTACCTAAACCCCCAGCATGCTCCATTGAACGAGCAACCAACAGGTTTTCCACGGCCTTTTTCTCTTTTCCGCCAACGCATGGAACTCAACGACCGTACGATCGATCGAAAAACTTTGACCTAGTTACTACGCATTTCACCCTCCCGGAACAATGCGTGAAAAAGTCGGCTTAAATGTCGGCCCTGCCACCACCTACTAGGAAATTGTGCATTGTTTAACAGGAGAGGAGAAACGAAGTCACCGAAACGAAAAGCAACGACGAAACGGTGGCGAACATGCTTTGATTTCGTGCATGTTCCCGACCGCGTTTCACAGAGAACAATAGATTCACTTACGAACTTTATGAACCTGTTTACGATACCTGCGTGCAACGCAACTTTGCACTTCAAGCTTCATCTGATCGTTTCGTCGCCTCGAAAGTGCTGTTCTCTATGTTCAAGGCTCGAATGGTGGATCACGGGCAAAATTGGGGATTACTGGGCTGATTTCTATCGATGGGGGTATAAAAGTGGAAGAGATTGTTAGCGCTGTGTGTAATGCGATGATTTATAGGTTTGTGAAGATCTTTAACCGTTTACACTCGAAAATTTCTTTGCTGTGGAGCACACTAGTAATTGGAAACGGGTTTGCTAGAAAATCGATAATTTTTAAAACTAACGTACAAATATCCATACATGTGTTAACAAATGTAGCTGCTGTATTTCACTATCTAATGTGATTTACATTATACAGATTTAATATTGAATTATAGGTTTCACAATTTTTAATTATGTATTTTTCGCCGTAATATCAGAGTCAGTTTAATTTTTAATTTATATTATACTGATTTTCCGGATTTTTCAAACGATTATTTGACCATTGTCTCCACTATCGTTATGTCTTTTACTATGCTCAAATGCTTCATTTATAACATTATTAATTTTATTTCTAAATAAACTTCTTTGTCATTAGTATTAGAAAAGTTATTTTGCTGTATAGAAGCTTTACAAAATGGCTTCTCTTCAATTTAATGTTTAAACATTTCACATAAAATCTATGCAGGTTGGTGCTTGACTCATCCCATTTGATTCTTGAAAAAGCACAGTTTTTCCGCATATAACGAAATGGTGAGTGAGTGTCGCCTCTTAAGTGTAGAGTTGAGTTTACCAATTGATTATTGACAATAGAAAGCGAATTTTATAAAATTTTATGAAACGGTCTATAACAGCTTTTGTTTAAAAAATTGTTTAATTTACCTCAGAATCTTCGGATAAAAAAGTCGATTAGAGTTGTAGTTAGTTCATGTTAATACATTCACTACGGACTCAGCAGGTCCTGTCACTGCATGTCACATATTTGTTTAACTTAATAACTGTTAGGGTAAACTTGCTCTAATACTGTTTCCTTCCTTTTTTTTACTTTCTTAGTGTTTTCATATCCACTAAACTTTTCTGCAAGTACCTATAACATGTATTTCAATGTAATTAAAGAATTACATTTTTCAGGTTAAAATTTGATATTAAAAATCATTGTGATATTATTTAAAATATAGAAATTTGTTCATTTTTTAACTTTTCATCCCATGGTTTCGCGTTAGGGAACCCATGAGGATACTGTTTTTCTTGACCAGTAAATTGTTTTCATAAGTGTAATATTGCTATACAATAAAGATATAATCTTATTACCAGCAAAAAGAACTGTATTTAAGTAATAAAGTGTAAAGAGAACAGTGGCTCCCTGGAATCATACTCGTGCAATAGAGGGAATATTTATCACTTGTGCACTAGAGAGTCAATATATATTTTTAGTTTCAAATTAGACTGCGACGTAAAAAAATTGTTTTCTAGATCAGGTGTCGATGGCTTAATGCACACATGTCGTATGTTCACTTTTGGTCAAATTTGAGATATGATACGCACTAAATAGATCACGATCGTTTCTCATGTTATATAGGTATTATATATAACTATCTATTTTACAAAATATGTTAAAATAGAATTTGTATTTATCGTACGTCCTTGCATCAATCATTTCTAATGCACAAACGTTGTATGCTCGTGACAAAGAATATGTAGGACACGTGTTTTCGCTATGAAGATTTAAACACCAATATTTACTACCTTATTTCCGTTATATGAGTTTATATATAAAAAGTTTACTTTCATTCTCATTAAAAATAAATTTAAATATCATAGTTTGTTTTTGTTAATACTATGTACGTTTAAAACTGCCAGTTTGTTACTAATTTAATTTTTGTAACGTACGTTTAAATGCCATAGTTTATTAATTTATGTTATTATTGCGAAGTTAGAACTCTAAAGTAGTATTTTAATTTATCATTGTAAAGTGATAATACACCAAAGGTGGACGTACAACTAATGTACACAAGTCATCAAGGTAGTATGCCTATCCTCTATGCATTTTTATTGAATTATTATAATAATTTTGTACAATAAAGCTTATGTTATTACCTAAATGCATTCTTTAATGTTTGTATCATAAATATACCATCATACATGCAACAAAAGAAGTATTCATTCAATTATAAAATACCAATATACCTTTGAACCTGTTTTTTTTTCGAAATCACTAAAAGTGGACATACAACATGTGTGCATTAAGCCATCGATATCGTCCATATGATATCTTTTCACTAATTGTGCAATAAAGTCTGCAGTACTATTAATAATTATATTAAAATTGTCATAACAAAAAGGTATTTATAAGAATATTTTAAAAAATTATAGTTTGAAACGTCGTCTAAACGACGTGACGTGGACCAAACGTATTTAAGACATTTAGATTAAGTCGTAACATTTTTATATATGTTTGAAAGACAATTTTCAGTTTACTGTGGTATTCAGTTACTGGGTATTTTTTATTCCATTTATAAAATAATTAAAAATAGGATGCCGTAGAATGAATAATATTGTAAACTATAATTTAATATAATTTGTGTTTTTTAGTCGTTAATACTATATGGTTACTTTTTATCTCTTATGGAATCTGTTTAAAATATGGGAAATAATATAGAACGAGTTTGATTAAAGTGGCTTATAAAATTCTACTGTCTATGAATAGAATATAGTTTTTCAATAATATCCTCAGAATATATATATATATATATATATATATATATATATAGTAAATTACATAATAAATTTTACAATATCAATAGATGAACATTACAATTTTACAAATAAATCTCACAGATCAGCTTACAATTCTGTATAAGACTAACGGAATTCAATATTTCATTAAAGATTCACAAAACAGCTCACCTCTGCAAGAAAAATAAAAGAGGAAAACATTTGTATTGTTGTTTCACGATTGATGAGCTTTTCATTCTCTGCATTTGTTCCATCAGAAAAAAAATTGTAAGAATGCAATTAAGTAAATGGAATCGCTTCGAAATTGTACGCGTTTCGTTCTAAATTCGCGACGTAGCTTTAACACTTTTTCATCGGTATGTTTCTGTTTTAGCGACAAACGTAACTAACCGTGTTTGTGACAAGATATAGGGTAGATGTACCAATTACTGCCAGTGTTCCTATAATTGACAATTTAATTATTTTATTTAATAGCAAAAGAATGTATGAAGAATCGTAAATAAACAAATTTTGATAGTAAATTTGGACTTCGGCTTAGGTACCAATAGATAAACATTGTATATTCGTTTACACTTAATATTTAAAAACGAAATATTAGGAGGTATATAAATGTGTTGTTAAAGATTAAAACGTGACGAATGCAATTATAAAGTATGCGACGTGTCATAATTCAGTAAAAGCGATACGCTTACTTATATATCTTATATCTGTTACGCAAACTAACGTGCTAATATATGTAAAACGTGTTTCTATTGAAATGGCAACTATTCAAGTGACATGTAATAGGGACATTGGACTTTGTTGTACATTTTCAATTAATCGGTAACTAATTCATTATATTTAACGTATAAAAAACTGTTCATAAATAAAAGAGACGTTGAACAATGTTATGCGCCAAACTGGAACAATTTTTAGGTTAAATACGTTCTAAAATAGTTAAATAAATTTACATGGGAAAATTAAAGTGGCAGTAATTGGTACATCTACCCTATACTTTCCTAGAATCATTCGATTCTCGAATGGAATGAGATGACGTCAGAAATCACGGCTGAACTACACACAGAATATCGATTCATTGTTCAGGAGAGTAATGCAGACTATAGTCACGCGGCAGTTGGGACTAATTTTTGCAATTTGGTACTTTAAAAAAAAATATTAATAAAAAATCTATTTTTTGTTTGTTGACATATTACATTTATAGATACGAACTGCTAAATATTTAATTTCCACATTTTATATTTGTTAAGGATACATGGCTGTAAGTATAGGTATTTTATAAGACGCTTAGAGTGATCTACAAGTCACTTGTCACGATAATTGAGCTGATTCCCATGGTTTGTCGACAAAATTCCTCAAAACAGATTTCATTGTTGCAGAATAAAGAATATGTTGATGTAAGAATACTTTTGAAGTATTATATATACTTCTTTCTATAAAGAGTCATCTTAAAAAAAAGTAGGAGACCTAGAGTTACCTTGTACATTATAATCCTTTCGCTACTGTACCCTTAGGGCTCAAAGCGTTGTTAGTGTTCTAGCGTTATCTATGCATAGGTCAGGATGGTATTTATTAATGTGGAAATAATATGTGTATAAATAATCGCACACCTTGCTTTTCCTATTTGTGAATAAATAGTTTCCGTGAAAAAATATGGGACATTATTTTCTGAGCTACTTTCCTAATTATCTGATTTGAAATAATTTATTTTATATTTAAAGGACAATGGATCTGCGAGTTGGTCATTAAATATACATACATTGCTACCTCATTGTCAGAAGTAAACAAATGAAAGCGTTTGTTTTATACTACTGACTGATTTGAAGATTATATCTCAAACATAAAAGTAAATTATTCTAAAATTAATATATTCGCTACTACGCTGCGGAGAACAACCGTACCATAGGTTTTACTTTTGGAATTTTTATAACGCATACAGCAAATTTTTACTTATATGTTAGTAAAATCTAATAAATGTAAATATAAGTGAGAATAATAAAATGATATTCTGTGTCACACATGTAAAATGTGTGAAAAATCTAGTTTTTCAATTTGTTACAATGAAGTCAGTGCGTCACACATATGTAAATACGCAACGCTAGTAACGAACGTGTTAAAAACCTACATTTTTATGTCATTAAATTCATCTTTCTGTAGAATACAAGAATATGACAAAAGATATGGTGCTATGTAAAAACACAAAGTAACTCTAATCTTTTATGCAACTTAAATATTTGAAAAATTTTGTTTATATCAATAAATTCTGTATTTGATAGCAAGGAATTTCTATTTGAAACTTTATTTTATTATACTATCAGAAATGTGACAAATATTATGGCAATTCGTAGATCACCTTGTATAATATCGCAAACGTAAGTTCAGTGCTATATATACTTCTAGATTTTCGGAATTAAACTTCAAATTTAGAGTAAAGAGAGCCTCAGGATGTGCAGAATCTAAAGATTTAGTTGTAAAAATCGATATAAAGTTCGATTTCGTTTATGAAGTTTAAATATATGAAGAAAAAGTATAAGAAATACTCATTAAGCTTATCTTTGTATAAAAACCATATTTTCCCAATAATAAAAATTTTATATTTCTTGTGAAAATGTAAAACTATTTTTACTAGAACTTAATCTTACAAAATTTGATAACCTTTCTTGTACGCGTGATATTATTAGTGCCTTTATATTTTGCAGAAAAAATAAGTATTTTTATCAATTTCGATAAAAATACATTAAATAATTTTTTTCTGTAATCGTAGAACAAAAGGGTTATTTAATGACAAATTTACAAATCATCAAATTTTATTACTTTGTGTCATAGTATTGCAAATTTTATTTTTGACTTTGTTCTTAAAAGTTTGTTACTAACACATATCTATTGCAAACTATACTTAAACACTTGTTTGTGTTTAAATTTATATAATAAATCACATCACAACAATAACCATAAAGTTTGGTAGTCGTAAAAATAATAAACCTTTGTGATGTAGAATTAAAGAACAATTTTGTTACAAACAATTTCTTCACGTTGTAAACTAATAGAAAACATTTTTTTAATATAGTATACCAACAATTTTGTTCTCGTTTAAAAAAGAATCACCAACAACTTTGTAACTTCTATATTCACGAGTTGTGAATTAAAAAAGATATTTCTTTTGATAGAACTAACCTAATTTATCAAACGTAGTCAATACACTTTCACTTGACATACAGTTACTCAAAAAATTGTGCGTACACCTATGTTGCCGATGAAAAATAACTAAAAAGTAAATATACACACACATGTTCAAAAGTAGAAACTCAATATATTTCGCATATTCTGACAGACAGTACGTAAAAAATGCTTGAGATAAAATTATATGTACTTAATAAAAAGCGTAAAAGTATAACTTTTTTGCTGACACAGAATTGTTATTATACATATGATACATGTAGATTACTATTTTGTTAACCACCTTTAATATTCATGGCACAGAATTAATTAATTTTCCATACAGAAGGTGAAATATTGTCCTATTCTTCTTTTAATTTCATTTTGAAATTTTCCCTACCCGTAAAAGTATAATTTATCATTTTGGATTTCAATTTTTCCAAGATATGTTTAATCAGGTTAATAGTTTGAGTACACTGAAAATTAACCATTTTTTAACCATCTTTTTCATTGAGTTTGAAGGTGTACGCTCAATTTTGTGAGTAACTGTACATATATCCACCATCGATTTACTCGAAATCGAAGACTCGTTCTTCAAAAATTTTGCTCTATACTCCTACTTTATTTTACGTATAAATCGTCCTCTGCCTGCAGCAACTACCTCGCGCTATGAATATACCTAACACGCTGAACAAATGATATTAATAATGAAAATTTGAAATTGTCTCTCTTTACAGTACCAGTCTAGAAACATTTTACTCAAATAATGTATATTTACACCTAGCAAAATACAATTTCCACTTTATTCAAACTAAATATCTTGACGTGATAAAAATTTTTCATATTAAACAATTAAAATAACTACCATTAAATTAATACCATCATTTCCTAAATGTGATAAATAATTTTTCCTTCCTACGTTTTATAACGATATGAACAAAAACAATATTTGTCAATTACTTATAAGTCCATTATCTAACAAAATACTATCATAATTGCGCTTGTATATAAGAAAATACCCCATACATTAATCTTTTCATAAAAAATTCGTCACCTGTTGCTGTATGGTCGTTGACATAAAATCCTTCGAAAGAGAAATTATGGTTGTAAGTGCCTTAGAAGGTACAAAATATATATATTGTGACTTCACGGGTCAACATTAATTGTTACACATACACACAGAGTGGTATTTTTTTCACAGAGCTTGTACTGTCAAGATAATACATTTCACGTGTGTACAACACCTTGTCAAAAATAAATTTGTATGTACATAAGCCATGTACGCATTTTAGGGCTGGACTCGAGAAATATTTATATTCTATATCGTTGAGTAGAATTATGAAGTGTGGTTACAAGAAATTAGTCATTTGTGCTAAGTCTGTGAAAACTAACGTTATATCATTGATTCAAAGCTATAGAAATTTATTCTTCTCTTCTAAATTGTTAGATACTGTTAATATTAAAAGATTATACATAAAAAATAATCGCGTAATAAATAAATGAAGTACAATATAATAATAATCGAAAAAGAAATTAATATTACGAGATGGAGATAGACAAAATTAAACTACGGTAACCAAATGAAATGTTGATGCAAATTATGATAATTATGAACCAAAAGTGAGAATTAGAAACATATTTCTTGAGAATTACTCCTTATTTATACTGTAATTTCTCTGAAGCTCACTAAACTTACTATACATATGAAGAATGAAATTTGTAATGCGTGTACTAAGTAAGAAATAAAAATAACTGGCATACTAAAAATACTGTGCAATAAGAGCATTTATGTTAGTGCAGTTGTAACATTATAGTGGTGATTTAATTAGTAAAATTTAAAATACTACTTCTTTGCTTATTGAAATAAAAATTGTAATAGAACTATAATTAGAAGCATCCTGGATTATAAATTCAGAGTTTAAACTGTTTCATTTTACAAAATGGATGAATAAATCTGTATAAATGTACAACGTACCGACTTCGTTAAGTTTTGAACAGGATGTACATAATCATTCGCGACCTAAATACTCTATATTCATTATTATCAAACGATAATAACGCTGTTATTATATTACTAAAATATTATTAAAATAAATTACTATTAAAATATTACAATTATTTACACTATTTTAACACAATTCAATTCTGTCAAGAAACTAATGTATAAAGAAAATATACAGGATGATTTAATAGTATTTTTCCAAAATTTACACTGTACTATCAAAAGTTAAATTTTAGAAAATGCAAATCTACACGTACTTCGTTTGAAGTTCAAATCCATGAATGATTATAATTAGTTTAAACATTATACATCCGATTATAAATTAAAGTGATAATTTAAACCAACTTATCCTGATACAAAAAATAAGACTTAGGAACTTACGTTTATAAAACATTCTTCTCAACTCCAACGCGTACCATGCAACACCTTAATTCCTTTAACATCTTCCCCAACAAAAATCACTTATTCCCCATTATGGCTTAGCACAACGTATATCATAAACTCACAAGAATAATACACTGTGGAAAGTTATATGGCATCACGTTACTTTTCACAATCTTTGCCTAAATTCGCTTTTCACCTGGATTTCACATTTACATTTTGGAGGATCCGGAAAGGTGAAAAATTGGAAACGTGCAAACATAGTTCTCGAGCCGAGCCACGTATATCATAAAAGAGAAATCCCGTGGAAGACGAGGGTTGGACCATCAGGGTATTTGCTTTGTGCGAAAGTAAACGAAGGATCTAACGCAACACCGTCGTCTATAATCTTGTTCTGCTAACTACGTTTCCCGGATCGTTTAGAAACAGCTCGAGGATGGTTAGCAAAACCGCGTTTCCCGATTCTTGCCACACCGCCGGAAATGGCCAAATACGCTGAAAAACGTTAATTTCACAGAGATTTTTCTCAGCTTGATAAAAAATTCATTTTCGATTAACCACCTTGCGTTGCTTTTGCGCAAATATTCAAACGACACTTTCTTAAAAATCTTCTACGAAAGTTAATTTGAAAAAAATTCCTGCAGAAATGTGGAATAGGAATATTAGTTAATATATGAAAATATTACTTCACAATAACGAGATACATTTACGGTGTATATTATGGTTGAATTCGAATTAGTTACAAAAATACTACTGAGAAAATTATTTATAGACTAGAAAATAGTTGTCTTCAATTAAACATAATAATTGCATTAAATTTTAGAATAATGTTTCTAAACGACTTTACCTATGATTAAAAAAGATCTGATTGGTATAAATTGGTGTAAATTCAATAGAGGCAGATTCTATTTGTGAAAAAGTTTAATTTATCTTTGAACTTTAATCGCACAATTAATTCATATGATTAGATAACACAATATGAAAACACGAAATAGTTAATACTATTATATATACGTAACGAAAAAGTTATAAGGCAAGAGCGTAATTGAGAAGATTCATAAAAAAGTTGATAGTATAGAGAACTGTTCAACAAGACTATCAATTCTTATTACGAGAAATATAACATTTAATAGGCAGAAGCAAAATGCAGTATCTGCTATAGGACACTTAAGTATAAAAAAGAAAGTGTTTTTGTATTATTAACCGAGGTATTCGAAAGTCAATAATAGCAGCGTATTATCGAACATCGATAAAAATACGAGTCTGCTAAATTTTCACTATTTTATCACTATAATACAATATAGAGAAATAATTTCATCAATTAAATGTAGTAAAATAATGATAACACTATTTAACAGGTTCGTTACTATAATAAATATGGTAGATATACGTAGTGTGTCAATTTTCACATTCATATACATAAACCGTAAGAAATAAACAACATGTGCATGTTGTACAATGTATCACACATGGTAACGTCAAATCATATCGAAAATATTGAATGATATATTCATACAACGAATATATGTAACATGAATTTCAACATGAAACAAAATTTCAATTGCGTTACTCAACGATTTGAAACGAGGGAACCACACACTTACGATTAGTTCGACTTTTTCTGTCGAATTTCTTGAGATCGTTTCAAGAAATCGTAAACAAGATCGATCGAATCAAGATCGTTCGAGTGCAACTTGACAACGATTCTCAAGAGAGAGGAAAAGAGGAGCCGACAGGAAAAGGATTAATCTTCATTCAATGGCTCTCGTTTATCCACGATTGGTGTAACGCGATTTCACCCCGTCGTTCCACGAGATCTTCCGCGAACACTCAAAAAACGTATGTCGAAATATTATAGAGAACCGCGCTGATCAACCCTTAAACCGAGGTAACCCACGCTGAATAATTCAATCAATAAAATTCCTAAAAAATGAACCATCGACCTAAAACAGTCCATTTAAATAGATTCTTAGGGGAGGTACTCAATAACAAAATTCATTATCTCTGATAACAGAAATTACGGAATTATTTGAAATCTATTTTTTTGCTTAAATATTCTGATATGTATAACAGTCCATACAAAGCGGGAAAAACTTGTATAGAGCTAAAAAAATTAAGGTTATACATCAAAGAAATCTCCAAATATTCATTATTTACATCTTCATAAATGATAATTATTCTAAACTATTAATTTATTTATGATTGTATAAAAATAGGGGTTAAATTATTATCTGTAATTAATATCACGTACCCAATGAGTCCGGTTTAAGAGTAGACGAAGGACGCGGCACAGAGGAACAGAGAAAATGTGATCAACCAGTGTACAGGAAATTTACTCACGATTGTGTGGCACGTTTCGGTGGTGCGGCAGTACTGTCGTCGATGGTGGAAAAGCACGTCGGACCGGCCGCGAAAGAGGCTCCGTTCCTACGCGTATCGCGCAGACGTGCCTCTTCAACCCCCTTCCCATAGCATTTACGTGTACACACGATAAACGGGGGTAGAAGGAAGATCGCTGGTGGTTTTCTCGGGGCTGATATAGCTCTCGGGACGGAAGGGCTAAAGGGGTGCCAAGGGATCGGCTTGCAACCGTATCGCGAATAGACTTGGCCAAATATACTACTACATTTCAGAAAAAATACTTTTCGAGTAGTTCCCGGTGTGGATCGTTGCATGAGGATCGAATAAATGACACAATACTGTACAAAAATCCTAGGTTAAATATGAAAAAATATATTGTAGTATTTTACAAGCGTATCTGAAGATAACTGGAATTATGGTAATTGTTGTATCGTTTTTTAAGAAATGTTTAATCCAAGAATTATTAAGGTAATTATAAAAAGCGGACGACCTCACTGATTTTGATGACCTTGAAATGAACTGTAGTGGTCGTCATTCTGAGTAACTTTCCCGATATGTTACCGCCGCTCGATTTCGGTTTCCTATTGCAGCAATGAATTCTGTCCATGCTAAGGTGACCACATATCTGATGCTGAAATGAGAGACAGACCTCCCCATTCTTTCCACTCTCCCCCTCCCCCCCAAACCGCCTCACCGATTTGTGAAAATATTCTAATAAGTAGCTGAAAAGCACGCAAAGCCAATGAGTTTCAATAATAATCTTAGCGGTCATTCCCCGAATGTCATTCGTTTCTTTCCCAACCTTTGCGTATCATATACTAGACGTTATTGTCAACATACTTTTACCAAACGATAAAAAATTAATTCTGCAAATGATCGATTCGCCGTGGTATGAATGTAACGGTTTGCAGACACTACTGGAAATCGGTTGATTTATATGTTTGAAAGCTCGACGCGTGACAAGAATGCGCAAAGTGTGAATGCTGCTTTCGGTTACCATCGATACCGTAAAATTACTGAACTAGTCAAAAACCCGTATCGTGTGAACGAGCTCTTATACATTTCTACAAGCTTGATCAACTCAAATTACCAACATGCCAATGACAGAGATATTTTCCAGTACAATTTTTAATGCGATACAAGTAGCTTAAATCTGGGACAGTCTTGCACAACTCCGGACATCTGATCACTTTAGTCTATACTTATCTATAAGTTCATGACGGCGTATGCATCAACAAGGGAACACTAGTTATCTATTGTCTCTGTGAACACATCGCAATGACTATTGCATGGCTAGCCGTCTTACGAGGAGAGACTGTGAGGGATGAATGAAACCTAGGCGGATTCCCACTGCTGTTCTCCTTGTGTTTATACGACCCATTATGAAGATTATGTTTTGTCCGGCATTATATTTTTTCTTGACATTCAATATATTTAAAATTCTCAAAGGTCCCATACAAACGATAATATTCCTAAACCGTCGTATATTCGTTCATCGTTCCACTATAAATCTAAGAAATATAAGTGGGAAAAGAAAGTGAGGAAAACATTAGGATTAAGTATTTTTAGTGTCGCGCTAAACGCACTAAACTGACAAAATAAAAAACAGCCAAACATATCCTGATTATTAAAACTAATTAGTCAGTCTAATCAATGTTCCGAATTCAGAATTAGTTTCAGTGATTAGATTATGTTTGACTATTTTTTATTTCATTGCCAAGCAAATTACTGCTTGCGGTCCGGAGCAGGTACGGCACAATACCTATTTAAACCACTTTCTCCTCTTCCGAAATCTAATTTTGCATATATTTCAGTACCTTGCAAGTATCTAGTACACCTCGTATACACAGTTCTAGCTTTGTTTATATACAGATCGCTTGTATAATACGAATTGTGTGCATTTTATATTTATGTTTTATCTAATCCAAACCACTTCCTTCTTAAGTATAAAAGAAATTCATTGCAGGAGTAGCAACAGCTTTTCACGAATTTCTCAGAAACTAAGATCGAGCGGCAGTAATATGTGCAGGGAAAAGTTGTTCAAAATGATGACCTCGACAACATATTTCAAGATCATAAAAAATCGGCGAATTTGCCTGTTTTCTATGTAATAATCAAGCTATTTCAAGAAAGCTATTACATAAATTTTTCATAAACTTACTTGACATTTTTTGATCTCCTGTTTTCGGCAGTTCGTATGATTTATTTCCTTTTCTAACTTTGTTCGAGCACGCTCCGCGAACGACCGATGCCTCAGAGTCGTCGAAGGTCGTAAATCTTCGACTCAATATTTTTGAATTCGCGATCACGTGCGTCTCTAAACGTGTTACTGAATAGAAATGGTAGGTTGAAATAACTTGACGAAATGCAGTTTAAATTAACAATAACAATGTAATGATCAATAGTTCCGGATTAACGTGTGATACAAAATATGATTGTAATGAACTGAAGTGTTGGATACAAAGCGTGAGTAGTGACGGAAGAAGTAGACTGTTCAAGTGCTGACGTGCGAATGAATTTTCTGCCAAACTCTAGTTTTCAACTCACCCCGGAGTTGGTGAATCGGTGGGGGATGAGACATACGAGTAGGCGGTTATTATTTTGACGGGTTTGGAAATGGAAGTGGTCGATTTTACATGATTGGTGTGAACAAATTGTGGGCAGGGTGGTCAAAGGTGAACACCTCCAAATCGATGGTCACCTTCAGGTATAACGAGCACCCTCGAAGAACGCGCGTGAGGAAACTCGAGTGTCTCAGGTAATACTTGCAGCGAGCAATAAACCTCAGGATCCGCATTGACTCTAACCGTGAGCGAAGAACATTCGGAAGAAATAAACGGAACTTGTAAAGGTTAATCCTCAGGTCTACGGGTATTGATGAATACTATGAATTGAACGAAGCAAATGTTTGATGGTTTCATGAGGTTATTGTCGCTACAGAACGGTTAAGAGGTTTTATAAAATAATCGCACAAAATATTGGAAACTCCGGATCGGTTTATGGCACGAACAGGAAACGAAGCAATATTGCAAACGTACTAATGTAATAAAGTCATTAGCGACTAGAAGAAATTTCCGAAACGCTTTATCTTGAATAGATTTGTTAAGTTAAGCTGGAAACCAACGAAATTGCAAGGGTCGTAAGAACTATTTGTGTCGCCCATCTATTCGTACCATAAAAGATTAGTCCTGCGAGGGTACGCCGCGGAACAAACTTATTTAGAATAATTTTATACAAGTTTTACAATATTTCAGTGGGAGCACTACTTGTTATAGCATTTTTTAAAAATATTTTAGTCAAATAAAAGCATGAACACACCTAATTTATTTTGTTGCAAATGAAGAGGCCGGTCGCCGTGTTTGAATTTGGATTTCGAACATTTATTTTACATAGTTATTATACATTTTGTTAATCGAAATAATCTCGGGCGACATCAAATAACACACTTCTACCATCGCGATACAAGCATATCTGAAGTGGCACTGTGGAGAGGGGGAAGAAAGATAAGAAAAACGACGAAGGGCTACCTCTTGTTCGTCCTGGGCCTGCTAGTGAAATTCAAGGCTACCTAGCTGTCCCTGCCTTAGACGTTGGGATATTGGAAGCTAGGTTAGAAGCGGTATATATGTGGACGAGGTAGTTAGGACGAGCGCTTTCGAGAAAGTCCAATTTTGTGTTGTCCCTCTGGCGATAGGTACAGTAGGACCGCCATGTATCACTGCTTTTCTGAAAAAAGTTGGCACTACGGAAAGTAATAAATTCATTAAAAGCAGTTTTCAAAAAATGATACCCCGTAGAAGAGAGATTCGGTGAATAAGCAGGCTGAGGGAGAACTTCGCATTTCAATTCTGCTATTTTTGTATCGTTTGCTTTGCAACGTGTGATGGAGCATTCTTGTGGAGCAATAATACACCGCGCGAATGAATTCATGTAGGATCCATTTACCCAGGATTTTCACTTCCACCAAAGCCTCCAACTGTCGGACAACAGCCGAATAGTGAACGCCAGTCATCTGTGCCATTTTTCTAACTGTTAAACATTTACTATCTTTCCCAACTATGTCCTTTAAAGTGGCATCTTTAACACATTTTGTCCTATGACCGCGAGGCTCATTTTCGAGGTTTACATCACCAGTTCTAAACTTATTCAAACCAACGTCTGCTGGTTCGATCACTTGCAATTTCTTCGCCAAAAGCAGCATTAATGTTTCGCGTTACTTTAGTCGCACCGTGACTGATTTTGAACTCATATAAGTAAATTATACGAATTTGTTTATTTTCTATGATAAACAGTTACGGTCTTTTAACTACAAATAATATACACTGCGAATAAAATTACACATACTTATTTACGTGCGAGATATGTACTTTTCAAATAGAATGAAAACAATGCACGCCTACAACGTAAAAGTCAAGTTATAGAAGCGGGAAACTTGAATTATGAAAAACAGCTATTTCATTCACAACAACCTAATAATAGAATGAAGCCAATATTTACAAGTTCATTTCCACTAGAATTTAGGAAATCTTCCGAAAGCTATGTCAAATTGCCATTATAAAGTGAGTAACCAATCAGAGCTGAGTATACACCTTACAGAATGTGGCAGCGGAGACAGCCACCACGCCCGCGTCTTTATTTAAAACTTCACCTCGCCTGCATGCATTCTTTTCTTTTTTTTACAACCTTCGCCTGCAATAGATTCTTTGTTCATCACTTTCGTTGCTCGCTCCTTCCAAGGGTCACCCGGGTCTGGTTACTGTCACCAACTTCTGGCGACCAGACCCGGGTGAGTCCTTGCCTTTATCTTTAACTGCGCTCCAAGAACCTTTCCTGTTCTTTCAATTTCGCCTACGACTTTCTAATCTTTTCTTTCAATTTCCGCTAGCTTGACTGGCAACCCTTGAGGACATCCTCGTCGTTCTCGCGCAACCGAGGTGGCACATGTGGCATTCAGGTTTGCGCGGGAACGAACGATTTCACTTTTCCATTTTCCCGGACTTTTCCCTCTCTCTAATTTTCTCTGCCCGTCTGTCTTTCTTTCCGCTTTCGATTTCTGTCTCTCCGCTGGCAGATTTTTTAAGGAGATGGTCCTTCCGAACATGATCAGTTCTTTTCCTGCCGTCACGCTGCCGCCTCACTGCAAGCCGTTTGCCGTCCGCGTCGAGCCATCGCAGCGCGTCACTACCGCGACTTGGTGTGCCGTCGTACTTCGCGCCCACTGTATGTAACGCGCGTCGTTTACGAGCGAGAAATTGAGTGTGGCTTAGTTCACCGCGGTTCGATCCACCTCACAGAAATAAAAATATATTATAATTGTAGTATAATTATGATATAATTTATAATAAATAAATGATAATATAATTTTATTTTTGTAGCATGTATATTCACTTCTGACGCTTATTACAGGTGGTATAGGACTTTTGCACAATACTGTGTATATTAATTGTACTTCTGGCTGGTTTAGAATTGATTTAAGATTGAATATTTATGATTTACAATTATGTATCTTATCTTTATGAATAAAGATATTGGATTGGTGCATGTGTAATTGTCGATCATGAATAATATGCAAAATCCTTTATATATGCTGAAGACACAATAAATAAATAATTTAGAAACAAAAATAAATGAGTGGCTCATTCATTAAAAACATTTATACGAGCTGATACAAATTATTTTCATTAAATGAAACAGTTGAAGAGCAAAGAATATTTTTTTCAATCTTCCGTACTCCAAAAAACAAGTTTTTTTTACATCCCCTTATGTTTCCATGCAATTTGTCCCGTGGACATTTGGCAGGAAGTTGTAGAACAGGATGGGCTTCATATAGGTGCTTCCTCTGTAGTTAGCTTCCCTGTGTGGTGTATCTGCATAGGCGATTTTGGGTATGCACATAGGTGTTTGTTATGTGGTATGTGCGATCAAGTCTGATGGATGTTTTCTTCTCAACCTTCTGTTGTCGTTGGTTTTATACAATGTGCTAGCTAGTAGATTGGGATGATTTGTAGTCTATGTTTTATAACTTTGTGACATGCGTTGTGCTTCTGCTACGACGGAGCAGATTTGCAGTTCTTTGCGAATTTCTTCGTTTTTAACGTACCGCGGTGCATCTACTATAGTGCACAGAATTATCGACTGTGTTGATTCCATTTTTGAGATGTGGCTTTTTGCCGCTGTCCCTCACAGTTGAATACCATAGGTCCATATTGGTTTTATTATGGTTTTGTATATTAGTAATTTTTTTTCGGGACTTAGTTTCGATTGTCGACTCGTTAACCAGTACATATCTTTTCTTTTCGCTCTGATTTGTTCTATTTTTTTGCGGATGTGATGCTTCCAGCTGAGTTTTGAATCTAGGTGGAGTGCTAGATATTTGACTACGTTTTTTTGCGGGATTTCAATGTTCCCGAGTATTATTTTTGGTGTCTCTCCTGTGCGGAGGGTAAACGTTACGTGGTTACATTTATCATGATTAACTTTTTTTTTTTACTGTCAGCCATTTTTCCAGTAAGTATGCGTGTTTTTGTAAAATGTTGACTGCTTCAGTTGAGTTTTCATGTACTGCTAGTATGGCAGTGTCAGCTGCAAATGTATAAATTGAACTTTCTGGTGTTGTTGGAATATCCGCCGTGAATAGGGTGAAATATTGGCCCTAAAACACTGCCTTGCGGCGCTCCTGCATTAATTAGTTTTATATCTGAGAATCAGTCCTTTAGTTTGATGTATAAAGTGCAATTAGATAGATAGGATTGTGAGAGGTTGTAAATTGCTTCCGGGAAATGTTTCTTTATGACTTTATTGACTTAGTCCTTCATGCCAAACCTTGTCAAATGCCTTCTCGATGTCTAGAAATAAGGTTGTACATTTTTTTTATTTTCAAAAGTGTTGTTGATTTTTTCTATTATTCTGTGAATCTGTTCTGTTGTGGCATGTCTTTCTCTGAAGCCAACCTGGTGATCTAGGATTAGCTGTTTTTCTGTTATTATTGTCTTTATTCTGTCAAGTATTATTTTCTCTAGTATTTTCGATAACAATGGTAGCAGAGATATTGGTATGTATGATGAGGGTTCGTGTACACTTTTATTTGGTTTTGGTAGCATAATGATTTGAG
This sequence comes from Eucera pruinosa, assembly GCA_028830335.1. Classification (NCBI taxonomy): domain Eukaryota; kingdom Metazoa; phylum Arthropoda; class Insecta; order Hymenoptera; family Apidae; genus Eucera; species Eucera pruinosa. Next base: position 2,015,962 of record JAMYCR010000015.1, on the reverse strand, counting down.
CCAGCTTCCATATATTTGGGAAGTACTGTAGTCTTAGTATGGCATTATATATTATTGTGATCATTCTTATTGCTGTGTCTGGGAGTTCTTTTATTATTTTACCGTTTATCAGGTCATATTCCGGTGTTTTGTTCATTTTAATATTTTTAATGTGGTGTTTGCTTTCTTTTTTTGTGACATTGTGCAGTTTGTAGTTGTGGTCTAAGTTTGCGGTCGGTTCGTCTATTGTTTCATGTTCATCTATTATATTGTGTGGTTGGAATAATTGGTGTAAGTATTCCGCGAATGTAGTAGTTTGTTCTATTGTTGTTTTTGCCGAGGAACCATCTGTTTTTTATCGCTGGTATGGTTGTTATCGGTCTTTTAAATTTTTTAGTTGCGTTCCAAAGCGAAAAGTTCGTGTCCTCGTTCGGTGATAGAGTTGTGAGATATTTATTCATTTCTTTATTGCTGTAGTCATGTATGATCTTCTTTAGTTGTTTGATAGCTTTATTTACTAGGCGTTTGTTGTGAGTTGTCTTGTATTTTTGCCATTTAGCGTTTAGCTTCCTTTTTTGCTTCACTTTTTGTAGGACGTGGTTCGGGTAGGAGGGGCTATTTGTTCTACTTTCTAAGAAGGTAGTGAATGTCCAGGCTGCATTTTGGATAATTCGAGTTCAATCATTTACAGCGTTATCAATTTGTTCTGGAGTTTTTAGTGGAATGTTAAAATTTACTTTCCCATTTATTGTTGATCTGTATTCTTCCCAGTTTGTTGTATTATTGCAGAGTTTTACTGGTTCACAGTATCATGTTGAATTATGTGTAAAGTTTATTACTACGGGTGAATGTTGGCTGGTACCATTTCTACGTCACTGTTCCTTGCATTTGAGGTAGTTTCTGTAGTATAGGTGTTCCCCGATTTTGAAATTTTTAATTGTATCGGTGGCATTGCTAATTGATTATCCATGTGTTGAACACACGGATTTCAACCAGCTTAGATTCGCAGCTTGGCTGTGAGCACACTTATTACTGGATGTGTTTGCAGTAGTAGCACGATAGGTTTGTTTTGTTTCACTCAGAGCAAAGATAACAGACGTCTATTCAGTTCGACGGATTAGCGTGAACTAGGCAAAAAAGTAAAATGTCATTGTTTTAGTAGAAAGGGATATACATATGCATGCTGATCATGGATGTAAATACTGCAAGCGCTAAAATAATTAAGAGACAAAATAAATTATTATACGATTATTTAATAATTAATAATTAACATCACCATTTCCATTTTACAACTGTATTGAAATGCAGATAGAAAAACGCGGTGAATTTAATTTCCTTTCATACGTGAATGTAATTATTTTAAACATATTTCAAATTGATATGTGCGCAGTATAAAAATTCATTAGAAAATATTGTTATTTAAATTTACATATAAATTCATGACTAAAATTTGATTGGAACACTTGTATTAATAAGGTTACTGTTTTTAGATATATGTAATATTATTGTGAAGATCTGATATTTATAAAAGTAACACACGTTAAACTTATGAATGATGCTTGCAGTTGACTGTGCAAGTGGAATATCACATCTACAGTGTGGTATGATATGAGAAATAATACTAATTTAATACTTCTACTCACAATCAGTAAAGTTGCCAGAAAAACTTATAATGCATGAGAAACAGGGAATTCAAAGCGATCCGCAATCAAATCGCAGAAATATAAAAATATCGCATTTCTGAAAATTGTACAAAGAAGACAAAATCATTAATTGATACGTACTATTTTTTTATAAACATTGAATCATTTAGTTTTCACTGATTGATGTCTTAATTAATTATGTAATTAGTCATTAATAAATCTTTCTTTCCAAATTTAATGCAATTGTTTTTATTATGCCTTACAAAATAAAAATGTTTCTTGTAAATGTGTCACATCTAAAATACTGTTACTGACGGTTTACTCAGTCTTGATTTAGAGCAGTTGAGCATGTTATTTGGCCATTAATAATCCTGAGTAAACATCTCGTGGCAGATATCCAATACTTAAAATCTACCTAATTTTTATTTCAGAAGTCCTTAAAAGAAACTCGATTTAGTATACTCAAGCACGAAATTCGACCATTAGAAAGATTCTGTAAAAAATTTTATTGTTTTTCTTACCTTGATTAACAAATAGCAAGTAGAACAAAGTACACCAGATGATTATATTAAATATTTTATATGAAACTCTTTACTTGAAGACATACTTAGCTATGCAATTTGATGATTTAAAACATCAAAGTCAGAGGAATTTCAGATGATAGATATGCTAATAATAAAATTAAAGAAATATTGATCGTCACAACCATCAACAGTTATCGACAGTTTCGTACTCAACTATCGATGATCATTAATTATTCTGAATACTTCAAGCTCTATGAAAGCATAATTCAAGCAGATTTTTAGAGCCAATTTTTTAATGTGCAAAACTTTAGCTATAATTTTATGGATTTAAAAAAACCGAATAAGAAAAATGAGAAACCATAATTAAATAAAAACTCAAACGCTTTTAATTTTGTCCATTCAGAATGCTAGGATATACAGAAATAAAAAGAGGAAAGATTACTACAGTCGTAATAAAAAAAGTTAGTGTGTATAATGAAAATATTACTTTAAGTACTGGACAAAATAAAAAAGCAACACATAAAAGGTAGTTTCTATGTTGGGACTTCGGCACGTACCGTTTATGGCACGCATTGTTACCATCGAGGAAATGGAATTAACAACGTCCAAAAAAGGACGCCGTCGTTTAAGTATTTTAGGGCCTTGCAATTCGGCGAGGTACCAGGCACTTCCTCGTTGGTGACAATGCAAATTGACGCGTCATAATCGGCGGGGCTGCCCAGGGAAGGAAATAACTTGGGCACATCTTGCGTTCCGTTACGGTCACTCCGCTGACCTGAGCCCGGGAATTCCGCAACGTTGCCTAGGTTCCGCTGACACTTAGTCGCGTCACCCACCCCTGGAGGCCCCACCCTCAAGCGACTGCTCGGTGACGAGGTGGAGGGGAATAGGGCCCGGGGCCGGGAATTCTTGAAAATGCAAACTAGAATTTTGTAAACGTTCGGACAGAACACATCGGAAGCACACGTAGCTTCAATTCGACTTATAACAATCTTCGATATTCATCGTCTGTATCTCCGTCGGAAGCACTGAGGCTTCAATCATTATTATTGTAACTACAATAAAGAGTTAAACGAAAGTGGTGTTAACGGACTCAAGGCCGTCATTACCTTGAGTGGTCCTTCAAGCTTTGACAGACCGTGTTGCGAGGGTGCACATACATGTGCTATACGCAAGTACGCGAGCGAGCACGAGACGCGTGTGACGTAGCATACTAAACATTGGTCCTTCGAGCCGGATACGCGACATCGGCAAGTGATAAATACAGTCAACCTTCGATTAAACAAGTGATTCGTGACCGTGAGTGTCATCATTAGACAGTGATCCGCTTTGGAGCAACATCGTGAGCTTAGTGCGAAACGCAGCAGCCAGGATTTGCAAGGGAGTTGACATCGCTGAAAGAGGATTCAAGACATCCTCCGTTCGAGAGGAGTGAAGGTAGCAACCGGAACCAGTATCCAGGGGCCGCAGCATCGAGCGATCGCAGCATCCAGAGATCGCAGCACTCAGCAAGCAGACAAGTGTCATCAATTCCATCTTCGTCAACGTAAGTCCTTTCCATTAAGACACGTTATTCGACTTGTACGTTAGGGACAATCATGATGGAAGGTCAATTAAAACCCCTAATTTCGGAACGCGGTGTCATAAAGGCGGCATTAACTCGTTTGAAACGATTTTTCAAAGAATCGGCTAGCAGTACGACATTGGCTTCGCTTCAGAAGCGTTTAGAATCAAGTTCCGAATTGTTAAAGGAATTCAATGCGGTTCAGCGAAAAATCGAATTGGTTGTAATCAACACAGACTTGGAGGCAGTACACGAGAAGGAACGCGAATCGTTTGAAAATACGTATTTTGACGTAATTGGCGAAATGGAAGAACACGTGAAGAGTTTACAAGCGTCGCATCAAGGAAATTCATGTTCTTCTGCGAGTCCTGCCCCCTCGTCTGCAATCGGTAATGCGCAAGTCACAGTCAGGCTACCCGTGATTAATTTGCCTAATTTCGATGGCAAATTCAGCGAATGGTTAGAATTTCGCGATACCTTCGATTCTCTAGTGCATCAGAATGATTCTTTGTCTGATGTACAGAAATATCACTACCTGAAATCGGCCATAAAGGGCTCGGCTGCAAGAGCAATAAAATCCTTGAACATTTCGGAAGGCAATTACAACGTGGCATGGGAAACGTTGCAAAAGCGGTATCAAAATCCGATCGCGTTACGCAAGCATCACATGGATGCGCTATTAGATTTACCTTCGATTCAGCGGCGGTCTAAGATAGAATTGCAAAATTTTATTGACGATGCGTCAAATCACTTGTCCGCTCTGAAAACATTGGGAGAACCGGTTGACGCGTGGGATTTCATAGTGGTCTCGTTGTTAGTACGGAAATTGGGTGTGGTCACGTGTAGGGAATGGCGGGATCGAATCGCGATATCGTTAGAAAGAGTAAATTTCAAACACTTCGTCGATTTCATCGAAGAAAGATCAAAAACGTTAGAAATCAATGAAGGCAAGGTCCAGGTAGCTGCAGAGAACAATGACCGTCGGTTAAGGGGAAACAATCGGGCAACCGCTCATGTAGTCAGTACATCGGTACAATGTCCGGTGTGTTATGACAACCATCCGTTATATAGTTGCAATACGTTTAGGGAATTCGATCATCAAAGGAAGCGACAAATCTTACAAAAGACCAATCGATGCTTTAATTGTTTATCGACAGGGCATCGGGTGCAGGCATGCTCTCGTAGACGATGCTCCATTTGCAACAACGCACATCACACTCTGTTACACATAAATAATTCGTCGACAAATGCACCATCGACTAGTGCATCATCGACCAAGAAACCGGAAAATGGCTATCAAAAGGGCACGTTAACTACCTCCGAAGAAACTCTAGCGTCGTGCGTCGTGAACACAACAAATAGATCCGGGGAGTACACTGTCTTGGCCACCGCGATTGTTGACGTCGAAGATAGTCAGGGTATAAAACGCTCGTGCCGCGTGTTATTAGACTCGGGATCTCAGGTTAACCTCGTGTCCAGGCAGTTTTGTCAAGGAATTGGCATCGTGGAAGCACCGGTAGAAACAAGGGTTTCGAGTTTAGGAAGGGCAATAAACGCAATTAAGGGACGAGTTGATTTGAAGATCTTTTCGAAAGTAAATAGTTTCCGGGCAGATTTAGAAGGTTTAACAATAGATACCATTACTTCCAACATGCCCAATTTTCCATTAAAACGAACACAGATTTCGATTCCACCAAATATTGCGCTGGCGGATCCAACATTCGCGAAGTGCCAGCAAATAGACCTGCTCATCGGCTCAGGATTGTTTTGGAGGCTACTATGCATAGGCCAACAACAGGCAGATAAAGGGTTAGTGTGGCAGAAGACTCAACTTGGGTGGGTTCTTGGCGGTAAACTAACTTGGCCGCGAACTAGTAGATTAGATACCCGAAATTGTGACGTCGTCACTAATGCACAATTGCAAGATCAATTGGAACGATTCTGGGAGTTAGAAGAATTCGAAACCAAGGGCAATGCGGGTTCAGACGCATGCGAAACACATTTTAGATCCACAACGACTCGCGACACACAAGGGCGATATATCGTTAGGGTTCCCTTTAAGGAAAACGTGACCGAGTTAGGTTATTCAAAGGACCAAGCCGAGAGAAGATTGCGGGCATTAGAAAAAAGGTTAGAGAAACAACCGGAGTTGAAAACCCAGTACATCGATTTCATGAGGGAATATGAGGCGTCAGGCCATATGTCCCAATTTTCGGATATGGGAGAGGAATCTGGAGCATCGTTCTATCTCCCCCACCACGCCGTGTCCAAGGCAGCGAGTACTACCACTAAGGTTCGGGTAGTATTCGACGGCTCGGCTAAATCATCGTCCGGGTTGTCATTGAATGACACCAATTGATCGGTCCCAATGTTCAAAACGATTTATTTCCAATTTTGATTCGATTTCGAAAACATCGATATGTCCTGTCGGCAGACATCGCAAAGATGTACCGCCAAATTCTGGTTCATCCGGCGGATAGAAAATATCAGCGTATAGTATGGCGATCGAATTCCAACCAACCCATCCAGACATTCCAGCTCAACACTGTCACGTACGGTACCGCGTCAGCTCCTTTCCTAGCCACGCGAGTTTTGAAGCAGGTAGGACTTGAGTGTAGCCTAGATTATCCAGAGGCTAGTCAAACCATCATTAACGATTTTTATGTTGATGATGTTTTGACGGGCGCCCCCTCCATCTCAGAAGCTAGGGAACGAAAAAGGGAACTCGCGGCAATCTTAGAACGGGCAGGTTTTCCATTACGTAAATGGGCGTCGAATAATGTTGCAATTCTTTCTCAAGGTGACTCAATCAGTCCAGATAAACAGATAAGCGCGGATAGGGATCCGAAGACGCTTGGGTTATCGTGGGCATCGGTCGAAGACATCTTGCACTTCTCGTTGACATTAACTACCCACTCTCGAGTAACAAAACGGACGATATTATCTGAACTGGCCCAAATCTTCGATCCTCTCGGGTTAATAGGACCCATTACTACACGAGGGAAATTGATACTGCAAGAGTTATGGCAATGTGGAGTAGGATGGGATGAGTCTGTATCCCAAGATTTACATACCCGGTGGATGCAGTTTCGATCTACAATGACAGAGTTAGAGCGGTTAAGAATTCTTCGTTGTGTATTACCGGTCATAAGCGAGTCAATAGAAATCCATGGGTTTTCTGACGCATCGGAACGTGCTTACGGCGCGTGCATATACCTGCGATACGTAGTGGCTCCAGGTACCTAGCGATCCCACCTATTATGCTCCAAATCTAGGGTGGCTCCGTTAAAGGTGGTATCTCTACCTCGATTAGAGTTGTGTGGAGCAATGTTACTTGCCCAATTAACAGATAAAATAAGGAAATCGCTCCATATAGCGTTCACTTCTGAACACTACTGGTCTGACTCTACTATCACTATCGCGTGGATACGGGGGTCTCCTACGCGCTGGAAAACGTTTGTAGCGAATCGGGTCGCGGAAATTCAACGCGTAACAATTAGCACGCAGTGGAAACACGTGAGGTCAGAGGACAACCCTGCGGATCTTATATCTCGTGGGGTAACACCTGCAGCCTTAATTGAAAATCATTTCTGGTGGTCGGGACCAGAGTGGCTCACGAGAGACGAGGCACAATGGCCATCGTCAACAGAAGAACCCGACAATATCCCAGAACAAAGGGAACCAAAAACTACAATGACAATATCCAATTGTACTCACATCGACATATTTAATCGATATTCAAATTACACACGATTGATACGCGTAGTGGGACATTGTTTAAAATTCGTCCATAAGATACGAGAAATAGGCATCGATAGGGATGGGTCGACTGAACAGGTTAACAATAGTAATCTTTCGTTGTCCGAGTTGCGATATTCCGAAGAATCGTTAATACGACTCGCGCAAGGGGAGGTATTTTCGGCTGAGCTCGCGGAATTGAAAAATGATAGGGAAATTAGTAAATCAAGCGCATTATTGTCCTTACGCCCATTTCTCGATGACAAGGGTTTGGTCAGGGTGGGCGGTCGATTGTCTAGAGCCCCCATTCCATATGCGCAGAAGCATCCAATTGTGCTGCCAGGTAACCATCCTTTTACCAAATTGTTAATTGAATATGAGCATATTCGACTTTTGCACGCCGGCCCAACAGCTGTCCTTGCATCATTACACACACACTTTTGGCCGATTTCAGGTAGACAAAATGTGCGACGAATCTTATACAAATGCGTCAAATGTTTCCGAGCCCATCCTCGTAGTGCGCAATACCAAATGGGTGAACTACCTGCGGCACGCGTAACGCCGTCTAGACCGTTCTCTACCTGCGGAATCGACTACGCGGGCCCTTTCTTTACAAAGGAAGGTGCACGCAGTAAAATAAGTAGGAAGTCGTATTTGTGTTTATTTATATGTTTTGTAACAAAGGCGGTGCACCTTGAGCTGGCCACAGATCTCAGTACAGAATCCTTTTTGAATTGTTTGCGTCGATTCATCGCACGTAGAGGACGATGCCAACGTATAGTTACAGACAATGGCACTAATTTTATTGGTGCACGAAATCATTTAAACGAAGTGGGAATGTTATTAACTAACAAAGAGCATGTAGCGAAGGTCTCCGAATTTCTGAACAAGGAAGGGATCGAATGGCGATTGAATCCTCCTCACGGCCCTCATTTCGGAGGACTTTGGGAGAGTGCAGTTAAATCTGTAAAATATCACTTGGCTAGGGTTATTGGGGACCAGCGCCTGACCTTCAAAGAACTATACACATTGTTAGTGCAAGTCGAAGCGTGTCTTAATTCACGCCCTTTAACCCCGATATCCTCTGATCCGTCTGATTTAAATCCCCTCACTCCCGCTCACTTCCTAATTGGTCACACTTTAAATGCATTGCCGGAACATGATCTGCGGGACATAAAGGTCAACCGGCTACGCAGATACCAGCTGATTCTCCAGATGTTTCAGCACTTTTGGAACCGATGGTATAAAGAATACCTACATCAGATGCAGCAACGAGTGAAGTGGCGAACGGCAGCACCGTGTCTCTTTGCCGCGGGCACGTTGGTCATCATTAAGGATGACAATCTACCACCGCTACGATGGAAGCTAGGGCGAGTCACACAGCTGCATCCAGGTGCAGATGGAACAGTGAGAGTTGTGTCCCTAAAAACGGCGGATGGTGCGTTGAAGAGACCAGTAAGCAAACTGTGTGTTTTGCCCATTGAAACTGACGAGAACACTTCTTGTCACACTTCCCCTGATAAACGTTAATACGTGTGTGTGAGTTCAGTGTAAATAACTCGCGTTGTATATAGTTGTCCTTGATGTAACTAGTACCATTTATTTTAGCGTAAGGCATGGATGATAGCAATTCATTGTAAGATGTACATATTCCCGACATACTAGTTGTTAATACTTTAGACATGTACTAAGAGATATTGTTTGGATTCGGAGTAATGTGATTGTGATTAACTTGATTGATTGATGTTGAAGTCGCGAGCGACTTCAAGGCGGGCGGCATGTTGGGACTTCGGCACGTACCGTTTATGGCACGCATTGTTACCATCGAGGAAATGGAATTAACAACGTCCAAAAAAGGACGCCGTCGCTTAAGTATTTTAGGGCCTTGCAATTCGGCGAGGTACCAGGCACTTCCTCGTTGGTGACAATGCAAATTGACGCGTCATAATCGGCGGGGCTGCCCAGGGAAGGAAATAACTTGGGCACATCTTGCGTTCCGTTACGGTCACTCCGCTGACCTGAGCCCGGGAATTCCGCAACGTTGCCTAGGTTCCGCTGACACTTAGTCGCGTCACCCACCCCTGGAGGCCCCACCCTCAAGCGACTGCTCGGTGACGAGGTGGAGGGGAATAGGGCCCGGGGCCGGGAATTCTTGAAAATGCAAACTAGAATTTTGTAAACGTTCGGACAGAACACATCGGAAGCACACGTAGCTTCAATTCGACTTATAACAATCTTCGATATTCATCGTCTGTATCTCCGTCGGAAGCACTGAGGCTTCAACCATTATTATTGTAACTACAATAAAGAGTTAAACGAAAGTGGTGTTAACGGACTCAAGGCCGTCATTACCTTGAGTGGTCCTTCAAGCTTTGACAGACCGTGTTGCGAGGGTGCACATACATGTGCTATACGCAAGTACGCGAGCGAGCACGAGACGCGTGTGACGCAGCATACTAAACATTCTACGTACCAGTAAACGAGCAGAAACACATTATAATGATTATTGTTTAATGTCATTTTTGATATTCATTATTTGTAATGTATGCTCAATTTTTATGATTAATCACAAAATTTGTACAGTATTTTTATACTCACAATCTCGCAATGCGTTTGTATTAAAATATCACAAAGGGATAAAAGACATTCCACATTGTTCGGCTTTCGTTGTCCGATTGAAAATGCGTGAAATTTTGTATGTTTGTGCTTGCTGTTTTCAACTAACAATAAGAAAACAGGGAAGAATTGTATAGTTCGATCGCAACATTTACTTTCAACCGAATAACGAATGGTGAAGAGCCTTTTCGCATTATACGGTTTCGTCGGTCCGGTTTTTGTCATCAGGTTGAAAATAAATAAAACGTCGCATACTTGTCTTTGACATTTGTAACTAAATCAGAATATTTATTTTCAACTAGATGATGAAAACCGGACAATGTGCAAAAAGTCTAATAGAAGTATTAAAACTGTCGATTGTGATAAAAAAACATCGATAGTTTTTGAGAGCGATAACAACCGATATACTCTTCATATTTCCCTACCACTAGTAATAAGTCGGCCAAATAACGGGTGTTATTGAGTCATTTATAACTCGTTAATGTTTTTTTGGAACATTTGATTGCTTTTTATTAATGGACAAGCTGAAATGGTGAATGAATGATGTAATAATTTTCAGCGGAAACGAAAAACATATGTCTGTTGATTTTGGCATTTATTACATCCTTTATCAGTTGAATGTTATGAACTTTCAAACATTTATCACCTTTCCAGATTTACAGGGAAAATAAATGGTAAAAATGTACTACCTACACTTTCATCTTCTTTATACACAATGCAGTTAGTATTTACGATTTTAGCTCTATCTTAAAATACTCATAAAAGATTAAAATACATTGTTGTAATATTTGTTATCGTTTACATCATATTTTGCATGAACATCTTTTTCCAGTAGAAAAACTATTTTCCATTTGTTTGGCACTTACATCATATACCACTTCAACTCCACAATTACATGAGACACACATAGAAAAAAAATAATGGATTTTTCAAATAGATTAATATTATTACCCATTATAAAGAAGATTACGAAACAAACAAAACGTTACATAAACTACTCGTGATCCAACGATACAAATTCAAAGTTAAATAACACGTTACTAACAATTCAGACAAACCTCCCATTATTTATTATTCTATTATATTTGTTAGCGATCGTCGCTAACACGGTTTATATCATGAACGTGTCTGAAGGGTTATTTTAGTGATTTGGAATTTTCCGTTTTCAGTTTGCATGTGTATTAGAGTTCAATATATTTTCTGGCGAGAGAAAATAATTTAGAAGATAAAAATTACGAGTTTTTAGAAAGTCGCTTCCCTCGCTTCTCAATAGCCGTGGCCGTGCCATAAACAGAGAAATTCCGAAGGGTAGTTGGACACGTGCGTATAACAGTTAAGATACGGAAGATCCGCTACTTAGAAGAATTTCGCCAGTCTTGTCAAACGTCTTCGCCCATACACAAGCACCACGACACCAAGTGAGCGCGCTAAGGGCGCAAAAAGGTGTGTCTGTGTTTAGTTAGGTCCGCTGATTGGTAACTGCAAAAATGAGAAGGAACCAATCAGCGGGCAATTAGAAAATAGGAGAGTTGGCGATCAGCAGCGAAGATCGCTAACGGACAGTAGTAGTAAGTCAGTCTTCAGAGGTAGTAAGTCAGTATTCAGAGTAGCAAGTCAGTCTTCAGAATAACAAGTCAGTCTTCAGAATAACAAGTCAGTCTTCAGAGTAGCAAGTCAGTCTTCACAGTCAGCAAGTCAATCTTGAGAGAGAAAAGAGCCAGCAGTTCAGTACGTTTAGGTGTCAGTTAGGGTCCTGAACACACCTTATCAGGCGCAACACAGCACGATAGGCAGTAGCGTGCGATATTCTTGGGCCACGACGCTCAATCATTCAGGAAGAAGTTCGTGGCTCTAACAATATTTATAGTAAATATTTTGTTATCGTAGGATTTTTAAAAAAAATGTTGATTCACAATATTATGTAGATCTAGAATTTCTTATGCATCCGTACTTTTACATTCAACATTTTATTTCAGGCGATTCATGTTCTTCATGAGTAACTACCCTCAATAACAATTTGTATAATAATGTAGATATGTATATTCTCGTATTTACATAACGAGACTAGCTAAAACTTAATATACGTTTCAGCGTGAAAATAAGATGATTTGTATCCTAAAATTAAAAAAAAAACAACGTAACAAAATATTCAGTACAATATAAGATTATAGCGGGTTCATTTTTATTATTATTGGGTCATTCCAGAAATATTATGATATTTTACTCTATCAAATTGAGTGTATGTGGACTACCATGAATTAATTTACGATTAAGTTGGGAAAAGGTTATAAACGATAACAGCGATTCTGGTTTGGATTTGAAGTTGAAGCAACCCATATGTATTACTATCGAATTGGAATTATGTACATACGTGCAAAACTTTCGCTTTGCTAATTACATTACTATGTCATTAATGATAAACTATCATTGACTGCCCAAATTATTACTAAATACGTAGTAGGTAATCATGTATACATAACAATTAACTTATTACGGATGCTACAATTGTGTCAATCTTCCAATAACTTCAGTCTTTAATTCTTAAGTAAATTAAAATGAAAGTAAATTAAATTTTTGCAAGTTACATAAAATAAATCCTTTTCACATTTATGTTTAAATATTTCATCCTGTATATTAGGACCCTTGGTGTGAAAAGACTCAATATACTAATAATAATCAATGTAGGAAAATGCCAGACCATCTCAAGTAAGAAAAATGTTCGTATTGCTGATTTTTAAAAATGTGGCAATTTATCTCAGCCTCAAATCGCGGAGAATAAGAGCGTCTCGCTTATACTGTAATGCAAATTGTCAATTTTATTGAACGGTTCTAATTTGATCATAGAAACTTGAAAAATATTGCATTATTTGAAGGATGATCTAATCATATTTTGAATAAATTTGTAGAGACTTTTATATAAATACTTATCTGAAAATATCTACTAACCCGTTCATTTAACAATGTACTAACCAGAAAATTACGTACACGAACGTTCCCTTCGTGGAACAATACTCCAACGAAATCCGAGCTCTGTAGCTAGAATTTGATAAATCCTATTATATCTCAGACAAGGAGGGTAACATATAAGACAATGTGTAACAGCTTGTACGACGAGGTAGAGAAATACACGCGAAGGAAGAACGATTTCGTAGATTTGTTGCTTCCCGGGCGAACGTTCAAGGAAATCACAGTAAAATTTGCTAGGATAGTCGTGAGGAATCAGAACGCGGCGTTTTAAGAGCCTTTCCGCTTTAAGATTCCTTTCAAGCGGCTGTTGAAAAATATGAGATGAAATTCGAGTTATTTTGCAGCAAAGAAGAAGGAATATTTATCACCTTATTGATTTTTACCGGGGGCGATTCATGCGTGGGATACCATGCATTTCCTATCCAACTTTGTACATATTTTAGTCTTAAACTGTTTGGAAGAGTGTCAAAATAATAATGTAATATTGTCAGTAACTTACGTCAATATTAAACTTCATTTTGAAGCTTTCCATTATTTTATGGCATATTGCAGAAGTCAGGAAATTACGGTCCGCAAGCCAGATCTTATCCGCCATCTGTTTTTGTACGGTCCGTAAATTCAGAACAATTCATATCTTCTCCCCCCTTCCCAATTTAATTCAGTTCTTATTAGTAATTAATTGTTACAAATAATTGTACCACATACAGAATTGACGCATCATTTTATGGAACTTCGTATCGCATGGTCTGAAATACCATCTAAGAAAACCAAAATTTTCGGAAGAATGTTTTCCTTTTCGTTACCTGAAAGGGAATGTAAACACTTCTATAGTATTTTAATATGCAAAATGTAGAAGCATACACAAAAGCTATAGATTTTACACAATCGAAAAGATCAAAATAAGAACGGCAACGGGGCTCATGAGCCATAAACCCAGGTGACAGAAAATAATATTGGATGAGTGCTCTATTCTATGTCCCATCTGTGATTGCACCTATAGATGCACTTTAATCTAGCCAATAATGAATTCGCAAGAGACATTTTTTATTTTATAAGTATCTACATAATCCATAATATCACTATTTGACCCATAGAGCCAGAAATACGTAATATCTAACCCTTCACAAAAATAGTTTAGCGACCCTTGATATACCGGACTTTAAAAGTTTCCGATTGTTTTGAACTATCTACAAACTACATAACAAAGTTCCGAAATAACAGAACTAATAATTCAAAATAGCTTATTATATATAAAGTTTTTTTTAAACTACTACATTTCGTGAAATTATATTTTAAAAATCATTAATTTATATAAATTTATTGATTACAAGTTTCTATTATCTTTTGCATTGTCAATTAAATAGTTTTGTATGAGAATATACTAAATATTTCATTGGGAAAATGCAATTATTTCTTTTTTCTAAATAGTTGCTGACGATAATTAAGTGAAATTCAACGAAATGATTCAACCCCCTTCTTCCCACAGACACGGTACAGAATAGACCTGTCATCCAATATAACCTTTTGTCACACGATTTTGGGGCCCCGAGACTCCATTACCATCTTCATTTTTATCTTTTCGGTTGCGTAAGAGCTATAGTTTGTACCCTTACATTTTGCATATTAGAATGCTTTAGAAGTGTTTACATTTCCTTTTCAGATAATAAAAAGATAAATACTTTTCTATTTTTTTTTTTTTTTTAGATATTCGTATTTCAGATCATGTTACACAAAGTTCCATAAGATGATAGGTCTATTCTGTACCTCATCTGTGCACTATCCGAAGGCATGATGATAAGCGTGAGGCTGGTACATTAAACCACCGATAGGCGGCAACGACTTGCACCGCTCTACTCTCAATAAAGTCCTGCGAACCTAGCAGATAAGTGAGGCACAGTGCCAAACAAAGGGAAGCGTGATGGAGGATACAATCTACGAGATTTTGTAGCCAATACAGTATTCGGAGCAGAACGGTCGCATATTCTACGGGGCTCTCAAGTTGATAATAATAACCGATCCAATATCCACACTTTCCTTCTAGAGAGACAAAATGGCTGCGCTGCCATGGGGCTTCACCATACCCGCCATTGCGAATAACTACCGAACAGTAGCATATTACACTATGCGAAGCTAAAGACCAGCTGAAGGAATGAAGGTCTGATTAGTTAAAGCCCCTTTTCTGATACAATTATAGAGACACAGACTTCTCGCGCTATTAGTCTTATCTCAATCGTTCAAGAACTACCCGGTGACTATCCCTAATACTACAAGAAATCGCCGCTTGGAACGAGTAACTGAGCCACCCGAGTAAGCGGCTATGGTTTTCTTTTGATGATTTGTCTTGCTTTCATGTGAAACTTTCGACGACCACGTGGTCCTTATGCGGTTCTAATTTCAATCATGGACAGTCTGTACGCTTTACCACTTCAGAAGCTCAAGACTCAGCAAATCTTCCAGCCAGAAGTGTTAAGATTGGAATATCGAGGATCCTATGTATATAATCTGATGAAAAATAGCATTGCTGTAATTTTTGCTCCTCGCTTTTCCTTGGTCGTGATGGAATTTGGGATATAGGCTGACGCCTGAAAGATATACTTCCTTTGGTTCGCTGACAGTTACGTTCGTCATTTTTACACTCAGTGCCTCGGAACTATCCATCTCTAAAACCATAGCTTTTCGTGCCGTCGTCACCAATCTGTTACGCTGCCGTGGTGTTACTAGAAACGTTTGTGCGGTTACGAGTATACAGGCTGTTTGACCAGCCCTGACAGAAATTGCAGAAGGTGATTCTACGAGCCGAAACAAGACAAAAATCGAGAATAAACGAAATCACGTTTAAGACTTTGCTGTTTAATTATAAGCAATTTAAAAATGAACATTCACGTGCCTAACATACGGCAGCTATTGTATGGTAAACGGACGAGGGTACCACCACAAGAAAGTTTGGAACGCAGAATTTCTGTAATTCTTGCTTTAAGTGCTCGGAGGTAAGTTGCTAGCCGTACGTCATTATTCTGGCGGTGACGGCTGGCCTCTGCAAGCGCGTGAACTCCATTCCTTAATTGCGTATAACTAAAAAGCAAAGCCCCAAACATGATTTCGTTACTCTTGACTTTTGTCTTACTTGGACTCATCGAATCACTAGCAGTAGTTTCTCCCAGGATTGGTTGAACATACTGTATGTGCCGAGGCTACAACAATGTTCTGGACTTGTCGGAGCGTGTACCATTTCCCAACATCCAGTCCACTTCCTACGTTCTAGTAATTGCAACTATAGATCAAGATACCGTTTTCTCCATATCGAGACTACACTGCCAGGCAGGATGTCGATAATTGATTCCCGGTGTCCTAACTGGCTGCTGCGGTTCTAACAGCATTCGCCACACTAGTATTGTGGCGTTACTCAGTTATCCCGGTTTGTGGTCACGGTGAACTGACGGTACGTTTATTCGCAAGGTTGTCGGTGATATAATTGCAAAGAAATATGTACATAACCTGTGATCTTTCTCCTTCAAATTAAATTTTTATTCAAGAAGTCACACTTTCGCTCTGTATAATCGAACGAAAAGTAAATCAACACGTTTCGACTCACATAAGGCGGAAAATTTTTGTTTATAAAGTGTATAATCCTGCTGTTCTCTTTGCTCTCGCGCGACAATTGCTATCGTAAGGTAATCCTCGTTTTCCTCGGGTAGTCAGAACAGGTAATCGACGAATTGCTGTCATGTCAACTAGTCAACTTCAACATTTCGGCACCATATCCGACCAAGCACTTGCTTCCGTGAGAAAGAACCACAGAAATGGGAAGCACAGAACCTGTGATAGACATCATAACAGTTACTGTTCCGAGATATCGTAACTTTCTCAATTAAAAGTCAATGTGTTCAGAAACACTGATAGCGTCCCCGATGCCACTAAAATAATATTCTTATTTGGTTTTCTCCGCGTATAATCGTCGCAAAGATGGTTAGACTTCTTGCTGTTTGTTTTGCTGTCTGTTGGAGAATTAATTCACTGTAAGAGTCTGCGTATGCATACACGGTGGGACAGCTTGGCCCAGGTTAACGATAGGTCAATCATAACGAGAAGGTTGCCGTAAGCCTGCCGTGAACCGGGGCCCTGTCCCAAACATTTGGCGTGCAGACGGGGAAAGTTTGGAGGGCAAACCCGCGAACTTTCCCCACGTGCGTGATATCGAAAGGCCTAGTATCGAGCCCCATAACCTTTGGGGTAGTAACGGCTATGGAAGGGCGCTGGGCCTATAAATTTACCTGACAACGAGTCAAGATAAAGAGTTTTATGGTTACGAAGACACGATGAGTAAAACGAAACGGAGTGATTAAAGTCGAGACAGCCATTCTTACATCACTTACTTCCTAATTTTATCACGCGGTCCTACGGTATAGTGACCAAGTATCATCCGCTGGAAAGAGGAGCCCTGGCAGGAATGTGGGTTTGATTGGTCAAAGCGGAAGGGGCTCGTCACTGTCTCACACACATTTTCGGTTCTGGACTGATATTGGCCGAAGCGGTCACACATGCACTGACGAGACCAAGTGTGCGAGCGCCACTTCTTGCCTCTGTGCCGTTCCGGGGCTCGTCTTTCCAGCGGACCACTGTACTTTCGTATAACTCACCAGTTGCTCTTACGGGAAGCAATGTATCCACCCGATAGACTGTTCCATCCGCGACGTAACTACATACATATTATACAAAATAGATACAATATATAATTGTCCTTATTTATATTTTGTAATGATCTTGAATAACCACTTGTTGCTTCACGGGCGAAAGTAACATTAAAGTTTATGTCCATAATCCGGTTATCGAGCCCTAAGAGCGACGTTTTGATTAAATTAGTTTATTGACAAAGGACCATCAACATCTGGATACCAGATATGTCAGTCTGCGGAAAAATAGACATAAATGCACCGATGGTCGTACCGATCACCGACAATTTCTAAGATCTTCCACTCTTAACCAGCACTACGCCAAAAACGCACCCACCAACACACTTCTCAAAAACAAGCAACCAATCAAAAAATCACCAACCATCACTCACACCATAGTTTCAACCGATAAGGAAACTCTCAAACTGATAAAGACACATACACATGCCACATAAGCGAGTTTTCGACAAATCTTCCAAGAGACATCAGGCGAATAGACTCAAATGCACGACACCACGCGCAACACATAACTCCACATCACACTTGCTCATTTGTAATCGAGTAAACCTAGTTAAGGAAGTGTTATGATTAATTAGTAATTCATCTTTTTCCCCATCATTTTAACGAGGCTGGAGTGATTAATTTCACAACATCGCGAAACGCCTAACGGACTTTACAACCCCGCGAAGTTTAACCGAAAAACTGCGATGTAATGGGCGCAACACCACCCTTTACAAACAAAAATTTTCCGCCTTATGTGAGTCTACACGTGTTGATTTACTTTTCGTTCGATTGTACAGAGCGAAAGTGTGACTTCTTGAATAAAAATTTAATTTGAAGGAGAAAGATCACAGGTTATGTACATATTTCTTTGCACACTTTTAAAAGTGATCAAGTAGTTGAATTAACAAGATAAAGATATTTCTAATACCTCATTATTACAAACCTGACTACACAAATAGCACAAAAAGTTAGTTATATAGAATAGTGATTTATAATTAAAATAAAACAACCGAAGTTGATATATTTAGTAACAAAATAATTATAATGAAAAACATCTATAACACTGTGCAACAAATTTTAACTTTTTTTTAGGCCTCTAATAATGAATAGACAATTCTCGTAGATTTTTGTGTGCTGAATACGAATCCGCAAACCGTTTTCCTCCTACACGTACAGTTTTTGAGAAATTTGATTTTGAAAAAAAATGCAAATTTTCAACTTTGAAATGATTTTGTGCTTAAGCGATAAGAGTTTTTCGGTTTCAATCAACGCAGAATTATTCTACGAACTCTCCCAAATAAAATGATATAAGTTATTGTTACATCCAAGACATGTAAATATGTTTAAACAATGATCAAAGTGAAAATGACACCCGAAACGCAGCAATTTTCGCGGATATTCTTCAATTTATTTTCAAAACTAAAGCTGTAGGAGGGAATCCAATCACTCCACGCGATAGAGCAGACATTTTTCCTACGGAAACGACCAAAGAATACTGTTGGCCCGCTTTTGTTTCGAATACAGAATCAAAATAGTTTAGCAAAACGCGTGAGACCGGCAGTGATCCTCATCGCCGGCCAGCGCCTCTCCTGTCGCTCAACGTAACAGAACCGACAAATGCGTGCGCCGCTCTCATTTAGATACAGCATTGTACTTATTATTTATGTATTATTACTTTTTTTATCTATGACCTATTTGTTGACAAAAATACGAATTTTAAAGTATATATACCTAAAAGTGCTTTCTTCTTGCCTGACGTTTATATGACCCTTTTGCCTCCCTTTTTAACTGCCAACAGTAATCTGCTAACATTGCAGCACTATCTTTTCCATAATAGCGGTTTTCTATCACAGATATATCTTGATGAAATCGTTCGCCATGTTCGTCACTTACGTCACCAAGGTTTTCAGGGAAGAAGTCCAAATGCGAATGTAGGAAATGCATTTTGAGGGACATATTGCATCCCAATTTTTCGCAGGCTTTAATTAATTTTCCTACTATTTGGGCGTAATCCGGTGATCGATGTGTCCCAAGAAAATGTGTGCACACTTCTTTAAATGCATTCCATACTTCTGTTTCTTCATGTACCATTTTCCAATCGAATTGTGTATCCTGCATTAGTGTTCGTATTTGCGGTCCTATGAAGATACCTTCTTTTATCTTTGCCTCCGATAAATCTGGAAATTTTGTCTTTAAATACTGAAATGCGGCTCCGTTTTTGTCCATGGCTTTTACAAAATTTTTCATAATTCCTAATTTGATGTGTAATGGCGGTAAATATATATTGTTTTGATCAACTAAATTAGGATATTTTATGTTTTTTTCTCCTGGATTGAAATTTCTTCTCATTGGCCATTTCTTAACTTTGTAATGGTCTGACCTTGCCCGACTGTCCCATTCGCACATAAAACAACAATATTTGGTATAGCCGCTTTGAAGTCCCATTAATAAACCTATGACCTTTAAATCACCACATATGTGCCAATTGTATTCTTTATAATTTATATTATTTAATAACATTTTAAAAAGTTCGTACGTTTCCCTCATTCTTATACCGTATGCAATTGGTACAGAATGATAAGTGTTGCCATTGTGCAATAAAACTGCTTTTAGACTTTTTTTAGAGGAATCTATAAAAAGTCTCCATTCTGCGGCTGTATGTTTAAAACCTAATTTTTTCAATAAGGTATCAGCATCAGGGCAATAGCACAAATTTTGTTGCGAAAGAAAATATGGTTTAAATATTTCACATCTTTTACGGTAATGCGTAACATGTGTATTTGGTGCAAGAAGATTCCATTGTTGCAATCTAGAAGCCAATAATTCGGCGCCTGTTTTTGGTAAATTTAAATCACGTACCAAGTCATTTAAATCAGCTTGATTGATGAAATGAACGTGACCCTTTGACGAAGATGTTTCATCGGTTTCTTCAGATGAGTTTTCGTTGGAATTCGAAGCAATAATGGAAATCAACGTGTCTGGAACACGTGAAGCTGCTTGATCATCTGTACGTACCGGGCGTATAGCCGAAGAGACACTCGCATACGAAATTCCTTTTTTTGTTTTGTTAGTGTATCCACTCGTATTTGTCAAACAATAATAGCAATCTGTTGCATGATCTATTGGCTCCCTCCAAATCATTGGTACATCAAACGGTATTGTTTTCTTTCCAGTTTTTCTCCACTTCCTCAAGTTTTTAGTGCATTTATTGCAGACCACGTGAGGTGCCCATTCCTTATCTTGATCTCCAAGTTTACAGTTGAAGTATTTTTCATACGCTTCTTTAATCGGTTCCGTAATCTTTTTTTGTAAGTTTTTTAAAATTATTTCACCACATATATAGCAGAACTTATCTGGACTATTTACATATACACGGGACATTGTCACTTACACTAATTGCACTATATTAAAACTGTTTATAAATAAAGAAAATATTATTAAATTTAAATTGCCGCTAAATATAACTAAAACTCTTATCAATAAAATGCACACACGCTAAACCATGAGTGAAATATATATAGGAATTGTTTATACACGAAATTTACAAGTCTTGGATGATTTTAGAAATTTACTTTGGCACACTACTGCTTGACTGCTTAAACGAAACTGAAGAAAATCGCAGGAAATTGTACAGAATCTGGCCATACTATATTTTTTAAGGGTGGGCTGCTTTGGTTTCAAAAGGTCTACAGGATTGTCAAGAAACACTCGAAAGCAGAAGAGTGCGCGCCATATGTATCCCTGCATTTACCGTTGTCAGCTCTTGACCCTATCATAAATCCTTCGACAGTTACACGTAAAACATTGGACTTTTGTGTTTGATTCTTATTGAGAATATATTTATGGGAAATGCACATGCTGGTCGTGCTAGGTGTACACAGTCCGTTATTTTTTAATGTACTTGTTAATTCGTTTGTACTGGCGTACTGAATTTTTCTTATGATGGAGCAAATGGAAACTTTGCCTTTCTACTATATGTGTGGTTTATTAAACTTGTTCCGTGGTTGTTACAAAAAATTCTCCTTAAAATTATCGTGTCATCATTTTTATAATGCTGTGTCTGTGGGCGTGTGTGTGGCGGTGAATCTAAAATTAAGGTGGGGAAATGTTGCTGTCCAATCGTGCGTTGGAGGTGCTGCCGGGGGTTGTTCTGCCCTTTCCTCTGGGCAGGTTTTCTGGAAGAGCCCAACTTCGCGTGCAGGTAGCATGCACCGTTAGGGTGTTTATACCTATTGGTTTATTATGCCTCGATTGCCGACGAATATGGCGGGAAGTAAAAACTTGAACCGTAATTTGATCTTTTACTGGGTATATATCTTGAAATAAAAATTAAAAATTCGGGATCGGCAAGGACCCTTCCAAGTGGTAATAAACTGCTCTTAACAGTACTGAAGATAGCTAAAGTGTTTGACGCTGCTACATAAACTAGAAATTATATTAGCGAAGACAGATCATTCTTATACTGTTTTCGAAAATACGGAAATCCTGTTTATTTTAAATTAACAGACGTTTTCATAAATGGAATGATGTATCAATATATCTGTGTCTTAGTATACGAAGTGTCAATGTGAGAATTTATGCAGTTGAAATATTATGTATCTATAGGTATATCTGTGATAGAAAACCGCTATTATGGATAAGATAGTGCTGCAATGTTAGCAGATTACTGTTGGCAGTTAAAAAGGGAGGCAAAAGGGTCACATAAACGTCAGGCAAGAAGAAAGCACTTTTAGGTATATATACTTTAAAATTCGTATTTTTGTCAACAAATAGGTCATAGATAAAAAAAGTAATAATACATAAATAATAAGTACAATGCTGTATCTAAATGAGAGCGGCGCACGCATTTGTCGGTTCTGTTACGTTGAGCGACAGGAGAGGCGCTGGCCGGCGATGAGGATCACTGCCGGTCTCACGCGTTTTGCTAAACTATTTTGATTCTGTATTCGAAACAAAAGCGGGCCAACAGTATTCTTTGGTCGTTTCCATAGGAAAAATGTCTGCTCTATCGCGTGGAGTGATTGGATTCCCTCCTACAGCTTTAGTTTTGAAAATAAATTGAAGAATATCCGCGAAAATTGCTGCGTTTCGGGTGTCATTTTCACTTTGATCATTGTTTAAACATATTTACATGTCTTGGATGTAACAATAACTTATATCATTTTATTTGGGAGAGTTCGTAGAATAATTCTGCGTTGATTGAAACCGAAAAACTCTTATCGCTTAAGCACAAAATCATTTCAAAGTTGAAAATTTGCATTTTTTTTCAAAATCAAATTTCTCAAAAACTGTACGTGTAGGAGGAAAACGGTTTGCGGATTCGTATTCAGCGCACAAAAATCTACGAGATTTGTCTATTCATTATTAGAGGCCCAAATTCGTGTTGCACAGTGTAATTTTAGGAATATTCAGAAAATTTTCTATAATACATATAAATATTTTAATATTTAACAACAGCATTAAAAAAGGTTGGCACTAAGTAAGTGTATTAGAATTTATAGTAACTGAATAGAGGAACACATTCAGAAAAATGTATATTTTGTTTAATTATACTTTTAATGAAAAAATATTTCAGTGGTGAATAGAAGCACCTTATATTAGCCGAGTGTAGTATACAGACCTGTTACACTATTGCAGCATTCCTGCCACCAATTCTAGCGTAAAAACTGCGCATAGTGGGTGCATTTTGCTCGACCGTGTGCCAAACTGTCTATTTTTCTCTTTTTCTGCCTCGAGCGTAGTAGATTTACCCCTCAATGATCTTGAACGGGCTAAAGATTTGGCCTCGATCATAGCTACCAAATGGAAAGAATGGAACCGAAAAGCCACGGAGGAGAAAAGGTGTCGACTGACAATACATTTGGCCTGTATTAGAAATCGTTACAAAAGTCTTCACCAATGTAAGATATTCTGAATAAATTGATATTTAGATACATTTTATACATCTATAAAATTATGTAATCTTTAACATTATTTATAACGATATTTCCATCTACTTGCAAGTTACTTGGTATACTTTCCATTAAAATTCTCCGGTTAATGTTTAAATAAAGTGTCTTAAACGAACTCAGTTATTAATGATATCATTAAACGTTTATAAAAATGTTACTCAATATCTGATTGATAATAAAATATGAAAAATTTTTTGCAGAATTTTTACAACATTGTAAAATATTGAAAGTATAGCATTATTACAGTCTTTTTACATTTAGAAGTTAAGAGTTCAGGCAGCAAGCTAACATTAACCTATGCATTCTAAAGCCGCTAGAGAGACATCACCGTACATTTCCGAGAAAACTCATTATCATAAAATCCTGTAAATGTGGAAAGAGCTTCAAAAACATTTTTATTAAATTACATTCCTAATTTTTGTCCTTATTAGTACCGTATACGAAAGTACCGATCACGACTAGTATAGTTCTTCCATTCATGATATTTAATCTACATATTATAATAATTTAATATATAAACAAATGGGTTGAAAAAATAACTAAATGGCTTCATTCTTCATTGAAAAGCTCGTGTGCCAATTAATTGAAATTATATTGATAAAATAAAATAATACATAGTTGAAAAGCTAAAAATATGTAAAGTTAAACGATTTGAAAATTCAAAGCTTGAAAATTTGATAACTTATAAATTCAAAAATAGAAATTAGAGGATTGAAAAATTTGAAAACTTCCAAGTTCGAAAGGGCATAGCCGGATAAGGGGGTCAAAAGTGCCCTTAAACCAAATTAGACTTGTGATGCACCATTCGATAGGGTATCCAAAAAAACCCCTTCACACAAAGTTTCAACCCCCTAGCTCGATCTGGGGGGTAGTAATGGCGAAAAAACGAAATATCAGTTTTTGGCATATTTCTCCCACTTAGTGGCGAGTAAAAATTCTAAAAAAAATCTGGCATATTAAGTATATTGTGCCACATGTTCGAGAATTTTTTCGTATTTTTTTGATGTAAAGCTTGGGTACGAAAGATGAAAAACCCCAAAAAAATCAGAAAAATGCAGATTTCATAGTGAACTAGGAAGAGCACCACTTTTATATTTTGACCGTAACAACATTATAACATAACTATTATCCTCAAAAAGTTTCATATTTTTTTAAAATCAGCAACATACTCGGAAAAATGAAAAACCGATTCTGTCGACGTATTTTGCACGAAAAACTAGTTTTTACATTGAATATTTGTATCCTCTTTATTCAGTATGTATATTAAATGTTTCTAAACATTTCTGCATTCGTCCAAATGGTGTACAATGGAAAGAAATTGAATTAATTCAATTAATTGATTTTTTACCGTGTCCGAGATCATGTGGAACAGGTAAAGAATTTCCAACAAGTTCGGTGGCTGAGTGGTCTAGGGCGCAGTTTTAGTTGTGGAACCGCTGCGTACTTTTTTGGTGTCAGTTCGAATCTCGCCAAAGATAATTTTTTTTTTATTACATTAACGATTTTTTTTTATCCGAACTGTATAATATGTGTAAATAGTATGTATCGTAAAACATTTTACAAACATCCCAACAATATTTTAACTCCAAACATACATATAAATAATTAAATAATAATTGTGAGCCACTTTTAATTCCATTGTTTATCTAACCTCGTATTCTCTGAGTTAAACTTAGGTAAGTTTTAAAAATCTCTGTAACAACGATAAGTGAAGGGAAAGAAATTCTTCCTCATTCAAAGATTTATTTTTTGCATTTCCTATCACCTTTTCAATACACAAGACTTACTAACAGGCAATGCGTCGAAAGAATATAAGTATTTGCCATCGTATATTATTAATAATGTTATGAAGGTGATGTTTATGACGCGGATAATTGGAACCATTTAAGAAATAATGGACGAAGACAACAATGTCCTTTGTTTGAAGGATACAAACAATATTGTTCCATATGAAGTCAGATCGCGCTACATTAATAGCAAATCTTACCGGTGCTTCATTCATTATAAATTAAATTCAATTGGATTTTCGGCAATAGAACGCTACTGTTGTGAATGTGCAAATAGTAATCGTACCATAGGATGCTGCTTACACGTAGCAACAATAATTTATTACTTATCGCACGCATGGTACCTATCCACAATTGTCAGACCTACTGAAATATTATGTAAAATATTTAACAAAGGAAATATAATACCAGTGATTAATGACAATAATGACGAAGACTGAAGATACTACATGCGGTTCTTGTTCCAAACTGCGAAAAAATAGAGATAATTATCTTTAATACAAAACCGATTATATACAAGCAG
The DNA here is from genome assembly GCA_028830335.1 of Eucera pruinosa. Lineage (NCBI taxonomy): Eukaryota > Metazoa > Arthropoda > Insecta > Hymenoptera > Apidae > Eucera > Eucera pruinosa. Next base: position 1,989,997 of record JAMYCR010000015.1, on the reverse strand, counting down.
AAAAGGATAAGCAATTTATTAACCAACAGAACATGCGAAAACAGAAATGGTGAAAAGAAGAAGTGCTTAGGATGTATCGTCTTTGCTGCAAATCACACACATTTAGTAAAGATAAGTATCTTTAATACAAAATTGATAAATGTAGCAATTGAAAGTGCCTCACAATTGTTACTTAATTATTTATATGTATGTTTGGAGTTAAAATATTGTTGGGATGTTTGTAAAATGTTTTACGATACATACTATTTACACATATTATACAGTTCGGATAAAAAAAAATCGTTAATGTAATAAAAAAAAAATTATCTTTGGCGAGATTCGAACTGACACCAAAAAAGTACGCAGCGGTTCCACAACTAAAACTGCGCCCTAGACCACTCAGCCACCGAACTTGTTGGAAATTCTTTACCTGTTCCACATGATCACTGACACGGTAAAAAATCAATTAATTGAATTAATTCAATTTCTTTCCATTGTACACCATTTGGACGAATGCAGAAATGTTTAGAAACATTTAATATACATACTGAATAAAGAGGATACAAATATTCAATGTAAAAACTAGTTTTTCGTGCAAAATACGTCGACAGAATCGGTTTTTCATTTTTCCGAGTATGTTGCTGATTTCAAAAAAATATGAAACTTTTTGAGGATAATAGTTATGTTATAATGTTGTTACGGTCAAAATATAAAAGTGGTGCTCTTCCTAGTTCACTATGAAATCTGCATTTTTCTGATTTTTTTGGGGTTTTTCATCTTTCGTACCCAAGCTTTACATCAAAAAAATACGAAAAAATTCTCGAACATGTGGCACAATATACTTAATATGCCAGATTTTTTTTAGAATTTTTACTCGCCACTAAGTGGGAGAAATATGCCAAAAACTGATATTTCGTTTTTTCGCCATTACTACCCCCCAGATCGAGCTAGGGGGTTGAAACTTTGTGTGAAGGGGTTTTTTTGGATACCCTATCAAATGGTGCATCACAAGTCTAATTTGGTTTAAGGGCACTTTTGACCCCCTTATCCGGCTATGCCCTTTGGAAGTTCGATGATTTAAAAACTTGCAAGCTCGAAACTTGGAATTCTTGAAAACTCAAAGATGTAAGAGCCATTTTAATTAAAATAAATAGAGCAAGGCAATGCTTCATTTGAAATTTCTTTACCTAAGACAAAAATTTTATATGTAAAAAATTTTCTCAAAAATGTTCCTTTAAATTAATAGTATTTCTATGAAAAGGTACTATCGACTGAAAAGAATTAAAAGTAGATGTATTCGAGAAAAAAATTATTCGTGAAAAAAAAAAGACGTAGTTGAAGTGTATCAACCTACTTCCTTTATTTCGATAAACGAAAGGAAAAGTTATAGGAGCCCGAGAACTTTTGTGCTGAATGCGTTGATTCGTAAAGGGAAAGAAAAATCAATGAACCTGTCAATTATTCAATAGAGTGCAATAAAAAGAAACAACATGTGATACTACTGGATGTTTCTTCTTGCTTCTTCTAGAGAATGACAGCTCTAAGTTTTTCCTTTTACAGTAATATTCCCCTCAATTTTATCGGTCTATCCGAAACTTATGACGCGGTAGGCCTTTCTAAAATTTACTTTTCTGCTGACAAAAACATTTTCCATAATATTGATTTCAATTTAACAATAGAATAAAGTGAAGAATACATATTCTTTATAAGTTAATAATTTTTATAAATAAATGACTAAATATCAATTGAAAATAGAATTAATTTGAAAATTTTAAATTCCTCTTAGCTTTTACGTAAAAATAACAATATTAAATATTTTCATGAACACAATTCTACAAAAAGATAGCTCTGCTGATCGCACTCCAGTAATTAAATAAAAAGTGGTTCGCTTCTGCAATGTTTTAGTAAATATTCTTTTAATTGAAAGTGAATTACTTCTTATATGAAAAACAGTAATACTAAATACTTTCATATTTACTAATACTTTTCAAGTACTAATATTAAAAATACTAAATACATTCATACTTCATGAGTTATCCCATAATAAAATTTTAATTAAATATACTATAAAAGATAAATGGTTAGGTCAAAAGTTCGCAAAAGTTAACAATGAAAAGGTAATAGATATTCAAATGAGGGTAATGACATTACATGTTATCGCGAGAATGCGTTCAGAATGATAAAGACTGCACGCCATTAAATATTCGGGCAGTTTATCGCATATAAATTCTATTCGAAACTTTCTTAATCGAGGAAAGTTTGTTCCCCTGTACGTGATGGAAATCCGTCAGGAAGATAAGAATATAAGTTCTTCCTAAGCGTTTGTAAAAAATGTAAATACTCGTAGAATTTCTTCAAAACTACTATTCTTTCACGATGTATCCTACGTACTGTGACACATTATTATCATGGATAAAGTTGCCCGAACTTTACAACTTTCGATAAAGTTAGAAAATTACGAGGCTTATATTTTTAGTAAGGAATCCTGAAATAACATATTTTCAAAAAGTGTCTTCCTGGGTAGGAGGACATTTCACAAGATACAATCACAAAGTACAGAGAAGTACTTAATACAATTATAGGAAATATAGCTTCAAAACAATTTTTAATGGCAATAAAAATAATTATAAAATTTAAAATATCACACATTCACAATATGAATTCGTACTTTGGCATTGCAAAGCACTGTGAGGAACCTTCGATCAAGAATATTGTAGGCCGATGAGAAGAAGGCACAGAAGACGGCCCTCAGCCAAATATTAAATATTGTCCAGTTTGCACTAGCTATCCCTACTTCATCACGTATTATTACATAGAATCATCGAGTGACCGTTCAGCCAATTAAGGAAACGCGTATGTGACATTTTTCTATGTGTATCCCTGAAGGTTGACCTACCACACTGTAGTCAGTCAACAGCTGTACCTTTTTTTCATTGGCCTACAGTACACTCGAAATTAAAAATAACGAAAACAGAAAAAAATATCAATATATCGATACAACCATCATCTAACAATATACACATATAATATATGTACAAGGTGAGAAAGAGACAAGGGAACGTTGCAACACTAGTTAGATAAATGTGAGAAAATTAAATTGATATTATTGAGGAGGAAGTGGTACAAGTAACGATAGAGTAACTGATTGGTTAAGAAAGTTAGATCAGAAGAAGAAAGAGGTCCTTAGAGCCAAAGAAGCCCAACGAAATGCGAAATTCTAGTTCGAAATGCAATAAACAGAATATTATAGTTTATTTATTATTATATAGTTGAGTGATTAAATTTGTAATAGTTCAGAAATTGGTGTGAAATGTGAGGGAGTGCAATGTGTGATGGGTAAGAATAGAGTAAGGTAATCTAATAGGTATATGTGTCTAAATATGTATGTTCATTATGTATAAAACCAAGTCATTTTTCTAGCGGATTTTAAGATGAATTCAACGATTTACCATTTGATATTATTTCGTAAAATAAATCACAAATTAGACTGATCAGAGTTATGTCAGACGCAAGATGCCGAAGTAAATCTCTCGTGATTCTGCTGCCTCCTCGTACCAGACCATTTGTTTGAGCCAAATTCAAACTTCGAATAGATGTTCCTCGTACCGGAAAGATGCACATACTACTTCAAATATGAAAAATTAAAAATTAATACCGAAGACATTAATAATTTTAACAAATTTTAACAATTTTTCTAATTTTAATAATTTTACAGTATCCGCTATGTAACTTTTGATATCAAAAAGCTATTAATAATTCTATTAAGTATCTTATCCTTCAACGTGGCCACTATCATTATCATACGCATCTTGTACGTCAATGCGAACGGACGTGTTTACTAACGGCTCTTGTGTATATAACTAAATTACTCTAGTGAGCGAGTCAAACATCTCGTACAAAACCGTTGGGCGGATGGCTTAGCCATCCGCTCCACTAGGGTATGAAAGTGTAAGTGTATCTAAGTAAGTGCATTTGTGAATCAAGTATTGTAAATGTATAGCAACAATGGATAACTTGCCAGCTGGACCAACTACAAAACGTTCAACAACGACCGAACAATTTCCTTCGGACGGAATGCAAACCGAATTCGAAACCGAAGCAGAACCCGATTTAAACACTACTCAACAACAACATCAACAACAACAATGGAAAATATATATGTCATGTCCTATGACCGCTTGGGTCCAGCGGCACTGTAAGTTTTTGCAAGTGGTCGCACGGCCGACTGAATCGGTTCTTTAAAGGGCGTCGCCAGATGGCGACTCAAGTTGTGAGTTTCTCGCAAGTATTCGATCCTAAGTCCAGTTCATATATATAGTTCCGAAACATTACAATATCCCAGCGTCTGGGGCAAGGACCACTGGCAATAGCCCCACTGGGTCAGTCTGGTTAGTGGTCTTGAGACGAAACGCACCTTCCTTTTCCCTACCTACCCCCTCTACGGCATGCTCCGCAAACTCCCCCAGAGCATAAGCCGGCCCGAGGGGGTGAGGCGCAACCAAGAGAGTTATAGAAGCAAGAGAAGAGAAAAAAGTACCACCCACCCCTTCATTGTTTTCGTTGGAGTGCGGGAAATCCGGACGTATAACATAATAAAAACTCAAAAAAACAAGATTAACCCGGAACGCGGATCTCTAGGGATAAGTCACTGATGAAACATCTGTAACAAACAGAATTAAGTTAACCAGATATCCCCAACTATCAAGCAATCACTTGGAAAACAAAACAGTATGAAATGGCGCTAGAGTAGAGAAGAAGGCACCGCACCAATGACAAACAGATTCGAAGTACTTAAAAGACAACAATGGCGATGGAAATATAATACTACGGTACCAAATCCCAAAACCCTTCAAAAACAAATTATATGCAACATGATGGTAACTATTCAAGCAGCACGAGCAAAAAGGGATAATATATCCCCCAATGCTCTTAAGGCGGTAGTCCCCAATGGCGGCCGGGCATGTCAGAGAGTTGACTTTACCGACAAAATGAGCCAAAAATATGGGTTTGCGGGGTTCGACTTTTCGTCCTCATATAAGAGAATTTTGGGTCGAAATACGGCTCATTCGAAAGAGGAAGCTTCAATGCAGTGCGCTCTGGTCGTCATTTGATCCGATTATGTTGATGCTCAATAGTATGAGCGTAGAAATGTGGAGCAAATATTTACAGCTTGACAGCCGCCGAATCTAAGTAATTTTCGTATACAAAGAGAATGTTCTCAATGAAATGAGGACCAGAGCGCACTGCGTTGAAGCCTCCCCTTTCAAATGAGCTATCGTTCGACGCAAAATCTTCTTATATAAGAACGAAAAGTCGAACCCCGCAAAAGCATGCTTTCCCGTGTGATTTCGCCATATTGATGATGATACAGAGTAAAAACGTGTAAACTTTAGTTCGGCTGTTCTCCGCGAGGAGGCACCTAATCGGAAAGACCCAATGAGAGTTGGCGCGAGTGTAGCAGCAGCTCGCTGTACTACTACACATTGAAGCCTGTCTACATGTGTGTCGTCACGCTTTTCGCCACTGCAATAGCTTGCACCTCGTTTTGTTTTGAGCCCGGCAAGCGGCACCGCGATATGTTTATGCACAGAAAAACGAAACGAACGGCGCTGTCTTGTAGACGCAACGCGTTCCCCGCACACTTATAGACAGAGTACAATGTAGTTGTACAATCATTTTTTTTACATTTTGAAATGTGATATATGATAATATATGTTGACGAATGTTTTCGAATTTTTTTGCTGCAAAACTTAGGTGTAAAAAATGAAAAATCTTATAAAAATTTGAAAAATGCATATTTCGTAATAAGTTGTAAGAGCACTACTTTTAAACTTTTATCGTAATAACACACTATTATCCCCAATTTTTTTTTGATTTTCTGAAAAAGTGCACCGTGGTTCAAAAAATCAAAAACCAACTTTTTCAAGGTGTTTAACGCGAAAAAAGGACAGTTACTTCAAATTTTTATATGCCCGTTATGCAGTGAGTAGCGCACGTGATTTTTAATATTTCTACATTCGGAAGGAAAATACATAAACAGAAAAAGTTGCAGCTACACGAAGGAAGTTACCAAACTCAAAAATTCTGAAACTCGGTAAACAAATAGTGTAGGTCCCCAGTAACACAAAGCTATTTTTCGTAAATGTTAATTTTCACTTTTAGGGAGTGAAATCAACCCCCAAAGTTTTAGTTTTTTTTTTACATTTTTGACTATAATTGTGTAATGATAACGGATAGGACAAAACTTTAAAAGGGTATATAGTTCAGTTTTTTATGCTCTACAACCCCACTGCGATAAAAGGTATGCTCATAGTGCAATATGTTTTAAATACTCAAATTCTCCGTTTTTTATTGCATAACGGTAAATGATAGAAATGGTTATATTATATAACAAAAAGTATTCATTTTGAACGATGTAACGGAGTATAAAATAAAATCATTTTTTTTGTTTACGTCGTTGTTAAAAACAATTAATTACTGTTATTCGTATATGCCTACGTTTTTGTTCGACTCATCACTGTGTTTGTACTTTTCAGCATAAAGTAGGTGTGTTCTATCATATTTGAAGGTCTAGTATATATTTCATTTTGAAAGATTTACTTAAAAAAATTTATTGCTCGTGTATATGGAACTTTTTGCAACGCCTGTTCTCGGGTGTTTATTCGGAACCATCACGATCAGGATCTCCCTCTCAAACGAGCAGAAAGCTCTTCACCCATACTGAACATGTATATGTATGTTCAGAAAATGTTTGCATTAACTAGCTAAAGAAATATGTAAGAAATAAAGCAATATTTAATATGTGGGAGAGGCTGATCGCGATAATCACTCGAGAATAGGCGTTTTTGCAATATATTTCATGTACACGTGTAATACAAGTATTTATATAAATTTTTAAGTATAGAATACATATTCGACCATGAAGTATAATAGAAAATACATATTTCGGCGTGAAAAATGCAAATAGAATGAAGAATCGACCAAAAACATATCAAGATGCGTATAACGGTAATTAATTGTTTTTAACAACGACGCAAACAAACAAATTATTTCATTTTATATTTCGTTAAATCGCTCAAAATAGAAACTTTTTAGTATATAATAATCATTTCTATAATTTACCGTTATGCACAAATACAAATAATTTGTTTCTTTAAAACAAATTGGACGATAGGGATAACTTTTATTGCTGCAGGGTTGTAGATTATAAGAAAACTGAATAATTTATTCTTTTGAAGTTTTGTCCTATCTCTTACCATTATAAAGTTATACTGAGAAAACTAAGAAATGCTAAAACTTTGGGGATTGATTTCACTTCCTAAAAATGAAAATTAACACCGACGAAAGATAGATTAGTATTACTGGGTCCTACAGTACTTACTTGTGCATCGAGTTTCAGAATTTTTAAGTTCGATGACTTTCCTTATCGTTTATCTGAAGCTATTTCACATGACTATATTTCGAAGTTAGAAAATTGATTTCAATGGTTACATTGGCAGAGTGACTATGGTGTCAAACTGTAAAACACGTACTAAATATTTTGGTCATAAGTTCGTGCCTTGCACAAGCGCAATTTTTTTCTCTTACATTTTTTTCAATCCTTAACTATACAATATGCAAATACGTAACAATAATTTAAAAACATGTGAAAGATATTTTAAAAATATGTTACTCTGAAGTATACACAGAAATAATTTAGGAGTATATTTTACACAATCGTTTCTGGAGCCACGAATTCTTCTACTTATGGGTATTGCTTCGCATTTCCTTGATCAAATAAATATATGGAATGATGCAATGTACTTTTACTTCAAGTCAACTCCATTTATTACTGATAAGTACTATCGAATTAAAGTTTATTTATTTATTAGGTGTCGAAGAATCTAAATAATTCTTTAATTAACGAGGTAAATGAATAGTAAAACTGCAGAAGGAAACAATATTATCATGTAGTCAAGAATTGAAAAAAAATCTTAGAGAAAAAAATTTAACTTGTGTGGGTCGAGAACTGGCAACCAAACCATTTCGTGTGGATTTCACAGTCGAACCATAAACCGCTCTCGTGCAATCATTGCGATGAATTGTCACGGCGGCAACGCGGCAACACCGCCGTTGATTCATGGCAACGCTGCTGCCTTGAGACGATTTCCCCCCTTGCCCCACTTTCGCGTAATAAACAGCTGCGAATTACTCTACGCTTTCGTGAAGGAAAACGATAGTGGCTTCGCCTCGTATTCGTCGGGCAGCCACATGCTTGTAGGAAATGACCTTACTGTAACGAAATCTACCATGCCTACGAAATCTGTGACGTCACGCGAGGGGACTACCGCCTTAAGGTGTCAGAAGCACGGGCACACGAGAAACTACTGCAATAGAAGACCCGTATGCATGAAATATGCCTAACAACACCTATCAAATCAGTGTCCTATACAAGGCAAAATACAAAATGTAAAATGTGCGAACTGTCAAAGTAATCATCCGGCTAATTATAAAGGCTGTATTGTAAGGAAGAAGTTACAAGATAAACTCTACCCAACTCTTCGCGTAAGATACCAAAGCGACACGACGCAGGCAGAAGCAGCGTTAGCTCGTACACCAACTTTCACACATACTTCGACACCAGAAATATCGAGCCAAGCAAAAACAGCAAACATACCGTATGATCCAGTACGATCTTACGCTCAGGTTACCGCTAATACCTTAATTACCACTTCTTCTTCAGATACTACACAAACACACACATGGGCAGCTAAAAATTCAGAGCCGACCACACATTTGCAATTTCAATTTCAATTAAAATAAATTGCTCAATTAATTAAACAGCAATCACGATAAATAACAATAATGTTACAGCTTCTAAATGAATTGGCCACGCTACAAAAGAATAACATCCATTAATGCGTATTTTATTCTGGAATTGTAACGGATTACACTACTGCTTGCTAGAAATCAGAGAATTTGTATCACGCAATAAAATAGACATTGTATTACTATCTGAGACCCATCAAACAACAAGGTCACACCTTAAAATTTCCTTCTATACGTATTATGGTACCATGCACCCAAGTGGAAAAGCCCACGGGGGGCAGGTATATTTATCCGAAACTAACTCCAACATATGGAATTGCAACCATTCCAGTCCAATGGCATTCAAGCCACCACAGTCAAAGTCTATACATTAAAAAAGGCAATAACCATCACAGCTATATACTGTCCACCTAATCATTCAATAACTGCCTTGGAATGGGACAAATTTTTCAGAATGTTTTCTGGAAAGTATCTGATAGCGGGCGACTTTAACGCCAACCACCCCCTTTGGAGATCTAGGCTAACTATACCAAGAAACCAGACACTCTACCAACAATTAGATTCATCACAATTGTATTCAATGCAATTATGAGACTATCATACTTTCCTATAACGTGGAAGTGTACTGAGATTATAATGTTACACAAGCCAAGAAAGGATCCAACGTTAACCCAGTCTTACAGACCCATATCACTTCTCCCAATTTTATCCAAAGTGCTACAAAAAATCGTTTAGCAGAGATTACTGAATATAATAAAGGAAAAAAATTTGATCCCGGATCACCAGTTTGGTTTCCGCAAGAGGCACAACACTATTGAACAGACACATCGTATGACAGCCGAAATATTAAATGCATTAGAACAGAAGAAGTATTGTGTTGCAGTATTTCTGGACATAGAAAAGGCGTTTGACCGTGTGTGGCATCAAGGCCTTTTCAAAAAACTGACTGACATTCTTCCCGAAAATTTGTACCATCTCATAGTCTCGTACCTCACAAACCGCACATTCTACACTAGAATAAAAAATAATCTTTCAAATATACACGGCATTAAAGCAGGGGTTCCACAAGGCACTGTTCTAGACCCCCTCTTATATACCCTTTATATAGCGGATGTACCAGAAACAAAAAACACGATAATATTTACCTTCGCGGACGATACCGGAATTCTCTCAATAAACGAAGACCTGAAAACAGCGACTAATAATCTAAAATCACACCGAATAGTGCTTGAAGACTGGACGAAAAGCAAAAAAATTAAGATTAACCCAAATAAATCCAATCATATTACATTTACACTGAAAAAAGGTAGACCAGACAACCTCTGCTTAAATAATACTTTCATTCCACAAGTAACAAACGTCAAATACCTGGGACTCTTCTTAGACAACTCGCTAACCTGGAAGCACCACATCTCACAAAAAATAAAAAGCATAAAAATGATTAGAAGTAATATGTACTGGTTTTTCAATAAAAACTCCAAACTCCAAATGCATAATAAACTCTTACTATACAAAACAATTATTAAACCGATTTGAACATATGGTATTCAGTTATGTGGAATGGCTGCTAAATCGAATATCACAAAAATGGAAAGCGCCCAATCAATTTGCTTGAGGCAAATCACAAACGCCCCTTAGTATGTTCGTAACGAAGAAATTCTCAAAGACTTACAAATACCATCAGTACATGAAGAAATAAACCGGCTTTCAAAAAGACATAAAGAACGCATAAAGGTGCACGAGAACCCCGCAACAACGATATGTTACAAACTAATACTCAGAAGACTCAACCGGAAACACCCCATGGATTTAACAGTTTAACTAAACCGAAATAGAAACACTTATGTATGTGAAATGTAAACAGTGCTCGTTCCACACTGGTGGTATGAGCTGCACGTTACCGGAATAATAAGTAAGCTAAAAATAATTACTTATTGTCAATAGAGAGATCGTAATCATAAAAAGGGCGGAAAAGAAAACTATCATTACCAATGCATATTTACAAAGACTCGGGGCCCAGTTTTAAACTAACTGTTCAAAACCAAAGTTATTAATGCAAGGGCTCTGAGGGAGGACCTTTGTTTGTGTTTCGTGGGTGAAGTTTAGGTGATACTCAATATCATGAATCGAAGCAATCGTGCACTATTGATGCATGACACGCGCCGATGTATTTACTGACGTGACGTAACTTCCGATCATTTTAATTTAGTACTCATTTCACGAAATAATATCAAATGGAAATTAGTTTAATTCGTCTTAAAGTCCGCTATCATATTATGAGTAAAAAAGGTATTATCTTATTTAAAAGAATTAACTGCACCTTTAAATTTCACTCGCCATTCCAATAAAAAGAACATTAACCCCATAAAATGTGCCATTCCATACCAAACAACTTTTATTTGAAAATTTTTGTATAACTTCAATCTGTTATGAGATATTCGACTATACTCATTTAAACGAAACACCCTGTATATACCATGGGTTGATAACACTTCGTTTTCGAGATATACGAAATAGTGTCAAATTCGAAATATTAAAATATTGTAGAGTATTTGCATTTCCTATACTAGTTATAAAAATGCCAACAGAGTTGAAGGTGGAAAATTAAATTTTGCTATATATATCTCAAATATTTGTTCTGTTTTGTCTATAACCTGAGTCACGAGTGTGACCCGTGGTTTGAAAGCAACGGACCGAAGTCCCTATATCTCAACATTACCTCAACCGTTCAAGGTCGACCAAAAAAGATATTACCAATCATAAACCGACATTTGATAACCATTTACACTGTCACTGTATCACAGAGATTGTTTAAACTAATTCCCCCTTTTGAACTCCAACATTTCCACTCACCAAGTTTAATAAATTTGAAAAAACACCCACGACATTGTAAACACCAATCCGAATCACGTCACCCACCGCTTAGTATCCATAGTCAAATACCACGAGTTATTAAAAAGACAAACGCAAACCGAAAACTGGAAATACACATGTATCACGTAAACGGCATATTTAAACTCGCAACATATCATGCATCCAAAAATTGTAATATTGCGCATGACACAAGGATTTCGCTTATCCGATTCGAACTCAGGGTTACTAAAAGTGAAATATATTTAATGAACAAAATTAAATATTATACCTTCACGACACAATTTCAACCCGGCTACGAGTAATTAATGTTACACTAGCCTACGTCTATTCCCATTGTCGCGATTAAGCGTAAACGGGATTTACAACCCCGCGAAATTCGACTAGTAAATTGCGGTGTATGGACGTAAGAAGGAACAATTTGCTTAAAACAATCTAAACTGGTATAAATCAATATGAAACATTGTTTCAAATAAATGATTATCATTAAAAGTTAGTTGCTTGAATGCATCTGATAATTTATGCTTCCTCTTCCGTATCTCGAAAGTGACAAATCGACCGATAGTGTATATAACATTTTTCGGTCAAAATGATTTCCCAAACATGTTTTTCGGTTTAGATCTAGTACACTTTGTATAGATGTTTTTTCACAAATTTCGCTCCTATTTTATACAATGACATTATTGTTAAACATAAATGTACATATTAAGGCCAAGTTTATGAGGTAGCGTAACACAGGAAATCTATTAAAAAACATTAGCAATTTGAGTGTATTGATCACCAAATTATGTCAGTATAGCAAGACCATTGATCTGTCGACAGAGAAGAACATTTTCAAAATATTAATACATCATTACTATGCCTACTTATGAAAACTATATATTCGAAAGAAATATTCAATATTAAAGCAAACTTTGTGTACTATATAATTTTCTTGGACGAAGACTGCAATTCGCACTCATCGTTTCTATAGTATATTTGGTTATCACATACGCAATTTCTCTGCTTCATTTAATATTATGTGTAAATTATTAATAAATACATTTGCCTTTAATCGTCGATTTATTGAACACTGCTTTTTATGATTTTTTCCGATATCTCAGAAAATTTTTTGACTTTTTCTTCAACAAATTTCGGATACATTACTTATAGGAGGACCTAATTACAATAGAAGGCTGTTCGATGCATATGGCGCGCCCGGTTACGTCAACGATGCTTTTTCTATATTTCCACAGTTTTTATTTCCTTCTGTTTCGAAGTCTCGAATATCTTCACGATAGCACTGTATATTTGTTTCGCCAAATATTGTTATCAGTGAAGTTCTCCCCATTTACCGTGTACTTGAATCGAACAACCTTTTTTTATTATCTCCTACTTTTCAATGCCGCTTATGTCTACACGTCTACATCTTTGCGAGACCGCTGTATGCATGGATTAGCGTAGTTAAGAAATATGTAGATATATCTGAGTGATAAACACCTTCGTGAACAATTATAATTCATGGTGTCATCGCCACCCTCGACGCTTTGTCACCGTCAAACACCGTGATGTAGTTTCTGGCACTGGTTCACGGCATCGTCGACATTGCATGACCTTTTCGCACCTGAATTAATTGGAAAAAGTCTAGAAGATATGTGGATTAAGCAAGACGGTGTTACCACATGCATAGTCAAAGAAGCCATTAACCTTTTATAGATTATATTTTCTATACCAACTAAAGTTATGTAACGATCTGCACGTTGCTTTGCGGAGTGGTTAAATTTTCTGATTTAGTACAATATAAAAAAGATCTGTTGCCCGATTTTTGAGTTTTAGATTGTCAAACACACACATATACCTACGCAGATTATAAAATATAAAATGTATTAGGCTGATAATACTCACTTCTATTGTGTAATTGGTAAACTAAAAGGCTATTATTTCTTATGAATTCTAGTTAAATACTAGCATTCTTAATGCAGACAAATACTGTTTCTATCTGGACCACTTAGAATCCAATAATTAATGGACAATACATAATTAAAAGCAAAAGCAAATTTTTCCATTGGACAACACTAAACAACCTAATGTTTCAATAAAGGGGTAGCAAGAATTGTTAATCGTTCCCCATGATATTCTACTATTATCATTTATTACAATGTTTGTAAAACTTTATTAATAGCCAAAAATTGACTAAATTACAATAAAAGCCTAAAATTTTAATATGTACATATTAACCTTTGAGTGTTTTTAAAATTTCTCTACAAACTTTCCGAACAACCTACTATTTAACACACATTCGTGTTTCGTCTTGCATCGATAAACGGTCCTCAATTTAGTACTTAAAACTATATATAATTTGTAGCAATAGGCTTGTCAGGTGGGAGAGGGGGGAGGGGGGCAATGGGATGACCAAAAGTCTGAAGTATGAGCTCTTAGAAAATGTAGAGGGAAACAAGAGAAGTCAGGAACTCGATGGTTCGGTTAGCTATCATACTTCTTCGCCTATTTAAGAAAATTTTGCTTCATCACCGTCTTCGATGATGAAGGAAGCCAATAGCGACTAATGCCTGTCTTGGTAGGAGAGTTAGTGAAGTGTAACTGGAGCAGAGATGTAAACACTCACTTGCCTTCTTCTCAGAGAAAAACAGTCTATATATTGTTGCTTGCATATGTAACTTTTTGTGGCATAAGTTGTTATAGGATTCATAGCGTTCTATTGTAATGAGTATATACAGTTGCTCGCAAAATTAAGCGTACACCTTGAAACTCGATGAAAGAGATGGCTGAAAAATGGTTAATTTTGGCGAGAGGATGTGATTTACGAACCAATCATTATGTAGATACCCTATATAATGTACTTATGTATGTATGTAAAAATGTAACAAAGGAAAACTGCTGGCCACAAAACAATAGATTGTGTGACTAGGTCTATAGTTGATAAATTTTAAACAAAAATATCTCAATATACGGTACTTCATTTGTAGCAAAGATTTGGCGTTGAACTTTCAATATTCAAAATAAACCATTACATTTTAGCATCGGTATCATTGATCGCCTAACATCAATAATCAAACATAACCAATTTCATTAATTATAAATATATACCTGCGTATTAAATAAGGTAGAAAACATTTTATGATTGAAATCATATATTTATTTGTTCTTCCTTTATTTTATACAGTTTGAACAATTCGCAATGTAATTCTGTTGGTACAACTGCTCTTTTTACGTTTTGTTATTTAACTTTACTTGCAGTAAATACCAAATCTTACCATTTTTTTTTCAAACACTTCTGATACACTTGGATCTTTGAAATTTTATACAAATGAATATTCTTGATGACAGAACAGTATCATAAAAAAGTTAAGTCTATATTGGTCTTTTAATACAATATTCTTTTTTAATAGCAATTAGTGATTGTATAAAATGGTGTATTTCGAACTACTTTTCAAAATTATATTCTAGTAGCTTTAATTATAAATGAAATACTGTAACTGAAATGGTAAGTAATGTAGAGATTTTAAGTAAGTTGGAGTATCGATATTTTATCTGTACAAAGCAATGATATTGCATGACTTCTATACTGTAGTTGTACTTGTAGTTGAACCATATTATGCTGCAAACTGGAACGATCTCTATGTTAAATACGTTCTAAAATAGTTAAATAAAGTTACGCGATAACCTTAAAGTGGCAGTACGTGGTACATTTACCCTATGCTACTCAACATATGCGATGTAGCAGGCCTTGAAGGTATTTTAGTAGGAGTGATACAAAGACATATTTTACATAACCCTACAAGAAATAGTCACAAGGCGTCTAGTCTAATAACTGTAATCGCTAGCATGTGAGTGCTATACCTTGTCTAACGAAACGAAACACTTGGCAGATAGTTCTGCCTTTATTCGTCAATTGTTAATATTATTGTTTCATCTGTTTCATCATTTGGACGTTTGCTTTTATTTAGTGTCTCGTCTCGATGGACAAGGTATAATTATTTGTCAAGATATGGTCAATCCAACCTTGCGACAATTGCTCGTTCAGATAACCACGAATGTGGAAATATGGTGCAATGCCGCTTAACTGAAAGACGACACCACCGCTATCAGTCAGCAGTTGTAGTATAAACCACGACTGTAACATGTCCAAAAATGACTTTTCAATTATGGTTGTTTTGTCAAAGAAAAATAGGCCATACACCTTCCTGACAGACATAGTACAGGGGAGACTGTTGATTTTTGACGAGTCCCGAGCAGATGAACGACAGGTCGCGTTGGAAATCGTAATTCGGTGAGTGCATTTTCCATTTTATAACCATTTAAGCGCACGTTTATACCTTTGTGTGAAAACATAGTCATTTGTAATGTTTCACGGACATTTAGATCACCCTATATTTTTAATTTGAATTAATTTCTACGTCTTACAAGTCCTGCAGTGTTTAACGTAATCTTTTACATCTTCTCTCATTCTTGTCCTAAATGCTTTATCTTTTATCTTGTCGATTGCTTTATAACACCTGCAGTGCTTTCCATACGAAGCACAATGTGCTTCTTCAATGATTCTTCTTCTTTGTTCAGCACTCAACTCTTCTGTTAGAACGCCAATGCTGACAATTAATTCTTCCCTTTTGTTTACATAAATGAAGTTAAAACTTCCTTCAATCAAATCTTCGAATGCAGGAGGAACTTTATTATTTTTGCATTCTATGCGAAGAATTGAATTCAGTAGATACTGTTAAAGGTAATAAAAGGGATTCAATTTTACCTCGACGCTAATGGAGACCATTTGACATCTATCCTATTTAAATGATGAACTAATGATTTTCCTAAAATGTTAAGAAAATGTATGGGATAGCATGTACGAATTACAGTTATTTGTTCGTTTCTTAGTTATTAACAAATGAAATCGTTTAGTTATATTTGCCGTACTCTATATTTGGGTATATCGGATAATGTTAAGCTTTGAGATAAACTAGTTATAGGCCCCATAATTGGACAACGTAAGATAACGAGGAACTGTGTTCATCATGCGATAACTTATCCAAAGAGAACTTTTTACACCAAGTTTCAACCCTGTACTTCGATCTGGAGGGTAGTAATGACGAAAAAATGAAATATCAGTTTTTGCCATATTTGTCCTACGTGGTGGGAAGCAAAAATTTTGAAAAAAATTTGACATATTAAAAATATGGTAATATATGTTGATGAATTTTTCCGGATTTTTTTGTTGCAGAGCTTAGGTGTGAAAAATGAAACACCCTAAAAAAATCTGAAAAATGCAAATTTTGTAGTGAAGTTGTAAGAGCACTACTTTTATATTTTTACAATAACGATATATTATCATAACTATTGTCCCTAAAATCTTTCACATTTTGTGGAAAGGTGCGTCGTAGTTAAAAAAATAAAAAACCAATTTTGTCACTACTTCATTTATCTATATCTTGAAATAAGAAAGATGATTTTAGTGAGTAGATTAGTAGAGCGGTTGTAGGGTCTACCTGGGAATCTGATACTTAATTATTTTGGTCGTGAGTTCGCGTCCCGAACAAGTTAATCTTTTTCTTCCTATATCTTTTTTTTAATTCGTAACTACATTATAGTTCTGTTCCCTTCCGCTGTGTTATTACTATTCATATGATTTGTTAATTATAGAATCATGTAGCTTCTTTAACACTTAACAAATAAAAGAAGTTTGTTTTAATAGTACCTAGCGTTAATAAATATGGTTGGATTGAAGTACAGGTGCGTGGTGTAATTTCATACATTTATTTGATCTACCAAATGCTAAGTAATGTTCGTAAATAGAAGAATCCGTAGCCAGAAAGATAATCGCGTAAAACGTGCTCCAAAATGATCTCTGTGCATTCTTCAGAGTAAACTATTCTTAAAATTTTATTAACATATTTTTAAATTATTGCCATTTATTGGTATATTGTATAGTTACGAATTAAAAAAAAGAAAAATGTAGGAAAAGAAAAATTAACTTGTGCGGGGCGCGAACTCACGACCAAAATAATTAGATTCGCAGTCAGACCCCATAACCATTTCTTTTTTTTTTTGTAACGAACATTTATTATGCCAAAGAAAAATACGATACAAATATATACAAGGTGGACAATAAACCTAAAACGAACAGAAAGGATAGCAAATAAAATAAGGTACTAGCTATGAGATCAATGGCTCAACAGAGAGCGCTCGTGATCTTAGCCCTAACTTGTATCGATCGCACTTAATGCTAGATTATGCTAAAACCTAAGGACTTTTACTTAGACATATCTGTCAAGCTGTTGTATAGTTATGGCACTAAGACTATACATGTTTCTGGATTAGCTGATTGCACTGAGGTATGAGGATAATGTATATGTTAGAGATATATAGCTTAAACAAAAAGAAAAAAATTAGAGTGTTTATATAACTCGAATGAGTGAGAAAGTAGACATATATATATTTATTTATTCTCTAAGTATCGGTTCAGGAAAAAAGTAGTACTCTATTCTTTCGGATCAGAACGAATGCTGACCGCTATATTTGTATTTGAACGTGTTGATTATAGTTTAGCCCGAAATCTATGTATACGCCTAGGTAGCGGACTGTTTGTTTATGTGGTACTTTGTAGCTCGTACTTTTATTGCCATGTAGTTGAAATCTTCTTGCGTATTTTATTACGTTATTACTCGCCTCGGATGTTTTAGAGCTGTACGGGTTGAATAAAATTGTCATTTATTAGTGTTTGTTAGAAAATTTTTGGCAGAGGTGTCCACTCTTTTACGATTCTGGGGTAAGTGCCGTGGGGTCAATCTTTCTCTGAACACTTGCAATGTTTCCCCTCCGCTCAAGGATTTTAATGAGATAAGCTGTAGACATTTCGTGAATGCATCGACAATTATTAATATGTGTAAATAACGGTCTTTGGATTGTGGAAAGGGTCCCACACAGTCACAATGAATAGTATCAAAAGGAATCAGCGTCTTTTCAATTGAGTGCAGTAATCCCTGTTTCCGCCCGACTTGACGTTTAGACACAGTGCAGGTAAGGCAATGCCCTACGTACTTCTTTACAAAAGGACGCATTCGCGGAAACCAAAATTTACGAGCAATATACTCGTAAACCTTTTCACTGCCAACAGGCGAATTCTCGTCATGATACAGTCGCAATAAACCAAACCGACTGTCTCTCGGAACATAAAATCGGTAGAGTACCCTTCCCTTATCGCTATACAATTTACGACATAACAATTCGTCAACTATTTCATAATCACTACTTATGGTGGCTTTTGCTTTCACCCTTTCAATTAAATCAGTGGTATCTTTATCATTTCTTTGCGCGACTTGTAGCCAGGAATCAATGGATATCAGATTTACATTACAAGTATCTTTGGAAGCTGCATTATGAATTGGATCTGCCAGTGGGTTTCTACTGAGAAAATCAACGTGCTCTATACATTTACCTTTGCGGTATTCTATCTCAAAATTAAAATCTTGCAAATATACCCACCAACGGGCAATGCGAGGCAACAAGTGTTTCTTATTTTCTGTAGCCTTTATCGCATTACAATCAGTTATAATTTTGAATTGAATGCCTAAAAGATAAACACGGAAATATTTTAGTGCATTTACGATCGCAAGAGTTTCAAGCTCATAAGAGTGGTATCGTGACTCTTCGTTTGTCGTTCGCCAACTAAAATATGAAACTACTCACAAATCGCCATCTATCCTTTGGAACAGAATAGCTCCGTATCCAACAGAACTAGCATCTGTATGCAATTCTGTTTCTCGTGACAGATCAAGAATGACGAGAAGCGGCCTCAATATTAAACAACTAATAATATATTCTCTCGCGTTATTTTGTTCTTCACCCCACGGCCACGGTTCGTTTGCTTTTGTTAGTCTAGTAATATACACGGCGCGTGCAGCGAATTCGGAAACAAATTTCCTAAAATAACTGGCGAGACCCATGAATTGACGTACTTGTTTAACATTGGTAGGTATGGGGTCTCCACTAATGCCTTTATCTTTTTCTGACTCGGGCGAATGCCTTCTGCCGACATTTCCCGACCTAGATATTCTACACTAGTTTGAAAGAATCTGCATTTCTTAATATCAATCGAAAAACCGGCTGCGTCTAAAGCATGTAGTATGCGCTTCGGAGCCTCCAATCCCTGCTCGATAATTTGTGCAGGAATCAAAATGTCGTCTATATATACGACCGCTATACTGAAGCGTAAATTTCCCAAGGCAGTATTAATCGTTCTTTGATATACCGCAGGGGCATTTGCTAAACCAAATGGCGTGTGTAGATACTCGTAGTGACCGTCCGGTGTAACAAAAGTAGTCTTTTCAATTGATTCGGAAGCTATCGGAACCTGGTGAAAACTAGATGTCATGTCAAGGATAATGAAATACTTTCCCTTGCCCAAACGATCTAATTGATTATCGATCAAAGGCAAAGGGTATATGTCTTTTACAGTTATTTTAGTTAATGCCCGGTAGTCAACGCACATTCTAACACCGTCATTTGGTTTAGCAACTAAAATAATTGGACTCGCGAACGGTGAAGCGCTTTCGCGTATAATATCATTCTCCAACAAATCGTCAATTATTTTCCTAACTTCTTCCCGTTGCGATAACGACAATCGATATGGTTGATACCTTACAGTCTTATTTTCTGTAAGGACGATGTTCAACTCACCGGTATTCACAGAGCGAACTTTGTTACCTGTCGCAAACATATGTTCATGGCGCTGTAGTAATTTCCCCAGGGGTTGACGAACCTCAGGTAGCAACTCTTCAGCCAGGTTACATTGCGGCCCCGCAGGTGGGCTCGGCGATCCCGAAGGAAAATATAATGGTCTTTTCTCACCGTTCACTTTCTTTACGCACAAATTTTCATAGATTAACATGTCCTCACCAATAATCACGTCGTACGGTAAACTAGAATCCGGTACTATTAGAAATTCCAATTCAACCGCGGTATCCTTCGTTTGAATCATAACCTTAGTACTTTCTAGGGCACTTATACGTCCACCACTAAGTCCACGTACAGTTGTGTTAGAAGGTTCGATTTTGCAATATGCACGTTTTGCAATTTTTTCACTCGTAATTGCTTCCTATCGGCGGTCAATTTCTTCATTTTTTGATCCTCCCTTTGTGTGCGTTGTTTCGCCCAACATTGAGATTCTTCGTGACCCTTTTTGAAACAGAAGTCGCACGTTGTCTGCGTCGAAGATCCAGGCATGGTAATTTGGTTACCTGCCCGATCCGGTTTCCTTTTTTTTGGAACAGTCGAACTGCAGGTATCCAATTTCGTTACAATTAAAACATCGTCGACGGTTATTATCGTCTTGTTTCCGCAAAACAAATTGGGGCCTTTTATCGCTGTCCTTTTCTCTGTTTTCCATTTTAAACTGAGAAATTCCCACCTTTAGCGCCACAGTCACCTGGTAATTTGAATTTGTCAAAGATTGTCGCACTGTTTAGTAGGTCACATGTCCAATCACAAGACTCATTAACTCCTTTTGTTTAAACTCGATCGCGGTCTGACTATAATATTTCAGTTTATTCCGAACGTACTCCGAGTAAGATTTGGCATTATCGCTTGTATACGTCACGGCACGAACTAGTAGGTCACAGAGTCTGTTGCGTCCTACATTAGGTTTGGATTCTTAGAGTCATACCTCGCAACCAAAGATACCTATTTGCAACCCAACCACCGTGATTCAGGGTATACCTGCACCGCCCGCGCACCCTCGGTAGAAGGGAAGCGCTGACCAGCTCCCCTTCCTACAATATTCTAAATGATTCTGATTGGTCACTAGATGGCTACAACTTGTGTATAAATAGCGTGACAATTCTGCAAATAAAGCATTAACCAACAAGACATTAACGCTGTCGCTCAAGCGCTTGACACCTGAGACAAGCTGTTACAACAACTTCTTCACCCAAATTCCAACCCTCGCTGCGCAAGGCGAATTATCAAAAAAAGAACGGGAAGGTATCGAGAGCGACACACCGATCTCGCACCTAGACCACCCCAAACAGAGTCTATCTTCCGAAACAAATTCCGCACACATATCTTGCCGGAACTTCTGCCACGTTCTGGGATGACCGTTCCATGAAGCATACCACTCCTTAGCTGATCCCACCAATGCATGTGTTGCCAAGCTTAATCGTTGAGTGAGGGGTAACGTTCCAGTGACCTTTTCTACAATATCGCACCACTTTTCGGCATTATCCCCAATGTCAGCGCCCCGAAATTCTGGTATTGCTTCCATTACGTGCGTAGGCAGTGAGGTTGAGGTGCTCAGTCCATGATCCATTGCACTTTCCATAAATTTCATGAAAAGTTTCTCAAACGATGACGCATCTGGTGCACAGTCACGATCACCTTGTTCTTCCATCTTCAGGCATTGGTCCTCTAACACAGTAGAGTTCTATGTCAGTATCCCACTTCTGACGTTAGAAATTTTTGGCGGATGTGTCCACTCTTTTACGGTTCTGGGATAAGTGCCGTGGGGTCAATCACGGTCCTCTTGCCAGAAGGTGAGATCACCTTCCCCACTCCGTGGCCAGATCCTTCGAGAACACCTTTATCGCTTTTGCACGCGCCACGCAGCACCGTAATGCTATGCAGCACCATGACATCTGCGACTCTTAGAACTCATCGCACTCCTAGCTATCGGTTAACGCCGATCCTTCGCCCGATGACAGACATAGATCTGCGTCATCGGCACCTTCCGAATCCTTGAAAAATAGAACGAAGCCTGAGGGTACGATGACCCTGACATGTGTGTCATCCTTGCACACGGGTCGACGCTACATGTTTGTTTTTAGTTTCCATGTGTGGAAGTAGTTCTGTATTTTGTTAAATGTGTTTTGTAATGTGGTTACTAGTTTTGAAGGTTTGCTATGTCTCGCATATATTACTATGTCATCGGCAAATGGAGTTGCTGACTGATGTTTCTTTTGGTTTAAATCGAAGAATTGTAGTAATTCACTTATATGTATTCATATATAAATAATTCACAAAGCAAACTAAGAGAAATATGTGTCCAGCGACATGAATCAATTTAATAGAGTAAAAAGTATTTTTGATTGTTGAATTCATCCCTATTGCTCTTAACGCTTCATGTAATTGTAAGATAAATATATCCTAAAAAGATCCGGAAGTTCCTGGTGAAAAACTCTTTATTTTCATTTATTTACTGTTGTAATATAGAAACGTTATTACGAAGAAATCCCATTAGAATTAATTTAAGGCATTGTTCCAAATGTAGAATAAAGTAGTATCTACTAAGCAAAGATTAAATCATCCTTCCTTAAAAATAACTTAAATCACTTTGTTTTTATCAGCTACATGCATCTTTATTGAAAGCTTTTATAGTTGCAAAGTAATACCCAGAATATGAAACAACTTTTTCAAATTCAAATGAATAGTACACATTTCAATCTATCGAACAGTGCTCAACACATAGCAGTAAGATATTTGCTACCTGGAAAACGTGCTTACTTAAATATAATCCAAACAATCGTCGATTTCTCTTATGTAAACATAAAAACTATTACAGTTCTCGACATATTGTGGCAAAAGTGATTGCCTTTCCGAGATATTTTTCCTTAACCCCTTAGATGGCTTACGATATTGAAGAAACTAGTCCAAAAAATGCCTACCTTTTCGTTTTTATTTTATGATTGGATATATACTCCTAAAGTAAGCAAAGTAGAAGTTAAAGGTATATAAGAATTTTTTTATTTAAAGAAAATGAAGAAATAAGTTTAAAATGGTGCAATTTGTACAAAAAGGTAATTGCAATAGGATGAAAAATTAAATCGTATGTGGTATATTTGAAAACAAGGTATACAATATCCAACATTGCAGTCTTTGCAAACGAGTCGTTTCTCCTTCCGGATTCGTTCTCCATGATCCTTTTTGAAATTACATACAACACGCTATCGAACGAAAGAGTTTCGCTTTCTTTGCCTAAAGCCTAAAATGAAGATGTTTGCATTTCCCTATATTTTACATAAAACGTACAACTTCCATACTGTTCGGTCTACCAACTATGCGAATATTTTAAACTAACAACGTGGAAAATCATATATCTACTGTGTTCTTATGATACTACATAGTAAGTATAATAAGAAGCGGAAAAACGTTACAAAGTCATAGACCCATACAGGAGTCAAAGTCATAGATTGAGCAACTTGTGTGCATTACGCGAACTTATAATTATTATGAGTTAGCAAGTCACTTAAAGTATTAATTAAATGTTAATAAAATAATTAAATATAGTAGAGACAGTCATGTGCAAACTAACAGTGAGACATAAACGTTCGAATAATAGAACAAATAATTTTTTAATATTACCTAAATCTTACTTACATAAATAGAAATAAAGAAAATGGACAATTTGCTCAAATATTTATGGATTCTATACCTTTTACGATGTTAAATTATATATATTTTTTATCATAAATATCTATGTTATTGATTAAACAGAGAAATATATATATATATATATATATATGTGGGATCCTGGGTATCTTGCCGAATATTCCTAACGGATGCTTCGGTAGCAAGGATCCTCGCAAATAAAAGAAATCGATAAAAAAGGCATTAACAATATATATATTTAAAAAAAAATCGGTTACAGTGTTCTCGTTCGAAGCCGGACAAAGACTGCCCGTCCTACACACCCCTGCCTAGCCTTCTCGCCGTTGATCTTACATTGTTTTTAATTTCAATCTACGTCGCATACATCGCGCACATCACTCCCCACATATATATATATATATATATGTGTGTGCGTGTGTGTGTGTGTGTGTGTGTTATTTGTAAATGTTGCATATTTGCAACAGAAAATATTGAATAATTGTACCTTTTCAATTGGCCATTTATTCAGTTGCAAAACATTTCTATCATTAAGTTCTTCCAATTTCAAATAACCAAACACTATATTAAATCTTATTCTATTTGAAAGGGCTAAACATACAGAGTGTCCGTGAAATCTTAGTACAACCAACAAGGGGGTGATTATTCACATAAAATTAAATTAAACATATGCAATAAAGTTTTTCATACTCCATTTTTTATATTTTCTTCCATATTTCCAAAAATTCTACGTCGTATCAAAAATAGAGAAAAAGTTGTGGCTAAATAAATTTCAAGTATTTTCCGTTATTACAAGTTTAATTTAACTATACTTACAATATTCTCTAGCTTAGCAACGTACTTTCAGAGGATAGTATTTCTAGATGAAATATTCCAAGAAATATGGTCATGTATCTACGCAGAGCATATTATTCTCTTTCTTGTATCAAAATATCCAATGTGAAAAGTAAAATACCTCGAAGCAATAATATCGCTTAGATATTTTGCACGATTTCGAAAACGAATAAAATGAATCCCTCTTTTACTCTCACGTTGCCACTTCAAAATCGTGTATCGTAGAAGAGGTATAAGAAGAAACTTGAATATAATAGCAAGCATCAAAAGACTTACTGAAACTAAGGAAGCTTGTACGATACTTGTACGATACCGTAAAAAACTCAAACGAAATCTTTGATAATAACTGAAACAATTATCTGCAGCAAAAGCAAGATGGCAATTTCAATTAAAGCAAGAATTTTAAGTACATGTAGAATATTTCACAAACGATGTGCACAATGGTATAATGGTACAATTAAAAGCGTCCCAAAATATCTAAGAAATTCTGTTCATAATGAATAGAACACTTACCCTTCCTTTGTTTTAATCTATATCCACTGATGACAATATACATTCATAACACTTTAATTACATAACACCTATTATTTGGTGTATCGATGAATAATCCACTTATTTTGTTAAATGCAATCTTTGCTTCAAAGAAAATCCATCTAACCTATCTTAAATATAATTGTCGTTATTCTTTAATGTTTTATGAATTTTTTGGGGGCAGTTATGAATTCCTGCTCGAGGGACTGCTTGATCTTTTGATAAAACAAAATCATCGATCCATGTGAAAATAGTGGATTACTTATTGATACAGCTATTTTATACATACCTATAGTATATAATTTTAATGTTTGAATATTGTAAACTATTTCGCAAGTTTGATTATTTTATATTTGATTATAAAATAGGAAAAATATTCAGTGATGTAAAATTATTTGATTTAGTTTACAGTATTATTCCTTTGATTACATAGTACAGTACAAATTTCTTCGAGCGACAAAAGAATTTTATTATAAAAATCTTATTACAAGGTGTAAATAAATGCTGCATATTTATTAGCGTAAATGATTCTTTATTAAAATTATTAATGTTGTTTCCACCCCTTTCTCCTTAATAATAGTTAAATGTATCTTAAATTCAAATTATTGAACTTGAAAATTCATTTATTTTTAAAACCATTAAAGTGTTTATGATTTTATTTGTATTTCCTCAAAAATTACTAAAGGAGCTTTTAGAATCTCCACGGATTTTAATAAAACAACAGGTTTGAAAAACTTTCTAAATAACTCATACACATTAATTCCAAAAACTTGTACAAGATATTTTACTTCCCCCCGTATAGTATAATCACAGATAAGGTACACAATAGACATCATCTTATGGGATTTCGTGTCACATGGCTGAAATACCGACATCTAAAGAAATCAGAATTTTCAGAAGAATATCTTCCTTTTTGTTACCCGAAGAAAATGTAACTACTTCTAAAGTATTTTAATATACAAAATGTAGAAGCAAACGCAAAATTGTAGATTGCATGAAATCAAAAATGTAAAAATAAAAAATGGTAACGGTGACTACGTAGCCCTGGAACTGCGTGACAAAAAAAAATACATTAAACTATAGGTTTATCCTATACCTCGTCTGTGGCATAATTAAGAAATAAAATTTACATCAACGGACAATTCAAATAATACTTTTCCTTAACAATACTGTATTAGTATCGTGAGTACAATAAACATTGGATAATTAGTTAATAAGAAAATTAACTGCATCAGTAAACTGAACAAAGATGGCGTTACAAAAATCTCCATGTACTTCAACAAAGACAATTGAGTTCACCCTATTTATTAGTCTTTTTCGTTTTTAACAGTCACTTGGTTCTCCTTTAGCTTTTACAACTTCCTGTGTTTGTTTCTGCATAATGCTAACTAATTTTGCAGCAACATTAAGCTCAATGTTGCTTCATTATTGCGTTTCTTAACTGGTCCCTATTTTTTTCTTTTTTCTTTAAATACGGTTAGAGGTAGTGCAACTGTTTGGCCCATTCGCGCATAATAACGTGTTAATGACGTGTTGCATGACTAAAGTTAAAATTCATAGTTACGTGTCAGAGATATGCATGAATCACAATTACTTTAAGTAGAAGTTAGTGTTGCGTCTTTCGACGTAACAGCTACGTTTGATACGAAACTGTTTGATACATTATACAGTAACTATTCCTTCACCTTTCTGAAAATATGTTTGAACCAATATCTTATTAAAAAGTAAGCGAACTGTCAAAGTTCAGTTTCCTACAATTGTATGTAAATTACTTTTTAAACTGTTTAAAGAAACATTCTGTGCCGTTAATAAAAACAAATTCTCCTACTCCACTTGTACTCTCACACTCCCATAGTATAATGTTACAAGCACAAAGTTTCAATGTTGAGCACAAACTTTTGTACATTAATTTTTGTTTACGTTTATTTATTAGGCTTCTTCCATAAAATCTAAAAGTTGGCAACACTACTACCCATTTTTGTGTAAAAGCTACTGTCACACATAAATGATTAAAACTATTATATGAATATTCTGTTATTAATATTACTTTGCATACTGTGCAGTGTGAAAGAACTTAGAAACTTCTTGAAACTACTGTAGTTCTTAATAATTATATACACGTTCAACAAAATAAAAACTGGCGTCAAACATTTTTAACTGCCAGAAACAATTGCGAATGCTAAAAATTTGAAAATCTCTACAGATTTCAGTAGATATTCATATAAATTACTCATCTTAATTTAAAATATTAATTTTCCTTTACTACCGATATTATTATTATATATTACTATATATAGAATAGTTGAGATCCTACTAGTAAATCAAATAACAATAGCAATGACCAATAATTCAGAAATTGTAATAGCGGACAGTGGGATAGTAAGATGAAACACTTAACTTTGGAGTGTATCTAATTATAAAAATCAGAAGACAAAAATGCCATGCAACTTCACTAAATCATTTAAATGAACCTCAGAATACACTAACCCAGAATACTACATTAAAAATATGTTTGACAAGGGAGAAAAAATATTTTCAGACGGTATTGAAATATCCCGGTCGTAAGAATGATTGAATAAGATAGAACACCCATTTAGAACGATATATAAGTGCAAAAATCTTGATTTTTTATTCAGTAGAAGATAATAATTTATGAAAATATATATATATATATGTGTGTGTGTGTGTGTGTGTGTGTGTGTTTTAAATATAACTTTCGTTAAGTAACAGATTATAAAGTATATGATATATATATATATATATACATGTGTGTGTGTTTGTGTATGTGTATAACTAATATAAAATATTAAAATGCAAAAAAGATTGAATTGTGATAGAATTGTTCACTATTCGTCGTGCAAAAGTCACAAACAAATGCATCATCGCCCTATTCAACACTTGTGCAAGCTCATGAGCCCATCCTTGGCATTCGGAGCATTGAATCCACGCTAAAGTGTTCTATCTTACCCCTGCATATAAGAGAGTTAAATATTTAATAATTTCACTTTTAACATATGACAAAAATCTAACCAAACGATAAAATTCAATATAAGGAGTAGAGAATGAAGTACAGTGCTTAGCGTTATGAATAATTTGAATATAACTTCTGAAAAATAATTCTAAAACTTAGGCAACATTGAAACTTCAACTCCGGAAAATTTCACAACATTGATAAAGAAAGAAACCCCGTCTGCACATACTTGCAATCGATCACGAATTAATCAAACGAATGCATAGACTCATGTCATATAATCTCAACTCACTCTTCCCTTTTGTCTAAGAACAACAATAATGTTCCGTCTTACCCATCCGTTTCATCTAACTCTAGTTTCTCCTACTTGTTTTTAGAAGTATACATATGAAAGATTATAACAACGATACTACCACCCCATATAGTATGGATTAGTTAAAAAACAGTATATACTGGCTTTTACAAAAAGGGTTCAATATTTTAAAGGTTTACAGTACTCATCGAGAAGAGTAAAAAATATTTAATCGACATAAATTTTTAAATCAATCCTCCAATGTAAACTAAACTTTTATTATTTACGAGTCTTCGATATCACGAGTGTTTTTGCAATACATTAAATGTAAAAAGCATTAAGTTTATTAGAAGCACATTAGCTCAAAGATATATATCCTGGACCATCCATCCAAAGATCACACTTATACTATTGGTTGGAATGTTGATTATATCCTCACAAATGTGATGGAATGATAATGTATGTCAATGTACACGTAATTCTTTCGACTAGCATTCGGGCTTCAGCGGAGAAAGTCTCAAGAATTGCTAACAATGGTAAGTTATTATAGTATCTGCTGATGCTACACAAATAAATATACACAAATAGTTATAATGTTTTAATGCAGAAAATATATTTGATTGCAAAAGTACTATTTTTGGAGCCAGTCCCCGTGGTTAATAAAATGAAATACGGAAGTTCCCATTGTTAGCTTAAAGATTATTAACAGACTTGATGTAAATTTCATTTCCGTCGCGTCTGATTAGGTGACTTGCTGTGAGTCATCCTTATCTGGGGGTAAATTACACAGTAGTTTAAGAAACCTTAGATATAAATTATTTTATAATAACAAATTAGTGATTTTATGATCTCCTACCCTTACTGCGGGTTGAATTACTCCTAACCTGTACGTTTCTCCTAATTTTGTTGGTAATGTGAACTTTCATTCGTATCCCGCGGTCGAAAAATCACATGACTGCCCTAGCCCCTTAACAAGGAGAGGGAAGTTCGTTATTGGAAATTGAATAATGAGGACTGATAGTTCGCAAAAATAAAAGTGTTCTAATTTACATATAGTGGTTGAAAAATTACCCCCCAGTACCGACTAATTTCTTGATTAGTAATTTTTAGGTGTTAAATGATCAGTAATATTAGGAAATATTAGTAAAAAAATATTGAAACCATAATATAGAACAATTCTCATTCAAAATTTTTGTTTAGAAATATCATATGTAGCATAATTAATATTCTCCTTGCTTATTATGACAACAGCATTGGAAATTAACCATTTGCGCAGTAAATGTCAACCTGTAAGTTTAACATCGGCAACAATGAACCAAACAGGTATGATTTTGACATATGTTGCATAGAATTATAGTGTTCACTTGTTTATGCAAATAAATTTCCACTATTTAGACTAGAAACGAGAAATGGTTTTGATCGATTCCCGGCGCCGGTCGGTACTAGGGAACGTTCCCCTAATTAAATTACATTCGCATATACATAATCAATTGTTTTCACCAAGATATCAAAATCTAGTGCAGTGTGCTTGATACAAAAATCGTTATACAGTAAACAAGTTAGGAGAATTTGAGAATTCTATATACCTCACTTCTGAACACAATACGAGAATTGTAGTAATAAACTTGACTACTGTGTAATAAAACACCAAATAATTGGGTGCTCCTGGTGTGTAAAAGCATTTTGCTTAGAACATTTATTTTATGAATACCGCATTTATGATAAATACGAATAATTAGATTTCCAGCATACACTTAAAATGAATCATTTTGTAAATTATATACGTATGTACATCTTGCAAAAAATTTAAAATAAAATTTAAGTGATGTAATTATATAAAATACTTACTCCTGTTTATTGATTTATCGCCTAGTTGTCATCATCTGGTACTCAAGTATCAAAAAATAATTACTTGAATTTTTTCAACATTTACTAACAATAAGACAGATGTAGTTGTCATTTAGGTGTGATTAAAATCAGCAGTTGTTAAAAAAAATGGCACACAAAAATTTTGCATACGTTTTTAATCGAAACGTATGCAACTCGTAGGACTCTAAATTATAATACTTTTATACAAAGTGCTAAAAAAATGTAAAACATTTTGGGAGAGCAAATTTCGCATGTTGAAACAAATAAGAATATCATGTACAAGAATGTTGGCTTCAGGCATATTTTTGAAATTATAAGCAACATTATTTTTACTAAAATTCTCAGCGGAAACACCAGTCGATGTTATTAACCTAGTGACGGGGCCTAGGCTTATTTCCTAATCGATGGATTGGACTTGATGGGAAATTTCTGTGACCATCGCAAAGCTAGATATTGCGTTATTAGACTACTTTCTGTAAAGTACATTAAAAAACATGGTGAACTGTGTGTTAATTCCTCACGTTTGGTTTAATGCGAGGTGGGAGGTCAATGGTTTCACTAATTCCCAAACAAAATAAGCAAGATTGTACAGTTCGTACATACAAGTAATATATTTTACAAACACTTGATGGAAACTGTACAAGGGAGAGTATGACGGTTCGGAAAGTGTAATTAGATAGTTGAAGCTTGTCCATTCGACTCGAAGGTTGGTGTTGTTCTTACAAAAATATGAAGATGCGTATTCGGAGCGAAAAAATGGAAGAGGAAAAGTAGGGAAATTCGAGAATTGGTGGAAGGGAAAATCGTAAGCATTAATTGGTTGAGGCAAGACCAGAGTGGAGCTGAGGGTGTGTTGGAAAATGTCTCGTGGAAGGGGCGAAATTAGCAGGCCCTCGTACCTTGGATTTTTCCTGACCTTCAGGTACGCGGGTGACGTCGGTGTCGAACTTGTAACGGTTTGCTCGACCGTTTTACGAGTTTCAGCTGTGCGACGAGAAACAGTGGTTTATGACCAGAGGATTAAATCGGCATCGTAGATTCGACATCTGTTAATAGTATGTTATAAAGGAATTCGAGAAAAGGGACACAGGAAAGAAATATAAAAATTGTTTGCTTGTCGAAACTCTGAAACTAAAGGTTATGCCTATAGTGGGATTACTGCTGCGACCCAACATTGTGAATTACTAACAACGCCAGAGGACAAGAAACAACGAATTCATAAAGCAAGCATTACACTGCAGTGCGGAGACAATTCCGAGTGTAGTTTTCTAATAATATATTTTAGATTGTATCATTGTGCTAACGTCAGTGGATACCACTTCGACTACCTACGTTAGTTAATCGAGACAGATGATTGCGATAAGGTAAAATCTTTCGTGTTTTTGAACATTGTGAAACATGAAAAAACCACACGTCTGCATTGGGTCTTAGGCTTGGAGATTTGTTACTCAAAATTCAATGTCCTCTGATGTTTTGGCACAAAAATGTAGCATTCTGTTTCAAATAACAAAGTTGTACTTGAAATCTTGAAAATGCCTCTGTCTACAAAGAAAAAGTAGAGACAAAGTGCCATAAAGGGAAACATATTGAATGGGACATTCCAATTATCTAAAAAATGATAAACTTCCCAATCATGAAATGATACTTACTTCAAAGCTATACTATGATATATTAATCATACCTAATATGATATTAATGGCAGTTTATACCATATATACAAGATTAAGCACCCTTATGGCCAGAAAAGGAAATAAGCCACAACCAATCTATTTATAACAGTTGCGACATTTTTTTAGTTTTCATAACTACTTCAATTAGAACTGATTGTTGAGCGTAAACGTTGTGTACGTTGAACTGCTTGCCCGTTGTGGACGCTCACTGCAGTGTATCCGTTTGTATGGGTTACACTATCTCGTTTACAAATTAATATAACCGAGCCGCGTTGATAATCGATGGTAAAGAACGTGGTTCTGCCCGTAATGACTGTCAGTTGACGAATGAATCCCGAGACAGTCGAAGCCCGTTCAAGGCGTTGGAGGCGAGTCTCGCAACGCGGCGCAATAAAAAGAGGCGACAATGGTTGCATACCTCTCTTTAATGTTGGAAAGATTCGGCTGGGGTAACAAACTCAAACGCTCGCGATTCTTCGGTACCTGGTCGGTTGTCCGAAATTAACGGTACCGAACGTTAGAGGTTCGACGGCGGGGTTTACCTGTATGCGCCTTAACACCGATAACAGTTTGAAATAGTTATTTTCGGAAGCGTGTCAATTCCTGCTCCTTCCCCGGCCGTAATGGAAGTGATGGTAGCGTTGCCTCCTTGAAAGGGAGGGGGGAGTGAGTGAAAACTTGGATTCTCGTTCGACTCGCTGACAGCAGGGCCTCCAAACTACCATATTTCGCCCAGAACCAAATATAGTTCTCCCCCCATCTACTTGGAGCGCTAGAAGCGCCACTAATGCATACACATAACGTCGGTGAAATACGCACACAAGAACATGGTCCTATATACAGTTACTCGTTTTAATATTCGGACACTATGGTTTTTGCGAAATTAAAGCTTTATGTACTTACTTGAAATGTGATTATCGAATTTTCTGGTCCGTAATGGGTTGAAGCACATATTCTAGTTTACAAATATGTAAAATTAATTACTTTATTTTTTATTGTTTTCCACATAATAAATCATAAACGAAATTAGACCCAATATTGGTGTCGAAAAAATATTCGGACAGTTAACATTACATAACGTTTTTTCCTATTTAGAAATACATAAGAACAAAATTGGTGAAGCGGGAATGTTGAGTCCAGCTTCTGTTGCACGCCAAATTAATTTTGTACAACTAATTTTTGTTTTGAATGGTTTACTACATAAACTGATTTATTTATTGTAAGATGTTACAAACTGTATTGACGTATAACTGCACAAGTATGAAGAAGTGTGTTTATGTTTGCCGATTGACTTGCGCATCGGAGAGTCTTTGGTGCGCGACCGTTCGTGTCTTCTTCAATTCTGCCTTGTTCTTCGGCTCGATCGCGATACCTCGAAATTTTTTCTCAAGTCCGCTGATTGGCCCTTTTTTGCATTCCAATCAGCGCATCCCTTGGAATTTTGTAAGTTTTGTCACCGCCCTTTAGCCGGCCCCCATCCGAGCGGAGGTGAGGGCAGTGTCCGTATGTGGGGGGTTCTTGAAGGCCCAGCGATGCAAGGGAGATTTCCTCCAGGTTGGCTTGTAACGGTACTGACTGTTACGCACATGTTTTAGCCGACCCTTCGGAAACTCCAAGTTTATGACCTGGACGGTTTTTGGGACGAATTGAGCAAAATTCTAAAGCTATTGTATGGAAACTCTAAATGACTAAACTGAACCTTACTAAAGCGATTATGAAATTGTCAGTTATAAAAAAAAAATAAAATGATAAAACTATTAAACGAAAGTTAAGCGTGAAAATAAGTTGTCTGTCACGTCCATGTCATAAACTGACCCTCGAGAATCTTTTCTAAAGGTGTTCCGCATTGAACTGAAAAGGTGGTTACGCCGGTAACGGTACGGCGTAACAAAAATTATAATAATTTTAATATTTTGTGGGATATCCCTGTTGTCTAACAACATGTTGCAACCGTGTCGGCATATTTGAAATTACTTTACTTAAGCAATTTTGAGTAATGCGTCTCCACTCTTCTGTGAGTCGTATTTTTAATTCTTCTTTTGTTTTTATAGGCGTAATATTACGATCCAATAAGTCCCACAAATTATCAATTAGATTTAAATCCGGTGATTGTGGTGGAGGATGTAGCACTTTCGGACAAGCATACAATAAATATTTCTGAACTATTCTCGATTTGTGTTTCGGATCGTTATCCTGGTAGAACTTAAAACTGTGGCGTATACCCATATTCGTTGCACTTTTTAATAAATTTTGCTTTAATAAGTCTAAATATTTGTTCTTGTCCGTAATACCTTCAATGAAAACTAACTCTCCTACTCCAGCAGTTGAAATACAGCCCTATACCATCAAGCCTCCGCCACCGTGTTTCACCGTCGGTATCATATTCTTTATTTTTAATTGTTCATTTGGTTTACGCCACACTAATTTTCGTCTACTACACCCAGAAACATGAAATTGACTTTCGTCCGCAAAAATCACATCATTCCACCATGATTGTGTTCAAGAAATAAATTCTTTAGCGAATGCTATGCGTTTCTTTCGATTGATCTCGTTTATGCATGGTTTTCTACGAGCCACTCTACCATTATAATCAGTATCTTTTAAAACATTGCGAACTGTATCCACGTGCACTTTCTTCCCAGTTTCTGCAGCCAATTCTGCTGTTAAATTAGGGGCACTTAATCCTGGATTGATTTTTATTTTTCGAATAATTACACGCTTATCACGATTGCCAAGAAGACGTGGACGTTCCTTTTGAGGAATAGATTCAATGCGATCTTCATGTTTATATCTTCTTATAATATCCGCGACGGTGCTTTTACTTAAATTTAACAACTTCCCAATTTCCCGGTATGATTTCCCTTTTTCGCGGTGAAATATAACAAGTTGTCGAATGTTGAATGAGGTATTTTTACTTTTGCGACCCATTTTCACAAATGCGTGTAGAAACGATGGAATCTATTATGAAAATGACTACCAGAAGCTAACCGAACTGCTGCATACTCTTGGTGTTTAAAAACAATCATAAGGAGTTTACAAACGGACCTTCTAAAGCGAATAAACGGCGAAATATACTAGATGTCCGAATATTCTTTCGTCACCAATATTGGGTCTAATTTCGTTTATGATTTATTATGTGGAAAACAATAAAAAATAAAATAATTAATTTTACATATTTGTAAGCTAGAATATGTGATTCAACCCATTACGGACCAGAAAATTCGATAACCACATTTCAAGTAAGTACATAAAGCTTTAATTTCGCAAAAACCATAGTTCCGAATATTAAAACGAGTAACTGTATGTTCTGTATAGTATTTATACTTCCAAGTAAAAGTTATTTTATAATAAAAATGAATTGTGGGAAAAAGAACCCTACCCAACAGGAGATAATTCTGAATGTTTCACCAGCATTCCAGCTAGCTTTATCAGGGGTATGAAGATGTACAGTATCAGAAACTATCTCTTGCTGAACATTGCTTACACCTCACACCGTCAAACAATATTAACTTTAATTTCCTAAAATTTTCTTGAGTACCTTTGTGGCTTTTCCAGGCTGCAGCATGGTAATCTCTCCTTTAGACAGCACCTTCTGTAATTGTAAAGAATCATTGGTAAAAATGTTTTTTAAATGATTCAATATACTACTGAATAATAATAGTCAGCAGCCTGTAAAGTCATACCTGCACTCTGCAATGGTTTTTCATCTTGCAACAAATAAAACACGAACATGTACAATTCTTTTTAATTTTTGTTTTTTTTTATTAAAATAATGAGTATTACTTACTTCATTCTCGTCTCTTCCTCTTCTTGTTGCATCTTTTTGCAAGAAAACGCCAAGATAACACGCCGTGATTAAATTCAATTAAATGCTAATGCACGCTTCTGCAAACCAAGTTCAACAAGAATTGGCGAAAAGTTGATGCGCGAATTGTTGGGAACGTGACGTCACAATTTCTTTCCTTGCGTGCAGTATCGGTGATACAATGTGTACATGTAGAGGAGCGCCGCTAGCGCTCCAAGTAGACGAGGGAGAATTAAAATCAGCTTCAAGTTCACAAGAATAGAGTTTGGAGGCCCTGGCCGACAGGTGCACTACTTCTAACCGTATTTGAAGTACACAGTTTCTCTTTAACTCCAAAATAAATACATACAAAGTATCAATTACCCTTCAATTGGAAATTGTTTGAATTTTGAAAGACGGTGCTAAGTACATTTACGCTACGTAATTCTCCTCATCAGCGTTACTTCGAAATGGTAATAAATTATATTAAACATTAAAGTAATCAATGCCTTCCATTTCATTAAAATAAAAGGAAGTTTTAGTAAATTCAATTAAAGCAATTTCAGTCGATGAAGAACTTTTCTATCTTCTCTGTCCTACCAATGAGAACCAAAATCATTTGATTCAACTAATTGTACGTTGAATTTCTTTCCGCTGTTAAATTTCATCTGAAATATGTCATTCACAATAATACAATATCATACATGCACATACATATTTTACAAAGAAAAATTCATCACTTCCTAGTCTCCATTTATATTTCGTTTAGCAAACGCCAATCTGGCTACTTTATGTACATTTTTCAGCTTTGATGCCAGCACTAAATTTTATGATACTTAAGATAGTTTATAATGCTCCAATAAACGATACTTCTTAAAGGATTTCTTATACTTTAATAACGTTAATGGACTTTGTAAAATTAGAAGTTACCCAAATCAATTTATGTTCACCTCGCGTCAAAGCTTCTTAATACGTTTTATACGTTTTCTTTCACCATGATTGCGACAGTTTCTAATGAAATCTGAGATAACACTTTTTAACCGATCAAGTTTCTTTGCTATGTAACCATAGCTCCTCTTACCTGCAATGCGGAAAACCGATTATATCCTTCTTTGCTTCAAATAATTTCCACGAGACATGTTACTAATAATAGATAAAATAAAACAAAAGAAATTCTATCATTTCTTGTTATATATGTAGGAAATATAATTGGTTTTTCAGAAATAAACATGTATATATTTTAATAAAAGGTTTTACAATAAGTAATCACGCGGCGAGGTCTAGCAAAGAAACGAAACTGAACTGCCACAATCGCGTCTGCAAGGAAAGCAAAATAAAACAGATGACTGCGACAAACACGTCTCCATGACGACGTGATTTCTGGCGTGCCCACGCTGGCCCGTATGGCGTTGAGTCGTTGTATTTCAACACCCATCCTCAACGACGATGGCAATAACAGCAATGTATTAATTGCTCAATCCACATCTTCCGATCATGTATTTTAGCTTCACGTTTCCCATTGGCTTTGTTAACATATCAGCTGGCATTTCGTCTGTAGGGCAATATCTGTAGTCTACAATTTTTTATCCTTCATATCCCTTATGAAATGAAATCTCGTATCTATATGTTTGGTTCTATTGCTGAATCTGTTGTTGTTTACGAGATTCAGGCAGCTTTGATTGTCTTCATATATAATGATCTTCGGGATCGTTTCTCCGAAATCTTTCAATAGGCGATGTATCCATAAACTTTCCTGTGTTACCTCCACGAGAGCAACGTACTCTGCTTCGGTTGATGACAGTGCAACGCTTGTTTGTTTCTTGCAACTGCGGCTTATTGTTGTCCCGAAAAGTTAGAATACGAAACCACTGTTTGATTTTCTATCGGTGGTATTCTGTGCCCAGTCCGCATCAGCAAAACCGATTAACTCTCGTTGACCATTTCGATTGCCGAGCCGCAATTCATAATTTGCCGTACCCTTCAGCTATCGAGCGACTCTTTTGACTTCTGTCCAATCGGTTTTCAACGGTTCCTTGTTGTGTTGACTCAGAATTCCAACACTTGCTGCTATATCCGGTCTTGTGTTAACCGCGAGATACAATAATGCCCCAACTAACTGTTGATAGTTGGCATTCTGTGGCATTCGCGATCCGTCATTTCTGCATTTTTCATATCCTCGATCCAATGGAACAATGGAAATCTTCGCATCATGTAGGCCAAATCTGCGTAAAATCTTCTCTGTGTACTGCTCTTGCTTTATGCAATAAAACCCCTCATTGTTTCTTCTGATCTCCACGCCCAAATAATGACTTAGCAGTCCTAGATCGTTTAGGTAAAAACGCTTTTTCAGAAAAGCAGCTACTTCATCGATCCTGTCTAACCTTCTTGAACCGATCAGAATATCGTCCACATAGACGATAAGGTAAATTTCTTTTCCATTATTTGTCTATACATACAGGCATGGATTTGCTTCGCTTTGTTTGAAACCGTAGTTCCTTACTACGTTCTTTAGTTGATCATTCCAAACCTTTGCCGCTTGTTTACATCCGTAGATTCCCTTTTTCAGCTTGCACACATGATCTTCTTTACCAGGTACGACGTACCATTTAGGCTGCTGCATGTAAATGATCTCAGACAATCTTCCGTTTACAAATGCTGTTTTTGCGTCGAAGTGTTTGACGGCCATATCCTTTTCACCTGCTAATGTTAAGAATGTGCGAAAAGTTGTTTGTGGCACCACCGGAGCGAACACCTCGTCATAATCCGTGCCATACTTTTGGGAAAAACCACGGGCGACAAGTCTAGCCTTATACCTGTCTAGCTCACCGTTGGCGTTCCGTTTTAATTTGAAGACCCATTTACAGCTAACAACATCCAGGTCCGTTGGTTTAGGTACAATTTCCCACGTACCATTTTTCTTTAAGGAAGCGATTTCCTCGTCCACGGCATCCTTCCACTTGATTTTATTAGGCCCGGATGCTTCCCTTACGACTCGTGGCTCATTTTCTCCATCGGTGACCTGTAAAGAAGCTTCGTACCTGTCCGGTGGCACACCTCTATTAGGCCTTCCCGAGCGTCTGCATGGGTCAGGCCTTAATTCATCCTCTCCTGTTAGTTGTCTGTAGTCACCAGCTGCTTCATGGAAAGAAGGATCTTCATCCACGCTACATTCTTCCGCTAATGATATTTCCTCCGGTCTATCATCTTCCGTGATGTTCGGTGTTTCCTCCGAATCTTCTGTGATTTCCTGATTTCCCTCTTGAATGTTTATACTGGGGGGCACGACTTCGTTGTATTCCGTATGAGTTGACTTGTCTTCATTCCCCTTATCGAAGAAAACCACATCGCGGCTAATTTTAATTCGATTTGTTTGTATATCCAGTAATCGAAATGCTTTAGATTTTTCCGAGTAACCAACGAATGTGAATTTCTGGGCCTTATCGTCCAATTTCAGCCTTTGTTCCTTGGGAATATGTACATACGCGTTGCAACCGAACGTATGCAGATTTCTGACATCCGGTAATCTGGAATACCACAGTCTGTATGGTGTTTTCCCGGTAGCTCTCGTCGATAATTTCTTCTGCAAGAAATTGGCTGTATTTACCGCCTCACCCCAGTACTTTTTTCCATGTTTGCATCTAGCAGCATGCACCGAGCCATTTCAAGAAGTGATCTATTTTTGCGTTCTTCAACGCTGTTTTGCTGCGGTGAATAGGGGGCTGTGTACTGAATTTGTACCCCCTCCTTTTTTAAATAATTCTGCAAACTATCATTTACGTACTCCCGACCGCGATCCGACCTTATTACTTTTGGTCGTTTTTGATGCTGTGTCTTCATCATTTCGATGAATTGTTGGATGCATGCAGCCGCTTCATTCTTGTGACTCATCAGATAGGTTTTAGTATACCACAAAAAATCGTCGATAATCGTTAAGGTATATCTTTTGTTACCTGGAGTTGGCGTCTACATGGGTCCGCAAACATCCGTATGAATGAGATCCAAGAGCGAATTACTTTTCTTATCTGCCGCTTTCGGAAACGGTATGCGTGTCATCTTACCCTTGATACAACACTCACATGTTACTCGCTCTCCGCAGTCCTTAATTTTAATGCCGGGCGCTAATCCCTTTTTAGCCAAATCCAGTATTACCGTTACGAGACGATGTCCAAACCGTCGATGCCATGCATGCTGACAAATTTCCGTGTGACCTGTATTTCCGACACAGCTCACCGCACAAACACTTTCAGCTGTCTTTCGTTAGAATAAATCCGGAGATAACTGTGCGGTTGCTTGTAGGTTTTCATTCTTCATTATTGTGCATTTGTCGTCTTCGAAGGTTAATTTATAGCCTTCTTTCACCAGCTTCTTCACAGACAGCAGGTTGGACCCAAGGGTTGGCACGTACAGTATGTTGTCTATTTTCATTGCAACGATACTCGAACCCGTCGCACACTTTATGACGCCTGACCCGATCCCTTGTATTTCGGCTATTTTCTCTTCGTCTGCTAAGCACACGTGGCCCTTTCTTTCCGAGTTGAAACACTCGGAAAAATCTTTTGACCTTACTATGTGGCTTGTTGCACCCGAATCGACAATCCACGAATTTCTCTTTTCTTCATTCTTCGCTCCGCAGCATGTTTCTTCAATTTCCGAACAGATTGCGTAAAAGCAACAGTCGTACGAAGAAACATTCTCTGTAACTCTATTAGATTTTTCCTTCTTACACTTCCGTGACTTGTACTTCATACATTAATTCTTAAAGTGTCCTGGTTTCTTGCAAAAATAACAAGTCTTTTTAGCCTGTGCTGTTCCTTTATCCTTAGATTCCGTTTTCATCACCGCCTCGGTTTTTTGGAAGTTCTCTCTTGTGTCTTTAACCCCTTCTCACCTCTTATATTCGTCTATAAGTTTCCCTTTGACGAGATTTAATGAAATTTCATTTTCGGGTCTGCTCTCTAATACCGTTACAAGAGTCCCGTACGATTCCGGAAGACTTCCATGTAACATTACCGCCATAAGGTTATCCGGTAATTCCTGTCCAAGGGCCGCTAACTTTTCGAAGTAATTAACCATTGTAGTGATGTGTTCTTCCATATCACCATTGTCTTTTAAGACAGTTCGGCACAAACGCTTTAACAGAAACACCTTACTTGTTAAAGTTGCCTTCTGGTGATAACCTTTTAGCGATTCCCGTGCCTCCCGTGCTGATTTCACGTTCCGTATGTGTTGCAACTGGTTGTCTTCAACCAACAAGCCAATTGTTGCACGAGCTTCATTATCATTTTGAAGCCACGCGGGAGTCACTGGTTCAGGTTTTGGATCTCGTATTATTTCCCACACCTTTTCTTTAATCATTAATAGTTCTAGCTTATAACTCCATACAGAGTAATTATCACTGTTCAATTTCTGAATCGCGAAATGTGCACTTCCACTGTTTGCCATTTTCTTTCACTGACTTTATCACTTCGCACCAATTAAACACTGGACACTATATTAACTTCAATCACAGTTTATTGGGTCTGGGCCCATAACTTGTAGGAAATATAATTGGTTTTTCAGAAATAAACATGTATATATTTTAATAAAAGGTTTTACAATAGGTAATCACGCGGCGAGGTCTAGCAAAGAGACAAAACTGAACTGCCACAGTCGCGTCTGCAAGGAAAGCAAAATAAAACAGATAACTGCGACAAACACGTCTCCATGACGACGTGATTTCTGGCGTGCCCACGCTGGCCCGTATGGCGTTGAGTCGTTGTATTTCAACAATATATATTTAATTTTTGTAAAAGATTAACTTCCGTTTGAAAAATAAAAGATTACTTCAAAATCTCGAAACCTACAAGTGGTAAAGAATGGAATAGTAAATTATGTAGCGTTCAAATTATGTAACGTTTATTTGAATCAATTTTCATAAAAATCATTCTTACAGAGTTTTTAAAGTGGTGTTAGTTAGGTGTCTCACCCTACAAGTTAACACTTTATTTACGGAAAGTCTATTATTCGGCTTTTTTAGGATACCTATAAA
The DNA here is from genome assembly GCA_028830335.1 of Eucera pruinosa. Lineage (NCBI taxonomy): Eukaryota > Metazoa > Arthropoda > Insecta > Hymenoptera > Apidae > Eucera > Eucera pruinosa. The sequence goes on along the minus strand of JAMYCR010000015.1, from coordinate 1,947,994 downwards.
TTGACTACGTTTTATTTCTTACATCTACTTTATTTCTAAAAAATCTTACATTATTGTTGTCTGAAATGAGTGCAGATAATGCAAATAAATAAAGGCCAAGTGGTACTAATTTTCGGCCTTCGAACAAAACGATCATTGATGCTTATGCATTTTATTCGAAAGCGGTAGATAAAATGTTAAGTAATATAAAATTACAGTGTTTAATGATTTTTATTGAGAGAGTATAACATTCGAACATTTTACAATTGATAGTTTATGTACCTACTCACAATCACTCTTATTGTCTCTCTTTATCGACATAAAACAAAATTGTTTATGGTATTCCTGTTATCAAAGTGCATTATAGTTACTTTTACTATGAGTTTATCTCATTAACTTGTTAAAGATATAAATGTCAACTAAAATACCGATGCAAGTGCAGTTACAGTGCAAGGTGATTAATAATGTTAGAAAATATTACCATAAGTAACTTTATTTACAATTCCTTCCTTTCTATAATAATTACATGTCACGTAATTAATGCTTTCCCGATGTACACATTCGACATTTATCCAGCCTTCTTATTTTTACACAGCCAATACAAATCGATAAGTTTAACACTGGAAAATATCAGCAATGGTGAACTAAACAGTATAACTGCAAAATACATTGTACAAAACTATAATATTTATTTGTTTATGCAAATAAGGTGTTACTATCTAATAGTGGAAATGAGAAATGGTTTTGGTCGGTACTGGCTGTCGATCGGTACTAGAAGACCTTGTTTTATAACTTTTAATAGTACTACAATGAGAGTCAAAAGTAACTACACACTTTACAAAAATGAAATTATGTTATAATTTGTTCACTATAAATTACACCACAATTATATAATTTATATATTGTAGGGGATAGTAATTGCGAGGATATTTGCAACAGTGAAGATAATAACTATTTATTGAGTACAGTGTGTCTAATACTAAATATCGCCCGATGTATTGCACCACTCCTTCTCGCTTGACTTCTCTCGCCCAAACTCTCTCGCAAACTCTACCCTCACGCGTCGCATTCATCCTTTAAGACCCTTGCACACGCATTCACCCACTCTCATACTTCGGGGACGACCACCCGCGCATTCACTCAAATCTGGAAAACGCACGCAGGCACGCAGGCCCTTCCCGCAGGGTCCCAGACATCTCACTCCGCACATCGTTCATTGGCGCCAGACATACTTCATGCATTCACCCATACACTCGCCATCCCACAATATCGTAAGCAATACTAGAATTGTACTACCGTTATACAATATTTAGTTATTTGCTATAAATAATACTGTACTAATACTATAATTTAATTTTTGTACAGTGTATACTCACTTTTGATTCTCACGGTGAACTATATGAAATATAGAAATATACAAAATATCCAAAATTCAGTGAGAGGCAAAACAAAGTATCCAATTTACAAAAGTAAAATTATGATATAGTTTATTTACTGCAAATTTTACCACAATTATACTATAGTGCATTTTCTATAAGTAACATTATAATTATGTCATTATTACACAGTAATTATTTATTTGCTATAAGTAAAGGAGGTAGGCCAAATATAAGCTATCACTTTTATTTTAGCGTTTAATGCCGAACCTGTCAAATATACCTAATTTTTTACATAACATTGTATCTCTATAGCATGTTAGTTTTATGATGTAGAATTGGAATATGGTGAACAAAAGTAATATTTATTACAAATTATAAATTTAAGGTAATAGTGACAATTTTCATTTTTGAAAGTGTGGTCCAAATATGGACCACTCATCAAGTAATCTAAAATAAAACCGAAAACTACTTTTTCCCAATAATCTGTGTTGCGTGAATTGCGTGGATTCGAGCACCCAACGCTAATTCTGACTTAGCCACAATTTAATGAGTCTAAGCCTAGTTTTTAGACGATGTTTAATCAACTGAATGTCCGTGTTATAAATCGTACTTAGTTCGCGTTCGAGTTCGTAGTTGACTGTATTCGTGTTCTTAAAATATTCTAACTTCGTTCGTGTTGTACAATGGTTCTCCCGTTTGTGTTGTGTCACTAAGTTCGTGTTGTAGTCGCTTTGGAGTTCTGTTTCTTTCTTTTCGTTTGAGGCAAGATGTCCATCCACCTCGCCTCGGAAGAGACGATCCGGAAGGGGGTGAGAAGCGTGATTGGCCACGATTTTTAGAAAGTAACCGCCCTCGTACCCGTGATGGTCACCCTTGAAAGTAGCCGCGACCAAGTAGTGACGCGCAAGGGTTTTCGCGTGTTTTGGGAAAATCCGCAGCAGGTAACAAGCTGAAGAAACACTCTGACCCTGACTACAGATGGTTGAAAATAACGGATTCTAAGATTAATGTGTTGGTCCCAAAGTAATAAACTTGAGTTGCCGTCGCGAGGGTATTTTGTCTAAGAAAAATGGTCAATGGTTCCATAAACTTATTGCTGCTGCGAATCGGTTCGAATTTCTCTGGCTATTACCTTACAATTTTAGAAATTCCGAACCTGGTTTTTATGGGCTGAGTGCGGGGACTTGAACAGTTATTTGTGATTTCTAAAGCTGTTGTATCGCGCTCTAAAGTGATTCAACATTCCGCCCCCCTTGAACGGCTTTGTTCAATGATGAATTGATGCGTATTAATCTGTTAAAGCAGTTCGTGATGTATTCGACATGGCTTGTTTTGCCATGAGTGTAGTGTTGTATATGTGTATATGAATTACGAGTTACCCTAATTAAATATTCCGCTATTTCTAATAACTATAGATGCTGTCACTCATACATTCATTCAGGCATACATTTGCATGTTTCAAACTTGCATTCTTTTAACTATACACACTAGTATGGTACACTATACACTAATATAATATTGTATGTATTGTATTGTTCGTTTATATTCTCCGCGGATGGTCCGCACTGTCACCACACGGATGATTCCATCTGCGCCAGGGTGGACCGCGATGATTCGTCCCAACGGCCACTGCATGGGAGGGGTGTTGTCTTCTTGTACCACAACCATGGTTCCGACTGCGAGTTGCTGTGTTCCGCCGGTGTGCCATTTTTTGCGGGAGATCAATTCCTGCAAATATTCTGTTCGCCAGCGCTTCCAGAAGTGTTGGCGTATCTGTTGGATATGCTGCCAGGACGAAAGTCGTCCGTCCGGTATATTCGCGTAATCGTGATCAGGTACACTCATCAATGACTCGCCAATTAGGAAATGACCTGGTGTGATGGCCGTCAGGTCACTTGGATCAGAGGATACCGGGGTCAAAGGGTCGAGAATTTAGGATGGCTTCTACTTGGGTAACAAGGGTTAGAAGGCCTTCGAAGGACAACAACGCATCGCCGATTACGCGTACAATGTGATGTTTTGCAGATTTCACTGCCGCTTCCCAAATACCACCAAAGTGTGGTGATCGAGGTGGTATGAAATGCCAATTAATTTGCTGATTAGCAAGGGACTCTGTTATTTTGTTATTGTTCGATGGGTCTGCTACATATGTGTGAAGTTCGTTTAATTCACGTTTCGCGCCAACGAAATTCGTTGCGTTGTCTGAATACATGTCGTTCGGTTTGCCGCGTCTCGAAAAGAACCGTCGCAATGCAGCTAAAAAAGCATCTGTTGTTAAATCTGATACGATTTCAATATGAATAGCTCGAGTCGTGAAGCAGATAAATATGGACAGGTAGACTTTAATTTTCCCGCGATTTCTGTGGATCTTCTCCTTTATGAAGAATGGACCGCAAAAATCGACTCCAGTGTGGCAAAATGGTCGCGATGGTGTAATACGGCTTTTAGGCAGATCACCCATAGGATAATTGACTACTGTGGGCTTGGCACGGCGGCAAATAACGCATTCGTGTATTACTTGTCGCACCAGTCCCCTACCATGAGGAATCCAAAACTTCCGTCGAATTGCGTTTAATGTAGCCTGCGCCCCTGCGTGGAGATTTTTTAAGTGTACCTCGCGAACTACTAATTTTGCTAAATGGCTGCCCTTATGCAATAGCATGGGATGTTTCTCATTATAAGGAAGATTCGCGTGTGATAGTCGTCCGCCTACCCGCAGAATACCGTCGGAATCTACGAATGGAGCTAGGGATGCTAAGCGATTTATGTGATTCTTTAACTTTAATTCATGAAATTCGTTCCGATACGATAGCTGTTGAGTCAACCATACGATTCGAATTTCGGCCTTGTTCAATTCTGTTGTAGTGAGGGGACCCTTTGATTGTTCTCGTCTTAAGCTGTTCTGTATGAAACGGAGTATGTACGCTACTACGCGTCTAAGACGGTGGAAGGAAGAGAAATTTTCTATTAATCCGACATCTAACTTCGCGGATAACGTGACGATTGGCCGTAACTCAGGGATTTCCGCAGGTTGAATTACCGAAAGTGGCCAATGCCTTTCTTGAAAGGCTAACCATGATGGACCGCAATGCCAAAGATTACTGTGAATGCAATCCTTGGTATGCATTCCTCGTGATATCAAGTCGGCAGGATTGTCCTTTGAATTAATGTGTCGCCATTCGTGAATTTGGGTTATGCTTTGTACACTCGCCACACGATGAGCGACGAATGTTTTAAGAGTATGGGGTTCCGAATTGAGCCAATGTAGCGTAATCGTAGAATCAGACCAAAATGTAGTTTTTTCGAACTTTATATGCCGCAGGGCGTGTCTTGTAGTTGCGTATAGTTTGGCGAGTAAGTGTGCGGCGCAAAGCTCTAATCGAGGTAAGGTAACCGTTTTCAAGGGTGCTACTCGTGATTTTGATGTTATTAATCGAGTTGCGACGTCTCCGCGATCACTGACCGATCGCACGTACAAACATGCACCGTAGGCCCGCTCGCTCGCGTCGCAAAACCCGTGTAACTGCATAGAAACGCAGCTTTGTTGTGTGATGTGTCTGTTAACCTTGAATTCGCTTAATGATTGCAATTCCTGCCAATACATACCCCATTCGGTGTGCAGATCGGTGGGTAGTGACTCATCCCAATCTACTTGTATTTTCCACAGGGACTGCATCATCAATTTTGCTCGTATGATAATAGGTCCTAACAATCCAAGAGGGTCGAAAAGTGTCGCGATTTTCGATAAAATTGTTCGCTTTGTTACGCGATCGCATGTGGCACACGCATTTAAGGTGTACGTGAGCGAGTCCTCCTTTGCGTTCCAGTGTACGCCAAGTGTTTTTATCGTCTTGTCCAAGTCTAATCGTAAGCAAGTGGCGTCAGTTTTGTCGTGTTGTAATGCGTCAATTAACGATTCGTTATTTGTTGCCCATTGTCGAAGTCGGAAACCTCCCTTAGCACAGAGAGCTGTGATTTCGGAAACTATCGCGGCCGCTTCCAGGTATGAGTCGGCACCCGTCAGCAGGTCATGGACATAAAAGTCTTCGCGCAATACCCTAGCCGCACGGGGGTATCGTTCGCCCTCGTCAGTGGCCAGCTGATGCATTGCGCGAGTCGCTAGAAAGGGTGCAGCGGAGGTTCCGTAGGTGACGGTGTTAAGTGTGTATGTTTTTATTGGCTGATTTGAATTTTCACGCCACAAAATCTTTTGGTATATCCGATCTTGCGGGTGTACCAGAATTTGCCGATACATTTTTTCAATGTCGGCTGTAAGGACATATGTATATGAACGGAAGCGGAGTAAAAGAGAGTAAAGTTCCTCTTGGATGGTAGGACCTGTTAAGAGCGCGTCATTCAAGGATGTGCCATTAGATGTCTTGGCGGATGCGTCAAAGACTACACGTAGTTTTGTAGTTAGACTGTCGTGTTTTAATACCGCGTGATGGGGAAGATAATAACCGATTTGTGTATTCGGGCTGTCGTGTATTTCCATGTGACCGAGGTCGCGATACTCGTTTAAAAATTTAACGTATTCGTGTTTTAAGTCCGTGTTTTTGTCTAAAGTTCGCTCTAACGCGTGAAATCGTCTAAGCGCGCTCGCGTATGAATTACCTAATGTTGGCGGTCGTGATTTGAATGGCAGTTTTACAACGTACCTGCCGGAGTTTGATTCGCGTGTTGTCGATTCTATGAATTGGGTTTCGCATGCGCGTTCTTCGGCGGACAATACTACTTCCCGAAGGGGTTCCTCTAATTCCCAAAATTTCGAAATGCAAGTCTCCAGCGCGTTGCGTGCGACATGACAGTGGGTGATACTTGACGGTTGCTTAGACAGTAATTTACCTGCGAGAATCCAGCCTAATTTTGTCTTTTGTAGAGTGATGGAGTCGTTTGCAATTGAAATTTGACCGATAGAAAGTAATTTAAAGAACACCTCTGCGCCAATCAAGCCATCAATTTCAGAAGGGGTGTTGAATTCGGGATCGGCAAGTGGGATATTGGCTGGGATGTTGAGATGCGTTTTTGAGATAGGACGGGCTGGTAGAATCTCGGTTATGCGTGGCAATATGAGAAATGTAAGATTTGTTGTGAAATTGTTGATTCTTGATTGGACAGAGGTGCGTAACGAATTTTGGATCTGTGCTATTGCTTGATTTATTCCTATCACTGGAATGTTCGCCCTTTGCATTGGCAGCGATAGCCTTTTGGCAAATCGCTCCGTAAGAAAATGCGATTGCGATCCTGAGTCCAGTAGGACTCGGCAGGGTTGCGGTCGATTATGATTATCACGAATGTAGATTACCGCGGTGGACAAAAGTGTTTCGTTTGTACTATTCGCGCTTAAGGCCGATACAGTTGCTTGTACCGGTTTCTGCTCCTTGTGCAAAAGTGTATGGTGTTTTCCATTGCACTGTTTGCAACATCCAGCAACACAATCTTTGACGTCGTGGTTTGGTCTTAAGCAATTAATGCATAAGCCAGCCTTTTGAATCATTTCCGTCCGTTGGTCAATGTTCGCGGCTGTTAGTTTTTGGCAATACTGCGTAAAGTGATTCGCCTTGCACATATAGCAGCGTGCCCTTTGTGCAGTGTACGCGTGAGTTGGTACGGTAGCGTTTGGTTGTCCGCGATATCGCGTACCTGGACCTGGTCGTGTTAGTGTTATAGGGTTCGGAGTATTTACGATTCGTGTTATTGGTTTCGCGGGTTCTACTCTCGTGCTTTCTAAGACTCTACGTCTTTTGTGTAAGAAATCTAGCAATCCTTCCATCGACGGAAGATCGGTACCTTGTGTTTTTTCCTTCCACCGTAGTCGCGTTTGATCGTCGAGTTTACTTGTCACCGCGTAAATAGGAAATGCTTCTAAAAATGGCTTGCTTAACGCTTTTAATGCGTTATAGTGTTTCATGACCGTATCCGTTAATTCGCCCAAGGCTGTCGGGTTGGATCGCGAACAAGACGGTAAATCAAAAAATGCCTGAACGCAGTTGTTAATAACTACACTTGGATCGTTATAATATTTGTCTAAAATGTCCCATGCTACTGCATAATTTGCTGCGGTGGTTTCTAGCGATTCGACCTTCCCCGCCGCTCTTCCCGTTAGGCAGGATTTTAAATAAATCAATTTTTGTGCGTCGCGGAAGTTAGGATTTTCATGAATGGCCGATTTAAATGCGTCCGCGAAGCCCGGCCATGCTTCATACGTTCCGCTAAATTTTGGCAAATGCATGGTCGGTAATTTTACGTGTGATTCTGATGAGATTGTTAGCGGTGATTGTATATTAGTTGCCTCAGCCAAACCAGATGGTTGTAAGGCATGTGGCACCTGAGGCGACCCGTCTACCTGACCAAGAATTCTATCGTGCTTTTCGAGAGTATCCTTTGCGTTTGCTACTATAGAGTAATAATGATCTTCGAAATCAGTCCGCTCGTTTAACCTAATTTCGTAATCATCGTCAGTGGCCGACAATTCTAATGCGTTCTGTATTGAATCGAACGTATCAAAGTCCTTTTCGAGACGCGCGGTGCGTATTTTTAACTCGTTCAGAGGAACATCCTCCGAATCCCGACACATATCGAGGAATTTCGCGAAGGCTGTTAATTTCGATTTAATGGTAGCGCGTTTTCGAATGAGATCGCGATCAGTTTGCGTGTTGTGTTCTTGGGCCATCGTGCAGTCGGAGGAAAGATGGGATATTACGGAAATTGACGAGTTATGTGAATGTTATCTGACTCACGAATTACGTTGCTGATCCCGTCGTGGACTCGTTCGCCAAGGTTGGATGATATTCCTTGCTGACTGAATCCCAAAATGCCGTTGCATCGTAGTGGTCCTCCTCGTGCTCGTTGAACCTTGTGGCCTGATGTTGCGTCCTAGCAAGCGTGCTGTCCTTGGCTGCTGCGTCGTGATGTTGAACCCAGTGAGGTGGTTGCACGAAGTAGATCTTCGATAGCACTAGCACACACTGGCATCCGGCTCGAAGGACCAAAAATGTTGCGTGAATTGCGTGGATTCGAGCACCCAACGCTAATTCTGACTTAGCCACAATTTAATGAGTCTAAGCCTAGTTTTTAGACGATGTTTAATCAACTGAATGTCCGTGTTATAAATCGTACTTAGTTCGCGTTCGAGTTCGTAGTTGACTGTATTCGTGTTCTTAAAATATTCTAACTTCGTTCGTGTTGTACAATGGTTCTCCCGTTTGTGTTGTGTCACTAAGTTCGTGTTGTAGTCGCTTTGGAGTTCTGTTTCTTTCTTTTCGTTTGAGGCAAGATGTCCATCCACCTCGCCTCGGAAGAGACGATCCGGAAGGGGGTGAGAAGCGTGATTGGCCACGATTTTTAGAAAGTAACCGCCCTCGTACCCGTGATGGTCACCCTTGAAAGTAGCCGCGACCAAGTAGTGACGCGCAAGGGTTTTCGCGTGTTTTGGGAAAATCCGCAGCAGGTAACAAGCTGAAGGAACACTCTGACCCTGACTACAGATGGTTGAAAATAACGGATTCTAAGATTAATGTGTTGGTCCCAAAGTAATAAACCTGAGTTGCCGTCGCGAGGATATTTTGTCTAAGAAAAATGGTCAATGGTTCCATAAACTTATTGCTGCTGCGAATCGGTTCGAATTTCTCTGGCTATTGCCTTACAAATTTAGAAATTCCGAACCTGGTTTTTATGGGCTGAGTGCGGGGACTTGAACAGTTATTTGTGATTTCTAAAGCTGTTGTATCGCGCTCTAAAGTGATTCAACAAACAATAATTTATTTATTGATTAAAATTAGACAGATGGTTAAAAATTATTTAAGTTTTTCCTATTTGTTATAAGAAAATATATATAAACTGAAAATACGATTTTACAAAAATCTATGTACATACATATATCGAAGTTTATAAAATGTTGGATTTGCAGTTTTTCTGGTGTGATGTTTGTGAATAAAAAATAAGTTTGTTTCTATTTAGTAGAAACTAAATAGAAACAAACTTATTTTTTATTCACAAACATCACACCAGAAAAACTGCAAATATATATATATATATATATATATATATATATATATATATGTATTACAAACAAAAAAAAACAAAATTTTGCACTAATAACACTCTGTATAAATTTCTATATAATAGCTTTCGTCTTTTGTCTTCAAACTCTCATAGTCGACTGATTTCATGCATACTTTTCCACATATCCATCTATCTCACTCATACCAATAGCTTAAAACTAAAGTTTCCAGAATTAGTCATTCTGTAGTCTCTAACATAAAATGTATTGTTCTAACTGTATTTATACTTTGTTAAATCCTGTAATGCATCCGTTACCTCCAATAAATTGTTTAGTATACCTAAACTTACTTATAGCAGCAATTTTATTCGTATAATTAATGATGTTCCCTTCATGAAACGTCATTTTGTATTTAATGAATTTTCACACCACTCTTATGACTGACGGTACATTAATAATATATCTCAATATAAAGTCTTCTTGTCGTTTTCTTATAAGTCTGTGGTAGCTATGACAGCTACTACTCTCTTGATATTTTTTCAAAACTTCTCCTTTCTCTCTAAACTTTCACTTTCATGTTTCTGTTTGTGGCGGCTCTCCTGCACCCACCACTAGAGGGACATACGAAATAGGACTTTCTCGAAAGCACTCGCTCCAACTTCCTCGTCCATATATATACCGCCTTTAACCTTCCTTCCAATATCCCAGTATCTAAGGCAGGGCTTGCTAGGTAGCCTTACTGATGAGTCCACTAGCTAGCCCAGGCCTAAGACGAAACGCAACACCCTTCCTTTTTCCCATTATTCCCCCTCACCATAGGTCCACACTGTTTTTCGTTACTTTCGAGATTTCACCCGGCCTGGCTACTCTCATGCATTTCTGGCGACTATACACAAGCGGGGCTTAATTTTCACTCAAGAGCCTTGTCCATTCTTTCGGCACTTCCAGCTTTCTGATCTTTTGTTTATTAAGTCTTGAGTATCCTTCTTTCGTTGTCGCGCAACCTTAATTGCATATGCGACTTTCAGATTTGCAAGGGAAGGAACGGACTCTTCTTTCTGTTTCCCATTTTTCCGACTGTTTCCTTTCTGTACTTCTGCCCTTTATCATTCTATCTATACTCTCTTTTCATTAGTACTATTTAAAGACGATAAATTTTGTATAGACTATCAATTCAGTCTGATCGCCATAGCTACCCGATCTCTATTTGATCTCCTGTATTGTTACTTATTGTTTTCGTTGTTATGTTTCAGTGTCAACGAAATTGTGTGTGAAGTGCCAACATCACGATCATTTTCACCTGTGTCTTAATTTGGAAATTTCCAATATGAAATTTATTGTTATTAGGAATGTAATTTTTCACATTTTTTAAGAATAGTAGAAACTCTAATATCTGATGGTGATGTAGAATGGTTAAAGCTTCTTCGTAATTCCTAAAATTGAACTGGGGAACCGAATCAGGTATCAAATATATGTATGAATGTAAATAGATATTGAAATAAAGTATCTGGATCGAAGACAAAAATTTGCATTTTTCACGGTTTTTATCAATATTTCCACGTTTTCCCCACTTTACGGAAAAGTTGATTACACCACGTTATTATACGGCAAAATATTCTGTAAGACATCACTTAAACTTTACAACTCGCCTCTTGGGCAAAAATGGGCCATTTCTTATCATCCTTCGTTCCATCCGTAAAACCTACAGGAAAACTGTACGTCCATTCTATAATTCCGGCAAAATTTGGAGAATTTGTTATGAAACATATAAATTCTTCAACATTCAACACGTAATAACAATACTAAATCATAATTGATGAACAATTACAGTAACTTAAATAAACAACATAAAAGTTAATATATACTAAATATATTGAAATTTATAATAATTGAAGGAAAGATTATATTTAAAAGATACTATTTTATTAGACGTTTCTACCACAGGTTCCTGGCATGAAATCTGTTCACAATACATTGTATATACGAGTTGCACATTCTTGATGTGCAGAATGATTTTTGCTAGAGGCCCAAAGGCAATTGCCGCGATGAAACATTGTAGCGACATCCAGGACTTATATCTATGTCAGCCTTTGCCACTGGCGTCTATGCGCTATAGTACATATATGCATACATGTATTGTGTGTCGTGTAACTGAAGGTGTAACTGGCAACTTGGTAATTCTACATGAAAAAACAAATTACAAAGGTAAAATAATTTTTTTTTGTTAAAGACGTCATTTCCAAGAAGATGGATCATGTTTCTATTAGACAAGGTCCACTGTAAATTAACTGCATTTTATAACCGAGGGTTCATAATAATACAGCTACTAAGGTTTAAAACAAATCAAACTATTTCAAATACTATAAAATTGAATCAATGGTTTCAGTCGTGTCACTATTAAACCACGACAGTGAACATAGCGATTGTAAACAATTAACTAAAAAACAGAAAAAGGAAAACAAAACATACGCCTTTCAGATAATTTGTTTAATTAATTTATGCATTATTGGAATAGATAATACAAGATGTTTAAAAAAATGTGGAAGATACTTGGCATGTGGATTCTACACATCAAAGCGATGAAGAAAGTTCTTACACAAAAATGTCGATTTCGTCTGATTTTTTAAGTTATATGGAATTAAATTTTGCAATAAAAATGGTAAAGAATTCAACATTTCAATACTGATCATCTTTTTCTTTATTTTTGGCTACTGGCCTTTCGATTATCGATTTTCTACTATTTTTCGGTTATTGTCTGCATCCAGAAGAATAAGAAATATCAAATATTAGTGAAACAAAGGAAGATACATACATACGTTAGCTGTTTTCCCTATCGCGCGGAATACTGCATTTGTGACCATTTCTATTTTAAAATTGAATTGCTTATAAATTAAAAAATAAGACTAAGTAAACATTTTTATACATGAACTTTCCTCATCGCCTTAGTGTGTAAAGTCTACCTGCTAAATTTTCCCCACAGTTTGTGAAGCACCCAGTATATTATAATCAAATTTTGTCAATTAAGAGCAGTGGGACGCATAAATACCTCGCGAATTTTCAAAGTTGCTCTTCTCGAAAACTAAGTTTGAAAAAGAAAAAAATGTGCTGTATATTTTTTATTTACTGTTTCTTGTAGAATCATTTTCTTATCTGTTGTGAGAAATAAGAACAAGAGTGTGAAAATGGGAACTGATAATAATTGAACATACATATTCTGTCGTCTCTGTCATAGAGCCATCGCTGACGCAGATGATATTGGTCCCTGATGTCGTTAATAGCAATTTGCTAAGATGTTTGATGAGATAGATAGCGGCTACTGCATTTGTGGCCTCTATCAAAAGATCACCCTGAACAAGTTGAGCGAATCGTAAGGCATGTGGCAAGTATCGTGACAATTATGATTGTGATTAGATAATAATCAACGCGTAACAACTAAAGAAATTCTCTTCTTTCGCGGTTCCTACACCTCTGTTCTTTGACAATTTAGAAATTCTTACACTTCATTGAAAAGGAAAGCACTCCTTTTGTATTCTTTTATTCTCAAACATATCGTCATTCTTTTTATATTAAAAATTTAAGACATCGAGCACAGCGCGGCGGTCTTCTAGTCATCGATGATTTCTGCAATGGACCTGGTCTTCTTCGACATTGCCTCCAACGTTCTTTTTTATTACTCTTTTCCCGCTTTCTATGTAAGCTACTCTTAAACTATGTTTACATCATTGATGAAGTATAAAATAGACTATTCATTCTTATATGAAATTATCAAGGGGTTACCTGGTCTCCTTACTAACATAAAACAACAGCGTTTTTAAAACGATGAGAATCGCAAATAAATACTGCGCGAATTAATTGTTTTCGATATAATCGATGTATAATAGCTAGATTTATAATAACACGTGTAGTAGTATATCTTCATATGTATTGGACTTCTACCATTTAATCTTCTATAATCCGAATTTTATTTACTTTTATGATATAAACAAACGTATAATTATATTTAATACATGGGGAGGGGGTTAATTTTATCAACTTTGCTGGTCGGATTGAATATAATTCTTAAACAAATCATTCTAAATCGCAAAGGGGCTGAAAAAACTTCTGCTTCCCTACACAATCTGAATTTCAGCTTGAAATTTATGATGTTTCCTATAAATGGATAATCTATCCTGTGATTAATCAATGCTTACATCTAAAACTCTACGATAGTACATATGTGGAGTCAAAAAGAAACCATCAATCAATTTTAATCCAACTAAAACTGTTTTTTAGATATGTAGTAAAACTGAAACAAACTTGAAGAAATTCAAACATAAACTTCAAGACTATTTCTTTGTGTGTTTACATTAACTAAATGCTTTGGTTAACAATTAGAAATGGTTCAAGTTTACAATTCACTCAGATGGAGGCTATTGAAATAGTCCGGTAGGCCCACTTCTCTGATTAGTTTTCAGTGATTACGAATCCAATTTCCTATTGACATTTGCATGTGTAATACTTTGAATGAACAAGGCTGTAAAGTTTACGCATTGACAGTTGGCGAGCTGAGAAGAAAAGTGAAAAGTACTAAACTACGAGCGTAGCAGAGTTTAATTTGAAAGCAGACTCCAACGGCAGATAATACGTTTAAAGGAAGACTGAGCTTCTAGATGACCGGTATTTCCCGCTGATCACAATTCTCCCATTCTTCTCAAATTTTAATGATAATTATTTAAATTGGTATTATATTCAATTCAATGTTACGCTGAATAATTTTTATACTTTTATATTTTACTGAAAATAGCACTGCCAATTAAAAATAAATCTACGGAGTGTATTCAAAATATGTTAATATTGTTCTTACAATGAGAAACCATTTTTGGTTAAAGTATTGTTACGTACGGATCCTCCACGGTATCGAAACGGGCAGTGTTCAGCAGCGTTGCAAGAAAAAGCACCCACAGAGGGACACTTCCCTTTCCTCACATCCCCGAAAATGTCGACAAGCCCCCCTCTTTCCTGCCTACTACTCCCACTACTACTTGAGAGAGAGGAGAGAGCTGAAACGGTATATAACATCATCGCGTCGTATTGTTGGGCAACTAAGCGATTCATCCCTACCAATTTACTGATTCTCCCACTACTACTCCAACAATAGGGGAATAAGAAACTTGACGGCGATTGCGGGGCAAGGGCTACAACGGGTGCCCCTCTGTGGCTGCTTTTCCTGGCAACGCTGGCGTTCAGAACAGCATGCACCCCTGCGTAAGGCTCTCCCACGCGATAAGGAGCAGCTGCTCCTAGCTAAGGAATGCTCCTAGCTGAGAAATATTCTCACAACCCCTTCCCTAAAAAATCTACGGATTTTTGGGGTATATAAGGAGCCAAATCACAAGGCTCGGGGGTTCAATAGTAACTTGGTACGTCGTCACGCTGAAGCACTGGGCGAGATCAGGTTAAAGTCCCTTTGAGCAAACTATACATTACTATGTGAGTTTTCAAGTCGAATCGTCTAAGACTGCCCCCCGCGCTCGTGCTGCGTTAATGCAGAGGAGGACACTCTCGCCGTCGAGAGTAGACTATTGTAACAAACTTCATATACATATTTGTAACTCCTTACCATCCAAATTACATCTGTTACCGTTTATTCGTCTCTTCATTGAAACCTATCCTCAATTATATTAACGCTAGACTAACGGGTAAGACCACCTTGATATACCTTTGCTGCTCGAGGTATATCCAACTGCTTCGAGATCCAGAACCCTAATATACCTGTGGCTCCCGGTGTTACCCATACACCG
Source organism: Eucera pruinosa (assembly GCA_028830335.1). Lineage (NCBI taxonomy): Eukaryota > Metazoa > Arthropoda > Insecta > Hymenoptera > Apidae > Eucera > Eucera pruinosa. The sequence continues at coordinate 1,932,854 of JAMYCR010000015.1, read as the reverse complement.
ATTCGTCCACGTCCTTAGTGGCTCCCGGCGTTAGCCATACACCAGTTCGTCCACGAAAAATTCACCCACGTGGCTCCTGGCGTTAGCCATTCTTCGCGTCAGTTCGTCCACCAACTTCATCTAATTCCTAATGGATAATCCGGGGTCCAGCGAATACCGCTCGGCCCACTACCTGGATTTTCGAAGCAAACCCATTACGAATACGCGAAAACTGCCTCGCGCGTCCCGTAACAGTATGCTTGCTAGTTTATAACGCTATACTTTATAAAGAAAGAGTTAGGAAGGATAAATGAAAAAGGGAATTAAAACACATATGTATTTCGTGTAAAACATGAAATAGAGAAATACATCTAATACCATTAATATAGTGTAGCGACCCACGCTATCGCGTGGTACAGGTGGAATTATCGAGACAATACCCAAAAATTGACGTTCGCGAGTGTTCGGCGAACGGGCGAGTGTGAGGACGTGCGTGTGAGGCGCGAGACACGGCGAGAATCTTCCCGAAAAGATTTGAAGAGTATGAATACAACGCTCGCGCCGTGAACAAGCCAGTCTTCGTCTCGACGCCATTACGATTGTGAACCGTGCCAAAGTCAGTTGTACTCCCGATAAACAAATAAATAAATTAATTCTACAGACGTGGTGTCATCGTTCCATTACCCACATAGTATGTATAAATTATATAACACAGTAGATCTGATTACATATATTTTTGTAAATCAAAAGGGTAAGGCTGTTTACACACACGTCGGCTTTTTTTAAAGCTTTATTTAACGCGTGGTCGTAAAATCAGTCGTGCGGAAGAATACACATGTTTCGGAAGTCGGCAAGACACCTCAAAGAAACAATCAAGGGGATGAGGCGCCCGAGCGACGTTCAGTGCCGTAAGGTGTTAATTGGGAATAGATACCATTGTAATTTATATATGAAAAAATCTTACAACGCATGCTTTCGCAAACAAATTCTATTATGTCCAATTAGTATGTGGATGAAGGGTTATTTGAATAACGACTCCAGTGGATTTGTTCCTCTACACTTATTGTTAGATATTTATAGTATTATGAGAGGTCGCGTACGGATCTGTTTTGCGTTCGTATCGTGCGGGAGCTCGCGACCGACTGTCTCGACTCTAGTCGAGCCTCCTCTAAAAAAACCCTTACGAAAAAGACAGAAGTTGTGAAGGACAGAGAGAAAATCGAGAAAGAGAGGAAAGTTTGCAAAATTCTGACAGCGGAAGAGAGTTATAAAAAGTGTGAGTTAAGAGGTTCGCCGGGGCCTAAGAGCAGACATTAACCAGGCCCAGGTGAGGTCCTGGAAGATGCGTGAAAAATAAGAGAAAGTCCAGAGATAGGGCTCGTACGGGTCTGGCCGCCAAATGTGCACTTGGACAGTCCCGACGTGTGAAAAACAAAAGAAACGGAAGTAGGTAAGAATAGCATGAGATTGAGAAAAGCGAGAGAAAAGTTTCTACGAAATGTAGTGGCGTATGGTGCTATGACCGCCACAAGTATTTAAGTTATGTGAATTTAATATTTAAACGGTTGGTAAGGTCCAAAAGTTCATAATATTTCTTAAATATCGCCATAAACTCTCCCTAATATATAATCTCTTTAGAGAGTATATAAGTTAACGAACCTTTTAAAATCTGAAATTTATTGTCACGAGCCCATGGCTATCATATCGCTGAAACAATCATTATTCAATAATAACAATGTGTGTTTTTAGTTATTTCTTTACAATAATTTTTCTAACATGTTGATAAAATTCTTTGAATAATATAAAACCAAACACGATATCATTTTGATGATGTTTATTTATGCATATCATCATTCGCAGTGAAAATCGTAATATATATAATTTAATAAGAGGATAAGGATTTTGACAGAAATTAAATTATCAACTTGTAATTCAATACATTTTTATAACTTGTACAAAAAAACCCGATAGTAAACATGATTGTTTTTACTACAAAAAGTAGTTACAAGTAAAATATGAAGAAATTTAATTTCGCACTCAAAATTGTATAAAATATAATATAACGTATAATCACATAATAATACATAATACATAATACACTCTGTTCAACATTAATTTCAATTATTTATAGGATATCCCTCACTGTTTACTCGTATAATTTGCTGCAATCATATGAATAAGTAATTGCGATCGAAATTATATTGTGTTTGAACTCACAATCAGTTTAATTAGAAAAATCTCATCAAGATGAAAGAAGATATGCCGTAACAAAATAATACAAAATAATAAAAAATGTTGTTATTGCTTTAATGCAATTAAAGCATTTAATTTCTTCGCCAAAAGCATTTAATTTCTTCGATTGTCTCATTTCTCAATATCTCTTTATCCTCTTCGCTCGCTGTCCTCTTCTGCATTTGTCAGTACCAGCAAAACTTCAAACAGCTTCGAAAATCATCTCCTCTATGGGTTGATAGTTCGAAAGTGGTTCTGAGCTTCAAACAATTATCGTATATACCTTGTATATCTATGGAGTGAATGGGTTCGGTGAGCACTTGCAAGTGAGTTTGATTTTACTCTAAGCCCCTCTAGTGGTGATTGTAGGTGAGTCGACAAAATACTTGAAAAAAGAATTCGAAAACAAACTTATGAAAGTAAAAATAAATTAACTAATTAAGTGGTTAGACAACCTTACTCTGTGCAGATAGGACCGCTCCCTGAGAATTTATTTTGAAATAACAAATACCATTTCTTAAAAACTTATCTTGGCAAGGATAGAGACATATACATAAATAGTATGCATGAATTTTTAAATTCCTTTTTTAAAAATTCATGCATACTACTTTGTATATGTTTAAATTTGCATTAAAGGAAATGTTAAAAATGAGGACATACAACGAAATGTAATGTTAGCGGTGGCTAACCATTTTATATACACATATGCCTGCCAAAAATTCACAAATATTATTTTTCAACTTTTTGACGTGCTGGGTAATTTTTAAGAGGAAATAAATTAATAACAGATTACGTTAGGTAGAATTTTGGTGAAATAAGCTTAAAGCATAACATAGAGTTTCGCAAAAAATGTCTAAATTATCATAAAACCTACCACAAAAAAATCCATATCAGTTATTTATTAATGAGATGCATATTTGATGTCAAATGTTTTATATTTCGTTCATATTTCGTCACTCTGCGTAATATACATACATACATGTCGAACGGCTAAAAGGTTTCGTCGTATTTTAAAAACGTAGAGAAGCAAAACCTTACTAAACAACATATTGCCTATCATTTTCGACAATTGTCTGTTATATTAAACAGTTTTATCATTCGATCCTTGGACAATATTATATTTTTTTAACAAAGAACTCGCTTGAACGAACGTTTTGATTTTCGAATCTCCTTTCAGCAAAATAATTTCATAAGGGATCAGAGTGTTAACCCTTATTCTATTACTCGCGCTATTTTTTCCTAGTTTATAATGGATATTTAGAGTGGTAATACAAAATAATGTGTTGAAAGCGCATCTTATTTTCTTTCATTTCAAAGGGTATAGCCGGTTAAGGGGGTCAAATGTGCCCCCAAACCAAATTCAACGTGCAATGAGTCATTCGATAGCTTATCAAAAAAAAACACTTCGTGCAAATTTTTAGCCCTGTATCTCCGCCTGGAGGGTAGTAACAGGGTGAAAATGAAAATCACGTTTTTACGTCATTTCTCTTATTCTATAGCATGAAAAAAATAGAAAAAAATCAGAGGCACTTCTGATATCGGCTTACGTATTTAGGAATTTTTTCATATTTTTAAATTGAATAGCTAAGTTGTGAAAAATGAAAAACCAAAAAAAAAAGCGGAAAAATGCCGATTAAGCATTGATGCAGGTCCAGAACTACGATTATATTTTTACAGTAAGTAGATATTGTTGTTACTATTATTCTCAATTTTTTTCAGATTTTTCGTTTTGGTGCGCCGTAGTCAAAAAAATTAAAAACCGATTCGTTCGTTATTTTCTGCGTGTTAGACGTCGAATTTTTTGATGTTCTTTGGTATATAAGTGCTCCATGCAATGTTTAACATTTTTACATTCGGCAGAATAACAGAGGAATTATAGAAAGTAAATAAATCCAATTAATGAAAGTTCCGATGACAACGTTATCTTCTGAAATATTAAGTTAGTTTCCAACAACGGCGCTGGCTCGGCGGCAAAGTGTGTTACTTCAGAACGACTAGAGCCTGTTTCGAGTCTCTTCTTTGGGCATCTTACTTTTTTTATTTATTATTATTTTTTTTCAATTTCTAACAATATAATAATGATCAGTATCGGTTTATAAATGTGTTAAAAATATTTTAACCTAAAATATGTATGAAAATAATGTTAGAGCGCTTTTTACGACTCCGCGTCTTTTCTCGCATATCTTGTCCTATTGTACTTCTATTGTAAAAATATTACTAAGAATTTCCGCGGGACGTACAATTTCTGAGAGGTACCGAGCACGTGACAAATAATAAATTATTACTGCAACGTGTGAACAGCATCCGATGGTTCGGTTACCATTTGCACATTCACAACAATAGCATCTAATTCCGCAACAGCCTATTGAATTTGGAGTGTACTCAATATAACATCTATACGTTTTTCTACTAATATGGCACGATTTTACTTCGAATTTAATGATATTATTTGTTTCTATGAGATACTGGACGGCAAGGTTACTATCTTCGTCCATAAGCTCTGCTAAGTAAGATACTGCTTGTGATAATTGATACGACCAAGTAAAAAAAATCTTCAAATCGTTATCTGTCATCTCCGGAAAATCAATAATTTCGGAAGCTGAAAGCTGTTTGAACCGCGACTTTCGCCTATTCACGCGACAAACTTTTCCACAATCAATTAGACAATAAATTGCTCCCTTAAGTAGGTTTATTTTGTAAAGTAGCACGGTTTCTTAAAAATATGTTTGGAAAACGTTTAAATTCAGATGTAGGGCTTTTCGGTGAAATAGTGGAAAGGATGGTATCCGAACCACTGAAAATACATTAGCGATCGATGCAGAAACTCATCACTGGAATAGGCGAAATCGCTTAGTAATATTTTTACAATAGAAGTACAATAGGACAAGATATGCGAGAAAAGACGCGGAGTCGTAAAAAGCGCTCTAACATTATTTTCATACATATTTTAGGTTAAAATATTTTTAACACATTTATAAACCGATACTTATCATTATTATATTGTTAGAAATTGAAAAAAAATAATAATAAATAAAAAAAGTAAGATGCCCAAAGAAGAGACTCGAAACAGGCTCTAGTCGTTCTGAAGTAACACACTTTGCCGCCGAGCCAGCGCCGTTGTTGGAAACTAACTTAATATTTCAGAAGATAACGTTGTCATCGGAACTTTCATTAATTGGATTTATTTACTTTCTATAATTCCTCTGTTATTCTGCCGAATGTAAAAATGTTAAACATTGCATGGAGCACTTATATACCAAAGAACATCAAAAAATTCGACGTCTAACACGCAGAAAATAACGAACGAATCGGTTTTTAATTTTTTTGACTACGGCGCACCAAAACGAAAAATCTGAAAAAAATTGAGAATAATAGTAACAACAATATCTACTTACTGTAAAAATATAATCGTAGTTCTGGACCTGCATCAATGCTTAATCGGCATTTTTCCGCTTTTTTTTTTGGTTTTTCATTTTTCACAACTTAGCTATTCAATTTAAAAATATGAAAAAATTCCTAAATACGTAAACCGATATCAGAAGTGCCTCTGATTTTTTTCTATTTTTTTCATGCTATAGAATAAGAGAAATGACGTAAAAACGTGATTTTCATTTTCACCCTGTTACTACCCTCCAGGCGGAGATACAGGGCTAAAAATTTGCACGAAGTGTTTTTTTTTGATAAGCTATCGAATGACTCATTGCACGTTGAATTTGGTTTGGGGGCACATTTGACCCCCTTAACCGGCTATACCCTTTATGCTAAACATGATAAATACAATCAATCGTTAAGATATTTTTTCAAATGATAGATTGAAATTTCTACTAGCAAATCTTATTTGCGCTTCAAAAATTATTTGCATGCTTGCTTATGTATTGCAATTCAAGCGCCACATTATATAAAAGCAAAACTTTTTGGCAAACATAAAAAATTGATTAGTCATTCTATTTCTCGAACTATCTTTTATAAAATTCATTTCAGAAAACAATGGCTAACAAGTATGTGCAGAAGAAAAATTGATAGTATAGTCATCGCTTGTCTTTTTAAACTGAAATTCTCGACGGCTCAACCTGCATTTCAACGTTTTGACATACATCCATATTCCTTTCACGCATACAAAAGAGCCACATACATATAAGATCAAGAAAACAAAATTTTGCGTTTATATATTGTAAGAAAAAAGTTGAATCAAGCATACTATGAAATGATATCACGAATAACTCGTCCACCCGCCAGTAAAATTTGTGTACGTGCCACCTCTGACACGCATGCCATGTATTCACCATGTACTACACTACTTATGATCAACAACTTCATATAATCATCTCTATGTCCAAGCGCAGTATTCATTTGTTTAATTGGATAATACAAGTTGGCTAGACTTCGGAGAAAAACTTGATTTCCTTTATGGAGATGTGGTGATTTGTTTATTTATAACTTGAGGAAAAGTTGAAACATCGAAAAAGTTCCAAATCGGGCGATAGACAATGTATTTAAGAATATGTATGTAAAATTTCATGCAAATCAAGGGAGTTTTACTCCAGTTGCAGTGTATACCATCTGGAAAAACGTTGTTTCGAAGAAAACCCATTTAAAGTTCTCAGAACGGACAAAAGCTGACTAAGCTCTGCTTGCGTATTCAATCAATTAAGATAATATACTGCTTGAATTTCGACTTCGGATAAATTTTTCCATTATATAGGATAATTATTCATATATGAAAAACAAAAAAAATATTTGGTTACTGATCAAGGTGGTTTACTACTTGGTTAATAATGCTTGAAACAGCAATAAAGATTGATTAAACTGATTTGATCAATAATTATTTAGATTAATCAATAATTATTAGATTAAACAGCATATTTAATTTATTATCAACTGACGACTTAAAATTCATTTAAACCGCCCGATAATCATATGCAATTAATCATTCAGTTATTCTGAAGCAAGCAGTAGACCGAGAAATACGAATAAAGATAAAAATCGTAACATCGATTGTAATCCTAATAGATACTCATTACAATAAAAGCGGAAGGACCAAGGGAACAAAAACTCGAACGTATGTTTTTCGTACTATGAATGGATCAAAGAGGAAAAAGAAGGTAAACGGAGAAGAAATGGGCAGAAAAAGAGGGAAAGAAAAATGAATGGCGTTTTTCGCTGGCTCAAGATAAAACCAACGGCTCTTTTGCTGACGGTCATTGAAAGATACACGCTGAGAAAAAGTAAGATAAAGAAAGAAACGTGAACAAATATTTTTTCTTTACTTTATCATCATAAAAGAGATAGAAGATGTAAGTTACGAATGTAAGAAAAAAAGAAGAGGATAGAAAACGTCAGAAGAAAGTCAACATGTATTTTATTTTTCAATCTTTTTCGTAAGTAAACTAAAGGGAACGAATGAATAGAAAGTAACATTATCTGGTACGTTCATTTAGTAATCATAGCAGTGTAAAATGCAAGAAAAAGATTTGAAAAAGGTAAGGTGAGAATAAAATAAAATAAAACTAGCGGCTGATTTTAAATCCTCAATTGCGATAGAAGACGGAATAAGGAAGTTAGAAGGAAGAGAAATAAAAACGAGAAAACTTTTACTACAAGTAACAAGTAATCTCGAACTAATTTAGCGCAAGTGACGCTGAGATTTTAATTATTGGAAAAGAGATACAAAAAAGTGGAAACTCGTAACAAAAGTTAAATCTGAGACTAACCCTATATATTCGATTAACAATTATCGAAAGTAATTCTAAAGTAACGGTATTTGTAAGCACGATAACAAAAAGACAAGAACCGATAATCTTGGTTGATTTAAGGCTTTCACGATGATTGGTTTGGACAGTGATGCATTTGTTTTGGTGTTACAATTGTGTGTATTTTTCCTATCGTAAAATAGTTACATTTGTAATACCGAAATAAGAATATGACTATTTATCCAATAAACTTACTTGTAAAGAATAATTAATGTTAAACACATTTAAGGGGTTACATACACCTAGATGGATCAAAAAAATCGATTTTTCAAAAATATGCTTATTTAATTGTATGACATTTAAGTTATATACAGTTCAAATTGTTTTTAAAAATTCGTAAACGTGACGAAGTTAGAGCCTATCGTAGACAAGTACCTCATCGGACACTTCGCGCTTTAATCGATTTAAACGCGTTTTTCTCAAATCATGTTTTCCAAATCGGTGCCCAAAATATCTCGACAACACATGAACCTATCTCGTCAAAATTTTGCACAGAGTTTTCTTATATAATTATCTTCTTGTTGTTGTAGGATTTTTTTTTTTGTTAAAGTATAGTTCTTTTTCTATAAACAAAAGAGCACGATTGTTCCAGTAAAAAAGCATACGTCCACATTGAAATGGTCGCCATTTCATGAAAAATCAATATATAAAAAATCGGCTACGACAAAAACTTCCTTTTTTTATATACTTTAAGAAAAGTTGTTCATTTTATATATTATATTATTATATTGAGATATCATAGGCACCGTAAAGGCATCTACCACAAAACAGCCTCTAGAAGACAACTTGTACCAGCTGCATTATTGACAATTTTCAAAAGAAATTTACTGGAAAGATACGCTAAATTGTATACTATAAGATGCAGTTGGAGTTTTTTCAATCAAACATTTTTTTCATAAAAAGAAAATTGTTAAAAGTGTACCCAACTTTTCCTACCGCTAGGTGTATGTAACCCCGTAAGATTAATCACATAATATCACTACAAAATTTAATCTGTAGAATTGTTGAGCAATCAAATATTCTTAAGTATTTGAATTTCTCAGAATATCATCATAAATATGAATTAAATAAACCTCAAAAGAAAATTTAATCAAACTTCATAAATCGTTGCTACCATTAAAATTGTTTCAACGATTTGACACCCTACATAAGATTACATCTACAGTAATAGTTATTTTGGTAGTATATTATAACATAATAGCTTTGACAAATATATTGAACAAAAACGTGGTAATTTGCAATAGATTATTCTTCTCTGTAATACCTGAGGCTAAATAGCCACATAAATGGTATAAAATAAATGATTATTTAAAAAAAGGAAGAAAGATAGAATACAGTGTCGAGCTTTTATTACGTCATGTGTTAATGTAACCTTAATTTTTATCATTTCCTATTACTAATTTTCAAAAATTAATTATTTAATTTTGTATTAAACTTTAAGTTTTTTCCTTCTTTCCCAACAATATTAGTTTTACAATCTATAACATAGTTTGAAATTAAGTTCTCTTATCACCCTGTCTATAGCATCAATTTTTATTAGTAAAAATAGCTTCTTCGTTATCTTTTTGTGTATTATATAACTTCGAAGACAATAGTTATGAATACGATGGCCGCTGATAAAGTACATTCCCTTCCAGATTTTACTCTTGAAGCTATTCACGTAATTTGGTCTATTCTTGATAATAATAAAACATACTCTTATAGGTTTCATACAGGCAGCTGTTTCATCTAAATGATCTATTAACATTTGGTAGTCTTAAACATTTTAAGATACTGGATTTGCAAGAATATACTAACTCAAAATGCTTGAAAGATGAAGAAAAAATGTTAAAGATAACAATGGAAAATATTTTAACTATTATTTCAACTTTAATCAAAATAAGAAACGTCTTACACATTAACAATAAGGTTTATAATTCTTTTCTTTATCTAAAAAAAAAAAAAACATTTTGCCAAAACAAACTATTTCCAACGCAAAGTAATAATTGCGTAATATTACAATATGTGCATAATAGGAAAACGAGAGTAAGTATAGCCTCGAAATGGGCATATATATGTAAACCACCGACGCAAAGGCAAACTGAGGGTAACAGATTACTTCGCAACCCCGTTCGACGATCGTAGACCTGTAACATGTTCCAAGCAAAAGAACCAAAGAGAGGGATGAAGAGGGTGAGAGAGCAACAGAGGTGAGAAATACACACTCGGGCCTCAAGTAACGATTACTCCAGCAAGCTCATGGGGGATTTTAATAAGGAAACGAGAGCTTATTCATATCCCTTCATGGCGCAAGCGCCAGAAAGCCACCTGTAGCCCCAGCTTCCAATCAATACATCACAGAGGCATATCGTGCAGCTTTCCAGGTAGCAATGTGTATATATACACGTAGGAGAGACGCGACCTGTTTTGGAAAGCCAGAAATCGCTTGTTGCTTAAGTCCAATTGACACAGTTCAGTTTCGCTGAACAATATTCGCTGGTCCAACAAAATTAACATAATAAAATTGATAAGCAGATTTTTGCGTATTTCAGTGAAGATAACTAAATTGATTCACTTGAACATGATGTTGAAATTGTACGCATCTACGTTGAAATAATTCATGAAAAAGATTTATCCAATTTGCAAGCGGCACACCTTTTTCTCTTTAATTTGGAAGGGTCATTTTGAGCGAATAGCCGCGTTGAATAAAATCGAAATTCTGTCAGCTTTTTTCAATATCCTATTTGATTCAATATTTTGATTGAATGATCGCCTATACTCTTCGCTCTGCTTTTAATTTTATTGCGTCAGCCACACTGTTCAATCAAACTGAACTATATAAAGTTTAAAGGTGGAATGAAATATAGTTTGCAAGCAGATACACAAATCTGATTGAAGAGTTCCGAATAAGTTCTGAGTAATTCATGAGTACTTTGAAAAAAGCCTTAATTTTAAATAGACTTGAATCTGTGAGTGTTGGTTTTATATATAGATGTATGAATGATGTTAAATGAGTATGAATGTTTTGTCCAGATCTGTATAGTCTATGGTGAAAATGAGATGAGTGAGAGTCCGATCTATTGTGTACGTTATTATGAGGAATGTTTGAAAAAGAGTCAGTCGTTACCGAACCAGTAGAGAGAGTACACTGAGTGAGAGAGCGAGTCAAGAGTGAGAACTAGAGAACTAAAGGGCGAGATAAAGATAGTCCTAATATATGTGTTATATCATTAAATTTAGTCTCTAATAATAAATATATCATATTGTCTAATCGTCTAAGAAAGGAAGCACTATTATTCTACCCACAAATTGGTAGCAGAGCTCCATGGTTGGTTCCAGGATATCGCTATACACGTGGTATAACAGAAAATTCTAGAAATGGCGGACTCGTGGAATATCACAAGTGTTGAGCCACTAGACGATTCGAATTACTTGCTATGGAAGGAGAAAGTGGAAGGTATTTTGCGATCAAAAAGATTATGGAAAAAGGTTATTGGAATAAAACCTGTGGAAAAACCTAAAGAGGGGGCACCAGAATATGAGGAAAATCTAAAAAGATGGGACGAATGGGACGATAATAATTATGCCGCAAGAACGATCATAATCAATACAATGAGTTGAGCACAATTATTAAAATATAACAACGAGAAGAGTGCGGATAAATTATGGCAAAGAATAAAACAAGATATGGCTGCCGAAACAGAGGAGCTGAAGGCACGATCGCTTAACGAACTTTCGAGCATTCGGATGAGAAGGGACGAAACCGTTGACGATTACATAAACAGAGCAGAGGCTCTAAAAAACCAGTGTATACAACTGGGTAAGATGATAGAATAATTCGAACTGAAAATGTATATACTAAGAGGACTTCGACAAGAATATGATCCAAATGTAAGAGTGTTAGAATCGCAAAGGAATATATCGATAAACGACATTCGTTATGCACTAAAACAGGAGGAGGCCAGAAAGATGAAAAGAAGAGAGGAAAGAACGACCGGACATAACGAACTAGTGAGAAGAGTAAGAGAAGGACCTGTAAGTGAGATTAAATGTTACAACTGTGGAGATAAAGGTCACATGGCGAATAACTGTCACAGAAGCAAAAAATGCTTTAACTGCCAAGGATTTAATCACATCGCAGCGAATTGCCGCGAACCGAAGAGAAATATACCACAACCGAGGAGAAGTGCAAGAGGAGGATACAATCAGAAAGGGCAAAATGGACGACACATAACACAACGGAATGGAAGAAACGAAGTGACGTTGAAAACGAGTGAGGAAGCGGTGCAAAAGGTGACGGTGATTCAAAATAGTGACAAAGTGTATGAGGTCAGTGAGAAGAATGAATGTAAAATGCGTATAAGTGAGAACGATAAATATCGATTATGGTTATTAGATTCAGGTTGTACGAGTCATATGACTCACGATGAGAGTATTTGTAACGACTTTGTTAATGATGGAAGGAAAGTTAGCTTAGCTGATAACAGCGGAAAGACATTATTATCAAAGGGTGTAGGCGAAATAATAGTGAAACAAGCATCTAGCAAAAAAATTGTAAAATTAGAGAATGTTTTGTGTGTGCCCGAGTTAAACTGCAATTTACTATCAGTCGCGAAAATAACCGATCACGGATATAATATTAATTTCGATAAGCACGGTGCGATAGTATACAAAGAAAAGGAAAAAACGGTAGAGATGACAGCGGTAAGAGTGAAAGACGCGTATTATGTGAGAACGTCGATAGAGAATGAGAGAGCTGCGGCAGTAAAAAGTGAGATAAATATGTGGCATAACAGACTGGGGCACGCGAATAAAGAAACAATAGAACAAATGAAAAGAGACAATATAGTGATGGGTATGAACAGTGTACGTGGGAACAATTGTGAGTCATGCATCGAAGGGAAAACATGCAAGAAGCCTCACCTGAGAATTGAAAAAAGAAGAACTAAACGCGTTATGGAATTGTGGCACGTTGATCTTATAGGCCCAATTAAGCCGACTACATACGGGGATAAACGATACATTCTAACGATAGTGGATGGTTTTTCAAGGATGATTTTTACCCAATTAATAAGCCACAAGAGTGAAGCAGCAGCAGAATTAAAAAGAACGGTAACGTTAAAAGAAAAGCAAATTGAAAAAAATCTCAAAAGGATCAGATCAGACAATGCAGGGGAATTCTTGGGCAACGAATTACGAAGATGGTTTGAAGAGAAAGGAATTACACACGAATTGAGTCCACCAATGACTCCGCAATGCAATGGCATTGCGGAAAGAGCCAACACAACAATAATTGAAACAACAAGAACATTGCTAACTGACTCGAAATTAAATCTGAGATTTTGGGGAGAAGCTGTCAACACTGCAGTTTATATTCGTAATCGTATAAAATCGAGGACACACGAACGAACACCATATGAGATTTGGTATGGAAGAATATCAAATGTAAAACATATGAAAAGATTTGGATGCAAAGCGTATATATTAAAAAAGGATAAAGGAAGGAAAAAATTCGAAGTAAAAACAAATAGAGGAATTTTTATGGGATATAATGAAAATAAAACATATAGAATTTATAACCCAGAAAAGCATAAAATAATATGTGACTGCGACGTCAAATTTATAGAAAACGAAAATGGATCGGAATGGTTAAAAAAGGAGGAAGAAAAAGAGAAGGAGAAAGAGACTACGATTATGATTAATTTAGATAAAGAAATGGACAACAACAACGACAACGATAACGACAACGAAAACGACAACGAAAGCGAAGACGATGATAGTAATGAAGAAAGTGAGGAAGAAATTGAAATGGAAACAAATGTCGAGAGAGAGAATAACGAGAGATACAGTGATTACGAGGATGCAAGAGTAGAGATCATGAGTGATGAAAATGAACCAGAAGAAACACCTATAACTGTGAAAAGAGGACGACCAAAAAATTCAACAAAAGAAGTTACCCTGGTGAACAAATACTTAAGGAAAATAGAAAACGAGAGAAGTGATCAGAAAAAAAATGTGAGAAAATCAGAGAGAATAAGGAATCAAAAGGCAATGAAGAGTTTCGATGCGCAAGTACCAAACACTGTAATAGAGGCGAAAAAATCACCAAATTGGGAGGAATAGAAAGAGGCGATGAAGAATGAGATGGAATCGTTAAAACATCACCAAGTTTGGGAAGTGATAGATCGGCCAACAAACAAAAGAATCATAAAAAGCAAATGGGTTTTCACAATAAAGGAAGATCCGACAACCCTAAAAAGAATACATAAAGCCCGAATTGTGGCCATGGGGTGTAGCCAAAGACCGGGATATGATTACACGGAAACATTTTCTCCAACTAGTAGAATGGAGACGACAAGAGTGTTATTTAGTGTATGTGCGGAATTCAAAAGAAAAATAAAAGTGTACGATGTAAAAACTGCCTTCCTGCATGGATTGCTAGATGAAGAAATATATATGGAATTACCCGATGGTTACAAAGGGAAGACAGGACAGGTGTGCAAGTTAAAGAAAAGTATTTATGGACTGAAGCAGGCCAGCAGATGCTGGAATAGATATTTGACAGACACACTTACAAAAATAGGTTTAAAACAGTGTACATTGGATCCGTGTTTATTTTATCATAAACAGGGGAACAATTTTTTTTTACTGTATTGTACATGTCGATGATATTGCAGTGGCAAGTAGTACTGATGAATTTGAAGAATATTATATAGGCAAACTAAAGAAATATGTAGATTTAAAATTTTTTGATGAAGCTAAGCAACTACTTGGCATGCAGTTGAGATATGAGAATGATAAATTATTTGTAAATCAGAGAGCTAGTGCGAGATTATGCGGTAAAAGTGATCCATGTACCGAGTGAGAGAATGACCGCGGATTGTTTAACAAAACCCTTAAGCGGACCATCCCTACTAAAAAATGTAAAACGTTTTTTATATGTAAAAAATTAAAAATATCAATTAAAACCAAGGGGGGAGAGTGTGAGTGTTGGTTTTATATATAGATGTATGAATGATGTTAAATGAGTATGAATGTTTTGTCCAGATCTGTATAGTCTATGGTGAAAATGAGATGAGTGAGAGTCCGATCTATTGTGTACGTTATTATGAGGAATGTTTGAAAAAGAGTCAGTCGTTACCGAACCAGTAGAGAGAGTACACTGAGTGAGAGAGCGAGTCAAGAGTGAGAACTAGAGAACTAAAGGGCGAGATAAAGATAGTCCTAATATATGTGTTATATCATTAAATTTAGTCCCTAATAATAAATATATCATATTGTCTAATCGTCTAAGAAAGGAAGCACTATTATTCTACCCACAGAATCTACTAAGAGATAGAATCGAAGAGATAGGTATGAGTTCTTTATAAGCAGCTTAAGAAATGTAAGTCATACTTTCATCTAATTGCATCCTTACCAAGTAGATTTCAACATTTTATGAATACTTCTATTGTTCTCTTTCTTTAAGTATTGAACACGAATAAAATAGGTTACACATAATATCTGTAATAGACTGTAGTTTTGCATTCTTCGAAATTTGGGTGCCTACTGTTTTTATAATGTTTAATTCGTTCAAATATTACAGAATTTATAAGTGTATTTTCGAACCCTCTATTTGCGTGATTTGAAGACAAATCGGAAACTGAAATCTATCGAAAACTTGAAGTAGAGTGTAAATGTAATGCATTAATACAAACTAATGTCTATGACTAGATCAACAGATTCAAAAGGAAATTTACGAGCGATGAATAATTAAAAAAAGCATACTTTATCTCTCAACCAAGATTATTTTACTCACTGGACACGATAAAGCTTGCGCACTGATGGACCATGCGTAAAGTCCAAGGGACTGCGTTAAAAAGTAATGAAGAAACCTGTACTTTCGAACTGTTCGGGCCAGTTTGTAAGAGGTTTATGGCAAGGTTTGGAAGTACCGCTATTTTTGAGGATTCGTTAATTTAGTTTTTCTGCCATCTGGCCGACACTCGCCAGATGGTACGATTCCCGGATTTTACTCTTTTGTCATAGCATTTGTATAGCTTTTAGTTTCTTTCGCATATTTTTCATTTGCCTCAATAGCTATTACCCTGTCGTAAACCTTCACGGCCTGAACAGTCTTCGAGAACCATGGGTCACCCAACGGTTTCCGCGGCCTATGCAAGGGGCAAGGAAACCGTCTTAGGTGTTGACCAGATGTGTCGCCCACCCCCGTCAAAGTCTAACATTTCGCCCCTTGGAGAAATCCGCGACCCCTTCCTCAAGGAAACACGCCGAGAGCGTAAGGGAAGGTGTGTCTTTCCAAACTAGGCCCGCTGATTGGAACTGCCCAAAAATTGGAAGGAACCAATCAGTGGGAAATTGCAAACTCCAAGGGGGAGGGGGGGGGCTGAGACAGTCTCGTAGTTATAGAAACTGTCGTCTAAAACAGTCAAACGAAAACCGTCAAACAAGAACAGTCATACAAAATAGTCAGACAGAAAGAGTCGCATAGCAACTGTCGCGACGGAACATACATTAGCAATTAATAACTTCGAAAAACATTTCAAAATACAGTCCACATTTCTCTCTAAGTCGCGAGCTCCGAACCGATTGAGAAACGGAACGCGACCCAACATGAACGTTTTATTAAATTTTATAAATACATAGCAAACAATTATCGACTAACTCTCATACAGATAAAGAGTCACCTCTCACAGATAGAATTGAAATTTTATAAAGTGAAACTTTTCTATTAAAGTTGATTCAAATTCATAAATACATATTGAACTTGATCACATCTCTAAGCGCATTTGGATTTTCGTAAAAGCAGATAGAGTTGTACAATGTGAGATTCAATTCTGGTTTATCTGATGCAGATTTCGCGATATCATATCACAATATCGCGTATGACTGATTGATCTGATATTCAGCTGCATCTTAACGAAGCATTGTGCGTTTTTATACATAGAAAATTCTTTTTTAACCACTTTCATAAGTTTGCTATAATAAATTGTACAAATACATTGCATATAATTGTTGTCTTGCCTTTGTATACAATATAATGGAACATCACTTCTTACGAGTGGATTAAGATTAGGACCAAATTCAATTTTTACTAATAAACTTACTAATGAGTAACAGAAGTGTTTAACAATTCAATCGATCTCTTTTTGCAAGCAATTCCTTAGCGTTATGAAACATTGCCATGCAATATGAAACTTTCATCAGATCTTGCAGGCTTAAGCCTAAGACGTTGCATTCATTTAAAAAGTCTTATAACTTTCTTATAATATCGAGATCTAACTGTTTATTCTACTGATACAAATTCTTTATGTGCAATTTTCTATCAACGAAAGAAAAACACACATTTCTAAAACCAAAGTTTCTTTGGCTTCGGCGACCCTTCTCCAGCCCATACAAATAACTGTCTCTTTTTGCTGGATTTTAAACAAACAATTTTCATCAATTTTTGTCGCAGTTTCAATAGTTGTACAACATTTGACCGCCATTTGTTCGATTCTTCAATTACAATATTATGTTTAATAAAGAGACATTTCCAAACGCATGTATCAGTGATACTGAGTTAAAACTTTGCATAAATCAAGTTCAATACGTTGCTAGTTAATTACAGCAACGGCAACTACCTGGTTCAAATGTTACTCTCTGCAAAAAAGAGTTTTAAATCTTCGTAAATGTACCGTGTACATATTAAATTTGATTCCATGTACAACTGTTGCTTTACACGCAATATTCTGGAAACCACGCAGTTCCGAATTCAATCGCTACGGTTGCATTTTCGATCAATCGACTGAAACAGACAGAACAGATGATTTCGCTTTCTATAATTATTGATGCACTGATCCATATTCACGTTCCGGGAATGTATCGGTGCAGGTCGCATTTAGAAGCGAAGTATCGAATATTAGGACTTCGAAAGCTGATAGTAGATACTGTCCGAGAGTAGCGTTGTAATGCTATTAGGTATCAATCAACGCTTTTTTCTGATGTATTTTTGTGATAGTGGCTACAAGGAGGAGATAATAGATAACATTGGTAAATGTAAAGGGGTTGTGAAGCAAAATTTTATATTTAAGCGTTAAGGTTAGAACTATGCGATACCAAGGAATATTCATTATTTATAGCAATTTAATAGCTGGAATTTGAACTATTAATTCATTATACCATTATAAGTCAGTATAGGGTATCAGCGACATCTATTAAATAGGTTTGTAACTTTATGGTTCCTTTTTCTTATTTTCACACTAGTGAGTAATTGCTAACCATTTCACGTTTACATATCAATCTCGGATATATGTAGCTGGCGTTATCAATTTTAGATGTAGAGGAGACTTGGGCTAGAAATTCGGGCAGTAAATGCAGATGATTATATCTTTAAGATGAGAGAAGATAGTGTTGTGCTTTCAATTATTTTCGACGCGTGATCGACTCACACACATGTTGCAGCATTAAAATTTAACATACTGTGAGAAGTGACGCTTATGGCAATGTTTTTATTTGAATTAAGGTTTCTAGGTTCATTGTTACATATGAGAATTAATCTCACCGATACTCTTTGCAAGTTAGTTTTTTCCGAGTTAAAAGTGATTTGTATCTGCCAAAATAGTCAGAGAAAGGAAATATTTTACCGAATGTTATGCTTGAACCTATCCGAGAAGTAAAAAAACATGTATCTAGGTATTCGTAAAATTTCTTGTAAAAGCAAATTATCGATTAATTAACGTAACAAACATGGTGCGATCAAATATCATGTACAAGTAAGAGGGAGGTGATCTCTTATAAAAAAATAACGGAATAAAATGTTTTTATTTTTGGCGTAGCTTTCGAGATAATTAACTTTGAAAATTTGCTTCGTATGTACACACTTATGGCCTTACATCCCTTGATTTTTATTTGCGGGATTATATTAAGGAAAAAGGTTATAGTGGATACTGTTGTATAGGTTATTTGTTTATTAGTTGTAAGGTTATAGTGGAAAGTCGCGACCACGTGATGCATCGTATTCATCACACATTTGATAGCTTGAAAAATGAAAACACGTTATTTAGAGTTCATGCATCCCTAATCCGACGAGTACAATTACGCATACGAAAGCGAGGCAATCAGTTTCATAAATTTTGCAATTAGTACTAAATAGAATAGTTAACAAAAAGGACTGTTTTGTTATTTCTGAAATGCAGTAGCTTGTAAATATCGTGTAAGTATGGTTTGCAATCATGATAGGCATCATACGATGCCTATTAATTAGTATTCATCGTCGATTTTTATGTAATTTTGCAAAATTGTAGAGTAGCTAAAAATATTAAATCCGCATTTTCTTATCTGCTATCTGCCATATTGAAGAGGTAGAAGCCGATCCCAATTTAAAGGTGATAAAATACATTTGGTCGAATATGTCGCGAACTATTAGAGGTAGACCAATAACGTAAATAGATGAATTTTGTATTCCTTAGTTTACTAATAATTCTTGAATTCTCAAACCAAAGCGAAACCATGTTGTATGAATACCGCATCGTATGAGGGATTTCCCTAATTCTCGAACCATGTTAGAGCGAAACTGTACTACAATAGCAACGTGTTATATGGTAGATACCTGCATAGAATTTCATTTAATACGTAGAAAAATTGGTTTAAATACAAGGCAATTATTAACCCTTCAAGAACCACAGTGACTCAGTATGAACAATTTATTTAATTCCTATCTCTACGAATATAAATATAACTCTACAAGTTAATTCAGAAAAAAAGCTTAATTTTTTTAAACAATACAATTGAGTGTTGAATGTATATAAAAACTTAGATATCAGAAAAATATTATAAGTTGTATTACGTATTATATGCACTTATTGTATGCAATGGTGCATACTCAAAATATGCTTCATATTTATGTTTGTCTGTACGTTGTAATGGGAAAAGCAATGAAATAACACAAAACACTTTTCGTAGAGCATATTCATATACAATTTGCAGTCCATAAAAATTGAAAAAAACATAAAACTAGAACTCCTTAGAGACAATTTTATGAACTAAAATATCAAAACAGATACTGGACAATTACTTGCTAACATGCATTAGTTCTTATTTTTCACCTTGTGATACAATCCAAATAAAAACGGCATTTAAGTTACCCCCGGGAATGAATACTAGGTTTACGGGCGTTGATAGTGTAATTTCACAGGTTTCCTGAGAAATAGATATATTATACAGAAATATTTGAAGTTAAAAAATCGGGGAGGAGCGGAAACAATTACAATATGCATTCATATTATTGCATCAATCAAAATCAACATCAATTGTAGGATAAAATTCGAAATCCGTCAAACTAACGCGTTCCGCAAATCTAGAGTTAAACGTCTAAAGCAAGAACCATTTACTTAATAACTAAGTTTGCAAATAATAGACTGTTGTCACAGTGGGATGTTAACAATAGTTGTTAGCTATTAACCCCTTTTCTGTCGTAATAGATGGTACTGTGTTTGGAAGGGTAATTTAGGTTTATGTTTTGATAAAGACAAGATCAATATGGCAATACAGGTTGATAAATGGAATTGTCGATGTAAAAATGTAGTAGCTTGGTAAAATATTAAAATATAGAGCTTTTTCTGTATCCAAGGGGGTCATAACATTGTTAGGAAACTGTCATCCTCTGTTTGACAACAACCGTAGGTATATTCAAGAAGAATCACAGAATATGTACAAAATCTTCTAATGTATCAATCTTTTCTGAGGCAGGATACATGATTTTTCGAAAAATAATTGCCACCAAATTTAAATTGATTGAAATTGACATTAAAGTGTAACGCCGCACAGCGGGACAAACGTATGCCAAACGCGGTAAAAAGTCCGTTTTCGGACATATACCCAGAATGAAAAATTTTTTTTATCGTTGTTAGTTGGACATCTATGATTTGGTATAATTTTTTTACTATTTCTCAACTCTGAAGACAGCTATACAGCTTCGAAGTGGTCGATGTTGAAATCATCAAAAAGTACAATCGCTGCTTATAATCGCGTCGATTTTTGAAATTAAATTTTGGGTGGCAGTATTAAGTCTGACTAATATACATCTCAATTATACCAAATGGCGTTTTTATATGTTTGATATTTTTTGAGTCATGTCCAATTGAACATATTTAATTTTCATTTAATTTTTTTATTATTGGCACGGAGAAGTGCAGCAGTCTCTCTGGTCACACTTTAAAGACTGAAGTCTTAGCTTTCTTTTAGAAGAAGAATTAGCTACCAAGAGCTGCCAAGGTCAAGATTGACAGTTCTTCAAGATCCAAAT
The DNA here is from genome assembly GCA_028830335.1 of Eucera pruinosa. Taxonomy (NCBI): domain Eukaryota; kingdom Metazoa; phylum Arthropoda; class Insecta; order Hymenoptera; family Apidae; genus Eucera; species Eucera pruinosa. The sequence continues at coordinate 1,911,629 of JAMYCR010000015.1, read as the reverse complement.
GAATCAGAAGTGTTTGAAAGATAAATCGTAAGATTTGGTATTTACAATATTTACAAAATTTACAATATTAGAAAAATTTACAAAATAAATTCAATTATATTGATAGAATTACATTCGAAGAGGCAAAGGGCTGACCCAGATATTTATTCCAACTCTATAAAATAAATAAATAAGAGATAAACATATGGTTTCAGTCAGAAAATGTTTTTTACCGCGTTTGGCTTGCGTTTTCTTCACTGTGCGCTGTTTTAATATAATAGATTTAATACAGTTTCTAAAGTTGGCTAGTTTAACGTTTAATAAAAGCGTCACTTGGCATTTGAAAACGGTACAGAGAATAAGAAACAATAATGATGTTAACTTTCACCTGTTTGAACTTGCATATAATGATATCACAATCAATCTACATTCTAGTAAAACAATTTTCTATAATTTTATTATGAAAACTAAGTATAAATATATTTGTACGAAAAATCCTAGAACATCCACAGTGAAATAGAAAAAATTTGTATATAGAATTTTGATAAGAGTTCAGTTTCTCTCGTTGTAAAGCTGTATGGGCGGATCAGAGAAATTCTGAAATCAACGCCGCGTTGAAAGCTATAAATAATGGAAAATTTGTAAGAGGATTGCATTACATGCATTTATCGTACAGGAAATAGCTAGACGAAAACATTATTTGGTTTCGTGCAATATCAACTCAAACATTTATAAAAATCATAATGTGTGATAACACAACTGAATAATACTTGTGATCATTATTTAAGGGCAAGAGTTTTAAAAAATGTAGAAAACAATCCTTCAAGGAAATTTATTACAAATATGTCTCCATTTCTTCAGCAAAGTTCATCAGAATTTCGGCATATAAACCTGCTTTATTTTTACAAATTATAAAAAGGCCTACGTGTTTTGTACACGTGCTCGCATAAAATATTCAAAATTGTTTTGATAATAAGTAAAATGATTAATCAAATTTATATTTTTAATAACTACCATTTTCTTTAGTTATTTTATATCTTTTTCACTATGTTTTTATATTTGCAATTCTATATATTGCTAGATTTCATATCCAAAAATAAATAAATAAACATTTTTTTCGTATTTAATATTTACAAATTAATTGTGGACAAAGTTGCGTTTGTATAGTAAGTTGGTTCTTTAAAGGATTTCATGCGTCCAGAAGAAAAACTGCACAGAATTACTGTTCTTTTATAGCAGTGAACCTAACTCTAGCGCTAATAAAAAAATGTTTGATACTGCTGGTGAGGTTAGTAAAATTACATTGGAAATAGCCTTTTTATATTCTTTATTGCAATATATATGGTAGATGTACCAATTACTGCCACTTTAAGGCTATCGCACAACTTTAGTTACCTATTTTGGAACGTATTTAACCTACAAATCGTTACAGTTTGGAGCATAACATCGTTCAATGTCTCTTTTCTTTATGAACATTCTTTTATATGTTTAATACAAGGAATTAATTATTAATTCATTGAAAATATACAACAAAGACCAATGTCCCTATTACTGTCACTTGAAAACTTGCCATGTAAATAGAAAAAATTTTTACATACATTGGCAATTCAGTTTGTGTAACAGATATAAGATGTATAATAAACGTGTAGCGGCTGGCCGTACAAATGAAAGCAACATTTGGCGTGCAAACGGCTAGCATGGTTTATGACTTGCGCACCTGGAAAGCTATTTTTGAGGAAACCTTTTAGTTTCTTTCGGCGCATGTGTTTTCCAGTAAATTTTCTAGAACTGCCTCAATAGCGAATTGCGGACGTCATAAACCAGGTATTTCCGGAAGGGACACGGCGCAAGGCCCGGCGGCCCGCGACCGGGCGAGATAGAATAACGGTCCCTGAAGGAAATTTCGCTGCGTTGCCAAAACGAAGACATTCATACACCCCCACCGAATCACCTCGCCCTTCCGAAAGAAACGCGTGGAAGGCGCAAGGAAGAGGCGGTAACTAAAAATTAGAATTGGCCAATCAGGGTAAAAACAGAAGTTACATTGGCGAGAAAACAACGCGACGAAGTTAGTCTCGAGAAAACCGTCGCCTACGACTCGACTCGCAAAAGACAACAAATAAAGACTTACACATATACCCACCGACATCTATGGTTATCATTCGCGTGAATACGTAGATAGAAACCTATCCCTTCAAAAGTATCGCCTTTACTAAATTATGACACATCCTATATTTTATAATTACATTGGTCACGCTTTAATGTTGAACAGCACATTTACTTCCTAATATTTAGTTTTAAGTATTAAGCGTAAACGAATATACAACGTCGAAAATTTGTTTACTTATGATTCTTTATACACTACTTTGCTATTAAATAAAATAGTTCAAGTGACAGTTATAGGAACAGTGACAGTAAGTGGGTCATTTACCCTATACTTCGTCTGTGATACAGGTTACGACATGTTACAGAGCACGACTCTTTGTTCATGTATAAGAGTATTTTGGATCGAAAGGGAGCTCATTCAAAAGGGAAAAGTTCAATACAGCATAATCAAGTTATGTTGATAACTAGTAATATGAGCATTATAAAGTTGAGCAAATGTTAACAGTATGACAGCTGCCAAATCTGAGCATTTTTTTAATACAAAGAGGATGTTCTGAATAAAACCAGGACCAGAGCGCGCTGCGTTAAAGCCTTCTCTTTTTAATGAGCTATCTTTCGACTCAAATTCTTCTTATATAAGAACGAAAAGACGCGCTTTGTAACATGGCATAATTTGTATTTTTCTCGTAATTTTGTTGGTAATGTCAACACTCTTTCGTATCGCGCATCCGAGAAGTCACGTGACTGCTCTAGCTCCGTAAAATTAATTTAGACATTAATCTATCTATCAGTGCCATGCGTAGTTTTCTACGAAACTAAGGGTATCACGGTTGAGTGGCCTGTAAGAAATATTTTGTAAGTGAAACGAATAGAAGAAAAGATTGCAGTTCGTAAATAATAATACCAACACATCAATGGAGTACTGGAATAAAGTGATTTTTCCAGATGAGAGATAATTTAATATTTTCGGATTTGATGGATATTGTACTATTTGGAGGGGAAAAAATGAAGAACTGAAACCAGAAAACTTATGGCCTACAGTGATACACGGTAGAGGTTCCGTAACTTTTTGCGGCTGCATGAGTGCAGCTGGTGTTGGCACATTACAATTTACCGATACAATAATGAATTATCAAGTTTACATAGATATTTTAAAATGCAATCTTTCTTCCAGTACAGAAAAAAATGGGCATTAATGGTAATTTCGTTTTCATGAATGATAGCGATCCAAAGCATACTGCGCATAATACCAGAATGTGGATATTACATAATACACCAGCCTAGCTAAAAACACCACTACAGTCTCTAGATATCAATCCCATAGAACACCTTGTAGGATTACTTGGAACGTCGGATCAGAAAATATCCAATATCCTCTAAAGAAGCCTTAAAAATGCTCTCACGGAGGAATGGAGCAAGATCCCACCCCGCATAATATCGAATTTAGTAAATTGAATACCTAAAAGAATTGCAGCAATCGTAAAGTCAAAAGAAAACCCTACAAAATATTAATTAACTGTTTACATTATTTTTCCATTGTCTAATTAATTTAAATTACGTTTTTTCCTATGAATTTTTAAAAATTAGGCAATATAAAAATACTGATTTCTTATACATTTCTGGCGATATTTTTATTTCTCTTGATAATTGCACAAATTGTACAAATAACAAATTATTTCTTGCACTGCATCTACTTCAGAGACCTCCAGGAATATGTACAAACTCATTGTTTATGAAAAAGTAGTTAATAAGCTATCAGTTCACAAAGTTCTGTTTGAAATTAAGCGGTGTACAAATAATTTCTACACCTACTGTATATAACTTTGAACTGAAGCTTCGCAAAGAGCCGAAATGCTTAATAGCTGTCATTGTATAGTCATTTGTTCTTCAGTATATCTATTATATTGTGACCTAAACTATAACACAAGAATTAACTTAGAAGTATATTTTAGTAATTGGCATGACATGTAATCTGAAGTTAATTTCTTCAACGGTTGTGTATTTAGAAAAACACCAACACGCTGATAAAATATTTTAACCTGTAACGAAAAAAGTGTCATGCGTGCAGAACACGATTTGTTATGTATAGCTTAAAATAAAGAAGTATATCTCCCGGTGTAATTTCAACTAGAAAAAAAGGTGACTTAAATTTAAACTGATGAAAGTATAAGGAAAGAAATTGTAATAGGTTATAATAATTCACTAAGTATTTGCTCGTGAAGGTCCGTAAAGGATGGTCCGACACTCGGTTGCCTAGCGTTGTAGCACGATGCAGATTCAGATGTGGGATAACACAAATACAAGATAGATAAATGAATAGTAGATAAATGAAATTGTCTTACCAAATTAGTGAAGATTTAAATCTGTAATTGTTTAAGCTGAAGGCGAGTATTTGAATTGAAATAGTAAAAAATAAAAATACAAAAATATGAAAGGTAGTATAAAATATATGTTGTATACATTATAATCCAACAGAAGGAAAAAACAAAAGAAGAAACAGAACATAAACGAATTTATAAAAAGGACATTACAAAACCAATCGAATGAACTAATACAATAATAACCAAACGATGCATGATCGGAATTAAGCGTTAGTAGTACAAAATTATGGATTACAGTAAAAGTTTGAAGAAGTACCGTGATTCCGGGGACATACTTCGGTTGCAAAATACGCGGTTTATTTGACGTACGTGACCCGTTGAAAGTACAACTCAAATGGGACCTTCACGTGTCATATAATAACCGTGGCAGAACGAGTTTGACTTTTTTCTAGTTCTCCTAAGTAGTAACATTGAGGATGATTGACCGCTGTTCGAAGAGGATGTTCGAAATCGCGTAGAATGCGAGAGAACCACCAGAGGGAAAAATTGTATTACAAGTGAAATTTAGCAACAAGAAACTTCAGAAAAGTCTGAAACTTCGTAAAAATGTAATTGAAGTAAGCCTAAAAACAAAACATTTCATTTAATCTGCCGATAAACGACCCAAGAAATGAAGACATCCCCTGAAAGAAACGATAAATTTTAACATTATATTGAATGTTTCCAAAACCGTAAATAATACGAACAAAATGTTAAATCCAAAGCTTTATGATTTGTTGTGCTCTATAACATAGCTGTAGAAGATTTTTAAAATTTACCCCCAGTCTACTTGATTTTTTGAGGTATTATTCTTTTGTGATAATCAAATAGGTAGACTTTTTAAAGCTCTTTAAAACCATGAGATGACTTGTATCGTAAAATTTGTTGAACCAGCAAAGTTAACCATTTATATAAAAAGTAGCACTCCAGTAACCACGTTAGATATACATATCCACAAAAGTATACTTTGATAATACTTGTTAAAACTTCGCTTACAATTTTATATTGTACAATTCTCATTTACAAAGTTTTATACAATTTGTTATGGAGTTTCTCCCTTCTAACAGCAAAAATCAGATATAGCAATATCACTTATCAATAAAATATAAAGGTACAGACTTACTATGAAAATACACCTAAATATATATTTATACATACATTATTTTTATTAGAGATATTTGCCAATCATCAGGACAATGGTAAATATATTACAAATGATACTTATACACATGTATGGCGCGGCAAAGAGGGGATGGAATAGGAAAGAAGGATGTGCGTTTCGTCCTGGGCCTGCTAGTGAACTCATCAATAAGGCTACGTAGCAGGCCCTGCCTTAGACGTTGGGATATTGGAAGTCAGGTTAAAGGCGGTATATACACATATAAGGACAAAGTCACTTAAGTGGATACCAGTGATGCCAGACGAGCGGACCTTTTACAACTTTCTTCCAAGAATTGGAGTAGGAGTGGAAGTGCTACCCCAGGCTGCATCGCGTCATCGGGCGGTACTTTCGCTCTCCGACTCTCCTTTCCCTACTTTTAGAGGAGAAGTTCTGAGAAGTTCTGCTCGTCTAGCATCACTGGTGGATACCAGGGCTGCCGGGCGAAAGGACCTTCTCGGAATTTCCCCTCAAAAAGTAGGGGAAAGTGGGTCGGAGTGGGAAACAGTCGTACCGTTCCAATCGTAGCGCCACCAATGGCGGTCATGTGACGTGATAGACTAGACTACGCTTCTATGCATGTGTTGAGTGAGGAAGGGGTAGCACTCCCACTCCTAGCCCAATTCTTGGAAGAAAGTCGTAAACGGTCCTCTCGTCCGGCATCCCTGGTGGACACTTACGCGAAGTGAATTGAACAATAATTACCCGTGTAGTGACGCTGAAAAGTGCGGTAAAATCACAATACGGGTGATGGCCATCTTGGCTGTTGGCGAATTTGCAGGAAGCGCTTCCGTTACGAGCGATTCGCGATTGCGCGTGCAGTTCGGAGGCCCTACCGCCTCCAAAGGCAGTGATCTCGGATACAAGTGCAACGAAGAGTGCATTAACAGAGTCAACAAAGTAACTGGGAAGTGCAGCGAAATCGCTGCTCGGGCGGTGGACAATGGTAAGGCGCGGCGCCACGTGTCAATCATCAAGGCGCATCTTCGCGCAATGCGCAACGAGGCAAGTATACACGCCGCGAAAGTTGACAGCGAAACGCAATCAACCAGCGTTGACATTATGCGTATAAACAATTGGGATACAGTGACCTTGGTGTGCGTAAATAGTGTATTAGCAGTTCCAGCAGTGGTCGATCACGGATCCGTAGCCAATCCGGCTGCGCCTATCGGCGCTGTGCACGATTCGAGCGTGTGCAGTTTTACAGGCGTCAATGAACCGTGGCCAGCAATGGCGACAAACAACTGCGGAAGTGCGGAAACGCGTGAAGTGTAGAAATTTATCCACGACACGAGCGATCGGCGCGACTGCAACGATGGCATGGAAACCTTCCAAATGCCGTGACGAGGAGGAAGTCTTCGCAGGGCAGATCCACGAGTGGAGACAACAGTGATTCCGATACCCCCGTCTTCCCCGTCGCCTCGTGCACCTCTTCGAGAAAGCGGCCTGGCTCCGGGAGGACACCGGCGAGGCGAAGAGAATAGCCAGCGGCCAAGTACTGGTTGAGACCACGGCAGCGATGGAGGACTGCGACATCAACCCGAAGGAGCTGTTCCTCAGGAGATTCAGCGAGGAACTTTCCAACAAGCAGAACGTCTACAGACATGCAGCGAGAGTCAACTAGCGTGCTCGGCAGCCGGATCGCCGAGCAAATGCGCTCGGTTGAATGGGTGTCAAATTCCTCGCGGAATTTGAAAGGAAACATTGTCTACGAGATTCGATTAGCAGCAAGAATTGCGGTAGACATAACCAAGCGTTGCTCCGTTTCCGGTGACACAGATTAGTTGGAGGGGGAGAATATGTAGCAACGCGAGCAGCCCAAAAATCTCAGGAGGGAAGTGACCCGCCTCACGGATGAGGTCAACCGGCGCTCACAGGTCAGAAAGCCCCCCCCCCCCCCCCCCCTCCCACGATGGGATATGGAAGCCAGGATTAGGACAGGCGTAACACTCTAGGGAGTACGAATATAATAACACCATCGGCACCCCCTGCGTAGAAAATGATTCCAACGATCTCGCTGGGAAGAGTTCGGAAATGAATGAGGATTGAACGGAGGCTCGGCTGATGGCTCACATCGACGTCAAATTGGCCGAGACACGAGCGGAACTCCTCAAAACGGCGCTCGAGAAAGGATCCAATCTTGAAGCAAGGATGGAGGACCTGTAGGCGAAGCAGCGTAGCAATGCCAGAAGCAGGCGGGGAACCGGGACTAAGCCGAAGCTGCAGGCAGGGTTTCCTGTGCCGGAGAGAAGGAAGCTGCAGCGAAAACGGCTGGAAAGAGCGACGAGACAACGAAGGAAGACTCGACGATCCCGCAGCCAACGACCGACGAACCCACCACAGAGCGAGTGCTGACGGAGTGGGCAAAAAGGTGGTCAGGAAGGAGAGGAAGAAGCAGCAACAGCAGCAGAAGAGCAACGTTGCAACTGGAAAATAAACAGCCGCACCAAAAGACAAGAAAGACTCCACCGCAGTCCAGACAAAGAAAACGAAAAAGAATGCAAGTATGAAACCAGCGCAGCGATTGGGAGAGCCACCTAAATGTGCGGCGGCCACCCGCACGATCAATTCGGAGGCAGAGACCATGCGCAGGCAAGCTATGGAGTATCCTCAGGAGAGGCTGAAGTTCGCCGAGCTTGATATAGAAGGACTGTGGCCCAGGCGCTCGGCGACGGGGAGTGGAAAGTTTAATGCTAGGGGTCCCAGGACCTAATAATAAAGAGAAGGCAAAGGCCCTGGCAGAAAAAAATGGGCATGGCCCTCGGAGCAAAAAGCGTCAATGTTTCCCGCCCACCCAATCCTGGTAGTGCTTGAGGGTGCTGACGACTCGGTACGTCTTGAAGAGGTCTACACCTCTCTGGCGGCATTGGGCGATTTCACGATCGCCGAAGTGCAGGTGAGCGAGATACGCCGCTCACCGACGGGAATCGGTTCGGTCTGTGCTCGGTGCCAGTGGGAACCAGGATCCGGATCGCGAGGGGATATCGCACGATCTCTTACGAGGCGAATTCTCCCGTCAGACGAGAGTTGCCCTGTCGAAGCGGGACGACGCGATTCGTGCCACGAAACGCCAGGCCCGCCAACACGCGATTGCGGAATCGGTGCCCAGCAGCGCCGCGCAGCGAGATGTTGGGGCTGTTCTTCCGAGCCTGGAGAAATGGCACAGAAGAACATGGGGGCGGTTAACTTAGTAGGTTAACGCAGGTGCTCACTGCACATGGATATTTCGGTGTGTACCTAAATCGGATCGGTACGGAATCGACGCCCGGCTGCCACCGCTACGAGGCGGGACGGGATACTGCACAGCACACACTCGAAGAGTGTCTTGCATTGGCGCGTTAACGCTGTATCCTGCGGAACGCGATTGAAGCTGATCTGTCGCCAGCAGCGATTGTGTCACCGATGATGGCCGACGAGGGATCATGGGAAGCGGCCATCTCTTTCTGCAAGGTGGTGATGCTCCGGAAGGAACAAGCTGAGCGAGTACGGGAATGAGTGTATCCCGCCTACTATGAGGGACGAGGAGTCGGGCGCTCCGTCGCCAGCGCCCCGCTCAGTTGGAGAGTGGCAATCTATGAGCCCGAGCGGCATTCTGCGTCCCGCTCTATTTTGCCGAGCAGGTCGGGTATTTCAATAATCCTGCAACGCCCTGCAGGCCAGACGTTAGAATACTCCTGCAGTAGTCCCTACTTGAAGTAAGCCTGTCCTGAAAGGGAACCGCGGGGAATCATTGGGAACCTGTTGGAGGAAGAATAAGCAAGGTCCCCAGCCCGACGATTCCCGGGAGGGACGCCGCCCTATCGTAAGTGTCTGTGCAACGGCGTAAACAGTGTGGCGTTACGATGGATATCTTCTATCTCCCCCCGGGAAGAAGCCTACCAAGGCTATGAAGGTGGTTACCGGTTGTGTTCTCCGGGATTCCCGGGGCTCACTCATATTCGATGAGGGCGGTCACCGTTAGAGTTTCAGTCTGTAAAAGTCCAACACTGCTTTGGGTCCCTACCGTCGGAGTTCATTGCGTCTTCGTTTGTATTTCCCCAACGTAAAAAAAAAAGAAAATAAAAGTGATGTAAGTGGATACTTGCGAGAAAGTCCTGTTTTTTCTTATGTCCCTCTAGTGGTAGGTGTAGAAGGATGTCACCAGACATGTATATACGAGAGCAATCCAGAAAGTAAGTTCCGTTTTCAATTTTTGTCGCGAAAGCGCTGCACTAGTGATTTTACGCATGAGTGTCCTTTTTGCTGACACATTGGCAAACAATTGAAGTTATTTGTTGATCGCTGAGTATTGCCTCGGCTGCATGTTAAGCGTTTAAAATGTTTAAAAAAATTGAACATCCCGCCTCGTGTGAGTTATGGTCTGTCATCCGCTTTCTGGATGCTAGGAACATTAAACCAATTGAATTTGTGAAGTTTACGGACTAAACGCGATGAGTGAATCGATGGTAAGGAGGTGGGTGCAAAATTTCAATGAAGGACGTGAAAACGTTCACGATGAAAAACAAAGTGGGCGACCGTCTCTGATTGATGATGATTTGCTTACCGAAGTTGAAAAGAAGATTAGGGAGAAACGAAGATTCACCATTACGACACTGTCAATGCATTTTCCTCAAATTTCCCGTTTACTTCTTCATGAAATTGTGTCCGAAAAACTGAATTTTAGAAAACTAAAAAACCACTGAGTGTGCTCGGTGGGTACCGAAAGATCTCATAGATGAGCAGAGACAGAAACGTCAGGGCAGCGCACTTGAGTTTTTGACACGGTACAACGACAAGGGTGATGACTTCATAAGCCATATCGTCACTGGGGATGAAACCTGGGTGTCTCATGTAACCCCTGAATCGAAACAGCAATCAATAGAATGGAGACACACGACATCACCAACAAGGACGAAAGCCAAACCAGCAGTAACGTATCGAAAAATCATGTGTAGTGTTTTGGGACAGACACGGCATTTTACTGGTAGATTTCATGCCACGAGGTCAAACAATCAGCGCAGCTGCTTACTGCGAAACGCTTAGAAAACTGCGTCGCGCAATACAGAATAAGCGTCGAGGCATGCGTCAGCGGGGTGTTATTCTCATTCATGACAATGCACGCCCACACAAAGCGATTTTGACGCAACAACTCCTTACGGACTTCCGCTGGGAACAACAGTTTGACTCTCTGCGTTTTATGGGGCAACGAATTTGCAAGGTGGTGTGCATTTCGTTGTATTTGGGCCAAATTTAAAATGGTAGTAACAGAATTTACCTTGTGGGTTGAATTTCTTTCTGGAATTAGAGCGGCTGCGGCTTCCTTAATGCGGGGTCCCCGAGCGACATCTTTCAGAGAGTAACTGGTTTAACTTGCATTCTAAAACCTCGATTTTTGAGTGTAAATCGGTGTTGTGTGTTTGTTGCGTTACTGCTGAGACAACGGGTCTGGAGTCTATTGTTTCTATATTTTGTCTGCCAGTTCAGCTTGATCTTCAAGTGAACTCTTTGATGCTATTAGTATAGACCTTACCGTCGTTGGCATTCTTTGTAGGAATAATTCTCTCAACAGTTCGGTATCGAAAATCTTGACTCTCTCCCCTAAAAGTTGGTGGAGGCGTCTTAAAAACTGAGTCGGTTTTCTATTCCCAAGTTCTTCTTGGCTCAGGAGTTGTAATTTTTTTCAATGTGAATCGGATGTTCAATTGATTATTGCAGCCTCCAATTTGTCGTATGGGTCGCTCTCGGGAGGGTTGACTATAATATCTATCACCTCGTTTGCGATCTCGGGGTCTAGCGCTCCGACTATATGGTTGTATTTGGTCTCCTGTTTAACGATACCCTTTGTTCTAAATTATGCCTCTATCTGAAAAACCAGGTTATTGGATTTTGTTTCCAGAAGGGAAGTAGTTTGAGGCTGACGGCGTTGGCTTCCGTAATTTTGAGGTTGTGTTCACCCCGTGTTTCCTCCTCGCGGCGGTCTTTGTGGTTATTTTCTGGCATGTTTTATTTATAGGTGGTCGTTAATCACCACTCGTTAATATTTTGTCGGTAATAATAAATAGTCACTTTTTAATTCTCCTTTATTTTATTTCGTTTCTACTACGTAACAAGTAAGTGTGTCGCTATTGATGCGCTTTATTCTTTTTTCTCTTTTGTCTACCAGATGATGCAGCGGCATTACCGCTACAAGCTCATTCGACTTTCTCAAACTTTTTGTATTCCTACCATACGCTTCCCTTTAAAAACTTTTAATGTTTTTTACTGATTACTTTTGTAGTAATCAGTCAGAGATTTTGTGTTCGCGATTGTCTAGTCCAGTACGAGCCCTTGCTATTGCAGTTGTTAATTATATTTCGAGGCTGATAATGTTATTCGGAAATAAAGGTTGGAAAGAATTTCAAAGAAATATAGATGGATATAAAGTTCAAATAACATATAATCCGAATAAACAATTTGAGAAATAGAAATTATAATGAATTACAAAGCGGTGTATGAAAAGGAATACACATATACAGTAATAAAAATATATAACGTAATGTTTGCGTTTGACAATGGAGGAATTATAAATGTGAACTCAGCAACGATAAATTAGGGAAATTCCACAATGACTACGCATTAATTAACATTACCGATTGAACATAATATTGCATGGTAAAGAAATAGAACTATTTCATTGCAATATTGTCAATCAAATTATTGGTTTTTAGTCTATTATATGTAAGAACCTTGTTTCCCTCAGTTTATTGTAGGTATTCGCTTGCTAAGCCTTTTTCACTAGAGAAGAGATGATTGTATTAACAGTTAAAATTTAAACTTAAAAGGTGAATTAATGAAATTATGGTTTTGGATTTAAGCGTCAAAAAAATTCAAATACACAAAATAATAAGCATACTGAAGATACATAAAATAATTGAAATAATTAAACCACACAATGAGAATACGCGAAATAATGAGAATACACAAAATAATTAGAATACGCGGCACTGAGTCTTTTGTGACTTCAAGTTGCATACAACTTGTAACAAATTCTATCTCAACATTTTGCAGCAAGGACTACTGTTACTACTCGTGGTTGATCTGATGATCGTTCGAGTCTTGGTTGAGTGCTTGCACGTATGTGCCAACTATTCGTATTTTTGCTCGAAGGACCACCCTCACGTTCGAAGGAATGAACAACGAAAACTTGTGTTTCTAGCGTATATGGCGTTGCTGACGTTTTCCCTTCGGCGGTGTGGACAAGACTCCTCGCTCTTTTTCCCCGCGTATCTCTCCCAGCTCTCCCTTGGGATTGCAACTACCCGCTGATTGACTCTTTCCAAATTTTGGAAAGATCCAATCAGCGAGCCTAACTAAATCTGGCCACCCCTTCCCTGATGCCCTTAGCGCGTTTCTTTGGGCAGGAGTATCGCGGTATTTTCCAAGGAAGAGAGGGGGCGAAGCACTAGAACGCGGCGGAGGTGGACGGCACATCTGGTCAACACCTGAATCGGTTTCCTTACCCCTGCATCGAGCACGGAAACCGTTAGGTGACCGAAGATCGCAGTTGACTGCTCGAGCCTTGAGGGTTTACAACAGGGTAATTGCTATTAAGAAACGGACGTGAAATATGCGGAATTAACTAAAGCTATATACATTCTGTGAACAATACCGGACCGTACCATCGGGCGAGTGTCCTCCAGATGGTAGAAAACTATGTTAAGGAATTTTGAAACATGAGGGGTTTCTAAGCTCTATCGTAAACCTCATCCAAGCGACTGGCTCGAACAACTACCCGATCACGCACCACGCGCCTTTTCGATCTGAGTTCCAAACTGGTAGTGAAGCAGTTTTAGCCCTTCGAGGATGAGTTGGATAATCCCATCCTCCAAATGCTCTGCTAGAGCTGGAATTGTTTATGATTTTTAATGAGTCAGAGCAGTTGGAAGGTACCGCAACGAGGAGTCATTTTGTGGTCTCTTTTACTTTATCTCCAATGAAAAAGACCAACGCAGTTATGGCATATTCACGCTCTGGTTTACAGTAACGCACATCACACTCGTGTTGTGATCAACGCAGGACTCACACCAAATGAACTATAGGTGATACGCACGCTACGAAAATGCATAGCTATATGTAGGTATGAAAAGTCGCAATAATCGTTCTCACGATCGACAAACATGATTCTAGGGAACGACAGTGCCTATCGGTTATTTATTATAGGACCACGTTAATTCCAACGAAAAAGTGCGTTATATTAACAAATGAGCCATGGAGACTAAACCAAGAGATTGATTAAAGACAAAGATTACGATCGACAAGAGGGGTTCCCACGATGCTATGCATCATCGAATCGCATTTTCGCTGACGTTAGTTATAAAAGAAAAAGGAATTTTGTTCGGAATGTAACTGCATTGTACTGTGCTTTCGGGTGTATATAATCAGTGCACCTAACAATGTTCTACTGGGTGTTTCGAAATATTGTGGTCTTCATCAGAGAGCTATTTTCTCATGTAAAAAAATTCTGGCCAATCACCTAGTTAATAGTGGAACTATATTACATAACCTGTTACACAAACTTTCTGCGTCCATGTTTTTGTAGCCCCAGCTCTAAACAGTTGTTTGTATACAAGAACCTCAATAGGAATTTAACTTCTTGAATTAACCGATGTCGTGCAAATCACTACCACCTGGCTGCCTCACTTGCCAGGATTAAAATTATTGATGATCTAAAGTGTCAATGCGGATGCCTTGAGTAGGATCTTAACCATGTTATTTTATATGGCAATGTGCGCTACTCGAATCCGGCAGGAGTGATATGTTGTACATATAAACATTGTAGACTTGGTTTTCATCTACCTTACACAATTGAGGTCTTTTATGGAAATCTCTTACTCAACCACTGTTAAGTATCTTTAAGTTTGCTAAAAATCATGACGTACTTCTGTAATAGAGTTTTCTTATTATAAGTTATATGTGTATATAAACTATATGTTGCTTTCTTAATGTATGTCTAATTTGTAAATTTGTTGTTCTTCTTTTTATTTGCTTTTTTCGTCATTTATATTATATCATTGACTAAGTTTAGAATACACCATCCATTTATGGGAAACATCATAAAAATCAGGCTGAAATTCGGATTGTGTAAGAAAGCAAATGTTTTCTACGCTCCTAGCAATTTATAATGGTTATTATAAGAATTATATTCAATCCGACCAGCAAAGTTGATAAAGTTAACCATCTATTCATACATTTAACGTCGCTGAAATTCAACTCATTAGCATATCATTGTATGACTCCCATTCTTTCCTTTTGAGTTATATTGACACCAGTCACTTGTACAGTATAATTATTATTAATTCCTGAGTTCCAGGTTGAAATGAAACGTTTCACTCAGTTATACGTTTGTTCACATCGTAATAGTACATTAAATTTGGGTTGTAGAAGATTGAATGATAGTAGTCTAATACATATGAAGATATACCTCTGTTTAAAGAAGTCGCGTTTCCGTTGGTTTTCCACGAACGCGACATTCGCGAGCTATTTTGGCGCATACGTGAGACGTTGAATCTAGAATTCAAACGAGACCTTCACGTGTCAAATAGCAACCACTTCGATTGCAGCGTTTCTAAGTGTTTGCACTGAGACAAATAGTGAACGCGATGCAGCGGTTAATATTTGAATTCGAAAAAGAACAGGGAAACCCGCATAGGACGCGAGAGAATAGAGAGAGGGAAAGCTGTCTCAATTGGAAAAAGACAAGATATTTTGGATAGACAGCGCCGCCAGCCGGCTAGGTAAGAATTACCGCATTCGTGTAATCGTAACCGGCGGCAGCGTTGCCAGGAAAACACCCACAGAGGGGCACTTCCCTTGCCTCACATCCCCGAAAATGTTGACAAGCCCCCCACTTTCCTACCTACTACTCGCACTACTACTTGAAAGAGAGGAGAGAGCTGAAAAGGTATATAACATCATCGCGTCGTATTGTTAGGCAACTAAGCGATTCATCGTTCCCAGTTTACCGATTCTCCCACTACTACTCCAACAATAGGGGAATAAGAAACTTGATAGCGATTGCGAGGCAAGGGCTACGACGGGTGCCCCTCTATGGGTGCTTTTCCTGGCAACGCTGAACGGCGGTGCGCTTGCCAGTTCTCTATGAAATTTCGAGGCAGCTAGAGCTCTATCTCTAACGCTCCCGAATCTAGTTCTTTGTGCAATTTCGAGGAAGTTAGAGTCCCAATCCTAACGCTCCCGAAATATATTACGTTGCGAGATTCTCGAGGAAGTAAGAGCATCATCTCGTACGCTCTCGAAAATCCGCATACATTTTGGACGATAATTTAGCACACTGAGAAAGTCAACGGCTCGTGACATACGGCTCTCTGTTTCACGATCGTCGCCTCAGCTTGCACTAATCAAGTAGTATTCTTCACGAGCGAACACTACGTAATCGGATCGGTGGGTTTTCCTTGATTCTTCTGTCGATTGTTCCTCGACTTACAAAACTGAATATCAGCCTCCGTGGCAGGCCCCAAGGTTGTCAGTGCACTCACTGTTTCTTCGCTTGATATGTTTTAACGTGCAGTGGCTGTGGACCTCTATCCTCCTGTTGTAAGACCAATGATTATCTCCTTAGCGCGCGTGTGGCAGACAGCGAGTGACAAGTCACACCTTAAAGTCTCTCGGGCTGCGTTACTTTGTATCGCTTATCGACGGTAAAGCAGACCCGAAGAGTTACTGGAATTATTCACGATGTCATTGCGTATGTCGTGTGAGAGACGAAACGGTGAGGATCCGAGTTTTAACCATCCCTCGGAACTAGTCTTCTAGTAGCCGTCGGTTATCCACCTCACGGAACCCCCTTATGAGCCTTAGAACCTCCGTTAGCAGCAAGCCGGTTCGAGGCAATCGACTGGTATTCAATTGTATTCGATACTGGACATAAACAGGAAATAAATAAATAAATTTATATCTGTACGTTTGCAAACGACGGTTCCCTCACTTTACGCGGGAAACGTCGTACAATAAAGTCTACTCCCCTCTACCTGCGTCTTGTAGCACCAGTAAGTACCCTCGCCACCTGTCGCGCATATCTAGATCAGTGAAAAGAGAGGAAAGACGCAAGCATAGAGCAATGTTATTTAAGTAACGTAAAAAATCGGTGTTTACACCGATTATCTTTGTTTCAGATACACGAACGCACGAGTACTGACTCCCTCACTAAGAAGTGAGGCGCGTTCAGGTGTAGAATTTAAAGAAATAAAAGGCCATCCAAAAACCGACGGCCAAACCAAAACACAGAGTTCGGTTATTGAACTTTCCTCTCCCTCAAATCCGAGCCTCGTTCAGTAGAATTAAGAAAATAAATTCCGCTTCTCTGAACAACTTCTATACACGTTACTATATATCGGAAACGATTAATTCGCGCAGTATTTATTTATAATTCCCGTCGTTTAAAAGACGCTGTTGTCTTATTCTAATTTAAACTAGTAATGTCGCATGTGACGCTAAAATGGTAAGGGTACCAGGTAGCCCCCCAGATGATTTTATACAAGAATGAACAGTCTATCCTATACTTCGTCGATGGTTATATGTATATAAGTTTAACATGTAATCAAAAAATGTAATCAAAGATTAACATGCACAGTAACGTGCGCATTCCTTATAACTCATATACCGAGTTCTGAAGCTTAATAAGAAATAAACAAGATGAACGTTTCAATGCAAAACACGTACTACAACATTTCATCTAGTGTTTCGTTTTAGTTAGTAAAGTTTTTTAAGACAATCAAGTATCGTTTCTTTTCCTCTTAACGAGGCTGGTCTTTCGAGTAGTCGGCACACGTGCAAGCGCCAACAAAGCCCGAACGATTGTAGTGGATCAACCATAGGCATTTCCAGTATTATTAGAGTTAATGTTGGAACGCAAACATCATTAAATCCTAGTCCGAGTTGGCACTGTACAGTCTTGCTATGTCTAGCCGCTTTATATGCAACAAAGTCGAAACTTACACTGTAATGGTGATTCTGTAATATCGTTTGTGGGTTATATCGATAAAGATATACAAATGAAAAATAAAGTGAAAGCCGGTTACTGTAATCACGGGTAGTGTTATCAATGAGTTATTGTTTTCATAATCAGTTGGTCCCGAAACACTCCGAAGAAAGTTAGTTAAAAATAATCCGCATATTATAATCAAACTTTGGTTATTGATAGCACGTGCGATAATTATACTCGTGAACAAACGATACAATTTTTTGGAACTTCATACTAAATGAACCTTTTATTCAAAATTAACTTTTAATCCTTTGTTGCCCGAGTTTTATTTAACTGGAAGGAAATTGTTTCTTTATTTATTATTTGCAAACTAGGAAATAATAATTATTATAAGTAAATCATTTTTTCGTGATTTAATAATATACTAATACAATATAACTATATAAGAACTACAAAGTAAAATGCCATTAAAAAAGGTAGCTTTATGAGCGCATAAATTATAGGTCATATGGTATTATAGAGGATTAACCGAAGCATTTCTGTTTTTCTTTACATGAATACATGATAGGAACTATTAGAGAATACGTGAATACATAGGTCTTGTCCTGAAGCAATCTCTTTATCCTTTAAAAACAAAAACAAAGATAATATACCCATTAAACTGTGTACGAATGTCATAATTGTTTGTAATAAATTGACTTCAATTATGAAAATTTTGTATCCTCTGTATAATAATATTATCAGCCGATTATTCTTATAAAAAATTACAAGTCCCAAAGTGATCGTAATAAGCGATTTTCACTGTATTAAAAAATGTGCGTCTTTCGCATATATCTATTTATTTTTTAATTATTCGAATGAATAGTTTTATAACTCTCAACTTTAAGGAATAATTTAATTTTCTAAATACCTTGCTCTACCGATAAAGAAAAATACATTTCCTATATTTTTTTAATTCTCTAGCTATGTGTCAAATTTCATAAAAATTAGCGTATCACAAGTGGATGGTATTTCTTGTTAAACGTTCGGCGCTAGGCTTCGTAAGACTTTCATATGCCAATAGTACCCGAAACTCAAAACTCAAAACTTCATCGGAGAAAACACATCACTTTGATCACTGACGTGGAAAGTGTTAAGTCTCATCGTCAATGCAATGCTTAAACTATAAATTCAAGAAAAATAATACTTTATAATATACTTCGATTTCCTAAGATCTGTAATGCAAAGGCTCTGTAGTTCTAAAAACTTCATAAAGTACTTATTTAAAAAAGTTTCCAAAATATTTTTATTTTGCCCAGTAGCTGGGTAAAGTGAATTCTGCGCAGAGTAGTAACAAATAGGTCACAAAATAAATATGTTAGAAAAGTCAAACACTTTTGTTGAATACGGGTTCATATATCTCACCACTTGTATGCGATAAAATGTAAAAAAAACTCTAATTTTAAGATATTTAAAATCAAAAACAAATTAAGATACACTTAAAATATAAAAAAAGTGATTGTTCACATATTTCAAAACTTTGGTTCAAATTAAAGGTGCCGGAAGTAAAACTTTATATACTAATACAGTTATATACAGTCAATGACGGAAGTCTTCGTACATCTCCAGTTCTCAAGCATTCTGTTCCTATTTTGAAAGAAGACTATTCTTTTAAAATGCACCATATCAATTGATTTAATTTCCATACTTGTTAGTGTTGTAGTCTACAGAACATATTTGAGAAGAGCTGAATGAAAAATAATTACATGTGAAGTCATAAAGGAAGAATAAATCATTTTGAAAAGATGCCCCGACAAAGAAATTACTTCTAAACGTATAATAAAAAATCTTTCTTCATTTATGACGAATGAGTTGATGAATTTTACAGACGCTTTAAAACGTTTAACAAAGATAGAAACATAATTATAGCAACATGCTTTGTACAATTTAATTTAATTTACTAACGACAAGCGTGCATAGATTTTGGTAAGATTGAATTTTCAATTTTGTATATATTTTATAAATGAATGGAAAGAACGTTATCATTTTTTAAAACGTCCTTCTAATTTTAATTGACAAATAAATTAATGACCGTAATATTGCAAAATAAATATGTTCTTTTAAGTATTCGAATTTTAGGAGCTGTAACAGATAAATCGAAAAAGATCGAATTTTTGTATATCGTTACTGCAAGGAGATCATTGCAGTTTCATTATAGTGAAATATTCCCATTTGTTTCTTGCACTTCATTCTCGAGGTCATCGAAAGAAAAATACAGTGGAGTACCCTATAACGATCACCGCTACAACGAACAAATACAGTAGCGAACAGTTTCTCTCATTAAATCAAAGTATTACACAAACGCGGTGAAATACATTCAGCTGCATATTTTTACTTGTGTGTTTTATTTTCTATTAAATTTATTCCATTCAAATTATTATATCGCACGGCAACTTTGTTGTAAATCGTAATCTTGATATATACTAGACCTAAATATCTACGTATGAGATCTATACGATATCTACGTGGAGAGAAGGTAGACGTGTTAATGAACACAACTTGGTATGTTTGTAACGTTTATTGGTCGTTCGCCGGTGGACTCGTTCTGAATCGTTTTCTCGATCTTTCGCAAGTGTCCGCGTCTCGAGTTTGCAACCTCTATTTATGGGTAGCTCGTTTCCTGGCAACGCGATGGCTGTTTACCCATCGCCTCATCACAGTTCCGCCAATTGCGCGGGAATTGCTCTTTAGCGACGAATAAATAATTTTGCGTATCCATCGCCTGACAGTGATCAGGCGAGTCGCGAGCGAATCGCGGGCGACCTACTCCCTAGCAACGCGTAGGCCGCTCAACGGTCGCCAGTCAACAAATTCCGTTGCGCCGCAAGACACTACAGATACCCCACTGTATATGAATTTAATATACGATTTATAGGTTAGTGTTCGCGCATTGAATGTCGGCTGCCGAATTAATATTGACCAACCAGTGCAACTGCGATTTGTAAGGTGATCGTTCCGAATGGATGAGCGATCTATTTTAACTTGAGGGACTTTCAGCTTGAATCGTCGCTATTTCTCCTTGCGATCGAAATGCGACTGTCTTGGTTCCGATTTGATGAACCTTTCGTGGTGAATAATAAAGGCCGACTAACCCTTAGAAACGTAAATTCACCGCAGTTCGTACGCGCCGGAAGTGAATTTGCCGCTTCGGCCGAATGCTTCGCAGAAGTAGTTAACGACGAATTTTTCGATTCACCAAAATCGACCGTGCTGTCACGTTCTTGGATCTGATTGAGCGGTTACGCGGCGCACCAAGTAGCGAATCGAAAACTGCGGGAAAAACGAACTGTCCCAATCGACGGACCTCTTGGGCAGAGATGCTTTTTGCGTCACCTTTACGTGAGTGACGGCAGCTGAACCACAAGAGGACGCGATTCTTGGATTTTTCCGGTTCCACATGACGTCAGCTACTTTCCGTTAGAATGTGTCTCCAAGGGGGTGGTTGCCGCAACCGTAAAGTATGTCTCCTGCAGGTTGCTGGCCAAGGTCCGTACGTTTATCGTTAGGCCAAGCAGTTGCAAAACATGTGTGCCCCCCGTCGTTTACTCGAACAAAATGTTTTTCGTCGCGTTGTAAAATGACGAAGGGCTTTCAAAAGGTGTACGACCTCTCCATGTTTGTTCTATATTCGCGCGATGGAACAGTTAGGAGTACTATTAGTGTGTTAAAATAAGTTTTAATACTCCTTTATATTAACTAAAATCATGATTGAAAACAATAACATCTATAGAAATAAGATGTTATTTATCTGACTATAGAATTAACAGTTTTATGCAGAAAATATAAAAATTTCAAGTAAGAAGTCTAAAACTTTAGTTGCATCAACAGACGGTCGCGCAAATAATAATGACTTCTTATTGTGTTGTGCATGCAGTAGAATAGCCGCTACTAGCACTACTAACGTAAATCAGGGATGACGAACTGGTGGCCTGTGGACCACTCATTCGTTCTCTCTTGTTTGTGTGGGTCCTTGCTCTTACTTGTTTGACATAGGAAAGCAACAGTCTCCAATCCCATTTGACTTCTACACTATACAATTTTACGCGATGTAAACTCTGAAGGGAGGTACATGGAGTGATGGTTAATTTACTGATGGAGAAAATCGTCTGATTGAAAGTGGAGCTTATGCGACCCGTGATGTGCAAGAATTTTGTTAGCTCTGACGTAAGTAATAGCATTTTTAAAGCAATATTTTAGGTTGTTTCACTATTTCGGTTCTCTCCGACTTTCCCTATCAGTGATAAACTTTAATTTTTACTATATAGTGGAATCCGGTTATTATAATCACGGATAATATTATTAATCGACTATCGTTATCATAATCAGTTCATCTCAAAACACTCTATATAAAATTGATTAAAAACAATCCGCCTATTATAATCAAATTTTGGTTATTGGTATCGCGTGTGATAATTACATTTAGAGACAAACAATAAAAATTGTTAACAAATTCGTACTAAATGAATGTTTTCTTTGAAATTTACTTTTAACCAAAGCATATTTTTTATCTCATATATGAGCCCGTTGCAAGAATTATTAGAAAATACCTAAATAGAATAAAGGAGAAACTAAACAGACAAACTTATGACTATTTGAATGTTCTTAAAGAAGATAGCATATCCATTAAACTATATACAAATATAATAACTGGACTGTGGACGTTTCTACAAATTCATATCTCCTAAAGGGGTTACATACACCTAGCGGTAGGAAAAGTTGGGTACACCTTTAACAATTTTTTTTGTGAAAAAAATATTTGATTGAAAAAACTCCAACTGCATCTTATAGTATACAGTTTAGTGTATATTTCCACTAAATTTCATTTGAAAATCTGTAATAGTGCAGCTGGTACAAGTTGTCTTGTAGAGGCTGTTTTGTGGTAGAAGCTTTTACGGTGCCCATGACATCTCATGGATTTTTCACCTAAAACAAGAAATGAATAAATTTTCTTAAAGTATATAAAAAAAGGAAGTTTTTGTCGTAACTGATTTTTTATATATTGATTTTTCATGAAATGGCGATCATTCCAATCTGAAAAAGCACGATTTTTGCAGTAAAAAATCATACGTCCACATTGGAATGATGAAAAATTGTTAAAGTTGTACCCAACTTTTCCTACCGCTAGGTGTATGTAACCCCTTAAGTAAAATTGAAAGAGTGGACTTAAATACAGCGTCCTTTGATCCTCTAAATATTATACGTTGTACTTTACTTTAAATACTTTTTATATTTCTATGTATCGTATGGAATTTGTTCTTGTTTGCAAATTGAAGTTTGCTATAAGTGCATAAAGATCCGTAGTCTAATCATAAGTGTTTGCAGTAAAATGAGTTCAATAACGAACGTTTTTTATCGTCCGTGTAACGTTATCATCCGGTTATTCTTATACAAAATTGCAAGTCCCAGAATAATCATAATGAGCGGATTCTACTGTACTTTTAAGCTCTAAAATATTATCAAATAAAAGTCATATGTAACATTTTATCGTTTTTCATGTAACATAATGTTAAAGCAGTAAACAGCTAATTTTATCATATACAATAACTGAAAAAATAGTAAAGCACGGAGTTAAACAAGCAATATCACCAACCTCCTGAAAAAGTCATCATTGTCTCGTTCAGTTTTGATCCTACCTCTCTATACGGATTTTTAAAGCGCGTAAAGATGTCACTATATTGGGGAATTGTTTGCGTACGTGTGATAAGGTAAATGCTTCGTGGAAGAGATTACACTGAACAACCCTTAAAACGCTTCGTGAAGTGATAGTCAATTCAACGTTCCCCGAGTAATATTATTCAGCGTTGTCCATCGAGAAAATTCTCCGCGAGATCGTTTCTTCACGGCTCCCTTAAGGTTCTTCCCCATCCCCTATGACGGCTTGATCTTCGTGCCGATCGACATCGTCAATGCTCGATTTCATTCATAATGGGAATATGGTGAAACGATAGGTTTAGCTATTGGATGGTCGGATTTCGCCTATATGGTATTCCAGAAAGACGTGAAAAACAATCTGTTTATTTCTGAAATCAAATCCTTTGAACATTGTATGGCTTTGTTGGACTTTTTTAAAGCTATTATTTCTTATTTTAATTTTCATATCGATAAGAGGGCTTTGAAGAATTGTATAACATACGTACAATCTGTAGGAGATTTATTATAGACATTCTTCGTAAAAATAGAAATAATAAATGATAAATAAACAGTTGTATTGTCGGATTGATACGATAAATAATTTATGGGAGAAAAATATCCCTGTATATCCCGTGTTATCTTGTATACAAGATCCGATTAAAAAGTTTGTACAACACTTACTTATCCGAAAAAGTATTTTTTTATTCATCAGTATAAAAAAATGTTATGTCAAGTCTGTGTTGACTATTTAATGTAGTCTACATCGTACAAAACAGATTTGTTCCAAATTCTTTGCCAGTCTTTAAAACATTTCTTGAACGCATTTTCTGATGTAGTCTTTAGTTCACTCAGCGCTTTTTATTTTATTTTATGCTTTCAATGGTCGCAAAATATAGTCCTTTCATTTATTTTTTCATTTTTGAGAGGAGAAAGAAGTTAGAAGAAGTTAAATTTTATGAGTATGATGATTGCAATATCATTACAATATTATTTTTTAACAAATTTTCGAACAAGCAATAACGTGTGAGCATTTTAGAAAATCGTCGAATACGCTAAAACACATCTCACTCAATTAGCTGCCAAATTTAAATTATACATCCAATATGACTTCAAAAGACAGATGTCAAGGACAGGTATAGCATAATAAAATACGCATTTTGCAACACGCAGGTTTCTACAGCGAGAAATTAAAAAATTGCACCAATTTTTTGATCAAACCTCGACTACTTAGAATTACAATAGATAAATATTGATTACATTTGGGTATATAACATACATTGTTTACTTTTCTTAGACACAGATTCTTAAAACTAACTAAACATAAGTGACTAATTTCTATCTATTGAGCTATCTAGTATTATTCTATGATTTACTTATTAATACACCTTTGTTATTAAACGAAATTTACTTTTGACTTAAATTATTCTTATTCTTTTATAGGTCCTCCAAATTTTGTTATTCTTTTAAACAAGTTAAAATTGTTACTACATATGTTTCATCATTAAATCATGTTTCAATATATTTATTCATTGCACAGTAAATTGTTAAAACTTCCTTAGTAAATTGTTTCTCTTAAATTAACATTTCAAAAAATTAATAACTTAACGTGTTGAGGGTCAAAGGCCGCGAATAGCACGAGAGACCAGCAATGGATTTTATCTATGATTATTATTGAAAACGAGAACGATCGAAATTGGTGAGCTTCTGAAGAATAGGGTCAAGCACAGATGAGCTTGAAGTGAAATCAGGGAACCGCAGGATACTGAAACTGCATACGTGGAAGAACACGATGTGCAATCGCGTAACCACTAACAAGGAATACAACTCCATTCATAATAAAATTGCACAGACTTTTATGCAGTGTTTCTTCGTTTAGAGTGTCAACTTCGGAACCGATTCGGGGGTTTTATCGTGGAGTGACATCATTTGTTTTACTTTACCGCTAGCAGTAGTCAAGGACAGCGAGTAGAAAAGAAAGGGGAACAGAAATCGAGGCAATCGGATTGAATTGTAATCTTGTGTCTTATTGTTAGTGAGACAGCACTAATAGAACGACAAAACTTCTTCATTCTTAATTCTGTATAAATGACAACTTTACTAATAACATATTCGTAAAAGCTTTTCGATTAAAATG
The DNA here is from genome assembly GCA_028830335.1 of Eucera pruinosa. Lineage (NCBI taxonomy): Eukaryota > Metazoa > Arthropoda > Insecta > Hymenoptera > Apidae > Eucera > Eucera pruinosa. The sequence goes on along the minus strand of JAMYCR010000015.1, from coordinate 1,886,262 downwards.
AGACCAAACAAGCCATAATTTGGATTGAGTGGAGCTTTATATTATTATTACTTTGCTGGAGTGAGATAAATACAGGACAATTCTCTCTATAATTAATCCAATATTAGTACAGTCAATTACACTACGTCGATAATGCCACTTTGGCATGTGTAATCCTTCGATCGCTTCAATTCAACATTTCTCATTCTCATCGTCATGCTCTCGTTTCTATTTCACACGCCCTCTTTCTTACTTTTCCTATTTTTTTCCTCCGCGTTTTTCCCACTCCATTTACATAATTTACTTTTCTATGCACCATTTTTTCTGTACACTGGCACTTGTTTGACCTCTCTAGGTGAAATCAGCGTTCAATAACATGTTTAATTTATATTTTTATTACTTTCATGACATAAATTTTCGAGTCATATAAAAGATCTTAGCAATTTGATCATCAATTGAACAGTGGAATAGTTCTTTGTAAGCGCAAATGAACCGGATGCTAAATCAGGAAGCTGTAAATTGCGGTCGGACCTAATGCGAAATCAAAGAGCTGCAGAATGGGCGAGTTTACATGGATGAATCCGATGTGAGATTAGGAAACCGCTAATGCTGAAATGGAGTCTCTTGGATGTTGTAACATACAAACCAACCTAACCCGGAATCAGAGAGTCACGGGAAATACTAGCTAAACCTCGTAACCCTAAATTATTAAAGTTGTTACACCTCGAGCAGCAGAATTGTATCGTATGGAATCATCCAATTTCTGTTACAGTTGTTGGATCTAATAGTGAATTGTAGTTGATTATACTCAAATTTACCAAGAATATCAAGTTAATATATTGCAAACTATCAGTCTATTATAGTTGTACTTGTAACGATAAGTTTAGTAATACTAAACAACCCATCAAAGAGATGCTTGGCGTTGACGCGCTAGGAATGCGGCGATCAAGAGCAAAAGTTACTAACAAAGCTGCCTAACAAAATTTGTACTAACATGTGGAATTTACATAGTTAATTGGTTATCTAAAAGAAAGCTTTAACTCAATCTTGCTAGAAATAATCGACTTTCAAACACACTAGACTTGTAAAACTTCTCTTACAGCTCTGCCCTCGAAAAGTTACATTTCAGAGCTTTATACAAGGTGATCGGTAACTGGTAATACAACTGGCCACGGGCTGATTCTACATGGAAAAATAAATCGAAAACATAGAACAACATTTTTTCATATGAGACTTGGTTTTTCAAAATCGGCTTTAAATATTCGTTGGGTATGCGTGTACTTGGCTACGTCTTTACATAACGGGTCTCACTGTAAATTATTGTCTCCGCTAGGGTTGTGTTCATTGTACCGGATAATAAAGGGTACACAATGAAACAGAATATTCACCTACAATAAATTTTATTATTAAAGAAATCGTCGAAAATATTGCCCATTCTGCCGAATACACTATTCTATTCTTCGAACTTTTCTATGTACGCTTTCTAATGTGTTCTGCTGTTTTAATTTATTAAACACTAAACTAGTTCATTCTTTCAGTTGTTCGACACTTGTAATTTCTTCGAAGTATGTAATTGGTTTAATGTGGTTCCATAAATAGGTGTCAAGCTGAGTTAGGCCTGAAAATCATGATGGTTGATGTATGGTTTCACAACCATATTTAAGATAGATTTCCCCGAAAACTAAACCCCATATGAAAAAATGTTATTCTATGTTTTCAACTTATTTTTTCATGTAGAATGAGTACCTGGACAGTTATACCACCAGTTACCTTATATGTCTATTTCCAGAAATAAATAAGGATGCGTCCAAGTTTCCATAATAAGATATCTTCAACGAGTTTGAAGCTAATTATGAGCCACAGCTTTGCTTTTAGTAAACCGGGATCGTGCTTCTTGCATTCCTCGAAAAATAAATAGAAAGGGGGTACTAGGATACTTTCCTTCTGCAGACGAGAGCTTGAAGAAATTCAAATGATTGATGGAAAAATATTCTCTATACATAACAAATGCAAGAATCCTATTTTAATTGTAGTTTAGATATTATGCCATGACTTTTCTATTTGTTGGAGTTTTTATGTATAAGTTAAATAATTATTAAACTCATAATGTGACAACATTTTATAGTAGCATTAGTAACAGTGAAAATTGTTAGATATGTGCAAATTTTTTGCTAATTTTTTTGTTACTTGTTAATAGTTCTATTTTTACAAATTAATTTTAATAACATGAAAAGATTGCAATAGAATCATTATCTACTTTAATAATAAATAAAAATATGATACATACAAGATAAATAACAATAGTTGTAATATTCCATTCACTCAAAACTAACGGAACCTATGTACATATGTACCTACGTAATTAATATATTATTATTTTTTCAATATTATAAACCAATGGAATATTCATTTCTTAATGTTTATTTATGCCAATTGTACCACAACGTACAGAAGTAACCTGAAGGAAAGTAAAGTTACTATTGCAATTAATAATAAATGTAGTAGTTTCACATCTGACGGCTTTATCTTTAAATAGAAGATATTACGCACTAAGAATAAATAAATTATTCGAATCTATCTTTAATGATTTATTATTCCACAAAGTCATAATAGGGTAATCGTTTCTATTGTACTATAGTACACCCAATCTTAAAAATTTACCAAAAATAGAGAGATCGTCTTGTTTTAATGAAGTCAACATCAAAACACGACAAAAGTAATATGTACAGCGTTGTCTTGTTATAAGTAGTCTGTTCGGGAGACAAGAACAACTTAGAACAAAACAGTTCTCCATTTTCTGGCATTCGATTGAGCGAGAGGGATTTTAGGGTACTCGTAAAAAGTAGGAAATACCTTTTACACCTAGTCCGTTAATTGCACCTGCCAATCAGAATTCTACGTAATGAGTCTAATGAGCGAAAACGTGATCGACTTGGCATGGAATGACCCCGGAAAAGAATGAGTTATTAACACTTATTGAAAAATAAACATCATCGAAATTATATCACGTGTGGTCTGATTTTTAACAAAAACTCTTACCAATGGGTTAATGAAGACTTCATTAAAAGAACACTGAAAATAAAAATGACTTGCCGTTGTTTTGCTCGTAACAAAACGGGATAGAACGTTAAAGCAAGCCACGGCCGATCTCTTTGCTCATCCTACTCATTCCCTCCAGTAGGATGATCAGGATACATCTAAAGGGTAGTTCTAGAGGGCTATTTATATAAAAATAGACTGTATAAATAATTCAGCAATACAACCTGTAAACTCTAATAAACTCAAGTCATCCCGTAGATAAATACTTGGTGTTCACCCCCTCAACCCTGTCCCGCTGGAGGGCTATCTTGTTAGAGCCAGTGAAGCAAGCTCGGCTTGTCTTTGATAATAGCTAAGGACTTGAAGCTGCTGCTACAAAGTATTGATGTAGTAATGTAAAATTAAAATTTTTTTATTTCTATATTTTTTATTGAATCTTTTTGTAATATAGGGTAAATGACCCAATTAGTGTTTTTATAACTGCCACTTGAATTTGTTTATTTAATAGCAAAGTAATGTATAAAAAATCGTAAGTAAACAAATTTTTATACTAAATTTGGAGTTCGGTTTACGTAACAACACATAGACATTGCATATTCATTCACAGTTAATATTTATAAATAAATATTAGGAGGTAAATGTGCTGTTGAACACTAAAACATGGCCAATATAATTATAAAGCATAGGACGTGTCATAATTCAATAAAAGCAATATGTTTACTATACATCTTATATCTGTTACACAAACTGACGTGGTAATATATGTAAAAATTGTTTCTATTTAAATGAAAAGTTTTCAAATGACAGTAATAGGGACATTGGACTTTGTTGTATATTGTCAATTAATTAGTAATGAGTTTATTATATTCAACATATAAAACAAATGTTCATGAAGGAAAGACATGTTGAACAATATTATGCTCCAAACTGGAATGATCTTTCTGTTATATACGTTCTAAAATAGTTAAATGAAGTTTCGCGATTTAAAGTGGCAGTAATTGTTACATTTACCCTGTTTGTCAAATTTTTCTGATAAAGGCGGTAGTCCCGTCGCGTGACGTCACCGATTTCGTAGGCATGGAAGATTTCATTACAGTAAGATCATTACCTACAAGCATGTGGCTGCCAGACGAATACGAGGCGGAGCCACTTTCGATTTCTTTCACGAATGCGTAAAGTAATTGGCTGCTATTTATTGTGCGATAGCGGGGCTAGTGGGGAAATCGTCCCAAGGCAGCAGCGTTGCCATGCATCAACGGCGGTGTGGTCGCGTTGCCGCCATGACAATTCGTCGCATTAATTTCACGAGAGCGGTTTATGGTTCGACTGTAAAGTCCACGCGAAATGGTTTGATTGCAAGTTCACGTCCCACACAAGTTGAATACTTTTCTCTAAGATTTTTCTTCAATTCTTGACTACATGATAATATTGTTTTCTTCTGCAGTTTTACTATTCATTTACCTTGTTAATTATAGAATTACTTAGATTCTTCGACACCTAATAAATATATAAACTTTAATTCAATAGTACTTATCAGTAATAAATGGAGTTGACTTGAAGTAAAAGTGCATCGCATCATTCCATATATTTATTTGATCTAGGAAATGCGAAGTAATACCCATTAGTAGAAGAACCCGTGGCTACAGAAACGATTGCGTAAAATATGCTCCTAAATTATTTGTGTGTATACTTCACAGTAAAATATTCTTAATATATCTTTCACATGTTTTTAATTATTGTTACTTATTTGCATATTGTATAGTTAAGGATTGAAAAAAATATAAGAGAAAAAAATTGCGCTTGTGCAAGGCACGAACTTATGACCAAAATGTTTAGTACGTGTCTTATAGTTTCACACCATACTAAGTCCGTCAATGTGACCATTGAAATCAATTTTCTAACTTTGAAATATAGACATGTGAAATATTATAACTTCAGATAAACGATAAGCGAAGTCGATACACAAGTACTGTAGTACCCAGTAATACTAATCTATTTTTGGTCGGTGTTCATTTTCATTTTTAGAGGGTGAAATCAACCTTCAAAGTTTTAGCATTTATTAGTTTTCTCAGTATAACTTTATAATGGTAAGAGATAGGACAAAACTGCAAAGGAAGAAATTAGTCAGTTTTCTTATACTCTACAACCATACGGCAATAAAAGTTATCCTTATCGTCCAATTTGTTTTAACGAAACAAATTATTTGTATTTATGCATAACAGTAAATTATAGAAATGATTACTATATACTAAAAAGTTTCCATTTTGAGCGATTTAACGAAATATAAAATAAAATAATTTTTTTGTTTGCGTCTTTGTTAAAAACAATTAATTACCATTATACGCATCTTGCTATATTTTCGGTCGATTCTTCATTCTGTTTGCATTTTTCACCCCAAAATATGTATTTTCTATTATACTTCATGGTCCAATATATTCTACACTTAAAAATTTATATAAAAAATTGTATTACACGTGTACATGAAATATATTGCAAAAACGCCTATTCTCGAGTGATTATCACGATCGCCCTCTCCCACATATCAAATATTGCTTTATTTCTTACATATTTATTTATTTAGTTAATGCAAATATTTTCTGAACATACATATACATATGTTGATTATGGGTGAAGAGCTTTTTGCCCGGGTGAGAGGGAGAGCATGATCGTGATGGTCGCGAATAATCACCCGAGAGTAGGCATTGCAGAAAGTTTCATATGCACGTGCAATAATTTGTTTTAAATAAATCTTTCAGAATTGAATATATACTAGATCTTCAAATATGATAGAACATACCTACCTTATGGTGAAAAATACAGAGTGATGAGTCGAACAAAAATGTAGGCATATACGAATAACGGCAATCAATTGTTTTTAACAAATACGTAAACCAAAAAACTGATTTTATGGAATATTTCGTTAGATCGTTCAAAATGGATACTTTTTTGTATATCATCTAACCATTTCAATCATTTACCGTTATGCAATGAAAAACGGAGAATTTGTGTATTTAAAACATATTACACTATGAGGATACCTTTTATTACAGTGGGGTTGCAGAACATAAAAAACTGAACAATCTATCCTGTTAAAGTTTTGTCCTATCCGTTATCATTACAAAATTATAGTCAAAAAGGTAAAAAAACTGAAACTTTGGGGGCTTAATTTCACTCCCGAAAAGTGAAAATTATCACCAACGAAAAATAGCAGTATGTTATTGGGGACCTACACTACTTGTTTACCGAGTTTCGGAATTTGTAGAAAAATTAAAAATCACGTGCGGTACTCACTGCATAAGGGGCATATGAAAATTTGAAGTAACGATCGCTTTATCGCGTAAAACACCTTGAAAAAGTTGGTTTTTGATTTTTTGAACAAGGTGCATTTTTTCAAAGAATCAAAAAAATGGAGATCATAGTGTGTTATTACGATAAAAGTATAAAAGTAGTGCTCTTACAACTTTACTACGAAATATGCATTTTTCAGATTTTTATAGGCTTTTTCATATTTGACACTTAAGTTTTGCAGCAAAAAAAATTCGAAAACATTCTTCAACATATATTACCATATATCACTTTTCAAAATGTAAAGAAAATGATTGTACAATTACATTGTACTCTGTCTATAAGTGTGCGGGGGACGCGTTGCGTCTACAAGACAGCACCGTTCGTTTTGCTTTTCTATGCATAAACATATCGCGGTGCCGCTCGCCGGGCTCGAAACAAAACTAGTGGCGAGCTATTCCAGAGGCGAAAAGCGTCGACGGCACACATATAGACAGGTTTCAATGTTTAGTACTACAGCGAGCTGCTGCTGCACTCGCGTCAACTCTCATTGATTCTTTCCGATTAGGCGCCTCCTCGCGAAGAACAGCTGGACTAAAGTTTACACGTTTTTACTCTGTATCATCATCAATATGGCGAAATCACACGGGAAAACATACTTTTGCGGGGTTCGAGTTTTCGTTCTTATATGAGAAGATTTTGCGTCGAACGATAGCTCATTTGAAAGGGGAGGCTTCAACGCAGTGCGCTCTGGTCCTCATTTCATTGAGAACATTCTCTTTGTATACGAAAATTGCTTAGATTCGGGGGCTGTCAAGCTGTACATTTTTGCTCTACATTACTACGCTCATATTATTGAGCATCAACATAACCGGATCAAATCGTGCCAAAGCGCGCTGCGCTGAAGCCTCCCCTTTCAAATGAGCTATCGTGCGACGCAAAATCTTCTCATATAAAAACGAAAAGTCGAAACTCGCAAAAGCATACTTTCCCGTGTGATTTCGCCATATTGATGATGATACAGAGCAAAATGCGTGTGAACTTTAGTTCAGCTGTTCTTTGCCGAGGAGGCGCCTAGTCGGAAAGACCAAATGAGAGTTGGCGCTAATGTAGCAGCAGCCCGATGTACTACTGCGCATTCAAGCCTGTCTGTACGAGTGTCGTCACACTTTTCGCGTCTGCAATAGCTGGCCCCTCGTTTTGTTTTGAGCCCGGCAAGCGGCACCGCGATATGTTTATGCACAGAAAAGCGAAACGAATGGCGCTATCTTGTAGACGCAACGTGTCCCCCGCACACTTATAGACAGAGTACAATGTAATTGTAGAATCATTTTCTTTACATTTTCAAAAGTGATATAGGGTAATATATGTTGAATGTTTTCGAATTTTTTCTTGCTGCTAAACTTAGGTGTAAAAAATGAAAAACCCTATAAAAATCTGAAAAATGCATATTTCGTAATAAAGTTGTAAGAGCACGACTTTTATACTTTTATCGTAATAACACACTATTATCTCCAATTTTTTTTTTTATTTTCTGAGAAAGTGCACCGTGGTTCAAAAAATCTAAAGCAACTTTTTCAAGGTGTATAACGTGAAAAAGCGACCGTTACTTCCAATTTTTATATGCCCCTTATGCAGTGAGTACCGCACGTGATTTTTAATATTTCTACATTCGGAAGGAAAATATATAACCAGAAAAGGTTGTAGATTCACGAAGGAAGTTACCAAACTCAAAAATTCTGAAACTCGGTAAACAAGTAGTGTAGGTCCCCAGTAACACAATGCTATTTTTCGTTGGTGTTAATTTTCACTTTCAGGGAGTGAAATCAACTCCCAAAGTTTTAGTTTTTTTTTACCTTTTTGACTATAATTTTGTAATGATAACGGATAGGACAAAACTTTAACTGGATAGATTGATCAGTTTTTTATGTTCTACAACCCCACTGCAATAAAAGGTATCCTCATAGTGCAATTTGTTTTAAATGCACAAATTCTCCGTTTTTTATTGCATAACGGTAAATGATATAAATGGTTATATTATATAACAAAAAGTATTCATTTTGAACGATCTAACGAAATGTAAAATAAAATCATTTTTTTCGTTTACGTCGTTGTTAAAAACAATTAATTACCGTTATTTGTACATGCCTACGTTTTTGTTCGACTCATCACTCTGTATTTTTCACCATAAAGTAAGTGTATTCTATCATATTTGAAGGTCTAGTATATATTCCATTCTGAAAGATTTATTTAAAAAAATTCATTGCACGTGTATATGGAACTTTCTGCAACGCCTGTTCTTCGGTAATTATTCGAAACCATCACGATCAGGATGTCCCTCTCAAACGGGCAGAAAGCTCTTCACTCATAATCAACATGTATATGTATGTTCAGAAAATGTTTGCATTAACTAACTAAATAAATATGTCAGAAATAAAGCAATATTTGATATGTGGGAGAGGGTGATCGCGATAATCACTCGAGAATAGGCGTTTTTGCAATATATTTCATGTACACGTGTAATACAATTTTTTATATAAATTTTTAAGTATAGAATATATACTCGACTATACAGTATAATAGAAAATACATATTTTGGGGTGAAAAATGCAAATAGAATTGTTAGCGCGCGGTGTACACGCGTACCTCCAAATGCACTAGGACCTGGTTCCTACGTGTCACCTTCTCGAAGGACTACCCGAACCTGATTCTCCGGGAACTATTGTTATTCGCCAGGCTGATTGCTGGTTAATTCTGTAGTTGTATTCAGTATCCTGATCGACACTGAACGTCGTAGTGTTCAGGGTCCTAAGTGACGCCTGCTGACTCTTAGATTGTGAGTGTCCTGATTGACACTGAACGTGCTTCCAACTTTACTGACTGCTGGAATGTGAACGTCCTGATTGACACTGAACGTGTTTTTAACTAATTCTGTACTTTACTGTGTTCAGGGTCCTAAATGACACCTGAAGCTCTTACTTCACTGAGTGTTACATTGTGAGTGTAGTTGGCGATTTTCGCTGTTGCTCGCCAACTCTCCTATTTTCTAAATTGTCCGCTGATTGGTTTCTTCTCATTTTTGGCAGTCACCAATCAGCGGACCTGACTAAACACGAACACTCCTCTTTGCGCCCTTAACGCGCTCACTTGGAGAGGGGTGTCGCGGTGCTCGTGTGGGCGAAGACGCTCAACAACGCTGGAGGAAAGTCGTCTAAGTAGCGGACCTACGGTCTCTCAACCGTTACACGCACGTGTCCAACTACCCTTCGGAATTTCCCTGTTTATGGCACGGCCACGGCTATTGAGGACGAGAGAAGTGAATTTCTAAAACTCCAGGGTTGTAGACCCAAACATTCTCTCGCCAGGATATAATTTACTAGAAATTATATTCTAATAACTACAGAAATCCTGAGCTCAAAAATAGCCTCTTCGGCACGTCCGTGTCATAAACCGTGTTAGCGACGGACGCTAACAAGAATGAAGAATCAACCAAAAATATAGCAAGATGCGTGTTAGCGTCCGCGTATTTTGCAGACGGCTAAGGGTCGCAAGCGACGCATTGTCTGCCAGTGACTGATTTACTACTGGGACTTAGACTACGTGAGGCCGGGGAAATTGTCCTAGCGCCTGAGACTTTCCAGACATCACCCCCCGATGTCCGACGTCTCGGTTACTTGAAAAGTCAGAAACCGGGTGATGGCTGGCGACCACGTTGGGTCCCCAAGCCATCGACCGTTGAGACTGATTTATGAATTTAGAAAGAGATAGCAAGCATCCCGACGTTGCGTTGCTATAAACAATAAGGTTTTCCGTTCTTGAGGTGCTGGCCACGGAGTGGGGAAGGCAATGGTGCCTTCTGGTAAGAAGACTGTGATGAACCTCACGGCACTTACCCCAGAACCGCTAAAGGAACGATACGTGAAAAAGGAAACCTCGCTAACATGCGTATAACGGTAATTAATTGTTGTTAACAAAGACTGTTCGGGATTAGCGGATCGCGTTAAGAATATTCTTTATGACACGGACGTGCCTAGGTGGCTATTTTTGAGATTTAGGAATTTTCGTTTACAGCCGGCATGCAATTTAGATTTACATATTTCCTGGCGAGCAACGGCGCAGTTTATTACTTAGTTTTAGAAATCCGCGTTGCTCGTCCTCAATAATCGAAGACGTGTCATAAACGGGGAAGGCTCCGAAGGGTACCCTGACATCTGTTTGTAACGGTACAGAAGTCGCGGTCAATAAGTACCTGGAGGAACCTTCCCCGCGTTGTCAGATATCGCCACCACCCCACTCCCACACATAGGGCCCACGGTGACACTCTTCCCCAGGGTAGCGCGCCCAGGGCGCAAGGGAGGGTGCGGCCAGTGGAGTTCGACTTGCTGATTGGTAATTTCCAAAACATTAAGAGAACCAATCAGCAAGCAGTAGCAAAAATAGGAGACATGGCAGCTTCGCCAAAGAAACGTAGTGGGCAGATTGGAAAGAGACTCCTCTGCGTACACCTCGGGAGAAACAGATCCCGAGTCGCGTAAGATAGAAAAAAGACGACTTCCTCGTGGATCGACCGCCGATCACGAGCGCGAAGTAATTATTGAGAAGTAGGGACAGTCCCTAAATAGACAGTGTACCGGATTATATTAAAAATTATACAGTCCATTTTGTTCTTCTGAACCTTTAAAGTCATTTGGATACAGTAGTTCTCCGTAGTCTTAGATACATTCGAAAACGCACGCGTTCACAATTCAACGGTATTTCCGGGCGCGAACAAAGACGCAAACAAAAAATTTATTTTATTTTATATTTCGTTAAATCGCTCAAAATGGAAACTTTTAGTATATAATAATTATTTCTATAATTTACTGTTATGCACAAATACAAATAATTTGTTTCCTTAAAACAAATTGAACGATAGAGATAACTTTTATTGGCGCAGAGTTGTAGATTATAAGAAAACTGAATAATTTATTCCGTTGACGTTTTGTCCTATCTCTAACGATTATGAAGTTATACTTAGAAAACTAAGAAATGCAACATTTTTGAGTTCGATGACTTCTCTTATCGTTTATCTGAAGCAATTTCACATGTCTATATTTCGAAAATAGAAACTTGAATTCAATGGTTACATTGTCAGAGTGACTACGATGTCAAACTGTAAAACACGTACTAAACATTTTGGTCATAAATTCGTGCCTTGAATAACCGCAATTTGTTTCTCTTACAATTTTTTCAATCCTTAACTATACAATATGCAAATAAGTTACAATAATTTAAAAACATGTGAAAGATATTTTAAGAATATGTTACTCTGAAGTACATACAGATATAACTTAGAAGCATATTTTACGCGATCGTTTCTGTAGCCACGGATTCTTCTACTTATGGGTATTACTTCGCATTTCCTAGATCAAATGAATATATGGAATGACGCGATGCACTTTTACTTCAAGTCAACTCCATTTATTACTGATAAGTACTATTGAATTAAGGTTTATTTATTTATTAGGTGTCGAAGAATCTAAGTAATTCTATAATTAACAAGGTAAATGAATAGTAAAACTGCAGACGGAAACAATATTATCATGTAGTCAAGAATTGGAAAAAAATCTTAGAGAAAAATATTTAACTTGTGTGGGGCGCGAACTTGCGACCAAACCATTTCGTGTAGACTTCACAGTCGAACCATAAACCGCTCTCGTGCAATCATTGCGATGAATTGTCACGGCGGCAACGCGGCAACACCGCCGTTGATTCATGGCAACGCTGCGCTGCCTTCAGATGATTTCTCCCCTTGCCCCGCTGTCGCACAATAAACAGCTGCGAATTACTTTACGCTTTCGTGAAGGAAAACGACAGTGGGTCCGCCTCATATTGGTCAGGCTGACACATGCTTGTAGGTAATGATCTTCCTGTAACGAAATCTACCATGCCTACGAAATCTGTGACGTCACTCGACGGGTCTACCCCCTTAAAAATTAAGGCTTTACAGTGATGGTCACGTAGCTATGCCGAGGGAAGAAACCGAACTGCGAGCCACGGTCGCGTTAGCAACGAACAACGGAGAAAAGAATTTGACGGTGACAAACACGCCCCATGACATGATGTCTGGCGTCTTGGCTTGACCTTTCAAATGACCATATTTTTGCATGAGGAGTTTTCACGGAGTAACGGTTTACTTCAACAAGTTCTATATGTCAAATAGAGAAAAAAACGTATACATATAAACATATGATCAGCCACATAGACGATCATCCACTTATTGCATTCTACGAACGTTTAAGATAAATCAGGCTTAACGTGCCTCACAATTCGTTGACATGAAAGAGAACTGATAATATGATAAAATTGAAACAAAAATTTAACAAAAAATACAGTTAAACAAAAGGTAAGCAATCTTTTAAAAATGTGGCAAATGAGGCACATTTGCCGGATGCATCTATCAAATGTGTTCTAAGATTATAATTTACTTTTTTTACCTTCTGTCTGCTCGACGCATTGAATCTAGTCACTTTTAAATGTAGTTTCTCTATAAAATTCCAGGCATTCCAGACATATACCATCGCCATTGTCTTCATTGGGAAATAAAAAATTCATATTGTATTCAACACTTTCTTCTGAGGGGGAAATGTATTTTTAATTTCCTATCCTTCGAAATCTATGCGCGTTTCTCATCTGTAAACAGTTTACGCGTAATTGAATGTTCTGCCGATGTTAACAATTTAGCGGGTTGCTTCCTTTTACGTTGATATTTTGATACTTTTGACGATACTTTTTTTGTTATAAAACTGTATTGAAAAGGATGTAAATTCTCTGCTTGATCGTTACTATGGTGCTACTGATCAACAACACAAAGTAGCGTCATAACTAACTTTTTTATAACTTTATACTAGAGGGGCACATTTACCGACTGGATCAATTTTTTGACCTAGGGAGTGTCAGAATAGTTGTAGACGAGAAAATCAGACGAATAACTGTAGGGAATTTCATGTGAAATGTGATGTACAAACATAAATATCGTCCACCTTATAGAACTTTTGAATTTTCTCCCTTTCTCGAATTAAGGCAAAAACGGACAAGTAGAAATTCGGGTGGCAACATGAGAGAGTATTACTTTTGAGAAAAATAAGACATGAAGCTACGTTCAAGTATCAACGAAGAAATTTTAATGATATACAAGTGTGAAATATAACAATAGAATCATGATTTATTTAATTCTATCATAATTGTGTACATAAATTTCGTTCTATAGCCCAGCTCAATGATTATGGTGAAACAATCTTATATGAGGTTTTCTTGATTTTTTCGTGTCTCTAAAGAATTCGAAATATATCCAAAAGTAAACAATTATAAGCAAAACTATTATAACTATCAATCAAGTGTCTCATATTACTACCACCTTGTCATTTTACTTTTTGTCAACATATCATAATTAAAAACACAATATATATTTTAAATTCTCTCTGAAACTACGATTATTACAGAACACCTTACTCTCTTTATTTCATTGAAAATCACAAAAGAAGCTGAAGTAAATTTTACTTTAATATGAACACGTGAAGACTGTGCTATGATTGAAACTAAAAATGTCCATTACACAAAAGAACAGAACGAAAAACAACGGCTATTATGGAAGACCATTACAATCTTCTTAATTCTTATTTTTCAGCCATTATTGAAAGTGCCAATGCTCTATATAGATCAAAACCGTGGTATCTCATATTTCTATTATATTTTGTATGCCTACCTTCTTCTCTACCTAATTTACCCGAAGGAAAAGAAAGGAAAAGGCAGGTAAAATTTAAGTAAAATATACAGAAATTAATCTTTATTGATACAAAATGAAATAATATCCTTCGAAATTCATAATTGTTATGCATAGTGAAGAATTAAATGAAATATCATAATGTATCAGAATGAATATCTAGAAACAAGTATTAATGTCAAATAGATGAATAAAAATAAATAGGTTCGTCTTATCATAAATTATCGAACTTTCTCAAGTATTCCAGGAATAATGCGAATATTTTCATAGACATCTATGATGTGGAACAACCATTACAAAGAGTATCAAGAAATATGTTTCGGCATTCTCCAAATAACTTGTTTAAAAAATAATAGTTGAAATAATACATTATTTTATTTAGCCAGATGTTGTTTAGATGTTGTTTAACATAGTTATGTATTAGTTTATTTAAACGGACAAATAATTTTTGATTAGATTTGTTCGAGCACGCTCCGCGAACGACCGATGCCTCAGAGTCGTCGAAGGTCGTAAATCTTCGACTCAATATTTTTGAATTCGCGATTACGTGAGTCTCTAAACGTGTTACTGAATAGAGATGGTAGGTTGAAATAACTTGACGAAATGTAGTTTAAATTAACAATAACAATGTAATGATCAATAGTTCCGGATTAACGTGTGATACAAGATATGATTGTAATGAAGTGGAGTGTTTGGATACAAGGCGTGAGTAGTGACGGAAGAAGTAGACTGTTCAAGTGCTGACGTGCGAATGAATTTTCTGCCAAACTCTAGTTTTCAACTCACCCCGGAGTTGGTGAATCGGTGGGGGATGAGACATACGAGTAGGCGGTTATTATTTTGACGGGTTTGGAAATGGAAGTGGTCGATTTTACATGATTGGTGTGAACAAATTGTGGGCAGGGTGGTCAAAGGTGAACACCTCCAAACCGATGGTCACCTTCGGATCCAATAAACCTCAGGATCCGCATTGACTCTAACCGTGAGCGAAGAACATTCGGAAGAAATAAACGGAACTTGTAAAGGTTAATCCTCAGGTCTACGGGTATTGATGAATACTATGAATTGAACGAAGCAAATGTTTGATGGTTTCATGAGGTTATTGTCGCTACAGAACGGTTAAGAGGTTTTATAAAATAATCGCACAAAATATTGGAAACTCCGGATCGGTTTATGGCACGAACAGGAAACGAAGTAATATTGCAAACGTACTAATGTAATAAAGTCATTAGCGACTAGAAGAAATTTCCGAAACGCTTTATCTTGAATAGATTTGTTAAGTTAAGCTGGAAACCAACGAAATTGCAAGGGTCGTAAGAACTATTTGTGTCGCCCATCTATTCGTACCATAAAAGATTAGTCCTGCGAGGGTACGCCGCGGAACAAGATTATCTCGTTATTTAGATTCATAGTGAAATAATGTTATATTCTATTTTTTATTTGATCAAATACTTATTCAAATGATTTTCCAAATTCTTTCTAATACTATTATATTAATATCGTCAACTGCGTCAGAAATGCTGAGTTTCGTATAGATTCTTACACATACCAGTTTAGGATGCATATTATTGACGAACAAAAACTGCATAAACAGATATGCGATTTGTGCCAGTTTAACTGACTTTGTTTCTGGATAACAAAATTAATCACTTAGTAGCAATCGCTGAGAAGAAGCGAAATAAATACGTATATAATAAAGGTGATATAAACTAATTCAGTGAAATAAGGGATAAAAATAATGTCATCAACATAATTCATTAAGCTTTAAAATTTTCCGCATCTAAGTCGAAATATCTGTGGAATAATTAATTTTTTTGTTTTAAATTTCTTGTTATTTTATGCTGGCTAATTAATTGAAATAAAAAATCATTTGAACTAAAAATAAAATAAAGTTCATTTTCTTAAGTTAGTTAAAAAATAAAAATAATAAAGTACAGTCAATCCTTCTATAACATAGTTAATTCGTTCAGTGTTGCATCGAAGTCGTGTTAAACGAAACCTTAAACGAATAGGAATCAGAGGGATGTGTTTCGTGTTATGTCGAAACCGCGTTCTCAGTGTTGTGCTGTATTGAAACATAAGCGAAAGTTAAGACGAATGTAGGTCAAGGAAATTCTGTGTTATGTACAATTACTCGCATTAATATTCGGATACCATTTACTGCGCAATTTGCCCAACACGAAAATACTGATCTTAATGAAAGTCGGCGTGCATGTAAAGCATAGTGAACTGTACGCAGAACAATTGCTTTATCGACGTGAACTCAGTTCCCTAAAATTTCAGCGTTTTCCACTTTTTAAATGCAATTTGTCTGGAACTTTGTGCCACAGGGTTATAGAATACTAAAAACTGAATATTTTGGATTCGAACGGTTTTGCTCTACTTCGCACCGTTACAAAAATACAGAGAAAATAAAAGTCGTCACGAGCAGTATAAATTAGGAAATCAAGAATTAATTAAGTCCTTATAACGCCATTTGCTTTTCAGTTTTTTAAAAATAGCTTCGTAATGTCGCAAGGTAGAGCAAAACATGCTGTATAAGAATGTTTATCACCATATGGCGAAAATAGGCCTGGGAAAGGTTGTATTACGTGTAGGCGTGTTCGAGCGGGAACAGTAAAGCGAATTTGCGTAGCAGATAGGAAAGGTAATAATATTTGGAATTATTGTACCAAATTATTGAAAGATTTTGGGTTTGCGATTGTCTAGTCCCATACGGGCCCTTGGTAGTGCCGTTGTTAATTATATTTGGAGGCTGATAATGTTGTTGCAAATACAGGTTAAATAGAATTTCAATCAAATATAGATGGATATAAAGTCAATATAACATATATTCTGAATAAACAATTTGGAAAATAGAAATTATTATGAATTACAAAATGTTTTACGAAAAGAAATATGCACATACAGAAATAAAATGTGGGACATAAGATTTGGTTTTAACAATGTAGTAATTATAAATATCAACTCAGTAACGATAAATTAGGGAAATCTTACAATGACTACGCATTGGTAATCATTACTTGTTGAAAACAATATTGCACAGCGAAATAAAATGGAACTTACCGAATTACAAATTGATAATCGGATTATTCGTTTTCCAATCTATTGTATGTAAAAACCTTGTTTTGCTCGCTTGCTATAGATGTTCGCTTGCTAGGTCTTCCTCACTGGAGAAGAGATGGTTGTAATAACGGTTAAAATTTGAATGCAAGAAGTGAAGTTTGAAATTACGGTTTCGAATGTTAGCGACAAGAAACGATTAAGATATACAAAACGTTAAGGATACCGAAAATACGTAGAAAAATTAGAATATCTGAAATACGTAAAGTAATAAAGGAAACAGTAAAATTACAAAATAAGAATACGCAAATTAATAATAACATATAATTTAACTAGAATACGCGGCACTGAGTCTTTTTGTTACTCTAAGTTGCACACAGTCCTCGTTGGGCGGTCGTATAGGCAACACGTGTGTTTACATCGCTCGCGAATCGTTTGTACACATATACAGTGATTAGTTATGATATACAAATACATAGAAGTGTATCCAAATAAGCCGCTTGACTATAGTGGCGTGGGCCCGTGTCTGTGTAATTTTAACGTCACGGAGCCGAGCCAACAATGGCGCCAGTTCAGCTATAAATTTCCAAATTAGGAAACAATTATACAATTGCAAAATCGCCGAATCCTACCATCAACAATGTTGAAATGACAATAGCTGAGACATCTAAATCAGTTACAAATAAGAGAAGGAAAATCCACCCGACTTTAGAAGCAATAGATATCTTGACAGACGCACACGCACCATCTCAAACAGAAACATGGCATACCTGCAAGCAATACATACAGCGTTCTAACACACACAAGCACAGATGAAGATCAACCTAATAACACTACGATAATCGAAACAGCTAAACCTCCTCCAATATTTATACAAACCTAAATCATAGATCCGCTAATAGAAGTACGTGAAAAACAAGCAGATAGCAATAATTTTGTCTTAAAACAGCTGAAGGACAATCAAGTAAGACTTCAACTAAATACCCCCGAACTTTACAGAAAAATGGTAGACAATTTAAAAAGCAAGAATTCAAACGTCCACACTTTTCAATCTAAAGCTAATAGAAGTTACAAAGTAATTCTCCGAGGAATGCATCTGGAAACTAACGTAAACAAAATCATTGAAGAATTAAAATATCACAACCATTCAGTCAGATCAATTAACAACATAGTCTTTGATTCCAAACAGACGTTACCTCTCTTTACGATCGAACTTAAACCAAACGACAATAATAAAAACATGTACAATATAGACAAACTATTAAATACCGTAATCAAGTTTGAACCTTCAAGACCAAAGCGAGATATACCACAATGTTTTCGTTGCCAGTCTTTCGATTACACAAAAAAATTTGCCATACATTACCTGCATGTGTTAAATGTACAGGTAATCACCTAACACTGCAATGCCCGCAGAGGGACGAAGTAAAAAATGTTAAATGTAGTAACTGTCAAGGAAATTACTCTGCAAGCTACAAAGGTTGCATAGTACGTAAACAACTGCAGCAAAAGCTATTCCCTGCGCTAAGAATAAGAACTGAACCTCACCTGAATGAAACTAATAAAAATCAACTGTCGTACCACTCAACACTTAGCTTACTAATAACTCTTCCAGAAATTCAGAACCACGACCATAGTTCCACTGTTAATAAAAGATCTTAGGCCCAAGTAACTGCACAACAAAATACACAACACCACAATCAAAATTCTGCATCTCACACAAGCAACCACATTCGAAATCATACCTCTGAAATGAAACAACTGTTAATCGAATCAATCAAAAACGCAGAGCTTATAACTAATATGTTACCTACACAAACCTCACATTTACAACAACAAACGCAACAACTAACTGTCATGATAGAACTACTTACAAAAATAATTAATATTAATAAATAATAGATGGGACCATCAAAATAGCAGCTTGGAACAGCAACAGACTACAACAAAGACTTTACGAATTAAAAACATTTATTTACACATATGATATCGACATCATGTTAATTTCTGGGACTCACCTTACAAATAAAAATCACAAAAAAATTCCATACTACGCTATATATGACGCTAAACGTCCGTCAAGTAAGAGGAACTGCTATCACCATCAGAAGCAACGTAAAACACCATCTACATAGTACCAATGCAATGGAATGCCTCCAGGCAACGATAGTCACTAAAAATTAAAAACAGACCAATACAAGTATCTGCCATCTACTTACCCCTAAAACACAATATCACCACGGGACAGTATGAAACCTTTTCCTACTCTCTATGGAGTAAATACTTATTTTTAGTAGCAGGAGATTTTAATGCTAAGCATCCACACTGGAGATAGAAAAGAACTTCTCCAAGAGGAAAAATATTTTTTCATGTCATAGAGAAACTTAATCTAACACTACTATCGACTGGTGAACCCATCTACTGGCCTTCAGCAATAGAGAAAACTCCGGATCTCATACATTTTAGCATAATTAAAGGACTAAATAGAACACATTTTAAAACATTGTCAAGCTTAGGATTGAGCTCCAACCATACACATACATATATTAATCGAATACCACGAAAACATATTACTCACTGAAGTCACTTTCTCTCTACATAACAGCACTGCTAACTGGGATAATTTTAGATTAATGATCAACGAAAACCTGAATTGTCAAATACCATTAAAATCACCCGAATGTATGGAGAACGCAGTAGACTACTTGACACAAATAATTCAACAAGCAGCCTGGTCCTCGACCATCATTACAAAAAAGAAAAATCCCGGTTTATCATATCCATCTACTATACTACAAAAAGTAAAACAGAAAAGAGAACTTAGAGGACAGTGGCAAAAATTTAAAACAAGGGAAAGCAAAAGACAACTAAATACTATCGCTAAAGAAGTTAAAATAATCATATAAGAACATCAAAACAAAGAATTCAGCAACTATCTCTCCAACTTAACACCAGACGAATCTACAAATTATTCACTCTGGAAGACGGCTAAAAGACTGAGAAGGCCTGGTGTCATATAGAAAACCATAAGAAAACCAGATGGCACTTGGGCAACTGTCCCTTTGGAACAGGCTATAACATTTGCTGATTGTGGGTATTTACAACCCGACTTTCCAACCAAACGGCACAACGCTTCAGGTATCTCCACCTCTTCTTTCACCGCTACCATACCAGCAACAGCAACTGCAGCAACATCAAATAATAGAACTGATAACGAAGGTCAGTACAACGCTGTACGCAGCACTACAAAAACAAAGATAAAAGGACTGATCTGTTTCATAAAAATTAACAAAACTCCGGGCTTTGATCTAATAAGCGTCAGAATAATCAGGGAACTTCCGGTCAATGCTGTAAGAAGGATCACTATAATATTTAACGCCATTCTCAGAATTTACTACATTCCAAGTTCATGGAAACGAGCTGAAATCGTAATGCTGCCGAAGCCGAATAAAAGCATTTACGAACCTTTCTCATATAGACCCATTTCTCTTCTGCCATTATTATAAAAAATGATGAAAAAAATAATATTATTAAGATTGAAGGAGATCATCAACAATAAATATATATATATATATAAATATACAATAACTGTTTGGTCTTCATTGTCACGGTTTATGACGCGATCGCCCAGGAAGGCTGTTTTTGAGTCAGGATTTTGTTAATTGCTTGCAGCTGTCGTTTCCAGTTCCTAGCGAAGGCAGTTAAATAATTTAGTTAATTTTAACGGTGCCTTTCGCCCTCGACAGCTCGCGGACATGTCATAAACCAGCAATTTCCGAAGGGTACACATCTGTTTGTAACGGTACAAGGACCGAAAGGACAACCTGGAGGAAATTTCCCCGTGTTGCCAAACGTTCCGTCCTGCACGGACACTGTCTCCCACCCTTTCAGAACAGGGCGCGCTAAGGGCGTACAGGAGGGCGTGGGTGAAATTTCTTAGGCACGCTGATTGGTCACTAGAATTTGGAAATCTTCCCCCGATCAGCGTGCATCTATCGGTGCGCCCGGAGATTTGCAAAATTTCCGGGGACCGAGTCAGTCTACGACAAGAAACGGTAGAAAACAGAAGTGAAAATACGAACAGTCCGGGTCCGTTCAGTGGTCCTTCGAGAAAGTTTTAACGTCGGCACACCACGTGCAAATACAACAAAGCTCGACAGTGGACGACTATCACGAACATTAACATTGGTCCTTCGAGCCGGATACTGCGACCTATACGAATCTGTCAACACGAAATCGAGGAACATCCTGTCACCACGCTACAACCAATTTGGATCTTGGACCACACGCCACAATTGGGTGTGTGACAGCAGGGCTACAACGCTCCACGTCAACGCTAGAAGTCTGAGCGAGACCCAAGAGGACTGCAACAATTGGACAACTTGGCTATCTGGAGCAACTACCGGACATCCTAATAGTCACCCAGGAAGGATTCCGTGCACCTCACCCTAGAAGAGCGTCACGCCCCTGGACGAGATAGTGTTCCGTTCCGGAGTGCAGCAGCACAGATCAGCCGAATCACGTGGACTGGACGAGCTAACGTCGCCATTCAACCCTTTCTTCCTTTGGTAAGTCCTTCCCAAGTTTACTTGCGTATTTCGTATACAACATGGAAGCTCAAATGAAACAGCTTATCGCGGAACGTGGGTCCCTTAAGGCCAGGCTAACTCGTTTCAAGCGCTTTATGGAAACCTCGGCTAGCGAAATGCACGTAGACGCGTTAAGAAAAAAGATTCAAGCATACGAGGACTTGCGCGACAAATTTGATAAAGTTCAATCTCAAATTGAGGTAATCGTGACGGGTACAGACTCCGAGGCATCACATTTGGACGAGCGCGATGACTTTGAAAACGTCTTCTTCCCGTTAATCGCCTCTGCGCAAAGACATCTCGCGAATTTACGTGGTCCGCAATCACCCGCGAATTCCCCAAGCCACGCGTCGTCACACGCTCCTGACGCGCAGATGACTCCCCGGATGCCGACTATTTTGCTACCGAATTTTGACGGAACGTACAATCATTGGGTGCGTTTTCGCGACACGTATTTGACGATGGTCCACAATAATGAGTCGCTCACCGATATTCAGCGATTTCACTACTTAACTTCGGCTTTAAGGGGTTCCGCTGCGCGTATAATAGAATCGTTGGGTATCTCGGAAGCGAATTATGGGGTTGCATGGGAGGCTTTGAAAAGACGATTCGAAGATCCTGACACTCTGGTCCACCATCACGTAAATGCACTGTTAGAAATCCCAAATATGCATAAACAAAGTACCCACGCGCTTAGGGAATTCATTGACCATGCGAACAATCAAATCGTGGCATTAGGCGCGTTAGGCGAACCGGTTAACGCGTGGGACACCATAGTCGTTACTCTACTATCGAAAAAACTGGATTCAATAACATACAATGACTGGGATACGCATGCCGCAAACCTACCACATAGGCCTAAATTTAACGACTTCGTAAAGTTTATTGAAAAGCAAGCGAAACGCCTCGACCGAGCAACTTCGAACCACCAGTCGGCCGCGCAGGTATCCGCAAATCAGACCCATCAGGGTCGCGCGTCCAAAGTTCACGTCAAGGCAAGTGCCGTAACGGCTCACGTCTCAAGTACGCGTAATCAATGCGTGCTGTGCGAGGGTGAGCATCCATTACAACACTGCGGTCAGTTAAAGGCAATGCCAACCCCTAAGCGTCATGAAACAGTTAAACGCCTTCAATCGTGCTTTAATTGTTTGCAACAGGGGCATAGTGTCAAGAGTTGTACTCGGGGAACATGCAGAAAGTGTGGAAAAAGGCATCACACTCTTCTGCACCGCGACGACGCGAAACAGGAGACGGTCTCCTTAGAAGCTCCAGTGGAAACAACCCCTTCGTGCGTGTCTAATTCGGCTAGCGTCGCGACAGAATACACCGTACTGTCCACGGCAGTCGTCTTTATCAAGGATAGGCAGGGTCGGAAATGTGAATGTAGGGCTTTGCTAGATGTAGGTTCGCAAGCGAACTTCATAACTGAGGACTTGCGCAATAGATTAGATCTCCCCTATTCTCACATCGATGCAGCAGTGGGTGGTCTCGGTAGGGCACGCAACTCGATTCGGTCGCGGACAAACATCCATCTCAGCTCAAGGTGTAATACGTTCAACGCAGATTTGCCATGTCTGGTAATAAAAACCATTACCGATGACATGCCAAATTTGCCGCTAAGTAGCGTAAAGGTTTCAAGACCAACGGGCATCACACTTGCTGATCCTCACTTCGATCGACCCTCGCGAATCGACTTGTTAATAGGAGCTGGTATTTTCTGGAAATTGCTGTGCATAGGACAGCACAAGATAGATTCAAGCGACTTGGTGTGGCAAAAAACGCGGTTAGGATGGGTTCTGGGCGGTCGGGTGGGCTGGCTACCTGGTGCGAACGTAAAGGAAACCTCTACCTGCCACATCGCGACTAACGAACAATTAGACAGAGCGATTTCTCGATTTTGGGAAATTGAAGACAGCTACCCTACATCAACGCGGACTACGAACGCGGCGGATGACCCTAGCGAACGGCACTTTAAAACCACAACGACACGTGACGATGACGGACGATACATCGTAAAAATTCCATTCACCAGCAAGCTAAGCGACCTCGGCGAGTCGCGCACTCAGGCCGAAAATCGCCTAGTAGGCATGGAGCGTAGACTCGCTAAAGACCCCGAACTACACAGACAGTATTGCGCATTTATGACGGACTACGAAACATTAGGACATATGACACGGATCACAGACAAGGGAGTCATTGATGAACGTCCTAACTACTATTTGCCACATCACGCCGTTATCAAAGAATCCAGTTCCACCACGAAACTTCGAGTCGTCTTCGATGGTTCCGCGAAAAGCTCGTCGACTATATCGTTGAACGACACACAGCTTGTTGGACCGACCGTGCAAAGCGATCTTTTATCTATACTGATCCGCTTTCGAAAACACCGCATAGTACTTTCCGCGGATATTGAAAAAATGTATAGACAAGTGCAGGTCCATCCAGATCACCGTCGGTTCCAGCGAGTTCTGTGGCGTTCGAGTAGAGATGCACCCATCGGTACATACGAGCTAAATACGGTAACCTATGGAACCGCGTCGGCTTCGTACTTGGCCACGCGCGTATTACGTCAAGTCGGACTTGACCACGCACTCACGCATCCGGCTGCTAGCGGCGCAATCGTTGATGACTTTTATGTCGATGATCTACTCACTGGCTGTGAAACTGAGTCTGAAGCGAAGCAGCTGTGTCGCGATTTAAGAGAAATATTAGAGCGGGCGGGGCTTCCGCTACGAAAATGGGCGAGTAACAATAGCAACGTCTTAAACTCACCGCGGCAAGATAATGGGATAGTAGAGATCAAGGTTCCCGATAAAGAACAAAAAACACTGGGGCTATTGTGGATGTCACAAACCGACGAGCTCAGCTATTCGGCTGGAAGTCATCAACGAAAGCGCATCACAAAACGCGGCGTGCTGTCGGAAATTGCGCAAATCTTCGATCCCCTTGGGTTAATGGGGCCAATAGTTACGAGGGCTAAACTATTCATGCAGCTTCTCTGGCAGTCAAGGGTGAATTGGGATGAGACTCTTCCTCAGGACCTGCACACGCAATGGACCGCATTTCGCGAAGAAATGGCAGACATTTCATCGATAGTTGTACCTCGCCGCGTAATTGCTAACGACGCGATTCAGATCGAGCTTCATGCCTTTTCGGATGCCTCTGAAAGAGCCTACGGGGGGTGCATCTACCTGCGTACGGTGGACACCTCCGGTAACGTAACAGTTCGCCTACTCTGCTCAAAATCACGGATGGCACCGCTAAGGTCGGTAACCCTACCCCGTTTGGAACTGTGTGGTGCTCTACTGGCCGCCCAATTGGCGGCGAAGGCTAAAGACGCGTTTCGAATTCAATTTTCTCGCGAATGTTATTGGTCGGACTCCACGATAGTTCTCGCGTGGCTTAAGGGTCCTTCCAATAGGTGGAAAACCTTTGTGGCGAACCGCGTCTCCCAGATTCTGCAGATAACTAATTCTGGACATTGGAATCACGTACTGTCACCCGACAATCCCGCTGATATAATATCGCGCGGTGCCAGTCCTAGCGCACTGACCGAGTGTCGTCTATGGTGGTTCGGACCCGCTTGGTTTGCACAGGGGGATAATCATTGGCCGTCGGTAGAGGCCTGTCCCCAGGAGGTTCCCGAGGCGCGGCAGGCCAGCACTTGCCTAACAGTTGCGCATCAAGGCAATCCACCCTCTGATCTCTTCTCGCGCTACTCTTCCTACTCAAGGTTGCGTAGAATCACGGCCTACTGTTTGAGGTTCACCAAAGCAGTCGCGAACAAGCTCCGGAAACCATCGTCGCAGCCCTCGAACGCGCAAAGTCCGGTCAGCTCGCAATATCTAACCACGCGTGAACTTCACGATGCTGAAAGGGTTCTAATAAAGCTCGCCCAAAGAGAGCAGTTCGGCCTAGAATTCACCTTGCTTAGTGCACAAAAATCGCTAACACCTAAAAGCCCATTGCTATCGTTGAACCCGTTCTTGGATAAAAACGGACTAATCAGGGTGGGCGGTCGTCTTAAAAATGCGCCCATCCCTTACGACCAGAGACACCCGATGATTCTACCCTCGAAGCATCCACTCACCGCGCTCCTAATCACTTATGAACACGATAGACTGCTCCACTCTGGACATCAATTAACGCTAGCCGCGATACGCACCCGATTCTGGCCCGTAACGGGAAAACGCGTAGTCAAACAAGTGCTACACAAATGTATTAGATGCTTCAGAGCCAACCCAAAGGGCACTAATTACCTTATGGGTGATCTACCTGCAGCTCGTGTAACACCTGCTCGAGCCTTCTCTACCTGTGGTGTCGATTACGCGGGACCATTCTTGCTCAAGGAAAGAGGTCGCGCGCGAACCACGTACAAGTCCTACCTATGCATTTTCGTTTGCTTTGCCACGAAAGCCGTCCATATTGAACTAGCCACAGATCTAAGTACCGATGCATTCCTGAATTGTCTGTATCGATTCATGTCGCGTAGGGGTCGGAGCCACTGCATTTATTCTGACAATGGTACGAATTTTGTAGGAGCGCGCACCGAGCTCAATCAATTAGGCGCGTTATTAACTAATAAGGAACATAACGATCGTATCCAAAGAGCGTTGACACAAGAACAAATACAGTGGCACCTTATTCCCCCGTATTCCCCGCATTTTGGCGGGCTCTGGGAAAGTGCGGTAAAATCCGCAAAGCAGCACTTGAAGCGAGTCATGGGGGAACAACGCTTAACGTTTGAAGAGTTGTATACGATCTTGACGCAGGTAGAAGCTTGCCTCAACTCCCGTCCGCTTCACCCACTATCCTATGACCCCAATGACCTCACCCCTCTAACCCCAGGGCATTTCCTTATTGGCGACGCGCTAACGGCACCCCCGCAGCCCGATCTACTTCACTTGAAGCAGAATCGACTAAATCGCTACCAGTTAATCCAGTACACAGTGCAACACTTCTGGAAACGGTGGCACCGAGAATATCTCCATGAGTTGCAGCAACGACACAAATGGCAGCTGGATTCACCAGGCAACGTCAAGGCCGGTGCACTGGTCATCATCCGAGAGGACAACACCCCTCCGCTGAAATGGCGACTCGGAAGAATCGCAGATCTTCACCCAGGCTCCGACAATACTTCCCGGGTGGTGTCCATCAAGGTGGCGGACGGTATCATAAAGAGACCCGTCACAAGAGTTTGCCTTCTACCCATAGAAGAAGTGCAAACATAGCAGACCACGTGTATCTCTAATATTAAGGCCATTGCGTAATTAGAAACCATATTGTATAATAGTCTTAGGGCCTGTATATAGATAGCATGATAGCTTTTAGTATTAAGAGTTCATGTATTGGAAGCATTCGTTTTGAACGTGTGCCGTTCAAGGTGGGCGGGATGTTTGGTCTTCATTGTCACGGTTTATGACGCGATCGCCCAGGAAGGCTGTTTTTGAGTCAGGATTTTGTTAATTGCTTGCAGCTGTCGTTTCCAGTTCCTAGCGAAGGCAGTTAAATAATTTAGTTAATTTTAACGGTGCCTTTCGCCCTCGACAGCTCGCGGACATGTCATAAACCAGCAATTTCCGAAGGGTACACATCTGTTTGTAACGGTACAAGGACCGAAAGGACAACCTGGAGGAAATTTCCCCGTGTTGCCAAACGTTCCGTCCTGCACGGACACTGTCTCCCACCCTTTCAGAACAGGGCGCGCTAAGGGCGTACAGGAGGGCGTGGGTGAAATTTCTTAGGCACGCTGATTGGTCACTAGAATTTGGAAATCTTCCCCCGATCAGCGTGCATCTATCGGTGCGCCCGGAGATTTGCAAAATTTCCGGGGACCAAGTCAGTCTACGACAAGAAACGGTAGAAAACAGAAGTGAAAATACGAACAGTCCGGGTCCGTTCAGTGGTCCTTCGAGAAAGTTTTAACGTCGGCACACCACGTGCAAATACAACAAAGCTCGACAGTGGACGACTATCACGAGCATTAACAATAACATCAACACCTAATTTCATACCATCAGTTTGGCTTTAGAGAAAAGCACGCCACAATTGTACAGGCTCACAGATTAATAAATGAAATTATCTCTGCCCTTGAATGCAAGAAATATTGCACGTGTTTATTCTTAGACATCGAAAAAACGTTCGATAAGGTATAGCATGAAGATTTACTAAAATGTATAAAACAGCAATTCCCAGAAATAGCAATCTATGAGCTCTTAAAATCTTACCCTAATAACAGAACCTTTTATGTAAAAGTAAAGGATTCGTGTTCAGCCGTTTATTCAATAAATGCTTTGCTTTGCTTTGCGATCAACGCAGGACTCATAACAAGTGAACTATAGGTGACACGCACGCTACGAAAATGCATAGCTGTATGTAGACATGAAAGACCTCAATAGTTTTTCTCACGCTGGATTCACATCACGCATCCTTTATAACATCAATTCGAAGGAACAATAGTGCCTATCGGTTATTTGTTATGGGACGAATGAGCTATGAGAACTAAACCAAAAGATTGACTTACTTAAATGTCAAAAGCAAAGTATACGATTGACAAGGGACTTCTAACGATGCTACGCATCATCAAATCGCATTCTCGTCGAAATTAGTTATAATAAAAGAATTTTGTTCGGAACGTAACAGTTGCATGGAAAAAAACTGGAAACAGTCATAGGGACTGTCGACAGAAGTGAAAACTTAAAACTATGAAATAACAGTGGTTTTTTTGAATTTTCAAATTAATTGTAGTATCAAAAATTAGAATTTCATAATTTCTAAATTAAAATTATTAACATTAGTCTGGTTTTCACATCTATCGGCACTCCGAGCAACAATTATATACATTTTTATATGGTTTATTTAGTACACAGCACTAATGTTGCACAACACGTCACACTTATAGCGCGTGCGCCAGGCTGGTGCCAGAGCAGTAGATGTGTGTATATATATGTATATACAGGATGCCTCAGTAACTCTGTTACAAGGCGATATCTCTGTTACCGTTAATGATACTCAAAAATGTTTCGGGAACAAATTACGTGGTTCGAAACGACACATATAATGGCGGAAATAATTTTTTTTTGACGATCATATTTTTCGAGATTTCAAGGTCGTCGGTGTTTTCTTAAATAGGATTATATACTTTTATTATTATGTTATAACAACTGAGGCTGAGACAAATACATTGACCTATAATACCATGATCTTCACGTGGCCTTAAGTACGAAAAATTAAAAGATTTGTGCGAATATTGCCAATAATGATACTATCATAAGGAAATTAGTATCGCAAAATTAATTGTAATAAATATTCAATGTTGGATCCCAGGTAAAGGAATCGAATACAACTATTAGCCGCGAAGAAGTTTATTCGAGATTTTACAATGGTTTCGTTGATGTTGGACAGAGTGTCGTCGAGACGGTTTTTCACTTGGATGTAGTTGCTAACTAGACTGGTTTTGTGGGTTGCTCAGGAAATATATATAAGGTTGGAGTATTTGTAAGGGGGTCGAAGAAGGGATAGCGTGGAAATAGACAAGAGTCTATGGATCTAAGGATGATGCGTAGGATGACTAAGGGTCGTAGGATGATGCATAGAATGAGTGACGGTATTTGTGAAGGGACATTGCGCTAGGTGATATCTGGTTATTAACAGTACATATTTTCTTAATAAGATAATCGGGTGAGTATCCAACATCAAAATGATTTCCACGAACTTCTAAACATTTATTAATACGATTTTGGGGGGGGCATTCGGTTCATTTCGAGTAAAACGAGCATTATGTGGTGGAGCACTGTCTTGTTAAACAACACGTCCGATTTCTCAAAGCGTCACTTAAAAATCGTGACAACCAGTGAGGTGAACGTAACAAAAGCATAAATGTGTTTGCATTTTGTATCAATAAATGTGCTGTTGATACCGAATTATGGAAGTCACGGAGCGACGCAGGTGCGACAAAGGTGACCCTGTTGTTACATTAAGTGAAATCACATTGCTTTAGTTTAGAACCGTAGAGTGATAGAAAGAGATAACAACTTAAATTATTTTTGCCATCTCTTTCTCTCCCTCTACGATTGTCAATTGTTTTCATGACACGTGAAATCGCATGATTTTAGTTGACTATCGTGATGAAGTGAAAAAAAAGGAGTCGGCTTATGTTGCTGTAACGCCTCAAATGCTCACAGATTTGCGATGCTCTCTTCAAAATTGCATTAACAAATGCTTATAGGTTAATGAAAACTATTTTGAACATTTACTGCAATAAATGTTTCGTTCATAATCTCTCTGTGGTAGTTATTTCATTATTTGCGTTACACCAACCTTTTTTTTAATTTTTCGTACTGAAGATCACGTGAAGGTCATTGGATTTGTCTTAACCTCAGTTATTATAATATAATAATAAAAGTATATAATCCCATTTCAGAAAACACCGATGACTTTGAAATCTTAAAAAATATGACCTTCAGAAAAAAATTATTTCCACTATTATATGTGCCGTTTCGAACCACGTAATTTGTTCCCGAAGCATTTCTCAGTATTATTAACGCTAACGGAGATATCGCATTGTAACAGAATTACTGAGACACCCTGTATACAGGGTGAGGCACTTAAAACCGGCCACCTGAATAACTTGGCTGCTATTGGTGATAGGAAAAAATGCATCAGGCCAAAATTATTTGGTATCGAGGGGTTGATCATCCGATGTTACTAGTTTTTTGATAGGTGGAGGCGTCAAGGAGATATGAAGGTCATCTCTGTTTTTTTAAGTGGAACGGTAGGTTTTTTACTTATATTCTGATAGAGTATTTCAAGGCGAATACAATGACCTATTAGGATGGTCATTCGTGGTCTAGTTTAAGCCAATTGTGATGAAAAATTATTTACTTCGAGGAAATGATCGAACACTTCCTTGCCGTCTCTGGTTGTTGACATTACTTCATCTCTGTCTCGTAATCTCTTGCTATGTGTCATTGAATGGAAATGAACATTCAATCACGCTGTACACTTCACCTGTACATAGTATAATTAGTCGTTTATGAGAATCTCTGCTGAGCGAAGTGTATCTCAAGTTTCCTAAATGCGTTATTCAATGGCTGAGAAAGTAGATATGGTTTTTGTTTATGGGGAATTTCGTCAAATTGTAAGAGATGCAGTCCGTATGTATGCTGAACGGTTTTCCGAACGTGTTACACCTTCACGATCTGTATTTGCGAATGTTATTAAATGTTTTCAAGAAACTGAGAGAATAGGTAACAAAATACGAAGAAGATCCAAGACAGCAACTGATGATCGAAATGAACATTTTAGCAGTTGTAACACAAAATCCCCATGCTAGTACAAGGCAGCTAGCACGTGAAAGTGGCATCAGTCAACGAAGTGTTTTGCGAATATTACATTTAAATAAATTCCACGCTTTTCATGTTTCACTTCACCAAGAATTACATGGGAATGATTTTCAAAACCGTGTAAACTTTTGTGAATGCGGTCTGCAGAAATTACAGAGTGATGATTCGTCTTTGACTAAAGTTTTGTTTACGGGCGAAGCCACATTTACAAACTGTGGCTAAGTCAATCGTCATAATATGCATTATTGGTCAATAGAAAATCCACGGTGGCTGCGAGTAGTGGATATACAAAGACCTTGGTCTGTAAACGTTTGGTGCGGACTTCTTAACAGTGAAATAATTGGTCCTTATTTTATCGATGGCACTTTAAACTCTTCGAGATAGAAATACATTTTAACTGAAATTTTGCCACACCTGTTGGAAAATATTCCGCTTCACAGACGGCAAACTATGTGGTTCCAACGAGATGGATGCCCTGCACATACTGCACGGATAATTACTCAATTCCTCAACGCGACATTCGGAGATCGTTGGTTTGGCCGTGCAGGAAATCATAAATGGCCCGCACATTCTCCAGATTTAACACCTCTAGACTTATATTTGTGGAGAAAATTGAAGTAGAAAGTGTATAATGAAATACCAACAACCAAAGATGATATGAAGGAGCGTATAAGAAGAGCATGTGCCGCGATGAACCCAACTGTAATTCAACATGCCGTATTATCCGTCGAGCAATGCTTCAGAGCATGCATCAATGTTCAAAGTCACCATTTTGAACACTTGTATTATTCGGGTATTACTGTTAGATAAATAAATCAACGGTGCTTAACCTCAAGGTAAATTATTTTCCAACACAATTGGCCTAACTCAGACCACGAATGACATCCCAATAGGTCATTGTATTCGCCTTGAAATACTCTATCAGAATGTAAGTAAAAAAACATACCGTTCCATTTAAAAAAACAGAGATGACCTTCATATCTCCTTGACGCCTCCACCTATCAAAAAACTAGTAACGTCGGATGATCAGCCACTCAATACCAAATAATTTTGGCTTGATGCATTTTTTCCTATCACCAATAGCAGCCAAGTTATTCAGGTGTCCGGTTTTAAGTGCCTCACCCTGTATATGTATGCTTGCACTGCTGGCCTAACGCATTACGTCATTGCATGCATGTCGGTGACGCGAACCCATAAGATTTTCCCCTACCAAAAAACGCTCAACGCGCCTAAAGAAGTTTTCACTTCAAAAAAGAATGCTGAAACTTTAGGAACCTGATTTCAACCCTTCAAAGGGATTTCACACCGACAAAAAAATTATTCCATATACAGTTCATTATGCTTTATAAGTGTGCGAACTTTCATTAAAATCGGCGTTTTCGTATTTGGTGAATTTCACTGAAAGCGATGTCCAAATATTAATATGAGTGACTGTGCATCGGAACTGTATTCTCTGAATACTATACCATATGGAAAGCGTGTTGAACGACTGTCAGATATTTTTTAAATTAGTATATGAATATATAACTTGAAATATGAAATATGCTATGTGACGGTCACCCAAATGTATGAAGTCGTGCTATGTGGAAACCGTTTTATGAAAATGTCGTGTTTATTACGCGATGCGCGAAGCAGTAGTCGCGAGCTCGTAATGGGTTGGCTTCAAGAGTCCAGGTAGTGGGCCGATCGTGGATTAGACATGGTTAGGAATAAGATGGTACGGGTAGACAAACCGGCGTATGGCTAACGCCAAGAGCCACAGGTTTATTAGATTTTGGATCTTCAAGCGGGGTGATATATCACGAGCGGTAAAGATATATCGGTATGATCTTACCCGTTAGTCTGACGTTAATATTATTTAGGATGGGTTTCAAATAACGAAACGAATGAATACTAACAAGTATAATTAGTAAAGAAGCAGTTACAAATAAATTGTGTTAAAGAAGTCTACGTTGTAGTAGTTTACTCTCGACGGCGAGAGTGTCCTTCTAGGCTTTACGCAGCGCGAACGCGGGGGTAGTCTTAGACAGTTAGACTTGAAACTCACATAATAGAGTAATATTCGCTCGAAGGGGATTTCAACCCGATTTCGCCCAGAATTTCAGCGTGACAACGTTCTAAGTTTGTACTGAACCCGTCTGAACCACGACGAAACCCACGAGCTCCAGAAATGAGCTCCTTATATACCCCAAAAATCCGTAAATTATGTAGGGAATGGGACTGGGAACATTTCGCTCGTGCATCTGCTACAGCCTTATCGCGTTGGACAACCTTACGCTGGGGAGTATGTTACACTAAATACTGCCCATTTCGGTGCAGATCCCGTGGAGGATCCGTACGTAACATGAAATATCGAAATGTTTGCACCGCATTATATCGAATGCGTGTTACAGGAGGGTTGACTGTATTTAAAATAATCCAATATTTCAAATAATTATCTGTTATATTATTTCAAATTAAATGTGCTCAACCGTGTCAGAAAACAAAATAAAGTCACAGCACTGATGTGAATCAAATCTAAACTAAATTGTATTGTAAGAAACATTTGTTTTAGAACATATTGTTATCGTTTTATGACATTATACCCAAAGTTTTGTCCAACCTTTTTGTTGCGTTTTACATATTTAGAGAATTCTTGTTCAATTGATGTAAAAATTCTTTGACTTGTGATTGTATTTGAAAAATGGAGCATGCGAAACTTTAAGACTTTTTTTAGAAAAAGTCTTATAGTTTGTAAAAGTATAAAGGATACCAAAGTATAATTAAAAGGATGAGTGGAGTAATGAAGGCGTTAATCGCATATTAATTCGATTCTAAAGTCACGCACACGCTCTTCTGCTTGTGTATAAAAGCGAATGTTCAGGGTTGCTTGATACACAACACTCAAAGCACAAATGAAGATGGAATAAAGAACCGAATGCCGCAATATCTACTTGATCTACAATAGGTACCTGTACATACGAACTTTTATACTTTCAGATTGTGATATCGGCTACAGATGATTTCGTAGAAATGCATAAAATGAGAATATGGCCCATATTTTTAAGAGAATTTATGATTGAAATCTTAGATACCATTGTTAACTTTCATTTCTATGAAGATTTATGGCTTTTATAAAAACCATGTTTTTGTAATGGTTTATACTGGTCCAAATTACTTGAAAAGTTTAAAATATTATAAAGATTGGACTTATAATTTTAGGATTAAATACCTATGTTTACTTTTAATAGGTAAAACTCCAAGTTCGATCTTTTTACCATCTAATCGTTATACACTAACAATTACTATTATTTTTATGTATAATTTGCTATTATGTTTGCATATTTCCAAATTATTTCTTGTCTTCATATCTTATATTACGACATTTCAATACACTAAGTTCCAGAAGAATATTCTAATTGATTATGAAAATATTAATTAAAAAAATGGATGTTTAGGTTGAACTAACTCCACCTATAATTTCTCAGGAATTTTGCTTATACCATGTTATTCCCTATAAAGAAGCAAGCAACTTTTGTATTTAATATTTTTTTTATATGTTCACTAGTTGTCGAGGTATCTGGTGAAATAATTTTTGTACCCCATATTTCGAAGGCTGTTTTTACCCCGTAAACATGAATTTGGGCAACTGTAAAATATGTTTTTAATATATTTTAATCCTTTACATGTGCACAAAGTTTCATAAAAATCTGTAATTTCGAGTCGGGTGAAGTCCTTTGTACGAAGATATTGTACCTACATTCATTTATATTCACTTTATGCCATTTCATAAATCATAATAAATTTGAACATATAAACCATAAATTAGACTTGCTTTCTCGCTACCAAACTGTTTCTCAATGGAAATTTCTTGAAACTGTGTCAATAATAAACCTTTGACAGAAATGCAATTTCAAATATTTGCTGCTGAAGTACGATAATATAACATCGAAAGCAATACACAAATTTAATATTACAGGTCATGATTTTACACGTGTCTTGAACAAACATGATCAAAATTATTTGAATTAAAGCTTGGCTAGCTACATTACATGTTATAGTTAATATGCAACTATGCACTTACTTATCTACGTGCATACATGCACGTGTGCCTTAAAAAACAGAAGAGTATTAAGATTGGGCTGGATCACTGATGTAGAAATCCTTGTCAATAACAATCATCATCTTGCTGTTTGATAACTTGTATCACGTTTGTAAGTAAACGCCAATATAATGTATACGTCTCAGTCTCACGAATATTAGTGACACTCTATCTATCTACAGACATGCTTATAGTCTACACTTTGTCAGCTTCTCAAAAGTTGTTCTTCAAATACAGAGACCAAACAATTGTTACGATCGAGAAACTTACAATTAGCATTTTCTATGTTGGCGTTCATGTAAATATCTTCGTTCAACGTCATCCGTGAACTGGAACTCTGTTTTTCCATGGAAGTTCTACTTCTTGCGAGATGGAAAAACGCCGTGCCGCACAAAGTCTCGCTGATGGAGTAAAACACACTCTCACTGAATAAGAAATCTCTGAGAAAGTAATGGCCATTATAACAAGCAATGTAATCAATATGGCCAATACCGTCTCATTGATATCAAAGAACGCTGGCATTTCTAGCGCAATATGAGCAGCATTTATCGTACAAATAACAATAAATAATGCACTCAAAGCAAAAAATGTGCAACGAATTATACCGTCATTGCAATAAGGTAGTTAGACATTTTAAACATTTAAATTTTGCGAAATGGGCATTAGAGTGAAAGGAAGATCAGCTTTCAATGCCAAATACAACATTACTTCGAACTCTACATTCTTCATGTTAGACGCTTTACACAGAAACAGACCTCCAATATCAAATGTGATAGTAGATCCAGCCATCTCTATTGCAATCGTGGCATAATTTCTTCAGATTACTAAAACAGAATGGCAAATAACAGAACTTCTCCTGGGCATATACTTGAAAGTATCCCAGTTAATTTTTGTAGAACCTTTTTCGTATTCAAAATGTGCGAAAGTCACGTTAAACCTAAGAGACCACCCACTGCGCCATGTGGTACGAAAAACAGTATGCTATTCTAGGGTTAATACACTTGTATATACCCGCATGTTTCAATATTCAATGTATCCGTATATTTCAATAATCGATACATCGGTGTACTAAGAAATACACAAATTATAGCATGGATATATATATTAGCTATATACATGTGTACCGTCGCACAAAGGCGGAAAAACCAGAAAGAGATCGTCAATCTCAATAAAGCCCTTCGTCATTTTGCAACCCGGCGAAAAATATTTTCATTCGAATAAACGACGGAGGG
This sequence comes from Eucera pruinosa, assembly GCA_028830335.1. Classification (NCBI taxonomy): domain Eukaryota; kingdom Metazoa; phylum Arthropoda; class Insecta; order Hymenoptera; family Apidae; genus Eucera; species Eucera pruinosa. Next base: position 1,849,888 of record JAMYCR010000015.1, on the reverse strand, counting down.
CACACGTATTTTGCAGCTACTGCTCCTGACGGTAAGCGGTCGGACCGTTGCCAGAAGCCTGCAAAACACATGCCGCGCGGTTGCGGAAATCACCTCCTTGGTGGCACCTTCGAAGGGGGAGTGGGTGACGTCACGCGGGCCGGAAAACCCCGAGAAACGCGGGCCCTTGCAGCCGAGGTGCCACCACTCACGTAAAGGTGGCACAAGAAGTGTCTGTACCCAAGAGGCCCGCCAATTGGGACCGTTGTTTTCCGGCATTTTCCGATACGCTGATTGGTGCGTCACGTAAGTAGCCAATCAGACACAAGAACACGACATTGCGGTCGATCTTGGCGAATCGGAAAAATTGGCGTCTCTACTTCCGTGTGCATTCGGTGGACGCGGCAAATTCACTTCCGGCGCGTACGAAGCGGGGTGAATTTGCGTCTCCAAGGGGCAGTTGACACATATCATTCGAAGAGAAAGGTTCATCGGTTCGAATCAAAAAGTCGGCGTTTAACACTCGTACGTAACGGTTCATCTATTCGGATCCAAGCAATCGATATCAAATACTCGAAACGAACAATTCACCAAGTTCTTCGACCTCCATCGGTCGGTGAGCCAAAAACATCAAATAACGCCGATCGAGAAACAGTGGTCTCGAATATCTCGAATCCGCGACTGCAACAGTTGGCCAATGTTAATTCGGCAGCCAACGATCGAACATATGCGCGTGTGCATTTTAGATACACGTGAAATGAGGATCTCCATTCAATATCAAATACTATTCCGAATTAACTCGAATCAGCCAAATGGAGCAATAAATAATGTAAGACTCTAAAGGCATTTCAAATTCAAAAATCAAAACAATCGAACTTTCCTTCAACAAACTAAACTTCTAAAACATGAAAATGTTTTGATGAAAACCTTATAGAGTGTTTCACATAATTAATACAATATTTCGTGTATTTTATAAAAATACAAAATTAAAAATTAAATTATTCTGACAGTGGGTCAATTCAGTAGCATATGTAGTACATTGTTGATTTGTATCAATTTATATTTACAATTGCGGAAATTAAATGGTAACGAAGATGTAACTTTAAACTTGCATTCTAGTAATTATGTGAAACTATATATTACTTCTAACCCTATTAGAAAAAGTAAAGAGAACAAAGTCTTGGGTGCAATATAAAATATGACCAAACAGTGGCTTTAACAGTTATATATTTTCCAAACATAAGTCGGTAGCCCTACAATAAATTCACGCGAGAAACAAAACCTCGTATCAAAGGAATATGCGGCAAAAAAACACATGGACGTCATGGCCGCGGCTAGCATAACATCAAATCAAATAAAATGAAATAAAAAGAAAATGACAAGAAAAGCGGTTAAAAAAGAATCTTTCACATTCAAAAACGTACAATGCTTCGTTAAGATACAGCCGATAATCCAACCAGTCAGTTGTATGCGATATCACAACATAACACCTCGAAATCTGTATCAGATAAATCAGAATTGAATCTCGCATTGTACAGATCGATGCACTCTTGCGAAAATCCCAATATGCATTAAGGATGTGATCATGTTCAGCATGTATTCATGAATTTGTATGAATTCCAATATAAAAGTTTTACTTCATGAAATTTGCATACTATTCATGAAAAGTGCCGCTTTATTTTACGTATGAGTGTTTGTTATATAATAATTGCCTGCAATATGATATAAAATTTAGTAAAACGCACGGAACCACGGCCTTTTCATTATTTTTCAGCATAGTCCCTTTAACCTCGCGTTTGATGCATCAATGCACAAACTTTATCATGCCCTATAAGTACAATATTTTTTTTAAAAAATAAATCAAGCATGTACTGCTTCTTCCAATTGCTTACCGGAGATAAATCTTTTTTTGAATTTGAGGATTCATTCATAGATATCGTTTTGCGTTAGCGTACTATACCTGTACTACTATATGTATAATACAAATTTTCGACAGATTTGTACTGAAAATGTAGTTATAGATTCCCCAACTTTTGAACGAATTAAGCGTTACAAAATCAGTAGGTATTTGCACACTGACAGACGCAAAACTACATACTACTAGGTACAAATACATATTAGATGCAACCAATTTCATTCGTGTTCAATATTTAAAGAAAAAAAATAAAAATATTCGTAAAATGTTGGAATCTACTTGATGATAATTCAATTATATGAATGTATGACTTACGTTTCTTAAAATGGTTATAAAAAGCTGAAACTCATCTATGGCAGAGAGTCAATTTAAGATTATTGCGGTACTTTTTCTTTAGTCAGACTTAAATATCTATTTACAATATACTTATTTCACCCTAGCTTTAAAATTGACATACTTTTCTTTGGCTAAATAGTGTGACTGAACAAAATTAAAAGCTAGATGTTCAGCTAAATGGAACATTGACAGAAACTGACAGAGATTATACTTTGTTTAATATAAACGTTCATTCAGGATGATTCATCCAAAAATAACACATGGAAGTGCGCATCTTATATGTATTAGGTGGATGCAGAGGTTTCCATCACGCATATATATAGTCATAATTTGAACAAGTTGCTACAAGAATACTGTCATGCGCGGATAAATTTGAATAGATTGACTCTGTGCATTCTTTAACCGGACACGAGCAAAAGTTTTCTTCATATTTTGATGAGTGGTTGCAGGAAAAGATTCTAATGAAAAAACATGGGTTCTGTATAAACTGACCAAGAAAACTATTTTCCATAGAATTGCTATTTATTTTTCGTTACTAAATTTTTTCTATTTGTAGTAAATTGCGATCAAAGGCAAAAAAATAGACGTACCTCGTCAATCCTAATCGCGAAAGCTAACAGATAGCGGTAGAAGATATGTCGATTACAAAATATTAGCCGATTTATAAGATTTTAATAAGGAAATTTGATATAATTACAACGGAAACATTTGCCTACTTTTAATACATTGGAAGGTTTTATTTCACGAATTATTTATACAACCTAATAAGTATACAACACAGGCACATTCAAGTCTTTACAGTATCTTCTTTACGTGAATTAATTTAATCTATTTCATTAAAGTATTCATTTATGAGTTTGAGTTTTGTAAACTTGTTGAATCAGCCGCTTTATTCAACCAAAGAAAAAAAAACAGGAGTACTATTAAAAGAATTGAGTCTACTAAAAAATACTCACTCAGTTCAGTGGATTAAAGAGAATCGAAATATTTTCTTTAAGTATCTAGTATAAGTCACTAAAATTCATAAAATTATGTAAGTTATACATAGAACTATAAAAAACACATACAGATGTAATACAGTATGTTTTGTTAGTAGTATTAATTAAAATAATAAGTGGAACTTTATTACTTTCTGTGTAATGATAGAAAACGCGTCTTATTTTTACCAAAACGTACAATTCTTTTCCCATTACTTAATGTCATATCTATAACTGCTGACAATTTTTCAATTTTTCTAGTTTGCTCTATTATGCACCTCCTATAGATCGCAACTACCTACAACTGAATTTTCTTTCCAGATTATCTATGGGAACAGCAATTTACAACGCCACATGGTTACTAAAGGACAATAATAGAAACTGACCAAGCTAGAACTTGGCTGCTAATGGTTTACATGAATTTGTACTTATATTCACTAATTAATGATTATCTTTCGTTAATAAGCTATGAACTTCATCTTAAAACGTTGCTTAATTGGTTTTAGAAACTCTCATCCAATTATCTTTCACATAAAAAAATGATTCCAAAAAATGCTTATTTTTGGAGCATTTATACAAAGCAATTTCCTTAAAAATAGCTATAGCTTTCCGTTTTCGAAGTACAAGTAAAATACTTGAAAGTTTCGAAACTATCCAGTCAGTTTCGATCACCTACTTGCAATATATGTATGTACTTGATCCAATCTCTAGTGCATACGCGGCCGCCATCACTAACTGCGTTAATATCGGTTTCCAGCGGCAATCGAGCAAGGTCTGCCGTTCTACCTTGCTACTTGATGACGAGGGAAGGGTCTACATCTAAATATAACGTGTGAACAAGGGCTCGTCGGTCGAGGAGCGAACCTGGATAATATCGATTTTTCCCGGCGCTGTACACCGCTCTACCAGGCGAGATTCGAGCTCTTCTTGTTATCTACGGTTGATAGAAATATTTTCAGGTTCGTGCGTTCCTGATGGCGACGAATAACAACACACGGTAATTATACCGAAACGATATATCGTAACGAGTTCTCTTGCGTTTTATGTAGTACGCGAGCAACGATTTGATAAGGTGTCCTTTTCCTCTGCTTGGAGACTTCCGGGGTACGTGTGCATGCTGGTTCGTAGAGCATAGAAAATGTATACCAGAGACTAGTGAAACGCATCGTCACCTGATATATGTTCTCCACTTCCGGTGATGCAAACAAATCCCTTCCGGAAAAGCTAGGCTGTCATGAACATATTATCTGCATATATAACTACCGTAATCGTTTCCCTTATTGTTTCTAATGCACAACTGCAAACCTTGCTTGTTCATTATTACTTATGGGGAGTAGATATTTTCCATAGATTTTCTATGCGTAGTTTGCAAGTGGAATATTTATTTTATTTAGAGAAAGTGGTAACTTAATCATTTAATTCTGATAATAACTATATGGCTGCATGTTTCAAATTATAGAATAAAATATTGCTATAATCAAATACTAATTATAAAATATGCATATTAATTTTATTTATAAACAATCCCAAAAAATAAAATGTTTATAAACTTACTTACTTGTTATTTAATATACAAAATAATTATACGCAAATAATTCTGAATGTTAAATAATTTAAAAATGAAAAGATTAATATTTACATTCTCTCTGATCAAATAAATGCATATTTAGATAATCTTATAAAGTATTTTGGTAAATGAAATGTAATGCAAAACACTGTTTAAGGTTAAAGGAAACGTAAAGAAAGAACATTATCAAAATGGCCATTTGGTACTAAAACTTTTATATAATTAAAGATAATGTTATAAAATATAATATTGTTTAAATTATCTTCTCTTTTACATACTCATGGGTAGAAATCCATCCTTTTTTTACATATTCTTTTTTTGTTGATACCTTATTTTCTTTTTTCATAATTTAATATTAGTACCGGATATAAAAAAGGGACAAATTTTTCGACTTATATTGACACTCATTGTTTGTTAGAATTCCCGCTATTCTATTTGAATTTCGCGCACCGTGTAAATGCTGCGAACGGGAAATCTGAGAAGCAATTCGTCCAACACTAGTCGATAATTTTGTGTTCATCACAAATTAATTTAAAAAATATGTTATTATACTCCTTGTCCTTTTTCATTTAACTAAAGCCATCTAGCTAGCCATATCTTACATTTTCCTTTATGATTGATAATTATTATTTATCATTATTACATTTTTACTGGAATTTTTTACTAAATAATGATTATTCGAACTTACTATTTAAACTATTAAATCAATCAAAGTAAATGGATAACAGAATTATTTCTTTATAAATAAAATATAATATAAAAAGTAATATCTAACGAAATTGATTGGAGTTTTTAAAGACAAATTTAGTACATTTTTATTAAAGAAAGATCTAATAAATATATTTCAAAAATATGACGAAATAAAGTCACATTTTAGTTTTATTATTTTCTTTACTGAATTAGAAAAATAATCAAATCAAACTTTTTACACTCTGATTGTTAGATATAATGATTGCTTAATACTTAAATAATAGTTACGAATATTTATTTGAAGAACAGATTACTTTCGACAATTCTTCATTATTTAAATATTTTCGTTAATACTAACCACAGTTTATGTTAATGTGATTTTTAAAGTATTAATTGCCCTTTATAATTGATACAATCACTCACGAAAGTCTTCGAATACCCATTCATTTCAAAATACACAAGTTTTTAACATTTTATATAAGTACTATATTACTTATATTTTATTTATTTGCTAAAATTAAACTTAATTTAAAGAAATGACAATATTCTTTCGTTTTATTGCAAAAAAATATACAAAAATTAGAAAGTTGACCTCATGACATCTTCCATTAAATGTTCAAAATTGTAAGGGATGTACGGAAACTTTGGCAAGTAACTATGTATTTCGAAGTATTTACTCTAATTGACTTGGTTATATTTTTTTGTACATTTTGAGTTGCTTTTCTCCAAACTAGTACAATATTCAGCACTTTTAAACCCATATAAAACTTTTAATGTCAGTACAAAATTAATTCAACATATTTAAACACTTTACATAGATAATAAATTATTCTAAAATTTGTATGATACCATTGCTATTGCAAAATGAAATGGATTGTGTAAAGATTCATTGGCAGATGGCAGTAGCGATAGCACATCATTCTAGTGCATAGATGCAATATGAAAATGAATTCTGAACGTTTTCGCTGTTTATCGTCACAACCATTGCACACATATGCCGGAGCTGAAGCTCGCAAAGGCGCATACCGTCTTTAGAAATATCTTGCCCTTATAAATTCCGCGCTACAAAAGCCACCGTATTTTACACTGGCGGCAATAGAGCGGAACAGCGAAGGGCATGAAAAGCTCTCGTAGAAATCAAAGTCTTTGAAAATAGCAGCCTGTTATAGTTGAGAGCATTACTCGCTTTTGTCGTGGGCAACCTTTTTTCCAGATAATAGAGATATTGCCCATTACTTCGCGAACGATTCATTTTATGAAATTAATCCTTACATTTAAAACAAAATTTGATAGTTCCCCAATGTTTTTTAATGAATAATTGAAAAAGATGAGTTGGACTTATTATTTAAGAATTGTTTAATAATTAAATAATCAACTTGTTAACTGAAGAGGATAAATTAACTTAACCCACAAATTACTAATGATATTTCAAACGTAATAGCCTATTTTCTCAAGAATTTTTTACTTTTTAATATAATAATTATTATTGGAAAGTAAAAACTATTTATACGAACTGAATTGATGCAACTAATATTTATCATTTTTTATTAATATCCAATTCTCTAGATGAAGAAAATTTTGGCTAAGAAATTATTTTGTTAACGGGATAAATTTATTTGGAATTCATTTTTAACAAATCATCCTTTTTATATTTAAATGGAAGTTACAAATTTTCAAGTTACAGAATGTCACAAGAAATATTAATAACGATAATCACTTAACATATAAATCCACAGGTAAAATTTTTATTTTATTTAGTCGGAAGAAAAAGCTTATATTTCATTCTTTGTTTTAAATTTTTATTATAAATATATAGAATTTTATTGTATTAAACTGTTATTATTTCAGACAAAGTTTATTTAGATGTTTTCAGATATTGTGTACGTGAAACGTGCAAGAGACAACAAAGAAGAACTGTTCAAAACAATAAATGCATCACTCTTGAAACTTTCGAAAATTCGCGGAAGTTACATAATTACCTTATCTGCTCTCTATTTGTGCAAATACTTCATGCTCAGCAAAGGAAAAACGCACGAGGTTGAACATCATGTGACTGGCGTGCATTAAAGCAAAACCAAGTATAGAATTCTTCGTATGGATTACCTAAAACGAAAACTCCATTCACAAATCGAACTACCTACGCAACAATTCCTTTCTCCCTGAATTTGCACGCTACGAATCATATGCGTAAAAATGTTAAAAAGTGGTTAATAAAATTAATCGCGTTTTCAACCATATAGCATCACAATCAACTAAGTTATAACTACTTTTTTTAATAACAAATGCAAGGCACCAGTTTATTTAAAAAAATCAATGAACTTGCATTTCGATTCTGAACAAGCTAATTAACCAAGTCATCAATCTTTGCCAAGACTCTGGACTAAGTTATTACGTATTTGTTAACACTACTTATCTAATAATATTCTCAAATAATATTTAAGAAATTACCAAGAAAATATATAATCATTTCGCCATCTGCTTGCCATACTTCATATTTACTCCTAACTAAACTGAAAGAAATCAAATTTTAAATTGAAAAAAGGATTTATTTTTAATGATTGAGTTTAAATGGTAAACTATATAAATGTCAAAAACTTGATCAGTACCTTTTCCGTGAAAAAATCCCATGCTAAATATAATAATAAATACAATAAGTGGTAAATTAATAAAAAAAGAAGAACATATTACTAAATTGCTATTTAATAATTAGTAGTTCTTTTCAGTATTTCTTATGTTTTTGATTTATATTGGAAATGTTCACTTCTGCTACTTTCATCATTTCGCTTTTACGATTATTCAGACCTTCAAACGCTAGTATGGGAGCGATCCTATTCAGAGATTAATGACAACATAGGGTTTCTACAGAGTTGAAACGATTCACAGGAGGCAGAGAAGAAAAATAGTCTTTTCAGTTTGCCGCGAATCATCGAACGATTAGCCTTTCAAAGACGTTGCCCCCGGAATCCGAATTGAATAAATCGCCGTCACGCTCGAGGAAACCTTTTCGTATAAAGTACTTACTTGAGGTACAGAAAGGTTTCGTCTCGGTTTCCCTCGTACAATCCCCTTAACGCGAGTGGATCGAACTCTGGGTGCATGCTTGAGGTGTTCGAGATTGCATCTCTTCACGAATGCTCTCACGTGATACCACTATAATGTCATATGTCGTAACGATCGCGGCATAATAATAGTCCCAAGAACAGACCTGTCACGCTACACACATGCCTACACAAACTCATTCTACGCACGTATACATATATATGTATATACACAGCACACGTATCACTTAAATGTTCGATCGAATTAATATACTCGATTGTAAAGCAAGGAATCGATGTCCACCGGAATTCTTCTTCATATGTCTGATTAGCTTCCTTACTCATTACTGTGACGTTCAGGTTTAATGGAATGGGACATTACCAACATATAAATACAACTTGTTCGACCTGGATGAATTGGCAAGTCGCATAGATGGAGATTACTATTATACAGGGTGGGACATCTGAAACAGGCCATCTGAATAACTTGCTTATTTGTAATAATAGAAAAAAAGTGTCAGGCAAAAATTGTTTGATTTCAAAGGGCATATAATATGATATGAAACTTGTTTTTTTAAATGGGATGATATTGTTTTTTATTTATATTCTGGTAAAGCCTTTCAAGACGAATGCAATGACATATAAATGAAGGTCATTCAAGGTTACACAAGGTCAACACGAATGGAAAATAAATTATTTCAAGTCACTTCTATATTGAAGTCACATGTCTTCTCTGCTTGTTAGTGTCTATCTTGGTGTCTTGTCGAAGCGTATCACTGAGTGTAAATAAACATTCAATCTCTCATACCACTATCTCTGCTTACTAATTAATTTGAATGTATCTATTGGTCAAAGTACATACCTTGCAATATGCATTATACGAAAGCGGAAAAAGTCGATATGATTTTCATTTATGGAGAGTGTTGCCAAGTTACGAAAGAATCAGTGCATTTGTATGCGGAACGATTTCCCGATCGTGTTCATCCCTCGCGTTCTGTTTCTCAAACATAATGAAAACTTTTCGAGAAACAAGATCTGTGGATAATAAAAAACGTAATGGAGTCAAGAAAGTAACTGATGACGGAACTACAAGAAACAGTTTAGCTGCTGTAGCAGTAGACTAACATATCAGTACAAGACAACTTGAACGTGGAAGTGGCGCTAGTCCACGTAATGTTTTGCGAATACTTCATTCCTACAAATTTCATCCCCTACCATCTGTCACTGCATCAAGAACTGCATGGCAATGATTGTCTAAATCGTACACAATTCTGTCAATGGGCACTGCGAATACAACATGAGGATAATATGTTTTTTTCAAAAATCTTATTTACCGAGGAAGCTACGTTTAAAAACTATGGAGAAGTAAATCTTCGCAACATGCACTATTGGTCAATAGAAAATCCACATTGGTTGAGAGAAATGGACAGACAGAGATCTTGGTCGATAAACGTCTGGGCCGGAATTGTCAATAATAAAATGATTGGTCCCTATTTTATCGATAAGGCATTAAATAGTCACAAATATGTTCAGATTTTAACAGAAATTTTGCTACTACTATTAGAAGATATTCCTTTAAACATAGGACAGTCAATGTGGTACCAGCAAGATGGCTGTCCTGCTCATTCTGCATGGATTGTTACTGTAGTGATAAACAAGATATTTAGAGATCGCTGGATCGGTCGGCCAGGGAATAATAGGTGGTCCTCACGTTCCCCAGACCTAACACTTATCGATTCTTATTTCTGGGGAAAGTTGAAGCAAAAGGAAGGAGCATATAAGAGTTTGCATTGCAATGAATCCGAATGAAATTCGACGTGCAGTGTCTTCCGTATCAGCACGCTTTAGGAAATGTATCGAAGTACAGGGTCATCATTTCGAACACTTGTTGTAGCAGTAAGTACGTCAATATGTAAATTTAGTAAGATACCTTAGATATTAGTTAGATAGTAAGATACTTAGAATGACCTTCATTTATAGGTCATTGTATCACCTTGAAAAGCTCCATCAAAACATAAATAAAAAACAATATCATCCCATTTAAAAAACAAGTTTGACCTTCATATCTCCTCTATGCGTCCATCAACAAAAAAACTATTGATATCATATTATGTACCCCTCGAAATCAAACAACTTTTGCCGGATACTTTTTTTCTATTACAAGCAAGCAAGTTATTCAGGTGGCCTGTTTTAGATGCCCCACCCTGTATTTTGTCATATATACAAACCTGGTCACATACAAGACACTTAGCTTTTAGCGGCATTTTCTCTCAATTGAACAGGCAAGTCGATTTTCAATTTTGAACAGGCAAACTACAAAATTGATTTTCATCCTATGAATGCATCAAACGTAAAGACCGGGCTGAAAAAATGTTAAACGTGTAAAACAATTTTCTTATTACAATTTTATATTACTGTAATACTATTGTACAATTTTAAATAAATTTTCAACTATTAGCTGTATAAATTAATTCGATGCCTTTATCTTTACAGTCTTAACGATTTTATTCATTCCAGACCGTCATCTTTTTACAAAGATGGAATTTAACAATTGCACAACAATGCGAAGAGTCAACCAAGATAGTGGAGATTATTTTCAGTATTGAAATTATATTGGATTTTTTGTGACTAAATTCTGAATTTTGCGAAAAAGGACACTAAATATACTGTTCCAACCTTTTTAATATATAGTTCCATGATATTTAATCTTAATTCTTGGTAATATACTTATTAATGTTATTGTATATACGACTTTATATTTCATATTATATGTTTAATGATTATAAATATTTAATGATAATATAGATTATTTCACTATATCCATTTATGATATTATATTTCCCTTCTATTTATTAATCTTTCGCTTATTCGTTAGAATCGTTCAGAGACATAAATTTCTAATATTATACTAATTATTGTTTGAACATATCGTTATCGTAATTGTAATTAAACATTAAAATTTATAATAGCTACGGTAAATCAAGTTGTTTTGTTACTATACGTAGTTAGAATATATATCCTTCCTTTAATGAAAAATCCAAAGTTTAACAGCCATTTATAGCATCTCTTTTTAGATTTATTATACATCTTATTTAAGAATTGAATGATAAAATCTTTTAACTGAATTACTAAAATATCAAGTAATTTTTATTAAGTGAAATTAAATAAAATAATATTTATTACTTATTAATAAATAGTAGTTAATGTTTTAAATAATTAAACTCAGAAACTTGAAAATACGAGTTTCTAGGAATTTATTAACTTTTTATTAGTAAAAATCGGCCGTCTTTTCTCTGGTAGTTGCTGAAAAATGTATAACTTTTGGACAATACTGTACATTGTTCACGAGCATTAAATGACACAGCATAAACGTAACATAGGGACTTGTGAACAAATTAGTAGAAAATTCTCTAGAATTTCACAACCTTGATTGCTCAATTTTTAACTTTGACGTCAGACTACATTCGTCGCGAGTAAATTGTCCATGACAGCCAGGAAGAAGTACTCGAACAATAAAAGAGTAACGTCAAACGAAAAATTAGAAATTGGAGTCATGAATGAAGCATCTGTCCATTTGAAACTCTCATTTTAGCTCGTTTGTCAAACGTGTTTGGGACTTATTTACAATTCAAACACCGTAACAATCAGTTTTTCCATTTATTATTGCGCAGTAATTTCTTTGTAGTATTATTTGACGATCACATTATTTTATTTTGTAATAATGATGTTTTTTAATATAAATCTATCTAGTTGTTTGTAAATCAATTTTTGCTAGCAGTAGCATTTTACAAAATTTAATTCAATTGTACAAGATTATTATTATTATCACTATGAAGATTAATGCGAAAGATAAACTATAATAAATTCTATCCGAGAAGATTAAAATGCAGAAGAATTTGTAATTTCCATAATCTCCACTAAAATAATTTACTTTATCTGTTACTTAATACATATTATCTACAGATTTCTAAAAAGTAAGTATGTATCCATAATTTAGAGTTACAATGTTTTTGATTAGCAAGGCAGTGAAGTACACAATGCGCTTAATGTTCATAATGAAATTTTCCAACATTCCTCTTCCGTGAAGCATACTTTGTAAATTTGCATACACGCGACAATAAGATTTCGCTATAATCTCGTTTGCGTACTACAGTATATAAGGTTCGCATCTTCAAACGATAACATGTACCATGTATTAATCTTCGTAATTTTCCTAGAAACAGTAATCATTTTCGCGAAACAAGGATATTAAGCTTACATCATGCTAATCAAAATGAAATTTACAATATTGAAACATTTTACAACATATAAAACCAATATATAATTATTATAAAAAATCAGAAATTAAAATATTAAGTTGAAACTCCACCAAAAAATTGTTCAAAATGACTCTTGTACATACAGTGAATCCACGAAATATTGGATGAGCCAAAAGCCGCGAAAAAATTTAAAACATTAATAATTTTTAGATTTAATATTAATTCTTATTGTATTTTTATTAATATTCATGTTAAACGCGTTGTTGCAGAAGTTCCTATAGAAAGTTAGTATCGAAAAAGTCTACTTTGTGCGAAGCAAAGAACGGAAGTAATGTGTAATATTTTCTAAAACTAGGTGAAAAATATTTTCTTTTCATAAACGTTATTATATAAAAGATTTGGCAAAAGTAATTTTTAAGTAAAAAAACTATTACAAGTTTACATTTCATGATATTTGTATCACCCTTATCTCTGCAAAAACATTTTTCAAAAAGCTTTCACATAGAATCGATAATTTATATAAAAGTACATGCAGAAAATGGATTCAACTATAATAATAACCTTCAAAGAAACTAAAATAGCAAAAGAAGAACAACAATTTCTTTTTATAAACTTTGCAGATCCTTTAAATGTCAAGAAACAAAAAGCTGTAGGTTGCAAGCTGCATAAAAAACTCACCACTTCTGCCTTCAATTATTATACCTGAATAATTTCTACCTTCGTGCATGCTTCTTACACATCCGCCATGGAATTCACAAACAGAAAAAAATAATGATACCTACTGATAGAATACGTAATTAACATGGTTCTGACTACGTTAAGTCTCTAATAAATATAATCATAATATCAAATAACTTCATGTCCATAAAAAGAAAATTGAATAACGATTACTCGTAAATTATTTATTTGATAACGGTTTAGAATAAAAAAACTACCGTAACAAATAAAACCTGGGATTGATAGACCGTGACAAGAAAAGTGATTTGTAAATCATATTCATTGACCCATACTCCTAATTGTCTAAATTAAGTTTTTCAGACATCAGAATTTTTCATTTCTAATTACGTAACCTTTACCACAATGAAGATGAATCTATTAATTATTTGAAATATATAAGATGGGAACGGGAAAAAACAACAAGGTGACTGATCCTTTGTCTCACACCGCAATTAAAGATGGTAATTACAACCGTTGTTATGAAAAACAAACGTGACGTAGGGAAATTTTTGGAAAGTCCATTCGCAATAAATTCTTTTCCCCTGCGTTTTATTTTCATTAATCACCTTAGTAATTAATTGCATTTAACCCGTCAGCTTATACAGCTGCACATCAAATGCGATCAAAAGTACTTCCTACCAGTACTAGGTATAGCGAAATCGAATATCTCAGCTTTATTTTAAGAAAATTTGCTGTAATAACAAAAAAATTCAAAGGTATTACGCTATGTTAAATTCAAGAAAATAGTGATCTTATAGATATCATGAGCCTTTACTTAATTTAAAAAATATATAATACAATAAGAAATCAAACTGTTTAGATGTATAAAATAAATAAAATGAAAAAAATGTTCCATAAAAAAGTAAGATTAATTATCGAACAAACACTTGTATAGAAATATCGTCCTCTTTACGTCAATACCATGAATTTTTCAAACTATTATCAAAACTCTCAATTGAATGTAAAATTTTTCAAATTTGCTTACCCTAAAATTTTCTCTCTTGCTTATGAGTCTTTCTGCAAATAGTTTTTACTTTGATTCCAATTTTAAATTACAAAACACTTTTCTATTTGTTAAGTTTCTATTGCGCTGTATCCTATATTTTTACTCAAAAACTACGTATTTATGTTTAAGAGGGATAGTATTTATGTTAACGGCATGAATATAAAAAATAACATGTTTTAATTCGAACTATCCAGTAACAGGAATCTTTCATTTCCTAGAAAAAAAGTGTTGTAACAGGAAATAATAAACCTTTAGACGATTCCAATGAATTTCGAGCATAAACTACCTGGTTAGTGTTTCGTACCGGTCATCATGCGCTTTTATATTTCGTCGTATTGTGCGTCAATAGGATCACACTTTAGAATTTTTGCTAATTACGCAAATCAAATGACGCAAATTTCTGTTTAGTTGCCACAACTACCGCTTGGAATTGGTCCACGAACGATGACTTGAAATAAAGCAACAATTGATTGGAAAAGAACCTGCTTACGTTATTGTGACGATCGACCACATATTATATGCTTCCGACGAATTTTTATCATTGTAGGCGATTCGACTTTAACGAGTGTTTTTTTTGTTAACCTTTAAGATGGTAACGTTCTGCTTTAAAGTATAAAGTTCACGTGGTAATGAGGATTCATAAGATATATTTTACACAAATTTAGAATAGGTTTTTGTAATTATTAAAACTTATTGTGTACGGTGTATTTATAGATTATGAAATAAATTTTATGTAATACTTAGTGTTTATATTTAGATGACAGTAGATCTGATACCTTTGTTTTATAGTCTACAAATCACAGGTATACATAGTATATATATAATAGTGTTATATATATAGAATTATGTATACATTTATTTGAATAATTTTTATGTTAATTTTTTTTTATCGTGCAATATTTCTCCAAAATGATTTTTTGATTTAGAATATGTTTATTATCCACTAATATTTATTTAACAATCACTTACTATTTAGTGAAAGTGAATTATTGTAATTAGAGGAGAATGTAGGAAGTGGGAGATGTCCATCTTATTTTTAGACCTAGCAAATTTCAAAATACCTAGCTGTAAATAAAAATAACAGACGAATAATTTTAGGCAATCTCATGAGAAATGGGTTATATAAACGTAAATATTGTTAACCTTACAGAACCTTTTAATTGTTAACTTTTTCTAAATTATAGCAAAATCGAGCACATAGATAGTAATAAGAGACAGTATTGCTTTTAAATAAAATAAGTCATAAAACTATGTTGAAGTGGCAGAGTTTTAAGGATATACAAGTGTAAAATAACAATCTGATCACAGTTTATTTAGTTTTATCATAATCGCGTGAATTTTCGCTCTGTAGACTTACACAATAATTATGGTGAGACAGTGTTACGTATATACATTTTTTTGTTTTTTTGGTGACTTAACAAAATTCAGGACATTCAAAGGTAAACAATTATAATCAGATATACAAAGTATCCCAATAATCATAACATAATCGCAAATCGGTGATTCTACACGAAAAATTGAATCGAAGATATTTAGTAAAATTTTTTCATACGATACTTTACTTTCGAGAAAATTGATTTTTAATATTTTACAAGTACACAAGTATTTAACTCTCTTCGAGTTTCATTTGTACCAATAAGCGAGGCCAATTTTAAGATAAAAACTTTGAATTATTGAAAGTTATAACAACTCCTAACGTATGAAAATCGTTGCTCCAAGAATCAGAAGTTCGTAAACCGGCACCAGAATGTTTTCATGCTTCAATTGTTCCTTTCTCCAAAAGTTCGTGTAATAATACAAATGTAAATTAATATTGTCATTGGTAAACGTAGTATTTGTGTTTGTCATGACATTATCATCCATTATTAGTACAAATATCAAGCTGGGGAATAGTTAAATGCTTGTGTATCTCATAAATCTTTAAATACAATTTTCTTCGAAAACCAAGCTTCTTAAGGGAAATGTTATTTCACTCTTTCGCTGTACTTTTCCACGTTTCTTTTCGGTTGTACCGCGATTACTAGGACACCCTATATTGTATTATAACTATCAAATAAGTGTCACGTATTACTATCAACTCGCCATTGTAATTTTTATCATTATATCACAATCAAAAATGCAATATACTTTAAATCATCACCTGATATTCTGAAGCTACAATTATTATGGAATACCTTAATGTTTTTGTTTTGTTGAAAATCACGAAATAAATTGAAGTCAATTTCACTTCAATATGCATACGCGAAAATATTTCATTACATCCCAAACTAAAAATGTCCATTGAATAAAACAACAACAACGGAAAACATTAGATGTTAGAAAAAGCCGTTATAATCTTCATAATTACGAATTCTCAATCATTATTAAAAATGCCAATGTCTGTATGTATCAAAACCACGGTATCTCATATTTCTTCCCTATCTCATATTCCTACCTTCTCCTCTATATTGTCGTACCATAAATGAAATGTAATAATCATTTGCAAAATTAATATATCTCATTTTATGTATCACGTAATTCATCAAATGATTATTGAAATACATCGTAATGTTACAAATATTCTACCGTTTTCGTAGATGCAAAAGAGTGATGTATTGATCACGAATAATTATTCAAATCAGTGTAATTAAATTTTCCTCGAAATATTCTTTTTTTGCATTATGTCAATTTGTTAAATTTTATGAAATTGTTTTATTAATTTCAGTCACGTTTTAATAGAAATATTATTTTTAAAATTTCGTAAATTACTAGGAAATTTTCCCTCAAAAAACTTTGATAATAATAAATTCTATTTTGTTTTATGCTATTAGATGTACTTATAATGTCTCAGGTAGAATTTAAAATTTACTGATCTAAACTTAGCATACTTAATAACAAATGATAACGTATGCAAATTATTAAAATTTCAATACATAATTTCAAGCTTCTGAATAAAATAGCATTTACTTTACTCCGTTTTTTAATTATTTTATCAGAATATGTGCAATATTTGTTTAGCAACCAATATAATTAAAATTTAGATCGCCTAAACTTTCAAAAAGGAATGATAAAAAAGAATGATTGCCTTAACTCTACATTTAAAAATAAAAAACTAAATGAAATTTTCAATCTAAGCGTTCGAACAAAATTAATATAAAATTAATCTTAAAATAACCCATTTCCAATTAGAATTATGCTGAAATGATTTTTAATTTTCTCAACACTCAACATTTGTTGAATCCTAAGTGTTCAATTCTTTTATCCCAGTTAAGTCTTATTAATTAGCCAAATTAATTTTCCGCTGATGTGGCCATGTGTACGAACGCATTGTCTTTTCCGAAACACGAAAAGATTCCATATTTTCTGATAACGCTATAAATACTAACAGATGTTTCTATATTTTTTTTCTTTTTTTTAAACTGTCCCAGATATGTTATTACCTGTAAATGAAAACATAAACAGTTTACATTACGTCATTCATTCATATTCGAAACATACTACATTAACCTGCTAATTAACACGAAAACTCCTTCATATACAAAATTAGAAATTGATAAAAAGCTTTAACGTTAATTAAGTCAGCTGCTAGTTCCTGTAGATGTAAATATGATATGACGTACTCCTAATGCAAATGTAACGATGCATTAAAATGCAAAAAAACCTTGTGAAAATAAATTATAATATCTAAGGTATGAATGACGCTACTCAACAAATTTTACACAGTAAGCTGTGTCTTTTATGATTTTGCATTTCTTCGATTCATTTTTACATGCTAGTACATAAAATGGCAAACAACCATATTATTCTGTTCTAAAAATATTACTGCGTGCTTAATGCTATTGAAATGTAGCAGATCAAAGTACAAATATGATAAAGAAATATATATTGATTTGAAAAATTTTGTATTGCAATGTCAGTCATCCCATAGCGGAATTTCATTCACCGTTCAACTCACCGTGATTTTATTATTACATCTTCTTTATACTCAAAATTATACATATAGATTAAACAAATAGTAATAATAATAACAAAATAAAAGTAATTGAGTGTATTCAAATTCAAGTTTTTTTGGAAACCAAACCATATAGGAGACAATTTTTGTTCCGCATTTTCGACTTACTTTGTACAAAAAACAACTTCCTTTTATTTCGGGATACATAAAACGGTAACGATGTCGTAATTCAATCAGCTAATTTTTGATTCAATGATTCTAATTTCACCTTGAACAAATTTTATTCGAAATTCCCATCGAGACACGATTGTGGCATAAGTTTGGATAAAGTGGCGACTGAAATAAATCGCAAGTTCGCGCGTATTCCGGTAGGAAAAGAGACAGAGAGGGATACAAGATGCGGAGGCGTAGTAGGCGTGAGAACCGAGCACGTGCGAATATTTGGAATATCGAATTTGAATCAGGATACACAAGACTTCGCAGTATCCTGGAAATTTCGCAAGAAACTGCAGGAATCATCCGAACTCTCTGAAGCATTCGACATTGTTGAACTTGCAACCGTTCGCATACTTCACAACTGTTCACTTTTTAACCTCGTTGGATACACTTGAACCCTTTTAATGCCGACCGAAAAAGTTGAATTTGAACAAAAAATGCCAAGCCAAGCTAACATTGCTTGATAAGATTAGAAAAAGCAAATTATAAAGATTCAAATGTGCAAAAATATACTAAATATTCATATTTAAAGACATCGTAATATCTTGAAAATAAAATCAACCTATACTTACATTCCATTTCTTTATTTATATTTATATAGATATGAATTTGAAATAAAAATTCGCAGTATTTATCACTAGTATTACTTTCATTCCTTCTAAATTATCAATCAATAGAACTAATTCCGTATCATCGATAATGGTATATATCTTACAAAATTATAGTTAAGTTAAAGTAATATAACGCCAACGGCAGAAATATAGATGAGTTTTGAAACACTATACGCACCCAACAAATAAAGACTTGTCATCTGCAATCGTAAGCTCATAGTATCTTACGCACAACGATGCGATGTATCGTCGTCAGCACTTTTCGCAAGTGCATACATATCGTTGTTCGGCACTAAAAGGATTAAAAAGAACAAGACTTTAAATCATATATACTGTGCAATATTGTATGTAATTTAATATAATTACTAATATATTATGAGATAAAACGAAATTATTAAATTAATTGAATAACGCATATTGTACGAAAGATATTGCATGTAATTATTACCAAATTGTGGAGCTATGGATAGGGGATAGGATAGAAAAAGGAAGGGTGTTGCGTTTCGTCCTGGGCCTGCTAGTGGACTCATCAGTAAGGCTACCTAGCAGGCCCTGCCTTAGACGTTGGGATATTGAAAGGAAGGTTAAAGGCGGTATATATATATATGGACGAAGTAGTTGGAGCGAGTGCTTTTGGGAAAATCCTATTTCGTATGTCCCTCTAGTGGTAGGTGCAGGAAAGCCGTCACACAAATTATAGCTCTTTTGCAAATACAACAATGAGTACACATTTAACAGTTGGATTAAATGGAAATATATATATTTGTTAACATAGATTCAAATTCTTTTGCCATTCTATAGAAGAAAAGTGTTGGAATGAAATAATAGAGAAATGATCAATTCACGAGATATTTGTATAGGCTTGTGACGTACGGATCCTTGACGGCACCGAAACTGGCAGCATACAGCCCTGCGTAGCTCTCCAACGCGATAAGGAGCAGCTACTCCTAGCTAAGGAATGCTCCTAGCTGAAGAATATTCCCACAACCCCTTCCCTAAAAAATCTACGGATTTTTGGGGTATATAAGGAACCTAAATTAAGACAATTATTGAATGCAATATGAAATAACTAATAATATATATGAATAATAAAAATTAATAAATAGAATATGAGAGATTTACTGTATTAGTATTCACATATTTCCTATTTTTATAATAATACAACATAATTCATAATTAACCTATTACCGTACCATTTTGTTGGTGACCATATAGTACAAGGACTCCAAGGAAATGCATGATAAACCCCACATTCTGCTTTTTACAGAAGAACAATATTAATGTTCAACAAGCTTCCAATTAAACCAATATTAACGAAACTGTTCGTCTGTTTGCTTTCGAAAACAGATACATGTTTTCCTCACCCTCTTGAAATAAATGTTCAACAAGCTTCCAATTAAACTCATATTAAGGAAACTGTTCGTTTATTTAGTTTTGAAATTAGATACACATATTTTTCTCACCCCCTTGAATATTTAAAAAAAATTATTGTCATCACTAGACCACGAATCTTTATACAAAATTAATATGCATTAATATGCAAAAGATATTGCAAAATATATGCAAAATATATGTAAAATATATGCAAAACATATGCAAAATAATTAATCCAATTATACAACATATACATACTTTCATTTACTGTAAGTTGTAATTTGTATTGCAATATGTAACTATAATTTTTGCTATATTATTAACAGTAAGATGATGTCTTTTCTCACTGAAAATTAATTTATATGCTGAAATTGTTCTTTCAATATCACAGAACGTAATAGGTACATACTTGTACTTTTTCCAATATGCATCTTACATCACTTTCGTTTAGTCCTTCAATACTTGATGTATACAGAATTTTGCTAAGTTTTAATAAAGGAGCAAACTCTCGATTTATTTTAAAGATCTTCCATTTATTTCCAATTATTTCCACACAAGTACCAGGTACTCGATCCAAATAATTCATTTTACTAATTCGTGCACGAAGAGTCCTTTCGTTTCTAATTTTGCTATGGTAACTGGCAATCTCCGGTAATTAGTTGCAATATACTTTAAGTCATCAAATAATATTTAATTTTTTATAACTTCTCGAGCTAATTGAACATTTTTCAACTTACATTTTTTCATCGAATGACTTAAGAATCTGAAAATAAGTGACGACCTAATTGTCTGATTTTGTTCGAGTAATACATATATCACAAAATGATATACATATGTATCTTCTCTTATCTTATGCACATACTCTGTATAAAATATAATCGCTTCTAGGCATGTCCTCCACCTTATTAAAATATACTCCAATGGCAATGAAACATTTGGTAGCTTTTCTTTATAACATTCAATACGATGTGGTACCTTAAAAAATTCGTGTTTTATACAAGTTATAAATGTGTTAATTAGTGAAAATTGCACTCCGTACTTCCTCCGCTACTCTTTGTAAGCTATGCGTTAAACATGTTACATGAAACATGTTCGGATAAAATAATCGTAACTGCTTACCCATTTTCAGCATATAAAGGACAGCATAAGTAATAAGCAGGGCTTGGATGAAACTGTTAAAATTTTCAATTAGTTCTAATATAACAGTTATTTTTCTGTTTTAAGGAAACAGTCATAAATTCACTAAAACCTTTTTTACATGTATTTATACATAAACAGAAAACTTTTACTTTTTCGGAAATGGGAAAAAATTCTAATTGAACATTAACACTTGTTCTATTTTGAAAAAGTTAAAGTTTTTTCAAGCAAACATCTATATTCTGATTTCAATTCCTTAAGAGAATATCCTAGTGCGAATTGCGTCTTTTTTTAACTTTGTTTTAGAATTTTTTACAAACGAACTATCACACCTTCTGCAAATTGACAAGCTTTATTTGTACATATTTCAACGACGTTTTAAAATTTTTTGGAACAAAAAAATTTAAAATTGTTAGCACTGTATACTCTCAAACATCATCGCTTCTAAGAAAGATCGTCTCACGGTATCTATGATTCCGGCTATTCTGTTGAAATGAAAAAAAATGTGAAAGATTCTTAATTTTTATGCACTTAGCTATAGCAGGTACCAGAAAAAAAAAATCGGTAATTAAAAAAAATGGCGATACTTTGAAATTCATTTAACAACTTTTTCATGTTTTCGTTCAATTTCGGAGGCCTAAAAAATATAAAAAAATAAAAGTTTTGGTATAAAACACTGTTCTGAAAAACATTGTTTCGAGTAAAATGCCTTTAAAGTTTCGTATGCGATAACAATGGCATTGGCTGTTCCACAGTGCGGTATTTGCATCCAAAAAGCCGAAAAAAGTCATCTGGTAAAAATATTCCCACGATGAAAAGTTTCTTTACTAATAGCTAATCGAACATAGGAAAGATGATTTTGTGTGTTTTTTTTTACTATTTAGTAAATTTTAACATAGTTATAGCCTTTTGAAACAGTCCGTCAAAAGATCGATGAAAAGTAAAAATTTCTTTTACATTATTTTCTTTTTTTAGTATTATATTATATATGATGGAGTTAAAAATACTTACTATGTACTTGAAACATGCCGAACTACATTTTCATATTTTTTACCGTTTATGAGTTTTCCTTAATTAAATATATTCCTTCTTCATTCCATTTTTTGATTATAAGGACAGTGGAGTTCAATATTAATTTTGGTCCCATTTTAAAGAATGAAGTCTTAACTTTGTTATGAAATAAAATTTAACTGCAACTAGCTGCGCCTGGATAAGTTATCTAATAAAAATGTTACACATGCCACGGAATGTACGCGGTAAAGTAGCTGTCGCTTTGTATGAGAGTTACGTTCACTACTTGGACTCAAAGTTTACGAAATTGCTTCATTTTCTTCGAAATTTTTTAATATATTGGCAAGGAGAAAGAGTTCATGTGCTTATGTTGGCCCGTGCCATGGAGAATAATATAATATCTCTTGCAAAGTACATACATATTGGTTACCCTTCCTGTCTGACTCCGACTCATCATGACAGGTTACGCAGGCACCGCGCCTATACGAGGGCAGTGTACCTGACACGAAAGAAATGACAACTCACTCAACATCATTCATCTCACGCTGATCAACACACGCGTGAGCCTGCAAGTGGCTGAGCCTCGTGCTGGCCACCTCGCCTCCCCGTGGCCCCCACTGGTAATGTTTCGCGAGCAATTTCGGAACTTTTCCCGAAATTTTCCGCCAAACGGCTAAGTGGGTCGTTTCAATGAAAAGGACGGTCTACCCTTCTGATGATCCTTAAATGGTGAAAATGGGGTTTTTCCAAGACCGCCGTATACAACACCTAAATACGTGATCCTTTATAGTGGTTCATCGGTCGCACCACCTGAAGAGATAAGCAAAGCATATGCACTGCACAGCCAGCCACTTGGGCTCGTAAGCTGAGATACATACTCAATGTCTGACTTCGACTGGACGGTTACGAGCATCATTGTTTTCCCAATGTATCAAAACAATGAACAAGAAAGGAATTAGCATATACACAAACTCATGCACTCTCTCCCAAGATACACTAAAAGCGAGGCGACTACGAACCATTTTAAGTATTCGCCCTTTCACGCTTGTGAATGAAACATTTCAGTGATGCGTGGAGTTAGTTTTGTGTGAACATTTTGTATTTCATAGCTAATAATAATAAAATTCGAAACGAAAATGTAATTTAGACGTTTTATGCATGTTAAGTAAAATTAAACAGTTTAATTTATTGTTACTCACTGCAGTTCATTCAAATAATTAAATATTGCTTCATTTCTTAAATGTAGATAGACTTCTACTCAATTCGAACCCATTGATGACTAGCATCAGGATAATAACTAAAACGCATAAACCACTATCTCCAGAAACAATTGAATTATTTCCACCGACGCAGGTTACGGATCTTCAAGAAGATAAAATTCACAATAAAATAGACGGATCTGGCGAGGTGTATTAAACAAGACTTTAAATAGGAACTGTCGCTCATTTATTTTATATTGTTTTATAAAAAAACTTTAAAAGACAGTAATGCTGTTTTACTTTACATTAACAAACGCCTAAATATATAATATAGGATAAGAAAATAATAGGGTAATGTGTGATTTTCATTATTATAAGAATTCAAGCACAAGATTTTACAGGTGCAATTTTGATGCTATTTTCTTTAAGAATATACAATAAAAGTCGATTTTTTCAAAGATTCACTCTAAAATAGCCTTTTAGTTAATGCTAAGTAAGAGAAAAGTAGTAGAAACTTTTATATTTTACTTGCAAATATCTGTTAAAAAATAAATGTTGTTTCAGAACTTTTATTAATCAAATACAAAGTAACTGTTAAAATTGAACTTTCATAACAAAATTAAAGTGCTAATGTAGAAAAATAACTTAAAGCCAAAAAAAATAATTTAAAAGTTAAAAGTAAGTAGTTTTCCATAATTGTTGAAACGAATGTAAATGCAATGTTGATAATTTCCTTCCACACATTGTACCAACAACTATGTTGACTGGGCAACGACCAACTTTACTCATAGTTTCATCAGCTGGTACCTAAATCATAGACAAGGTATAGAATAGAGTTATATACCATCTTATGGAACTTCGTGTCACATGGTATGAAATACCGACATGTAAAAGAAAATCAGAATTTTCAGAAAACTATCTTCCTTTTTATTACCTAAAATGGAATGCAAACACTTTTAAAGTATTTTAATACGCAAAATGTAAAAGTAAACGCAAAGGCTAGAGGTTTTACACAATTAAAAATATAAAAATGAAAATGGAACTGGAGTATCAAGACCCCGAAACCATGTAACAGAAAAATACATTCAATGATAGGTCTGTTCTGTATCTCATCTGTGCCCAAACATTATTTTCACAGATGTTGAATCGTGTATCTCACATGACTTCGCTGTAACAGTTAGGTAAATAATTTTTTCTCGTCATAGATTCATTAGGAATAATCTTACTAGTATACTTCTTAAGAATATTAGCAACAGCTATTACTCTGGGTACGTCAAGATAA
Organism: Eucera pruinosa; assembly: GCA_028830335.1. Classification (NCBI taxonomy): domain Eukaryota; kingdom Metazoa; phylum Arthropoda; class Insecta; order Hymenoptera; family Apidae; genus Eucera; species Eucera pruinosa. Next base: position 1,824,643 of record JAMYCR010000015.1, on the reverse strand, counting down.
ACATTATGCTTCTTACTGATGGGACTAGGTCTGTTGGAACTAGGCCGTTTGGCTTCCGAATGGATGCCACGTCTTCTATCAGCATTGCACCGACGTTTCGCAAACGTTCCAGTTTGCATCTTCCGGGCTGAGTGCTCCGATACTGAGCTTCTCGATCATCAGTGTGTCCTTATGTACCGATGATCGATGATGCGAAACATCCGTCATCGATGCGAAATACTCGTCATCCAATCAGAGAAGTCGTCAATTAAAAACAGAGAGGATACTGTGCTATACTTCATTGATGTGGTAGCTTATTGTTAGTTGTGGTATCCCTTTTATTTTTGATGCGGTCAGTGGATTCCCTTAGTGGAATTATGTATTCTGTATCCGCTATGACATTCCATAATGCATGACCAGAAAACATCAATACAAAATCTCTTTATAAACCTAGAAAATGTTGCGAAAACTTTGCAAATAATTCAAACAACTTTTGGGGATGCTAGTATGAATCAGTCAAGTTCAAAAATGGACAATTTTCAACTGCAGATGATCCAAGGTTTGAAAAGCCTTCACCCACGGCTATTGAACAATCAAAAGAGGTAAAGATTGTCTAATTAGAACAGATTATAGAATCACTATAACAAACTTGGCAAAGAAAGTGAAAATTTGATTTAGTTGGTGTCAAACGATTCCAAACAAACTTGAATGCGAGAGAGCAGCGTTAAAATTTCACGGTAGAGACCATACGAAAATCATCCACAATTATACCTTACGATTAGACAAAAACACTACATGTAACGAACCACTATCAATTAATCATATATTATTCAAATGCGGAAAATTTGACCAAGAGAGGCGCAAATACGACATAGGACCGAAGACATACTTTCATCCAAGAACCATACAAGAAACGTACTCACATTCCAAAAGAACACTAATCTAAAATAACCGATCCGTAAGTCGCCAATAAGCAAGATATCCATGCGACGTAAAACAATGAGGAAGAAGAAGAATAAAAGGCAAACTGAAAACAAATTACAAGATCTCCTCCGAAAAGCTAAAACAAATGAAAAATTTTTAAAATTAATCATTTTTTTTATACGAAGTTGAATGTCGCGTCGACTGCAAATAAATCATTATTCCTGCTTAAACAGATGCTCAAAGAAGCTGCATGTATGTTTTGTCGTATGAGAGACGATACGATACTATGGAACCTCGAACGTTGCGATCTCGATCATTGCATGAAAACCTCATTCGCTAAATTTCGGCAATGCGTGATAAAATGATAGTTACGTGAAAACAAAAGATAATCGACAATATGAGAAGCGTGATAATATTTCCAGCAGTTTACGGAGTACGTAATAGAGAAACGTTGAACAGATTGTATGATTGGTTACTTCGTTTATGCTACGAACTTCGACTTTTGCACATATTTTTTGTTCCGTTAAATGCAACAAGCAAAATTTCGCTGTAATCGAGAAATTGTGCGAGAAATTAAACTTGATACCGATGCTGCATTTACCTACTTGTCTTGACATTTTTAAAGATCAAAAAACATGATTTTAAAAGTGTGCAAAGGCGGAAAGAAATTACCTCAAAAATAATCATGTGATTATTCTTAAAATTAATAATAAACAATTTATAAACAAAATCCCTAAACTTTTTGATCAGACCTCATAGATAACAAAATACAGCCCCGACCATTATTTATCAAACATTTAATACATTTAGGATGAAGAAAAATTTATGTTATACTTACAAACTGATGCTACTATTTACTAATTATTTAAGTTAAAGTGCTCATTAAATTAGGCTATTTTTTAAGACATTATTAAACATTTAATTCAATAAATACTTTGCCCAAAAGTAACAAGTTTTCAGTTACTTACGAAAGGCGGTGTGTATATATAATAAATCTAATGAATAAAAACTCAGTATAGTATAATTGGTAATTTTTAATTTTTATCAAGCAAAAGTATTCATTTTGTTTTTTACAGTATTTTTCATTGTATTACTCATATTTTCGACCAAGTTTCACAAATACAAATTTATTGAGTACGTATCTGAGAAAACAATTTCAGAGAAATGGGCGCCTCCACTCGTCAATCTAATAATTGCATACAATTTATTTTCTTAACTCAACTCTATGCTTTTCTATTTTTGCACCAACATTTGACAAGGGAATATAAATAAGATTGATATTCTAAAGGTGAGAGAAAAATTTGTATATTATGGTTTTGGTCGAGAACCGATGATAAGAACATTGTCATACTGTACATGGTAGGGTCATATAGGTATTACATCCTGTTAATTGAACATGCTCATAATCTTTCGCTGTAAAATTGAGTATTTCTCCATTAAAATCATGGTTCAGTAAAGTTTATACTTTTTATTTATATTAAATGTATTCTCTTTTGAATTACTATAAATTTCAATACAGTTAGGTAGAATCAACTTTTTTTGTTATTTATTTAAGTTTTTGTAATAATTTTTCAATTATGACTTAATGTTGCTGTTATATACTAAAATGTTACTGCATTCCATAATAGATTCTTCAAATTTTTCTAGAAATAGAAGTTCTCCACTTTAATTTTTTGGTTTCTTACTATAAAAGATTTCTTAAAAATCAAAAATAGGAATGTACCAAACAAAAAAACGCAGTGACCGATTGGCACCAAATTGCAAAATGGGGGGTAAATCCTATTTACAAAGTTTCAGCTTCGAACTTTTATTAATTTCCAAGATTTCTGCAACAAAACTTTCGTTTTACACAATTAAATTTTGCCTACACACATATGTACCTGCTTGGCAGCGTACGCGCGAGCTCGTGACCACTGTTGTTTATCCACTGTTCCTATAAACATATCGCGACGGCCGAACACCAATACGTAGGAGAAAGTCGTACAGTATCGACCGCTCTAAGTTTTATTATCATATCTTGGGCTAGAAAGAACAAAATTTAAATGTTAAAGATTTGTAGTTTAAATAGTACTTAATAAAATGAGGGAAAATGTTTTCGTAAAATTTAACAATAAGAATTAAAAATTGGCGAAAATGCGAAAATTATCATTTGAGCGAAGTGAAAAATTTTCGTCCAGTACCAACCAAATCATAATTTTAGGTTTAACTGATTAAGATGTAAATAAAAAGACATTCAATTGTTAGGATAATGTTCAAGCTTTATTTTTACATACATCACAAATAAAATAATTGATAGTTTCTTGATCAATGCACTCAGCATGTGCCCAACCTATACATTATTTGATATACTGCACCCTATCTTTCCCAAATGTTTTCTTACAAATAACGCACGGGGTAACTTCTTTATTCAAGTCCAGATTTCTATTTACTAAATCATCCTCTTTTTTAATCATCTTTTCCTATAGCTTCTTTCTTCGTTTGTTTCCATGAGATTTTTTTTAACGCAGAAAAAATACGTGAGCAATGAGCAACCTACAAATACGGAGGCTTACTGTATCTTCGGCTACCTAACAGTTAACGACGATACTATTGTAATGAATGACAATTGCATTAGTGACGCCTGTATAACATACGTATCAGCAGAGTTCAATGTATTGTATGGAAAATTGTTTATTAATATTTGGAAAATTAATAAATACCTAAAATTAAAATTTTATATTTGGGATTTACACTCCCTCTCCCCTTTCTCTCGAAAATTTGATGCTAATCGTCCACTCGATCTTTTCGGAAGAATATTCGATTATTATTCTAGTCGTTGTTAGACGCAAGCAGAGATTCATAATCATTGACATTGGTTAAATTTGTATTTTAAGTTCACCCGTTATACATATTAGCTTTTGGCCGGCGCAAAGTGTGCAAAACAGCAAATAAGCGGTTGTCACGGTCTCACTTGTACGTTGAAAATGATCTATATGTATAGGCAGAACTCAACTGTATAGAACAAAAAATTTTTAGAAAATCCATGGAAACTATTAAATACCCAAAGCTAAAATGTTATATTTCGAATCTACCACCTCACCCCATCTCTAAAAAATAATATTTGGTGCGGATCGGCCACTGAAGCTTTTCAGAAGAATATCCAAAAATAATTGTGAAGACTGAAATAACAACAAAGCTTTCTTAAGTGTTTTACAAATATGCAGACGTCATATGCAGGAAGTGACAAGAATATACTGTCATTTACGTGACGTGTAGTGACTCTTTCTTCAGTGAACAACTTGATGTTTAACCGGTATACCATAGGTAATAAACATTAAGAAAAAGGAAGAAGTTTCAAACGTTCTACACTGGGATCCCTATATGTATACGTTTCATCTCGACATATGTATGTACACTCTTATGTTAGAGACCTTATTGCGCTCCATTTCTAATCAGTTATTGTTACTTCCATAGGATGGCTTCTGCCTGCACACATTGTCCCACCACGGGACCCCTGTGCGAAGTAGGGATCGCGTCAGCGCACAGACGTGTTGCTCAGGCCTAAACTAGGGGATTTCACTGCGGTTTGAATCGCCACGGTTATTTCCAGCTCTTTCTGGCTTGGAGTCTTTCATAAATTAAACCATACTACGTCTTTAAAGTCTGAAAACATGTACAACAAGGGGGGAACTATATTTTTAGTCGTCATCCATTCATTAATCTATCATTGTTCCGATAAGTCATTGTTTCAAGCTTTTATAACATTCCAAAGCCAATTTCTCATTACTGTAATTTTATTCCAATAAACATTCAACGTTTTGAAGCAACAAAAGATTTAATTTAATACATATCAAACAACGACAATCGATTAAGATTTCATCTTTTAATAGCTGATCACTATGTTGTTCTCCTTTGCACTTTAACTGTCAACTTCTAGCTTTTTGCGAATTAGAGGAGTCTAATGTTATCATCTCTGATGTGAAATTTTATAGAATAAAAATATTTTTATATGATAAACTATACTTGTAACCAAGTTTTTCTCTTAATCGGGGAAATGTTAAATTCTAAGTTTTACATAACGATTATTGTTGTACTATATTAAAAGTATTTTCATGCGAATAAATGTACGAAACAATTTTGTTTCACTGTGAAATACTAATAATTGTATTAATGTTCATTCTCATCACACTTTTATACAATTATTCTAACCATTATTATTGATCGAATGTTACCACATGTTTAGTATCGCAGTAAACCAAGAACACAAAACAAAAAAGTCTTCTTTATATCAATAACCTGTAATCATATCTGCCTTCATATCTTTATATACTTGCGTAGAACGTAAACTGCTGCAATTTACATTGCTGACATCAAATCATATAAAAACAGAATTAATTCTAGCAGTTTCGTTTCGTATTATAATTATGCTTCCAATCAATCACCCCTCTAAAAATTTAATTTCTAGTAGTACACTCCACTCTGTATCTCATATATCTTAATACCAATATTCAGTAATCATATGTAGGTTCACATCCTTCTATATTTATTTGTAATTATTGTGTCATAAATTGCACACTTTAAATTATATACATTAAATAATACATACATTAAATTATACAAACAAGAAATTAATTCTAGCAGCTTCATTTCTTATCACAGTTTCTTGTAAACTCAATTTCTAATAATATACTTCATTTTCTATTACATTTGTTTGTAATATCAATAATTAACAATCATATTTACTTTTATCTCTCTTGTATTTATTCATAATTACTGTGTGACTTACATGAAATCTTACAAAAAGAAAACTACTTTTAACAATTTCATTTCCTATTATGTACAATCATTTCGATACATTCGCTACCCCAACAAATCTAGTTTTCAATAACACACTGCACTTTTTACTATCAAACTGTGTATGCTTAAGCAAAGTTATGTTTTTATACTGCATTAAAGAAATAGAATCTAAATAAAGATTAGTTTCGCTTTTTAGGTATTAAAGTATGCACTTTATCTTCAATACCTTACATATTATATGCATAGTATACCTTTCCGTTTTTTAAATTTTCCATAAAGTCATAAATATCTATAGGTAACCTAATTACATTTACTTATCATAAGCAAATTTTTTTTCTTTTGTTCCAAAAAACTGGTACCCTGTTAGTAAATCTAAACCAACATAATATTTCTTAATTTTCATGTATGGCTTTATTAATTTTCTTAATTTTCATTAGTTTTATGTACATTTTTTCTTAAGTCGCTTTGATCAGTTTTACTGCGAAGTAAACGATACATCTATCACACAACGATGCCCAACACTGCATCTTCCATCCCTAAACACAAAAGACGACCTTTCTCAACCCTCTACTGTTTCAGCGTGCATGGATATATCTTTCACATTTTTTTCCATCAAGAATCACATGACTTTCCAGGAAGCCTACATTATTTTCTCTTTGCTCCCACAGGAACCTCCACTTCGCCACTCTCCACCCCCTGTTATTTCAGGTTGATTCGAGAGTTCTATTTGCAGATGGCCAGCGAGGGAACGTGGCGCTGGCATTTCGTAAATCTCGCTCGTTTAACCGTATCGGGCGACTTCACGAGGGTTGAGGTGACGGAGGCGGCGGTAGCGGCTGCGTCTTCTTACGTTGACGCAATAAAGCGCGGTTCAAAGGAGGGCCGGGGGAATCTGGTGGGGCCCGGGATTGACGTCATTGAATGACGTCAAGCAGGACCGTGCCGAAAGCACCCAGGAACCACGTCCACGGACGCTATGCTCGAATATCCTGGCTACGTGACCTAGTACGACTGCTCTACCGATGAAACGTGTTAGTATATAGTATGTATATGCTTTCTTGCAAGCTTTTTGAATGGAATCGAAATATCGTATTGAAGAAAGTAGAATGGGTAGGATACGATAGATTAAAGATCTAAATACCGCGGTATGCGTACCATTTCTGGTACATTCTGAATTGACATCTTAATTAATATCTAAGACCTTTTACACAACAATTGATCAACTAATGATATCAGTGAATTTATAAACTATATGTTGTTCACGTTTGTTTCAGAAACAATTTTTATAATCTTGCAGGCTACATGGCGAAGCACTGATAATATTTGTACATTTTACAGCCGTTCATTGGTGAATAAGTGCGATGAATTTACTTATAGAACTTTTCAAAGCTTGGGAAACTAATAATTTTGTTTACTGATTAAAATTATTTACTAGTAGTTATTAAACTGTTATTAATTTTATTAATTTTGGCATCAAACATGCAAATTATTAACCAAATAATATAAGTCACACCATCAACTAGGAACTTTTACATATTATGGAAATTTATTATTAATTAAGTCAATAAATTGTAAAAGTCATATTATTATTTTAATGATTAAGCGATTATGTTTTCTTCACAAGAATCTTCGTCATAATTTTTCTTTTTCTGTTTTATATAATACAATAAGTACATATGTGTAGTTCTTTCTAATACTTATAGCTGCAATTGCCTGTGTATAAGAGCAAATTATGTCTTTTTAATTATAAATTTTATTATTTTTTGTTAATTTATTTCTCAATTTCTTAAGTGCACACCATTTTAATTTATATTAATTTTCTCGCTTACCTATCATTTCATAATTATTTTTAGCAAAAGGAAAAATAATCATTTTAATTGGTCAATAATTTTCTAATAATCATTCATTTTTAATAAAGCAGCTGACTTGTTTGTAAAATTTACATGCAGAATTTCACTTGCTAGATTGAGAACCTTTTAATTATCGTACAAGAAAATTAATCAGTGCTGGTAACTTGGAACTTGCAAGATTTTGCTAATAATATTAGCTCAGTTGTACAACAAAGCCAAAGTATTTTTGTACGTAATGTCGTTTAAACACAAATGTACGCTGTCGCCAGAATGTTTGGAAGCACGATAAGTCGATAAAAAAGTACAAAAGGATCATTTAAAATTAATTTTTCACAGTCTATTATCAAAACAATGAAATATTAGGATATTTGATAAGTTTTTGCATTTCTTTATGTAAGTTTTAAATGATATGAATACAGTATACATGAAAGTTTTAATCATTTACATAGCAACCGTCACATATATTATTCTTAATTTTTTTATTAATTTATGAAGATTAATTTTATAAGAAAAAAGGTAAGTTATTTATAAACTGTTTAAGGGAATCGAGCATGCAAGGACTTATGGAATACAGGGAATACAAATAAGATCCAGAGAATTCAATTTTTCTACCATTTACATTAATCATATGTTGCTAGTAATGGATTTGCATAAGAAATAAAGATAGATGAAATATTGCATCACTCCTCGATGGACTATTCATAAGATGAACTAAAAAAAGTGAATAGAAGATGTTCAAGAATAAAAAATAGATTGGAATTATGCAGAACGTTTCCAATTTGTCCCGATAAACTTCAAAAAGTATAATTTAAAAGAAAAAATAAGAAAAAATAAGAAAAAAATGTTATACGAATTTTAGTTAGAAACGCTTTATTATATACACATAGTTATAAAGAAATCACATTTTGACTTCTTCTCATGGGGAACTCTGCAAATAAAACGTTTATAATACAAAAGTAGCTATACGTAAAAAACTGATGTAACGAATTAATAACTCAGTTGCTAATATTCATAAAAAATCTTAAAAAATTCGCAGTGTAATATATGAATCGTTGGGCACAAAAATAGTTTAACCCGGTTTAAGTTTGGGAAGGAAAGAAGACAAATCAATTGTTTATTTATAAATTTTACGTCGCATATACAAACCGAATGATGCTTTCTAATCTAATCAAGTATTTTTATCATTTTCTAATATATTACAACTAAAATGCAGCTATTTGAAGTAGTAACATTCGTTAAATCATATGTGTAGAACATACATAAGCAGATTTAGATTGTTTTTAAGATTATCGAATTTTTTGCGGAGAAATGATGTAAAGCTTAAGCAAAAAAACATTATATACAGTTTTTTATACACTACAAATAATATAAAAACAGATTAATAATAAGGACGATTGCAGTAGCACACTTTGAATGATATAATTGCTTCGACGACGTGTAACAAAATACGATGCCATGCGAAGAACGCAATGCTCTTCGTCAAACATTGAAAATTGGCAATCAAACCTTAAACGTATTCTAAAACTCCTACTTATGCATAGAAAGTCAAAGAATACGATTATAACGAAAATCGAAAAAACCAACTTAACTTGGTTTAAATGTTTTTTGCACCCAACGCCTAATATTCTTTATTACATTAATGTCAAGCTCTTGTATCAACGTACAAGTACGATACCTTGAAATAAAAAATTAAACGTTTTAAAAGAACGCTATTAATAATATTAATTAATAGTAACATTGAATTTCCCCAGGATACAAAATATTGCACACAGCCGAATGTACTACGTACATATCATATTTCATACTGCGTTTAATATTTGCTTACAACTTTTGAATACAATGTTTCAATTTATATAAAATTTTGTACTTAGCTTCACTTACCTATTATACTTCTGAAGTTTACCAGGAAAGATGGGAAACAGATTCAACCTGCAAAAATAGATCGAACAAAAAGAGTAACATTTTTTCACTAAAGCTTCATCTTGGAGAAAAATGAGTTTGAAAATCCATTAGGTACTCGTTTACTAACTGTAAGTTTTAATGTATCGGATTTCTGTTTGTGAATGTTATTATCTTTCCCCCTGTCATTGTTGCTGTCATTTTACACATTTTGATTTTTTTTTATGAGGTTTCATTAAATCTAAATTGTACTCCAAAAATAATAACAGCGTTGAGAAATTAAACGCAAACATCTTTTCGGCATTTAAAGATTTAAAAGGTACATATACACACAATTCACTACAGGAAGTGTATAACAACTTAATTCAACGAGCACAGCCGTGCATGCAGCAAGACGGTCAACATTTTGAACATTTATTACGTTAAATAAAAGGATTCGTAATAAGTGCTAATCTTATCCTTATTTATGAAACTATTCGAGCTAAATGCAATACAATGGAAAGTAATAATACAAACCAATATTGCGGAAATAAAATAATAACAATAACAAGAAGCAAACTATGATATCCTCTAAGTTTAATAATACAAGCATAAACAGAAACAGAATTTCGACAAGTCGAAACTAGTACACAATCCCCTGACGGATTTTCAAACTCATTTTTCTCAAAAAGTCTTAAATGAAAAATTTGTTTCTTTTTGTTCGACTTACTTTTGGATGCAAAATTACTATCCGAACGATTGTGTATACTATAGTTTTTGGGACACCCGGTATATTATAATTATAAGAAGTCTTTATAGCAAAATAACCAAAGAAATTATTGGCTTTCAATACTAAATGTTCCGTTTTTAATAACTATTAATCAAGAACTTTGTTTATCATCACTTAATTTGTGTTTAATAAGGAAACATGATGTTATGTGAAACGTTAGTGCTTTGAAACTTTCTGTTACTAATTACATAAAACTTCTCCAGTATGTGTTTTCTATCTAGATTGTACATGTAATGTATACAGAGTAATAACTCTTTATTTTATTTATTACAAATTTATTCTCCCTTAACCTTTAACATAGTTTCCGCATAAATCTGTATATCGTATAAGACGGTTATAAAACTTTTGAATTCTTGTGTAGAAATCAGTTAGCGAAATACTGTTTAACTCTTGCGCCACGATGATCTTCAAGTCTTTAACCTATTCAAATGAGACTGCTCCTTAGAAAAAAGAAAATGATTCGCTTGTGAAAAATTTGACGTATAAGGAGAGTGGCTAAGAACTCTAACGCGTTTTTTTCCTAAGACAGTCCTTAATAATGGACGAGTTATAAGAATGAGCGTTATCATGCAACAGACACCAATCATCGGATCTGCACTCTCAAGGCCAACCTATTGAATTTCGTTAAGAAACTGCCATATATGTAATCTCTTTGTAGTAGTATATTAAGGGCTAAGCATCTGCTCTGCCAGTATATACCAACCCTTTGTGTGCGACCCCCTGCCAATCCAAGAAAATCATTAATATGGTTTACACTTGAGATTGCTAAAAGTCAAGTTTCTTTGGCTGCACCGGACCTTCTTCAGTCCATGCTATTGTTTCTCGTTCTGTTGCAAGACCATAACGAAACATTTTTCAACAGTTTTTGTTCTAATATAAAACCACAATTTAATAACAACACGGTACATTTGCAATGTACAATATTACATTCAACAAATAACTATTTTTAAATTCACGTGATTATCTACATAAAACTTTGCATAAATCAAGCTTAGGCATGTTACTAGTAAGTTGCAATAACAGCAACTCACCAGTTCAAATAGTACACTTGCAATACTAAGGGAATGGATAACAATCATAGCTGTAGTCTTCTTCAATACGAACAAACGACAGTGACAAAATTTCTGATGATATTGAAATATCATAGCGACATCAGAAAAAAGTCAGTCTTAAAATTTCGTTAATAGACTGTATATAACAAAATATGTACATACCTATACTCATATCTATACATACGTTTACTTTTCTATACTATAAACTTTATACTATAATATCTTTTGTAACCGCGTAAAAATTATAAAATAAATGATCTTAATGCTTATCAAACTCCATAACGTTTATTATTTGCGGTACATACGGTCTGCATGAAAAGTTGTGCAAAGATGATGCGACAAGAAGTGTGATGAATGAGTTGGAAATTTGGAAACCATCTATACTAGAAGCTGAAAGATAATATGGATAAAATCTTACTTTTAACTCATAACTTTATGAATCAAGTGTTTTTTGGAAAATTTAATCCTTTGTACTACAATTATTTTCCTACTTTGTTCTAAACCAATTCATTTCTTAATTTTATTTTTTCTGGATTTGATATTTCAGTTTTAAGCATAAAGAAATTGATTACAGTTATTTAAAGTTCTGTTTTTTATTGATAAAGAGTTTGTTGATAAAGTATACATATAACAAAACACAAAGTTATTTATATTTCTTAAAACAATTTTGTAGAGCTAAAAATGGCTTCCTGTTTTTCTCCCTTAATTTTTCGATCTGAACTTATTATTTTTTTTGTGCAATGTGCTTTATATAAAATGTCTAAATTAATAAAGCACAATCATAGATCTCCATGAATCCCTTTTTTTATAGATTTCCGCATGAAGCAGTAAGTTGCACCCTAATGATCCGTGTTTGAATAAGTTTGATAAGATTCGATTAAAGTTATTTCAGTATTGAGAAATGTAAAACATAAGGCTTTTATATATATATATATACATTTTCAAAGTAATCTTTTAATACAACTGATTTCGTTTTATTAACTAAATAATATGTCACGACAAATATAACTTGTGAGTTCTAAAGGAAAGTAATGTCGTCACGGTACCGGTGACCTCATGATACAAAGGATTATATTTACAAACTGATACAAAATGCACATAGTATGAGTAAATATTAAAATATCCACAGTAATGTACAGTTTATGAACAAATTTCTATTTAGGTTTAGTTCCATTAATGTGTTTATAAAAATTTGAATGATGTGCCTGTAACATACAAATGTTTTCTGATTTTGATTTTGATTCGAGCAAAAGTAATTTTAAGTTAGAAAACAGATACTACATATTTGAAAAATAAATAATTTAAGACTTTTTGGTCATTTAAGAGTTTGTAAACTTAATCGAATTTTGTAAAAGTGTAAGAAACAAATATCTTGTCGAATATATTATGAACTTTTAAAGTTTTTCTTTGAATACAACATAGTTTAAACTATCTGGAGGTCTATGACCATTACTAGTATAATTTTTAAATATATATATATACATAGAAACGTATAGAACAAAAAGCTACTTACAGCTAATAAATTGTTTTTATATTTCCTATAAAGCTTCTATATACCTATACTCCGGAGTCAAATTGTCGTAAATTACACTCTTCAAATTTTGAATAAAGTCTAAATCAAGTAAAAAATACAAAAACCTTTTAACTGTAAAACCACTAGGGATAAATATGTATTTTTTTCAATCCAAACATAGAATATAGTATTTTATTGTTCAAACGTAAAATTATGTAGGTGCTAAATATTGCTGCTTTCAAAAATGAAAAGCAAATTAAATTTGATAATGCTTGACTTTGACGACGGATTTAATATTTACGTAACTTAATATCAAAATTTACTAATATGTCTCGACTTATGGCTGCTTAACTCAATTTTGTATCTGTTTTTTCATTGACTTCATATCATAAAACTAGACACCGAGTCGTGTTACTCTGAAACATCTTTTGAAATAGGTATCAACTCCAAAATTATCTTAATCTAAAGCTGGACTTACAATTGTTTGACCCTGAAGTTTTTTAAGAAACAGGTGCAGGTCAATACACCAACAGCCTATTACACTGTTTAGCATGGAACAAGATATAGACTTAATATTATTTTTACGGTGATATCTAAAAAATGAAAGGACGCTGGATTTAATGCCGTATACTATCTGAAAGAGTGAAAAGTTTTATACGGACAATATGTAAAATGTGACTTTTAGAAAAAATAAGCTTAATGCACTTTAACTCTGGAATACATACATTTTTTATTTTGACTTATGTGTGTAAAAGCTAAATTTAAAACTATCAATTTAAAAATTTCTGCGACTCTTAAAACTGTATGAAATTTACAACATCATATAAAATAAGCTCTGTAGATCAGACACAAAGATTTGTGAAAACATTCAAAAAAATTTTAAATTTCGGACTGCAAACTTAATACGTCACAAATTATCTTGAATCTCATCACATAATTTTGGAACAATTAACACATAGTATATTGTACAAAGATGACATCTAAACTTTAATAAATCAAGAGATAGCTCATTGTAGATAAAATCTTGCTTCCTCATTTTTTAATCTGAATATTAATCTTGTTGTTATTGCTTATTTCCTAATTGTATTCATTCCAAAACTACAGTAAAGCATTAATGCTATCATATCATAAAAATTCCAAGGCTTTCTAGATCTTATAGAAGTTGGAAAATTTAATCACATTATGTTGCATTAAAATCTTACACAAGATTTTAAAGTTTCTTGAGTTATTTCTTCAAATTCAAAATATCTGGAAACATTTTCAATCCCATGACTATTAAACCTTATGCAACTGGTTGTTGCATATGAAATTGCCGATCACGAATAGTATAGTTTCTTCGCTTAAGATAGAAATACAAAATAAGTATTTTAAAAGAAATACATAAAGTACTTAACTACTCGTTGAAAGACATGTATAAAAGCTAGTCGAAATTATACTGATTAAATATAATAGAGAAAAAGTTAAAAATATAAAAAATTTGAACATTCAAATTGAATCTTTGAAAAGTCAAGAACTTGATCGTTCGACAATTTGAAAATTTGAAGGTTTTAAAATTCAAACATTAAAAAATCATTTTAATTAAATAAAATAAATTTAAGGCAAGAAAATATTTTCTTTGAAACGTTTCTATCCAAAACAACACATTCATATGCACCAAATTAATATTAAATCGATATATGCAAAGGATAATTAAAATAAATACAAGTGATAATTAGCCAACAAACACAACATAAAATTTTAGATCTCATATCTTTATATTATTCTATAAATATGAATTTCCATAAACATCCGTAGTCTTATTTCTATCGCTGAATAAAAGGATTCATTTATACTTGTTTTGATTGTAAAATCCGCAAACTATGACAAAAATACCACGTAGAAATTGAGAAGCGACACATCATGCGGCGAACCAGTATATTACATGATTTCTAGGAGTTCCATAACGGTTTCGAGTTTATTATGACATAAATGGATGAAGTGGAAAGATAGTTTGTACAAAAATGGAAAGTGTAGTTGTAACAGACTGCTAAAGGTAAGAAGTTCTAAAAAAGATGGAAAGTTGAGCGGTTAAAGCCGAAGGGAAAGCGAAACGTCTAGTTGTGAAACGTTTGTTTACTATGACTTGGATAAACGTGATCAGAAAACTATTGGGGTAATAAATGAGGGATATAAATCATAAGTAAATATTCCCATATTTACTTTTTCTCAAACACAAAAAGTTGCGTTCTGTTAAAATAATCGATTAAAAGCTCCTTCACACGATATGGCTTTTTGACTGATTCGGTTATTTTGCAGTATCGATAATGACCGAACGCAACGTCCACACACACTTGTGCATTTTTATTACGCGTCCAGCTCTAAATCATACGAGTCAACCGATTTACTGTGATATATACAAACCATTATATTCATGCTACGGTGAATTGGTCATTTGCTGAATTATTTGTTTTACCATCTACGATATCAATGGCGATGTCCTTTTCTTTTCTTCTTCAATCTCGCTTTATCAACGTCTAAGACACCGCTCGATTTTCGGGCTATACGAGGAGGCTGCCGTTTTGATCAGTGACAAAGCTGAATAACGAAAAATCGCTGCAACCGATAATTTTACCGTGTTCAAACACATATGAAGTTGCATCAGACAGTAAAAAAGTTGATTCTGCAAATGACCGATTCGCCATAGCATGAATGTAATGGTTTGCACACATCACAGTAAATCTGTTAATTTGAGAGCTAAACGCGTGACAAAAATGCACAATCTATATGAATGCTACTTTCGCTCGTCATTGATACCGCAAAATAACTGAAACAATCAAAAAACTGTATCGTGTGAACGAGTTTTAAGAGCGAGAGAAATCGAAGCAGTAACTAACAAATACAAGCTGTTCCATTTCAATTTTTCCATACAAATATCTCCCGAACTACTTGTTAGTTAAAAAATGTTTCGTGTTATAGTCAAGTGGCTTCAAGGGGGACATAATTCGATATAATTAGTATTTTTGTAGATAAACGCGTAAAATGGAATCATATATTCTTAATTACTATAAAGAAAATAATAACACATTTGCATAAACAAAATCTTTTTTTTAATGTCACGTAATATTCTTTTCTATAAAATGATTATAAGTGATACAACAAATGTGACTATATCATCTCGCACATCATTTCACTTAGAATCTGATGTTGATATTAGTTACTGTTTAAGACATATTTCATACTGAAGTTCGAAAAATTTTGATTGCGCTATTTCGCAATTTCTTCAATAAAATCACTCATAAAATGATATGATTGAATTCATCTCATTATCATCGTCTCACTTTGGAGGAAAAAATATCACGTGTGATTTAAAAATAGGTACACGAGCTGAATCGATCAATACATTAAAAAATATATGATTTCATTTAACAAAATAAATTTAACTTTTATATGTCCCCTATGCGTCTATGTATAGAAAAGACTAATTACTTTAAATTATGTTACCCTCGAAACCACTCAACTTTTATTTGAAACATTTTGTCAAATAACCAACAGATTGAAAAATATTAAAATATGATACACTGTACAAGTTACAAGTTTTATAAGCATTTAAATTTTCAATTTTGTACACAAATTCAATATTCAATACTGAAATTCAAATGTCACAATGGCAATATCTTCGTTTGATCATCGTATTAAAACAAAATAGACGAAAAATAGACGTTTCGATCGTAATTTTTCAACCCACTCCACAGTGTTTTGTGAATCCTTTCAAAGACTAGCTTATAATTCGTCTATCGTTGTTGAAATAAAATTTTTCCCGTTTTTCTATTTCCGCGCGAATGTAAGCATACGAGTAATATAAGCATCGAATCATTTTTACCTCTATCATTTCTGCTGCAAAACCACATTTTAAACAATTCCAAAAGAAGAAATTTAGAAACAATGAATTTCGAAATTATCTAAGCCAAAAAATTAGAAAAAAGTTTTAAATACATGGAAGAAGACAAAATAGATGCAAACCTTGAGTGATAAAAAGTAAACGTTCATCGTTCAATTCCCAAGTTTCGTCTACAAGATTTTGGAAGCTCAACATTTCACAAATATGCATGCGAAATCCTCCGTATCTTCGTATCAATCAAATAAACGAACAGGGGCGGAAAGGCAAAACTATACGATTACTTATTTTAAGAAATCATTTATGAGCCGCACGAAACATGCATATGATCCGCTATTTTAAACCCAAGACGCGCAAACTTTGGAGGCACGCAGACTGGTCCCAGGTCCGGGTTGTTTTCCCAGTTAACCTTTTATATCTAGAATTTTATTGACGACAAATATTGTAATAATATTATCAAAGTAATATAATTATAATGTGGCTAGAAAAAACATTGGTACTCTACTCTATTTATCTTGGTATTTAGGTAAATATTAATTAACTAGGTCCAACTATATCTATGTATTAGAACTATCAAGATCAAATAACTGATTATTCTAAATAAAACAGTAATTCGTACAACCAAATTGATGATTATACAACGGTGTTTTTTTGAAGCTTTTTTGTGTAAGAAAAACATAAAGAAAAATTTATTTCTCTTGTATCATTTATTTTTCCAAATATCGATTTCTATCATTTAAATTTCTTTATTATAAATAAATACGTTTTAGTACAACAGTAATTCTAGTGTTAAAAAGTAATCTTACGTGACTAGAAAAAGTTGAAATGAAATGTAGATGCTGATCATAAAACTCCTCATTGACAGGTTAAACTTGGTTTGTAAAAAATATATGGCTTCTTTGAGAATTTATTTTGCAGTAACAGAAACCCTTAAAATCAATTTGTCAATGATAAAAGTACATATTGATAATATACATACATTTTTTCGTCAGTTTGTGTTTTAATACCTAACCCAGATCATGTCATAGATATGTATCACTGGATGATATACTTTATTCATGATTAATCTGCGAATATTTATGCAAATTCATCTTTTTATAAACGCAACTAAAGAAATGTAACCTAAATAGAGATCTATTTTACCCTATAAATATTATAACGTACGCTACTTTATTTTGAATGTTTTCTATATTTTTACATACTATGTTCATTTTGTACTTCTTTGTACGTACAAACCCACAAATGGTAAACATTTTCAAACATATCCAAATTCCCATATTAAATAGCTTATTGAAACCAAAAATTGGTGGAATATTAAATAATAATAATTTATTTACGGGTATTAACCCTCTGAAACAATAATTATTCATTAAAAGTTAGAGAACATTATAAATATGTAAATATCACAATTGCACATAAGATTCTAATTTAAACCTAAATTGCCTATCACTCAATGTAAGATTTTCTTATTTCATTAAAGAAACAACAGAAGGACAGCATTTAAAGGAACATCGATTATACAGAAATGCAGACATATAGGATAGATCTCCCAATAATTGTCAGCGTCCCTATAACCGACATTTTAATTGTTTTATTTAATAGCAAAGTAATGTATGAAGAATCGTAAATAAACAAATTTTGATATTAAATTTGAACTTCGGTTTACGTAACAACACATAGACATTGTATATTCGTTTATACTTAATATTTAAAACGAAATATTAGGAGGTAAATGTGTTGTTTAACATCAAATCGCGACCAATGTAATTATAAAGTATGGGACGTGCCATAATTCACTAAAGGCGATACGTTTACTATATATCTTATATCTGTTACACAAACTGACGTGCTAATATATGTAAAACGTGTTTCTATTTAAATGACAACTTTTCAAGTGGCAGTAACAGGGGTATTGGACTTTGTTGTATATTTTCAATTAAATAGTAATTAATTCATTATATTCAACATATAAAAAAATGTTCATAAATAAAAAAGAGATGTTGAACAATATTATGCTCCAAAATGGAACAATTTTTAAGTTAATTTAACTATTATTAAAATAGTTAAATTAAGGTTACGCAATAAGCTTAGAGTGGCAGTAATTAGTACATCTACCCTACAAATACTTTCCGTAGACAATGAAACTGAAAACAGTTCGTCATTTCAATTTAAAAAGTAGGAACTGATAATAATTAAAGACTTCATAGTAAAACTAGTCCCTATCAAGGTTGACAACCATAGTCATAAATCACACAATTTCGTGATACAGTTAGATGCAGTTATTCTGCAGTAAAATTATAGATAATATATACAGCAATCATGCAAATATGACAAATATTTTATTAAAACAAATTAGGATCGGTTGAACAAAAATTATAAATGTTAATCTATATTTTTGCTCTTCTTGAAAAAGGCAAAGAAGATCGCCTTTGTTATGAATCCTTCTATTGTAAATAGAGTAGCGACAGTAAGAAAATAAAAAGTGGCAAGTGGTAAGTAACTAAAATATGATATCAAAAGTACAGGTTAATGGATCGCATTTAAGTCTCATAATGTTGTAGACGATTAAAACTTAAGGAATAAATTCTGAATTCTGAGAATTAGACGATGAGACTAAAGCATGATGTAGCCCTAAACTTCTCTCTGCTAAGTTACTTCGCACGCGTATCAGTTCAAAACGAATCTTGTATTATCCCGATCCTACTACTAGATTTTTTAATAATGCTAACCGCTTATGTGATGGCTTAGCGTTGTCTGCGATTCAATCTTGCCGTACTATTTTTCATCTTATCTTGAACATATACAAATATATAAGAATGTAGACATAGTATTTTGCAAAAATACATGATATAACTCACAATTTCTCAAATAATTTCGAGAGATGGTGAACATTACTTTAATGATTCGAGTTTAAGATCTGACAATTATATCAAGTCAATCACAACCAACGTACTATAAATAGCAGCGACAATCACTGTCATAAAGAGTCAGCTGTGTTAACAAAAGCATAGAATGTTTACATTTCGTTTTTAATAAAATCCGAGTATAGCACAAAATTTCTGTCGTTCCGATGATTGCAATATAATTAGCAACATAAAAAATGTGATCACTATAAATCACTAATACAAAGATTTTTTTACTTAAGATCCCTTAAAAATTACCTAATTAAATATACAGCGTGCCCTACTCAAGACAAGCGATCTAATTATTATCTTCTAATTATTTTTTATTGTCATGTAATAATCAGTTCTATGAAAACATGAAAATTTTAATAAAATTGCATTGAAATATGAATATTCTTTGTTATGTACTTGATATTATACACTATTCAAATTAAGAATATAATATTGATGAATTATTACAACTAGGAGATAATTGAATGGTCAGTTTTAGCTGAAACATCCTTTGTAATATTTATCTTTCGAAAAAAGACAATAAAATTTAAAAATTTTAAAATCAAACAATTTGAAGCATCGTCTAAAAATGTAACCAAGTTTATTCCATAAAATATGTAACAGTCTGCCTTAGTATGGCTCTCCTAAAAAAAAGATCACAAAATATAAGAAATATACATATGTGAATATAAAAAGAACACGATACTGTAAATAAAACTAAATATAAACGTCAAATATCGCAGATAAAATTTTTAAGATGCTACTATTCTCTCGCATTGTATTTCTGTGCGGTACAAAACATTCGCGATTGCATTTGTGGACAATATTAGTAACAAGTAAAACTGAACACACATATGGGATTTTAACCTAAATAATATTTTTTCCAATGTTTAAACATAAATGTATAATATACGTAATATTCTTTTGATTAATATAAATTTTCTTTATATAATCTGTTTTACACTGCAACTATTGTTCAATACTTAAATTTTGTACAGGCTTAATATCTACTTCACAACCCATAGGTTTTAATAATGACTTAAACACGATTTGGCATACTTAAAACTAAATTTTCATAATATTTTGATGTAATATTATACCTATTACAAAACTCTATTCTGCAAAGAAAATTTGTTCTTTCCTTTAAAATAATAACTTTTTCCATTGTATTTTGTTAAAAGATAACATTTCGAAAATGTGTTTGTGAAATCAAATACACAAATTCCTAAAATTGTCAAACTTGAAGTTTAAAGTAGGTAGTGTACTTACGTAACGAGCAATAAGATGTTTTTTTAAATAACTTCCATAATATTTTAAGGTTTACTCGATTAACTGCAAAGTTTGTATGCACTTTCAATACAGTATTCGCCCCAGAATTAAAGCAAAGATATTTTTTCTACTTTTGTGGTTCATATAGAATACACAAGCAATACAAAATTCGATAATTAAACTTATCATCTACTTTGGTACCAGATATGCTTAAACTCATACTAGTTACAAATATTTTTAATTGTTGAATTTTCCGATGAGCAGAACAACCAGTTTCAGAGAAGACACGTGAAATTGTTTTTCCCAAATGACTGTATCAGAGGATCCAACAATTGCCAATTTTTATGTTTGTTTTCAAATAACATTGTAAATATTATATAAATATGTATGCAAAATGATAAAAAACTGTATAGTTTCTTCATAAAAAAAGTAGTGCCAAAATATACTTTAAGAAAACACGCCATACAAAAGACCTTCTTTATATAAAATAATAATATTAATTCGAATTTTATATTTTTCATGAGAAATCAAAAGATTGTATGTAATAATACGCATTTTGATTTTTCTTCATTCTACACTAAAACATTGAATAAAATATTTATGTCAAAGTTTCATGCGTGAGTTCAATTTTCTTTGTTCCTGAGTTAACATAAACTGGATATTAACATAAATCGGAATATCGGAATAATAACATAAAGCAGAATTATTATTGTCAACAAATTAAGCACGATTAATGGATTACTCCTATTCTTAGTTAACATTTGACTTTTATAAATAGTATGATGTATACGAAAACAGCTGAAACTGTCTACTAATCTCACGATAGTAGAAGAAACGAACAATGAGTCACAGCTTTCGCGTGACGAACAAAACTCGCCGTTAATTAGCGTAGTTTCGAAAACAGACTGCCTATCGAAAGAAAACTCGACTTGAATCACACCGCGAAACGCAACTGACGCACGAGGACGTTTTTATCGAAATAAAAAGAGAAGTAAAGAAAAGAAATAACAACGAGTGCACAGGAATGAAAAATGGAAAAAGTAATGGCATCCAAAGAAAATACAAAAAAACTACAAAGTCATCCCAGAAAATGGGGGAACATAAAAAAGTGGCAAAGAAGACCTAAAAAGGTAAAAAACGAACGGGGTGAGCAACAGAGGCCTCGCAGAAAAATGGAAATATATGAAAAGGAACAAAAACACCAAACAATGAAAAAAAGGTAGAAGAAAAACTACAGAGATATTTTAAGAACAGAGGAAATTAAAAAGAGAAACACTAAAAAAGAATAGCAACAGACGACAAAAACGAAAAAATTAAATGAGGCAACGAATACTCCAAAAGAACGCAGGAAATAAACAGAAACAAAATGCAAAAATACAAAAAAGAAAATAAAATAAGGTTCCAAAAAGGAGGAATAGTAAATAAAAACAAGAAACACCACTAAGAAAGGAAAAAATGAAGAAACCAAAGGGAAACCTGCTAAAATAGAAAGAAACAGAGAGCTAGATAGGCATATTCGTGCGAGACGAAAAGCCAGACCGTTTACTACTTCCTTCCGTGATCGTCATGAGTTTTGGAAAGAGTGCATCATAGTACGGCTCGGCGCGGCGCGGCGTTTGGCTGTTTTAATTATGACGCACTTCGAGCATATTACGGCAGATCGTCCGTGACATGATGCCGAAAATACGTCGATGAAAGACGCTTGATGACGCTCAGAAGCCAGGTCGACCCGAAGCGAAAGCGATTACATTCCTTGTAAACTGAATAAATCGCGCGGACAGTTCTGTTGCTCAGTCGCGAATCATTTTACGCTGAATTCGATCGTTAATTATAAAACACTCAAGTATCGTTAGTGATAAAAAAACAAAAAGGGAGGGGAAATACGTAGCACAATTTACAAAATTTTTAATCTGTTATTAATACATAAGAACTTATGTAGATCATGCTGATGCAACTACATTCGAATAAATTCAATTTCTGTAATGGGAAAACAATATCGTCCTGTAGTCATCGACTATTATCTGATAATTTTTATTCTACTTTTTTTCAATATTTCAAAAATTAAATGCACATATAGTTAGACTATAAGCTTGTTTAGTTATAGTTTTCTATAAGTTTAAACACAGAGATTAAAATAATTGGAGAGAACTGAGACATTTATTTACTGAGTTTATTCATGAATAAAGTGGATCTATTAGGTAAGTGTAACATTCTGTTGGTTTTAAGCAATAAAAACATTATAAGTAGTATGTACTTTTAGTATTTTCATTTACTTTTGATGTACTATTTGTTTATCTATTATTAACATAAGATATCTATTGCAAGTTTTTGTTTGTTAGGCTTAATTTACAAAAAATATTTGTATGTAATACAAAAACCGATAAAACTTTTACACAAATAAAATCACCACTTTTTTATCTTTATACAATATGAATTGAAAGTATAGATTCGTCTGATAAACTAAATTTTCCAAATGAAGTGAAGTCTTTTATTTAATATCAGACTTAAATTAACTAGCTTCAGATCAACCTAACACCTAATCTGAATTAAATTTATGTTAAACTTTAAATAAAAATAGTAGTTTCAATATATTTGTTATTAATAATCAAAGTTAAGTGAATCTTAAATTCATATTGAAAATGTGTTTAATATACTAACAAAAGTTAAAAATCATAAATTAACTTTTTAGAACACTTCTTCTGGCACATTATAATTAACATAACGTACAAGTAGTACGTGGAATGGTAAAATGGTTCCTCACTAATTATTCACAAATAGTATATCAGTGTAGTATCATTAAAATGATTAGTAAGAAAAATTGTTATCTAAATAACGTGTGCATCAAATGAACTATGTACTATCATTCAAATTAAAATACTTCTATTTGGCAAACACAAGCAGCTGTTTCAACCAAAAAAAAACCGTCAATGTTACGAATTTTTTTCGTTAGACTAATACGTCCTGAGACCGTGAAACCGAATGGAATTTATTCGAATTTATTTTTACCCGTACAAAAAATAGATAACACGAGTATCCTTCAGCGAAACGATTACTTAGATAAAGAAATTATTTGAACGACAGTTTTATTGAATAAAAACGCATTCATCAATGGCACCGTA
This sequence comes from Eucera pruinosa, assembly GCA_028830335.1. Lineage (NCBI taxonomy): Eukaryota > Metazoa > Arthropoda > Insecta > Hymenoptera > Apidae > Eucera > Eucera pruinosa. Next base: position 1,800,725 of record JAMYCR010000015.1, on the reverse strand, counting down.
AATTATTCCTCGTCATTTTCATCCTATTATCCGCCATTATCTATCGTTATCCGTCATTCGAATAAGATTTTTACCGTCTGCGATTGTAGGCGTAACCAGTTCGAAATTATGCACAGCCGATGCGCTTAAATTATTACAAACGTAATAATGTTCGTAAATGTAGAACGTTTCGACATGGACAAGCACTACCGCGCATATAACTTTATAAGCATATCGTTATTACATCCCTATGCGGGAAGTCTCTCGTGTAACCTTTACCTAACATGCGATAAATACGTTATATCGACATTCATGAATATTTCATTTTCCAACGTAGAACTACAGATTATCAGGATACACGTGGAAAAGAATAGTCGTAAATATTCGAAACTCGGTAAAGAAAAGTGATGAATTTAAAAAAAGATTAGCTATATGCACATGTAGATATTAATAAACAATCGATTATATTACAATTTATCATGAATACATTCAGTTTGATATATGCACGTAAAAAGATGAATATATTTTCTGGAGATTCCATCAAAATGATGAGTCAAAATTACGATGTAAACCTTTACCTACTATTTAAGTATTAACCCTTTATATGTATGAATTTTGTATTCAGTACTGTTTAAGAACAGTTTTTTATCTATATCATTAAATATTTCATATAATTAAGAAGAAAATGTATTTGTTTAAAAACAGAGTATTAGAAAATAGCTATTACAGAAGTAATTTTTTAAGTTGTTTTGTTCGTTAGCCTTCCACAGTAAAAGAGCTGGTAGAAACTAATAAAAGTTTAAGTACTTCCCTATGAATTTCAGATTAGTAAAACTCACGTAATGCCAATTTATGACGTACATACTCAAGCTTAAAAATAGTTTACTATTTCATATCGCAATTCGAATGCATACGTTTATTGCGAAATAACATCTGAAATAATAGGTTATTCATTTATACTATATGCATTAAATGTACAAAAAATTTACTTCTCTTAGTTATGAATATAAGTTACAGTTACAATAATTACGATACTCAAAAAACAAGTAAGACATTCAATATTTTAAACGCAGTGCAACAGTAGCAAAACGCTAATAAAATGTTTAATCCCTAACATGAGCATCGAAATTCTTATTATTTTTCGATCTTTTTCAAGTTTTGATAACGAATTACAAAAGAGTAATCGCACGATATGCTCCTGGACCTACCGCAACATATGAAATACATATTGAATCACGCTCACAATTCAGTACTTTTTTCATTTCAAAATAATTCTTGCTACTCGCACCTTGGGAGAAAACGCTTAATCTCAATATAACTCACGAAATACGTAACTCGCAAACTGCTAAAAAGAGTCTACGATATAAAACTCAGCTTTGACGTCAATTCTTCAAAAAAAGTTACTAGTATTTACCGGAATTGATTATCTGCGATCGTCGATGACGGGTGATCGTCAAATTGCTGACGGTTGTCGAAAAAAAAGTTATCTTTACAGATAACGTAAATTAAAAATAGTGCATAATTTATGTAATCATTTATCAAACTATGAAGTACTTCTAACCGCGAGAAACGTAAAATAGAATCATGTTGACGAGTTCGCGAACGCCCATAGAATTTTCTTGAAACTGTATCAAAAATCCTGTGTCAGAACTGACAATGCATCACCTCTGTTAAATAACCATATTCCACTTTCTCTTAAACACAAACTACGTGGAATCTCATTAAAACAACGGATCGAATTGTGTTGGCGGCATGCACGTAACCGTCTGACCATTGTACAGCGTTTATCAACGAAAAAATCGTTCAAGGAAAGACGAGACAAGAAGCCAACAGCTAGTCGACCACGTGGTGGCACACGAGCTATTTGCCTTGCAATTACACCCAGGAACAATTAACGATGAGACGATAGTAGCACGTACGTTGACGTCAATTGTCGAAGATAACGTGTGCGCGCGCGTGCACGCATTCCGTAACAGTGGTGATGCGGGAATCTGGTGGGGAAAAACGACGCGAGGGTGGAGGTAGTGGTAGTAGTGTTCGCTAAGAATGGCTGGGACATTGACAAGGGGACTGGGAGGGCAATGGGGGGAAGATGGGACGGGGCCGGCGACTCTGGCATAGCGGGGGGTAGCAACATGGCCGTCGGTCAGTCGGTATCGAACCGCCGCATTACGCGAAGCTCCTACGACTCTCGTCGTAGGAACGCCGCCGCTTTAAAACGAGATTCAAAATCTCGTAAACGTGAAGGACGACTTCTTACCGATGGCATCGGCTTTCCGAACTTACGTACCCATCGAGGTCGCCAGCGCTAGCGCGTTTCTTTCGCTTTTAAAACGGTTCTACCGGTTCGGAACGTGTACCCGGTAATTCAGACCAGGATCGAATGTAAGTAGCGAGCATTTGTCAGCTAGCGTTACCTGCATTCTTTACTGCCGTGCTCGTGGATATAAGTGATATATACAGCTTGGAATAAGTTGTAGATTTCAGTGTTCTTTACTTGGCCTTTTTTTCACCTCAGTGCTTTTTTTTTCTTTTATCGTCTTATCGAGGACTATCGACAGGTATCGATCCTGGACCCGTCGATAGGCAAGAGGTCGTTGTCGATCCATGACGTCAGTCGAGAAAACCTATTGTACTTGTTGCAGGAAGCTTTTATACTTTTGTGAGGAAGGTTCTTTTGCAAGGCCTTCTTCGGCTTTTAGTATTTTTCCCGATATAGCAATGTCACTTTAGCTTATATGATGCGCATACAAGCGCGTGAACGGTTTCAGTTAAGAATGTTCTTTTTGATCGTAATAAAACTCCTTATCTCAAAAAACTGTCGGCTTGATATATACATGTATGACAGGATTGTAGTATGTATTATTAGATAAAAACAAACGTCACAGTTTATTAATTTTTTCAAAATATAATGGAATTATTTAAAAAGATTAAGTCATAATAAATATTTCAAATTACCTTTTCTTTTTATTTTCAGAAATTTCGAATAATTGTACAATATAGTTAAAAGAAAAATAGAAATAATCATTTGAAATCATTTATTGCTAAATAAATTTTTTAACAAAGATGGATTCTGGAGTGGGGCAAGGAAAGAAGCAAATTCGTGTAGGATTTTATGATATTGAAGGTACCATTGGCAAAGGAAACTTTGCAGTAGTAAAATTAGCTAGACATCGTATTACCAAGACAGAGGTAGATATGATCTATCATAACATATGCTTCCTATTACATACATTTTCTATATTACATTCCTTGATTAAAAGCTTTACAATTCCTTTCAGGTGGCTATTAAAATAATTGATAAAACACAGTTGGATCCTACCAATCTTGAAAAAGTGTATAGGGAGGTAGAAATAATGAAGCAATTAGAACATCCACATATTGTTAAGTTGTATCAAGTGATGGAAACAAAAAATATGATATATATGGTATATTCAAATAATTCTTTTAAATAAATTTGAAGAATTCATGAGATAATAAACTTTTATACTTCTATTAGGTGTGTGAATATGCAAGCAAGGGTGAAATATTTGACTATATTGCACGATATGGGAGAATGGGAGAACCCAGAGCTCGTGCAACATTTGCTCAAATACTTTCTGCGGTTGAATACTGCCATGCAACGGGTGTAGCGCATCGTGATCTCAAAGCTGAAAATTTACTTTTAGATGCTCAGATGAATGTTAAGATTGCTGATTTTGGCTTTAGCAATAGATTTTCACCTGGAGAAAGACTAAGTACATGGTGTGGTAGCCCTCCTTATGCAGCACCAGAAGTTTTTCGAGGAAAACATTATGCTGGCCCTGAAATTGATGTGTGGGTAAGCAGTTTATATATATTCATGTAATGCATAATATTCAGTGAATGAGTAATTCAACTTTGTTAACATTGTTGTATTATTATTACAGAGTTTAGGTGTTGTACTGTACGTACTAGTATGTGGAGCACTGCCCTTTGATGGATCTACCCTTCAATCTTTAAGAGATCGTGTTTTGAGTGGAAGATTTAGAATTCCATACTTTATGAGTACAGGTATTTTTTATAATTTGTAATTCCTTTTGAAGGTATTTTGAATATTTGTTTTAATGTTATTTGAAAGGACTTTAATCTTCATTGTAGATTGCGAAAGCTTAATACGTAAAATGTTGGTTTTGGAACCTGCAAAACGATATACCATTCCACAAATAAAGAGACATCGTTGGATGGCTGGATCTGCAGATACTATTTGTTCAATGATCATAACAAGATCATCACCATCCATCCAAGAACCAAATGAACAGATACTTCGACTTATGCATAGTTTAGGAATAGACATTACACGAACTAGAGAGGTACTTTTTAATATATGTATTTATGTATGAAATGTTATACAAGTAAAACTCTATAAAAATAACTTGTAATCACTAAAGTAAGGTTTTGTTTCTTTCAGTCATTAAGGAATAGTAGCTATGATCATCATGCTGCTATTTATTTCTTATTACTAGAAAGATTGAAGCAACATCGTGTTAGCAGTACAGCCAATAATTCCTGCTGGCCCAGTGTTACAAGGACAAAAGAGGACAAATTTAAGTCAAGGTATATTCATTTAATTATTTAGCTTTCTTTTTAATTTGATCATTTTGATATATTAGTTGTTGCTTATAAGATGTTGATTATAATGATGTTTTAATGACTTCCAATCCTGCCCGTCAATAGAATTTTTGAAGAGTCATGTGTTAATCATACAATTTTTATTTACAGCAATAGCTTAGTGGGACGTTGATCTTTATTGATGGTGACACATATGTTGAAGATTTTGTCAGGACAGGTCGGATTGGAAGCACTTTGCTGTCACTTTATTTTTGGTAATTCTTTCAGTTTATTTCATTGCTTTCCTTTTGCTTTGGGTTGTAATTTCTTATCATTAAATATGTATTTACCTTGTTTTTACATCGACATACTATATCATTTTTATCATTTCATAATTCATTAAATCATAAACATGATTTTTATGTATTTTTATATAGTTATTATAAAAAAAACAGCAATGCAGCAAGTAAGAAAGACAGGATTCCAATAAGAAAGTCTTCATAATTAAAAATCATCCATCTGCCACTACAAAAATTTGTATTAACTGATCAGAATGTTATGGGTAAATTTGCATTATGTATCTGTTTCTAGAACAAGAGAAGATGCGACTCGGGGAGGAAAAAGATTTAGTTCAATTAGTTCTTCGACTGATGAAGGATGCTGTAGTGCAGAAGGTGATTTAGAGGAAGGTCCAAGTGGTGACGAATTGAGAGAAGCTCAAATTAAACTCGAGGAACATAGACTAGGCCTAGATCATGATATCAGTCAACGAATTGACAGTCAAATAGTCAATCGAAGATTAAGTGATTATCAACAGCATTTTGATACCCCACTTATGGATTCTATTGATCCTCCTAGTCGAACATTATTTATTGCGGGTGGTAGTGGTAGTTCATCATCCGAGCTTTATGAATCTAGCTTTGATTCTGGTTGCCCACCTGATTACTCAGGGGCAAATTCGTTTACAAGTAGTTTGCCCTCCTGTACACCACCACCACCTATGAGTCCTTCACCAATAACTGGTAGAATATCGAGAGTATCTCAAGGGCGTAGAGCTTCTGATGGTGGACCTAGATTATTGTTTTGTCAACAAGGTGGCGGAGACAGACCGACCAAACAGCGAAGTATTCAAGGTATTAAAATCTAAACAAGATTTTTATGGACCATTTTTCTTTTCCAAGATCATAACAGGTTTGTTTACTTTACAGATTCCGGTAAAGCTAGAGGCCATTTAGATCTTGTTCATTTGAGACCACCTTCTACTCCTCCAGAAAATCAAGGACAGTTTAAAATTCGTGGAGACTCCAGTACACAGTTACAGCTATTAGTGCAACAACGTATGTTGCAACAAAAACGAAACTTGTACCACAGACATAGAGGTGGAGGAAGTCCAACTCCAATACCAGTGTCAACGAGTACCTCGAGTAGACGCAGTGACCATGTACCAAGACAAGACAGTTATAAACTAGCTCAAAGAACACAGATTTTACCACCTCTATCTCAGGGACACGTTGATAGAGACTTTGATAGAGAAAGAAAACGAGATGAAGAAAGATGGAAAAGTCTACCATCTCGACTAGCAGCAGATTGTCAGTTAGCAGAAAGGACACTGCTGTGGAGCCAACAGGTAATTCTATAAATAGAAATTTAAAGAATCGTTTGGGTTGAACTGACTAATAAAAAAAAGTTATCGGACTGGAATAAAAGAACGCAAAATAACTCGTTGGTATCTATCCAACGATAATGACGTCATTGCTCTTTTGGAATAAATTTAAATCGTGCTAAAATTGCGTATCTATATTCGAATTCAAACATAGAATATTATGTTATTTATTCCTTTCATAATGTGAAATTGTTGTGAGCGTGTATCATGTTCACAACGATGAATTGATGTAAATATTATTAGTATTGTTTATGATATTAGCAGTTAGACGTTATTTGTGATATGAAAGCACAATTATTTGTGTTAGATGCAAATAAACAATTATTTTTCTTTAATTTGGCAATTTATTGTTCACTCTAATTTGCCTTACTTCATGCATGTACCAATCCTCAATTGAACATCAATGTACAGTTAACAAAAAAAGTATTTCCCTTTTTAGTGATTGATTTACTGTTTATACGAATTACCGGTTTTGTATTGTTAATATATGTGCCTAAAAATAAAGAAAGTAAAATTTTATTTTGATAACTGTGCAAGACAATATTAAATAGTTACTTAATTGCCTGTTAAGTACACATTCTAAAACAACAACACAATATATGCACCGGTACATAATTAAACAACTATGCAACTCAAAGAACTGTCATATATATTAGCACAACTACGATTGGAGAACTCCTAAACAATACAATGTTAAACACATAAACATTAAGCTTGGAAAATGCATATTATTTGTAGCACTTTATTTGGCTTCCTAGATTTTATTTCTTAACATTTTGTAATAAAGGTATTGAACACTGAAATTACATACAAAATGTAAATAATTTAAAGAAGAAAATATATCAGGTGGGCCTCAGTGGAGGAGCATCATATTTGCCACCTGGCAGTGTAGGTGGCTTCTTATGGCCCACTGGAAGCAACCCTCATTCAACCATCTTCGAAAACGTTGGAGATCCAATGGAATGAACATCTACCCTGTTGTACTTTTAGTGTTGGAGATTTTGAGTCTGAAAGACTAGATACACAAAATATAATAAGCAGTATTGCCTTCCTAGTCTTTCCATATCAGTATTTTTTATTTGTATAATTATGTATTTTATTATATCTATTTTCTAAGTATCCAAGGAGAATGTTGTATAAATTTCTTTGTAGAATCGTTTCCTCCATGATACTCTAGCTTTCATACGCAAAATCTTTAATTAAATGGAAGGTACATGTTACTAAATGCCAAAGATTTGTTCTTCTTCAATAATCTGTTTTCCCAATGCATATGCTTAAAGCATCATACTTTATCACATATCTTTATACATTCATATATTTCATTCATGGAATAATTACATATATCACGTATAATATATAATGAAAATATAACGTTGTTGAAAATCTTTGTCATGTAGTAGCATGTGCGCCTGCCTTATTATCTGGCTGATTTTGTCAGTCAAATATCGAATTATGTCATAGACTGATAATTAACAAGAGAAAACACCAACCGAGTTTATATTCATGAGCAAGTGGCATATGTCTTGCTTGACAATGGCTATGTTTAATTGGAAGTACAACATGTACATGTGTGTATATTTTAATGATAATTAATGAAGAGTGCTTTTGATGTGCTTCCTGAATACATTTCAGTAAATTATCATACAAAAATGACAATGTTATTGTCTTTACACCTCTATCACTTTCACCAGTTAATTCAATATAATCAGAGAATATCATCAAAAAATGGTTTTGAATTTTATAATTAATTCATGAAAAAGATTCAACTTTCATTAAAGAAACATAAGTTAACTGAAATGTCTAAACCAGAACAAAATTTAGAAACACAATAAGAAAAATTGCTACTGAAATGAAAAATAAGTATATACAGGATGCTTCAATAGATTGGTGGTAAATTGATGCAACGTATTCAGGAGAACAAAATATATGAAAAAGATTCAGACATCCTATGTTTGAAAATGATGTATTAAGGAATTATAAGGAATAAAAGAATGATTGTTCATTAAGTACAATTGTACGATATTTCTTGGTTTTGTAACTCTATATAGTTTCTTATTGATAAACAAATAATTGTCATAATTGTTAATTATTGTTCATTCAACTTTTTAAAGTTTTAAATTATAATAATTGTTGTTCCTATGCAATAACTTAGGCTTCTTAAATATGAATTCCAAAATGGCACCAATCTATTGAAACAATATATGTTATAATGTAAGATAGAAATACAATAATCTTTACTTCGCAGAAATGCTTGAAACAAAGTTCATTTTGAAGTAATGATAAGTGCAAGAACTATGCCACTTATGCTTTTCTATGCAATTTATTGAAGAGTGGAGTTAATAAATGAAAGAAACCACATTAAAGTTTTTTGTTATACGTTTTTATTGATAACTATTCTAATAATGTTGTACAAAACTAGGTGTTTCGTCATTCCACTCTTCATTACGATCGTTATAGCGAATTAAGAAATAATAAAACAATAAATAATGGTAAATAGTAGCTGCTGTTTAAAAAAAATTAAAAAAGTGCTGCATTCTGTAAAGATGTTTAAATAAAATTGTTGTATACATATATACTGTTGAATGAAAGTAATGACTATTTACATTTTGGATTATACGTTTTGTATGCGTTATCATTTTCTATATAAAATACAATTTGTATTAATAGTTATTAATAATACATCTTGCATAAATGTGTAGTACAAAGTTATCGTTTTACTTGGAATAAAAACTAAGTAGTTCCGCTTTGCGCGTTTATCCATAATTGTTATTGAGTAGCAAGGAAAGAAATTAATGACTTAAACATTTGTACATTTTGATACGAATACAGCACTTTTTGAAGCAAATATATATTAGATTCTGGTAGTTTAGTCAGTAGGAAGCAATACCGGCCGCGCACAACTGACAACGACTTTAATATTCAAATTTTCCGCCATTTTTTACCCAACAAAAACAATCAAACTTCGCTCAAAAAATCTTTTGATAAATAAAAAAAAAATAGCTGTTAAGTTAGCATAATCATGTAAGATCTTGTTCCGATGTATTGTTCTTGAAAAGACATTTCCGCAAACAGTTTTAAGAAACTCAGGAATTGAAAATCAGTTTGGCACTGTTATGTATTTCCATCTGTGTCTTTTTTGGAATAATAGAGATTTGAAATTGCATGAAATAGACAGTTGTAAACGTTTAGCATTGATTTATCAGTTAACAAAGTTTATTTCAGTGAGGTACCATTGAATTTTGCAAGGTCATTTTTACTAGCAATAGAAATGTTTGCGAAAGTTGCATTATACGAAGTTTTTAGTTGACAATATACTGTCCAACTAACATGTACAAGTACTTTGTAAAGTAGTTATTTACCATCAGTTAGTGTTGTATTAAAAAATATTTTATAATAATCTAGTAACGCAAAATTAATAAAAACGTGCACATTTCATTCGCAATTGAAGAGTCTGACTTTGTATTTGCAATAAAATTAGGTATTTTATACTAAATTAGTATAGCATTTCGTTAAAGTCATGTATGATGGTAAATAATTATTGTTTATAAATTACAAAACTCTCAACAAGTGTATACATTGTGCGTATGAGCATATTGAATAAAACATTATACAAACTGTAAAACTAGCTACTTTTTTTAAAGTAAAGGCTGTAACCGATTAAGAGGATCAAAAGTGCCCTTCAGCTGATTTTGATCGTGCATGGATCATTGAATAGTTTCTCAAAAATGAACAGCTCAACTACATTTTCAACTCCAAATCTCACTCAGGGGGGTAGTTACGAGGAAAATACGATTTTTCAGTTTTTGGCCCATTTTTCCCATATACTGACAGCAAAAATTCTGAAAAAAAATCTGATACATTGCTAATAATGTGGTACATGTTATGGAATTTTTTGAGATTTTTTCCTTTTAAATCAGAGGCGTGAAAATTACAAAACGCAAAAAAATGACAAAAAGTGCAGATTTCGCATTAAAACGTTTAAAAGGTAAAAGATTTGAAATTGAACTTGTATTTGAATTTTGAAAACAACATAAAATCAAATTATATGTGTTCATTACGTATAGAAAATGATAAGAAATACCATAATTAAGAGGATAAGTGGCTACTGAAATAAAAATTGTTTTTTTTGTTATTTTAAGTTAAAATAATATTAAAATGATTTAAACATTTTTTATATAAATATTTTTGATTTGTATGTAGTTATAATTGAAAAGTAAAAGGAAAAAAAAATTGTGAAGGAAAAGTGAGGTCGAGTGTGATATGAAAATATCAATTATAAGCTGTTACTTCGCACAATAATCCCCGCAAAACACGGTTATTGCTTTTTTTAACTATGGCACAGCTGAGCAAAAAATCTGAAAAAAATTGAGGATAATAGTTATGATAGTATGTTGTTACCATAATTTTATAAAAGTAGTCAGTCTTTGCATTAATGCGAAATCTGCACTTTTTGTCATTTTTTTGCGTTTTGTAATTTTCACGCCTCTGATTTAAAAGGAAAAAATCTGAAAAAATTCCATAACATGTACCACATTATTAGCAATGTATCAAATTTTTTTCAGAATTTTTGCTGTCAGTATGTGGGAAAAATGGGCCAAAAACTGAAAAATCGAATTTTTCCCGTAACTACTGCCCTGAGTGAGATTTGGGGTTGAAAATTTAGGTAAGCTGTTCATTTTTGATAAACTATCGAATGATCCATGCACGATCAAAATCGACTGAAGGGCACTTTTGACCCCCTTAATCGGCTATACCCTTTGTTGAACCATCGTGAATAATTATTTTAACAAATTGAATTCTTAATTTACATATATTTTTATTGAAATATTTAATATTACTCAACATCTTTCTTTCCTGTCATACGGAAAAGATCTGTACCAGTCTGATCAGCCTTAAGTTTAGCTTCCTCAGGTGTCATTTGCTCATATTTGCTAGGATTTAGTGGTTCGCCATCTGGACCTAAATGACCTTCCTTGAAATCTTTACTAATTTTATCAGCATATACTAAATTAAATAAATCTCTAGGTGTATATGCACGTCTGGTAATACCACTAACTCTATAAGAGACATATGGCTTTAAATGAAAATTTTCCAGGGAAGGAACAACAAGTTCTGGTATCATTTCCGGTATGTTAACCCAATATCCATCTACCCACTTTCCTGTTAGTTTTAGTCCTCTTCCTGAAAATATTTATTAACTATCATGATATTTACTCAATTACTTTTTGTGTACCATATTAAAAGATCAGAAAATACGTACTGTCAATGGGAATATCGTAATTAGGATTATTAGATCGTTCCTGCTTAAATTGACGACTGCCTCGTTTATTGTAAAGTTGAATCATTCGAAAATTTCGTTTACCATTGTATATCGACGATGTCGAAATTTGTCGACTTATAATCCTACATGTAGTTGCCATTATTAAGTCTGTAAAAAGCAGAGAATGATTTTAAATGAATAAAAGGCCTTAAATAATAATGAACTATATTACTTACTCTAATAGAATTGTTTTAGCAAATTATATTTTAATTAAATTATTTTATATTTGTGTAACAAACTGCAGCAAATTAAAATTGATACAGTTTATACTTTGCTACTTCAAAGTATTATCATTTATAAACACAAGAAACAATTCTGAAACTAATAAATACGATACACATTGAAAGTAGCGCATACCTTCACATAGAAACTATCCAACAGAATATATAAAATTTATCTAATAGTAATATCGCCTTATACATTTTTTTAAATTCAATAAGGAAATTAATGTACAAGAATGATTGTGTTAATATTTTATTAACATTTCATGTTAATTGTATGTTTATATCCATATCGCATGTAACAGTAGCCAATTGATTATAAGAATAGAAACATCTAATTTTATCACACGCAACTTATAATTATACAGTGAAAAATAAGAAAGTGATTGATTATTTTACAATATATAATTTATTTAAAAACATTTCATTATAACAAATATTAGATACAATAATTTTAGATCCGTATTGTATGAAACGACTTACTTGTATTTTCGTGTGTGCTGGAAATCTGAATACTTTTTAATCAATGGCTTAGCTTCGTTTTCATAAAATATTTTTTAAAGTCACTGCATAAGTCATTGTAACCTAATCACGTAAACGCGTAAATTGGTAAACATACTTTTTAAACCAAATAACTATTTACACTATTTATTATCGAATTGGGATAATTACAATTTTATTATATACTTCTTGAATGTATTGTTATAAACTTCAAGAAATATAAATGTAACGTAGGTTATGTTGAAGACGATTTTATTTATTTCACAATACTGTACCTGATCTTTTCAACAATAATCCCATTAAAAGAGAAATCATGTCTGCAAATGCATCACACACGGAAAAAGAATTAGATTTAAGTAATGCGGGTAGAGGCGTTTGGCTCGTGAAAGTACCAAAATACATAGCAAATAAATGGGAGAAAGCACCTGGCAATATAGAAGTTGGAAAATTAAAGATAACTAAGTAGGATTCTAATTAATAATGTAATATCGTACGTTGTAATCGTATTTTGCAAAAATGTTAAATTCTTGATGCATTGTTAGAAACCCTGGTCAAAAGGCAGAAGTGTCTTTAAAATTGTCAGAAGCTGTTTTAGCTTTAAAAGAATCTGGAGAGCATGAAATTCCAAAACAACACAGATTAGATGTTACTACAGTAACAAAACAAATGTTAGGAGTATTTTCTCATGTTACACGTAAGTCGTTATAAGAAATCTTTTACAGAATTTATTTCAATGTTTTACAAGTTTATATATTTTTCAGCTTCTAGTAGCTCAGATTCTATAGTTCCTGAAACTGAGAAACTTTATATGGAAGGCAGAATTGTACAAAAATTAGAATGTCGTCCTTATGGTAAAAATTTCATCTTTACAATATATAAAAAAAAGCTTTGTGATAGAATAAACTATATATAATTTACACATTTATTTCTGCTCCTTTTAGCTGATCCTTGTTATATGAACTTGAAGTTACAAAGCATTAAAAAAGCCTCAGTACCACAAAGACAAGTTCAACAGTTAGATAGGGTAGTCCAAAATTTCAAACCTGTTTCAGATCATAAGCATAATGTAAGTACTTTGTTAATCCATTTAGGACTAAAATATATATTTATATTTGTAGCTTATTGTGTCACATAATTGTGTTTAATTTTTCTTATAGATTGAATATGCAGAAAAGAAGAAGGCAGAGGGTAAAAAGATGAGAGATGATAAAGATGCAGTATTGGATATGTTATTTGCTGCATTTGAAAAACATCAGTATTATAACATAAGAGACCTTGTGAAGATTACAAGGCAACCTATTGTAAGCAGCATTATTTTTACATTCACATGTGTGTATTAATGCGCGAATGTCTATAATCATTATTTATTCTTCATCTTATTAGGTATATTTAAAAGAAATATTAAATGAAGTTTGTAATTACAACTTAAAAAATCCTCACAGAAATATGTGGGAACTGAAACCAGAATACCGACATTACAAAGAAGAAGAAAAACCTGAAAGCTCTCAGAAAAAAGCTGATGAATCAGATGATGATTAAAATTAATGGTATTTGTATATATGCACACATATTTCTATTTACTATTTTTTATCTATATAGATGAAATTTAAAATATTTTACTACATTATCTCACACTTGTGGCTGTGCGAAATTAATATGATTTAAACAAATTTTTGTAGATGTACCTTTACACTGACCTTATTGTGCTGTATCGATTTAAGGAATATAATTAAGATTATATTAAATGAATTGTTTCTTTATTTTTTAATATACATGATCAACAGTTGAATCAATTGTCTATAGAATATATATTAAAATCTTTTTATTACAATAAGAGAAAATTGTAAATTTATAAAGCATATGTTTATACAAAAAATGTGTTGTATTATTTAAAATAGGCACTTGTTACATGATCTTTGAATATTTCGAAAATTATACATAAAAGATAACATATTATATACACTCATTAAGACACAAGAAATAGTCTATTTCATTGTTAATATTTCACTCATAATAAATATAAATTAATATGTTTTCATAAATAAAGCATTATGGAATAGTAATTATTAAATGCTGCTTTTATGTGGCTGAATTGTTTAAGTCATATATTTTAGGCTATGCAATATAATAGAGAAAATTATATATCATAGAACATTGCTCATAGTCTTTCTGTACACATAATTGCAATAAAAAAAATAATAGTTAACATAACCCGACTAGAGTTGATTACACATGTACTTTCTGTTGTTGGAATGGATAGTAAAGTTATGTCTATTGAATTGTTGTAAATAGCATAATTATAAAAATATGTTTAAACATAAAAAGAAACATTTAAGTACATTATTGTATAAATTGGTACACTTTGTTAATCCAAAAAGAGGAAAGAGATAATTTCCTTAATATATACTACTTAATATCAAAAAGGTCACTTGCAAGTTAAAATACACTACAATATATACTGTTATTTAAATTAATATTGAAACACCACTTACAGACAAATTTATCACACACGAAAGTCCTGATTTTAATTATAATTTTCACGATTGTAGAACATAATGGACTGTACATGGAGCAATTTTTTTGTCGGTAGGAGATCTCTGAGTGGTTGAAATCAGCTCCCTAAAATATCGATATTTTTTCATTTTTTAAATACAACTTTGCTTGAGCCATTTTTTGCAATAGAACGATAGGGTACTAAAAACTGGACATTTTTTATATGAAAAGTTTTACTCTATTCGTACCATTACGAAGATGCAGAAAAAATAAGTGGCCGTGAATACTATAAATTAGGAAATCAACAGTGAAATCAGTCCTAATGCTATTTGCTCTTCGGTTTTTTAAAAATAGCTTAGTAATGGTGTGAAATTGAGCAAAATTTTTCATACGAAAAATGTTCAATTTTTAGTGTTCTTTCATCCTATTACAAAAAAAGTCCCAGGCAAAGTTGCATTTAAGAAATAAAAAAAAATGCTGAACTTTTCAGGAGCTGATTTCAACCCCTAAAAGGGATTTCCTACCGACAAAAATTGCTACATATACAGTCATTATGCTCTACAAGAGTGCGAAGTTTCATTAAAATCAGGACTTTCGAGTTTGTTAAATTTCGCTGTAAGTGGTGTCCGAATATTAATTAAAGTAACTGTATCATGTCAGGGGCTGCAAACGATAAATGCTATCAACATAGGTATGTTCCTATTTTTATGTACTCATGATTGATATTGGAAGCACTGTATTCAGATGCCAACTCTATATTTCTAGTACTTAATGTAATTATAAAATGCCTTACTATTTTAGCTTTAAATTAAGGTTGAAGACTTAGTTGAAGGTGCAGTAAAACTTTGTGCATGCAAATTTATCGTTTTTGTTTATCACATTTTTTCTCAAACATCCAGAAGTTACCTTTAAACGTTTACAAACGCTTGAAATATCAACATTGGCGTGCACCCGCATAAGACTTCAATTTCGATCTTCTTGTTTGCTGGGATAAATATAACTGAGCCTTGATAAAGAATTTTCGATGGTAAAATTTTACCCTTTCCTATTATAGTAATTAAAATACTAGCTGTACTTCTGGGAATTACATTATATGAAGCTTTTCCAGGAGGGATCTAAGAAGAAATTGTTATAATTTTTATAAATTTTTAAAAATTGAGTGATAATTTCTAATAAACGAACTTACTGTAATTTTAGCAACTGCAAAATCTGCTACAGGAGGTCGAAATACTTCTGTACATTCGTCTTCTCGAGAAGGTTGAAATATTTTTGCAGAAGTTGGTTCGCAAATGTATGTTAACATATCAACTAATGTTGGCACATCTTTCAGTTTAGGAGTCAGTCCTGCACGCACTACATTATCAGAGCATGCCATACATTCCACACAATCTATAAATATGTTTGTAAAATTTGTTAAAATATGATCATATTAGAAAATACTGTAAAATATATTATAGTACAAAATGTGTTATAAAATACCGACCACCAGAAAGATATGCATGTGGTTCGTTTGGTCCAAGATATATAGCCTCACCAGGTTGCATCGTTATAAAATTAAAAAAGTAAATGCCAAAACATCCTACATCTCCTGGGTAGTCTGAGTACAGCCTTTCCAACAAACTAGCAAGTAAAGTTTGTCTATATGTCTCAACTGTAAAAATTATTATTAATAAAAACAATGTTTATAATTACATAATTAACAAAAATTACCTGATTGAGACAGTCTATCAAGTAGTTTTTCAAGTTGCAAAGCTACTAATTCAGGATCACAGGACATAAGACTCTGAAAACAAGTCTTCAAAGCCTCTGTTGTATTTGCTTCATCTATTGTCATAAATTTAAGTACTTTATCTATTCCTATTATTACACGTAACTCTGGCAGAATCTTTAGAAACTTTTGAATTTCCTTAATTGGACGGAAACCACAGAGGGCCTCGAAAGGTGTTAATGCTATTGCAAGCTCAGGTTTATGATTTGCATCTTTGTAAATATTAGGATACTTTTGATGCAGTTCCTTTGCTTTTTCCTATGTTGAAATATGATATTTAACATTGTGTTATCCAAAGCACTTGTTATTAAAGTAAACATATGTACACATATACCTTATTTGGATGTGCTTGAATTGATAATGCTTTATTCACAGATAAAACTTTAAATAGAAAAGGTAAATGCTGACCAAATACTTTTTGAACATTATTTCCTAGAACTTCACTATTCTGTTTTACATATTCTTCCAAAAGTATATCTTGTTTTTTTATGTATGATGGACCATTAGGATGCGTGCCCATCCATAATTCTGCATATGGTTTCTTTTCATCTAATATAAAATCTGAATTGGAAATTTTCATCAATGTTGCAACAGTACTATCAGTACCATGCCTTCCCCACTCATAAGTTTGCACCTTACATTTAAGTTCCATTTTAAAAATATTTCTAAAACATAACATTATTACTACAATTTTTACACAAATATCTTTAAATACTTATCCTTAAATTTTTTAATTTCATTGTGAATTTTTTCTACGCAATGTATTAATAAATGAATATTTTACATTTTTTAATAATATCGTTATATATTTTTTTCTGTTAAAATATGAAATATTGTTACATTTTAAATGACAGCATATGTTTATAACTTTTTCTAATTTTACGTATCAGCAAAGTAATGTAGACGTCGTTGGAATATTAACTACTTAGTATCATTTATACAAACCACAAGTGTGATAAGATGACGTACGTAAATATGATTATTACAACTTCTTTTGATAAAGGCAGAATAAACTTTATCCGCGAGCAAAATGGGCTTTTCCCACTCTACTTTCGTCGTCAAGGAAACCAAACGCTAAGGGCGCGTGTCAGTTTCATGTTTCTAAACTGGAAAACTTAAAATATAATTGGTTACTTTTAGAATAATATAAAGAACTTATTTTAATCAATTGAACATAGCATATGGTAACGTCATTAAATATTAAATGAAGGAACATACAATTGAAGAACTCATGTGGGAGAGTAATAATGTAGGAATTGACTCACTACTGTAAATGTAACAATAGTGTAACTGTAGAGGGGAAAAAAGCGCGTGAGGCGCCCCACTTATGCTTATCACTTGATAACACCAGCAAAATTTCACTCGTACGTGTTATCACATTTACTGAATAATATTGCGACCTTTGAGGCTCATTTCTCTTACTTTATGTATTTTTTTTATTATGTAATTGTAGAGTCTTTTAAGGGGTTACATACACCTAGTGGTAGGAAAAGTTGAGTATACATACTTTTAACAATTTTTTTTTGTGAAAAAAATATTTGATTGAAAAAACTCCAACTGCATTTTATAGTATACAGTTTAGCGTATATTTTCAGTAAATTTAATTGGAAAATCTTCAATAATGCAGCTGGTACAAGTTGTCTTGTAGAGGCTGTTTTGTGGTAGAAGCTTTTATGGTGCCCATGATATCTCATAGAGTTTTTATCTAAAACAAGAAATGAACAAATTTTCTTAAAGTATATAAAAAAAGGAAGTTTTTGTCGTAGCCGATTTCTTATGTATTGATTTTTCATGAAATGGCGACCATTCCAATGTGGACGTATGATTTTTTCCTGCAAGAATCGTGTTTTTTTGTTTATAAAAAAAAACTATACTTTAAAAAAAAATCTTACGGCAACTACTAGATAATTATACAAAGAAACTATGTGCAAAATTTTAACGAGATTGGTTCATGTGTTCTCGAGATATTTTGGGCACCGCTTTGGAAAATATGATTTTGAGAAAAACGCGTTTAAATTGATTGAAGCGCGAAGTGTCCGATGAGGTACGTCTCTATAATAGGCTCTAACTTCGTCAATTTCACGAATTTTTAAATAAAATTTTAACTGTATATAGCTTAAATAGCATACAATTAAATAAGCATATTTTCGAAAAATCGATTTTTTTTACCCATCTAGGTGTATATTGCCCCTTAAAATAATTACGTGTGAAACTATTAGGTTGTTACATACCCCCCCCCCCCCCCCGCCCCTTTCGATCATGTAAACGCGGCTTTGAATACAAATACTTATTGCGCAGACACCAAATTGAAAACGCGGTTACAATTGAAAAAGCGATTCGTATGAGGAACAGGAAAATTCTCCAAGGTTCCGTTTTATCCTTGGAAAGTATTGATCGCGTTATAGTTCGCATAAACATTCTCAGAAAACCGTCTGCTTCTTATCTCCCGTAGACAAAGCTAAACGAAAATCCGAAATGTGGCAACGCTGTCTGTATGGTGTGCGGAAAACCGAGGACACGAACATCAAAGGTGCCAACAGTAAGCTTCGCCTATGTAGTTACTCTGTGGCATAAGCATTGTGTACATCTGGTATCATGTGTCGCAGGGCCCCCAAACTACCGTATTTCGCCCAGAACCAAATATAGTTCTCCCCCCCGTCTACTTGGAGCGCTAGCGGCGCCACCCATACATACACATAACGTCGGTGAAATACGCACACAAGAACATGGTCCTATATATGTGCTGTATAGTATTTATACTTACAAGTAAAAATTATTTTATAATAAAAATATGTTGTGGGAAAAAGAAAAACACTATTAACAAATTAATTAAATATATTGGAATAATATTTTACAGTTTCAATTCAAAATAAATATTTGTGTAACATATATTAAATATTATATACATATATAAAATACACCAAGTTTATGAAATAATATTTATCGTTAATAAACTAATAAATAAAATACATCATTTTATGGCCTGGTCCATTATAGTTATTATTGTTTTAAGCTTTGGAGTATAAACCGTACCCAACAGGAGATAATTCTGAATGTTTCGCCAGCATTCCAGCTAGCTTTATCAGGGGTCTGAAGATGAACAGTATCAGAAACTATCTCTTGCTGAACATTGCTTACACCTCACACCGTCAAACAATATTAACTTCAATTTCCTAAAAGACTCTTGAGTACTTCTGTGGCCTTTCCAGGCTGCAGCATGGTAATCTCTCCTTTGGACAGCACCTTCTGTAATTGTAAAGAATCATTGGTAAAAATGTCTTTTAAATGATTCAGTATACTACTGAATAATAATAGTCAGCAGTCTGTAAAGCCATACCTGTACTCTGCAAAGGTTTTTCATCTTGCAACAAATAAAACATGAACATGTACAGTTCTTTTTAATTCTTGGTCTTTTTATTAAAATAATGAGTATTACTTACTTCATTCTCATCTCTTGCTCTTGTTGTTGCACCTTTTCGCAAGAAAACGCCAAGATAACACGCCAAGATTAAATTCAATTAAATTCCAATGCACGCTTCTCCAAACCAAGTTCAATAAAATTTGCGAGTTGACGGGTGAATGGTGGGAACGTGACGTCACGATTTCTTACCTTGCGTACAGTATCGGTGATACAATGTGTACATGTAGAGGTGCGCCGCTAGCGCTCCAAGTAGACGGGGGGGAGAATTAAAATCGGCTTCAAGTTCACAAGAATAGAGTTTGGGGGCCCTGATGTGTCGGTATTCGGGTTGGAAGCGTTGGAAGTGAAATTCAAATGGGCTGACCAGCTATCGGTGCCCTTGTTTGGGACATTCAACGTGATCCTTCGAACGTATCGTTGGATGGATGCATTCGCAGTTTGCTATAAAATGTAATCATTTGCACGAATTGCGAAGTGCAAACTGTAAACTGTAAATTGCAAACTGCAAACGAGGACGCAAACATCAGCGATGGCAACTATGTTGGAGTAGCGATCACGATTTCAACTATTCCCACTGTCAAATTATCCATCCGGATAATGCATCTTTGCAACTTTTCTCCGCTTAATCCCATTATCCCGCTGATGTGTTTCTCTCTTCTTCTCTGGACCTCCGCACCGTCTCTTTGCACATTTGTTAGCGAAAATGCGTTTAGAGACGTCTGCGTTGGCAAAATGCGTTTTCAGACGACAGCCAGACGTAAACAATACGCATTTAAGCAATAAGAACAACCTGGGCGTTCTTCCAAGCAAAGAAAGGTAAGCTGCCGGCCAGGGTATTCTTACCGAAGCATCCGAACTATACAGAACTCGAGCGATTATTTGTATAATAAAGAAAAACAGAATAATTTGTCATTTATTTTATTTGTGCGCTTCGCCGAGCAGAGCGGTCAGCGCTCCACGGGCACCAACCCACCTCCTCATCATTTTAATAAATCCACCAAACGGGACGCAACACGTGATATCAGTGTGGTAATGTTTATGCTATTTCACGTCGCGGCGCCACACACAGCGAAGCTAAGTTCATTCGACAGCGCACACTAGCATGCAATGAGCTCTTCTGATTGGAGGAACAGTTATTGAAATCACCATGGCGATCGAAATAGCTAAAAAAAATCGTAATTTTGCATAAGCATAAATTGTTATGCTATGCATTTTTAACGTTAAAATTGTGATTTTTAAAATCTACACCACAAAATCTACTAAATTGAGAAAAAGTATATCAAAATTTTGTGAATCCTGGATTGACAATTTAATCCCCGTAATTATATTTTAATCATTTCATTAATGTTACTCAATGAAATAAATCAATATATTCTTATAGTATAACGCTGGAAAAGATAAATTAGCATAACTTATTTTCTAATCTTATATAATGCAGTCGCCTCTCTATTTTATTTACATTTCATGACGATCTCGAACTCGAACGTAGTGCGAGATTTTCAACCTCTTTCACGATTATCGTGTTCTGTGCCGGTACGTGTGCTAAGAAGGTAGTGCGGTTATACATCAATATTTCTTGATAATATATATAAATTTAGGACAACTTTAATAAATATAATAAAATATTTGTTTCAGCATTAGCTTTCATTAAATAATAAAAATGGTTGCTCAGAAGAAACAGGTAAATATTGTTTTAAATGTACACGTGTATCATGCATTTTTCAAAGCACATATTGAAATTATTTTTCACTTTGAAGTTTTAGCACAATTAAAATATAATATTATAACATAAAAATAACATTATTAAATTTATTGTTCTTGAATCTTTTTCAAATGACTTTTTGTTGAAAATTGAGAAATTTGTTTTAGCAATTCTACTTTTCTGTTGAAGTCAGACGATATTGTTTTTTCTTTTTTTCCCTAATAAACATATATTTGATTCTTTTGTTAATAGAAAAAGTCCCAGGAGGGTATCAACTCCAGATTGGCTCTGGTTATGAAATCAGGAAAATATGTCTTGGGTTATAAGCAAACCTTGAAGTCCCTGCGGCAAGGAAAAGCAAAATTAGTCATCATTGCTAATAACACTCCTCCTCTAAGGTGAGACTGAGATGTAGTACTCCTTTGATAATTACAAAGCAATATGAACGTTATAAAATAATTTTTTATACATTTTTACATATCATATTGAGTAAGTTTTATAGTGTTTCATATTGATTTGTATATTTATAATAGGAATATTGCGGAGTAGTCTCACGTCTCTGGTCGTAAGTGCAGAGACTCTTAATATTTATATTGATAAACTAAAAATTACATATATTTGTTTTGTTTGTCTAATAGGAAGTCGGAGATAGAATATTACGCTATGTTGGCAAAAACTGGTGTGCATCACTACATTGGAAATAATATAGAATTGGGTACTGCATGTGGAAAATATTTCCGTGTATGTACTCTTTCTATTACAGACCCTGGAAACTCTGATATTATAAAATCTATGCCTACTGGTGAACAAGCATAAAATCTATTTTTGATTAAATAAAATTTTAATAAAAATGAATGTATTTTGCATTTATCATATCCCTTTTTTCCTTATCCTTTAATTTTTAATTGTTTCTATTAATTTGAAATAAGTTCATAAAATTCGGTTGCATGGTATGCAGTTTTAGATTCTTATAGATGTCACTACTTTCACAGGTAGCTTTTAAGTGTACATACTAATATGTAGTTTATATCTCCTGAAAAACTGTCATGCTGCTTTTTTATAATGAATACAGTAGATTTAAGTCATATTTTTTTAATAATCGGGTTTTGGTTAGTTCGTTGTGAAGAACAATATTGTTCTATTGATAATGTAGAACAATGTGATGAAAAAATAGTTAATGTTTACAAAAAAGGTATTTATATTTATAATATTTGGTGGTTTCTGTTTGATATTTTTCATGAACTGCATTTTTTATTAGTATTAAGTGAACAGTATAGTAAATATTATAATGCGGTTAAAGAAGCAGAGATAAACTATAAGACTTGCAACAATACTAATAATGGATGTTTTAAAGATGTTATTAAACGTGACTTCAAACCTTTCAAAGAGAAAGGTATAAGTAAAGATTTAATAGGTACTGCCAAAATTAGGTAGGTGTAATGTTTACTTATTTTATAATAAATTTTGTTTAATTAAATTTTGTATTTGTTATAGAGGAACCTTTTATCAAATAGTACAAGGAAATGTATATAGGCAAAAGGATTGTATGTTTCCTTCAAGATGCACAGGAATAGAGCACTTTCTTTTAAAACTTGCTCCTGAACTACCTGATATGGATTTAGTCATAAATGTAAGGGACTATCCTCAATCAAGTAAACATTTTGGTGGTCCATTACCTATTTTCTCATTTAGTAAGGTAAGTAAAGTATTAATGTTGTAAAATAAAATTTATTTCTTAAATTTACTTAGAACATTATGCTTTTGTAAATTGATTCATTGTAATAATAAAAAATTTCGAGTATTGTGAAATGTACTTATAGACTCCACAATATTATGATATTACATATCCAGCATGGGCATTTTGGGATGGTGGTCCTGCAATTTCTTTGTATCCCCGTGGTCTTGGGAGGTGGGATGAACATCGTATCTCTTTGAATAAAGCTAGTAAGATCATAACGTGGGAAAACAAAGAAACTAAAGCATTTTTTCGGGGATCTAGAACAAGTTCAGAGCGTGATAATTTAGTTCTACTAAGTCGTAAGAAGCCAAGCTTAGTAGATGCTCAGTATACAAAAAATCAAGCATGGAAGACTGATGAAGTAATAATTATTTAATAATTATTGTTTATCTATACCTCATGATATGTTTGTATCTAAAGAATAATTTGGTATGTTATTATAGGATACCTTGTATGCACCTCCAGCTTCTGAAGTTCCATTGGAAGCACATTGTAAATATAAATATTTATTCAATTACCGAGGTGTTGCAGCATCATTTAGGCACAAACATTTGTTTTTGTGTCGATCTTTAGTATTTCATATTGGGGATGAATGGACTGAATTTTACTATCATGCGATGTTACCTTGGATTCATTATATACCTGTTTCTAAGGATGCTAACCAAACAGTATTGGAGTAAGTTGTTATATTTTTTTAGTTGTTAATGATAATTTATTTATATTGAGTTGTACTATTTTTATATGCTTCTACATTTACAGGGAATTGATACAGTTTGCAGTAGACAATGATGAGTTGTCGAAAAGAATTGCAAATCGTGGAAGAGATTTCATTTGGAATAATTTAAAAATGTCAGATATCACACAGTTTTGGAAAAAACTTCTTAAAAACTATTCTAAACTTTTAACATATAAAACTACTTTGGATAAAGATCTAATTAAAGTTGAAAGGAAGGGAAGATCTTAAAAAAATTTGATATATATGTTTAATATAAATAATTTTATATTTTTTTATTAAAATTTCTATTTTATGATGTAAAGTATTAACCAATAAAAATAATTTGGTAATGGTGAGATGTTCACTTAATTTTTAAAATAAGTGTTAGTTAAGATGAACGGGTAATTTTTTTTATTGATACTGTACAGTGTCAGGGCGTAGCATAATGTGGCAAGTTTCAATATGAATCATTTTAATGCCCTGACATATCTAACGCAATCAAAGGCCTTGTACATGGTTACAGTGCATTAAACATACATTTTTACTTGTGTTTGAAATATTTTACACATTTAGAGACTTCAAATATAATGATAATATAAAAGTATTGTATGCACTCTATATTTTGAAAAAACAATTTATTCAACAAGTATTAGAAAACTGTACAAGGCTTTTTGTGCTTTATTTATTCTTAAACATTAGGTTATTCTTAAGTACTTAATTATTTATTTATAACAAAACTATGGAAATATTTCTTAGAATGTAAAGAAACATGATAATGTCACTAATATTTCTACAAGACAATATGTATACTATGAATTGCAAATGCTGTTTATGTTTTTATTGCAATGCTTAATACTTTTTTTAATCATTTTTCTCATTTGTAAGGTAAATAATTTTAAGTAAAATATATATAAAGGGTGCATTAAAAGACATTTACAATACATAGCATTCATATATATTACATACAGGGCATGTACATACTATACATTATTGTTTTTAGTGTCATTTTGGTTTTAAAGCTTAATACAAATAATTATTATTTTTAAAATAATAGATAACTGTTGTTTCTTTCACATACTACATTAAATCTCTCATTTCATAACATGATCATCAGGAATTAATACATAACTATTATCAGCATTATTTATCATAGTTCTAAAATATAATGAAATAAAATATAGACATGAGAAGAAAGTTGCTCAAGAGAAAATCTATCATATAAATGAAAGGAAAGAAAATAATTATAGCAACAATTATTTAATAACCAATAATAACAACAAATTAATAAAACTTATATTAGAAAGCTGTATTTCACTATAATATTTTGAGAACATTTTAAGGCACTTGTATGGAAGATAAAAATTTTTTTGACAGTTATTACTATGAGTACTATAGACATTTTTTATAGTTTTTAGTAGTTCCTAATGTAATAAAACGCATGACTTTTATAGCTTTGAAATATTTCAACAGTCCCTTATTTCTTTATATTCTTAGAAGTATTTATATCTTACGTAGGATGTAATGAAAACTCTATAATACTCATAATACTGTCAGTCAAGAAACCAATTGACCATTATCTTTATTCGCTATTTGTCATGTTGCAACATATTTCAGTTCTTTTTTTAAATCTATATGTCTTGCATGGATACGCAAAATAGGTGCCTTCAATATCATACAAACCACGATGTACGAATAAAGAATAAATAGGCAGTGTAAAAGGTTTGATGATACAATATTGCATGCGACTTAAAATATTATGTATAAACATATTTTACATTTTTTTGTGTATTTTACATATGTACAGCATGTCTGGTAAGATACATTCAATCTATCGATTAATAATGAAACGCGAAATTATTGAGTAAAACACATCTTATAAAACATGCTGTTGGAAACACACAGCTAGGATGAAACAAACTTTTCAAACAATACACGCAACATTGCTTCGATTGGAATGATTGTTTCGCAAAAGATTAAAACGGTAACGAACAAAATTTCATTAGCTTGTTCGTTGACATAAAAAAATATCGTCCACGATTTATGAGCACCGATTAGCACATTGCCATTTTTTGGCACAGTTTCCTTCCTTCTTCACTTCAAGTCACATTTTCCACATTTTAATGGTCCATTCAAATGTTTCTAGTGGACTTCCTTTCGTCGATGAGTCCATCGCTTTATGATTTCCAGTTTAAACAGTTTGTCTTTTTTTACGTAGTGGCAACAATTTTAGCGATGATCATGGTCATCAAACTGAGCGGAAGATACCACGATATCGACGATTTGAAAACGGTTCCCGCCGCAGAGTCCCCACCCTGATAGGAAGACGTAACTAACTGCTCGTCCGTTCCGCCTGTCGAATTTTATAAAAGTCGTAGAAAGAGTTCTATACTAGCTAAAAAGATCGTCGCTAATTGGATGGCTCACTGCTCTCAACACGCTTAAGATAGTTTCGCGTGTGAAACAACAGAAGTCGAACGTAGGCTACACTCGCAGGTTGTTGTTGTTTGGAACTTATAGTTACATCGCGATTGACTTTTCTGATATGCTGTCTCGTAAACTCTGTTTTGCAATCCCAATTTTTCGATTTTTCCCATTGAAAATTTGTTGTTCCATTTTGTTGCTTCTTAACCCGAGTTTATGACTCAACGAGATTCCTCGAACGAACAAGTTTTCATTCTTGTCCGTTCACTTTTTTCCGAACCCGCGCGATTCGGAGTGCAGACTGTTGTCCTCTGGAAAAGCGAGTTTTTTCGGGTTAATGGAACTGCCACTGTTAATCATCGCGTATAAGACGCAATTCCCGTAATTGCTCGTTTTAAAATTTGTCAACGTCGTATTGTATCATATTTTGCCGCCAAAGCGTCATTGTTGATTTCTTTAAAACAAGTATTAATAACAAAAAATTATTGTAAATTTGAAGATTTTTGTGCTTTTGAAAATTTTGTTCTTATGCTTAATTTTTAAGATTTTTAAAATAAACTTGATCTCGTATCCGTGTTGGTTATTATACTATCATTGTGGGTTAATATTTCAGGAATAAATTCTAATTATTACTTTTCTTTATTTGTATCTACGTGTTGGTAAACTTTCAAACGAAAAATGTGCTGTAACAAAAGTCAAATAGGTCAGAAAAGTTATTTAAAATAAAGAAATTATAATAAATATATTTAGTAACTCATTTGAAAACATGAGTCATTTCATGAAAAGATATCTACTCTGTTAATTATGAATTTTATGTCTTTTTTTTCATGTAGAAACGGTTACACGATCAAAAGATGACAATTATTTAACACTTTCCATGCCCTTGGTTTCTTAGAGTCGCCTCTGCTAAGGTCGAATAATGTCAAATTCGAATGGGTTTCAATGATGTTAGTATCCTGATACTTAACACACTGTCCGTATAGGCATTGTAATGTTGTGATAGACTGTTGCTTTTACAGGAGGCTGAATTTATTGTAATATTTAATCCCTTCTATGAATACGTTTTTTCGATATCTTAATTGTGCATATAAAGGCCATTTTTGTTTGCAATTATCATTTTCAATTAAAAATAAAAAAAGGATTCTGAAAAAATTCATGTAACTTCCTTTAAAAATGATATCTATCTAAAGAAGTAAATATAACTATCTAGATTTTTCTTGTTTTTCGAACATGAACACAGAAAATGACTTGCTTCAATTAAAAAGACAAATTTGCAAATCCTATCAGAAAAAAACTGTATTGGCAATTTATAATTGATTTTATTTAATACTAATATGTAGTTTGTTAAGCATTGATAAATTGTTGAAAGTATTTTAAATCTTGGGTTGCAAACAACATTGGAATATATCTCGATTTTACAGCGTTTAATCCTGAAAGAGCAGGTTCTGCGATGCTTGGCTTCCTCCTCTTTGACACGCTGATATTATATTGTGGTCGAAAAATTTGACGGTTAAAACGTTTTGACCGTGAGCATTAAGAGTGTTAAATTAGTATCTTTGTAATTTTTTCCTCTAAATTCATCTTACATGAACATTTTCTGAAAGAAGAAACAAAACGTGATATTTGAAAATGTAACAATATTTGCAAAAATATTACGATCGTTTTATTCTTGCACAAAAATCTTTAGTAATTAAAACATATTCTAGCTTTATTTCAAAATTTGTTAATTCTAAATAGCATTGAATAGCTATTCAAGCATAATAAAAATAATGGAATTTAAATTATTCTCTAAATTAAAATATCTTCATGGATGCTCTTTTTGAATTAATAATTTACTTTTCATAGAAAGAAGTTTGTATCGAGAAATAAGAAAGCTTTGTTCTTTAAAGAAGGATATATGATAGAATGCAGATCGTTAAGATTATCCCTATATAAATAACCAGCAATTTCCACATGAACCATATCTAAAGAAATTGACCCGAAAATAAAAAAAGAAGTGAGTGCAAAAGGAAACCGAGGATACAACATGCCCTATAGCAGACGATTTTTTCTAGAACCAAATTATTAGAACTAAAAGTACAATACTCGTGCAATTAGACGGTATATGTGTAAGAAATCAACAAAAGTACGTGCACGTGAAAGTGTGTGTATGCGTATGTGTACAATATGTATCTATGTTTGTATGAATGGGCAATGAAAAGAAATTCCAAAGGAAGAAGAAAAAGAAACAGGATACTAAAGTCGAAGTTGGTTTAATATAATTTATGTTAGAGGGAGGGGAAGGGAGAGAGAGACACCGTCCTGCGATAAAGTTCCAAACAACGTAACCATCCTCCGTATAGTTTTACCATGCACCTATTTGCCTTATACTTTTGCGCAGAAATACGTGCTTATGCGCGCGCGTGTGAAAAACACGTTTATTCTTGTGTTTCGTGCTGTGATACATCCTTCGCGAGATATGCAAAAGTTCGTGCAATGATATCAGTGAACTCGTGCAATGATATCGTGCAACGTAATAATTTGTTTTGACACAGGCCTGTCTACAGATGGACATCTGTTTCCTCATCTTCTATTTAAAATTTTGCGAGTACGTGTTTTATGTCATATGTAACGTAACTATTATTTATTCACAACAGCAACGGAAATAAAGTGCTTTAGTGCGTAAACCTAATGTTGACAGGCCTGATTTAAGACAGTGGTAAAATACTATTTTATTCATAATATTGTTTAAAAAGTATTTGAAAATAATATCATTTCAAGTACATTTCTATGTAATAAGATGTAATTTAAAAATTTAAAATAGTATTTTTCTTAATATATATTGTAAGATGTAATTATAAATATAAAAGACCATGCAAAAGCAGAATTTTTACCAGTGAGTGAGCGTTAAGAATATGTTACACCGATGAATCGGACTTCAATTCGGATCGAAAGAAGGATTTAGAATAGGCAGAAAGGAGACAAAAAGAGAAAGAAGATATTTAAGATAAATAAAAGTAAAAGAGCACATAAAACTACAAATGTGATTGTGTGAATAAACAATACAAGGAAAACAATAGCATCGATAGACAGTAGTAGAAAGAAAAATGTGGTAAATGGGAAAGCTTAATTTAATATTTACTGTTTTCGGCAAACCGAGTCCGGCGATGGTGACAGACGATATTTCAAGTTATTCCTTTCTCGTAGTCAGATTATTGAATAGGAACTACTATTCTTTTATTTCTGTTTTTTTTTTTTTTTTTTTTTTTCAGTGTACACGTAAAAACTTCATTTTCCGCCTGGCTAATAAATACTCTGGGCTTTGGAATTATTTTCGGAATAATTTCCTCATTCAAAGATTTACTCAAGGGATGGGAATTAAGGGAAGGTATTCCCACAGGAATGTGCCATAGGAGGACTTCCGGTATTTTCGAAAATTGCTAAATTACTTACAGATTACATTGTAACTTTTAAATTTCCACTATATACTACATATTAAAAAATGCAATTTTGTATTTAATTCTACCGTCACGGTTAGATGTATTAAATCATTTAATTTGAATTTAATAAAATCTAATTATACAAATTATTTTAAATAATTTCTAATATTAAACATTTTCAGGAAGTCATCCTAAGGTTAATATGGTTATTTTAAATGAAATTTATTTAAATGACAATTTTATACATTGACAAAAATATCGTAATTCAATTTTTTATAATACACTCTTTAAGCTTTGTAATTGGTTTTTCGAAAAGTCACTTTTTAAATAAAGTTATGATTAAAGTATTCGAGTCTAATATTATTTTCACAAATTTTTTTTAGGGAAACTTTTATATAGGTATGCGTATTTTTTATGTTAATATTTCTGTCAATGTGCAGATACGAATTTGATGAAAAATCAATGAAAATAAAATTAATGAATGACATGTTAAAGCAATTTTATATATTTATTAGTAGACTAATGATATGGTATATATACCATGATATTGGAAAACCAACGATATTTATTTTAGTTATTGTTCAATTTCATTGTTAGCACCTTCACCACGAAATACCCAAATTAAGATGACCACTATAACATCATATTTATCGAAGAAGTTTGTGCAAATAGTTTATACGAACATTCAAATGATTATGTTGTACTGCATTGATTAATGAAATTAAAAATCTTTATTGCGTGTGTGTGTGTGTGTGTATGTTGATTGTTTGTAATTTATATTGTAATTGACTTGATTACATTTTTTTTACAATCACATACAAGAAAATTAGATATGTAATAAGATAAATACTATGACTTATAAAAAAAAGGTTGCAATACATATGTGCAATGTGATTTTGATTAAATATTTTAATATTTATAAGTATAATTCATACGTATAGCAGTTGATATGATGCATAATTTGTATCATGAACGTGATTCAATATTATAAAGTAACGAGTTGCAACATGAATTGTGAGAATTTGTGTAGCATGTTTTATCAAAATTAGAGTGGTGTATGTAGTGATAATTTTGGTCTGAATGTGAAAGTTGTTGAATAACCATTATTCTATCAGAAATAAAATATCGGTACTTGCAATACTTTGTCTACTTAAACTATAATTTAAATTATAATGTTTTAACATACTTTAATTTTTTCATATCATGTTTTAAGGATGAAAATATTTGTTTACATCAAATATATTTTATTTTATTGTATGCACAAATTTCTTCGGTAGTTGAAAGCCCCAAGTATATAATAGCCAGGTGTTCGAGACACCAAATACCGTATCCTCGCGTTTTCTGCTTTTGCGGATTCATAGTTCACTTATTACCACTTCAAGTCCCTAAATTTAGCGGTGGTATAAGTTCAAAGTTTCATCTATCCACTGCTAAAAATATCACAGTACTTTTATAATTATTGATAAATACATTTAAAATACAATTTTATGAATATTAATTATAAGATTCAAAACAATAATTGTAAATTTAGTAATAAAATATACATTTTTACTTTTTTTATTAAAAACGTGTACAATATTCTCTACGTTTTTTTAATATTGCTGAACTTTTAAATAAAAATTGTAGATATTTTAATAAATATTTAAAAATTTAACAAGAAGAAAAATAAAATTTTGCATAGTAATATTTGAGTATCATATGTGCACTTTTGTACAATAGTACTCTGATCACAAAGGGGTGGAAAAAACGAAACTTTGCTATGGCGAGGTAAGAATCTGGTCTGACTCGAGTGAAGCTTTAGTACCTGCGTCTAAAATGATGTCTCCGACGTCATCGTCTCTGTCATCGTCGTCATCATAGTCACCATCACCGGACTCCAGGATGCCAGCACGCGGAAACGTATCTTCAGGATTTTCACGTAGCCACTGGACATTACCTAATGTTCCCTTGGTAGCAGATCTACATCCGAACCACCAGTAGGCTGTCGATCTGGGGAATGCGGGATCAGCAACGTCCACCTAAACAGCAATTAAAATAGCTCAGCTAAAGGTAATATACTTATTTTATCTAAAATTAAATACAGCTAACTTCTGTGTATCATGTTCCCGTATAATGCGAGTTCGTATAACGTGTAAGATAAACTTTAATTTTTTCTTCCGTTTATACGTTGTCTTCCCAACTTCTATAAAATATTTCGTATAATTAGGTAAATTATCTGTATTCTGTTTTGTTTTCCCTTTATTAAAACAAACTTTATTTCAAGGTTTAAATTTTAAAGTTAAAAGTCTATATGCAATACAATTATATCTGAAACTGACTCACATGTCATTAGCATCACGCGATTAGTGTTAAAATTCAGAGTCGTATTTAAACTTACATAAATTCGTCTAATAGTGTATGTCTCGTGTAACGCGGAACATATGTATCTCCCGTATTGTATGGGAGTTTACTGTATTTCTGAAAATTCTTTCCAGCTATGGAATGTTGATAATCTACATTTTTGCGTACTTGGTGTTGATAAAATGTGATGCAAAAGTATTTACCGATAGGATGTTAAAGATATAAGATTATAAATTTAGGTTACATTTATGGTATTTATAAGTGAGCTATTTTTAAAAATTATTTAATTTATACTTTTGTTTAAACTTCAAATGATTCAAGGAAGAAATTTTTCCTTTTTTAAAAGTGTTATTAAATATATGGTATTTAAAATTGAGTAAGTTTAAATACTTGGGTATTTCTCATTTAAATCGATTTTTAAAATCATGTCAAGTGAAGATCACCAGACCATAGATGGTCTTCTTTCCCTTATATTCCGTTATTTCGCCTCTTTCTCTTAAAAATGGTTTAAACTTTTTTCTGGGTAATATAAAAATATTTCTTCACGTATCAAACAGTGGAAAAAAAAACAATTTTCAAATTTGATAATAAATAAATATTACAATAAAAAATATAATGTTATAATTATAATTTAAAGTATATTTCGTTACATAAGAACTTAAATATGCAGTTTTCATACTGATATTTTTCCCGATTATAAATCATGGCACATCAGTCTGAAGTACTTACGGAAAATGTTTTGTCGTTGAATCGGTAATAAGCGTCTCCCTTGAAGAAGTACGTGTAACCATGATAGACGATCGAGGCATCGAGATTATCAGGGATACTTTCCCAATTCGAGATCAGCTTAGGATAAGTGTTTTTCACGGGTGGTTTCTGGGTCGGGTCGAACCTCCAGAATTTGGTGCCTTTGTAAAAGTAGATCTTGCCGTTTCCAGTCCAGACCGTCACAGTGTCGATATTGTCCGGAATTCCTGTAAAACCTTCGCTAATTTCCTTCGGGTAATCACCGTCCATTCTCTTGCCTACGTATCTCCAATATTTCGAACCCTATAAAAATAAATTATTTTGAAAGTAATAGAGATGGAAATATATATGATATTTAGTAGCTTACTTTGTAAATGTCAATGTGGATAGTTTTTTTTACCTTGAAGAAGTAAGTTTTCCCGTTTTTATACGTGAATGCAGCATCAATATTCCCTGGCAGTCCCTTCCATGAGTGTGAAATGAGCTTAGGATAGCCGACTGCTACACCATCCGCTGTTAATCTCCAATAAAGATCACCTGTGAGTAAATTAATTAGTATAGAATTAAAAATATTATGAAAGAAATGAGTAGTGTACTAAAACCTGCAATTTATTTTTATCAATTGAACTCTCAACATTTCTTTCGTATGTAAAAATCCTAGAATGCATTACGATTTATTGAAATAAATTGCACCTGTATTAGCAGATATCCATGAAATATGATTAAACTTAATGAAAAATTAAATAATATGTACACAAATTATACATTTATTACATATTGTCGTTTGAATACTTTCGTTATTCATTGCATTTTTCTTCAGAGTGTCTTTAGATTTCTGTTGTCTTAAATTTTGTAATTTTATATCTTACCTTTTTAAATGTTTCATAATTCGTTTATTTTCTCTTTGACTTAGAATTTTTTGATATAACACATTATTACCATCATTAATTGGATTACTTTCTTCGATCAGCTGATTCTACTTTCTGTTTCCTGTTATTTATACTTTTTCATAACAATTTTAACAAGTACGTACCTTTGAATGCATACATATGTCCCTCCGCAGAGTTGAACATTGTATCGATCTTTGGATCCGTGCAAAGTTCTGAGTCTTCTTCACTGGGCGGAGCCATAGTTGTGGTTCCGTATCTTGGTCCACTTGGAATGCCACCATTGTTTATTGATTTTTTTCCGTACAAAGCCTAAAATAAAGTAAAATAATATACACTTCTGTATTATTTTCTTAAAACGCCATATATTCAATCCATCCTTATATTTTCTTTATAACATGGAATATGCCTTCATTCTCTAAAGCAGCGGTTCTCAAACTTCTTTACGCATGGAACCCACTTCAGTTAAAGGTATTATCAACGGAGCCCCAAAATTTTACTTGGTTGAATCTTATCTTTCATTATATTACCGAAGAATAACTCTTAAAATAAGGAGCTATAAGGTAAGTGTCAAAATTGAAGATAATATTTTATTGGAAATACGTCAATATTAATTTAATATTAAATAAGTGTGTAAAAAACGGTGTAAGTAATGTTAAGTAAGTTTAATGTGATGAATGGTATTGTTGTTTCTTAACAAAAAATTCTTCTATATTTGGTTTTATTGGACCAGTGTACGTTTGTAAGGCTAAGCTTCCCGCATTTCGGTAGTAATTTATTTCAATGTTTTCCGCGTTATCTCGTTAAGACCTCACAAACATACGGAGCCATAGACCTCCGCGGAGCACAGTTTGAGAACGGCCATTTTAAAGGATCCTTGTTTGAAGGCCGAAGAATTAAACAATTTTCGGAAAGTCTTTTCGATAAAACTGATAAACATCAATTCAATTTCGTGGTTAATTATCATTGCGAGCAATATACGTAAATTTTTTAATGCAAAAATTATGATATTGTCAAAAGTTGTGATGTCGTCAGCGTGCCTCACAAAGCATTTGTCTATATTTTAATCTGTGTGGTTAATACCTGAACTAGAATAAATCAGAGTTATAAAGAAACATGACAAGAAGGCAGTATCTGGGATAAAGTACGATCTTTGCTAAGAAAAGGTGGCTTGTCTTTTAGTTTATAAAAATAGATTTTTGCAAATATCGACTTATTGTTAGTTCTACTTTAGATAATAAAGAGACATTTAGTGTGGTTGTTTGCAAAGTTTCAAATAAATTGAATGATAAGTTTTAGAGATATTATGGCAACCAGTTACAAACATTTTGTTTTAAGGAAACGTTTTTTATAGTTCTCGGAATTTTTGCGAATTTTGCCTTAATGCGTTCCAAAAATATTTTTAAGATCTGAAGTTATTTTATAAGAACCAATTTTGTCGACCGTTAAATTAAGAAGATTTTCCAACTATCAAGCTAATAGATTGATCTAATCTATCATGTTTAATACATACCAAAGAGATGAAAATTATGATTTATATGTTAACTGGACTTCGTGACGTGCATTTACCTGAATACCCTGAATATCGTCGTCGTCCAATTGGAAGTAAGGTTCATAGCCGCGGTAGAAGGGTGCCATTAGGGCGGCCTTAACGTCGCTATGGCTCAAACCAAGGGAATGACCAAACTCGTGAGCAGCTACTTGGAAAAGGTTCGTGCCACGGAAACTGTCGATAGTCCATTGCTCTGCGTCATCAAAATGGGCATCGCCACCATATACAGGGAAATAAGCATGAGCCAAAGTGCCACCAGGTCCATCGAAAGGATCACCGTCTCCATGCTCACCTTTTTCGAATCTGATCTCAATATGCACCTAAAAGAGTGGGTTGAAAATTATTATAAAAAAATGGTCACGATATCCTAGCTAATTTGAAATTTTTTTGATAATCATTTATTTGATGTGGGCATTATAAAGTAAGGTATTTAAGGATGAATAAGTTAAATATTCTGTAGTACGTTGATATCTCCAACTTTTCAATTATATCTTTTTTTATACTTACAGTTATGATTTGTTTCAGTTTTTTTTATGTTAGGTATATATTTTAGTGTTAGTTCAAAAAGTATTTACAATAATTGTATTTAAAATATAACACTTCGATTAGTTTCCTTAGAATAGAAACGTGAATAGATATTTTGGAACTTGTCAGTTATAGAATAGCTAGTCTGTTCTATTTGCGAGGGATAGGTTCCAACAATGCTTCCCGCGGAATTCCGAAATTGCCGGTAGAAGCGAACATTATGTATGTATATAATTACGTCGTTCTTTCTATCATAAAATTTCACCAACAATCTAGTCGCAGTAAGGTATTATCAATATTAAATTGCAATATAATTGCCAGCAATAAATTACAATAGAATATTATATTTATGCTTTCTCTACCTTTCTCTCTCTCTCTCTCTCTCTTTGTTAAATAAACATTTAAGCTAATAATTAGGATTCTAAGCTTAATTTTTAAGGGACGATAAAGCAATGAAAAATATCTTGTATACATATACAGTTTAAATATATTTCTACATTTGTTTCTTAAAATAAGTTCTTAAACAAAAGCAGCAAGCCGCGGATATTGCTTCCGCGAGTACGGAGATTCCACTGTACAAGTCAATTATTTTTTCTTTTTATTTTATAAATCACAAAATATATTTGTTAAATAGATTTCGATAATTCTAGATCTTATTGTTGGAAATGTTAGATTTTTACAGCGTAAACTAATGGTAGTATCTTCTGACGAAACTAAAAATACATACGCTATTTGCAGACTTTTAAAGGATTAAATTATAAATATGTTTTTTTTTTAATTTTTGGAGTCGTTTATATAAGTATGAATAACATTATAATTTTCGATGGGATTTGCAATATGTTTTCATAATATATTAATCCTTTCTCAGTAACAATCAAAATATTTCACAATTAAAAATCCCATCTTCAAACAATAACTACGGTAGTTTGATACGTAACTGTCTTGTAGTGTCAATTATGCCTAGCTGACATTGAAACTGTAGATAGCTTTATGAAAAACAACCAATGATAAGACCATGCTGAAGTCTTCAGCAGTAACAATCTTTGTATTGTTAGAACTTGAAAAAGTAACATTCTTTATTTCGTTTTGTTCTCGTACTCATAATTGTGGTGAAAAACGTTGGTAAATATTATTTGCCTCACCTGGCCCGACTTCTTCTGAACAAAAATGAGGTCCGTGTAATCTGACCACACTTTGAACGCCTTGCTCAGTTCAACGTCGACTTTATTCTGTGACAAATTTCGCGGATATTTGCTGATCTTGTATGTCAATTTTTTCACTCGCCATCTCGAGCCTGTAACACGTAGAAATGGTGAGTATGCGTTTAAGAATTGGAAAAATATTTACTTTCAACAGAGGAAGAAACAGTATTTTTCTACTTAAATATTTTTCTACATAAATACTGGTATAAATGTGTAGTAATTGTAAAAATATAAGAAATATTGTAATCTCTGATTAATCAGAATTTGTTATAATTAAACTGTGGATGTTTATATAAGTTCATATTTTTATAAACAGAGACAAAGAAATGGGATCTAATAACAGTTTGTTTTGTAAATTTGTTTCACCCTTTACATATTATACATACATTTCAGTTTGGATATTTTGTATAGTTTCGCTATTATATTTATTTTGTATCTATTTATACATTTAAATTTCCCGTAAATACATAAACATTTGCAGTTCACTAACGGTGAAGTCAAGGATCTTATTTGGAATGATAATAATCAATGGTTTTGATACAGCTTGTGCAAATGACGCGACGGTATCAGTTAGCTATCAGGATACACGCGATTTTTAAAAGTATTTTTATTAGAGCACTAGTTCTCAGCTAAAATAAACTCTCGAATGTTATTTCATAACCATTCTTATGCGGTTTTCTCCTTAAAACGGGGATATAATTTTATTTTTCTATCAGTTAGTATTTCTATTATTTACGCAACGATATGTATTTTGAAACAATCGCTATCTGACGTCCGATACCTTTTCTTTTTATCAGAGAGCGTTTATTTTATAACAGAATTTATGACAGGAGATTGCATTTTTTTTAATTTCTATATTCTTAACAGAATTTCTGATTATTTAATTTTTTGAGATCATCGTGACGATGAAAACTCTATTAATCTAGTTAACTCTTGTGAATTGTTTCAAATTAAATTCATACAAAATAAAAATTGAGTATTTAATCACTTCTTTATCAAGATGTGCAATGAGTGTGAAATTTATTCATCTTCCAGGTGTATGTAAAAAATATAAATTGTACGGTTAAATTGTACATTCTCAAGATTCAATGTAACATTTGTTCGAATAATATATAAGAGTTACGTGCAAAGTATTGAAGATAAAAGCAAATTGAAATTTTTGTTGCGTACGGAGAGTATATTCTTTTGGTATTGTATGTATAAGAACAGTAGGCATTGCAATAAATAATAAATTATTACACATAAAGCGAGTTAAAGAACTTTCGATAGACTCGTGGTGACCTTCGATCATTCTAATTTTTGCAAAGAACATCTCAGTTGTTTGTAACGTCTGTTTATGTAACGGTTGCTTCTGTACATGTCAATTATTGTACGACTATTTAATTTGTTCCTTGTGCAATGATTTATTGTTAAATCGATAAGTATACGACTCGAATGTAGGGGATTTTAACAGGGGACCGGTATTGCTGAATCTTCGAAACGTTTTTTTGTTTAATACAGTTTCAGCTTATCTAATCTGATCTTAGAATCATCTAAACCTTATTTCTCAGTCAGAGTCGTTAGTAATCTTTCATTTCCCCAATCAAGCACGATGACTCATCCCTTAATCATAGTATTCAAAGTTAAAACACATACTGCAGGCTATAAACTTTGCACCTATCCAATTTTACTGAGAAATTTAAAAAGCTAGCTTTTCAAAACTATTCTTTATATTATACAATTACTGCTCCAATTAATATAATAACCAATCACTAGAAATTTCTTTTCTTCTAATTTCTTTTGCAAAAAATATTTTTCAAGTTTAGAAAATCTCTTCTAATAGTATTGAATACAAGATTAGCCTGTGTATCAAGAAGAAGAAGAAGAAGAAGTATATTATCGAGCAGATCGCTTCGTCATTGCATTACTGATGTATAATCCCTCAAACGACAGATCCATCGACAAGGTTTCACTATCCAAGGTCAGCTATCAGCATCATCTGTGTTATTAAAGAACAAAACTCATCGAGGCTTAGATCCTCTCCCATTTTAATTTATTCGTTCCTCGAAACAGTGTTCCCCTAAAAATTGCGTTCACGAATGGCCCTATTTTAAAATGATCACGTTTTCAGGTCGAATATATTTTTGTCGTTCCATTTTGATCATAATCGAGCTAGTGGGTCATAGTTAAGAGTCCCTGTTATGTGATAAAATTCCATAGGATGCACGCACCGGTGCTCTTGTCGCCATGGGTTCACTGAAACGAGGAACACTCGCGCGAGGTTCAAAGTCACGGTTAGGATCGATCGAATCTTGATGGTTTCTAGCGTAGACTGTATGTGTCAGCGTAATTGGATGAATGGAATGATGAATCAAGTTTCGATGATTTTTTTCTGAGAAGAACAGGTCAATAGAAAAGAAAAAATACCTTATGGGTTATGGTTGATTAAGTAGAGTCACGATTTATAGGAAGGTTCGTGCGAATTCTGTGATTAGAGGTAATTAGAGTGACGCGTGATCAAAGAGCAATTAATACGACTTACTTGGTATTGTGTGTTTGTTTGAATGGAGTTCGAAGAAATTGTTTGGAATTTTTCTCCGTTGGAATTTGGAAATGTAAATTGCAGATTGTTTTTGCCGAGTTTCGATGAAGTAATGTAGGTTGTTGTTTGATTTAAATTGGTGACATAATGTAGTGAAATATTAGTTTAATTTTTATAAATTCTACAATATATGAAATTAATTCATATTGCTTTGCGATTCTTGGAATAAATGTTGTACCAAAAAAATAAAGTGAAAGATAAAGTAAACTGCAATCGTTTATATAGTAGCCCTCATATACATCATTAATCAAAATTAAATTAAATATAATAATAAATATAATAAATATAATAAGATTAATTATTTATCAATAGTACAGAGAAATGAAATACGCTAACATTGAATGAAATTACGGAATAACATTTATTTTGTGTCAATACGATTTTTTCTTTCCATATAAACTGACGTTAAAATTTTACATAAATATTTGTATTTCGTCACCTTTTTCTAGAGATGTATATCGATCTCAATTTTCCTATTAAAGTTCAGATCTACATATGCCAACAGTATTTGTTGAATAATATAACTTTCTATTTCCAATTTCATAAAAATCGTATTTTTGCCTTTGTGAAAAGTCTACTTATCTGTGAAAAAGTTACCTACGCAATTAATGTAAGTTTTTGTAGGAGTAATAGAAGAGTTTAAGATTTAAATAATTTTATATTAAAAATTGAAGAAGGTGCTCCTTAGCAAAAATAAGAAAAATAGGATAATAATATCAAAGTGAATTGAGTTCGAATTAAAAATCCAATGATATAAGATGGTACGGTGTTATCTCTTTTTAGTAGTAATATTCTTGTATGGTAGGGGTTTCATTAGCCTTCTTGAAAATGCATTTGGAACAGTTTTGATGCTTAAAAAATGCATTCGGAGCATCCGACAAACAACTGTGATACAGGCGCAAATGACCTGTTTAGGGTGACTGACTTTACATTGACTATAATGAGGCAGGAAGTCAATAGTAACACTGGATTTCTAAACATTTCTTGCAGCGTGAAAACATTCTGCTGCTTGAATAATTATTTAAACTTTTATGTAACAGATATTTCAATATCTCTTAACATTTTTCGGTGTTTTCTCAAAATAATTATTTTTATATGCTATTTTCTTGTATGTCTAATGGTTATTTAAATAATAAAAGAACAATAATAATGTTTTAAAACAATATGATTTTCTATAATGTATATCAATTTAATCAAAGTGATAAATGATACAAATTTATAACTTACAATAAGTTTTACTTTCAGTTATTTAAAACTCTAGTATGAAACTAGTAACAATTCTTTTGATAGACGTTTTAGAATGCTATCACAAACTTTTTGAAGTAGTATTGGAATCGCATTTTGATCAGATTCAAAACGATAAATCAAAAATGAATACTCTGATTTTAGCTTTTGTTATGACATCAATTGATTAGATAATCAAGAAGCGGTCGAATGTTATGTCAGGAGTTACATTGAGCAGTATTCTAGTGACATTCGATTTGATCTTGCTCATATTGGATTCGGTCTTATTCCACGGTAATGCAGTAAACAAAAATAATTCATAGTTAAATTCATGTTTTTTTTTATAGTTTTTTCTGTAAAAGAGAATATTTAATTTTTGTTTATTTTGTACTTTACGCTAAAATTACTTGCCGCCTGTATTTCATTTTTTCCAAATGAGAATATTAATGGTATCAATTAAGTGGATGAAAAAAATGTTTAAAGGAGAAGCACTTAATTTTACCTTGTAATAAAAATACTATCTTTAATTCCATTTACCTTGAAGAGCATACCGCTTCGATCTTCCAAAGCCAGGGCCAACTTTGTCTTTAACACCACACCTTGGCAAAGCCATTAGTTTGTACGTTTCTTCATCGAAGTCACCTGGAAAAGACAATTTTTTCAATAATAATTGCAAATATAATGAAAAACATAAATATGGTTGAAAAAATATTAATAAAAAAGAAGACACAAATTGATTGAATCCTACTTCTTTCTTATGTAAATTTAATGTTGAATAATAAACCTATAAACTAAAATAATTCTATGACCTTGTCTTATTCATTTTAAAAGTATTGTGTAAATTAATAGTTTCACAGAATTGGATATATATACTTTTAATTAAACAAACTAAAGCAAGACTAAAATTTATTGTATTTATTTATTTATTTCAAAGATAATATGTTAAATAATACGACTAGGATATTAAATACCAAATATATATTCTTTTAATGTTATTTCTACTTTCCCAAATTTATTTTCAATGATACTACATTCAAATCTTTTACGATTATTTTTGTTATACGTTATGTATTGAGTGTCTTTTAACGAAAACTCGTTCAGAATACTTTCTCATTTTAATTTTCTGAAAGAGTACTATTAGAAGCAACGTTGTATTTTAAACATGCTGTTCAAACTATAAGTTAATGTTCAAAAATCGCCAAATAAGAAAGTAACAGAAGTTTCGTTTGTGTGATTTTCATTTTTGTTTTTTTTTTCGAGAAAGCCACCTATGCGCCGTTGAATCGCGTTATATGTAATGATATCTTTTATTTTTATATCCATTGTGTAACACTTTTTAAATAAAACCCAAAGTTTTCAATGAAAATACTTGTATTCAACATGTGAAACACTGTTATTTCCATTATTTTCCACCAAGGCTGCATCAAATGTAAGTTGGTTCGGTTTTGTTTGGATCGTAGGATTCGCAGATATCGATCCCTCGACCATATTCTGCATGCTTCGTGTACCCTATTTACGATCATTCGTGCATGTGACTGTTTCCTTGTATCGCAGTACATATGCATCAACGAAACGCATATATGCATAATATGCAGACATGCGAAAACGTTAGGTTACTCGCATATTCT
Source organism: Eucera pruinosa (assembly GCA_028830335.1). Lineage (NCBI taxonomy): Eukaryota > Metazoa > Arthropoda > Insecta > Hymenoptera > Apidae > Eucera > Eucera pruinosa. The sequence continues at coordinate 1,758,109 of JAMYCR010000015.1, read as the reverse complement.
AAGTCCAAGGCAAACACGTTAATCCTCACTTGAACCAGTGAATCAGTCGCTATATACATAACAGTAAAAGTATATTAAATTCCAATGACTAATATTCATTATTTGATCATTGAACGCATTAGATTTTCCATTTATTTTGGTTTAAAAATATTTGATTCTATTTGAGCAAGTGTGTATTGAGCTTTGTGAATCTCGTGTCACGTGCAAACGAGCCTCTACTGTGTTTGCGTTGATCGCGCGATTGGAAGTTGTACGTTTATTAATACTTCTTTGCGTGGAAGTTGTGGTGTATTAACGGAACGATCGTTCAGATCAATTTGAATACGCTTATGGCTGATCGAGTTAAGTGAGCATGTGTAACGAAGATCACTGAATTGTATTTTTATGATTTCTTTTATTTATTTTTGTTTTAACTTGAAGGTATTAGCGACGCAAAAGGAAATAACAATGTTGTATGAATATTCAACTTATCGTACAATTAAACATAATTTAAGCGACTTGGTAATCCTTAAATTGATTTGTTGCCCTTTAAGTTATTTTTATGTAATATTTATTTTTATGTTACCTCCTTTTGTTATTGATAGTTGTGTTAACTAATTATGTAGCTTATTAACGGCATTAGAAGAAAAATATGATTGCACGGGTTTACAATTCACTGTATAATTTAATACATTTTAGGTAGTATAATAATCTTTTATCTTGTTGCAATGGAGGGAAATGTAGTCTATTATTGATTCGATATTGCACCGATCGCGTTTATTTTTGTTAAAGAGATGCCGATGGATAGCTTTTGTGTCTCCTATTAAAATTTGAAGTTTCAACAAGAATTTCTTTTTTAATAAGTGGAAATTAGATTATTACGTTTATTCTAACAGCTTTCTTGAGGTGTTAATTTGATGAAAAAATATGACATGTTTGAAATTAAATTCGTATTTTGAATAGTACTCCAAATGATTGAAATCATCATTTGCTTGTTACAAGAACTCTTTTTTATGGTAACATTGCTGTGATTATTTTCCGGATAAAGTCTGATGTATGCAATAGGAAGTACATACATAAATGAAGACATCTGTTGATAATAACGGTCTAGTTATGGAAAGTGTACGGCACAACGACCATTTATATCACGATAGTGATGATTATGACAATGAGAGACTAGAGCACGACTGTTTTACATTTGACATGCTAATTCGTACGTGTACTAATCGTGATATTATCATTCCCAATCGTTATTATTACACTAGACACGTAGATAGAGCCCCATTATTACAAGAGTGATGTTTTCCTTTCGCTTTTCTTGTAGACAACAGGATTTACATATAATTAAATAGAATTGTCATGAATACATTTAGAGAAGAGGTTAAATCAATTAAGAAAAAGGAATAATTAAAAATCATTCCCTTGAAACAATACGATTTTTAATTAATTTTATAGCAGTAACAATTTTTAATTATAATTATTAGATTTATATTCTCCTCCGTAAGGTACCAGATACTTGTAAGTTTTGAACAGAATTATTGACGCTTGAATTATTAACATGTAGGTAAATGACCCACGTACTGCCACGTGAATGATCAACTATGACTTCATTGTACTATTTCTATTATTTATTTATCAAAATCACGTGTTTTCTTTCTCGTCTGCTACGATTCAGTGTCTCTACTGTAAGAAAAAAATAATAACACTCTTAAGACTCCTATTTTTGTTTATAAATTCAATAATTTAACGAAAACAACGCCCGAAGCTAATACTGTCATCTCTAATTCAATTACTGATACCCCATTTACTGTCACCTGTCAAAAACATTTATTGAACACCTCGAATGAAACTAGTTGAATTATGGTTATGCATATTTTTTGTATATAATAGCCAATGGTGGCGGTAACAGTACACACGTTCGTTTCCAAGAGCAAATACTGCCATGGCAGTACGTGTAAAACGGGTAAATTGTTTGTACCAGTTACTGTCACTTGAATATTAAATAAAAATAATTCAATAAATCGTTAAACTACGATGGTTATTACATTCTACGAAGCTTATAGCACATAAGAAAATGATCTTTCCTTATATTTATGACTCAACTATTACAATAAAAACCTTCTCTTTAGTACCTTAATTTTCGCTTTGATAGTAGAACAGTCGTTGTCTCGCCTTTTATTATTTTTTTATTTTATATAAAAAAAATGATAAAGAATGTTAAGTGTTGTTTTATTTTATTATATTCACTGCACTTAGAATTCAATGTTAGATTTTTTTCATGTATAACAATTTAGGGTTTCGTTGCTATTTTAGACAAAATAGTTTATAGTGCAAGTAATTGGGTCATTTACTCCAGATAATAACTTCATTTTATAAGTGTAACATAAACTTTCCTCAATTTTAAAATGAAGTGTTTGATGAATTATCGACGAAAGTTTATATCTGGATTAGAAATAGACAATTATAAACTTCTAGAATTTTTAGTAAGAGCAGTAAAGTTCATTTTTAAAGCATCTTTTAATAAAACTGTTAAAGATCAATTGGTATGATATCAATAGCTTTTATATAAAATATTGATTTCATATCTCCAGTTACTAAAATCTAACAAAACTCTGGTTTCTAAAATTTTCTCTTTTCTTTGTGACGTCTTGCTCTAGTCGTTAACGAAGACAGTCTTTCTTTCGTATTGTAAAAACATGAAAACATGCGGTTACGTCGAAGCGTAAATCGATTTCACGTGAATTTTTATGCTGCTGAATTGAACAACTTCTTTCTTACGAAACGTAAGTCTACTATTCGTCCCTTCCTCTTTTTACTGTTACTGTTATGGTTCTATAAACGTCTTTATTTATTCTGCAATTAACCATTGCTTGGAATTGAGAATGTTATAACTCAAAGAATGTCAGTTTTAATTTCTTACACAAATAGACTTCATTTTTTGACAAATGCACTATCTGTGATACTTATTATATCCGTATAGGTTTACAAGTCTAATTGATTTAATTTTATCGGCACTTGAAAATTAAAATTGTTTTCAATACAAATTGAAGCAGTTTTATTATAATTACTAATATGAGAGTAGTATGTATACAAATACTTAGATATTCCGTAAGAGTTATCATGATACTTAAAAAAAAGTAGAGAGAATAAAAATTCAAAGTGCAACAATAAAAGTAAGGTATGGAAATAAAGAAGAGAGAAACAAATACTAGTAGACGGAGGAAGACAGAAAGTGTCAACTTTTTGAAAATTTGTTATAATCGGCCGATTACTGGGCCTGTAATAGGTACTAAATTCAAATTGATTTTTGAGTGTTCAATGTGTACATATGCGTCTCACTAGGCACGAAGAAGCTAAGTACACTGAAAGAGAAAGTGTAGAACAGGAATTAGGGTTGAAAACAAGGTAAGGCAGGAATAAAGAACAGAATATAACTGAATGAATGGGTACAAGTGTGAGAAGACAGTATGTTAATGATGATAATTTATTTCCTTTAGATCATACTATAAATAGGTATGTTATTCGATCAATGATAAAAATCCACAGTTGGATGTACAAAATAATCAGATAATTATGGAAATCAAAATATTTTCAACTTTTTTTTCAAATATTAGCTTTTATTTAAAACTTAAATTTAATTTTCGAATAATTTCGGTTTGTACACCTCTATTTTATTCTTATTTTTATAATTCTATTTATTCTATTCTTTCTTTATTCTATTCTACTATATTCTTATCTTATTTTTACTAGAAGGAAGAGTGTTTGTCTATTTTATGGGTTTGATATGAGTAGTTACGTAAATTACGAAAATTTTGTAACCAAGTTTCTATTTCTTTGATAAAGGCTGACTTAAATAAAAAGAATGCTAAATACAAAGGCTACGAAAAATTGTACAGTACCAGCGTACAGTACCAATTTCACTTTTATTAAAAATATCTTATAACTTGTCAATTACCCAAATTTAAACATCTTTCGATTTTTTATCGGCCTATACAGTTTCCTACGTCTATCATAGCGGAAGACTTACGAAAGATTATATCATCAGTGTTTAACTATTAATTGAATAAAAATTTACAACTGCTCTTCTTGGTATAAAACTTACACTTTTTGAGTTAAAATCATTATCAATGTCAAGCAGTATTCAGGCAAGATTGACTATATCCGGTAAGTAGTTTTGTATGAAGTTCTGGATACGCTGAACGCATGACAGAAGATTGTTGTCAATGAACACCGTTCCAACTCGAATATTAATGCCACCAGTGGTGTACAGTTTTATAGTTAGATCATCCTTCCGTTCACCTTCGTATTTTATTGATGTCCATCGAATCTGTCACTTCCGGTGCTCAGCTTGGGCAAAAGTGTTAATGAAAAGAGAAGTGGTTGTAATTTTTTGTTTGTCGTGGATGGTTTGGCACCACGAATACATGCATTCGCTTTTTTTAAGTCTGACAAAGCATATTATGTATAGTAGCATATAGCGTATAATTTTCATAATTCGTGAATTCAGTAGCTTGTAAACATTTGTTTCATAGTATGTTAATGACCGTATTTATACACGTTTGGACATTTGCTTCGTACTATATTAATAGCCATAATTATTTAATTTTTGGAAATATACTTTCCCAAAATAATTGAACAATGGTATTTGTAGTTTTTTAAAGAAGTATATTACTTGGAAGTAAGAAGTTACTGTTTTAAAATAACTGGGGTAATATATCATATTATGCGTAAGGTTTTTCAGAAACTTTTTAATTTATTGCTTATTCGTAGTACTGTAAATGTTTTTAAATTTTTGATTCTTTATTCGAAATTTTATTATTGTTTGAGTTCATGTCAATTATATCTAATATTACTTTTATTTCAAATATTCAGTTTATGATTATGACACTGTAACTGTTACATTTTGAATATTTTATCATTTTAATCTGTGTAACACAGTGGTTCTCAACTATTTGTAAAGTTAAGGAACACAAAAATCACCAAAGTCATAAAACTAATAAATACAATAAAAATACTCATCAGCATATTTTTTTATTCAAAATTATAGATTATAGATTATATAACAGTAAAAGAATAAAACAGTAATTAAAAAAAGATATATTTATAAAACTTGGACTACTTGTAACAATTTTGCGGAACACCGGTTAAATATTGGAATGATACTTCATTGTAGAATATTGTAAAGCACGTTTCTTTTACAAACGTTAAAAGGTCTGTATCATCACGATTTTCTAGTTATATTTGTTTCAATTAGATTGCAAATTACTTATGGCTATTAATATTTTCTTTTTATTGTACCTTTTTCAAGATAGAAATGTCTCATGTTCTTATTACTCATTTTAACTAGCGTAGCGCTATATGCGCTACTGAATCAAGTTGGAGCAATACTATAGCAGATCAGAGAGAAATCCTTTCTCTGTGAAATACGACGTTACTTTTACTTCAAGATTTCATAATAATCAATGAATTCGGTAATTTTTACGTCATAGGTTCGTTCTGCTTGGAGATTCCATTATCTAATAGAAACTTAAGATAATTCTCTGTTAGGCAATTCATGGGAAAAGTAACTTTGCGTTCTTTGTCACAGGAATTTGTTTGAAAAACGGTACAATACAGTTTTTATTTGCGTTCAAGTGTTTTATAATAGTTTGCTTTCATCTTTAGTGCTATATCATTTTGTATATGTCTTACGTTAATCGTGTTGAATACTATAATTGAGATTATTTTGTCTTTTAATGATGCTGAATAACATACGACATAATTTTTAATATTATGACTTCATCCATAAAAAAGGAATATGGTTGATATTTAAAAAATAAACTTCTATTAGAAGTATTAAGTAGGACAATTTTTCGACTCAATATTAGATTGTAATAATTGCAAACGTTTATATTCTCTTTTATGATTCAATAAATTACTTCAAAGCGAAAAAAGATAAAATGCATATAAGCATAGAAGGAAATATGCAAATATGTGCGTTTTAATCTCCTGACTTACAACAAGCTACAATCGTGATGAATTTATGGACGAAATATAACAAAAAGATACTGTATTCACAGTTGAGTTTAATTGTAATTTTAACTACTGCTTCAGTATATAGGACTGAAGATCGTTAAGTACAAACTAATTGTAGTATTACAGTGTTGCGCAATTCGCACAATATTAAAACAATGAATAGCTAATTCAACTATTTTTAGCCAGCAAAAAAGAACATAAGACAAGGTTTTAAGTATAAAAAACATTTGATTTGATCCATAGATTTAGATTATCAAATTATTGTATAAAGGTACCGATTATTGAATTTAAATAGCAACTATGTTCAGAAAAACGTGCTCGTATGTTAAAATTGCAATCGGTATGAGTCATTTTGAAGCGCCACTGATGAATCTGCAGCATTTCACCGAACTCTGAGTCATCGTTCAGAATCATCATCATAAAGATAAAACAGATTGTCTATCTTTAAAATATCTACTTCCGGTATGTGGCACAACACTCAAAACGCATATTGTTTTCTTAAATTTCATGTTTTACACGACGACAACACATACTTCATTTTTTATATTTTTGGATACTTAATCTTAACACTTCAAAAAACACTGTTTTCATTACATTTATATTTTATGAATTTATGTATATTCTATTATTTTTTATTACTACTCTTTCATATCTTTCTATATTGTAATATTTAAAGTATTGTGAGACATGTCTAAGAACATACATTCTTAATTTTATAATACATTTTTCTTTTCACCTTTCAAAAAATAAATCAATTGTCAAATATTCCATGGTATAATGTTTATTTTGGCTTCTATTATTTTTCAAATAGTCATTTTCTCGTAATCTAATTTTTCAAAGTAATTGTAATTTTCATCAATGAAATATTCGCATATCCATTAAAACCAGGATTAAATCATCAATTTCTCTTTTAAATGACCCACAGTGCTTTTCACCAATTAAATATTTATTCTATTACTGCTTTTCAATCGCATTAAATCGACTATCAGAAAATATTTGTTCTATCAGGTATTAGAAATTGTTCGTCTTCACTGATAACACTTTATCAGGGGCACGCAAAGCTTTTCTCGTTTTGCTTGTATGCCAGTTACAAAATCATATCAGAAATAATAATAATTCATTCTTTTGATCGGCGGATATATTGCTACCCAAGACCTGGACCTTGGGAGTGCATAGTTGGTAGCAATTAGTCTGGACACGTTTGTTTAATAACTACTTTCCCCCACATACTTGTCACCGGATATGTTATAGTGGCAAAATAAGTATTGGGTTACTTTACCTACATCGGTATTTCGCTACATCATCGCTATGTCACAACCATAAATATATACATTTTTACTTTTTTATTAAAACATGAAATAAAGTAAAAAAAAGTACAATCAAAAAGCGTTTTACAATTACATTGAAAATTATCTTCAGATTTGTCTGATTGTATTTTATATTCAATTATAAAGTCTTATAATTTGTTGAATAGTCCATTCATGGTATTGATACAAAGGAAGATAATATGCTTGAAATTTTTCATGCGTATGTAAAACAAAGAGCGCACAGTGTAAAACGGTATATGCTATTGATACGTAAAAGTAAGATACTGCTATAGGTCATTATAACGCAGTTTATTTACGTAACACAAAAATAGAAATAATAATAAAACATAAAAGAGTTATAGATAAATAGGAATAGAGAGAAAATACACAGGCTACCACTTAACCACCAAGAAAACGATTCTATATTAAAATACAAATAAGGACTGTAAAGCAAAATATTTTTGTCTAAAATTGCGTTTTTGAGAAAGTGAAGTTGAAAATTCTTAAGATACATTTAAAGTTTCATTAAATAAACCATTCAAAAAGTGTACATTTTCTTTTTATTGAGTGCTCTCAATTATACAGTGCATCAAATATGCATAATGTACAACAATATTCAATTGTTTCAATTGTTGAGATAGAACGAGGTCTAATGCATGTATATATAATGAATTTTTCTGTCTATAACCATTAAAGAACAAATAGAAGTGTTAAGAAAATTCATGAAGGATAAAGGACCCCAATTCAATTTTTGCTTTTAAAATTACATGGGTGACAGTACGAACTATTTATTTCGTTAAGAATAGTATTCGAGCCATAGTATTTAATAAATAGTGTGTAATTTGCGTACATATTTACGTATATTTATTTCTACTACACGTGTAATTTGTTTCAATATATCGCAATGTATTATATAACTTTTACCTAATGAATTGTCTACTATTACATGTTCGAATGCTTTTGCTATTTATTGTATATGAAAATGCAGCAATAATGCTTAATGTGACTATAAAATTTAGTGCCGTAGAAATGAAATCTAGAACTTGGTTAAAAAAGCTGTTGTATTGAAAAAATATGGATATATGCCAATTCTTTTTATAGATACTATAGTACTTCTCCCTCATCGTCAGACAGTGTTTCACGTTTGCTCGTCGATTTTTCTAAAACTCTTTTTTCCTTTGCCATCGATTTTTGTCCACAGAATCATGCGTATTTTCAATGCAGACGAACGGTCAAACTGACGTCCGGTCTCTCAAGGTCTAGAAACACTAAAAATTCGCTCTTTATTCGGAGCCGGTCCAACAAGTATGTACACATATGTACGTGGAAGCGCAAGTATCCTTTTTTGTACGCCTTACAGCCAGATAATGAATTTGGACGATTCGTAGAAATACGCTGTGTAGTTGTTGTTTGGTTTCTTTGACTTTGGAGGGTTAAAATAGGTTGAAGACTAAATGTTACATTTGAATCTCTGATGAATGGTTATTTGATTGAATGCTGTTTGCATATTAGCTTTTATGAATATTATGTATCGTGTAATTTATTGTTTTTTAAATAACTAATCTTTTTCGTATTTGTATTATTTACTAATTAATTAATACAAGATAAACTTTTTAATAGAAGATAAATAAAGAAGGAAATTTGAAAAATAAACAGCTTCGAAATATGTATATTACACTATTTTCTACTTTCTTACGCTTGAAATTTATTTGAATTAACCCTTTAAATGGTATGGAAATAAAAAGAATTATCACGAATTTTGTTGTGTCGAGATTTTGAGTAAATGTATTAGAATTATACAAATATGGTATGGGAGTTCAATATACAATAATACGAAATGTTTTACAATAATTTCAAATGATATTAAAAGGTTGAAATTAATTAAATTAAGTCATCCGTCATTAAGTTTAAAAAAATTAGGTCATCGCAAGCAGCGGATATTCGCTCTTTCTGCTTAAAGGATTAATAAACGTTTTTTGTTATATACATAAAATTTCGTACAATTTGTCAATACAATTTGAAAAAAACGTAAGCTATATTGATTTTTAATATGTAAGTTAATTGTAAACGTAATTCTTCAATGACGCAGTTCTTTTATGAAATCATTATAGTCTGACAATCAGTGTGACTGACTTTTGAATATTTTCAAAACAGTATGTCACCTTCTTAAGAAATGAAAGCTTGCAATGTGTAATATGTAAAATACTTAACATCTTTTACCAATTATGGACCGCTAGTTAGTTTGTTTTTCCTACGTTTTAAGTTTTTTTTAGTCATACTAAAAAATAGTTTCATGAAAGAATAATTTTCAAGATACCGTAACGTCGAGCTATGTACGATTAACACCTAAGAATGACCAAAACAGTAATCACAAACAAATGGACAACTATACCTAATCAGTTATACATACTTTTAGTTCTACTTTCTTCCTGAGATGTTTATTTTTCTCCCAACAACTCTTTATAGCGTTAGTTACGTTCGAATTTTCTCTACAATTGAATTCCTTTACTTTTTGCAATTTTACTATATCCAATGTTTCGTAAATGTCTATCCAAAAAATTACAACTACAAACTAATTAATATTTTTCAGACTATTGGTTGTGATGATATGTAGTATTTAAATTGTGTACTACTTAACAAAATTGAATTTACCCTCATTCATTTTTCTACAGATCCTTTTCGATAAATACGGGGAAGGAGGAAAAAATTATTTTACTTTACTTTGCATTACATTTTAAAATTGCAACCTACAATTTTTTCTATTTTTTATATTTTTAAATTCCGCTTTTTACTCAAATATTTTAATAAGAAACGATTTTTCCACAAATAGTATTATTCTTTTTAGTATGTAAAAATTCGGAACTGCTACTTCCGTAATTTTCAATGCTTCACAAATTTGTTTATTATGGAATTTTTTAACAAGAAAATCGTGATATGAAATTGCAATTTCTGTAATTTTCAATGTTTCTAAAATTCCGTTTTTTCGCCTAGGTATTTTAAGAAGAAGTCCTCTTCCGTCCATTATTTGTAGCAATCATTTATTCAAGTGATTACTCTCCGAATACAAAAGAGTTATTCTTTTACAGCGTCACTTCTTATCTACGATTCTCATTATCCTCCGGCCGATAATCAGAATTTTTTTTCTCTATGCAGCTCATGCTGGAATGATAATTGTTCGTACGAACAAGTATGACGTGCACGTCTTTTGACGTATAGGAAACGACTTTTGAAATTGGACTCTGGTACCATGCATGGTATCGAAACACAATTCGTAACTATTTCAATATTTCGATCTAGCAAATTTTACAATCCCAATGAGTTTTTTGGTGAGTTGCAGCGAGTGCAGCTATTGGCAGAATGATTCATACATCCACGACAACTATTAAACTCAATTATGGTTAAATATAATACGACCGGGCGATCGCAAGGACGTAAATAAAAGTTAATTGATAATAGAGTAGCCGAGTTTTGCGAGATCTACTGCTCCAGAGAGATATTTTTATCGCTCGGTTTATGTGATTATTTTAAACTACATCTACTTTCTACGTCTACTTTAAACTACATCTGCAGATTGTTCAATTATTCGAAAAGGTGAAATGAAAGAATATTATGCTTATCGAATATGTGGTTTATTATATTAAATCTCTTTTTGATTATTTTTCTTGGATTTTTTGAAATATTTTAAAATAAATGATTCGAAGTATTTTAATAGAAAAACTATTGTGTTTATTGGATTTTTTATTTACAATACTGAGTGCCTGCTTCATTGCGTTTCGGATATATACCTTTAGATCTTTCGATTATATTTCTTAATCTTTTCTCTTATTCTTCGATTTTTATTGAATTATTATTGAATTACTCTATGTGACTTTATTTTAAGAATTATCTTTTTTTCGCTTTATTAGATTTTTCTTAGTTATTTTTAGATCATCTTCTTGAATCTCTTTTGGATTGCTTTTGTATTATTGTAGGTTGTCCCTGAAGTATTTTCAGATTGTTAAGTCTAGATTATATAACCTAAATCTTAATATTTTTTTAAAAACATGATTTACAAATCTATTAAGTTTTCTAAAGGAATGCATTATATATTTGATATAATGGTAAATTGTATGTTACAAAAACTGAATTATAAAACTTACCTGTTATATTCAGTCCGGCGAAAGCTTGAAATTCTGAGATGGCTTTGGAAAGTGTTTCTTGGGATATGATTCCACCACTTGTTGGATTTATAGGTTGTAAATAGCCAAATTGAGATAGGTAACTCTGCAACAAGCAAATAGGTTTCGTTTAATAAATTATTTTTAATTATATGCAAGACCATTATTTATCACTTAAATAAAAAATATATTTACGCGGTTATTTGCAGTGATAAAGTGATCATGAGTTATTATATAGATTTAAGGAATAGTATTTTAGGTAGTTTATTTTATACAAATTAAATCTAAATTTATAAGAAAAAGGTAAATGTTTCCTTCAACATAACAGCATCAATTACTAAGAACTTCTAGCACTGTCATCGATACTTAATTCATTTTTAAACTTCTTCTTCTGTTGAAAATAGTAAACTAAAGTAATTTATTTGTAAAGGTTAATCATCAATTTCATTACTGACTCTTTAGTTCCACTACTGAAAAAATATTTCAATTTTTTACAAATATATTAAAGTGTTCGAAAGTAATAATCCTTGCAATAATATATAAATTATTTCAGGTCTTTTTACACAGATTATTAGATTGCAGAGGTTTATGCAAATTTACTATGTCAGAATATGGAAAATGTAGTTAAAATACGTTTTGTAAACATTTCTTATAGTAAATGTAGGTACCCGTTAGCTAGCAAACGTTTATATCGTAAAAAAAATCTATGTTTAGAATTCATTTCCTTACTTTTACTTACAAAAATCTAAATTTGAATAAACATACGCATTCTACTGATTATTATGATTATATTATATTTTTCAATTTCTTGTATTAGATTTGTACATATGAAAAGTCATTTCTCTGAAGTTTTAAATTGGTGTAATGTGTAATTACGTGTATTATAATAAAATTGTGAAAACTTCAAGATTTTACATCATGAATAATCAAAGTACTTCCGTACTTCTTTGGATTTCTAACTTTAGAAAATATATCATTAAAACATATTAAAAGTATACATCTGGCAGTTGGGGAAGATTATACAATGAGTAGAATAACTCAATATTGATTTGTAAATTCAAGACTGATAATTTTTCACTGCTACGGTAAATCAATAGGATGGTCAAAAATTCTAAATTTTATGATTTTTATAAATGTAGAATAATGAAGTTAGTTAATTGTTTAAAAAAATGTATAGAATCACACAGAAATAATTTGGCAAAAATATACATGTAGTGGTTCGAAAAATCTACGTCTGTTTAAAGGTTTATTTTGAAATACGACATTTTACATGCACTAGCCTAATTATTCGTTTCTAATTCGGTCCTGAATAAACCAAAATGTTTAAATCTGTAATATTTTGCGAAACATCCTAATAATATCATTATCTAACAAATATCTACCATACCGCGTGTCTTGAAAGCATTTCGTTCTCTTCTTTCCATTTTTAGCAAATTTGCTTTGTTAATGATACGTCAATAAATCGTGGGAACGAAGATTAATCTGTACATCTGTAACCTCGACCGTCTTCTCGTAAACGCAGAGTTATTTCGTGATTCACGATACAAGAGCAGATGAAAAAGATATTCATTGAAATAATCGATGAGCATACATCTACCCAGTGCACTTGAATTTCTGTGTCGTGGATACAGAGTTCCATTGAGACACAAAAGCCTTGAATAAACGACGATGATTCATCATTGCAAACGAAATAACTTCTCTATGCAATTTTTTCCGGCTCGAGAACCTTGCTATTAGTTCCTACTTGTGAATTTTGAATAGAAGACTATGGTTTCCTGGAACCATTTTGGAAGTTCGCTACATTGTTCTACATGTTTTCATGTGGAATCACATTATTCCTGTCCTTCGAGTATTATTTTTGGCATGGTGCATTCCTTTCTAGGCACGTAGAATTCGCCCAGAATTCCATGAAATAAGCGTCTCAAGTGCATCACATGAGCTCCAGGGAGCGCTTATGTAAATCAGTTCTGCTCTTATGGATCCAGACTCGATACACCGTATATATTTGGGTTCGAAAATAAACACATCTCGATTTGCAGCGAGAAGAAGGCGAGTTTTGGAATGAGAGTAGCGTGTTTTATAGATTTTACCTTTCTTCTAGAAGTTACTTGCAAACGCCAAGTCTTTTCTCTTTTATATAGTACTTAATTTTTTAAGAATTCAAATGTGTTGGAACAAATAAAAGGAGGTTAAAATGGTACCTATATCAATTTTTAATTTTAAAAGAAATTAAAGATATTTAGATTTTTTAACAATTTATAAAATATATAAATACAAAATATAAAATGAAGCTTTAAAATCAAGACATGTATTCTTTAATCTTTCCATTTAATTTAATTTTTTCACTTTGACAAGATAGATTCTGACTAAAGTAGCCTATTGCAAAGCCTTAACTGTATCAATTAAAACTAAAACTAAAATTAATAATTTTCCAGCATTATCAACTAATAATTAGATGTATTATGATAATTAGATGTATATATAATTCAGTGCACACATAAATAAACAAATCAGAGGCTAATATTTATGTTACCAGTTATCATTGTTTTAATATTTTTCAGTTAAACTCTTATTATGTGGTTTTCTTTTGTGTATCATAAAACTTGTTCACACGAAGCTTCGTTTTCGAACAAATCGAGTATCAACATACGTTAACTACACATACATTTAACTTGTTTCTTCTTTAATTATAATTATAAGTATACAATGAGACAAAACGAGACTCGGTTGGACTGTCGTCAAGAGCGGACGTGTTTATATCGATGCGCGAGTAAACACTTTTGCGCCCGTCGCGTTCTCTTGTTCGGTTATAAATTTTCCATTATTTAAGTGTTTCTAATAGTGGAAATCAGATCAGTGATTACATGAATAGTTGTTGCTCTCGCAACAACGACGCCAGAATGACCTCTGACTACAGGAGTCATTCCACTAACCCAGCAACCCAATGTTCCAATACTGAAAGTTCTAGTAAAGCTAGTTACGCATCAGTCACACAGAGCAATATGTTTCCCAAAAAAGAACAAGCGGTCATTATGGAAGCCAAAAACGGAATTGAACTCAAAAACTATATCAAAGCTGTTGGAAATCTAACAAGTTCAGCAAATATTTGGTTCGTCTCTAGAATTTTAAACAACAGAATTTGTATTTTTTTTGCCACCAAGGACATAGTCGACGAATTAACCAACAAATATACAAAGGTTATCATAGCAAATCAACACATAGAACTTCGACCACTATTAGTCAAACATAGAAGAATATTTTTTTCAAACGTTTACCCTGCGATACCACATGTCTTAATTGAAGAAGTGCTCGACAAACTCAACGTTAGAAGAGTTGTCTGATCAAGTATACACCTACATTCTCAGTTTCCGGCGACAAGTCTTTATCCATCCGGACGATGTTAATAAAATTCCTGACTCTATTCAATTAAATCACGAGAATACAGCTTATTGGATCTATCCATCGGCCGATAATTTGAAATGTTTTATATGCAAGCAAGATGGACATCGTGCTAGAGACTGTCCAGCTAATGAAAACATCCAAAATAAAACTGCTGACCTCGAGAATACAACGACTCAAAAGCCGACTGAATCAATAAACACTATTGAAGTTTTTACTCCTAACGCTGTAACGAACGAAGTTTCCCCAACCGTTCATCTTTTGGAATATGCAACGGAAGAACCTAAAACCACCGCAGTCAAGCGAACCAGATCTGAGGTAAGCACGACTGTTTCAGATAAATCGATTGAACCGATCGCAGAACAATAAAAAATGAAGGAACCGACGGAAATGCCATTCAAAAAACCAAAGAAACTGAAGAAAACCAAAGATGCAGATGTCCCAGTTAAATCACTTGATGAAATGCTAGCTTCTGTCAAAGATACTCTCAATAACCCCGACTCCTCGACAAATTACATAGAATTTAAAAGTTTTATGGAAAAAGTTCATGGATCGCCTGCTGCGAGAGAAATAGCTGATGAGTACATTAATAACATAAACGAACTGATATCTCTTATGGAGAAATTATATCCTCTTCTTAAGGAAAGGAGTATCAAATATAGATTCTCCCGCATCATGAATAAACTAAAGAAACCGTTGTTAACTGAACCCTCGTTACCTTATCCTACCTCGTCTGAGGAAGATGACAATTTTCAATCAACAAATATCGAACCAGATAAGCTTTACGAATGAGCACTAAAATAATCCAGTGGAACATAAACGGTTTAAGATCACACTATGAATACCTCCAAAAACTCATAACTGATAATGATGCTGATATCGTCTGTATTCAAGAAACCAATTTCAAGGAGTCTAGCTGCATTAAAATAAAAAGCTATGATATTTTGTATAAAAATAGAAGAAGCTGTCTCTCTGCAAGCAGTGGAGTGGCTATTTTCATGAAAGATTATATATTCAAAACCAATACCTCTGTCGATACCAATTTAGAAGCAGTGGCAGTCACTCTTTCTTTAGCAAACAGATTGATTACATTTTGCAATGTTTACATTCCAGTTAGTCATCACTTACAATCTAAAGAATTATCCGAACTAATATATCAGCTTCCCAAACCTTTCATCATCATGGGTGATTTTAATAGTCACAACACCCTTTGGGGGTCAGATAAAACTGACCAAAGAGGTAGACTTATTGAGAAGTTTCTCGAGGAAAATGATTTGCTCCTCCTTAATAACAAGGACCCCACACACTTCAACGTGGCATCAGACAGGTTGAGTTGCATAGATCTTTCCTTTTGCTCCCCTGACATTGCGGATCTACTTGACTGGCAAGTCTCCTCTGAGCTTCTGGACAGTGACCACTTTCCGATCTTCTTAAATATAGAATGCAATTCTAGTGTTACAAATATCAACTCCTACAGATGGAAATTTCACAAACCTGACTGGACTATGTTTCAATCCTTAATTGATAATAGTATTGATGGGTTTGAAACACCAAATGAATCCAATGCTTGTCGCATCAATATGCTAGTCCAAAACTTTACAGATGCAATCTTGCAAGCAGCTTCTCGAGCTATACCCCAAACAAGAAGTAATAAAAAGAAGAAAAACGTTCCTTGGTGGAATAATGACTGTGAAGCAGCTATCAAAGACTATAAGCACTCCCTCAATGTCTACAGACGCCATAATACTGAATTGAACAAAATAAATTACAAGAGACTTCGGGCTATTGTAAGGGAAATCATTAGGCGGAGCAAAAAACAATCGCGGATCGACTATGTTTCGAGACTTAATTACAATGCACCTTCCGCTGAGGTTTGGAAAAAGCTGAAACACATTTTTGAAGCACCTCGATATCAGGACTATCATCACATCGGATAACTCGCCAATTTCCAATCCGGTTGACATAGCAAACTGCTTCGCCAGGACCTTTGCAAATAATTCAAGTGACAGTAATTTCAGTCAAGAAGTTCGTAGCTTCAAACAAGCTTTCCTGGAAGAGGCAGATAATGATACGCGACACGAAAGGTCTGATTCTGTACCTGAGCTAAATGTTAAAATTAGTATCGAAGAATTACAAGAATCTCTGTACAAGTGCAAAAACTCCAGTCCCGGGACTGATAACCTACCGAACATTTTCATTAAGAAACTCTCCGCAATAACACTAAATTACCTATTAGACTTGTTTAACTGCATATGGTGCAATAACGTTTTTCCAAAGCAATGGAGCGAAGCTATTGTAGTGCCAATTCCTAAGCCGGACAAAGATAAAAACCACATTGGAAGCTATAGACCTATCGCTCTAACGTGTTGTTCATGTAAATTAATGGAAAAAATTATAAATAAGCGACTGAGATGGTTCTTGGAAAGTAACAGACTCTTATCTATTCACCAAAGTGGGTTTAGGCAACGTCGTAGTACATCGGATAGTCTTGTCACCTTGGAATCCAGCATTTGTGAAGCTTTTGCAAATGGGCACCACCTTATTGCAGTCTGCCTCGACATAGGAAAGGCGTATGATATGGTCTGGAGAGATAGAATCATCAGTATACTGAGGAAGTTCAAGCTTAACGGAAATATTTTAAAGTTTGCAACCAACTTTCTTAAATCTCGTTCCATCCAAGTTCGTATCAACTGTATTTTGTCTGATAAAATGTTAATTAATAACGCAGTTTCCCAAGGATCCGTACTGAGAGTTACGTTCTTCCTTCTGGCAATCAACGAAATTTCTAACATCATTAAGGCTCTAGTTAAATGTACTCTGTTTGCTGATGATTTTACTCTTTTTGTTTCCGGCAAAAATATCAAAACATCAGAAGGTATCATGCAAGAAATCTTAAATCAAATCAGTATATTCTCAGCTAAAACGGGCTTTAAGTTTTCTGAATCTAAATCGAAAGTTATAGTTTTTAATAGAAGTCTTTCGGAGCAGGTTAATCCAACCTTACGACTAGGTAATCATATCCTTTCAATAACTAACCAAATCAAAATTCTTGGCCTAATTTTCGACAGCAAGCTTACGTGGTTACCACATGTCAAGAAGCTAAAATATAGTTGCACCAGGAGTCTCAATATTATGAAAGCAATAGCTTCAAAAAACAGGAGAGCAAACTTCCAAGTCTTAATTACAACGTATAAAACCTTAATCAGATCTAAAATTGATTATAGCTCAATGGTGAATAATTCTGCGAACGCAGCTGCACTTAAGAAGCTAGATACAATTAACAACAGTGCTGCTAGAATAGCCACTGGAGCGTTGTGCACTAGCCCTGTTCTCAGTTTGCTAAGTGAGGCAAATCTTGTTCCGCTCTACTACAGAAGGATACAACTTATACTTTCGTACGCCTTAACTAGTGCTGCATCCGCATATAATCCAACGAGAAAGATCCTCTTTTCAAACAAATTCATTGATCTCTTAAACCGGAAAACCAAATTGTCGAAACCAATTAACATTCGTATTCTCCACATATTAAAAGAGCTAAACATGTCATTAGTTGACACCCTTCTATGTGAAGAATTCAAAACACCACCCTGGCTCTTGAAGATCCCGAGACCAATAACATTTGATCATTCTCCAAAGAAAAATGAAAACCAAGATCTTCTGAAATCCTTATTTCTGGAAAGCGCTAGCCGGTTTTTTGACTACATAAAAAATCTATTCTGATGGGTCCAAATCCAGGCATGGAACTGGCTGTGGAATTGTGACTCCCAACGGAGATAGACAGTGGAAACTTCCAGACGTTTTCTCAATTTTTTCTTGTGAGGCATATGCAGTATTGGGAGCACTGAAATACATAGATGAAGTCAACAACAAAGATAACAAATACGTTATTTACAACGATTCTAAGAGTACTCTTGCAGCCTTAGGAACTTTCAACTCAAAAAATCCAATCATTAAACAAATTTTTGACACATATAATGCAATTTTAACAAATAATAAAGCTGCAGAGATCCTCATTGGATGGGTCCCGCCCCACCTAGGAATGAGGGAACGAGAAAGCGGACCAAATCGCTAAAGAGGCTGCCAACCAGCAGTGTCAAAATCTAAGTATACCTGTTTTCCATAAGGAATTTCTATCATCTCTCTACAAAGCTGTCATAAATCATTGGAATACTGCCTGGAAGAACTCACGCACTACATACATACACTGTATCAGGAACAATAACTATGAAAGAAGCCCTGCCTTTTTGTTTAATAGGAATCAGCAAACTATACTAACAAGAGTACGAATCGGCCATACCAATTTTTCCCACGCATATCTGATCAAAAAAGAGGATCCTCGAATGTGTAATAACTGTAACTTAAGGAGTTCCATTCATCACATCATCACGTCGTGCCCGGTGTATGAAAATGAAAGAAGATTATTTCAAATAAATGAAGATACCAAAGAGCTTACTAGAACCGTCGAATCATGTAAAAAACTGCTAAAATTTTGGAAACATATAAATCTTTTTCATCTAATTTAATTTTGCTTCAATGCGGTATAACCTAGGTTGACGGTTACCTTCGTCTTACTTTGTATCTGTATTGGTGTATTTTGCGTGGTTGCTAATGACCCATTCGGGTTGATGCAACTTTAACAAATTAAATAGAAAAAAAAATGAGACAAAACGTAAATTTTGTAAATAACCTATTTAATTAATATATAAATGATTGGAAAAATGTATGGCGAGTCTTTCACCCTTTCAGTCAAAGAAGGACTGAAATTTTACACGTTTTACTTTAAGACGCAATTCAAACACACCAAATTTTATCCTAAAGGTGATATCGAGGGATTGATACAAAATGTTAAGAAAACTGCACTGTATTTTTGTTACAAATTTTTAAATTAAACTTTTTCGAATATGAATCGTTGCACAGAAAATTTGATTCGATCTGCATCGTTTGTTTTTTTTTTTATATAGAATCACTATTTTACTGATTATATAATTTGTTACATGACATCTTGTATGTTCTCCATTATTATACCTAACAATTAATAATCAAAAATCGAAGTACAAAGTACACACTCCAAAAAATAAATAAATAATTAATATACCCAGAAAACCTGGCACAATCTTAATTAGATTTCTTTTTCGAAATACTTTCCACTGGATCACAATTAGTCATTCTTCGTACTGCAACAATTAAAACTTTTATGATTAGATGTATCAAATGAAAATACGTTCTATACTAATAGCTTTCTACATTAATTCTCTGTTGCTATTATTTTAATGGTGAAACACAATTAAACGTTCAAATAAATTTTGGGATAATAGTTCAAATAATTTCAATGGTTTTTTAATAGATGGTGATTTTAAACAACCGCCTAATTAAATGTATCGATAAGTGAATAAATTCGATTTAAATATGTGTTTAATATGTTCTCCACTCAAAGTTTAAGAAACGTTTTCTCTATATTCTACAATTAGTCAACGAAAATTGAAAGATAAAAATATTCCATTCCTGGTGCTAAATCAATGAATCGATCAGAATTATTCCGCGAAACGTTTTCTCACTACAGTGTAACGAAATCTTCGTAGTGAAACCTGTGACCACGGTAAATTCCAACTCCTCTCCGATTATTCCGTAGTTGTTTCATCGACAGTGTCAATAATTTAAGTCTGGACCGCTACTTCCGTGTCTTACGAATGTCACGATATCCCCAGTACGAGTGGGTTCCAAGAACTGGCGTGATTTTTATGAATGAACGTAAGCGTAGTGCGCGTACTCACGTGTGTCACGCGTCAATTGTGAATTGCCACTCCTTCCGACGCCTTCCTAACATGGATTGCGCCCGCGCGCGTACGTTCTTGTCGCAGGCGCGTAACCAGCCAGAGAACTATGATTCTGAATCATTCGCGTCGTAGCCGTTTTTTTCTCTGAGATTCGATTGTGAGTCGAACAGTCAACCGATGAAATCGTCGGAGGAATCCAAGGATTTCACGTTTTGCCATTGCTGTGGCAAGATACAATTTCTACACGTGGCGAAGGTATGTATATAACAGAGCAAGAGTAAAAAGATACGCATTAACGTACATAATCTAATTAACCTCACGATTTTTATGTACTGAGGTATTGAAGTGTCAGGTTTGGCTCTTAGTTACTAGCTTCTTTGGCTAAAGATATATTTAATTATTTTACATGTTTTTGCGGATTTCATTTTTCAGAACTATTTATAAGTTACGTATTTTTTTATGAAACTATAGTCTCTGTATGTTAATTCAGAGATTAGAGATAATAGTGCGATGGCTGCTATATAAACAACTTTCTATATTATATTATAGCGAAAGTTTACTACATTTGTAGGACCATATATTTTTTTGCAGCTGTAATTCGAAGTAGATGTAAGTAATGATATGTGTGTATTTAACAGTTGCTTAAATGGAATTTTTAAATGGAAATGTATATTTTTCTTTTCGTATAAGTATAAAATATTTTAATAAAATAGCCGAAGAATTATCAGTTTACGAGGTATACAATATATGTTTCTACAAATGTGGTACTCTTTAAACCATTCATGTTCTTCCTAAAGAGCTATGATTATTAATCGTTCCGTGAATCATCCTGTATATCACTTACATACGCAAACGCAAAAGTTTATGAAGTAACCTAATATTCTGTTTATAAGTTAGTGAAAAAGTAGTGCAAATACTTGTCAATTGTTTGGATTACAAAATCTCCCTAAGATGTATTGTCTTCCTACTGTGTATTATTGTTGTAGTTAATGATGTAGAGTTTAATATGACTTATTTGCAACTTATAATAGAGGTTTGAATCTTGTCGAATTGTTGTTTGAAACAGCATTGAATGCACAAATCAAGCAGAATTATATATTTATACTTAAATTGGAGTACTTTGTTCCTTGAATCGTATATGAATAACTTAATATTGTAATAATTCTACATTTCTATATAATTACATTTAGCGAGATTCTTTTCTGGTTGTTCCACCTTTTAAATTTGGAAGCAAATATGGTGATGTAGCTAGGTATAAAAGACGTTCATTTCTGTTTTATGACGAACAAATTCTTCGAGGTAACGTGATGAATCGTGGGTGTGTTTAATCGCATTAATACTCAGGCATTCTGTTATACTATCGTAATTCTTTGGTATCTCTTACGTATGAGACACGTGACATTATTTTAGTTTGCACATAAATTGATAAACCGAAGACTTTTATACATTTTTTTGTTTTCAAAACAGATACATCATCCATTATAATTAAGTATTTTTCATTTCAATTTCCTCTTTTTCCCATAACATGTAACACTGAAACGACTGGTAATTAAAAATGTCCACACCTTATCACCTTTGTTATCTCTAGCAATAATAGATCTCAAATTAGTCCGAAACAAGATCGTAGATTAACGAAAAAATAGGAAACATGGTTTTGTAAATCACGGTGACTGCGTTGCAATCACACTTCACGTGAGAGTCACGTATATGTGATGTATAATCGAAGAACAAGAATGCGATTATGTTATTCTCATGGTCAAAATGAAGAAGAGACAAGGAAAATTAAACATTGTCTTATTACTGTACACAACTCTTCCGTGTCACGTAGCTTACTGCTAAGAATATCTTCTGACTATTATATTGTAGTCCAATTCGTTCCTTTCAAATCAATTAGGTGTGTCAATTAAGTTTTGGTGCCTCTTTCTACATAAAAATAAATTGACGAAGTCAGCAATAGCACAATTAATGTTCATACTCACATATAATAAATTTGTACGAAAATGGCACAAATTATACATGACATATGTGATTCAGGCACATCGTAGTTATTTAAAACGTGAGAGCATAAAATAACATAAGTATTGAAAATAAAGTTTTTTCAATTTCAATACTGAAAATATCTTCGATATTTTAGTTGACTTTTGCCCATTTATCGTGCAATGGACGACTTCAATGTTTATAAAAAGATGGCGATTTTGGATCAATAAAATCGTTTGATTCAATAAAAATGTAATAAACTAATTTGTATGCGCATAATATTTTTTACTTTTATTTATCTGAAATTTGTGTTTGAGGAAAATTTTCAACTTTAGCAATTATAATTCGCAGGGTATCGCAATTCTAATCATTTTTCTGCCGTGTTAATACGTGATTTTTGCAAATTTGCAAATCGATGAACGTCGTCGTTGACGTAATTAAGTTGTGGTCAGCTGCTCGAGCGAAGCACGAGACGTTTTATGCTCGGACTACCTTGAGAAACGTATGGAACACACGATAATATAATTTCAAATTACAGACCACGCCGCTGTTAGTATAATGCATCAGCCTTGAGTATTTTTACAGGATCAAAAGTATAGATTTTTGCTACTTCCAGCTCTTTATTTTAATAACAAAGATAATGAAAATTAGGTACCTACTTTATATTCTACTTCTATGAATATTCTTATTTAATCCTATTCATTTATTTAATTCCATTATTTCTATACTATAGGGCGATAAATTATTTCACGTGTATTGATAATCTCGAAGATTATTAATTATTTGAATTCTTAGAGCACCTACATTATTTCTTTTTATAAAATTGACGAAATAAGATTGAATTATGATAAGTGAATAGGAATTACTATAGTCCGTATTATTAGTAAACCGACACCCACGTTTTGGACATTACAGCATTTTAAAGTTACAAGTGATTAATTTATGAATGTATAAGATATTTCATCTATTAATTTGAAGCATATGAATTGCCGACTATGAAGGAAACTACATGTAGTTTCTTCTTTTATCATGGAAACATAGCAAATATTTGGAAAATTAGCAAAACTAGGAAAACATAGCAAATCGAAATTATGTTAATTAAATAAAGTAGATATAGAGATAAGAATATCAGTAATTAAAACGATTTGAAAATTAGAAAATATGTACTTTCGAATACTTAGAAAATCGAAGGCGCAAAGCTTGAAGGCTTGAAAAGTAAAAAGTTTAAAATTTGAAAATTTAGAATTTGAAAGCTTGAAAGTTTAAAATCCAGAAGTTTAGTGGCTTGGAAATTCGAAGGTATACAAATTCACATTTTTAGAGATTTAGGAAATTGCAAGGCTCGATAATTCGAGGATTTGAAAATTTTAAATATTCGAAACTTGAAGATATGAAATTCATAGGTTTGGAAATTGGAAAGTTTGAAAATGCGAAGTCAAGAATCACCTTAAATAAAGAAAATAATTTTAAAGGAAAAGCGTATTTGCCTTGCAGCATCTCTAAGCGAAATAGAATTTTTTTTTTATATACATAAATAAGCTATTTAATTACATACCTTAGTCACGCTAATACAGAGATTATTTTATATGCAATTTTAAGCGTGTCAAAGGACGTATATATAATTTCAAACTTCCACATATTGAGGCGTATATTTTCATTTACTAATAAAAATATGTGAAATTATAGTAAGTAATTGCGAACATTTTATAAATATCATTGTTATGAGTTCGATACTCATATTAATTTTTAAATTCCTCTAAGTAGAATCACATTATGTTTATTCTCCAACTTAATATTTATTCTACATTATAACTTATAAAGTTCAATACTTTAATTTTACGAATGGTTAATTTTTAAATATACAGGAACTTAATAATGAAATTTTAGAAATTACAAGGAATTATAGAAATTATAGCCATTATAAAATACTTAAATAACATAGATTACCGATTACAATTTTTAGACTTTTACATCTCGAATTTTTCAACACTTATCAAACTTGTCATACGCTTTACGTTGATGCAACAAACGAGACACAAAAGCATATAAATGCTGATATATGAAATCGTCGTCATATCGCGTTCACCTGTCGAAAAGTTGACATTTTGATTGGCCGAGTTATCGTGGGTCTGACGCATGCCCTGTTTCCATGACCCGATTTCGAACTTGGTACTGATTTCGTGCTCACACCGTGCACACGTCGTGTAATAATCGCTGTTTTCTGTTCCGCAATGATCCCATATCTATCCCATCTATCTCCCTTTAACCCATCGTTATGCACGTGTCCACGTAACGCGTGGTAATAACGTAGTACAAAATGGTCATACAGCGACAAGTACGAAGTGCAACGCGTTTCGATCGATCTGAATCCAACTGCGAAACGGCTACATGTATACAAGGTGTTCTAGTAATTATGGTACGATAAGGAAATAACGTGAAAATACAAGTCAAAAATTTGCAATAAACTTTTTTATAAGATGCTTAGTTTTCGAAAAAAATTGAATTTCAATCTTTGTGGTGTATACGTGTGCTCAACTAATTCCTGTTCTACATTTTAGTTAACAACACAAAGTACCTAAGTATACCATTTTCAAGTTAATAAAAGCTGTCAACATCTGAGTTCTAAGATGCCGTGGTGAAAGGGTTAAGGGTTGGGTTCCAAGCAGAGAGTGTGCGTCAGGATCAAATCATATACTATTTGTATCTGAAAGTAATTGTTTCATATTACCTTTTAGAATAAGTATGTATAAAAATTGCGAATTAAAACTTGCTAAATTCAATAATTTAGAATTAGAAAGCTTGGAAATCTGATGGCTTAAAATTTGAAAGCTTGGAAATTAGAAAATTTGAAAATTAGAAAAATTTAAGAACTTAGCCCTGTGATAATTTGAAAATTTAGGGACTTGAAAAATGAAAATCTGAAAATTATTCTAACTATATAAAATAATGTAGCGGTACAGAATGTTCTTGAAATTGCCTCATTCGAAGCAGCAGTTTCATATACACACCGTTTAATAAATTGGTATATCATAATATGTGTACATGTTGCATTCTTACAGTAATTAATAGAATAGTTTATAGTTATAGTTAATTTAGAGGAATCAAATTAAACTTGAAGTTATATTATTTGTGTGAAGTATTGAAATTTAAAGTTTCTATCATGCTGCATTGACGTTTGACTTGGGGATGCCAGTCATAGCGAATGCTTTCCTCTCGGAGTTAAAGGTTTAAGACTGGACGCGTTTACGAAATTTGTTGCTAGGTAAGGAGATCGATTTTTAAGCAAAATTCCTGCGTAGGCAACACTTGATAAATTTAATGGTACTGCTAGCGAGTGAACCGGGTAACTGGGTCGACCGATGTATCAAGCAGCGACCTTTCGGATTAGAAGATAGACATAAGACAGTGCCTGAAAGGCCAAACGTAAATGCAAATTCGCAATTCCTAATCATGTAAAAGCGTGACTTTTAAGCATCATTTGAAATCATGCATAAAAATTTACTTTTTTCATAATGCTGGGTAAATTTTGCGTTGGATAGAGTTTTCCCTTTTCCAATTTTTAGATTGGAAATATGATAAACTTTCTTCACTTTACTATTAGCTGTTAAAAACGATATAAAAGTTAAAATATTTTTTTCAGGGTGGATAAGGGTAATTATATTCTGAATTTTATAATATTTTTGAGTTACATGTGACGTGTTACGTGAAGATAATAAAATTAAATTAAACGTTACATATGTGTATTAATTCATTAAGCATTTGTCCTACTTTAAGAAGCGTGTATTACTTTCTTTTCGAAATTAAATTTACACAAAATTAACATAAGTATATGAAAACGAAATAAAAGAAATACAGTGATGAAAGGTTACGGAATTAATCTATTTTAAATTAAATTGCTTCTTGCTTCATCATCTTTCTGAATAAGGTTAAAAGAAGTATGCATTGCATCAAATTTTGATACTCGGTGGTTTCATTTAATCTTTCTATCAACTTCATAAAATGGTAGTCCGATAAGAATAAAATTTTCTGATTGCGATGCCGTTCCCCGTTTTTTTTCGTAATGCATATGTTTGCTCTTTACTTGCAAAATTCTATGCTACATTCAAAAGTACAAATAATTTCTTTGCAAAATAAAATTAACTGAATCAAGATTTACACGAAAATAACTGTTCCAGTGTTACATAAATTGACATTAATATTTTCTACACTAAAGTACAGAAACGATATGACATAATAAATATGATTCATCAATTATTGAGGTGCCCCACAAACTTAAGGATTAAAGGGAAACAGAAGGGATCGTGGAAAAAGTTGTAGAAAAGAGTTATTAGAAAAAAAGATATTATTAAAGGGAAAAATTAATGGGAATAAGAAGGGGTTTACAAAAGGGTTAACAGAGAAATAAAAGAGATAATAGAAAAAGGAACGGATTGCTGAAACCATTCGACTGCCTGCGTAATTCCATTTTGCAGTATGCGATCTTTTTGATAAACGAGGATACAGAGCAGTGAAATGTCTCTTGATAGTTACGTGTGTCTACTTACGGAACTTTATCTCTATCTCTTATCGTTGATAAGACGCTTCGTAGGAAAGCGTGTCTTCACAGCAAAACGTAAGCAGTGGAGCGTCGCAATGAAAAAAAACGCGAATAAGGTAGTTAGAATGAACCAGAAAGGTTCTCATCGCGGTTATACAGGCATTATTTCTTGCACGATGATTATGCGCCGTGTTCCGTGTGAATGTGAAGCGTGACTCACGGCTTTAAGGGCCACCGGATGCATAAGGCATGATGCACGGTTTTCTGAAATCTTACGCGGCGGTTATAGTCTCGCGGTTTATTTAGAATACAGGGAAATTTATTAGACTTCCAGCGGACATGTAACACTTGCAAAGGTATTTTACATTTCGGGTGTGACAAATTGTTTTTTTATGCATTTATAATATTTGATGAATGAACACAGTGCAACATTTTTTATTGGATTTTGTAAGATTCTTTTTTTAATTTACTAGAAGCATAATGAATGATATATAATGTTTTTACAAGGTTTACATGAACAATACGATTATTCTACGAAATCGTGAATGAAACAGAGAAATGTATTAAAAGGGAAAAGGAAAAAATAAAATCTATAAAGTTTGGGAAAATATATCGATGATTAGCCTTTGTAAGTGAATTATTTTAATCTACTATTTTTCCGGAGAGGATACTCCCATTATTCATGGATGAACTTAACAACTTAACCTTGGCGTGCGTGAATTGTTTTTTTCTTAGTGGATGCTAGGTTTAGATTAACTTTTAAGTATTCAAATGAGATCTTTTATAGATACAATTAAAGAAATTGTACCTAAATAAGGATTAGTTTCACTCTTCAAGCATTGTAATGTGTACCAAGTAAGATACTCATTACGTGTATATACATTCTGTACCTTTTTATACATTTAAATTTCTTATATATATATATATATATATATATATATATATATATAAACGTCCACAGTCTAGCTATTAAATACATATATTACATAACTAAAATTTTGTTAAAAATAAATTAATTTAGAACATTTTCTTTTGTGAAAAATGAAACATTCAGTTGTTTCGAATGTAATTATTGCTGCTGATTATTGTCCGTAAATATCGACAATCTAACAGTAGCCGTTGTATATTGCTCTAAAAGCTAAGATACATTACTGAAAAACTGAAAATATTTACGGGACTGTTTGCTTAGCGATTTCGTTGTACAGTATGCTATCACTTTGTTATAAATTATATCACTGTTCACTGCATTAAGTGCGGATTATTTCTACTTTTTTCTTTTATTCTTTTTGCTTATAATCTTTTTTTCCATATTATTTTAATAAGGTATCAACATATTACTCGCAAAGATATTATGAAAAGTAACCTTGGCATATTATATATGCTTGTATGCATACTCATGATTAGACAATTGATTCACTTTATATAACATTTTTATTCGATTATGTTAATGATTAGGTCAACGACACTGTTTTTTGTTATCATACATGCATGGGAAAGAGTAGTTACGAGACGTATCCCGATTTTCATTCGTGACGCAATCGATAATCTGAAAATCGAAGTATAACCAGATGTATGTACTTTACAAGACTGTGACGCTATATTATCGATTATGAACCAGCTAAAACTAGCGCATACAACGTTAACATTACAGATGTAGAGTTGCAGAAAAATTAACAAGTATTATTTTTTAATTGATTGTTAAAGTTATGTTTTTTGCACAAATAATTTCAAGATATTAGTGAATAATAAATATTTAGCCCTTTTACCAATCAAACATTACTATATTGAATGTTAAGAAGATAATATAATACCTATATTTATATTTGATATGATCAACTATATCACTTTCCAGCATTAATTAAGTACTAACTTAACCTTTCTATTAGCGCCAAACAAATTTACATTGTACACAATTACCGTTATGTATGTTCTGCACAAATTATACAACATTCGTTTACGTATTTTAAAATATATATAAAGTACATTAAATTAAGAAACCTGATTTTAGTAAAGTCTAAAATGAAATTACATTAATCTGAAGACACAATTTGATCATATACACGCAGTTCTGTAATTGATAGTACACACGAAAAGGAGGTGATTCTATAGGAATAATTAACTTGGAAACATATAATAATATCTTTTGACTACATCTCAGTTTAACCAATTTCACTGTAAATTACTATCGGTTCAAGTGTGCGTTTATTGTGCCGGCTAATCTATTGTTTCACAGCTGTATTTAAAGTTGATCTTTCCGAAAGTTAAACTTCCTATAAAAAAGTATTAATCTATCTTTCCCATTAATCTTTTTCATGTAGAATCGCCTCCTTTCCGGTTGTACCATCAACTACCAAACACACTGTAGATTCGAATTTAATAGAAGGCTTAAATACCTATTAACATTTCCAGTTGACTTTCTTTTTTGATAATTTATAAAATATAATAAACATAAAATATAAGATTAATTAATGCAAGTGATCAATTATTCTGAACGGCATGTTCGCCAGAAAAATATATAAAATATTGTCACATAAAAAGGAAGTTTTAGATAACATGAAGAACCATTTGTTTTAAAGAAAATCACCCCTAGATGAATTATCTAACATTTGTTTAAAAACATTTCCCTAATTCTCCTCGTTAAATAGATTTATCCCACAGAAATCTTTTTCCATCCAACTTGTACTCCGAAAACATCACGTTTAACGGTGCAACGAAGACGCACGGTGAGGATCTGTTACTCGAGAAGAGACGAAAAGATGCACGAAGAGGTATCGAGTAGCGACCCCGACCTTGAAGAGGTCTTTGTCGACGCAAACGACATCAGTATTCAACGCCTTCGCATCTTCTGCCGGTCGTTCCTTGAATACAAAAGCTATCTCCAATTCTCCATCGTGGAGCTTTGTACCACCTAACAATATATTTTTGTGTTAGGGTTCTTGCGATTGCCTTTGTACTAACATTTTTTCCATCATCGTGACATCAACAATCGATCCTTTAAGGATCCTTTATGCTATGTAATTCCCTTGAACAATTCGTAAGGATACTGCGTCGCACCGAGTTTAATTCGGTATTTGACTCTTATTATGATAAAGTATGTGTTTAAAGAGTAATTAGAAGAATTTAAGTGAAATTTGGGTAAAATTTGGAGCAATTGAGTGGTATTAAGTGAAAGATTTATCTAGAGATTGGCGTGCACATAAAATAGCCGTCCTGAATAAAGGAGGAAGGAAAAATTTTATTCCTTTAAAATTATTCTATCTAATCGAAGTAATTACTAAATTTTTGAATTTTCAAGTTTTTCAATTTCCAAATCTGCAAGTTTCTAAATTTTCGAATTCCATACCATCAGAAGTCCAAGCTTTTGGCATTGCAAGCATTCCAGTTCTCAAACCTTTGAAAATGTTATGTTCTTAATTTTTAAATTAATTTATTTAAATAATGTTGCATAAATATTTTTCAACGAGTATCTGAGTCATGTATCTTTTTTTAATCATTTGCTTTATATTTCTATCATAAGCGAAAATACTATGCTATTTGTGATCTGCCAGTTCGTGTGCACCAACCTAATATTCATTAAAACCGGTGTTTAGTTTATCAGTCGTTAGTTTATATAGTTTGGAAAATGTATGATCATGATGAAAACTGTGATTCTTGGGCTATATGTATTTGATGTTTCAGAGGAAATTACGAAATGTAGTCTGAAATTAGACATTGGAAAGATGCTTCATCTTTCAGTAACTAGGTATTAGAGGGAAGAAATAGATATTTTCATTACTTTAGTCTATCTGTGTTAAATTTTTGTTAATATAGAGTACGTTTAAAGAAGAAGTTAGAAAATTTTGGTGTGAAGTTGGATAGTAGCAAAGAAAGATCAGTAGTTATGTAGCTTGGAAAACTTATGACATTAAAGAACACGTCGTTAAAGTTTAATCTTTAATTTATATAGTCGTGTCTAATATGGTTATTCTTAATTCCGAATTCCAATTTAAGATAAAAGTTTATTTTCTAAATGAAATTACATAACTAACAAGAACATAAGATGCAGAACATTTCACATTAAATTGTAGTTTCAATTTAAAGAATTTTAAGAGCGCAAGTATCAGTGGCATTTAGGTAGCAGACAGTATATTATTCTTGATCACGAGGTTAATATAACTATTTAAATATTTGTGACTATTTGCGTTTGAAGTTTGTTTGAAGAACGATTTTCGTTAATAAATTAAAGAGATAGGTACTCATACGAAATTTTATCATCATTAACAATTTTGAAAGAATTTCTTTATCAAATTATGGCGCATCATATTAATCATTATTGTAACCATCGTCACGTTGATATGACAGGAAAATGCTGATTTGACTGACTGTATTGCACTACAGGAAAGTGCAGGCATATAATTAACTTTAAACAAGGAACAATTTAATTCAATTTTCCATTAATGCAAGAACGTACCTGATCTGTGCATTATAAAAAATGAACCCTTTCATAATGTAATGAGATTTTAGAAAGGAAGAATATAAAAGGAATGACTGGTTAAAATTATCTGTTTGCAACAACACTAAAATTTTCTAAAGTTTTAATAAACTCTTAGTAAGTTTAACTTTTCATGCGTATAAAATTTTAATAATTAACTTATATATAATATAATTTACAGTATTTAAGAATCTAATCCAGCTGTCTTCATATTATGCTCTGAAAGCATTGAATTCAAACAATATTCAATAATAAATTCGAAGCTTCACTTAAATTAGGACGTTTAATTATTTTCTATATCATATGTGTATATGAAAATGTTGGAAATTGAAAACAAATACTTTGGAACCCTTATAAAGTATTTCCAGTTTGATACCATCAAATTATATATGAAATATTGTTTTATCATTAGAAGTAGGAAAAACGATTAAGTGATCTGTTTCAGGTAGAATACTTTGCATTTTACAAAATTCGTCATCTTTTTTATGGTTTTTATCTTACTTGATTATCCCATAAGTAATTCAAACAATTTTCTTTCTCCGGAAAGGATGAAATAAAATTACTTTTAAAGGTTAATCACTAATATTTTTCCTGTATTTTTTTTAATGTTTTTCCATGTCTTTATCTTCGACCTCTCTTTCGATACATTTTCATTTTCCATTTTAGACTTTTTAAAATGCTCACATTACGTACGGAATGGCTTGATAATTGCTGTGATAAATGTTCTTTAAATTTTGGTAACAAATGTTTGCTAAGCTTTGAAATATATTTTTACAAAAAATCGTCCGAATCATTAAATATGCACAGGTGTTTGACCCTAACTGACCTTACTCGACCCAGCTACATGATGGGGTCAGGTAAGAGGCCAATTTAAAATCTTGCGTGCACCTGTTCGTGGAATAGCTTCGAGATAACAGATTTGCGAATAACCTCGCGGTAACAGCACGTTCGTTTTTCTTAATTCGCCGCTGCACAGAATTAAAATTTACCGTGTGAAAGATTGTTACAAGTCGAAGAGTAACGACTTGGTGATTTCACGAGGTCATTTTTATTAGAATTCACAGTGTCGTTGTCGCAATAAAAACAAGTGCTTCCCCGAAATTAATTTCAGATTCATTCCACTATGTGATTGTTTCAACTGTTATTTTACAGGAACTGACCGTGAGTAGTAAGAATTTTAATATGAACCTTTTTGTCTTTTCTCCTTAAACTTTCTGTAATTTCCTTTTTATTCTATATTTTCAAGGTGAACCATAATGAACTCAAAAAATATATTCTTTGTTTAACGAAGTATAGATGATTCAACAAGGTGACACTTGTTACAGACAAAAAACGGAAAATGTATGTTTCAATTCTAGTTAACAATAAAGTAAGGAATACATTTATGTTACGTCACGTGATATCACGTGCTAACATGGGAATGTACGTGTAATGACGTTGAAAACTTGACTCGATTACAATTTGTTTTCAAATAGATTTTTTTTTACCAAAGGAAACCAAGAAAATGTTCAGGATCACATTTTACGAATTTCACGTGTTATCATGTAGTACCTTATTATGTTTTCACATGGAAATACGTATAATGGTTTGAAAAGCGTGACATGATTATAATTTATATCTACAGTAATTGATCGAATTATTATGAACACTTCAACATTATCGCTTACTAAATTTGAACAACAATGGAAATGAAAATACGCTTAAAATGCAACTTCTTTTAATACAAAAACTATTGTTCTGTTTTTAATAATACACAATGAAAATTTGACAGAAAAATTGGGGGATCATGAAACTTTCGTCAAAAAATTTCCGACATTTGAGCAATAATACTCGTTCCTAAACAAATATTAACATACTAAACACACGCATGAATACACGATTTTTCTTTACGACATTAAAACAGTTGAAAAATGAGCAGATTTTTGACGAAAATTTAATGATTCTTTTATTTTGCTGCTGAGTATAGTTCTAAAAATTTAAAATAACTTGTAGAAGTTATAAAATCCTTGTCTGAAACCATCAGAATACTTTTTGTAATAAAAGCGAGTTGCATCTTAAATGTAGTTGTTCAAACTTTCAAGAAGTGACAATTTCAAACTGTTCATAATAATTTGATTATCCACTGTAAATACATTTTTGTTACCAAGGGGAACTGAGGAAATGTGCAGGATCGCAAATTACGAATTTCACATGGTATCACGTGATACCACCTGACGTGGCATAACTTAACACTAGAACTACCAACGACTAAAGTGTATTTAGTTGCACCAAAGAAATAAAAATGGTAGACATTTGCAAAATCCATGTGATTAAAGCACAATAAATTTTCGTTTATATTTTTTACGGAAAAGCACGTAATATCCTAACAAATGCATCGTGGCTTTCTATACGTGATATGGTAAACTTGTAACCAGTCATTTTGACTCCCTTGGTAGTTCTAGTGTTGATTGATCCTACTATAATCAACTTATGCCGAACTTATGTTGCGGTTGAAATCATACATGCAAAAAGTATAGTTCCTCTTGCACTTTCGTCGGTCGGCAGTGTTTATGTTTTAAAAGTTTGAGGTTGCCGACCTACGACCCTGCTCACGATATAAAAGCAGTGTCGCAATCAGCGTTCGACGTTCAGTGAAAAAGAACTGATAGAACGATGTGAATCATCAGCTCAGTTTGTAAAAAAACCGCTGATTCAACGATTCCGGAAGTGTATGCTGGTGTCACAAAGAGTTATCGGGGTGAAGCAGGTTAATCCAAATGCGTGTATAGAATATTTTTTTTTCTTACTCACAAATAAGACGTATACAATGTTCAGATTATGTTTATTAATGTCAGAAGATGCAAATTAAGGTTATCGAGGACGATAGTGGTGACATCACTAGACATACTGTGCGGAATTAGATGAGGATGTCGAATAAGGGATGATTAAGTGTTTTCGATGAAAGTCTTTTAATGGAGACCGCTTTTGCATAGAATAGTTTCTTTTGTTCTGTGGGTAAGATTAAATGGGAACGATCCGCTTTTGATGAGTTCGATATAGAATAATTATGTAGAACTAATATAGGAGGGTTCGATATAGAATAATTGTCTAGAACTAATATCGAAGAGTTCAATATAGTGGAGCAGAAAGTGTATTTAAATAGTGCAATCTTCTAAAGGGAAGGTAATATTATTGTATGCGTGAAATCCATATATGATGTAGCAGAAATTATCATCATGTAAACGGCGAAGGAGTCTTTGTGTATGTTTGTGATCATTGGTTGAGATCTTTGTTTTTGAAACATGAGTGCAGGCTTTGTTATATTTGTTATGCTTATTGATCGAAAATGTTTAAAGAGCGAAAAATCCATCAAGACCCATGGTGTTTCTAGTTACAATGTGTTATGGTTATTTATTTGGCTCATGCAGTTCAGCAATTTCGGTCATTCATTTTATCATATTGATGGAATGGAATCTAATTCCATTATTTGTTCACTAATTTCTGTAATTATGAACTTTTATTATTATGAATCATTCATATATTAAACGTTTCTAAGTTTTATTAATTTCTTGGATTCAATGTATTTCCTATGAAACGTATACTATAATTCCTTAGAAGGTCATATGACTTGAAAGTTGCATTTACATTCATCTACATATATTATATCTATATTAAAGCCCTGTTTAATAGAATTTTATATAAATACTCGTATTATTGTTTGTTTCATAAGTTTTTGTATATTCTATCTTCCTAAGTTCTTTATAAAGTACCTACTTTTTCCTACAAAGTTGATTCTTGCAAGTTAATTTATTAATTAGAGATAGTACTTATATTTAGCTTCTATAATATGTATTCTGCTTTTATTATATAACATTTACAGAAGCAAACAGAAAAATTTATGAAATATCCAGATAGTATAATGTTTTGTTTTATTTTTATTATACCATTGCATTGCTGCTAAATATTCTATTTGCAGTTAGTCGCAAAAGTCTACATACATCTTTGAATTTCAAATATCTAAAAAAAGTACAAGACTTTCGAATATTTCAAGAATATCAATTTATCCATTATTTAAGATTGAAAAGATCATGCAGAAATTAAAATGTCTTTTTCACTTGATTGTAAAAAAAATATATAAAGCAACAACACAACTTTAGGAAAGTCTACGTGCGTGTATTAAAGTACGTAAAACTTATTATTATAATTCTATTTTTATATTGTTAGATTTTTTAATGCATTCTTGACGTATTATAAGTTAGTTTGTATAAAAAAATAACGTCTTTTTCTTTACGGAACGTCACCTAAGAATTTTTCTCATTTATAATTTTATATTTTATGAATTTTCGCATCACTTTTTCTAGTCGAAAATATGTCCTAACATATGTAAATATTTGACATTTAAAATGTGTATGGAGATTTTTGTGACTGACTATATCAATTATCAGTTTCTATTTTTCCCATCGGAATGAAAAATTGTTGGTCAACTGTATTTTTTTTTCTCATGGAGAAAAAAACATCTAGTTACAGAGAATTATCCATTTAATGTCAGATATTAGACGACAAAAAATTAAAATTGTATACTTCAAAAATTTCTTCAAGCGGAAAGTAATTTCCATCTTACTAATTTTCCATTCATGTTATCCTAAATAAAGATTGCACCATAAATTTTGCAGTGATTTTCAGTATCACAGTGATGTTCGTTACTGTTACCCAGCAATATATTGAAATTTAAATATAGCATAATATCAGTTATTGTAATATTAGAGATATAGCGAAAAACAAATCAATTGAGTGATTCGTTGTCAGAGCAAAAGCGATAGAGAGAATGATAAAACCTGTATTTTAACAAAACTGTGGATAACGTTAAAATTCAATAGCTAAATCTATATATCGTCAAACATTAAAATCCATTAACATACTGTTATTCTACTATAATTACAAAACACTTATACCATCCTATCTCTAAATAAATGTGGCTCTTATGTATTGTTTCCTGTAATGTTTTCTTTAGTTAAATTATCCTAATATTTTTTAACATCCGAAAAATAAGATTTTAAATTAGAAAAGCTACCTGCGAAACAGTTAGAACCAATAAATTAGATTGTTCCTAGAATACTATAAAATATGTAGAATATTACTTAAAAACATGCGAAATTTTAGGTGTTTTAAAAGGTCCCGAAAAATGAAAAGTTGATAGAGAGGACATACTAATTGGTGAGCAGTATATTTATCTTGTTACTGGAAAAAATGTGCCCAATTCATTTTTGTAGCGAGCTCCTCAATTAAAACATCATAAAACTACAGCATAAAGTTGAATCTTTATAATTATAAATTATAGTGAAGGAGTTCGTTAACCTATACCGGAATAAAGCTTCTTATAATCAGTATTGCCTTTTTAATTGATTAAAAATGGCATATTTGGCGTGACAAGTATTTTTCCACATCTTTTAACGTCTTATCGAGTATTATATTTATACAGTTTCTTATCGCAAAAAAAAAAATAATTCACTATGCACTATTTGCTTATGTGCTCACTTTTCTCATCATTAGTTATCGAGTGATTTCATAACTCAGCAATTTCATATATGCGCGTAATCTACCATCTACGATAAATTAGAAGATATTAATATTAACATATCCCTGGAAAATATTAATACATTCGCGGAACAGGAATTTTATTCTCGTAACGCTATTTTTCTCAATCGTTGATACAATTTTTCAAGTTCACCGTAGATCTTGCGTAACTTGGTGGCATGTTTCATGTGTTACATTGCATAAAACACATAAATACACTGCTGTGAAAACCGCAGTAGTAATTTCACTCAGAAATTGGATATTTATTGTGTTACGTGGAATCTTGGTGTATAGTTCTATACAATATACATGATTCAAACTTTGATACATGCACTTGTAGGTTCAATGTATGTAAGTACGATAGTTAAAAATTTTTTTTGCAGTCGCTAATCACAAGTTAATAAAACGTACGACTGATAACTTCTTTTCCTGTTTTTTATAGTCACTTTATCTACTAAATACTTCGGTACTTATGTATTTCTAACTGTATTGCTGACAGCTAATTTCTTGGCAGTAATATTCCCAACAAAATTTTCCGCCCCTTTCTATTTTTTTTTAATGAATTGCATTTATTTATTCTCTTTGTAGTACATCAAAATGAAGGATAGCGTAAGACTTAAACAATATTTAACATTTTACTATACAAATTTTGTGTATTTACAATGTCAACTGCAAAAAGTAATTTGAATTGTTTCATTTCAGCTGTTCACACGTAATAAACTTTGATCGTAACTTTGTACGTAACACAGTTTAAGGTGTGAAATTTATAGTATTATTCTTATATTACACTGCAAAAGGATCGTACAATATGCGCTCATGTTTTCAATTATTATGGTTACGTTCTAGAATTATATATATAAAATGATATTACTGTCATCAGTAAACAAGAATAGTAAGCTAACAAATATGAACAACGGTCAGATGGAGTAAAGAGTTTTAATACAAAGACTTTGTCTACGGAATATAGTAAAATATACTTTACCTGAAGCTACAAAATAATTATACTAAAGTATGTGATCTTTACAAGTTACAATGGTTTTTCTTTATTACCCTATTTACGAATGTTAGGAGTATAAATTAACTGATTACCATTAAATTTTTTCAGCTTTAATAATGTTTTTTACGCGATGAAATCCGACAGTTGATCAAAAAGTGAACTAAAGTTATAGGAAATATTGAAAGCTATTTTAATGATTATGTTTGCATTCATAATGTAATTCATAAGTAAAATTTGAATATTGTTCAGAAAGGCATAAAATTAATTCGCACATTTAATACGACTAGGAAATTTCAGTGCTTATCCCATTTGTTTCCTCCTAAATTATGAGTTTCCTGTTCCCTTCATTTATAATACATTTTTTCGTAAATTTGCGGTATTCAAAAGACACTAATACATTTATTCAAATCATGTTCAAGCGAAACAAAGCACTTCAATAGACTCAAATCCTCCACATTCAACCTTTAGCAAGTGGGAGGTTCTATAGAAGAGGAATATACTATATGTCACTATCAGGAGTATATATCAGTATAGGTAGATTACTTTCTTTTTTCACTATGAAGCACCTTTTACAATTATTCTTTTTTATCTATTTTTCAGTAAATTTATTATACTGTGGTGTGTGCTTACTCTTCCCTGGCAGCCTTAATTATAAATGAAACATTTCAATCCGGGCCAAACGCGTTTTTACTGAACTCACATCAACAAACGTGGTCTAACAGTTACAGTTAACATTTCTCCGAGCACGAAGACGGATTTGCGCAATGATGCGGTTACAGTTCTGCGTCTAATTGATCGTTCTAGGCACGTCGAGTAATGATCATGTGTGATTAGTAATTTTAATAAGTTGTTACCAAGAGCATTACTATCTTTGCATTGGCAAGTATCTTCCGTGAAGCCTGATAAAACACGGAAGGTATTTTTGCGTGAGTGACAGCTAACCACGCTCCTGATTCACTCAGCTAATGCATTTTTAGTATTCCAGAATTTTAATTAGTCGATTTCGCTAACATAGTAATGATGGTATTAATTTATTTCGATTTGTATTGCAGCATTGCTATGAATTGCTTTTAATTAAAATCTGATAATGTGTAGTTTTCACAGATTTTTGTTCTTGGTAGAATTACAGCATATCAGGAAGGGGCTGTAGCTATAGTAGTAAATTATTGTACGTGGAAGTATGCTAAAGTAACAAGGGATGTTCGGCAATTCGAGAACTCAAAAAACGGTTCTGGAGCTGAAACCATCCCTACAAAAAATTATATATTTTCATATTATCATGATTATGTATGAAAGTGTATGGAGATATAAAGAAGAGTCAAATGTAATTTTTTATGGTTTTAGCTGTTCCATAGTGGCGGTAAAAAAATTTCGAAAGACATTATTTTGTCCAAAAGTTTCTCCCATTTTCCCTAATTTTTGCGTAATATTCAAATATATAGCCTTTTAAGAATTGCTTATAACCATATATATGAGTTGTAACAATATTTTTTGAACGGATAAAATCAACTCTTTGCGTTAAAAACACTTCAGAAATCATATGCACGCGATGTATCCACATAATTATGTTACATAATAAGCATAAATAATACTTGATGCAGCTATATGTTACAAAAATTCATATCGTTTGTGGCGATTTAGAGCAAGTTAATAGTTGTAATTTGCGTATAAAAAAAAAATAAGAAAAGTATCTGTGAGTAATCGTTTAATTAATTAATGTATGCTTGTATATGTATATTTTCTGTTAGTACATTTATATCTAGCATGTTCTATTTAAACTATCAATGTGTACAGTATATCCGGCATATTATATTTAAACAATAGCATATTTACATTAACTTTAATTCGTGTTTCATATGTAATCATATTTTATCAATAATGAATAAGGAAGAAAATATTGAATATAAAGAAAGGATTATTTAATGACATATTTCAAAATAAAAGTTGAAACAGCAATAAATTTTTGTCTTTTTTAAAACTGTTGCCTAACTGTCAAGAATTGACTCTTCAATTCTCATACATTGAATCGCGTTTTCTGTAATAAAAATAATTATTATTTTATAATTGTACAAAATATGTTTTTATTATTTGCATAATTAAATATATATATAAATAAATATTAAATAAATATATATATACAAACTGGAATAATTTGTGTGACACATGTGTAGGCAATCTATAGATCATATTTGTCAAACCAGCACCAGGATCCTTTTATTGTTAATCCAGGAAATTATTTCGCTGTCACAGACAGTGGAACTACATTTCTTTAAAATTTCATATATTTTTTTTTGGTTTCCGAGTTGTCGAACAACCCTTGCAAGTATACTTAGAAGTGTATAACATTACTATTCTAATTGTTGGAATAGCAATTAAGGTGTTGTATATAATTAGTATAGAGATGTAGTATATATAGTAATATGTTAAGATGGGATACTTGTAAATTCATACTGTAACATTATATAATATTATGCTAAATTGTATTCGTGTATATAGTCATTAATTACACAGCACGATTTACGAACTGATCTTCACGGTATTTGATTTGAGTCTACTAATTAAACAAAAAATTTTTAAACAAAAGTTCGCTGATATCAGACAAAGAATTTATTATATATCGATAGGAGAAAATCTTTAAGAATACCTTTATTTTGTAAAAAAATTAAAGTGAGTTTATGTTTGCTAAATAATACCATATATTTTCGTGTTCCATCATATAATAATTATTTGTAAGATACAATCCACGACTGAATCGTCAATATAAAATGTTGACATTTATTATAGAAATATATCACATTATTATAAAATCAGATAATTAAAATGATACATATTCTTATATTAGGGGTATATTCATAATACTATTTAAGAAACGTAAAATGGCTCCATCAATAAATTCTTTTGTTAAACATTAGAATTTATATTTCCTTTGTTAAACCACATACATCACACTAGTTACTATATTAAACACTAATAATTATACTGGTACAAAATATACTGTTTACGGTAAAGTTAAATGAAAAAGGTTTAATGTTTAATAAAGTAAAGATTATAATGTTTTACTGTATTATACAAATGTGTCATGTAAGAGTAGATGGATTCTTGGTCATTGCATTTTTGGTTTTGCAGCTAAAATGTTTTGTCTCTCAGGATTAGTTTACAAAAAAAAAAAATGGTTTGTTCGTAGCGTATAAGCCAATCAAAGTTTCATACACACCATATGTTACTAATTATAGTAATAGCTCTTTATCTTCCACAATAATTTGTATTAATAAATAGAATTTACTACTGAATTATTAGTTATAATCTTTTACTCACAATTATTGTATATCCCATTTCAAGTAGGTAAATCCACTTATTTAATTTCTTTTGTCGGAATTTTACATAAAGTCCGAATTTTATTTAATGATAAAAATATAATGTTATAGTTTACGATTAAGAAAGATATTATCTTTGACTTGTGGTATTGAATCTATTATTCTAATCATCCGATAAATCATCCTTTGTTTTATCTGCGACAGTAGTAATGTATAAAACGGCATTCAAGATGAAACGAGTGATGCATTCGTAATTATGCATTTCTATGTCTTTATACTAATCGAAGCAGGATGAAATAGTATCTCTGTACTAGTATTAGGAATATTCATTTTTTAAACTCTCTAACCAATTCACTTTTACTTTAATCCATTGTTTTTCAACGTGGGGCCCACGCCCCACAGGAGGGCATGTTGATTGTTAAGAGGGGCAATTCGAAAATGGATTCGTCCAGAGTTTAATTTAACCGTATGGCGACTCTCAGTAATAATACTCATATATAGTAATAATTCTCACAACTATATTGGAACCTAACATAAAATTTCTTTGCAGCAAGCATCAAGCGCAAGGATTTCACTAAATTTAAAAAACGAAATACGTAGTAATAATTAAAATAATATAGAAAAATCTTTCATTCAAATTATTTGTACTTAAATTTCAGTTCTCCATTATATGTTTTGGAAATTTACTAACTGTGTTTCCTCAACAATTTCCTAGTGATTTCTTCTTAAAACCTATAATTTAAGTTTCTTCAGTGAACAATTCAATGTTTGAAAATTAAAAATTATGTGTATGTTACATATGAGACATAAGAATTTTAGAAAGGCTTAGGTGGAGCATGGCACAAAAAAGGTTGGGAAACACTGCTTTAATCCTTTTGCTGCTGCACCTTAAAATGAAAAACTATAACAGTTGAAACCATATGAATAAATATTTAGATATGCCATATGATTAATTAGGATGCTATGTTGTTGCACCAATAAATAGTATGTATAGTACTGTAATAGTACTGTGTAATGAAAAAATAGTACTGAGCTGTACAAAAATTATACGTATGCTTTTCACAAGTGAATGGTCAATTTTTAAGAGCTTATAAACATATACAGTGATTCACAAAAATATTTGGATATCTGTCATAGAGAACATCTATGAATATACATAATTTGAGGATTATACAACATTTTGAGAATATCATTGGAATTGTAGTGGCGCGCGACTGCTTTGATCGTATTGATAAAGCTTAAGACAAATTTGAAAATGTACAAAACACCTACAAGATACTTACTGTAAATATGCATATCGCAGTGATCACAAAAAGTATTTAAATGGTTAATAGTTATCATATTAGTAAGTACAAATATTTAATAGAACCACGTTTCGTTTTCTAGTGGCGAGCATATAAATAGAGAAAAACGATACACGAAATTTAATTGCATTTACATTTATAGGTAACGAGCAACAGTAATGTCTATAGTTTTTTAATAAGTGATTTGTAATGGCATATTATAAAAGCAAATAGGGTCGCAATCTACAAGTGTATAATTGATTTAATTTAAGGACCGTTCTTTACTTACCTGCTCGTCATTGATATTTAGTGATATGGAATTTCATGCTTTAATATGTAGTTGTCTCTTTCAATGTTGTTTTGGAAGTATTATTAAATTTTGCAATTATTTCCGTATCGTTGTTATAGACGTTCAATTGGATTATTTCTACATTATCAACATAATTGTAGCAGTCCTGTCTTACTAGCATGCTCATCAAATTTTAAACTTTGTGTAACACGTATGACACATTTATAAAATTTGTCTTCCATATGTATTCAAGTGATTTCGCAAATCACTGTATGTACATCGTAGTGAAAGAGTTAATATTAAAAGTAGATTTCTGACAAGATTTTAGTTAGTATGCTTGGCCGGATTAGGGGAATGTGAGGGGGATTTCAGAGATCAATTTGAATTAAGTTCATTCTTCTTCTTCTATTAAAATTTCAGACAGAAGCATAATTTTTCTTATTCGAAAAGCTAATAGTATCTGATATTTTTTAATTTATACTTTTATATTTAATTATTCGATTTTTAAAGACTTTACGGTTTACACTATTTTGCTACAAAGGGTAAGTAAACAATGTCTTATATATGATAGTATTGCTATCCTAATTATTGAAGACACGTTCACTGACTTT
This sequence comes from Eucera pruinosa, assembly GCA_028830335.1. Classification (NCBI taxonomy): domain Eukaryota; kingdom Metazoa; phylum Arthropoda; class Insecta; order Hymenoptera; family Apidae; genus Eucera; species Eucera pruinosa. The sequence goes on along the minus strand of JAMYCR010000015.1, from coordinate 1,714,446 downwards.
TGCAAGTCGTTTCGACAGTTACGATCGACAATGCACTTCAGTATAATCACTTTCATAATGAAATTCTTTATAAATAAGAAATTTAAAACAATAAGACATATATTTCGAAACTACTTATAACTGAAGGATTAATCGAAACACTATCTACATTTTTGTTTAGAAATATTTTTAACAGACGTCGTTAATGTGTTAATTAATCCACTTCTTAATCAGATTTTGCTTCATACACGGAATTAAAAATAAATAAAATAGAATGAAGTTTAGTTACATCGATTTGAACTCTTACAAGTATGAATATAATATTATATGTTTTTAACACAAATGTAATGGCAAAAAAAGCAAAAAATATTTCAGAAAAATTGTGTAATATTCAAGTTTAGATAGGTATCAATGTCACTGCCAAACAAACTTAGAAATAATTTTTTTCAGTGAAAAAGGAAATAAATTTCATATTTATTCCCTAAAGCTGTGAGAGAGTATTAGATTTACCTTTTTTAAAAAATGGTATTTTATATATATTCCGTTTATATTTTTTATTGCTCAGAGATCGTTTAGTTTTTCATACATGCAGTGTGAAAATAATAAATTATTCGAAAGATGGAAAACGATGTTTTCTTTCGTAATAAAGATCGTTTTCTATTTATGTGTTAGAAGTCGTATACATTTTTTGGCGAACACAATGTGTAATTAATGGATTGTTAAAATTTTCCAAATTATTATTATTATCTGATTGCTATTCTAAATTGATAGAATATTAAATCTATTGTTATAATATTCCAAAATATCGGTAATCCGTAGAACAAATTAATTGATTTTCACAAGTGAATTGCATAAGTGGACTCATTGACTCCATCCAATTTCGTCAGAGGAAGAATACTTATTTGCCGATTGTTGCTCGATAAAGATGAACAGAGAAAGGCGAATGTGAAGCATCAGACAAAACAGGGATACGTAAAGGAGCGAACGATCGCTGTACCGGGCGACGATGAGAATATCTATGGGATGATCGTTAATATTCCGATGATGAGCAGATCGTGTCTCGACTGCGGATCGGCCACGACGAAGGCCAACATTTGCGATCTTAAGTCGTGTGTATTTCCGTGTCGAGGCACATACATTATTTACCATTTCCTAGTATGATCCGTCAGCGAGAGAAAGAGACACAAGTAAGAATCGATGACTTGGCACCTTGCCCAATCCCAATCATCCCTTCGACAAAATTGACCGAAACAAAGGCTACAACAGTGATTCTTTTTAGATGATTTGTAAAAATAGGAACAATTTATGGTACAATCATTTTTCTGATAATTGGTATTACATTCTACATCCTATATTATTTTATATTTATTAGTTTCCGCCTGTCAACTATTCTTCCGATAAAATTGACTGGAATAAAGGCTTTGTTTTGTTGCACTTGTTCTACAGATCGTTCTAAAGATCACTATGTTTCCAAATAAAAGTTGCATTCTTTTCAGAGAGATAACTCGTTCTTTGTGTTTTCGCTGTAAGGGAAAATCTTTTAAATCTGCAAAACGAAGCTTTGAGGAAGATAATATATTTTTTTACAATAAATGAAAGAATTTATATAAAGAATTTACATGAAAATTTACATCTTGAGAAAAAAATTTAAATTTTTATCATTGGTAAAATGCAAATTCCACTAAAAATTGGGTTTGGTAGATTTTTTGTACATTTAGGGTATTTTAACTTGTGGTTTTCGTAAGACTTTGTCTGAATCGAGTTGACGCAAAGATCATGCCAAGTCATAGACTGTTATCTTAATGCACAGGAACTTTATTGGCTCCAAGAATTCTTGAAAATTACTGTTGATTTGTGGTTTGAGAGTACATGTTTGTGCTGGACGATATCTATTCGAATAAAAATTAGATTCTGTATTGGTACATTTGACTAATTATAAAATAATGTTTAAGAACGCCTATCTACAAATAATTCAATGATTAAAATGTTTTCAAATATTGCATAACGATAACGATAAGTATGTATAAAATATGTTGGGTACGTTACGCTGATTTGCAATATCTTACAAAGTTGGATTATGAGCGAGAAATTGTGGACAATAACGGGATCCAAAGAGAACCCGAGACTACAAAGTTCTAAATGTTAATATTGAAAATTTAGAAAAACTTGGTCGATTCGATGCCTACGTTGATCCAGGTCGAATAAGTATTATTTGGCGTTTGAATTGATATTCATCGATTTTTTAAGTGAAGGTGTAAAAAAAGTTGCTCATATAGGCGAATTTCATTTTGAAACTTAAAAGTCTGCAAAATATTGAAATTGACATTTGATTGTAAAACAGGTGTTAAGAATTAAGAATGCCGGGTAAGAAGAGGTGGATCAAATTTAAGATGAAGAAAAAATTGCTTTAGTTATTAAAAAATTGCATGTCCAAACTCGATCGAAGAAATGCTCGATTAATAAGCTTGTTACGTAGCACAAGTGACCAAGTCTCCATCGATCTTCTTGACGTGACTCTATCAGACCCATTGAACAGTTTTATTGTTATTTAACAGCTTATGCTTAGTTTGCAACCTAATTAATTACTAAGTTATGAATTTTACTATAACTTTATTTATCTATTCTGTTAATTATACAAAAGAAAGATTAACGATCTCAGGTTGTCCCATCAGAGAGAATGACAAATGACCATTTTTGTCTCAATGATTGACTTATTATGGATTATGATGGCGCGTATGAAACACGTGCAAGGGAGCACCTGTCGTCTTGAAAATTTTCTAGTGTAACACGTTGTCACGACGGTACGGCACTTGGTCATGCCGCTGCTTGTTTGACTTGGTACGTTGCCAGGAACATAAATTCGTGTCAATTACGAGCAAGATCGTAGTGTAAAGTATTATATCCTACTAGTCGACTGATGTATCACGCTTATACTGTCGTAGTTTAGATGCATAATAATTATTGAATAAATTAGCGCCGCTAGAGTGATTGCATTACTTCGTGAATAATTGATGATGTTTATCATATTAGTACACTTTAATCCAATAATGAACAACCCACGGCCCTCAAACTAGTTACCTGCGGGATGCCTTTCATTTAGCTGAAATGTAAATGTAATAGTCAGAATGCGGATTTTTATGCATTTATGGGAAATTTAAATTTGCAATAAAGCGCAAACAGCGTGTAATGCGTAAAGAAATGCAATACATACTAAAGTAAACCATATGTTATTGTATTTAGAGAGAAAAATAGAGCTTTATTTGAATTCCGTTTCATTTAATGTGATTATAAATACTGATTATAAATGCTAGTGATAATAATATATGTCGAAAATAACAAATTCAACTTCATAAATTAAGATTTTATGATTAATATATCTATTTAAATATTTATTGTTGTGCTCACTGCGGCCTATGTAGAATATTAGATATTCAATTTTGGTCCATAAAAAACCAAGGTTGCTCAACACTGCTTTAACCCCCTAGCAGCACCGTTTTGGATCATTTTAAGAATTGAAGTGAAGTTTACAAGGTTTTTAAACTTTTAGATTATACTTTACATTTTATAAAGAAATAAAATTATGCAATTGAATAATTATTATTATCAATGAAACTATTAAAATTGATTAAATTAATTAAAATACACTATACAAATAAAAATACTTTATGCATAAACATTCTTAATAAATTATTACAATAAATATGAATTTTTGTATATTTAACTTACTTTGATATAATATACATGTAACATGTGTATGTCAATGAAGGGAGTCTTCGAGATATTATCGCATCACTAAAGAGTATGCATGTACTGAATTTCGTGTGTTTTGTTAAATGAATAAATAAGTAAATAAGGGATACAGTGAGGTGCGAAGAAAAAATGAAATTAAAGATAATTAATATTGTTTCTATTAGGTGTTTCAATGGATAATCCATCTTTTCTTATTGAAATCAGCATTTATTTTGAATAAAATCAGATACCTATTTTATTTTATATATAATTGTTGTCGTTTTATAATACGTGACGTAATCTTTCTAGAAAAATATAGGTGCCTATTTGAATTTTTGATAGAAGAAATTTGTTAATTCATTTAAAAATAGTGGTTTACTTATTAGTACACCTAATATACTTATATGTATTGAGCAAATTATTTGTTAAAAACTTATACAAAATTAACAAAAACAGGTAAATATTTAGTATCCTTCTACACAATAAAAAAATCTACATAACAATGTCAAGTTGAATTTAGAAGATTAATGATTAATCTGTGTATAATAACTCTAATAATTAAAATTATTTTTCTTCTTTAAGAGTTAAAACAATTAAATTGTATGCTTAATAAGAAAAGGTGTTATATGTATTAATGAATCCTATTTTGTAAGTAAATAATTCATTTACACGAGAAGAGATTGCAGTTGAAAAAAGTGCGCAGCAATACGTCTGATTGAAATAAGTATGATTCTACTGCCTACGTTCTTGACTCTTACTACTTGCAACGAGCATTTAGCCTAGTTTTTACTCGTGATACTGCAATTTCAATACACGCAGAACTTGATATTTGACGTTATCGTTTCACTCGAAATATTTAAGAAACTTTGCTCTCCTGTTTATTTTTTAATGAAGTTGAATCAATATAAAAAATTTTTGTCACAAAATAATAGATTTTTTTTAACCTTAAAAAAATAACTTTTTACTTCTTTGCATATTTAAAACATTAAACATGATATTAATTTTATACAATATAGGTAATATTATTATACAAAATTAGTCCAGGAAGAAAATTTTTCTTATATTGTAAAGTAGAATAAGGCAATAACGAATAAGTAAAGTAGAAACGTACAAGTTTAAATATTTAAGTAATTAAAATTTTAATATACATGTCTTTTTTTATCACTGTTATGGACAAATTCTGGATTCTTATGCAAATTCATATTTTTATGGAAATAAAATAAAGAAATGGAAATAAGAATGTCAATAGAAATTTGTTTTGTGTTATGGGGACTTGTGAGTTGACTGTCATCCGTATTTGTCATAAAAATATTTATAAAAGATACTTTAATGATCTTTTACACGTTTTGATGAAGTATACTGTCATAAATGCCTGTTTACGGCATTCACAAGCCACTTTTTATTCGAAGATAATTTGGTCGAAACACTATAGTTCCTTTTTCTTACACAAAAAACTTCCTTCAGCCGCCTGTCCAATCATCTTACAGGCAACACTATCATCTCAGACAAAGACAATCACAAGCCGACCAAAAATCTAACACAAAGAATAAAACATATTTACGATACATCATTAACACTTCAAAAGACCATAAAACCCTGAAGAAAATAATCTTTTGTACCAATATCCGTTACAAATACCTTCTTCTCTATAATGTAAAGTATGCATGCTATCATGAGAACGAATTTTCAATTATCTATCACTATTTCTGAACTTCTTATAAATACAAACAACTGTCAATTCAAATTCGATATTTAGTCACAAGCACCCAGTCTTGAATGACCTTGTATCCTTTGCTTATATCAAAGATGACAAAATCGTTGTTCTTATTCATCCTTACGGCGTTCCACGTACACTTATACAATTTATTTGTATAAACTTGATACATGCTGCATACGCGTATGTAATATTATTGTAAATTTGTTGAGTTTATTATGTAGTGTGATATGCATACGAATTATAAGCGTAGCTTACAACTTAACCTTGAACAAGCATTGGTAAACAGTGATACGAATTGGAAGATGTAGCATGGCTGTAAAGTATTTGCTTGAATAGAGAATGCGGTTTTTGAGTATTTATAGAGAGCGTTATATGACTCCAATCAGGATAAAGTTTGACCATTTCTGATTTATACCATAAATTCGGTCTAAAAATCTTTGTTTACATTCTCCAAACACTCTTGACTCAAAAGGAAATTTTCTCATTGCCACGATACAGTAGTTTCTTTTTAACAAGATACTTGTTTTTGCATTTCCAAAAAGAAGGTAAAAAGGGTCTAAAGAAATTTTCTCCTAGAATTATCTGCTGTGAGATCATTACTAAATGGTAGATATTTATGCAGATGTTTTGCTTTGTAGAAAAAATATAAAAATACACTTGATCTAAACAAAATACCGTTACCTATATTTATTGTAAAAGGTATGTCAACCCTTTGCGGTTCTAATTCGGACGTAGTCTAACATTAGAAATTATACGTTACAGTTTTGTGTCGGCTTATTACTTAAAACAGTTAGGGATGCTGCAGTTATTGTTTTCGTATCACTTTGATTCTGGTCATAAACTCAGCTTTTTTCATAGTACAGTACAAATAGTACGTTAGTCTATGAAACTTATACTATTTCTTCTCTTCTCTTCATTTAGAACCAGTTGACCTTATGGAACTATTTAAAATTGCGATACCCTAATCATTTTGTATAGAGTATTTCAATTTCTCATATTGAAAATAACGACCTAGCTTATCATCTTATAATGTTCTCCTTTCCTATAGCACAGTAAGAAGTGATTTTGTTCAATAAATTTATGTATAATAACAAACTGAGTTTTCTGTTATTTGACTTGTTATTCATCATTACTTTCTAAAAATTGATTAAGCGAGGAAGGATAGTTCTGTAAAATATACATGGCCGTAAAGGGTTAATTATCTTTTGCATACTTCAATGTAGTATACACAACTTTTGACTTCTTATCGCTTACGAGAATTTTATTATATCTTTTTTTAGGCAAAAGAAAAGGTATTCCACTAATTGGTATTACATTGTATCGATTAATATCAAACAATGAACGGATGAAACGTAATCGACGGTGTGACAGTCTGGTTTTTCACCAACTGCGAACCTCGGAGATAAAACTGCTTGCGTTTATATTTACCTGAACAGATAATTACATCGTTATCGTGTTCCGAGATTGCTTAAGCGGCGAGCATGAAATCGACTCTTTACAAGCGTGATTTCAATGACCGCCGTTAGGCCAAGTTGTTACTATCAGACTTATCTAGAGATCTCTGTTACTCGATTCCATTATGGATCGAAATGAGAAATTTAATACGAATAATCTTCATTATAAAATTTAAAAATTAGCATAACATGGAATATTAAATACTTGTATTAGTTAGAAATTTTCTTTAATAAAAAATCCGGTAAAATTTGTGTTAGGATAATTAAATATGAGAATTTAGGACATTGTCGTAGAAAGAAGACAGCTCTATAATTTATAGATAGCATTGAATATAACAGAAAGGAAATACGGAGGGAAATAGGTAAATGAATGAAAATGAAAACGAAATGAATGTACAAGATTTTTTGCAGTTTTTGAGAGCAGCGATGAAGCCGATGAACATAGACATTATTTCATAATTTAATAAATATATTTCAATATAACTGTTTAGAAATATTTCAAATCGAGTTATCTGTCTTTGCTCTAAAATTTCAATTTGTTCGATCTATGTATTTGTATGATTGTAACCATTTCTCAGAATAGAAATACGTGTTGCCTATTGCTACTTTGGAGAAAAATGGAATTAGATTTAATAGAAATTTAAATTTCTATTAAGTTAATCTAATATTTGATATTTTATGAAAAAAATTAGGTAGGACTGAATATAACCATAACTTCAGTTGCGGAATGTTAGTAATCAGTTTTGACTAACGGAAACGTTGATAATTTCATTATTCTGTTTGAATTTTAAAACGTCAATAGTGTTTCGTAAAATATCTATCGATTTACCTTAACCTGTTCAAAAGCCAAAATTATATCCCGATATGTATATCTAAACTTTCTTTAATTTAGCTTATTTACTTGTTATTGTACTAATGTGTTTTATTTCTTTACCATTGTATTGATACCAAACTGTCATAATGTAATCATTGATTCCTGGTACTCAGATCAAAATGAAAAGTGTTACCAATTATAATTTCTTTCACTTCGAAAGTAAATAAAATTTCTGGATATAAAACGATAAAACTCCTGGTTACTATTTGAGGAGTAATTCAGGTGACATCCAATATGTCTGAAAATTGTTATAGAATCCTAATCATACATTTTTCAATTAATGAAAAGGTTAACAGTTGCGTTATTTTCCACCAGTATAGTATCGAACTATGTAGTCAAGTACTTTATTTCTTCGTTTCATAAAAGACTAAGTATACTTTGCCAATGGTGTCTTACACTATTATTAAAGGAAGTAGTCTAAATGATTTCTTGGTCACCGAAAATTATCTTATCTTGCCATTAGCTCCAAAGTGTGTATTCAAGTTCTTGGGAAATTTAAAAAGTAGATTGTCAATATTAACATTTTCACGCTTTAACATTAATATCAACTTAAAGTCGAGAATTCTAGAGAAACCTATATTGTATTGCCAGGCAAAGTAGAAAAGACAGTCCTTAGTCAGACCAACTTTCTTAGAAACGAAAGTATCATTTAAATATTCTAACTATTTCATTATTGTTGAACTTTTACAATTCTGATACTATTCATTATTTATTAAATTACATACTGCATAACATACCGGGTAAACTGATAAAATTATCGTCTTTAGAATTATGAAAATGAAATAAAGTCTTTTGGGTAAAATTTATTTGGTAGGATAGATCGGGAATATTTTGGACATTGCATCCATTGTAACTTACGGAGACAATTTTACACCTTCAAACGAACTCCATCTTTTTTTTCGAAATTGAGCTATGTACATCGCCTCGTTGTTCCCGTTTTATTTCATTCGACTCACAGGAAGCTATTCACATTATAGAACTTAATTGCTCAAACTACTTCGAATACTACTTGAAATTTTTGTTGTAACTTTACTGTAAGATTACAATAAAGGTCTTAAATCTTAGCTTTTTTGTCACAAAATAATACAACGGAATGTGAGACAAGTTTTTCAATCTCAAATAAATAGACACATTCTAAACCGTGGGTGCCTAATCTTTTTTGTTACCTAGGTTGCATTGAGTAAAAAGAAATTGTCTTAAATCGCATACAAAAAATAAAAAAAATAAAATATACTTAATGTATGTATATATAATAAACTTCCTATATTTTTTACATTTTTTAGTATAAAATTAGTCACAGTAAAATATGTTATCAAAAATATTTCTAAAAATCACAGAATAATGATAAAAGTCTGTAAAGTTTAAAGTAATGTTTGAATTGTTCTAAATTATTGAATGATGCAGAATTGAAAGCAATAACGCACTTACTGAATCTGCAAAATGTCTATATCCACTCTCGTCTATATTTTGTAAAAAAATGACAATTATCTGATAACTCATTTTATACCTAATAATTGCTATATAAGAAAGTTGTCCCTTACTGTCACTTAGTTGTCTTTAATATTTCTTAGATTAATAATAATTATATTTAATCGCACGCTGTATAATTTAGTAATATTAATACATCATTTATTACTTATTAAATTTTTCAACTTTATCAATTTTCTCAATTTTAAATCATTTAGTTTCTTATATTTAAAAACCATTTCTTCTTTTTTTTGTTAATAGAAGAATGTGACAGGCTTAAATTAGGGGACAGAAAAATTCAAATATTCGGTTAAAGTTAATATTGTTTAATATTACTGCAGCCGGTGCTGTTCAATGAATCGAAGGTCGGGAACGAGTCATCGCGCGTAGCTGAACTTTGTCAGCGAAGGTAACCACGTGACGTCACATTGTCCAGCCTTATGTCATTACGTAGGAAACCGGTCTCACATTTTTTTTTAAAATGCATTATACATTGCATACCTTTGTGTGTCAATACCTCGAATAGACAAAATTATTTATGCTACATTCCACTCATTCTAGCTAGCATTGTTTCCGCCTAACGTTGTATCACGAGATACTTCAAACTTGTTGCAAATGAAGTCAGTTGCACAATCGTTAATTGTCATGAGTAAGTAGCACGTATGTTTTAAAAGACAATAAAATTCGATTTATGAAAGAATTAAAGTGTTTTAAAGATATGGAAATACACATGTAACTTTGATAAAACCTATAAAGTTTTCTGAATAAGGTAGGAAATATAGAACAAAAGTTTAGTTAATAACGAAGATACTACTAGGATGGAGTCAAAGTTCTTATTTGTAATTCGAAGTTTTTCATTTACTGTATAAAAATTAGTAATATAATCTACAATTCACTGTGGCAATAAAAGAATAAGTGTTAATTAAAGTAAAGTTTAATATTCACACTTAATACTCGAACAAATTTTAGTAATAATAACTTAAAAAGAATTACTAGTTAATTATATAATAATAGCAAAAATCCACGACAAAACAAAATTAAGCGAAACAAATTAAAAGATAAGAATTATTCTTTGGTTGCAATAGAAAACCAAGAAACTAGAGAAAGCGCTTTGATGGAACGAAATTGCATCGTATTGGAGATATAATGTTTAGTGTCCATCGTAATCTGTATATCAGTGCCATAGAGATAAACGTTTCCTTTGGAATGTTACTCGCGTTGTCAAAAGAAACATGTATGGTTTACGCGACTATTACTCATTCACGTATGACACACGCGCGCGTGTGCGCACTCCATTTGCGATAGAATTCACGTAAATCAATTTTCTCGTACGATTAGCCGATTCTATGCAACTATTTTCCTCTGCATACTCGCCACTAGGCTGGAACTTGTTGCGTTTCGTTCGGAATGTTTCATTTTCTAGGAAGAACCATGAAAATACTTCCATGACCACGATTCAACCGACAAATGCACATTGCGCAACGTAATTTTACCCATCGTCGGCTATTGTCATCCGTTTCAGTTCAGTTATATCGAGAAGTTTTATGTTGGTTTTATAGTTCGCGTATATCATGATTGAAACGGGACTATTTTAGCAATAATTTAGATGGAAATTAACTGTAGATCATAATTAGGTTACAGAAAGTTTCGTATTCATGTGCTTACAATTTTTAAATCTTACATGACTTGCACACGAGTACTCTTTAATTAGTAATTCTTGGTTCTCGGATATTAGAAAACGAAATTGGGATTAATTGTATTTTTTTGTTATAAATGAACAAAAGTTCTATTGTACACGATTGATACTATGTATTTTCGAGTAGTATATTTTTAATATAAGATTTTGTTAGAAGTTCATTTCTGAGAACAAAGTGTATTATTTTACTCAGTGAACCAAATAATTATTGTCTACGATGATTTAATATTTTGTCTGTCCCATCCTAAAATCCTCCGATTCTAAGTCACAAATTGTAAAAAGAGTAAACAATTCAGACACTTACCATAGCTGTAGTTTGAGATATAATTGGCGCCTCGTCCTTCGAGCTAACGCTTGAAACGACGAATAGAATCGTCAGCAGGACACTTCCGGCACATTGTTCCCATCGAAGCAGACCATTCCACCTGGCCATCGTTTTCCTTTGTCCTGAATAATTTTTAACAAACGCGAATGTTGTGGATTCCCCCTGGGATGACAGACGTGATCACCGTGAAATTTATTCTCACAAGGCTCGAACGTCCCTTCACCCTCAAGACACTGACTGCACACACGTGTTTCGTTGCTCAGATCGCTTACACCGCGCGTGGAAGATCACAGGATGATGTGACTGGTAATCCACGTGTCCTTTCGATCATTTGATTTCCTCAAAGTCTCTGGTTTCCTCTTAAGCTGTCGTTCTTCCTCGTAATGAAAGTGAGTCACTTGGTTCCAGGTCTAACTTTACGACGAACGATTATTGTGACAAAAACGTTTTCCAACGGGAAAACGATCGAAATCTACCTGTTCTAAGACTAGTTTAACGGAGTGACTCGCCAAGGTAGGGCCAGTCTAAACGTCGTTGCCACGACACTATCGATTTCGTGATTTCCCCAATGCTAGCTCACCACCGGTAGTTCCTCTATGTTTCTTGTTATTCAGGTTTTTGGACTTACAGAGGCACGCACCTCGTCGAACGAACAGTAACGTCTCCTCTTCTTTTTCCCCGTGGCTATGCCGTGTCGATCTTCTGATCACTGACAATCGGTTGGTCAAACTACTCTATTCGAAAAGATTCTCGACTTAGACTTAGTAGACAACAAGATCGAAGAAAGGTACGAGGGAACTTTGAAGGGTCGTACGGAAGAACGAAGAAGAATGAAATAGAGAAGAGGCACGGAGAAAGGACGCGACCGTACGGGGAACTGGTACCGAAGTCTACCGCCACTCTGAATTACAATCAGTCTGCCACTGACTTTTATTGAGGCCTCCCACCACACGGCCCGCGACTACCACCATCATCGCCACGGTAACGTACAATGCTACACGAGTAGTGTGCTGCTTGACTCGTGTGGAAGTCTGTCATAACTCGTAGATTACTCTTTCTGTTAGTCGATCGTTTTTCGTATCACCATATCGAAATAGACACGGTAAAGAGTCGATAAAGGGAGTTACAGCTCGTTCACACGATACGGGTTTTTTACCAATTCGGTTATTTTACCGAATCGGTAATAGCTGAAAGCAGCGTTCATAACTTTTTACATTTTTGTCATATGCTCAACTCCCAAACATATGAATTGATCGATCCACTGTGGTGTGTACAAACTATTAAATTTACGCTACGGTAAATCGATCATTTGCTGAATCAATTGTTTTAGCGTCTTGCATAATACCACATATATTTTATATGCGTGTGTACGCGATATAATAACCAAATTGATAACTCGTGATATTCATCGTTAGTTTTGTCAATGATCGGAACGGCAACCGTATTGTGTATAGCATGAAGTGCAATTAAATTTGGTAATTACAAAATCATACCAGTATCCAAATAACATATTTATATACTTATATGGAAGAGATAACGCTGAACGCATTAAAGGAATGAATTCGGAGATTCTAATTAGTCTTGTAGATTAAAGACTCGCTTGTATAGAATGAATTATTAAATTTATATAAAGATAAAATTACGAAAGATAGTATGGTAACCTATTTAGTATGCATATATACGTGTAAAAATTAACTTTCCAGTGAAAATATGGAACTATATGAACGCTGCTTTTGGTTATTACAGATTACAGCGTGTGAACGGGCTGATACAGCTCGTTACAGTATTTTTACTAATCCAGTAATTTTACGGTATCGATAATAACCGAGAGCAGCATTCACACAGTTTGTGCATTTTTATCACGCGTCCAGCTTTCAAACATATGAATCGACCGATTTACTAGGATGTGTACAAACCATTACATTCATACTACGGCAAATCGATCATCTGCTGTATCAATTGTTTTACCGTTTGGTGAAACTTCATATGTATTTGAACACTGTAAAATCACGGATTGCAGTAATTTTTCGTCATTCAGCTGTGTCATTGATCAGAAAAATATGCAACAGCCTTCTCGTATAGCCCGAAAATCGACCGGTATCTTAGACGCTGATAAAACGAGATTGAAGAAAAAAAGAAAAGGGCACCACCATTGATATCCCAGATGGTAAAACAATTGAATAAGTAAGTAACCGATTCGCCGTAGTATGAATGTAATGGTTTTTACACACCATAGTAAATTGGTTGATTCATATGTTTAAAAGCTGGACGCGTGACAAAAATGCACAAACTGTGTGAATGTTGTTTTCGGTTATTATGGATACCGTAAAATTACTGGATCAGTAAAAATACTGTATCGTATGAACGAGCTGTTAGGAAAATTTGGTAGGCATGAATAGCTGATTAGAAAGTCAGATATGGTGTAGATAAAAATAAGTTAATAGAAAATATCGTGAAACTAGGTTCAGGACATCTGTGAAATATTAACGCGTGCTGACCACAGGTTTTCATAGGAATAGAGGAGTGGCTAGGAAATATCCTTGTCGCAATGAGATTTGATTCAAATTAGGTAGCAGTGACTGGGTTTAACTCTGTGTCGTATGATTTTTTTTATGGCTACAAAAGTGGATTAGCTATTCACTATTTTAAAACTATGTGAAATGCGAAATGTCGTAATACTATAATTAGTTTATATTTAATAATCTGTAGACTTGTATACCAAAATAAAAGTTAAGGTTGAAATTAAACAACAGTGTCTCTTTGATATAGCCATACCATAAGTTCATCACGAGTAGGAATTGTTGTTATAAGACAAAGGATTAGGGGAGAAGTAAGTATGCTTCAGTTCCGTTTGCTCATTAATGAGTTCATTATTTGAAAATGGTTGTTTCTATTTTTTTTAGTACTATCGAATTTGTTTTAGTCAAAAAATTTCCTTATTCTAATATCGTGTATATTTTAATTCTGATCTTACAAATATTGAGATGTTTGCATCTTTAAATTTTACTAATAGATCTTTTCACGAATTTTATATGTGAACTTGAGTAATCCGTTCGAAAAGTAATTAATTATTGTTGAATTAATAATGATAGTATAAAAATTCATAACTTTCTGCTTATACATTTTTTCTGTATAACATTGTGTCACGGTTCGCCAAGTAGGAACCAAATAAATAATGAGAATTATTATACAAATATAGTTTAAACAAATGACCAAACTATAGTTGGTTCACCGCTAAACGGATTAAGTTTTCCAGGAAAATGTGTACCATAATAAGAAAGATTTACTGGGAAAGCGTTTTCTTCCCAATTCGTTTGTGTTCCATCATAAACTAAGAACCTATGTTTGGATTTATTTTTGATACACAAATTTGCCCGACAAAAATTCTGATTAGTTTCAAATGTCCAGAAAGTCTTAATTTAGTTAAGAAAAAAACCTTTTGGATTTTTAGTTATTAGCAGCTGTATCCTGCTCTTTAAGATTAATGCATACATGATACAGTTTTGGATATGAGTTCTTTACAATAGTTCAAAGGAAAAGAATGTTGATTTTATAATTTTTAGGTATTCATATAACTGTGAAGTCTCCTTTTTGATATTGTACTGTTTTTCTTAAATTGACTGTAGAAACCTTAAGTTTACATTTTATATCATAAGAAGCTGATGGATAATTATCTTGTTCGGAATAATTTTGATGATTTGTTGGAATTTTTGTATAGTATACTATTTACTTGATTATCTCTCATTTAAAGAATTATAATATAATAACAATATTTAACTACATATTTATGAATTATTTGAAGTATAGACAGTTATTTATACAAAAAATCTTTACTTTATTTAATATAGACTATTTGCTTAACAGATCTATAGAAGTATTAACTTTAATTTTCTGGCTTTGTATTATGTTCTTTGTATTTTACATGTATACGTATACCTTAGAACTTCTGTAACAATTGGAAAGTAATGAGATGATGAATATAAAATTGCCGATTACGAATAACATAGTTTCTTTGTTTATAATAGAGATATAAAACAAATAAGTTGAAAAATAAATAAATGACATAGCTACTTATTGAAAAGTATAGATATAACCTGAAAAGCTAATATAAAAAATCTGAAGGATTGAAAGCTCGAAAATCAGCAATTTTGAAAGCTTAAAAATTCCAACGCTTGAAATTTGGAAGATTGATAATTTGAGCTTTCGAAGTTTTACAATTTGAAAATTCATAAACGTGGAAATTGGAAAGCATGAAAGTTCAAAGAGTTAGATATCATTTGAATGAAATAATATAATTTTAAAGCAAGAAAATATTTCTTTTGTAACTGATGTACCTGAAGCGGCAACTTTAAATGTACCAGCCTAATAGTGATTGCTAGACTTTAATTTAAATTGTTACTTTTACTGAATAAATTCTTGGAAGACGCAGAGTTAGCAATTACAGAAGTATTCATATGTCGCAGGCGTGAAGACAAGCATCTTAAGAGCCGTGCAGTTGCATCGACCGGAAATGCTTCCAAAGTAAAACTATGCATGAAACGTTTGATTCATACGTACTCGCTAAAAAATGAATCAACAATTGGCTAGTTTCATCGGCGCAAATAATGATCAAATTTTCTCAATAATCTAAGTAGTATTAAAAACTTTAAATATTTCATTTATGCAACTTTTACATAATTAGTTGCAATAGCTGATATAAACAATTAAAAACAATTTCACGTTTATTTATGCCTTGATCACGACAGTCATATACTGATCCTTTCGAAAGGTTCCCCTTTTGTGCGAATTTCAGTTTACCTCTTTTTTATCTTTTTTAATTTTTATCTACATCGACCGCAGTTATCTCTGCGATATGCATTTCCGTGTTCCATAATAATACGTGGAACACTATCGTATACCTCAGTTTTGTTATGACATGAAAGAAAAACGATTTCCCGCAGATTTCTTTTTGTTTTTCTTTCGCTTTATAGTTGTCACATAATGTGATATAATCGTTAAGTCATGAGAATTCTACAATTGTTTATCAATATTTTACATTTTTCAGAATTCTCGTTATGGACACTCGTATTTTGCGGGATTAGCTTGCAATGGCGACGCGATCCGATAGAGAGATGACATTACCGACAAAATTAGAAGAAAAATAAAGGTTATGGCATGTTATGGCGTGCGACTTTTTGTTCTTACATAAGACGACCCCGACCGCCGGAGCAGGCGGTGCTGTAGCATTGTGACGGTGGGCTGAAATGGCTAAGGTACACCGCCGGAGTCAACCTTCACGGGATCGGGAGGAATGCCGGCGACTCTACCTCCTCGTGGTCCCCGCTGGACAACCCTGGGTGGCGCACAGCGACCACCCCCTTCGTGGGTGGCTCACCAGAAAGTACGAGCCGAATAACACTTGGCGAGCTAGTGACACAGACAGCTAATATCAACTCCTTACGTACGAAGATTTTGGGTCGAAAGACAGCTCAATCGAAAGGGAAGGATTCAATGCGGCGCGTTCTAGTCGATTTTTAATCAGATTACGTTCATAAATAGTAATATGAGCGTTATATGGTAAAGGGAAAATTAACAGTTCGGTAGCCGCCGAATCTAAACATTTTTTTGATATGTAAAGAAAATCCTGAATGAAACGGGGACAAGAGCGCGTTGCGTTGAAGCCTCCCCTTTCGAATGAGCTATCTTTCGACGAAAAATCTTTTTATATAAGGACGTAAAGTGGCGTCCCGTAACATGTAACCACAGACGAGGTACAGGATAGACCGATCATCTTATGGGACATGCTCTAAAAATACCGATAACCTAAAAATTCAGACTTTTCGGAAGCATATCTTTCGGTTTATTATCTGACAAAGAATGTAAACACTTTTGAAGTATTTTAATATACAAAATGTAAAAGCAAACGCAAAAGTTATACATTTTAGACAATCGAAAAGGTAAAAATGAAAACGAATTTGGGGTTCAGGAGCTCCAAATCCGGGTGACAGAGGAAAGCATTGGATAAGTGGTCTATCTTGTTCTTAGTCAATGATGTAATCTCCATTTTTCTCTTAATTTTGTCGGTAATGTCAAATCTCTTTTGTATCTCGTGGCCTACACGTCACGCGACTGCTTTAATCCTTTAAATACCTTACTTCGTTAAGTTCTTGCATACGTTTCAAAATTTTCTAAGATACATTTTAGTTTTTAAGATGTACTAATATTAAACGTAGTTCCCCTACGGTAGATTAGGGGAATTTACATTTACAGGACATAGAGAATGGTAATAGATATATAGAGGGAGACGAAAAAGCAAAAGATGCGGTAGGCAGGATGCGAGTAGAAACGTGGGTAGAATCGGAGCACATGTCACTGGCGATAATGCTGAAGAGTAAATGGGGGAACGAGAAGGGAGTTAGGAAAATGATAGAATCGAATGAGGAGTCAAGAAAAACATTGTGTAGGGGAACAGGAATGTTTGAAGTTGCAAAGGCGTGCGAAGAAGAGAGGGCGAAAGTACTACATAGTAGGGAAGGTGAAAAGGAATAGCGAATGCTACCAAGAAAATGAAATACGAGAGGGGAGAGCGAAGAGGAATATAAAAGAAAAAAAAAAGAATATAAGAAATTGTGGGAAAAGAATAGGAGAGAAATGATGTTATAAGGGAAGTAGAGTAGGCTAATACGAAAAGATAGGTATGGAAATTGTTAGAAACGGCGAAGGGAAAAGGGAGAATGATAGATGAACAAATAAAGAATGAGGAATGGAGGAGTGACCATTTTATGAGAATGACAGGAAGAGTGGAGGAAAGGTGGTAGAAGGCGGAATAAGGGCAGGAAGTAGGGGAAAAGTAGGAGAAATAAAAATGGACGAGGTCGATAGGACTATAAGTAGATTTCAAACAGGCAAGGCAACGGAGGTGGATAGCATACAAGGCGAGATATGCAGGAGCTCTAAAGAGGGAAGTATAAGAAACATGCAATGAAGGGGCGGGCGGAAGCCTGGGTGATAGAAGACAGGACGTAATTATCCTAATTAAAAAGAAAGGAGATGGAAAGATTACAAACTGTTACAGAGGAGTAACACTATTAAATAGAATATACAAAGTGTATGCTGCGGCGTTAAGAGATCGATTGGGAAAGAAAGTATATACAGAAGAAGAAGCAAGTGGTTCCTGAGAATCAGACTCGATTCGGAAAAAGGAAATGAACACTCGATAACTTTTACGTATTGAACTATTTAATAGGAAGAGAAGCAACAAAGAAAGGTGGAAAAATTATAGGATGTTTTATCGATCGGAAGGTAGAATTGATAGTGTCAACAGGTTGGAACAATGGAAAGAACCAAGGGAAAGAGCCGTGGGCGATGGAGTAAGAGGATAAGGGAGATCTGTGGAGAAAACTACGGAAAAGATTTTTTGGCAACAATTTTGAAAGTACGACTTTTTGGTTCTTTGATGTGAACAATCATGGAATACGCAGTAAAGACCTGGGGATGGGAAGAAAGAAAGGGAGGAGAGACAATGCAGGAGAGAAATATTTGAGGTGGACGCTAGGAGTCGATTGGATAGCATCAGAGCGTATGGTAAAGAAGACAAAAAGGGAAAATGTAAGAATGCGAAGTGCAGGGAGAGCACGGAATTTTGAGGAATCATTAAGGGAACGAAAAGGAAGTGAGTGGGCAAGAGAATATTTAAGAGAGATGAAAGCTATAAGCAGGAGAATCGGGGGAGAGATGGCAGGGGGGAGGGGAGCACAAAGATGACGAGCAGGTAAAGTATCTATTTTATGAAGACCATAAGTCTTCGCATCACCTTAGACAAATTTCATTTAATAAAACAATGAAATATGTACGCATTATCTTCAGTCGAAGAGTTGAAATTTTGTACAATGTAAGTACTCGAATTTTCAGTACAAACTAAAAACATAAAAGAATCTGAAAGAAATAATTAACTAAATTGTAATTGGGTAATTTATTCCCTATTGGCTAGTCTAGCACTTGCAGTACTTATCTCCATGTTCAGCATGGAATTTACAACTTTTTTTACTGAAAAAATGATTTTTAATTCTCTTAGAACTTGCATATATCGTTTAACACTCAAACTCCACGATACTTGATTATGTTTTTATAAATCTTCACTTAACCAAAGTTCAAAAGTTCATAACACGAAATTTATACTATACGAAATATACTGTTTTCTAAAAAAATCTCCGTTATTTTTTCTGTCAGTGCATTTAGCAATGGTATGGATGCCTCACGCGTATCATGCTCATGAATAAATGATCCAACAACACCGAAATAGTTGAAACGTTTCTGAAAATAATTTCCGAAGTAAACAGTATGATTTACGATGCGCACACTTGCATTACATTCCTTTTTCCTCCGCAATTCGCTTCTGTATCATGAGATTTTCTCAAATTACTACCTTAGTAAACAAATCGAGAGTACTCAGCACCGGTTTTTACATTTATGTGCTTTTCGTATGGATCATCATATCGCAATCGATAACCATAATTATGTGCGACTCCTGTCCGATCTCAATTTATTACCGCTTGAGAAACGTCGTATCTTACTTGGACTTCATTTCGCGTATAATGTCATCAATGGTATTGTTATGTGTTCTCAATTATTGGAGTCCTTTAAGTTTACCACGTCTTTCACAGCTAATTCGATACCAAACTCTTATGTTACAGAAAGCTCATACTATGCTGTACGGTACTAACAATGGTCTCAACTGGATTATAAAGAATGTTAACATGTATTGTAAATCCATTGAATTCTTTTCCACTCCCGCTAGCTTTAAAACTCAATTGTTACGTTGTTTAAACTCTTACGGTTAATCTGTGTTTTTCTTTGTCCTCTAAAGGGTTTACCCCCGTTAATAAATAAATAAATTTGTTCTTTTACTCATCGCCTTTTCTTTTCTTTTTAATTTCTTGAATCTTTTAATTCGATCTTCGTTATCGATTTACGTGTTTAAACACAGATTGGAGTCAATACAATACAGATCACACGGCCCTTGCGAAAAGTTAGGTTGTTGAAATCTTTATCGCATAGCTACAATGAATACCTGTTGTGTTTTGTCGTGCAATATCCACGCAAAATAGTGTTCCTTCTTGGTCAGCACGCTTGCAGAAACCTGTTCTTTACGCATACGATACCGTTTACCTAGTTTCTACATCGATGTCGGTAACTTTCCATTGATGTCGAATTTTAAAGAATTTTTTAAGAGAAAACATTTTAAAGTCCGGAAAAATTTGTTCCTTGTGAATTTTTTTGTGAGATACAGAAGTGTCATAGAAATATTCTTGATGGGAGTTTAACTGGGCATGTATTGAATAATATATAGAAATTTTTTGGTTATTAAATGAGCATATTTAACTAATTGTAAGGTATAGATCTTATTATAATATACTGCGCAGCAACTAAAACTTCATAGTATTACACTTTATTCATGAACAACTTCTTTCAAGGAAGAAATTCAACGCTTTTTATATCTATATTATAGTACAGTTAAGAATACGGATTTGAAACACAAAAGTTTGAAATGGTGGAAATAAGTAGATAGGTATGTAAGTATTATACGGCGAAAAAATATATTCTGTTCAAAAAATTATCTTACGCGGAATTAAAAATATTTACATATAGCACATAGAAGGAGAATTTGATTTGTTTAAAATTAGCAGAAAAAATCGTGCAAGCAGTTCAGAAAACATCCTTTAGAAAAACACGCGTTCAAAATGTTAGGTTGACTTATCTTGCTCATAAATAAAACATTATTAAACCTTATTATACCTCGTCAATTCTAGGATTACAATTTTTATTGGTTGATATTAAATTGGTGAACACTTCTTGATTATGTACATTGAACTTGGTGACAAAACAGGTGCTGGCATACGCGATATTGATGCATTTCATGTCTTTCTCCATGCAATAGTCCGGCATTATTGATCCAATTTCAATTCCTACATAGGCTGCTTATGATGCTCAAATGGAATTTCATTCCACTGTTAAACAAACAAATAGCTAAATATGTTGCTTGTGAATAACAGCGGTACAGCTTGGATATCATCAGATTATTTCGAGTATTACTACTTAAAAACGTTCCAATAATTTTAATTTGTATAAGCCATGTCTGGCATACTCTATACCTGCCTTCGATGAATCATGGCGCTTGACTAACAATTGCATTGTGAGTACTGTAACTACTTCAGTTATGAGTTTAATGTTTTGGAGTCGTACTTTTAAATGGTTATTCTTTCAAGTTATGGAAAAAATAAAAAATCGATTTTTTTCAAACTATTAAAGGTATACCTCTTAAAGGGTTTTGAGCGTCTTTTTTTATTTGATAATTTTATTTGTAATGATGGTGTCTTAGAGCCTTTTCACATGGTTAGGTTTTTGTTGTCCGACTGAAAACTGAATGTCCACCGATTAGCGACCCATATAAAGCCCGTTTTATGCTATTGCATCGTTACGATTTGTCGTACAATTGAGTTGTATCATAAACGCACATTTGAAAAATAGAATGACAAGAAAGTAAATAAGACATTCTGTAATAAACCGTCAAACGAAACGATTATTATGACATTGATTTAATAAACAGCTTGATATTGTGTCTTTAAGGTCATTTCGATTTTCAGTGAATTTTTGTATTATTATGTTTGTACATTTGTACATTTGTTTGTATAAATATCTTTGAATTATATGATAATTATTTTGTTGTATCCTTTGGATATTTTATTACAGTTAACTATTGATTGTTATTGATATAAGAATAGCTGTAAATATAGTTACTGAAATAGTTCATAGTTATCACAATATACACTGAAATAAATTTTCATCAGTTTCTTTGTAAACATGGAAATCATCTCCTGTTAATTGCACTTTTGTATTTTCATTATCGTATTCGGCGACGTAAAAGAATTTATTGGGTTCATCTACTAAATGAAAGAAGAGAAAAAACTGGTTTATTTTATATTTTATTTGAAAATTTAAGAAATTGTAATACTAAATTCTTTAACTATTTCTAGATGTGAAAACGCACCTTCGACCGATCATATCGTTTAAAAAATAGTCTCCAGCTTCAAGACACACAATTTAGAAAATGTATACAACCCATTGGTGAACATATGGGTTGGTGAACGAAGTAAGCAGAATGTTATGGGGTAACCAGGGCATATACATATCTAAATACTTTGTGAAATTCTGCTAATCTATACACGTTTACATAAATATCGAACCTATCGTTGCATCCTTGATTTACCTTTGGATCAAATGAATATTAGTAACATTTATTAGAAGAATTGTAAAATTTTTTTTAACTTAGCAGAATGTATCCTACACAAAGCTTTGTAAAGTTGAATTTTTATTTTCTTAGGTTTCCTTGTAACTAAATAGAAGATACATTTTTTTCAAACTTATCTAATTTTAATTTATAAATAAATATCTATAAAATCTTCAAAACTCCTACATTCCTTTTATTATCGTTATTTAGAGGATGTGTAAAGATTTCAGCTGCTGGTTGTTGATTTTTCGTTATCAAATACCCAATCTTTGAACCTCAAAGGCTGCATCACAATTAGACGGGAGTAAAACAAAGAAGCAATCGAATTTCATTATACGAAAATTAAACAATGGATGTTGACGAATCCCGTACGAATTTCGTTGCTACGCTTGATCAAGGAAGTAGTCATCCCGCGAGGTCACGTGATACACTTGTGAATCAGCCAGATTTTTGAGCCTCTTTCCATTCCCAGGAATTCCTTTTTGCCAAGCCGACGACCGCAGGCTTGATCCAGGCTTGAATCGGGTTTGTTGAACGAATTCCGAATGCAGATGAACCTTCCAGTGACTAATCGCTAAACAAATAGGCTTTAATTTTTATGTACGTTTGATTGCATTAAGTTTATATCTTCTATATGATAGATTTTTCAACAAATAGTTACTTGAATGATAAGAATCTTGGATCAGAAGACTCAAGAGTAATACCTCTTTACTTACAATTATTGTATTTAATTGAAATTTTAACTTTTAAGTTTTTGGATTTTTAAGCTTCCGAAATCCAAGCATTGAATTTCTAAACTTTTGAATCCTAGACCATAGAATTCTCAAATTTTTGATTCTCTAAACCTCTAAATTTTCAAACTTTTAAAATTGCAAACTTCCAAACGCTAAAATATTTTCATTCTTTATGTTCTTAACTTTTTAACTACTTTATTTGATCAATATAATTTTTATTAGTTTGCACATCTGCTTTTCAGTGATGAATTAAATTATTTCTTATTTTTATCTATCGATTAAGCCTCATATAGACGATCGACTTTTGTCGTTACGATCTCACAAACGAGCGATGCGACTCTTGTGATTTTGTACTGCTTACGCTACATGAAAAAATGACATTCGTCCGATGCCGCAGTAGACTATATCACTGTTATTTTCATTTGGGACACGAATTGATATAGTCGTATACGCAAAGAAATGAAGAGTTTTTGGTATTTTGGTTTATAAATACTTTTTGAGAAAATGTAACAGAAACTACTGAGTCTATCCTTCCGTAAGTTTTTTAAAAGCTGAACAAAATTAGAAGAAAAATACAGGTTATGGCATGTATCTTTCTTCCCTATCTTTCTCCTAATTTTGTCGGTTACGAGGCACGCATTAAGTGAATTGTAGATTACTATATATTAACTGTTAGTGAATTGATGATTAATGTAAAGTAACAGTACACTATGTATGCTATTATCTATTATCGTTATCTATTCTAAATGTAACTTTTATGTTGAATTTTATATTTTTCTAAAGGATACGATATATTTAATCAATTGTGACTTACTAAATATTTAATACTACAGTTTTCATATTTAATATTTACTTAAAAATATTTAATATTACAGTTTTTATTTTTAATATTTATTTAAAAATATTCATATTTAATATTTATTGATTAATTTATTATTTATAGTAATCTGCAATTATGTTTCTAGTTTTTGATATAAGTTTCCAATAATTTATTCTAATAATATTATTGATAAGTTAAATTATTTATAATAAGTCAAGCTTTTTGTTTGTTAATGTTTCAAGCTTTTAAATAAACGTAAACAATAAATTAAAATTGACTGCTTTTTGAATTAATGATTCAGTGGCACATTTATGATTGATTAATTTGTGTTGAAATTGTAAAATAATAATCAAAAAATTGTAGCACGTATTGGTAGGTTAATTGTATGCAAATTAGTTGGGAAATCTATTCGTGTTACGTATCTTGGAAAGTCATTCGGTGACTCATTTCTAGAATATTATGATAATTCTGAATCTAATGACATTCGGTTTCACTTTGATTAGATAAAGTAGTGGGGAAAAGATAGTAACGTTTGATAAATATAGTCTATGGGTGATAAAATTATAAAATTGCTGTCAACTGAATAGCAAGTAAATCAGCTTTGGAAATTTGATTATTCACACGAAATTGATTAGCATACCTTTTGTGGCTTATCAGCGTATTTACCATACGTGCTGTTTTTCTTTTCAAAACATAATTTCATGGAAACACTTATTATAAGAAAAATGTTGCCTGCGATTTTCATAATTCTAGAAATACCAAAGAATGTCTGATAGAAGAACACGATAAGTTTTCTCGTAATGATATAGTAAATTATTAAACGTATTTTTGAATTTTACATGTTTCTTAAGTAAAATATAAATATAAAAATTCTTTTTTCGTCATTTTTGTTTAGCAAGAAATATTAAAAGAATGAGTATTTCTTTTTAATTATAATAATTATATTCTTTTAATAATTATTTACACATCTGGTAGGTAGTTTGATGTGTCACGTGAATTAGAAAAGGGGAAGGAAGATGCCCAGTTCAAAAAATTGAAAAAATTTTGCTTTCATGAATCAATGCTTTATTATTATAATAATAATTGAAGCGGGAAGTTATTTTGATTTTTTAAGATACTTAAGAAGATGTGTATGCAATGGCAGAATTGAATAACAATGGCAGAAGCTCGATTGTTATAGACAACAAAAGAAACTTATTCAGTTAAACAACTAAAAATTAAACCCCGAAAAGATTATAATAAAGAACAAGGTGAAAAAATCATTGGAAACTTTAAATATGTTTTTTTCCAAAATCACATTGGAAATGTGATTATTATCGATTTTTACAAAATTTGGCACTGATATTGTTAAATATATTCTCTACTGTCTGACATAAGATTTTTTCGATATTTTAATTCTTATGTGATATATAAACAAATAAGTGGATCACTTTCTTGCAAAAAAGAAATATACGCCATATAATACCTGCAATCGCCATCTGTGTTTTAAGGAAAAAGTAAAAATAAAAATTTGTAGATATTATTCACATACATCTCTGTCATTATTAATAATTTTTTTCTAAGAAAACATTTTTGTTACTTAGAAAAAGATTTGTACAGACGCGATATATTTTAAACACACAAAGTAGTCGAGGCTCTTAAGAAAGGCAATTTTAAAGAATTTAGGACATTTTTGGGAATTTAATTTGACGAAATGAGTAATGTTATAATATTGATGTTGTATATATAATATGTTTACTGATATAGCAATTTTTTTATGGTCTCGTGACAACAGATTAGATGATTTCAATATTTCTGTCTTTCATGTTTTAGAAATGTAGTCACTTTGGCGAGAGTGGTTGATCTTATCTTAATCATTCGTGGTACGATTTTCTTAATACAATTTAATCGCAATGAATGCAGTTATCCTCATTAGGAAAAGAAATAATATGAAAGGATATTTAATAAAATGGTGGCTTTTTAAAGTGAGAAGTTGGAAATGTACAACGAAATTTACATCCTTCGCGAGCTGCAAAGGAAATTGTAATTTTGACTCCAAAGTAGTGGGAACAATGTTTAGATGTGGTTTGAATATTCTTATCAGAATATAGTAATAGAATACACATTCTCGAATAGTACAAAAAATTTTTAATAAAATGCAAGTACAGTATGTATGCATAATTTGTGTTGTAGCCTGGCGCGTACGTTATTTAGTTAACGCAAAAACTTGCAAGTTTCTAACCCTATATAATTTTACCATTTTTGGAATTTCAGTAAAATACTTAAGAGACACACCTTTAAGGTTGCAAATATTTACAAAATTCGAAAATTGATTATTTGAAATTTCTAAATCAGCATATTTCCTTAATGTAGATTAATTGGGTAAACGGATCTAATATCGTCTAGTGCCAAAACGTTTTTAATTGTAATAATTAAAAACTCTACAATTTTCAACATTTCAAGATTTTCTAACCGGTTTTACGGTCTTAAAAGTAGCATAGTAAAAGAAATTTAGTCAAGTTAAATTAGTTCTAAACATATTTTATTATGGTTGTTAAATTATAGAACTTATATTTCATATTTTATAAGAAAATTTTGAAGTATTAAAAAATTTCGAATTAGTTTTACTTTCGAATTACGTCAAATAGTCCATGGTTTTCCAATTTTTTGTTAGATTGATCGAAAAGGTCTGTTATTCTTATTTATTTAATTTTTGTAAACAAATAATTTTTTAAACTAAATTATGGTATTAATTGATCTCTAACATAATATCTATTGTTACTTATAGCTGTTGCCCAGTTATTCGGAAACTTATTTATTTCGTCGTAATTTTTTTGTAAAATAGAAGATAATACTTTTTTCGTAGAACGAGTTGAATGATACAATTAATTTAAATATTCATTTGACAATGATCAATATAATCTTTTATGGTCAGCAAATTAAGGTAAACTCGAAATTAACTTTATAACAGAACTTTGATCGCATAACAAATAAATTCATCACATTGGTTGCAATTGTCATTTATTATAATACCTTTGATAGTAAAATTTAAATAATTTTAAATAAAAATAATTTCATTTAACTTGAATTAATTTATTCATACTATCCACTTTTATTCTATGTATTTTTTATTTATATATTTTTTGTACTTGTAATATATATATCTAATACTTGTAATATACAGAACGTTTATGGTCTAATCAAGTTTTCAAAATCATCATAAATAACGGCGAAAAGAAGAATTAAATTAAAATTGATTTAAATATCCCGGTAGCTAATACAATCAACTTAAATGCCTTGGCCAAGTAAGGACTTAAAAAATGTTGACCAGGGTGTTTCTTCGTATTATATTTACTTTATAACTTTACGATGTCCAATTATCATATACTTCGATAGAGTTTGCCCTTTTGTGTAGTCTCCTATCTGCATTTTTCTCGGAAACAAGTGATCATTAAGCGTAACAAAACTGTAACATTGTCGCGTGAGCAAAGTGCAAACGTGTCACGTGTGTATAGAACACGTGAATATCGCTTTCCAGCAATTATCTTTTCCATGCTGTATCATCAATAATAATATCCACTCTCTTCAGTATTCTTCGAATTCATTTCTGGATATTTGATTTTGGAAAAAAACCAGGCCAGGTCTGGTTCAAATCAACGATGAATGAAAGTCTTTCCATTCGAAATGGACGTGGGCCACATACGAACGGGCAAAACTGAAAGGAGAAGCCTATTTTGAATGAAAATAGCAGAGAGAGCATGGGTGGGAAGAAGAAACAAAGAAAAACGAGAATGGTGGGTCTTGGAAGTTTTATTTCGACCAAAAGAGGAAAGACTTGTCTTTCTTTTCCTGACCCTGCAGCTGACCCGAAGATAGCATCGTCAGTTCAGAATGCATTTGCATTAATTCGGTCCTAAGCCTATTTAAATGCAACCGAACCGAGTTTGTAATCCTATCTGGACCGTCTTGAGAGAGTAGCCCCGGTAACAAAGAGCGACGTAGGTCACGAAAATTAGCGGATAAATCGATTTCTAAGAATGCTAAGTTTCTTTTTCAGGAGAACCTTTTTTTGAGTTAAAAAAGAAAATTATTTTCTTAATCAACGATATTTTAAGCTTATTCAAAAGACAATTAGGGAACTGAAATGGTAAACAATGAACACTTCTGAGAGAAAGTTTGAAATCGCTTTTCGGATTATATGCATATGAAACCTTCCATTCATTTTTTTATCAATTAAAAATTAATATTAATTCATAAAACGTGATTTTAAATTCTTCTTTTCTCTAATCATTTTATACTCTAGAATGCTTTTGGTGAAAGCAATTAAATAAAATTAGCGATTATTAAATAGCAATTTAGTAATTTATTTCTTTTTAATTACTTTGGTCCATGCAGTACTTAATATTGTATTCAACACAAGATTTACATATTTGGTACTTCTTATTTGACACCGTAATTAGTGCTGTTACAACCGTTACATTAGTTTCAATTTAATCGTGAGCTTTCTTTGTCAAATTATTGCAAAAATGAATTAGGAAATGAATTCTTTCTTGCAGCTTTGTAAAGTTTACATTTTTTGTGAATATTTGTACACAAATATTTTCTGAACATCTATAGGCCATTTGTAGTATTGGGGAAATTGATAGCATTATTTGCAACAATTATTTGGTAGAAAATCTGTACAAAATATAACTTATATAATGTTGTGGAAATGTAAAAGAAAAGGGAAAAGTTGCTGGAAACATTATATTTTATATGACACAACGCAAAGAGATAGTAAATATATTGTAATGGTGACTGGTTAGCATCAAACGTTTATTAAGTGACACGTTTGGCTCAAATGTAGAATAATTAGCATAAATTCAAATCTAAAAGTAATAGTAAATCAGATGACATCATATTTTTAGGTCGTACAATATAAGAATACGGCGAAACTTCATTACACATGAAACATAATTAAAATTTCTATAGAATTTGATATTCTAAACTAATTATTACTCTGAACTGATAAATTTGCAATTTTTTATCAGAGTAACACGTGAAAAATAATTTCACAGTAACTTCGCATAAAGAATAAATGAGATAAATAGAAGTAAAGTGGAAGTAAGGTGATTTCACATGGAAAGGAATTCAGAATTTACAAAAGCATCTACCTCGTTAAGATATAAAGAATTGAGGCGCCTCGGCACGTGCCGGTGCATCAACAATACGATAAAAATCCTATAATAAATTCCTGCGCGTAATTTACTCTTTCTTTAGAAATAAGGAACTGATATCTGGCTGCGTAATGAGTCAAGCTAAATTATAAAATAAAATAAAGGACTTGGTAGCTAATACAACATTTTTGCAATCGAAAATATAAAATAGGATGTTTAAGGCTACATGTGAAGATTGGCTAAATGTGACCGTGTCGTACGTGTAGATAAAATTATTACTACACTGTGGATGTTTATACAAATTTATATTTTCATAAGTAAAATTAAGAAACTGGAGTGTAGATGAAAATTAGTTTTGCTTTACAAATATTGTAATATGTACTTTACATTGGACATAGATTATCCTTTTGCATATTATGTACACTTTATACTATTTTTACACATTCAAATTTCTTATAAATCGTAAATTTACAGCGTAGTTATCAAGAAGAAACAAGTTAACTCTCGAATGTATGGGTTAACTCTGATACAATCTTAATTAAAGGTATTTTTAATTCAATCCTGTTTCCATTTCATTAAAGATCTTTCCTAACTTTTGGGAAAAACAAAGCTTCTATATAAAATTCAACTGAGAACTTACGTGCACTGATAACGATTATTTTATAGCTGTTCCAAAACTAGAAAATTTAAAACAACTGGATATAATTGGATGACACTTAATCTCCTTAAGGGATTAAACCACCTTGTTGTCGAAAATTTCTTGTTTCTAGTCTTTTCTAATTTCATATGTATAGAATATTATGGTGGAAGTTTCTCTAAACTCTCTTTTCTAAATCATGTTTTTTAAAGTCGTATCCAATAGATTTCTCAAATTATACATACGATTAATTTCACATTGTGAAATGTGACATTCTGAAATGAACAAGTTTTTTTTTAATATTTTTATCTATGGGATTTTTATAAATTTTTAAAGTTAACTTTTCTGCGTGAAAAACAGTTTTCTGCTTTAAACAATCGACATTTTTTACTATTTTAAACTTATAAAAAAATGTTATGTTCCATTGAGGAAAATCTATTCCATTTAAATTCATGCAAGGATTTTTTGGATTTTCTGGTTTCTATGTCGTAGTCGTATTTAATGCTGGGTATTATCTGAATGATACGAACATGGCAATAGACAATATTATATAAGTCCTTTATTTGTAATTTTAAATAATAATAATTTATGGACATGAAATTAAAATACAGCTGAATGTTTCTAATGAAATCCTGATATTTTACGCAATAATTAACTGAAAAAATATATTAAATTTACCTATTCTTTTAACTCTATAAGTTCACCAACTTAATTTTATCATCATCTTAATTTTTCAATAAGCCTAAAATATCATGAATTAACAAAATAATTTTCTTTTTGTTTTCCAAATAATGGCATTTCAAAAAGGATGCTTAAAAATCAATAATAACATTTAACTGTATAATTCGATTCCACATAAATTTAAATTTAATCATTCTAGTGATCTCACTGTATATGTGCAGTCGATTTCGAGTTCACCATGTAGAGTTTGCAAATTCACATATATCTAAACAACAATCATTTTGTACAAACTGTCAAGTAAATATCAATTTAGAATCATTGTAATAATTAGTAAAGATAACAATTTCTATTTATATTTAAACTCATATGCATGTGATATGGCTGAAAAATATCTGGACTTTCGCCATAACATTCTAATTCTAAAATATTATGTTTCATTAAAATGAACTTCTTCGCAAGCATTTTCTTTCAGCAGATGTAAATCGTTACCAACATGTTTTGCACTTTCGGAAGCAGAAGAAAATCACAGGAAGTTAAACCAGATGAGTATGTTAGCAAGGGAAAGCGGAAGAGTTTACGTTTGGCTTTAATTCATTAATCCAAAATTCTACTTACTTCTTTCCCACTGATTCATATAATTACGTTAAAATCTCAAAATAAAAGTGTTAATAATATGCTAATATTATAACATTAGTTTTCTCCCAATTTATTAAATAGCGAGACGTTGTTAAAACTCAGATACTTCTCAATTATAGCTCGTATACAGTTCATAAAAAAGATATTGACATTACAAAAATTATTCGCCACTGCAAGGGTCGGTAAATTGTATAATTCGGCTCCAAATGGGTCCAAAAATGACCGAAAATTCAGTACCATCGTTTACCTTTACCAATTAGGGTTTTAAGGCGAATTTTCCATCCAATTAGATACTTTGGTGGACACTGAATTCATTTTATGGACGTTAGTCGGTCGAGGAACCTGGATCTCGAGATAGAAAAGATTTATCGGTCGATTTCAATACCTGATCGACCGTCCCCCCTGCCAGAATAACATTCCTTGAAAGGAGCATTCGTTATAGGACGACGGCACGAACATAAGGTTTTCTTTGTCGGTGTTGAGAGTTTGCAAGAAAAAAGAACAGTTTGAACATAAAGGATTTATAAAAGACATCAGCTGGCCGCGCCTAAAAAATCTTCTTCTAGCCAACCTCCTGTTTCTTCTCTCTCTTCATTGTCACCGTCTAATTCTAATCGTCTATCCATCCTGTCGACTCATTCTTTCTTCAATTTGCTACATCTGTTCGTTCACCTTTTCCTTTTTTTGTTAAGGCTGTCTCGTGACAACGTCTCGTCGAAATGTCGTAGAATTCTTAAGGATGAAAAATGCTGCAATTGATTATATTAGGAAAGAAATGGGAGTGTAAGTTGTTTGGCGTGTATACAATTTAAATTACAAAAGACATACACGAAGCAAGTAATTATCCACAGAAATATATTTTTTTAGCGTTAAAATGCGAGCTGTGTCTACACTATTAGATATCATTCACTATTTTCGCTGTCCATTTGAAGTTTCAACTTAGTAGCTCACTTCTTCATTTGTTTCGAAGACATTAAGATGGTTGCTTTATTATTAATATACAAGAAGAAAAAACAATGAGTTGTCATCCGAGTTTTGTGGTCTGTAGCTAAAACAAGAGTTGAAATCCATCAAACATTTGCAGCGCAGCATGAGTGTAATACATTAGTGCAAATCAGTGTCTATGCATGGATCAATAAGTTCAAGAAAAGATTTTCCTTCGATAAATAACTGGATGAAATGATATATGCTCAGCTTATCTTATATAGCTAATGCAGCAATGAACTTAGTTTATTAAAAATCAAGAAAACTATTATACTATTATTAAAAACTATTATAATAATACAGAAATACTGTATCCATTAGTGCTTTAATGAATTTTGTGAATATATTGTAGATAATTATTGACTTATTCTCGTACATACGTCTTCAAATATTGGGTAATCCTTTACAAAAGATATACAGTCAATCGCAAAAGCTTATATACATTTCTAAATTTCAAATATTTAAAAAAGTACAGGAATTTCGACCATTTTCCGAATATTAATCTATTTAATAATTAAAATCACATAGATTGTTAAAAAATCATAATGTCTTTCCCTTTTGTTCACAAAAAAACATTCATAAACTGAAAACACGATTTCGCGAAAATCCACGTATGTATATTGAAGTATACAAAACTTATTGTTATAATTATATTGGTATTCTGCTATATCTTCTGGTACAATTGAGATGTTCTATAATTTGTTCAGCATAAATAAAATAACATCTCCTGCATTTTCGGAAACATTTTTATTTATGTGTTCAATGATCGGTTCCTTATAAAACGACGCCTAGAAATTTTTTTAATTTGCAATTTTGTATTTCTTGAATTCACATGTCACTTATATTTTTCTAAAATACGCCCTAAAATATATAAATATATGAAATTTAAAATGAGTACACAGACTTTCGTGACTGTCTGTACATATACTTTCTTTATAGTAAACTATTTCTATTATCATTCGCATACAGATTGCTCATTTACTGCAATAATGACATTATTCAAAGTGTGTTATTTTCCGTAGAATGAGTTGAAATATTTTTAACCATGATGTAAGGATATTATATTAAAATAACAAATCGATATAAATATTTGAGTTGAGCAAAAGTATTACAATATCGCCATTCAGCAAACAATATGGATTTTCATTTACCGTGTCTCCTATATCAATAATTATTATGTATAAGTTATAGACCATTCCATGTCAAATCGATCACCTTTTTCCCCCGATGTCAGAAATTTTGTTCGAATTGAAACAGATTGTTGTTTAGGCAAAATGAAAGGGTGGGGTTTAAGTCATCATTTTACCGATAATGAAATTCTTTAAAAAATGCAGGTCTTCGAAGTTTACAAATTTTGGCGATTTTTACTAAAACTACATTTACAAAAGTACTTTTATCTTCGATACTATTAAAGATATAAACTTTAGTTTCTTCATTTTAATCGAGAAGGTGCGACCTATTTAGGTACATTTTTTTAAGTTGAAAAGTTTGATCTTAATATTGCAAATTATAAATAAATTTTTATTTTGCGACTTTGGGTTTAAGATTGCGATTACAAAAATCCGAAAAAATTACCGTATTGCTTGAAGTTTTCTCCTTAAAACTAGTCTTTCTCTACTATGTAGCTTCTAATTATGTTACTGTAAGCGTCCCAGTTCAGGTAAACGGACTGCGTGTTCCACTGTGACAGTTGCTAACCGCACCGTACCTCCTCTTTATTCTTTCACAGAAGTTTGCAAGCAAATTCGAAAGGTTTTACAGTCGTCTTAATGATGTAATTTATATCTACAGAAGAATATTATTTAGCCATTCTTAGTTAATAGCTAAGTGAAAAGAAGTTAATACTAATTCCAATTATGAGAAGAAAATTATTGGCCCTGTTTAGGATAGTTTAACTTTTAAATTGGCAAGAATATCTTGCTACTGGATTCTAGAAAGAAAGTAGCAGCAACAATTTACAGAGATCAGGTACAGAATAGACGTATCACCTTGTTTGAAATACCGACGCAACGCGACATCTAAAATATCAGTATTTTCGGAAGAATATCTTCCTTTTCGTTGCCTTAAACTGAATATAAACACTTCTAAAGTGTTTTAATATGCAACATGTAAAAATATACGCAAAATGTTGTCTGTAATAATTTTCTTTCCCTAAGGCGGAGTCCCACGCATTACAAAATGAAATTCCCATTTTTCATCGAATATTTTGACATACTTGATTTTTACATTTTTAGACAATGAATAATGGTAATCGATGCTAGAAGCAGTGTGAATAGAGCATATTAGGTGGAAGAAAGCTGTTAAACATATAATAATAAATATCATCATTATCATTAAAAAATCAAATCACTATATAATTTGAGCTTGTTTTATTTTCTTTAAATTTGAAACGCTTTTTCAAAACCATTATCTTTAAAGTTTTTTGCTATACTCAAAAATGTCCTGTACTGTAACTTTTTATATAAGTTCTGATGAAACTAGTTTGTAGGTAATTGATGAAAGAATGTTTTGATGCGAAAAAGTTAATTTTATCATTAACATTAAGGAAGTTATATATAAAAGAACGAAATAGGGGTTCAACTGTGGTGCTTTTTCTCTTATGTATTATACTATATTAAACTATTATTATACTTTCTTAATGATACTAAATGATATTAATATAAATAATCCAGTATAACACCAGCATCTGCAGGATGACATAGAAACAAATAGTCAAATTGCAATATATATTCTATTATATACTATTCTTCCTAAGTATAAAAAAAGGCCATAGAAAGAAATTCCGAGATATAAACACGTTTTGAATGTATCTACTTTTTTCATGAATAGGAATCACATGTAACATTCTAAGTACTGTCAGCATTCTCTTATGTTAGAAGTAAGCAATGTAGTAGAGCGTACCATCCTGATATTGAGAACAGCATTATCGTAATAAATCAGTATGAAATTTAACGTTCCATAGTTAAGACGGTGTTATTAGAATGGCTTAATCCATCACAATATCAATTGGACAGATATTCATTTCATGTGTAGACGAGTTTGTTCGGAGTATACCAGCAAGTCTAGAACATATTCGACAGTCTTTGTAATGTTGATGTAAAAAGTGTACTGCTGCAAAAGGAAAACTTTTTCAACAATGTCTTTAAACAAATTCGAAATATGTCTAAAAATACTCCATTATGAACATAGGCTACATTTTGAAAAGCTTCCCGCTTGTATGATGTTTGTTCATCCTTGGAAAGAGCAAAATACGATAAGAAAGTTTGGCCACCTATTTCATTGTCGTTCTGTACAGGGTGTTCCAGATTGAAACCGACAAACTTTACCAATATGTTTAGGAGGTCAATTTGAATAAAGAAAATGTTATATACACTAAGGGGCGATTCGCCTTCATTTTCGAGGTATGAAAGCGAAAGTAGTATATATAAAATATAAGTAATCAAATGCATTCAAGATACTAACGCTTAACAATACTCATTTATTTGAAACAATGTTTTACATTGATTTATCTTACTTCAGACTGATTTAAACAAATTATTCACTTCTTATCTCTGTACACGCAAGCGACCGTGTTTTCATGGACCACATCTACTGAATATTAGCAAGATTATTATTAACGGTAAAAGTAATCTTTCTGATTTTTGCTATCATTTCATCACGTATTCCATCTAAATACACTCCCGATCTCATGCAACACCATACAGAACAATGTAAGTCAATATATAGTTGAATTTGTACTAGAATAGTGATCTAACTCGACAATTATCAGTACTGTTATCTATATTTTGGAAACAAAGACGCATCGAACCATAGTGTATATAACATTTTTTTATTTGAAATACCATTCCAAACATGTTGACGAAGTTTGTCGGTTCAGATCTAATAGAATACCCTATATACATATGTAATCAGATTCTGTGGAAAATTCGTCATTCTATATCTCATATGTAATTACGATGTTCGAGTTAGATAAACTCTGTAAGGGTATGTTCAAAACAGTTACACTAAAAA
Organism: Eucera pruinosa; assembly: GCA_028830335.1. Classification (NCBI taxonomy): domain Eukaryota; kingdom Metazoa; phylum Arthropoda; class Insecta; order Hymenoptera; family Apidae; genus Eucera; species Eucera pruinosa. The sequence continues at coordinate 1,678,301 of JAMYCR010000015.1, read as the reverse complement.
TTAAAATGCCCTCACTAAAATTACAAAAATGTAGGTGCCTGTTATTTAGTTTAGTTCAGATAGCATGAAGGTTTAAAAACTTCAATATGAATTTTTTCGCATATAAAGTTATAACTTTACAGATTTTGAAAAATGAATTAAATTAAGAAAGGGTGATTCGTACTTACTATTTAGGTATTAAACCAACCTGAGCATATGAAATAGGAATAAATACTACGATAAAACAAATATTACATGTTTCTCAGGTTTTATTGTTTATCTTGATACGTATTATTGATATATATTTTCTGTTATGTATTATGGATATTTATATAAAAATGTTTTTATATAGGTACCTATTTTCGCCAACTTGTTAGCATCTAAATGCGTTGATATATATACAGGGTGTCCATCGATAAGTGCCGTTTAAAATAACTAAACGATTGACTCTGTGGAAAAATGTGTCGAACGTATTTTTCATAGTTTTTTGTGTAGAATATGCTAATGTCGGGCAATAAACTTTTGACGAAATTTTTTAAGGTCAATTGAAGGATGCTTCATTTTTTAAAATGAATTGTTATATTTTCGCTTCACTACATTAAAGGAGCATAAAAAACGAATTCAAAGCACTACTTACAAGTGACCTGGAATTGACATTCTGCGTAGTGAACGCGTATGAAATCGTAATGTTTCCGTACATGACTTATTTATACATATTTGAATGCCAAATGGAGAAGGAAATTGTGGGTGCATTCCATAAACAGTGACCGATATCAGTATAGACATTACTTTATGCTTTATAAACAAATATGCGAAGTCTACGAGAAATAGTCGAACTACTTTCATATATCAATGAATTCATTAATAATTCTGCATCAATGTTATTTGACATTGTTTTCTAATAACGAATGAATAACAAATTATAAATAACGTAAATATGTATAAAAGGATTAAGGGCAAATATCTACTTGAGTCTGGCACCTTAGACTGCTCGGCCATTGTGACACTAAAGCAGCCCACAGACGCTGATGCATGCATCAGTGCAAGCGATGGGTTTAAGTTATTAGCTCTCACGTCGCCAAAAAATACACTGAAATTGCAACATTTCATTGCAACATAACCGTCAAGAAATTGCAATTTTTTAAATTTAAAAAAACATTTTTCTGTCAAACCATCGGAAGGGGCTGAAAAATCGTAGGGACTAATTTGTGCCTTACCCTGTATATATATTATATGATGTCAATCAGCATGTCCTCATGCTAACAAGTTAACAACGTGGAAACCATTTGTAAACCATTTTGTCTGAAACCACCTTTCTTAAACTCTCAACTCGTTTTTTTTATACTTGCACTACAGACAATCTTATATTTTGTGTTAAGATTTATGCGAAAAATTCATATCAAAGTGATTAAACTTTGATACTATTTATGTTAGAGAAATCAAAGGACAACACCTGGGATTCTGTTGTTTTAATTACGAGTACATGAGTCTTTCACAAGCCAAACTTGTCAACTTCACTTTTTTACATATGTCTGAATTTCATTATCCACGTATATAATAATTAGTATTGAACGTTTCGAAAATTGATTAAATTTATTTTAGGTAATTAATCAATGTGACACCTGTGCATTTTAATTATCGGTATTACAGTTTCGAACATTCATTGTGAGATAGAACATGTGGTGTGTGTGGAGGTAAAACTTTAATTTACTATGCTCTATGAATTAAAGTCGTCCCGAAAGTAACAGGTGCGGGTTGAAACATACGTAAAACATGTAGAAAAAGTGCTGTTAGTGACTATAATGCAGAGCCCATGGTTTACGAATTTTTAACTACAGATGAGATTCGTACAGATTACCCACCTGTAAGAAGATAGAAGATAGCAATATGCGAATCTGTGCGAAAGAATTGAAGCATGTCGACACTAAACATGTTCAGAATTAACAAGGAATATAGGGATACCAGGTGATCCTAGTAATTAGATTTCGAAGGTTTATGCATTTATGAAAAATTTAGTTGTGCATAAAGATGCAAAATGGACATGATATACAAAAATTTTACATTATTATATTTGTAGAACAAAACAATTCTCTATTTTAGGTCTTATTCTATTAGTTTCATTTGTAAAGATAGAAATTTGCATAAACATTCATAGTCTAACAGTAATATGGTATTTTACCATAATCTGTCAAAAGTGCAAGAATTTTGCACGAGGACCAATATTATACAAAACTACAGAAGGGCTCTTCAAAACAGACGATATGTGTTCCATCAGCCAAATTGCAATTAAATTTGCTGTAACGTCCTTTTTTCTGTTTTTTTTTATTATATTTTTACCTTCACTGAAGTTTTTTTAAAATATCTACAACATATGTTGACAGTGAAACAAACGAAAACGACAATTGACAACATCCATATATTTTTAAACAAGCAAAACTGACAAATGGTGTCGTACGCAGCGTAGATATGAATATTTATAATACTATGATACCAAACAAATTTTGTGCTTTATTAGTGTAATTTACATCATTTTTATAGCTTTCAGAGTATTATTACAGATTTATTTAATGTTAACATAAATGCAGTGACTCTGACAATCTTGAAAAATTAATAATTCATTTAAAAATATTAAAAAATTCTTTTTTAATTAATATAAAACTATATTCCAGGATCTCTGTTTTCATATGTCTTGCAATATGGCTTAGCAAGGTAAGGCATCCCACTCACTGTGCTCATGCAGAATGTCTGGGACCCGTCTGTCTTCCTATTAATGAATCAACATCCTTCCTTGTGGTAATTTCCGTGGACAATTGTTCGTGGTTTCAAACAATGTGACGTATCGACCAGCGATGGCATTGCTTTTGTGATTCATGGTGTAACCATTGTACAGTCACGGTAGCTTCGCATTAATTTTCTTTATTCCAATGTAGCTCGATGTCTTCGTTTGAATTTATTTCAACGTTTTTTATTAATTTAATATATTACTTCTTACTGACTTGTTCGATGTCAATTATTTTAATATTAACAATAAGAAGTATATAGCTCGCCTCGTAAAATAAGTTATTATATATAAAATAAATTATAATAACTCCACTTTAATTGCAGGAAGAACGATAAGCATGGCGATTTTATCAGGTGAAATGTTTCCTGATCTTCTGATTTAAAATTCGAAACTTTAAATAATTATCGTGGAAATACGTTTCAAGAAGAACTGAAGAAATATTTAAAATATACGAACACTATGACAATTACGAAATATAGTGGTAGCTGGGTTATTCTGTGGGTGTGTTTCAGTGTTCGAGATTTAAGGAACTTAATAATTATTATTTAATAATTAACAGCAATTAAGTATATAAAAATATTTAAATGAAAATTAAATTCTGCTGTCAAAATGGGATTCGAATATAATTTAATATCATCAGTAAGTTAACGACTTCAAATACAAAGTTAAAAGAGTAATGCGATTTTTTAATGAAAATATTCAATTGTTAGAGTGATTTTCCTTATAGTACACGTACGGGATTATTTAAAGCAAAAGGTTTCAATAAAGTATTAAAGTAAGTATAACGTAACGTAAAGTATAACGTAATAGTTCGCTAAGGAGGGTAAAGGTGATTAAAACAGCAAACACATTACATCTATTACTAATTTTAGCAACTTCTAACTTTTAAGTAAACCCCATGCTATTATAATACAGAGATATAACCCTTTTATTACACATTCTTTCTTTTTCTTCTTCTGGTTTAACGTCGCATCGACTACGAGGTCATTAGCGTTTTATATTATACAAAGTGTACGCAAAATTATAATATAACCAAGCAAGGGGCTATTCTACATATAAGAAGAAGCCGAAAAACTACAGACATTTTTTCATTTCATGCTTCGCTTTTGAGAAAATCGACCATGAAGTTCCGCCAACTACATAAGAAGCAACAAGAGTTGGATGAACGGATTGCTTTGCATTCTACTACTTTATTCATATTTATAAGCCAAGCCATGACTTATAGCAATGACGTTGTTGTTTTTGAGGCAAAAGGGATGAAGAGAAGTGTGAATCAGTTTATGCTTCCTTAATTCATCGAACGACATTTTGTTTAAGACGAAGTGGACGGATTGTTAAAATTGTATGCATTGCATACATTTCTAAGAAGCAGTAAAATTGTATACAAATATGAATGAAGCAGCTAAGTTTGAAGTAATCCGTCCAACCACAACCCTCTCTGGTACAGGGCTGAACATGCGATGTCACAACGTCGCAAACATAAGAATCATCAGCCTGACCAAGGAATTCCAAAATAACCGATTTTTTACCTTAACCTGCAATACCGAAAAATAATGTTTGCTACTGGTATTCGTCGGTAGTATCGGTAGTAAGTAAGCAATATTTAGTTCGCCTTTGGCTGAATACAATATACTAAAAAATATAAGACAGAAGTTTTTTTTTTATTAATGTTTTATTATAATAAAAACTGTGTTACACAAGAGACCGCACTTTTTAATTTATAACTGTTAATTAATATGTACATAAAATATAACATAAAAGAAAATAATAGTATCTATTTTATGTAATTTTCAAGTTATTAAAATGTATTCTATAGATAACTTATTGAAAATAATTGGATGTGCATGTATGTATATATATGGATAACTACAAAATGATAATTCTATATCATTCGTATCTATGTTCATAAATTTTATGTTATTGATATTTAATTAATAGGGTTGTTAACAAAGTTTTTACAAAAATATTTTGTATATATAGCAATTTATTCTACACCTTATTACATAACTGTCGTATCATATTTCCATGATGCGTCGGTTGTCAAGGTTAGAGTAAGTAAATACGCAGGAGGAGTAATAATGATGTAAATTTTGTGGAAATAATTTAACATAAGTAACCACAAGTAAACATAAATGGAAATACAAATAGTCACAAACAAGAAATACCAATAAACATAAATGTAAAATATAAATAAAAAGGTAATTTGATAGATGTCATGCGTATTGTGACTATCTTTTTACATGCTTTCCATTATTAATAATATAAGTTTATAACCTTTTAAAATCCAATTTCTGATGTTTTTTAACCTTCTGGTGAACGTAGGGTCTCGCGAAACCCGCGAGTTACAGCTCGTTCCCACAATACAGTTTTTTGACTGATTCAGTAATTTTGCGGTATCGATAAGGATCGAAGGCAGCATTCACACAGTTTGTGCATTTTTGTCACATGTCCAGCTCTCAAACGTACGAATCAACCGATTTACTGTGGTGTGTATGAAGCATTATATATTCATGCCATGGCGAATCAATCATTTGCAGAATCTATTTTTTACCGCCTGGTGCAACTTTATACGTGCTTGAACACGGTAAAATTACCGTTTGCAGCGATTTTTCGTCATTCAGCTTTGTCACTGATCAGAACGGCAGCCTTCTCATATAGACCGAAAATCGAGCGGTATCTTAGATGCTGATAAAACAAGATTGAAGAAAAAAAGAAGAGGCACCGCTATTGATTTCCCAGATGGTAAAACAATTGAATCAGTAAATAACCGATTCGCCTTAGTATGGATGCAATGGTTTGTACACACCATAATAAATCGGTTGATTCATATGTTTGAATGATGGACGCGTGACAAAAATGCACAAACTGTGTGAATGCTGCTTTCGGTTATTATCGATACTATAAAATTACTGGATTAGTAAAAATACTGTATCGTGTGAACAAGCTGTTACAGTTGTTTACTGTTTTCAACTATGACGTATTAGTCAAGTACGCTTTCCGGTCTCCTACTTTAAGTTTTTTAGCTCGATGTTTTGGAGCAGCTCATTGTTAGTGAAACTTAGTGTGAAATTGTTATTACGAAAGTAAGTGCATGTGAACATAGAGATTTGATACCGCAAAAAGAAATTGCATATTTATCAAAAATACCAAAAGAAAATCGAGGGAAATAAGCATTACAGCTGCTATGGTAGCATAACGTGTTTGTTCAAAACGTTGCACACAATTTGTGTGTAACAATCATGCTACAATACAAAAGGAATAGTAGTAATTGTGAACAAAATTAATAAATATGTTTCTATAATAAATGTGTTTTTATTCCACCTTCTACATATTTGAAATAATTAACTACATATTTGAATAAAAAAATGCTGCTTTTCAGACGTTTTAAAACAATATCACTCTTGGGTCACATTTAACCCTGTATCCGTCGTGCATACGAAAATTGCAATGTCCCTAGTCCAAGGGTTAATATTTCACTTGTTATTCCTCTACATGTAGAAATTATTCCTTAACGTAATACGTCAGTCAGGTATTCCTAAAACGGTTTGTTTCATTTAACCTTATCCGAAAGAAATTGCAAGACGAACAATCTGGCAAACCTGGTGGTACGTTATGCTACTAGTCCGTCACGTCCGATTTAGTTATAGTAGACTCCTGATTATCCAGTCCAATTTTAATCGGTCTCTGGTTTACCCGACCACATTTACGTTCGGATAAGAAATATTGTCCAAGTCGAAAATTATTCAAACTGTGATGAAATATATATTAAGCGAAAAAATAATTCACTTACGATTGATATATTTGTTACGTATGGATAATACTTCGTAAAATATTATTTTGTTCACTAGAATTTCTTCCAGCTCGCGTCTGAAAAGGAAAACGGAAGAACTCAAAATTCTTCCGTTTCGGTCATTCCACGCCAAATCGATCACTTTTGTACTCGATGTCTGTGATTTTATTCAAATTGAGATATGTTATAGTCTGTGCGAGAATAGGAGATATAGCGCTGTGGTGAGGGGAAAAGATAGGAAGAAGGAAGTGTGTTCACGTTTCGTTCTAGGCCTGCTAGAGGACTCATTAATAAGGCTATCTAGCAGGCCCTGTTTTTAAACGAGCGTTTATTGTGCCAATAACAACAAAATATACACAACGGAGGTACAATAAACTAAAAACGCACAAATAATTTTACATAATACAACAATAAAGAGATACTTTTACGGGATAGATTAATGGCTCTGGTGTTGAACGCTCGCAATCTATCGCGTATCGTAAGTTTAATATTGCACTTATTGCTACAAGCTTAATGGAAACGGAGGACTTCAGAATTAGGTTTACTCTATGGCGGAACTTAATATTTGTAAGGATATGGCACGTTACAATACAATTTTTTTTTTATGTAAGTGAACGTTGAAGTAAAAATAAAAGGGGATCTTTTTGGTATACATGGGCCATTACACCGTACATTGCGGTATAGATAATGTATAAATGTATTCTAAGATTATATAGAACAAATTAAAGTAAAATAAAGTAAAATATTATAATATGATATTGTTTTGATGACCACGTGGTATGATATAGGTGTGAGATAATATAGTTTTTGTATAGGTCTACATTTTTTTTATACACACATAAGTATACTTACGTGCACATTCGCGTGCTTAATCTATATACATATTATATTACATTAGTATTTTTATTAATACTTCTAGTATATATACAATGTTTTAATATTTTTTAATCTTGTGGCGCAGGACAATTGCGATTTTGGGTGAACACTATAATCATCAATATTTTTGGTAGTATTTTTGTGATTGTACCTTCTTATCAGTGGTTGATAATTTTTATATGAATCGCATTTTACTGTTGTCATTTGTGGTGTTTTTATCGTATATAATTGTTTTATCTAAAACCTTTTTATGATAGTGGTAAATTATTGGTAAATTATCCCTTTTTAATTTATTGCTATAATAAATAATACCATTTATTAAGCCTTTTTTGTCAAGGTGTACAAATGCTTGTGGTAGGATGAAACCTGTTAGTTCTGTAAGATCGAAGTAGAGGGGTGTGGATAAGTTGTGTGTTGGATTAGTCTATTTTGCTTGTGATATCTTTCTGGCATTTGCCCAGTGATTCCTTATTGATTTTACGATAAACAGGTCTATATTCGAATTGTTTTGGCTTTTTCGTATACATATAGTTTATCGTTTCTGAAATGCTTTTTGTAATTGGATTCTGGGGATCTGTACAAGCGCCTAAACAGGCTCTGAGTCACTTTCTCGCGAATACCTTAGACGGTAGGATATTGGAAAGAAGGTTACTGGCAGTATATAAAATGAACTAGGTAGTTAGAGTGGGTACTTTTGGGAAGGTTCTATTTCGTTTGTCCCTCTGGTGGTAGGTACAAGAGGGCCGCCACAGAGGATTAAAATTAGCATTTTGCTTATTTCGAAATTGTTTAAAAGATACAGACCCTCGAGGCTGGCAATTTTTACTCATTTTTTACGAAAATTACATTCACAAAATAATATTTTTCTTTGAAACTTTTAAAGTTACGAACTTCATTGTTTTTTCCATTTTAATCCCAAAAGATTGCTCTTTTCAATGAATTTTTTATCTCACTTGCAAGTTCATCTTTTCTACAAAAAAAATTTCAAAATATCTTTGTTTTGCAAATTTGACCCCTGCTCCAGCTATTCCAAAAATTGAAAAAATTGCTGATATTCTTTGTTCTTTTCTCTTTAAAAATCCGTTCTTTATTTTGCGGACACTCAAAAACTATGATCCGGGCGCGCCCGACTGAGTGTTTTCTTTACTAACATGAAATAGGAAAACCAGGTGTCCTTTGTATTGTAAACGACACTGATGACGACAAACAATTATTCTTATTGTAGCTGTAATGTGCGTTAGACTTTTAATATAAATAATATAAACGTATTAATGGTGTAAAGGATTTCCTTACAGTAATTTGGTTCCCACTCTTTGTCAATGACACTTTCTCCGCAATAATTCAGTTTAGAAATATTAACTTGCTTTTTCGGATTATATATAAAGTGGAAGCATCATTGCTCGATGGATAACACAAGAAGGTGGTGGATTTAATCCACCAGAAAGGGGAAAGGAAGGAAAAAATATAACGGTATGCTCGGGATTATCTTCAGTAACTGCAGCATGTGGTTACTACGAGATCACATTAAAAACTGTTGTGTCTTCATCATTCGAAAGTATTTTCGCGGAAATTTGAGTAGGAGAAATCGGGACAAAATTATGGTGCCTTCTAGTGCCTTTAATGGTTCCAGCTGCTTTAAAACTATTTTCTAAAAAAATTGAATGATTTTCTTGCTCTTCTTCAGTAACTGAGGTAAATGTAATATTATTAAAACGACTTGAAGCCCAATTAAATAATTATTTCGGGGTCGTAATCTGATTTTTATACGGTCTTTGTAAGCTTGCACATGCAGCGAGTCTTTTAATGGTTTCACCAATTCCATTGCAAGAACTCTTGCCATGTGCAGTTGCAAAGAAATGCCACTCTCCATTCACACCAAAATCGCCATTATGATGCATAAGATTAACAAAGTATTTCTTATTTTTGTACTGGGCAGCAGCACCGTCCGAAAAATATATTACATTTTTAATATTTTTATTAAAATGTATGTGCAAATGTGAAAATAAACGTTTCTGACATAAATGTACTACTGCCATGTTGTGATTTAAATATTTTGAGATAACATAACTAAAATTTTCAATTTCCGAATTTGAACTATAATAAATGGCAAATGGGTGAATTGTAATATGATGATTTCTCCAATAGAAGTTGTGGACTTCATCTTGTACAATACAATTATAATTTTCAGAAAAATCCATCAGGTAAAAAATTAGCTAACCACTGTTTTGTGAATTGCAGAAACATGTTTTGCATCTTAGTAAAGTGGTAGTGTGTCTGCAAAACAATCAATTTATTATGCAAATTGTCTAAAAATTTATTTACTGAAGAAGATACTGAAAGTAACGCGAATCTATTCGTGTGATTTCATGATTTAAACGTTACCTACGTTATATAATTATTTTCTAAAAATGTTATAGGACAGAGGGCACCTGGGTTTTCCTATTTTATTGGAGAGAGGCGGTGCACTTACTTGAATCGCCGTACACGGCGGACTTTGCCGAGTTGCCCTTGATCATAGTTTTTGAGTACCCATGAAATAAGGAACGGATTTTTAAAGAGAAAAGAACAAAGAATGTAGGCATTTTTTTGAATATTCAATTTAATTTTTTGGATATCTAGAGTAGGAGTCGAATTCGCAAAACAAAAGTATTTTGAAAATTTTTTGTAGAAAAATAAACTTGGGAATGAGATAAATATTCATTGGAAAGAGCAATCTCTTGCGATTAAAATAAAAATAATGAAGTTCGTTCCTTTAATAGTTTCAAAGATAAAAATTCTTTTGTGAAAGTAGTTTTCGTAAAAATGGGCAAAAATTGTCCAGCTTCGAGGGTCTGTAATTTTTAAACAATTTCGAAGCAAGCAAAATTATGACTTAAATCCCTCTCTGTTCGCATAGACTATAACATATTTCAATTCGAACAAAATCGCAGACATCGAGTACAAAAGTGATTGATTTGGCGTTTAATGGCCCATTTATCTCCTTTGAAATGTAGAGAGCATGCACCCGAATTACTGGAAGCGTGACTTCGAACCCTATGAATATTTTCTACTACGGAAATCCCAAGATGCGATGGGATAACAAGCAAGAAATCATACCGTCACTCTGCTTCACGTACATATGTTTGAGAGTCGTTTCGTCTTTGGTAAGATCAGGTTAAAGATTCTCTTCGGATTAACGTTACAACGTATAAGGTAAATGACCCAATTACTGTCACTGTTCCTATAACCGTCACTTTAATTATTTTATTTAATAGCAAACTAATAGATAAAGATTCGTAAGTAAAGAAATTTTCATTTTGGATTTCGGTTTACGTAACAACACATAAACATTGTATATTCGTTTACACTTAATATTTATAAATAAATATTGGAAGGTAAATGTGCTGTTGAACACTAAAACGTGACCAATATAATTATAAAGTATGGGACGTATCATAATTCATTAAGGCGATATGTTTACTATATATCTTGTATCTGTTACACAAACTGAATTATTAATATATGTAAAAATTGTTTCTATTTAAATGAAAAGTTTTCCAGTGACAGTAATAGGGACATCGGACTTTGTTATATATTTTCAATGAATTAGTAATTAATACATCATATTTAGCATACAAAAAAATCATCATAAATAAGAGAGATGTTAACTAATGTTGTTCTCCAAACTGGATTGATTGTTGGGTTAAATAATTTCTAAAATAGTTAAATAAAGTTACGTGATAACCTTAAAGTGGCAGTAATTGGTACATCTGCCCTAGAATCCACGAGTCGGTATAAATTCTATTTAGGCTAATATCGATCGTCTCTTGAGTAAACCGCCCGCATTGCAAGTGCGTTAACACCAAGTATCTTAAGTAATATAACTCATATATTCCTTCTCACTACAATACTAACAATTGTATTTGACTAATACTGTAAAATGTACATATTGTGTGTTACGAGTGTTAATTCAAAAAGTATTTATTTAAAACCATCCTTCAACTTAATAATCCAAATGGAAGTAACAATCCCACACGATACAGTTTTACCGCTCAAGCTGTATCGATACTTTAATAAGAAAATGGTTATGAGAGCTTACCACTATATTTATGGAACCCGCCAATTTGATAGATTTTAAAATTTATATTTAAAATTATGAAAATCAAATATTATTTTTTTGTAACTTATGTGGACTTTGGTTGGCACAATGATATGCATATACAGGGTGACCCATTTGAAGATTTGCACTTAATTATCTCCTAAACTATAGGTTATATCTAAAAATGTTCTAAATGAAACTTACCCTGTTTCATGGGGGACATCTTATGATGGTCACAAATTCTTTCTAGGTGGATGTGCCTCCGAGATTTGGAGGCAACCTTGATTTTTTTAAGTGGAACTGTATATCTTTTCTAGATAAGCTTGTAGTCATTTCCAAGACGAATGCATTGACCTATAACACTTTGGTCTTTCGAGGTCGTTCAAGGTCATTTAATGGCATTCAATATTTACCTTTGTTGTACACCCAGAAATTGCTCTTTATCTGATGTATTCGAAGAGGTGACCCTCGACATCAATACATTGATTGATTCTGTCTCTAAGTGAACGTTCTACGTTCTCGAATGTTGCTCTATTAACTTGTTCGCAGGCATTTCTAATCCGATCCTTCATATTCTCACGCGAGGTGGGTTTTTCACAGTAAACCTTATCTTTTATAAAGTCCCACAAAAAGAAGTCCAGGGGTGTCAAATCTGGAGATCTCGGTGGGAAGGGTATCGTACTTCCTCTTTCTATCCAACGATGAGGAAACATGACATTTATCATTATGAACGGGAGCACCATCACGCTGAAACCACATTCGCAGTCTTGTGGCAAGTGGAACGTCTTCCAAAAGATTTTGTAGTTCATTGTTTAGAAAATTATTATAACGTTCTCCCGTTAGTGTATTATCGAAAAAGTGGGGACCCACTATGCATTCATCTACTATGCCAAACCAAACATTTACGGACCACTGACGTTGACGTTCAACTGACCGGTGCCAATGCGGATTCTTTTCGGACCAATAATGGGAATTACGTTGATTTAATTCGCCATTGCTTTTGAAAGTGGCTGCATCAGAAAACAGTACATAAGAAAAAAAGAAAGGATCATGTAACATTTTCTGTTGAGACCATTCACAGAACTGCAGCCTGGCAGCATAATCGGCATCAGTTAAAATTTGATGCAAAGAAATACTGTAGGGATGGAAGCGATTCCGTCTAAGTATTCTCGATGCAGTAGATTGAGGTACGCTGTAATAATTTTCTATCTATCAGGTACTGATGCGAGGATTGATAGCCACTTCTCCGAGTGTAACAATCTCTGAAACTTCTGGCGGCCGTCTATGTTCGCGCCGATATAAATATCCTCGACGAGCTCGACGTTCACAATTTCGAATCACCATATCACTAGGTTGCTGACGACCTGGAAATCTATCGCGGTACAATCGTGCAGCTTCCTTGTAATTATGTTGACATTCTCCTAGAACCAGAAGCATATCGACAATTTCGTTAGGCGTATAATGGGCCATTTTAATCGCTAGAGAAACCAACAACACGTAATACATGTCACAATGATACTGATACTTCCATCGCGATTGTAATACGCTAGCAACACATACCCTCAGTTTGTAAACACAAGAAAAACGATCATTATTGAGAGTTTGCGTGATGTTTACGTACAACTCGAGGAAATACTCGGGCTAGATAAATTTTGGGAACGTTTAACGAAGGTAAGATTTGAATGGCATTAAATGATCCTGAACGACTTTGAAAGACCAACGTGTTATAGGTCAATGAATTCGTCTTGAAATGGACTACAAGCTTATCTAGAAAAAAACATACAGTTCCACTTTAAAAAATCAAGGTCGCCTCCCAATCTCGGAGGCACATCCACCTAGAGAGAATTTGTAACCACCATAAGATGTCCCCCATGAAGCAGGGTAAGTTTCATCTATAACATATTTAGAAACAACCTATAGTTTAAGAGAGAATTAAGTGCAAATCTTCAAATGGGTCACCCTGTATATGATAATTTATTCTCCTCTTTTTTATATCCTTTAACTTTGAGTATTTGTATATAATATACCTATTTTCAGGAAACTTGTAAAATTATATTATCAATGTAACCACATTATAAATGTTACTAATGCAGCAGACCGTATGATGGCTTTTATTCATTGAGCTTCGAAATATTTAAAAAATGTCAATACAACTAGACTTTTCCATTGTTCATTAGTTCGATCCCAACTAGAATACTGCACTATTGTCCGGTTTCTTTATCAACAATATTTATGCAATGTATTGGAAAGTGTCCAACGTAGGTTTTTGCGACTTGTGGTCTTTCGCTTGCGCTGCCCAATAACATATTTTGATCTTGATCTGTCGAATATACAAACCCAATTAAACCTACCATCCCTTGCTAAGTGTCGGACCACTTTAGAATTAGTTATGGTCTATAACATTATCAACGGAATTATATCTTGCCCCGAGATTCTGAGTCTATTTAAACTAATACTTCTGCCTGCTAGATGCGAACTGGATCCGCATTTTCTCTTGAATCACATCGGTCATTGTATGGGCAATATAACTATATAAACTGTATTCTTATAATTGCTAACAACTATTACAAAACAGTCGATTTCCTCTACTCGCGATCTCCTCCGCTTTGTCATCCTACATTTAGTACATCAATAGAACTACTTATGCATATCTATTAATCTATTTATGTAAACCAAAGGGTATCTCATCTGTAAATAAATAAATAAATAAATAAATGTCCGTAAATTTAGTGTTAATTAACAATTCCTGCGAGTCCTCGGCTGCATAACCATCAGCGGTCTAATTAATTGAGTAAATAAGTACTCATCATTTCTTATATACTGTATTAATTCAATTAAAATGGGCATTTAGTTAGAGGACGGCAAAAATATGATAGCATAAGGCAGCAAAAATTTAAATTCGCCCCTGCTTGCGTTACTACGCCATAAAACAAAAATATACCGAAGTAGCACGGCCCCATTGCTTCTATGCTGTTACGTAGGGATCCTCCAAGGTATCGAAACGGGCAGCGTACAGCCTTGCGTAGGGTTCTCCCACTCGATAGGGAGCAGCTGCTCCTAACTAAGGAATGTTTCTAGCAGGGGATGTTTCCACAACCTCTTCCCCCAAAAATCTATGGATTTTTGGAGTATATAAGGAGCTAAGGCTCCACAAGGCTCGGAGGTTCAGTAGTAGCTTAGTACACCGTCATGACGAAGGTTTGAGCAAGATCGGGTTAAAGGCCCCTTCGAGCAATATACACATTACTACGTAAGTTTTCAAGTCGGATCGTCTAAGACTGCCCCCGCGTTCGTGCTGCGTGAATGCCGAGAAGGTTATTCTCGCCATCAGAATAAATCAGGAACAGTGTAGTTACATATACTATTATAATATATTACATATCGAGTTTGTTAAAGTACATTAGTTGCATTTCTTATAATACCCATCTCAGTAGTTGTAGTAACACGACCTTCGGTATTCCGCACAAGATATACCTTTACCGCTCGAGGTATACCTGCGTACAATAGGCTCTAAACCCTCAACTTAGTGACACCCGGCGGTGAAGTAGACACTGGTTCGTCCGCGCTTCCTTAAGTGGCACCCGACGGCAAAACAGACGTCCACTCATCCACGAAACTAATCTAGTTGCACCCGGTGGTGAAAGTGACACCGGTTCGTCCGAACATTCCTATCTCGTCCTAGTCTAAGCCTTTACCCCGGATAGTACGCCGTGCGTTTCCCACGCCCCGGCACCGATAGCCGTAACAATGCTATGAACGAAACTTGACATTTACAATCAACTTTTACAAAAATATTCAATAAATTGTTATTCAAATATACATTTCCTATACACCGCCGAAGATGCCCTGAAGTGCACTATAGACCAGTAATAATAAATATAGTATATGGTTCTATTCTAAAAAATTACATTAATATTAAAATTTCCATAAATGACAATTTCAAGTCCAAATATTCTATTAAGTTTGCTCTATTAAATCAAGCAATTTTTATATGAACAAGCTTTTTATAGTTTCAATATTTAGAGAAGTAGTAACATTTATATACTTAAACCGGACATTCTACGTATCGTGAATGTATATGACTGTAAGTGTTGTAGCGAATAATTGAGTGTAATACTAATACTAGTCATACAAATTTTACGGTTTTTTTGTTAAGTTGGGTTGATAAGATGCTACTAATACAATTTTTGTGTTAATTTAAAATTTGTTTACTAGCTTTATGAGGAAAAAGTTTTTAAGTAATATGTATTTAACTATTTTGCATATCGGTATTTTCCGTGGATATGCATAAGGCAATACATATATGACGCAATCACTTAAAATGCACTTTTAGTTGATTGTTTGCTATCTTTAACTTGATGAACGATGCTTTCTAGCGACCAGTACTAATCTGTAAGCATTTTCAAGTTCCACTTTCCTTGATAGTGCATTTTCATCATTAATATGACGGTGGAAGCGTTCAGCACGTCCAACACGTAATATCTAGAATTTTGTGGAGAAAAGTGTTAATATGAACCCAAAAATGCAGTTTTTCATATATATTACATTCCAGAACTCTGTAATTTACAAGTATTTCATTTATTACTTCTTATCAAAGTACAGTTTTAGGATCTAAGGAAAAAGTCATTCTTTTTTTTTTTAGCAGAAATCAAATTTCCTCAAACTATCAATGGTATATTACTCGGACATTTTTTATTCACTTTAATTCAGACGACAATAATTATTATTGCCTTTATGAATTCAAAAATGTATAGTGGTTCATTTTATGGTAACCATGCAGACACATTGTTTGTGAAGCAATTAATTTTCACACGAAAGAATTTATGCATATTATTCAAACATTAGTAAATGAAACCATTAAATTTAAATTTATATGTTTATTAATTTTGTTGAGAAAAATTCTATCGTCAAACTAGGAAAAACTTTCAATATTTAAGTGGTACTGTAAATATTTTGAATATTGCAGAAAATACTTTGCTGAATTTATTCACAGAAAATGTTCAATTCTTCTACGAAGTACTGATCAATAACACGAAGAATTTATAGTAGCTCAGTTCCCGCAATAAATTTCGCCTAATCGAGTACTTTATGAATATCGTTACAAACTGACCTTCATGTTTGATGTATAATCGAATCGTGTTACTTGTTGCATGGAAAAAAAGTGTGGGGAGCTTCCCTTGGGTGATGGATGAATCGCTGATTCATCCATCAGCGATTATGGCATCGATTCTTCCTGCTTCGTGTGCGATTCACGAAAGGAAGCCTGCATACCTTCTATTCCCCTCTTTTTCGATTTCATCGCAATCGAAACCACAGACGAGCATAGCCTTCTTTGTTACGTAATAAAAACCAAAAAAGAATTTGGAACCAAGAGAAGAACTGTTTTTGTCAAAGTAGAAAGAAAAAGCCTAGAATGTAAATGGTGTGATTTGTATGACAAAATCGTCAAATATGAAAAGAATTGGGTATGCTTAGAATAAGAGTAGTTTATTATTTTAACAATAAAAAAATGAAGACAGTATCTAGATTTGTAAATGTCATTGCAATTATGTAACATTTCCAAAATATAAAATATTGTTGCTAAGGATTACCAGTCTTAATAGGCTTCCGTTAATTTGTGGTAGAACTTTACCATCTTTAATTATGTTCTTATTATTTTTTTTATTGCTTGTACTTGATTATCATTAAAACATACATAATGTAATATTATAATCGAATAATAAGTATATAATTAAGAAAACTTTTGTTCATGTACAAAATTTTATTGCTTAGCTAACAATTTTTTTATTTAGTTTATTTTATATCTTCAACTGTTGCACTAAACGAATAAAAATATACTCGGCAATAACATAATTAATGAAATTTAAGAGTAAGTATTTCTATATTTATATATTTACCATCCTCATATTATACTATTTTATGCTATATTATGTATGGTTTTATTGCTATTATTATTAATATACCATACTTTTATTACCATTTTGTATAAACTTTCTCAAAGTGTTTCACTATTTTGCATTTGAAAGTATTTTAGGACGGCTGCGAAGGATGAAAAGAAAATTTATATTATGTTGATCGAAATTAATATTCGTTAATTTAGGCGATGAATGACGCGTTTCATGGATTGTCATTAGCATGGACTGTGCAAAAGTCGAATACTAATGACGAGTCGTGCTATCTTTAATGAGAATCATTTAGAAAACCTGTTCCAAAAAAGACCGGTTCGCACGATGAAGTGTATCTTTGTTGTAAAGAGAATCGTTTTCCGAGAAATATCGACACTCATTTCGAGGGGTACAGTCGCCGGAAATCCAGTAGAGGATTCGCCGTATTCAGTGACCTAATCTCTACTCCATGACCACAGCAGCTTCTCTTTGTGGTGAATTAACGAGTTATGGAAATTAGTCTGGGACAAATTGTGAATTATATATTTCTTGAATTTCTTTTTACTGTAAAAGAATAAATTTCGAATGTTACGAGGAAATTGCTTGACATGATCATTGACTGGTTTTAGAAATGTCACGTCAAAGTTGAATCATTGTTGAATTTCTAGTTCTTTTCTAATAACTATTAGCTAGTATTCAATTTTTATCTTACCTTATGGAAACATTATGTAATAAAAATATAATACATAAGTGAGCTTTTTAGATTTTTATATAGGGTGTTCAATTTTAATCAGTAAATACGAAGTACTCGTAACAATGTATAAAAACAAGAATTGGATGGTTTGGAGAGGGGGAGGGGGAGGAGGGCGAGGATTTGAGATAGTGTAGTTACTTCATCGTTTGAAGGCGATGTACACTTTCTTAAATGGAATCATATAATCTTCAACCATTTGTACTCAGAAACCTTTTCGAGAATGTTGCATTCTATCAACTTGGTAATTAAAGACCAAATTTTTCATGGAAAAATTATAATTACGTGCTTGCTATGGATAAAAAATATTACATTCTATCTTGTATATGACTTATTAATGCAAATTTGCATTTCGTAATGTTTTAATGAACGATCCAGATTTCAGAAGTATATTTATTTTCCAATCTGTATATTTTCCATCTTTCTATTTTTTATCTCTTTCATTCAATACATATATTCTAAAATGTTCAGCCACATTAATTCAAAACCTTAGATAGTTGCCAACTCTTTGTTCGTGCCATAAATTGAAATATCTGACACAAAATCTCTTCATCCGCTCTAGCCTTACTACTCCCAATTTGTTTAAAAACATGTAATGATAACTGCCACTGTGACCAAAACCTCTAGGAATTGATCTCATTGTTTCCATGAAAGTTTGTGTAATGAAAAAATGTAAAGATATTTCGACTCAACTAATAATAATCTGCTGCGATACCGAGAGCAAAAGGTTAACCCTTGCTCAGAAAATGTGGAGTCATCTTAACCCCAAGGTTTTCTACGTAGCTTCTTACTTAATACACTATTTGATGTAGCTCGTTGTTTCCCGCCAGAAGAATTAAATTATTTATGTTGAAAAATCATTAACTTAACAGAAAACTTTAATGTTGCAAAGTGCTAATAATACAGATACTGCTCTGATATGGCAGTAAGTATTGCTTTTACAACATGATATGAGGGCAATGAGACGACGTCGTTATTCCATGTGATATTTGTTAAAGAATTTATGAAACGATCCACCCAAGGTAATGCAATTGCTTAAAAATTTAAATGATCAAGAACTCATGGGCATACAATTTTTCTTCAGGAGATTTAGATGGCCATTTCATAAAGTTTGTACAATCAATCAAATCATATATTGAAAAAGTTTCGAATACATTATAATGCGGTTGAGCATCACCATGTTGATACCAGTGTCTGTAGAGTGTCGTTAAATTAATATGTTCTAGCACCGATGAAGCATAAAATAGACTATTCATTCTCGTATAGAAGCATCCGGCCTCTTTATCATTTTAGTGTTACATACGACATTACTAGATCAGACTAGGATAAGACAACAGCGTTTTAAAAGCGGAATTATAAATATTGCGATAATCAATTGTTTTCGACATAATTGATCTCTGAAATCCAGATCAACAATAATGTGTACATATGTACATTTTCATATGTATTGGAATTCCATTATTTATCCCTCTATAATACGAACTTTGTTTACTTTTATGATGAAACGAATTACAATTGAGACAAAATTTTCATTTCAACCTGAAAATTAGGAATTAATAATTACTAATGGCTGGCATCAATACAACGATAAGGATAATATAGCTATATGCAAATAAGATAAAATTCAAAATGTATGGGTATGTAACTTTTAAGTCACACGGCCTTATAAGAGATTAACTTCAGTAACTTTGATGATTGGATTTAATATAATTTTTAAAATCACCGTTTCAAATCTTAAAGAGTGTAAAAAAACCTCTGCTGCTTTACGCAATCGGTATTTCAGTTTGAAAATTATGATGTTTCCTATAAAGGAGTGGATTATCCTGTACTTAATCAATGGTTCTAGCAAGTAGCTTTTGAATTTCAAGGAAATATAGAGAAATTATATTCGTCAAGGTTACTTGCAAAAATATACTCCTATGATATTATTCTTAACAATACCAATTCAAACATTTACTAATTAGCAATGTTGATGTTTGATTAGTCCTAGGCCAATAAGGATTTTCTTGGGATTGGTAACTGTGTTCATTTAATGAACTAAGATTGTCAAACTTGACTTCATTGATGAATAACATAAAATGGAAAGAGATGGATTATGTAACATATTTCTTCCTGCCTACGTACAAAGATTAACTGGGTAATTGTAGTTATTTCCTTCTAACTGTTGTGTTGGACACGTGTGGTAACGGTGATACAGTTAATCGGGGAATATTATGTTCTCAGCTAGTTTTACATATACCACCATGTGGATTTGATGTTATGTACTCCAAAACGACTAAAGTTGAGGACTCTTTCAAACCGGAAACTCTACTTTTTCGCGTCATACTTCCTTATCGAGTTTTATATAACAATTAAATCACTAATTATAATGAAATTTGGATATCTTCTATTATATTTATTTCCCATTTACATTTCCCAAGAACTGCAATTATATTCACTAAACTGCGTCTCATAACTTTAAAACCATCAAAAATATTCTATTCTATATTCTATATGTTGCAATTGAGTTCTATTGAGAGGAAGATTACTATATGAAAATGGATACATAAATCTGCTTTCTTGCTACATAAGCACGTGATATATGTATGTATTTACATATAAACATAAATGAGAAAATTGCTTTCGTGCTGTTTTGTACCTACAAGACCGGTATATTAAATATCATATTTAACATAAAATCGAATTAAAAGTACATTGAAAATGAATAGTTAGAGTAATGCGTTTAAGTAATGGTGATAGGTCACCGTTGACTGGTACACGTTTTGATTGTGACGTTATGGAGGTTACTAATGACCGGCGACGATGTAATTAATTAAAGCATCGAAATTAAATAAACAATCACATTTCTAGGAATTTTAATGATTTTGATGTTACAGCAGCAATATACAGGGTGTTTGCGCCATTACTATCCAGCATTTTTCTTGGAAACAGTAAGTGTATTGGACAAATGAAAGAGGAGAAAGTTTTGTTTTTTATACCCAACATAATAATGTATACCAATTTTTTATATTTGCAATAATTTTCGAGATACGAAGGAGACTTTCAATCTTTTAAATAGAATGCTACATATATTTTTGTATTACCTACTTGTGAAAGTGTGTATCAAGACGAGTTCAACCATACAACGTATGGCATTCAAAGTTATACAAGGTCAGAAATGAAAGAAATATTTGGAACATCTCAGAGATCTAAATAATCTGCAGAGAAAAATAAAAACAGCTTATGAATTCATGTCCAGGCCAACATTAGCAAAAATTATTAAAAGTTTAATTCGCAGAATTGAAAAATCTAGAACAACATTACTAATGTACAGTTATCAGTTAGAAATACCAGTAAATACAATGGTGAAAAATATTCAAAATATTTCTTTCATTTCTGCCCTTGTATAACATTGAAGGTCATAGTATACTACATAGTTCAACATGTTTTGATGCACGTTTTGCCACGATACAAAAATATGTGTAGTATTGCATTTAAAAAATTGACAGTCACCTTTGTCTCTTAAAAATTATTGCTGATATAAAAAATTAGTAAACGTAATTATGTTGATTGTAAGAATTAATAAAACTTTTCCCTCTCATTTTTTTTAATCCACTTACCATTTTCGAGAAAAACGTTGGCTTGTAATAACGCGAGCATCCTGTATGGTATTAAAAGTTTCGTATAAAAGTTGAATAGTCATATTTTGGAATAAGATAAATGTGATACATGCATAGTTACAATATATCCTGTTGGAACAAGTGAAATCATTCCGGAGTGGTGGTCCAATCATACAAAATTCGTCGGATATTCAACCTATTAATTTTGTTATTCCATTTATTATATTTTCAATTAACTTTTGGCATGGCATCTCATGTACTCCATTCTTCCTTGCTTGAATTGTAATTTTCAGTTCTGTGACGTTTCCATATTATTTATTTTGAACGTAGAACTTTTGAGCGATAACGTTATGCATGTTCCTCATAGGATTTTGGCCAGAAAAAGGTGTAGGTCATTTTAAAAGATTGACTTTACTTCGAAGGCACGTTAAAGTTGCATGGCTAGTATTAAAAATTAAATTTTTTTAATTGTTTTCTTCCACGAAAGACATTCAATTATTTTATAGGATGCTGATGTACTCTTAGCGATGGAAATGGTATTGGTAAACGTATACGGACTAATGTACAGACCGTCACACTACCGTTGTTTTTGAAAAATATTTTGTTTTTGCACGAAAATCTTTCCAATACGAACAATTACTGTCAGAGACGTTCAAATTAAATTTTTTTTTGCTAGAAAAATAACTTATACAAATTGCATTAATACGCATTCATAAGCAATAAAATCTGTTATCTGACGAATGCTCATACGTATGGATTGTTACGTATTTGCTTCTTTGTGATGAAGCAATTGGCGTGACGCTGTTTTTAATATTTGTCTGTTACTATATAAACAATGATTGATAATGCGGTATACACTAAACATCCGGTTATTCGGTCACGCTTTAACCGGCCACATTTTTGGCTAGATAAAAACAATTAACCAAAAGAAAAATGATTAAAACTGCGATGAAATATATTAAGCGACAAGATAATTGATATACAATTGATATTTTATTTCTAAAAAAGGTGGCTTGTATTATCCAATATAATTATGGTATGCAAATTTTACTATTTATAATATGTACGTGAGAATCGACCCTACAGAGGCCAGTTAAGTGAGAGTATACTGTACTATCAAACGAGAAACATTTAACTGACAATTTTCCGTTCGAAATAAGCAGATGCTTTCTTCTTTGGATGTCCCTTTGTATCTTGACCGTAATTATTTGGATTTTGTAAGAAATTCACCATAACATTGTGTAATTTCTTCACTTGGCGAGAAATTTCCCGTAAAGTCATTTCTTTTGGAATAGCCAAAATATTGCCTTTTTCTTTATCAGACAAATTTTTGCGGTATTGTAAAATTAAAAAATGTTAATATTTGCATGAAAAGAATCAAAGCAAAACTGGAGAAACGTCAAATAAGATACTGTTTGTGGACGTAGTTCTATAGTTACGGAACAGTTACTGTTCGCGCCCGGATTGTTCTGTCTGGTTGCGCGTGCCCGTGAATGAACTGTGTTTCGATTATAATGGACTGTATAAAGTTTTGTCATTCAGACGCTTGATTATTAAGGGCATGTCCCTTCTATCGTGAGTTCCCGATCGTGTCCGCTGGTCGAACCACGATCCCGTTGTCTCTGTTTGCCAAGGGGACGGTCCCTTCTTGGCGGTCACTAATGCTACGGTTTCCGTGTTTTCCGTTAGCTCTCAAAAAAGTCTCTCTCTGCCCGCGAGCGGTCGGAAAGCCTCTTTCCTTCGATGTTCCTTCTCCTTCTATCCGCTCGCGGGCCCTCGTCCAAGGTGGGGGAGAAAATTTGGCGGGATTTCTCAGCGTCGCCTTTCGCCTTCGGAGACACTACTTTCTCTTAGGAGTGGCTGCCACATGGTTTATGACTTGCCTTCCGCTATTGACATCGCGTTCGGCTAGAACCTTCAAGTGGTTACCATCTGGTTCTAGCCTGCCAGCAAGGGATTTTGACGTCTTGCTGGTCTCATTGTCACAAATAGCGTAAATGCCCGTCATCAAGCCATAAATCTGCAGAGCCACTCGATGTTTCCCGAACAGTTACAAAACAGGTTTTTTCATTTATTCCTATATAGGAAGGTATGTATACATACTTCCTTTTCAGGGGAGAACATATTATCCATGGTTCAATATAAATTAATTCATAACATGTAAGAACTTAGTTTCGTAGTTATGCGACGCAGTGTATTTCTGATGAAGAATCATTCATTCTACTGGACTTAGTTGACGCATTGGATTATCAATATCTACTGTTAGCGTCCGTCGCTAACACGGTTTATGACACGGACGTGCCGAAGAGGCTATTTTTGAGCTTAGGATTTCTGTAGTTATTAGCATGCAATTTCCAGTTAATTATATCCTGGCGAGAGAAGGTTTGTGCCTACAACCCTAGAGTTTTAGAAATTCACTTCTCTCGTCCTCAATAGCCGTGGCCGTGCCATAAACAGGGAAATTCCGAAGGGTAGTTGGACACGTGCGTGTAACGGTTAAAAGACCGAAGGTCCGCTACCTAGTAGAATTTCCTCAGCCTTGTCGAGCGTCTTCGCCCATCCGAGCACCGCGGCACCCCTCTCCAAGCGAGCGCGCTAAGGGCGCAAAGAGGAGTGTCCGCGTTTAGTCAGGTCCGCTGATTGGTGACTGCCAAAAATGAGAAGGAACCAATCAGCGGACAATATAGAAAATAGGAGAGTTGGCGATCAACATCGAAGATCGCCAACGACAGTCTCAATCAGCCACTCAGAGAGTAATAGTCACTTAGTCAAGAGCTTCATGCGTCGTTTAGGACCCTGAACTCACACGCGAGCAGTTAGATGAAACACTCGCGATGTAATAGTTAGTTGTCAAGTGCTTCTGGCGTCACTTAGGACCCTGAACACTACAGTTAGTGAGTCACAGTTAGAACACGTTCAGTGTCGATCAGGACACTGAATAAAACTCAAGAATTACCCAGCAACACATTCAGTGTCACTCAGGACAGTGAATACAAATATAGAGATCAGAGTCAGCCAATTAGAACTTCGAGTGTCAATCAGGACACTCACAATTCATGTGCTTCAGGCGTCAGTTAGGACCCTGAACACCAAGACGTTCAGTGTCGATCAGGACACTGAACATAAACACAGAAATAACCAGCAATCAGGCTGGCGAATAGTTTAGTTCCCGGAAAACAATACACGGGTGGTCCTTCGAGCGAAGATTAGGCGGCACGTATTGTGCAATATTCAAGGACGCGGTAATTCAGTAATTGCGTCCCTAACATCTACCAAACTTATCTTACAATTAGTTAGTTTTCTTACGGACAGTAAAGGCATTGAGATAGTTGTGTTTATTTACATCACTTGGAAAAGCTCGTGAATGCTACTTTATTGCAACTTCAGAGTACTAGGTATCTGTACTATTAGTTTATTGCAACATTGAGATTAAAATATATTCTGAACCAACGATTTTTTGAGATCAGCAGCTTCAGACATTTTCGTAAGATATACGAGCTGTATTGAATAGTGCATTAACATGTTACCTTTATATGGCCTCTACGCATCCACATTTACAAAAAATAATACAAGATCCTGTGTTCGCCTCGTGACCATTCAATTCTCATCCGAATTAACTTCTTATACAACGGGTAGTTTATGGGCAATTTTCATTTGTTGATTAAAATTTAAAATTGAATATTCTGTCTATTTTATATAATTAAAAAATAAAATTTATATTTGACACATTTTATACAGGGTGTTTTGTGAATCGACAATTATGATATTTATCAGTCAAAGAGTGAGCATTTTGTACATATTTTTTATGTAAAAGCCAAAGATGCAACACATTTGTTAGTACTTCTACTGTCCAATCGTATTTTTGTTTTTATATCAGTAATATGATAAATGTTATATAATTAGCTATTTCGCTATACTATTTTTGTTTCGTGTTGTGAAAGATCATAATTTGGCATACGTTAGAGAATGTATTATTATTGCGTTCCACTATCGCGTGTGAAGTTCAAAATGTAATTAATCTTCTTGAATTTGGCATTGTACAGAAGACTAAAATGTTTATAAGTGCAAGTTTGAAGCAAGATCTTAATTATTTTTTAGTGAATTGGAAATTAATAAGTGTTAACAATAGACTTTAGCTTCGATATTGAAGCTAAAGTTTGGGTGTATCGTCTTAAATGGAATAGAGTTATGTATTAGTAGGGCTACGCTACCGTAGGTGGAGAAACGATCCTTCCAGATTATTTGGTAACCAGGTACGGAGAAATTTTTATTTGGGGAGAGCCAGGTCTCGGTGATAACTGCAATATAGACTCCATGGTATTTATGTGCTAGGATAAGCTCTTGTCTTTTTGCGAGGACAGAACAGGAGTTCCAAAGCATGAAAAGGGGGAAATTAATTCAGTGATTGTGCGGCCGCCATGAAAGCTCGGAGCTGCTCGAACTTTGTCTTGCAGTTCTTAAAGGTGTGGAGTAGCTGTTTGGCTGTGCGAAATGTGAGGTCAACGTCACATATTAAGGAGATTTCATTAAAGATGCTGAGAGTTTCAGCAACCGTGGAGAACATTGTTTGTGGGAGAGTTACGGGAGTTTTGTGGGGAGCTGTAGCTAGGGATGGCGTCAGGGCATGGGGGTTCGGGGGTTGCTTGGGATTTCCAAAGAGCATGTCTCTAAAGAAAATGGAGGGGGATGCTACCGTAGCATCAGGAAAGGAGTGTTGGGGCTTTGAAAGTCTGGCCTTGGTTCACTTCGGCAGGTACTTAGTTAAAGACGGGCACTTGGAAAAATTAGCGGTGTGCGCTTCACCGCAATTTGAGTATTTTGGGGGGGGGGGGGGGACTTCAAGGGCCTTTGCGCAGGTAGCCGTGAAATATGGTCCTGCGCATTTAACGCACCTAGGTAGATGGTTTGCAACCTACCGATGAATGGCCGAAGACTTGATATCGGAAACATTCAGAGTAATTCCTTCTAGTAATGAATTTTCCCCAATAGACCCGTGCATAATACACGAACCCAATGTGGCTAATATGGCCAAAGGTAGTACCCTTCGGGAAAACAACCTTGTATATGGGTTGGAAATTTCCCGGTTTGCCCAAAGGGGAGCAGGCCATGGGTTGTAGGCCCCGAGCGCGAAGCTCGGCGAGAACCACGTCACAAGATACGCAGGGAAGGCCTTTTAAGACTATGGAGAGCACTTTCTCAGTGTTTGGCGTGAAGCTGTGGAAAGCTCTGTTGCCTACTTGGAAGGTGGATTTAAATAATTCGAAATTTTCCAGTTTGCATTTTCTAAGTACTTTAAGTTGAAGCCCTTTCCATAGGTGGACTTCAGCTTCTTTGATAGGGCAATAATATCTCCGTCGAAGCCGGGTACATAAATGGGTGAGGGGAGTAATGGAGCTCGCGTCCTTTGGTTCTGGAGAGTTGGGACGGCCGGGGATGGTGGTCGAAGTAGATTCTCCGGCTAAATAGGGACTAGGTCGGACTTTCGGCTCAGAGTCCGCGAAGGATGACAATATGGTAAACCTGTTAGAAACAGGAACGGGAGTGTTGGACTCGATATCCATTTTGGGAAGTAGGGTCTCCAGGGACTTGCGGGTGAAGGTAGAATTTTGTTTCAGCTTTTTGGGGAAGTGGAAAGTATCGCGCTGCGCTTTCCTGATAGCTATTGATAGAACGGGGATGCTCTGCTGGCCATTAGGTTATTAATTTGGTGGGTGCCGGGATGGAAAGTTATGGTAGAAAGTGAATTGCCCGCGTTTGCGCGGGTTACCTGTGTGAAGCCGCCGGGGGCCGGAGGCGTAGGGTTGTTCCTTTGTTGAGCGTTCAGGTTGGATTTTCCTGGTATTTATATTATTCCTCCTCACACGCTTACACAAGTATTCTAATTACCTTCCCAGGAGTGGTGGAGCACAGTGTAGGTAGGTTACACGAAGCACATTTGAACACTAGGGAGGCCGTATAGGCAACTACGGAGACAACTGTCAAGTGACGACTTTTCCAGAAAATGGTCCCTTTTTATAGGTCGCGCGGCGGGCACGAACCACGGAAAGGATATCGGAATCTTACAGATTTGTGTATGCTTGTGTTCTATTTTCTTATAATTCTACACTTAAAATACACTTATGCTACGGTCTATACATAGTATATGCTTGGTTATGGATTTTTCCTCAATCGTTGAATGGAAGATTCTTCTTTTTATGATTTGTCTCCTAAAGCTGATAAGGAAAGGGTAGCTATCTTATTTCAGTATCGATTAATTTTCTCGTTTTTTTCGCATTACGATAAAACAATGAAAATAAACTTTTGCCTCCGTAGTTACGTGCATGCTGCACGTAATTCTGTTGGATAACAATTAAACAACGCTGATTACAGAAGTTACGTGAAATTCAGTTAGTCTCTATCTGTTGCTTGTTTTATAAAAACTATTATAGATGTAGAAGAACGATATAGATTGTTTGTCATGTTGGATAATTGCTTTGACGTGGGTTATCTTTTTGTTTTAAATTGTTATCTCTTTGTAGGACTATAAGATTTAGGTAATAATCAACAGAATGATAGCGTATAATTTAGAGATGAAATGATTGTGGAAATTGTAAAAATGTATTATTGTTTGTTAATTTAATTGCGCAAGTATAATATCACGATATCGAATAGGTATAAAAGTATTCTTCATTTTCAATCGTGCTATTATTATAAACCAATGCAGAATACATTAATTGGAAGTAATTATCATATCTGTACCTATTTTACTAAATATTTTTGTATTTGATTATTTTAGAATTGTTTTGTAGGTTTCCGTCTATAGTAACAGCAAGATTCTGTCTAGCCTTACAGTGTATGAGTACAATGCATCAACGTTACTTACAGGATTGACTTAAATATTCTTATGATAGCTAGAATAGTTAAAAGTATTTTAGTAAATATATGTAGAAATATTAAATTTATATAAATCTTAAACATTGTTACGATTTTTTAATGTAACTACAACAATTATCCCAATATGTTAATGTACGTCTCCACTTAAAAGCTTTATAAAGATTATTAAGCAGATCTTATAATTAACATCAAACACAATGCGTTAATTGTTAAAAGATATGTAACAGTATTGTTTATTTGATATTTTATTAATACTATAATTTTATTGAAAAGGAAATCTACTTACAGTACTATGCAAATGTCTTAGGCCATTTATCAAGAAATGTATTCCGTTGTTTTGTTGATAAATTTAATCACAATTAGTATTCTTTTAATTATTTCGTTATTTTTTAAACAGTATTTAATTTCAGAATTATTAATTGCGCCAAGTAATTATTTCAAACAAGAGTATTTACAATTATTTTACAAAAAATTATTTTAATCCAGAATAATTCTATTTTCTAGAATAATTAATATTTTGTACAATACCATTTTGCTTTTTTCGACGATGATTGTTTTTTTTAAGAAAACTGTTGAAGATGTTTTCAATAAATTCAGTTGGTATTTTCTACCATTCTGTTTTTGGTAATGTGGGAAATTGATTTCTTCTTTTTCATTAACTCTTCCTTTATAATTTAATAATCCTATACATATTATCACAATATTTTATTGCAAAATTTTTGAAAATCATTTTAAATATCTTTTTAGCGAGGTTTTGTCTCTTAAAGAAATCTCAACTGTATCTATGAAACTAGAGAATCTTTGTAAAAATATATTTAAATTTATTTTTCAGTGCATTGCATAATTTGTCTAACTATCCATAAATACTTAGAGAATTTTGCAAATGTTTCATATAATTCATGTTCATATTTGATGGCTGTAAGTGTCGTTGCGCCAATCTCAACCTCAACGTTGCGTTGTAATGAAAAACATATGAATGTCACAGAGAAAGAACTTGACACGCTAATTTTTTCGATTGTACATTTTTAATGTCATTTGTTATTTAAAATGGAATATTTTAAATATCCAAAGCGAGGGGGGGGGGGGGGGGGGTTTTTAATAGATTCCGAGATATAAGTATTTTTATAACAAAGGGTTATCCAAAATAGACTATAGGAAGTTTTTTTTAAATAAAAAACATACTATTTTTAATTTTATTGATTTTTTTATTTAATTATCAGATATCATCTATGACAATTATGTGTGAAAGAGGATATCTACCATATGACCACCACGACCACGTTTACAGACATCAATTCGAACATCAAAATTTTCGATGACATTTTGGCATATTTGCTCATTTAATTCACCAATTGCATTTCTAATGTTGTTTTTCAGGTCATGAATTGTTGCTGGTTTGTTGGCATAAACATTGCTTTTCAAATAACCCCAAAGAAAAAAGTCCAATGGGGTTAAATCACACGAACGAGCTGGCCAATTCACATCACCATTCCTTGAAATTAATCGACCATTGAATTTTGATCGCAATAAAGTGATGTTTTCACGCGTTGTGTGTGGCGTAGCTCCGTCTTGTTGAAAATAAACATTGCTTATGTCGATTCCATTTAATTTTAGCCATAAATAATCAATAATCATTTTATTATAACGTGCACCATTCACTGTAACTGCATCTTCATTCTCGTTTTCGGAAAAGTATGGACCGCGTGCGCCTTTCGACCAAAATCCACACCAAACAATAACTTTTTTTGGATGAAGTGATTTTTCTTGAATGGCTCTTGGATTTTCATCTCCCCATGTGCAACAATTTTGCTTATTGACGTGTCCATCCAATGTGAAATGAACTTCATCGCTGAAGATGATGTTGTGTGAAAACAATGCATCAACTGAACAATGTCCTAACAACCATGCAGCGAAATTTCTGCGTTGCAAATGGTCACGTTCCTTCAATTCTTGTGTTAATTGAATTTTGTAAGCATGCAAATGCAAATCTTTATGTAAAATTCACCACAAACTGCCATAACAAATGCTCAATTCTTGAGAACGACGTGGAATTGATGTTGATGGTTCATTAGTAACACTATCACGAACAGCAGCAATGTTTTCATTGGAACGAGCTGTTCCTGGTCTTCCAGACTTTAGTTTATCATGAACAGATCCAGTTTCATCAAATATTTTAATCAAATTTCGAATTGTTTGTTCAGATGGACGATTATGTATCCCGAAAAAGTCACGTAATTTACGATGGGTATTTTTTTATTGAACACTGATTTTCAAAATAAATTTTAATAACTTTAATATGCTCTTCAATCGTATACGACTCCATTGTTAAAATTGTCTATCATAGTAGGTTAGAAATAAAAGAAAGTGACAAGAAACAAACATGGCGTTTGACAGATATTCTCATTCAATATCCTAAAGGTACTTTTGGATAACCCTTTACGTGTACAGGGAAATAACTTGATATGTCCGTAAGAAACAAATGAATAATATGATAAGTCTACAAGAAATTTTAATGTTTAATAATTTTATTGAAGAACGGTGGTCGCGCTAAATGTGTGATAAAAGAAATAATTAATAGAAGTAATTAATACTTAAATTTATTATTTTATAACTCTTTATCCTTATGTAACTTAATGTTCTTGTTTAAGATGTTTGAATAAAAGATTATTAGAGTTCCTATTACGTTAAGTTATTGTGTACTACTTTTAATAACGTAAGAAAAAGCCCTGTATGTATAAGAAACCAGATAGCAAAACAGTTTTTTTAAATGTGGGACTCCTTTTAGAATGCATTGATCTTTAAATTTGCTCTCCTCTAAGCTTACGGAAATGTGACTTGTCAAGTTCTTTCCCTGTGGTCTTCATATGAAAACAGTAAAAGTTATAATGATTATTCATAAACAAGAACATAAGTTTTACAATAGAAGTCAAATGCTTTAACAGTCCTTTATAATATTTTAGCGTATAGAGAATGTAAAGTACTAATCGGTACAATCGAAACTATTTCTCGTACCCACTATTAGATAGTGATATTTTCGTGCATAAATAAATGAATATTATAGTTCTGTACAACATATTATGAAGTCATACTGGTTGGTTCATTGTTGCCTATGCTATTCGGTATTAAACTTATAGATTTATATACGAAGTGTAAAGGGTTCATTTTCAAAGTTATTCTGACAACAGACGTAAAAAAACGTTATTTATGTAACGTATGATACTTGTCGAAAACAGAATTTTTTTCCTTTCTAATATTAGTCATTATTTGACGCCTAAAAACCTACTAATCAAATAATTGGTCGACACGAGGGGACAATTTCATGACTGCTGTAAATTAGAAAACACTTTTGATTCTGCGAATTATTAATCCTTGTTATCCAATTTCCAAAAAGAACGTTCCTCCTTTTAAGCTCTTTTCATATTACAAATCAACTTTTTAAGAATTAAATTTCATTGACCCTAGTTAAAGTTATACTAAAAACACTTAGAGTGGTCGGTACTGGGGGACCTTCCATTATACATATATTTATATAATCAGCAAAAGATAGGAGTAAAAGTCACCAAATACGTACCAGACTTGTAATATATTGACACAAAAGAACGTAATGGCATACTCAGGCTACCAAGTGCAAAGTGTTAATACATAAAGAAGTGATTTTCAGCTAGTCTAGAACAAAAATAGCAAAAGGTTACGACTAGCAAAATTGCCATACACAGTGCATACAGCTTCATTATGATACAGCGAAATTACAGATAAGGTTCATTGCAAATGCACAGCCACGTTGTACTCCACAGAAAAGGTTTAAAATGCAACAGATAATGTAATAAAGTACAACGACACGTGAACATAAAATCGATCACGTCGTTGTTAACAAAAATACCGCTTATTAACGCGTTGTAATCTTTGACCAAAACGCTGTAAACCGAAAATTTTTCTTTCTACAGACTACACTAATTATATTTAGTCATATTAATTCCTATTCTGTAAATTTCATATAAGCAGCAAATTTGAAAACACTGACAAATCTGCGCACTTCTATCTTAATAATTGTTTATAAACCTTATATTTTAACTTAAGACAAGGCTATGCCATTTTTGCAAATATTAAAAGAAAGCAACCAATATCATATTAATTACGTCAAATCAGTTATCTCTCTCATCACTTTCTTTTTTTATTACTAATTGATATGATTTTAGGAACCGATTGCTTAAATTATACCTTTTATATATTATAATATCACAAACAGACTTATAACAAACTAACATGATTTTGGGAAAAAAGTTAGTTTGTAATATTATATCAATTTGCATACAAGTTAATATAAAATTATGATATAAACTATCTTGAGTAGTATAATATATAATCTCCTATATAGCTATCTTCTTAATAATTGTTTACATCAATTGTAAAAGGGATAATATGAGCCTCATTTCACGTCTCAACCAAAATTCCCCATTTCTTTCCTTTTATATTCCGCCTTATTCCTGACTAAAATATACTTTCAATTAGCATTATCTCCATTGTCCTTCCTGGTCATGACATTTCGTCCAAACGAGTAATAAATAATTCCTATGCAAAGATCGACTGCGTAATTATGCACAAGGTTTACAGGATGCATCGTATTTCCCTTTCCCGTTCGATTGAAATGCATCGCGATGGATCATTCTCAAAGGCCAACTATGTATCCAGACAAGACAAGATCTACGTTAGCCTACAATGGCAAATTTTCTGCGATAAGAATGCACCTTGCTGCATTGCATCGTCAAAGAACGTCGACGAAAATGCGTCAGCTTTTAGCATCGTCTCTTATAGTTGACTCAAACCAGCACATGACTCACAATGACAATAAGTTTCGTTTCTTTTCTTCTTTCCTTTTTTTTCCATCATTCATGGAAGATTTTATTTTTGCTGAATTGTGAATCTGAATGTGTCGATCGTTCAGGAATCTGAAACGCCGAAGGGAGCTGAGCCTGTTGAAGCTACGTAGATCGATCACTGATTGTGAGTCATAGTCAGCCCGAAATCACGTTGCATTGATTCTTATCCATGAGGCTGATTAATCCCTGGATCAACTTCTGATCAGGAGTAAAGATTCCTGATTATGTGGAATTGTTACCATATTCTGAATTACTTGTTCCGATTGAAACATTTATCTTGTTTTAAGTAAATGAAAAATGAATACATAAAGAATTGTATTGTAAATTGTACTATATTTGCTATACCGAATAAACATAATATTCAAGAAAGATTTTTTTTATGTATTAAATTTTATTATATTATTTTGAACAATTACTGAATAATCGTAGAGTTCAATCAACCACCTTTGTATATTAATAAAAATAAGGTAGTAACAAAAAAGTTTAATTGTGGGTAAGAAATTGTGAGTATAATTTTGAAATTTTAATTTTGATTCGCGAATCTTTATAAAATGTGATATTTATTATATAATTTGCAAATATTATGTTTCAGAATTTATTTTGATTTCATTAAATAAAATTTTAACATGTTTAATGCCGTGATAAATTATTTTCTTTTTTAGAAAAATATTTATAATCAATAACAAAATAATTGGATTTAAATTGAACAGCTATGAGGGTTTTTTGAAATCCACAGTGTTATATAATCCACAAGTATGTAACAAACACGTACGATTACTATCGTCAGTAAATTGCGCAGTAGCATTTGATCATAAAGAAATATCGATTTGCACCAAATGCTTTGTAATAGCATTTACTTTCGCGTTACTTTATTTCAGGAAATTTTATTCTGGTAAATTTGATGGATCACTATTTTAGAAACTATTTTAAAACAACTTCTCGGACATGCTAATTGCCATAAATTATTTTTGCCCGTCGAACTCAAAGTTACGAAAAGGTATTGCATAAAATTTAATAACATTTCACTGAATAATTGCTTTCTTACCTTTTCGTCACATGTTTGTGTTTGTTATTTAAAGGTTGTAGCTGGCGTCACAATCACTATTTGACAGAATAACAGTTTTAGTTTTTATACATACGTTTTTATTTTAACTTTATAGTTGAATAAAATTATGTAATGCATATTAATAACAAACTTTATATTATTTATTATTTAAATTTAAATTTTACGATTGAAATAGTTAACAAATTTATTTATCGTAATTGAAAAAGATAGTAACAATAATCTAAAACATGAATTTAATAATTATTCTAATTATTATTTTATCTTTTGATATGAAGTGAAAAAGATGTATACTTTATCATAGACTAGGATCTGGAATGTAGTATATATAGGTATGCATGCTCATTAATGGAAAAAAGTTGTGCAAAACAATTATGAACAATTTATAGCGTTACATAAGTGCCGTCATATGCTGTAACAAGATACTATCGGTATTTTGTAGCTTTCAACAACGTGTTCCAACAAGTTTCTAAAAGGAATAGGAAATGAAGAAAATGGATGGAGAACGAGAGACAAATAGATGCATAAATAAGCAGAGCAATAACTAGTAGAGAAATAGAATGAAAGAACGAGAGTGAATGATAGATAATAGGAAAAGTGGGTGTAAAGTAGGAGAAAATTACTTGCAATTTGTTGAAATCCTGACAGGATACAATTTTCCTAGCATAATGCAGTGCAGTATAAACCACTTGCAATGTTGCAGTGTACATATTTTAATATGAAGTTTTATTAATATGATTTTAATAATATTTATTATCATTCTTAAAGTTATTTATTTAAAACTTGTTTCGTTTACTAATTTGTTGTTGACTCTTTTACTTTAGTGTTCATTTTTTATAAACTTATTTAGCTTGAAAATTAGTTTAAGCAAACTTTACTAAAACCTCTATTTTTCTTTTTTTTTGGTGCTTTTTACATTTATATTTTCCAACTTTTCTTATATTAATAATCCCTAGTCCATACAATATTATAACATTACACCTTTATCATTTCAGTATTCACAGTTTATGTAAAGTTTCTTTAATTAATAACTCTAATTAATAACTCTTTTTAATAGTCAGTTTCACTATCTGAGTTTATCCTAATCCTTTTTTGCTTTTTCGATGATCTAATGTCAGATTCGTCACTATTTTCCGATAAACTATCGTTTTCTAATTTACTGATGAATGTTTCAAAGTCACGCGGACAATCAGAACTGTCCATGTATCCATGTATCCATGTATGATTCATTGAAAAATATTTCCTTTCTACAACGCATTATTCATAAAAAATTTTACAATACTACAATTGCGATTAAGATGCTGAATATCCCGAAAAATAATTTTTATTATAATTGATTGTGAACATTTGTATAAACATTTGAACTATAATAGTTGCATAAGCTGATATACAGTGTGTTCGAGACTTTCTCCGCAAAACTTTGTCAGTGTATTCTATAGCTAGAAATAAGCAAAAAGTGTAACATAACCATAGCTCATTTGAAACTTCATTAGAAAATTATGATGAAAAGATTGGAAGTATTGTTGGCCCTTAATAGTTCTGAAGTTATTCACGTTTCTATGAAAATAGAATTAGTAAGTTCTTAATGTATTGAGCTAAAGTTATACTGTAGCAACAACTGAACGCTATACAATTGATTAAAAGAAATAATGCAAGTATGATAAGTCGATTTGCTTTCAGGTTTCAGAACCGACATTGTTTTTTCACAAATCTAAGTATATTCATTGAAATAAAATGAAATAAAAGTGAATTTCGTAAAGCAATAAATTCAAATTTTTATTGCTATTAGAGTTGTATTAACAACGTTGTTGAATGAATGTCTTAAAATGGAATACTAATAACTAATGATTGCATTGGTTGTGAATTTATTTTTTGTTTTCTATCATACTTTCCTTGTTATTTCACATTTTCGGCATAACTTTTTAATAAGACATCAAATGACCTATATTTGTATAAAATTTGTTGCTTATTTATATTCATACAACATACTGATAAAATTTTGCGACAAAAACCTGGGGCACCCTGCATGTGCAAACACAAGTTAACTCATTACCAGTTAACAACATTTATGCATAAACACACGAGTTCATTTGTGACCGGGAAACAATGTCTTAAAAATACACAAGTTTTCAAATTTCAAGTATTTTTTTCTAATAATACGGTTATCTATCAGGTTGTTTCAAAAGTTCTTGTCGTAATTAGTGTGCCGCATTTTATTTGGTATAGTAGAATTCTGCTTGTATGAACCTGTCATAGGACAAACAGGTTCATATAAGTAAGTCCATCTAATTTTCTCCTCTTACTACGATTTCACTAGGTTAATAGGAATTTACATTCATATAAATAGATTCCACCAAACAGTTTTTCATAAACACAAAATTTCGTTCATATAAATAAAATTTTACTATAAAATAGCGCCATATGGGGCTTTTGAAAAAATAAGGAATACTATTAAAATTGGAATAGCTCATGCATATTTTAGTGAATAATATTGTTCATGAAATTTTGTTCACTTAATATCTATTACCGCAGGAGAATATAGCCCCATAAGACCTTAAACATGGAAACATGTATGGGAAGTGTATGGAAGAAGTTAGGAAGAAGATGAAAATTGGCAGGAAAATGTTAGAAGGATATTAGAAGATGAAAGAGAGGGAGAAGCGTGGTTAAGGAAGTTTGAGAGAAGGAGGGGAATATCGGAAGACAAGAAAGAAGAGGGGATGACAAGCAAAAAAAAAAAGAAAGACTAGAAGGTTAGGAAAAGGTTAGAAAGTTTTTATAGCTTAGTGGGTAATGATGTTATGTTTTGGCGTTAGGGAGTATAATTTTTAAGATTTTAAGATTACTAGTAAGTAAGTAGAGTAAGTTAAGCATAAGGTATAGTTTATATGTATATATGTATGTATAGAAGCGGTGCTTAGTGTAATTCTTTTTTGAAAAACGATAAATATATCTATATTTATCTAAGGCTTTAAAGGCCTTATTGAGAAACTTCATTTGAAACTTTACCACCTACAAACATGAATCGTCCATTAACTTTTAAATACAAGAAATTATTGTAAAAATCAATGATAATTAAATTTTAGCTATTTATGTACAAAAAGGCAAAATGATAAATATTTTAAAAAATCCATAATCTAACAAACCTTTATTCATATTCCTACATAATATTAACCCTTTACACTTCCAATTGATTTTCAATGCTCTTTTCAGTAATTATCTATTATTGTAAACGTTTTATTTGAAATGTTCTCCAAGAAACAATTAATCGATAGGAATCAATTTAAATAATCTTTTCTCACTGATTATGTTAAAATTAGCATTGTATTTAAATTGGCAATTTAAGAATGTCGTGTATGAATCGGCATAGGAGTACAAAGAGTTAAGAGAATTCCTTAAGAATGCGCCATTATAAATGAATAATTTCTCTTTAAAAACATAATACTTATCTATTATTATGTTATGACTTTTAATTATTATAAATGATATTATATATCGTTTCCTTATACTATTGCTATGAACATGCACTGCAACAAACCATGAAAATTTAAAATTGGAATTTAAAATTTAAAAACAATCTGAAATTTTCTAAAGCATCAATATTTATTTCAGATATTATTTACTTTTTATTTATTATGATTTATTTATCCTTCATTTAATGAAATTATTTTACTAAAATTACAACTTTTTTAAATTGATGTTCCTTATAATAAATTATAAGAAGGGAACATTATTTTAACCTCATTCGTATTTCTTGGGTTGAAAATAAAATCTCCACTCTACTTCACCCAACCCAACCTTTGGCATCAGCAATTTCACCCATTACGAATCACAGCAGATTTAACATAGTACAACAATGATTCAATGTACAGCACGTGTATTGTACGTGAGCTTTACTCTCAATATATTAATAACGATAAACGACATCTGGTGAGCAAAAAAAACAGAAAAAGCCAGGTGCAAATGCGTTTCCAAGCACACAGACGATTGCTCAATAAACGCGGTCACGTAGGCATGTGCCTGCGTTCGCTCGCTTCACGGATTTATGCGACAAACGGAATGACGGAAGTGGATGGAACACTGGTAGGAAGTCGTTCGACTTGCCTCGATCATGTGCGTGTTCTCAATGTAACCGTCTCATTCGGAATTCATAGTCAGTATTGTCAAGATGAATTAACAACTATCTTACCCTGAAGTAGAATCGATCCGCAATTAGATTCGAAATTTCGCAAATCGGAACTCTGAGGTCTTCGCGTATACGTGTCTCGATTCTCGAAGGCGATTATTTCAATAATAAGATCAGTTGTCATTTGTGGAGGATTCTCATCGATAATTATAACTTTCACGAAGGAAATAATCTGTTTCTTCAACGAATACATAGTATCATCGTATCAACTACATACAGGTGGTTATTAGTAACGATAACTTGAAATTAATATATTATAATATTGTAGTATCGGAAATAGAAGGCCACCTTGTACATAGTTGTAAGCGCACCGTCAACCCTAGCTTTAAGTATGGTTTTAAGAGAAGGCTGCCCGCCACAGGAAGAGGGCCGTAAGGGGGAGGGCGGGGCTTGAAGCGACGAAAAGCAGACGCGTCGCGGAGAACTCTCGCTGACCCGTCTAGGGCCTGGCGACGCGGTCGCCCAAGTTTCGGCAGGCAAAACGTGAGAATGGTGGGAGTATAAGGGAACAAATGCCGGGGATGATTGAAAAAAGAACAGAACGGTGTCGAACGTGGAGAAGCGAGGAGCATTGTGTCGTATTGCGAAGAGTGTTGTAGTTGTAGTTGTGTAGGCTGCCGCGTGCCACTATTAATCATACAAATTTTTATATATAATATAACCTTATTCAGCCATAATTTAATTAATAAACCATAGTTACTACATAAATTTTGGGGGCTCAGCCGGGATCAGAACAGCAATAATTTACAGTGATTTATACAGTGGCAGTGAAGTTGACTTTGAGTTGTTTTGTGTAGGGAGTGGAGTTATAAGTTGAAAATTTTGTTGATAATGAGTGACGCAGGAAACGACACGATGATTCATGTCAGCGAGGAAGACGGACTTCACGAGAAGTTGCAGAACATCGAAAAAATGAAGCTGGCAGAGTTGAAGCAGGAGTTGAAGAGACGTAAGTTGAAGGTGTCGGGAAACAAAAAGGAATTGAAAGACCGATTGAAAGCAATAGTGATGCTGGAGATCGAGCATGGAGAAGATGAAGATGAAGATGAAGATGAAGAGGAAGATAAGACCGAAAGCGAAGAGGAAGAAATGGTTGCGGTTCGTAGCCGCATGCATCTGTTGACCTTCCGAGATGTCGAAGAATCGATGGAGATTTTCAGTGGCGATGACGGTGTTAACATTCGTTGTTGGCTGCAAGAGCTGGAAGAGATGGCAAAACTCTGCAAGTGGACCGATGTGCAGAAGGTAATATATGCAAAAAGACTCCTACGTGGTTCGGCAAAATTATTTGTCAATTACGAGAAGTGCTGCAAGAGTTGGAACCAGATGAAAAAGTCGTTACTCGCGGAGTTTTCTGAAATGGTAGATACGCACAAAATACACAGGGAACTGTCGCGTAGAAGCAAAAAATCGTGCGAAACGTACCAGCAATATATCTACCAAATGCTCGAAATCGCCAAGCAAGCCGATATAGAGGATTCGGCGGTCATAAAGTACATTATCGATGGAGTCCGCGACGACGAAGTAAATAAAACTATACTTTATGGCGCCAAGAATATTCGAGAGTTGAAAGGGAAATTCGCACTGTACGAAACGATGAAAGAGAACATGGAATCCAGAGGCAGGCGTGTTGAGGAAAGGTCGAGAAGGATGGACTGGAGTGGCACCGCGCAAGAGCGGCCTGTACGACGATGTTTCTTGTGCGGAGACTTGGATCACTTTATTGGAAATTGCCCAACGAAGGACAAGGGCGTTAAGTGCTTCAAGTGTCAAGGATACGGGCACATCGCATCGAATTGCAGCGGAGCCGACCGACCGACGAGGGATGCATGCAGCGCGTCACAGCCATCGCAAACAACACATTGTAAGCCAGTGGAAATTAAGAACTGTAAGTTAGTTGCGTTAATAGATACAGGTAGCGATCTGACACTGATGAGGGCGGAGCAGTATATAGAAATAGGAGCTCCAAAATTGGGCAATAGAATTATAAAATTTCGAAGCATCGGATCGGATTCCAATCTTACTTTAGGAGAATTCCTGACGGACGTAAAAATAGACGATGTAGCATATCCGATTACGGTACACGTTGTATCCGATATCACAATGCAACATGCGCTAATTATCGGCACAGATTTTTTACATACAGTCGAACTCAGTATGAAGGAGGGGAATATTTTGATACGGAAACCTGTAAACGTTACAAATGGGAATATTCCAGAAGTTTTTCGGATCGATGTCGACGCCGCGACTGACGGGATAGATTTGTCCAACATCGCAGATTCCGAGCATAGGCAAGCAATACGCGACATGATAGGGAGTTATGAACCGCATAAGACGCGCGAAGTTAGGGTAAAAATGAGTCTAATTTTGCAAGACGATATTCCGGTGTACGAAAGGCCTCGACGACTATCCCCGCAGGACAAAGTCGAGGTTGACGAGGAAATAACGTCGTGGCTAGAAAACGGGATAATTCGACCATCTCATTCTGATTATGCAAGCCCAGTTGTTTTAGTGAGAAAAAAAACGGTTCTGCTAGGATATGTGTCGATTATAGACGTTTGAATAGGAAAATTGTGAAGGACAGATACCCGCTACCGCTGATACAGGACCAATTAGATTTATTACAGGGTGCGAAGGTATTTACTACGTTGGACCTTAAAATGGGTTTTTCCATGTCCCAATAGAAGAAAGTAGCGTAAAATACACTGCATTTGTGACACCTACAGGCCACTACGAATTTCTTAAAGTACCGTTTGGACTGTGTAATTCTCCTGCAGTTTTCCAGAGATTTATAAATGCGGTTTTTAGGGAGTTAATAGCAGCTGGGGTTGTATTAACGTATATGGACGATTTAGTAATACCTTCAACTAGTTTTTCACAGGGGTTAGAGAACTTAAAAATAGTGTGGAATGTTGCTAGTCAATACGGGCTAATAATAAATTGGACAAAGTGTTGTTTCTTGCAAACCAGAGTGGAGTATTTAGGCCATATTGTTGAAAACGGTAGTATTATGCCATCGGAACATAAAACCAAAGCGGTGATGAACTTTCCGACACCACAAAACGCGAAGGATGTACAAAGCTTTCTGGGTTTGTCTGGATATTTTAGAAAGTTCGTGCACCGATATTCGATTATCGCGCGACCGTTATCGGACTTGGAGCAGAAGCACCAATGCGACTCCATATCAATTATTATTCGGAACGCATATGAGAATGCGAGAAGACCCACAAATTAGGGAGCTGATCGAAAACGAATGGGCTATTATGTTTCAGAAAGAACGCGATGAATTAAGAGCACGCGCGAAGGAAAGAATTGCCGAGGTCCAGGCACAGAACAGAACCTCATTTAATAAAAGGCAGAAAGAAGCTACACAGTATAAGGTGGGCGACCTGGTCGCCATCAAGAGGACGCAGTTTGCTCCAGGGCTGAAATTTCATGGGAAGTTTTTGGGCCCATATCGCATTAGGACAGTTTTGAGAAGTGACCGTTACGTCGTTGAAAAGGTTGGAGAGCACGTAGGACCGCAGACAACATCCACAGCAGCAGACCACCTTAAATGGTGGTGTGATGACGGAGATCCTCCGTCTGAAGATAGTGATAGTGACCTGGAGTGATAGTGACTGAGAGCGATAGTGTATGTGTGTGTGTATGTATGTATTAGAAAAACATCTGAGGGCAGATGTTGAATAAGGATGGCCGGGTGTAGTATCGGAAATAGAAGGCCACCCTGTACATAGTTGTAAGCGCACCGTCAACCCTAGCTTTAAGTATGGTTTTAAGAGAAGGCTGCCCGCCACAGGAAGAGGGCCGTAAGGGGGAGGGCGGGGCTTGAAGCGACGAAAAGCAGACGCGTCGCGGAGAACTCTCGCTGACCCGTCTAGGGCCTGGCGACGCGGTCGCCCAAGTTTCGGCAGGCAAAACGTGAGAATGGTGGGAGTATAAGGGAACAAATGCCGGGGATGATTGAAAAAAGAACAGAACGGTGTCGAACGTGGAGAAGCGAGGAGCATTGTGTCGTATTGCGAAGAGTGTTGTAGTTGTAGTTGTGTAGGCTGCCGCGTGCCACTATTAATCATACAAATTTTTATATATAATATAACCTTATTCAGCCATAATTTAATTAATAAACCATAGTTACTACAATATTATGGGAAATTCAATTTTGGAACAGTTTATAATAGACCATTGGTAGATCACTGATACTTTCATTTAAAATTGGTTTAACTCAAAATTTAGTAAGCAAGTCGACATACCTGGATTAATTTAAAAAGATATGCCTAGCAGTTGTAACATAAGAATCGTTACTAGTTTGAGATTGTTCACGTAACTACATATTTTTATAACGAATTGATGACAACGTGGGACCTTCATAGAATTTTG
This sequence comes from Eucera pruinosa, assembly GCA_028830335.1. NCBI lineage: Eukaryota > Metazoa > Arthropoda > Insecta > Hymenoptera > Apidae > Eucera > Eucera pruinosa. The sequence goes on along the minus strand of JAMYCR010000015.1, from coordinate 1,635,182 downwards.
TTTTGTTTTCAGAGGGTTTAGATTATGTATACATACTTGTATACTACTTATTTTGCATATTTTGCGTTTTATATACATCTATTACATGTTTTATTTAAAATCCAATTTTATTTACTGAATACAAGAAGAATTGTACCTAACCGTTTCGCGACGCTTGTTCAGTGTCTTAAAATGATACATTTTTAATAGACACATCGGCATTTTGGTTTACATGCTTATTACTCATTAGAAAAAATGAATTTTTAATTATGCGCTGATAGGGAATAGTTATAATAGTAGCTTACTATAACACATTTGACGCATTACACATAATGTTCAACTACAATGTAATCATAACCATTCAAAACGCAGAAGGCAACAACTTCCAATCACTACGTTTTTACAAAAAATTCCTATGTTTTTACAAGAATCTCAACATCGATTTATTTCACAACTGAACAAAATGTCATTCTACATTTTCAACGTATTTTTCACGTAGATTCACTCCCTTTCAGTTTGTGTCACCAATTCAGTAACACTCTGTATAAGGGTTCTCTATTATCAGCGATTTAGCATATCCACGGGAAGACTTGGAACCAAACCCCCGCGGATAGGGTAGTTTCACTGTACAGTGCCTTTAGCTAGGTGAATGTCCACTTCATTTTGCCTCTGACTGTAAATGTGAATGTAAGGGCTTTATAACCTATTCTAAATCTGTTTAATACTATCCCCTATTCATTAAGGTATATTTTTGTTCGTGTAGCAAAAGTGTTCGTTAATTTCTGTTACACACAGTTAGATAACGTATAACACTGACAATAAACGAAAGAAACATTAAATAAAAATAAACAACAGAAAAAAATTGTAGAGAAATATTGCTACGTGGTGAACAAATTCTTAACTTCGGTTACCATTCATTAACAGCCGTACGTATGGTGTATGTAATATCTTACTCGGGAAGATTTTCAATGTGGAAGAACGCTACGACTGTGCTTATATTCGAAATAGTAAAGAATCTGCTAAAATTGTTTCCTGATTCCACAGAAGTGATGGTTTGGTTACTAGTGTGATAATGCAGCATTACATTCTGAAGCGCAGTATTGTGAAAAATTCTGGAAACAGATACAAGGAAAAATTTTTTGCAGAATGCACAAAAAATTTTATTGTTACTACGAAAGTTAATATTTATTTAAATAACAGATACAACAGTAAATATCTTTCATTTTTCTAAATTTATTTTAATTTTTTTCGTCTCCTACATGGGCACGTGAATGGTATGTCTGGGTTCAATAAAAGCAGTATCCATTTTTCCTTATTATTAACAATTCCACAGTTGCCACTGCAAAGTAAGCATTCTGTAACATCATCGATGTTGTCTGTTATTGAATTCGATATTTCAGGAACGTCCATACCATATTATGTTTTGACATGAAAGTAATGATTATATTAAAAAAAAAGCCAGTGTAACGATAAATTACTTTTGAGCGATTAAAAACACGCATGTTTAATAATAAATTATGTAAAAGTATATATTTGAATTTATATTCATTAGAAAATTCAGCTACTTGGCTTATTTTTCAGAAAATCTTGAACACTTTTAAAAACAAAAATGTTTCCTTTTCAACGGCAGATATTCCATGGAAACTCAAAACTTAGTGTAGCTTTTTTTGTCTGAGCAGAAGTTTTTCACCTACATAATTGTCATAGACGTGTCTAACTTATTTGTAGAAGTATTACGGTTTTTGAGATTACATGCTGTTCCACATTCCATGCACCAATTATTATAACATTATGTTATATTAATATTGGATGTATTTCTAGTTGTATTCGTAGTACAGATTAAATTCTATCTAAATCGAAAACCAATTTGATTATTAGAAGTTACACTGTTTTTATATTGTAATCTTTTTTAATCTGATATTTATAGTGGCTAAAGATAGTATTCATATATTATGAATTCTAGACTTTGTGGCGAGATGAGTAGGTTCAATCTTCGGCACGACCGGGAGGGGGTGGTATGGTCCAGTCCGTCGTAGTGAGGTACGGGGACGATTTTAAGGGATTGGGAAGTGGGTGAGTTTCAGAAGGGAAACGGTGGCGGCGAGCAGGAGGCAAAAGGAGTAGAAAGAGATGGGAGCCGGGAATAAGAGTCGTGCTGTCCGAAAGTTCCGTCTGCAAATTCTCGGAAAGGGCAGCGAAGAGTGTCGCGCTCTTGGTAGAGCCGTCTGCAAATCGCTGGGTGTACGGGGAGTTGTTGGAACGTATAATGTTCCTCGTCTGCCCCAGGGTAAGGTAGAGGTTTGCGTACGTTTCAAGGCTAGTCCCATAACGAGTGTCGTGAAGACCAGAGTCAATAAGCGTCTGCAAGTTAAGATGGTTCTTGAAGGGTTGACCCATTTGGCTTTTTTTTTTTTTTTTTTTTTTTTTAATGGCAATGATTATTGAAGGAGTAACAGCCCCATCCTTGGTTGTTAGTCACCCAGAAATTGGACGCAGACTCCTTTCAATGTTGCTCCTGTTAGCTAAAGCCAACTTATCAACAGTCATGAATTTTAATTGCTGTTAGCCACATGCGATTTATAAGAAATTTAAGCACTGATTATATAAGTAAGTGGAAAATTTTCAAAAAACCACTCAGAGAAATCATTGGGAAATGAACAGAGGTGAAAAAATGTTTTCCCGGCAGGGCGGAGACCGGGTAGGAACGTGCATTCGAGAGTGATAATAATTAAGCATTTAAAGTTGGTATGAATATGCAGGCCATCCGCCGATCGCCAAAGCGTACCATTTGGCAAATGATTCACGAAGCCGGCGAGAGAGTGGCGCATGCCTAACATTAAGTGGGAGGAGGAGGGCCGGAGCAGGCGCGACATCGGCAGGGTCGAAGTGACTGCACATGAGGCAAACCAAATCTTTCAGATAGAGGGAATCTTACTTTAATTCTATAAGGAATGGTATGGATATTAAACTTAGAGATGTCTCTAATCAGAGGGTTTACATGATGTTTAACATTAAATCCCAACATTAAGCGCTGAATATGCTCATTAATTAAAGGAATGTTTGTATTTCGATGAAGTTCTGCGGTTCTTGCTCTAATTGGAACATTTGTAATAATTTTAAGTATCTTAGTTTGTACCCTTTGGATTTTAGTTTTCTGTGTGGCAGAAATGCATTCCCACCAAACAATTGCCCCGTACTCCAGAACGGGTCTGATGCAAATTTTGTAAATTGTGAGCCTGATTTCTGTCCGCAAATTGGACCCACGAGCTATATGCGGCCTCAGAGCAGCTGCCACCTTGGCTGTTTTTTTGGCATCTATCTGTCAAAGCAGGGATCCAGGACATTCTCTTGTCAAAAAGAACTCCCAGATATGTGACCGTGTTTGCCCACTGCACCGGTACACCGAGGACAGTCAGCTGAATACTCATAGGTTGTCTCTTCCTCGAGAAAACAATTGCCTCCGTTTTAGATGGGTTTACTGCTAACTTCCAGCTTGTAAAGAAGTTTGTAATTTTATCGATATATTTCTGTAATCTTTCACACGCAGTGTTAACCTGTGTGGAGGAAGTGAGAAGGGCGGTATCATCCGCATATAGCGCTAGAGTGCAGTTAAACATAGTAGGTATTTCATTAATGTATATATTAAAGAGTATCGGCCCCAAGATTGACCCTTGAGGTACTCCTGCAAGAATATTTCGCAGACTGGAAGCAGTGCCATCCGCCGAGACATAAAATTTTCTATCCGTGAGATAGCTGAGAATAATTGCAACAATGGTGGGGTGGAAACCAAGGACGTTTAGCTTGTATATTAAGGCATTGTGCCAGACGGAGTCAAATGCCTTTGCTAGGTCTAGCAGTATCATGGCGGTAACTCTATTAGTATTTAGTGCATTTGTGATAAACTGTGAGTAGGTTCAATCTTCGGCACGACCGGGAGGGGGTGGTATGGTCCAGTCCGTCGTAGTGAGGTACGGGGACGATTTTAAGGGATTGGGAATACTGTGATTCTTGTGATTTGTTGGATAGTTGAGTGTCCTTTTCGGAAACCAAATTGTTGGCTAATAATTATCTTATTTGCTTCAAGGTGCTTATTTATTTCACCAAGTATAACAACTTCAAAGACTTTCCCAAGGACTGACAATAGGCTGATTGGCCTGTAACTGGAGGCAATATCCTTGGGTTTCCCCGGTTTAGGAATGGGTGTTACCTTAGCAGTTTTCCACACACTGGGGAAGTAGGACAGTGAGAGACACGCCTTGAAGATGTAGAAAATTTGACAAGTTAGCTTCCTGGATGCATTTTTTAGCATTAAAGCCGAGATTTTGTCCTTACCAGGAGCTTTACCGTTACGAAGACCTCTGAAAATTTGATGGATGGCCCTAGGGGAGAGGTCAGCAAAAAGTTCACGAGTTAAGGCGGGCGACCTGTCCACAGAGTCAATCAATGAATCGATACGACTCTGGTTAGAGGAGGTCAAAGCATGAGCTTCTTGAAAAACACCCTCAAATTGATCCGCGAGGATTTCAGATTTATCCAGAGCCGAGGTGAGGTCAACACCATCCCTGTGCATTACAGGCAGTTTGGTCTTTTTATATTTACAGGTTAAAGTATTAAAGGTGCTCCAAAAAGTAGGGTCAGTCTTTTTGAAAGAGCCAAGTTTATTTATCCAGTCCAGATTCCTAAGGTATGATATCTGTCTTTTGATTTCAGCAGTCAGATCACTAACTATCATGCGGAAGTGAGAAACTCCAAGTCTTTGTGCCAATTTACGAATTTTCCTTCTACGCCTAATAAGTGTAGTTAAGTATGGATCATTCTGCAGGAATTTATGCTTGGTAGTGGAAGTATCTATTTTATATGTGGCTGTTTGAACGGCAGCATGCATAAGTTTGGTAATGTTTGCAATCTCCTCGTCTATATTTTTGGTACTACGAAAGTTGTTATGAACGTGTAGATCCTCCGTACGCGAGCGATAAAAATTCCAATCAACTGATCTCTCAATACCAGGACTGGAATCCCCGCTACCCTGAATGAGAACAACGGGAGTGTGGTCGGACGGACCCTGATCCTTCGTCTCACACTTAAAAACGGAGTTTACAGATGAGAGGAATATGTCAATTGTGGAGGGTCTCCTTCCAGGTTGAAATCTAGTAAAATCATCCGGATACAAGATATCGTAAGAGTTGTTAGAGCAGTGATTATACAGAACTGTCCCACTCGGGTTTCCCACAAAATTATTCCACGAGCGGTGCTTGGAATTTAGATCACCTCCAATTAAGAAGGGAGTGCCCACACCACTTAATTTGTTTAGCGTGTCAGAAGTTAACTTGACGTCAGGTGGGACGTAAACCACCCCAATGTACGTCTTGGGTGATTCAGTTTTGATGAAGCAATGATCAATACCATCTATTTGTAATGAATCTATTATCCTAAAAGGGATGTTATTTTGCGTTAAGATGGCAACACCGCCACCCCGACCAGTCACTCTGTCTTTGCGAGTGATCCTGAAATTTGGGATACTAATAGTATCCCTGGGGGACAATAGAGTCTCTGTGAGGAGCACTATGTCAGGTTGCTCCTTTGTAATTAGCAAGAGTAACTCATTTCTGTTTTTTGTGAGAGAACGAATATTCCAGAGAACGATTTTTGGGAATTCAATCATAATATAGGAATTAATCAAGAGAACTGATAATTTGCATGAAGGCCTGGAATTTTTCACCATTTGACTTACATGATCTAAGTCTGGCATTGAGTGATTTAACTGTATTTAACATAAGTTTTACATCAACAAGAGTTCTGAGAGTTTTAAACTCATCGAGGAGTTCAGTGAAGTTTTCCTGTTCCCCGGTGTTTGAGGTATCGACAGGACGAAAAGCAGGTATGCCTTTAACAGTGTCAGCGAAAGTCCTGCCAGGCTTTGACCTGGGTGCCCGTTGAAATAAGTGTTTTTCGGGGTAGTTCTGGAATGGGGGGAAGCCCGGCGGGGCAATATCAGATGAGGGCGCACCTACACCCATGAGAGGGAAAACACAGCCATCCTGTCCAGGCATTTTGACATTCCTTTTTGTGCTGTCCCTGGTATTCAGATAGCTCATCAAGGCAGGACACCCGGAGTAATTTGCAGTGTGTCCACCGCGACAGTTTACACATTTGGGGGGAGCCTCTGCTGGCTTGACACAAGCAGAAGTGTGGTGATTATCCCCACACTTTACACACTTTGGAGGCCTATTACAGTTTGTCGCTGAATGGCCAAAAGATTGACATCTAAAGCACTGCGTGTATTTTTTATTTGAGAAGTACTTGTCCCAGTACACTCTCAAACTAAACAGGTATCCCACTTTGTCAAGCATACCCATAGTCGTGCCTGGTGGGAAGTTTATCTTGAAAACTGGTTTTGAACTAGTCTTTCCAATTAGAGCTCCGCTGATCGGAGACAGCCCTTGAGTTTTAATTTCTGCAAGAACCTCCTCAATAGGAGTAGCCGGCAGTCCTTTAAGTACAGAGCTTAAGGTTTTTTCATTTTTGTTGGTAAAAGTATAATAGGCATGATTGCCTTCACGAAGAAACGCAATCATTTTGTTGTGAGATTCAATATTAGTGAAATGGATACGTATTCCCTCTTTCAAAAGCTTTAATCTGAATGTTTTTCCGCACAAGTCAATAAGTTGTTTCTCGAAGAGAGATGCCGAACAGGAAAAATTTGTTACATAGATTGGAGGAATCTTCTTGGATATCCTCCTGGTCCCGTCACCCGCAGTCCGAGCACTAGCAGACGGAGCAGCCTCCGCATCACAGTTTATAAGTTTAGCACTACCGTCGAAGAACATATCACGCCGCGATTTTTCACCATGATCGTGTCCGGCATCGAAGGCGCGCGAAAGAATTTCAAAACGGTTTGACACTTTAATATTTGAAACAACATCCATGTTGTTGTTTTTTTCTAACCTAGACGCCGGAACGTTGACCAGCCGAATGATTCGCTTTTTTGGCTGCGAGCACTCAGACGTATATGAGCCGGTCGAGTAGTGCTCAGACCGCGGCGACACGGAACGGAATTCGGATTCAGGGTTTGGCGAGGAGATACGCGAGTATACTGATGTGCAGTCACTATAATGGTCTTCAGGACTTACCCGTCTTTCACCATGAACGTCCGTCGCGAGGCAGCGCCCCCCCTCAACCCAGCTTTTGGAAACTTTATCTCCCGAGAATTTAAGCTCCCTACTTGGAGCAATCTTGATACAATCAGTAGTGGAGCTCCGTGAATCAGCGGCCATAGGCCGCTTGAGACACCGACTCGACCTGATATTTAGTGTGTTTCGGTCTTCCGAGTCACTCAGTGTGCCTTAGTTAGTATATCCGTAAAACGAAATGTCTATGACGTCTACAGAACTGTGCGAAGCACCAACAAAATGTCTCTCGAATTTTGCAGAAAATGTTGACGACAGAACTGATTTGCGTCTCTCCGAAAATAGTGAAGACGGAACTGGATGACGTAAAATGAACGAAACGTCTCATCCAGTAGAACTAGTCATTGCGACAGCTTATACTTCTTCAAGCAGTGGAACAGAAAATGAACTCGAATTTTGAAGAATTGTGACGAAAACGAAACGTAGCAAAGCGAAAAGACTCAAACGAAATGTCTGCGAAAAGACTGAAAGCGAAAAGACGATTGAAGGGTTGACCCATTTGGCCAAGGCGCGGTGCCTTTTTATACTGCTGCGCGGCGGACACGGACTCTGAAGAGGGACCGCTACGCGGATTTGCATGCTCGGGGTCGTTGTTACACACTTTTTGTGTTTTTCACTCGTACTATTTTCTTAAAAATTCCTACAACTTCTATTAAAAATGTCTTGTACAGCACAACAGTTTGTTAAAGCCTTCTTATATAATGGTCTATTTAGTTGCCAATTAAAATGCATTCAAGATATATCAAAGTTTTAATTTTTCGTTACACGGATAAAGATGCTGTTGATAGATAGGTGTATGAATTCTTTTCGTAATCATTTTACGTTTACAACATTCTTATTTACATTTATAATCTCCATTTTATACGTATGTTCCCAGTTGTATTATTTGTAATAGTTTTACTTTTACTACATATATTTATTTATAATTTAATTAAAAAATCGTTAATCAATGAAAGAAATTAATGAAGAAATTGTGGTCGAAGTTATAAATCGATCGAATTATCGATTATATCAGCTAGCATAACCAGAAGAGTTATTGCAAAGGCTTGCTGAAATTTCGCAGCGTTGAATATTCCTTAATCCCGGATTTATTTTGCAATCCTTTCCTATTGGGATAATAATGTACAAGGCGATCAAGTGTAAAGTAATTGAAGCGAAATCACGCTTTCTCAGATCAATGTTGACGCAAGTTTTTAACAGTGATAGATTTCTTGATTCCGAATCTTTAATTTTATTCTCCAGTTCGCACATGTCTTGATGCAACATTCACGATCAAATATAATTAAATAAGCTGAATTTTCAGCTTCCAAAGATCGAGTTCAATTGTGTTACGAGCCTGGGCCGCGAGCAGCGCGTGAGGCCGGCGAAGTTTTGTTTAGGAATACGGTATGAATTTGTTAGTTTGGTGCGCGAACGAACCTGACGCGAAGCCAGGGAGTCGCTAGGATTATTGACGACGAGGACGAACCCGATGCGAAATCGGGGAGCCTCTAAGAGTGTGGTTTAAGCGCGGACGAACCCGATGCGAAATCGGGGATCCGCAGGAGGTTGAAACGTCGTGGACGAACCCGATGCGAAATCGGGGAGCCACTAGGAGGGTGATGGCGCAGACGAACCCGATGCGAAATCGGGGAGCTGCTAGGAAGTTGGTACTACGTCGCAGACGAACCCGATGCGAAATCGGGGAGCTGCTGGGAGTTTGGTAAATTCACAGACGAACCCGATGCGAAATCGGGGAGCTGCTAGGATGCGGACGAACCTGATGCGAAATCAGGGAGCCGCTGGGATGGGTGAGTTGCGTGGACGAGCCCGTTGCGAAATCGGGGAGCCACTAAGGTTGGAATGAGTTTTAACTTGCATATAGAGTGTTGCGAACGAACTTGATGCGATATCAGGGAGTCGCAAGGATTGTTAGTAAAGGCCTCGTAACTAGTAATTATTTAATATATCGATACAGATCGAGCGGTAAAGCTGTATCGTGTGGGATCGTTACTTCAATTTGGATTATGATATTGAAGGTTGGGTTTAATTAACGACTCTTAAGTTATCACGGGCAATGAACAATATATTACTGAATAGTGTTATACAATTGTCAATGTCGCGAATGTAGAGTGTTGAGAAGTTAAAATATATTACTTATTTGATGCTCGGTTTTGACGCACTGGCAATGCGGGGATTTGATTCGAGAAACGATTGTAGAAGTTGCCGTAATAGGATTTATACCGACTCGCGGATCCTATATGGTTTAATGTTGGTCCGAAAGGGAACTTGCGCCCGATCTTGCTGGAACAGACGATTCTCAAACGTACGCGAAGCAGAGTAACGTCTTGACTTCTTGCTTAGTACTGCCCCCGAGGCTTAGATTTCGGGGGTTTATATACACCGAAATCGAGCGAGGAATTCTTGAAGATTTCCATATAAGGAAATGTATGAAGGGGTTAGACGTTGAGTCAGTTCTGCTTCCAGAAATCTGGGGGACAAGCTCCCTCGTATAGGGGGAGATAACTCTAAACAGTGCGTCTTTTCATTTTCCTTTCTAGACGAGAGCTGGAAGAAATTCTAGTGAACGAAATAATATTTTCAAATATTACCCACATGTAACAATTGTTTCAAAATGTATTTTCTATTAGCTTAAATTACCAACCTATAATTTGCTACACACGAAAACAATAAAAGAAGGTTTATATAAACAAATGTCACATTCGATCTTGTTTTCGAGATATAGCGAATTTCTTTTTAATATGTTGTATCTAATTTACCTTTACGAAGACGTGTTCGAAATAATCTCGTTGCATTTGAATACAAGTCTGGAGACGTTTTATCATTGATTGTCTTACCATTCCCATTTGTTCAGTATTTCCGCACTTTCAATAATCTAATATCAATCAATAATAATCTAACACTTACAAGATACTGTTCTGTATTAACTTATATGTGAAATTAACAATAAGAGGAAATGTGTACAGAATACAAAGTTCAACCACATATTGAGCGCTACATATTTGTAAATCGTTAGATAAACATAAGTCATTAATTAATATTTTTCGAATAATTTATTCCAACATAAAACTCGCTACAATTTGAAAACAAAGTCGAATAAAACGTGTATTTATATAAACTTTCTTCTCATTTCATGAGTAGAATCCATCCCTGAAGCAGTTCCCATATGCTACGGTAGACCTTGTACATAATACAATTGTTACTTTATGAAATGATATTATATTAGGCGTTGAAATTAGTAAGGACCAACTTAACACTTTCAAAAATATTTTTTACTTTATTAAATTGATTTATAACGATTAATACACATTCCTGTTCGTCTATTTTACGGATTTCGTCCCTCTTTTTGGTATAAACATTAAGTTTTCATAGAAAATATTTGTTGGAGCATTTACGATGCTAGTAAAATGCATTTTTCTCGAAACACGTAGTTCTTGAGTTCGCCCTTACTACTTTCAACACCTTATATGTATTATTTAGTGGTTTTCTATTTTTAAGTGAAAAAAGCTTAGTAATGTTTTCTATCAACAGTAATGTTTTTCTAGGCCCGTAATGTATTGAATCTCTATTGATAAAGTTTTATGTAAACTGAAATAAATGGTAGTAAAACATTACTATTCTTCGTGGCTATGATGTATGGAATAGAATATCTCAGTTGAGATTTAACAATTTTTACTGATTTTTCATCTGTACGTGACTCCTAGCTTTGGTGTATTAAAAAAATTCCAACTTTTCTTTCTCACAACTCTGAACGTTTCTGTACAACCGTTGAATTTAGATCATTAAACTCTGGGCAGCATCTATTTTAATTATGAAATTCATTATTCAACAACGGTTAATGAGAAATAATGATGTACTTCCAATCGAACCACAAAAACACCATATTTAAAACACAATAATATTTAAATCCAATACCTATCAAAAACACTATGAACATTCCAAACGAGCCATTATAATAATCTAGAGTTCCATTTAAATAGAGGATACTTAATCTTCTACCATTTCAAACTCTTCCCTAATTGATATCCTTTACAATTAAAATTTGACTTTAATATTACAATAGAATGTCGATTATCCAAAACGTTGATTATGCGAATTTCGTTTATCTGAATATAAAATGACTCCACACATGTATGTATTTAAACTGCGCATCTAACAATGTTTATATTTTGAGGCACGTATCCTATATATTTCTGAAGAGACGTTACCGAAAGTATTTCTACGGTCTTTGTTATTTGCTGATGATAACAACATGGGCGATTACAGCTTTATACGAAATTTGATTTAAACGATTACATTTATGTGTTGGGCGATGCACTGTAATAATTAACATATACTACTCTTAATACATAAATGAAGGTATAATGAGATGTATTACTAGCTTACATAGTATTCCAATTGTTGGGTATTCTATTCTAAGGGGAAATACAGCAACAAAAAGTTTATTATAGAGGGAATTTGCAACTTGGCAGTATATAAAAACGTTTAACTTATTTTTATATTATATTTCTCTTATTGAATATATATTATTTCACGTAGAAACTATCCACATTTGAAAATTGTTTAATTTCTAAACGATTTATGACATAATCAAGAATTTAATACTTTCAAATCGATTATCCGAAAAATTGATTATCAAAACAGATTTGTCTCCCAATTTATTCGGATAATCAACATTCTACTATATTTTATTGTTACCATGCAATTACAATTATAAATTTATCATTATTCCCTACTCTATTTTACTCGATGTTACAGTTGAGTTTTTACCAGTAGACAATTTTAAATATTTTTTAAAATTAAGTATTATTATAATTGCTGGTGTACTAATATTATTAATATATAATACTATAATTTCTAGAATTTAAATATTTTTTATTTTTCTTAACACTCTGTACCGCCCCATAAATTGGAAGTTATATATCAATATATTAGGTGAATGCAACATTTTTTCCGGTGTCTGGTAAATATCGACAGTTAAGTAGTTTTCTTCTCGTAAACTAATTTTAATAGGTGAAAATGCCTTTACTTTTCTTGCTGTACTAAATGTTTTATTTCAATAGTAAACAAATAAATCATATACAGAAGATAAATAAAGATAAGAAGAGCTCTCCTATTACTGGACACTTATGGCTTTTTTTAAATAAATAAAACGAATCATGTTTTATTCTTTCTACTTTGCATTAATTTCAAGTTAACATTATTAATATTAAAAATAAAAGAACGAAGTAAGCAAGGTTAATATGATATTATCTTACATTAACATTAAATTTGGATATACGTTTTTAAAGGAATATTGAATGTCTTCTATTACCAGACGCAGCAGAGATTTGTGATATAGGTAATTTGAAAAGATTTTGCAGCGTAAAAGACTTCCACCCTTAATTTTTACAAAAATTTAAACTAAGCGGAAACACAAATGTAATACAAAAATACACGCAGGTAGTGCAAATGCGCGCGACGGTCCCTCTTCAGGGTCCGTGCCCGCCGCGCGGTAGTATAAAAAAGGCACAGAGCCCCAGTCGAATCGTCACTTCCCTGAGTACCGCCTAGGATTGCAGACGTGCTACCATTAAGGTTTCGACGACACTTCCTAGGAAAGGACTCCCGGCCACCCGCTCCACACCTTACAGTGGCAAACGAGTGACCACTACTGGTTTCTGCGGCACCCGTTGCTATACGAAATTGCAGACATCTCCCTAGTGGAGCACGACACTTTTCGTTTTCCATCAACTCTTTTCCGTGGATACAATTGCAGACGACTCCCTTGCGGAGTACGGCACTTTGCGTTCCTCCCCTCCCCGTGAAATTGCAGACGGCACCCTTGTTGGGAAGCGCGACACTTCACGAGCTCCTTTCGCTCTCCTGCGACCACGCTCGTCGCCTCTCACCGTTCCTCGTGAACCACCCCCACTCCTCCGTCCTTAAAAGAGTCCGGCGTGTTCGTCACGCTGGACTGGATCCCCACCTTCCCCCTCCAGTATCGATACCAACGCTGGAACTAGCACCCCTCTCAGTCTCAAGAAAGGAACTACAGTGTCCTCAGGAGACCAAGGACGGTCTTCCACCCAAAAAAGGGGAAACACTACGCCCACCGCAGTTCCAACTCGGACAAGTCCCAGACAGAGAATGCCTATCCAAATGAGCAAGGCTCAGCTTAATCGCCTCCTGTCCACCCTCTTGACACAGCGAGTTACCCCGCTAGTAGCGCCGATGCAAGGCAGTTTTGCCGAGTGCACTTCAAGATTCGATGGGACCAGAGACCGTACCGTGCTAAAAAATTTCGTCTCAACGATCTCCATCTCCAAGGAAATTGAAGGGATTACGGAAGAAAACGCAATTAAGGGACTACTGCTACTACTAGAAAACGAAGCCACTACCTGGTGGCAAGGAGTCAAGGCAAATGTGCGAACATGGACCCAAGCCACGAGCCTACTTCGGGAAGCATACGCGCCAAAACGTCCAACGCACGACATTTTCGCGGACTTTATCTCCAGCAAACAAGGGCAAGGAATCATCACGGAAATATTCATAGCTCAAAAGAGGGCTCTGCTAGCCGAACTATCGCACGAGCTCACCGAAAAATTGCAATGAGATATGACATACTCGCTCTTGCGCCTAGGGATTCGGGAGAGAATACCCAGAAAATCGTTCAAAACCTTCGGGGAGATGATCGACCAAACGAGGACACAAGAAGCGCTCGACCAGGAAGCTCGAGAACGGTCCAAACCGATAACCGTCAAGAATGGCAACACAAGCGCGAATAAGCGCACAAGGTGCGCGTTCTGCAGGAATACAGGACATACGTTCAATAATTGCCGAAAAAGACGAGTACGACTGGATCCAAAAATTCCGGAATCAACAAAACTTCACTGCTACGGCTGCGGAAAGCCAGGGTTCGTGCGCAGCCGTTGCCCTGACTGCAATCGGACGGAAACCGCTAACGTGCAATCCACGGACTTCTGCGCCCTGAATTTAGCGTAACAAAGGAGCCGACCAACGGTGAAGCCGAAGGAAACCGAACGCTCTTCGGCATTGACTTCTTGGAAACAGCCGAAATCATTATCAACGCACCTCAGCGTGCGTGGAACTACCTCGACAAACCAAAACAAATTTTCCTGTTCGAGAGAGAGCTGCGACTCATTGAGGACCGCCCGCCAAACCGGCTGAACAGAGAAGACGTGGGCTCGATCGGCACCATAAAGGAACTCCACGTCCCACGAGCGATCAGCCCGCTTTCGCAGACACCGACCAGATCAGCACCCCTCTATCGTCCACCTCGTTACGAGACAGCGAGGACGAGTTAGTGGACTTTTTATACGACAAATGCTTGAGGCATTACACAACAGAGATCGGGACTGTGGACCTCGCCCTCTGACCCAGCGAAGGACATGGTATAACCGCGTTGAGCAAGAAGAACGCTAAGTGGCGAAGGGACGCCGAATGAGATACCGCGCTCCAGGCGTTAAAAGAAGAGTGAACGAACGCTCCAGTGCTTCGACCCGGCAACCGCGAGCTTCCGTATATCGACATGCTCTCGGAGCAGTACCAATCCAGGGGGTGGGAGAGGACGAGCATCCTGTGGAACGAAAGAACAGGGATCTAAAAATGCAACTAGCCATCCTCGTCGGTGACCAACATCGACAATGGGAGGAGAAGTTACCTGGGATCCGTTTTGCAATGAACTCAACCCGCTGTGCAAGTACTAGTTACTCCGCCGCTTATCTTACCTTCGGACGAGAACTGAGGAGTCCGGATGACGTCACACGCGATCTCCGCCGTATTGCAGACGCGAGAAACTTCATCCCGGAGGTTAGCGGCTAGTAGATATCCTGCGGGCCGCCAAAGAAACTCAGGACGAGGTCCAGGATCAACAGAAGGAGGCAGCCGATAAGCCCCAGCACCCTGATCAAGGATATCAGCCCGGAGAATTAGTCTGGATCCACACTCGCGTGTTACGCAACGCCACCAAGGGAATCACGTCCAAACTGGCCCCAAAACGAGACGGCCCTTACCGGATTCTGCGCCGAGCCGACGCTTCCAGCTATGAGATCGCCACGAGGGCGCAACCACCGAAACTCTTTGTGGTTTAACACGCCTCAGCCCTCACCCCATGCAACCTCAACGAACAGGACATTCCCGAAGCAGCCATCGCCCCAATTCGCCGCCGAGGACGCCCCCGGAAAAAGTAGCCCTCCTAAAATTGCGAACCGCTGGATTCTTGGTCGACGACGACTATCGGGTCCAGAGGGAGTCTCTAGCGTGAAAAACTTCCACCCCTAATTTTTAAAAATATTTAGACTAAGCGGAAACACAAATGTAACACAAAAACACACCTAGGTAGTGCAAATCCGCGCGGCGGTCCCCCTTCGGAGTCCGTGCCCGTCGCTATCATCGAATTTTTTTAAATGAAGTTGCATCATTGCGACATAATAATTGTTGTCAAGACCAATCGAACAACGTAAATATGATCTTTACGTAAGCTTGCCTATACCAAGTTCATAAAAGCTGACCAACTGGTCTTGACCTTGAAGTAAATATGATAGAAAAATTAGTGAAGGAGAATTTATTTTAACAAATGCTTAATATCACTATCCTATAAACGATTAAAGAATGACTCTCTAGCCTCCTTTGTCAAGAAAGATGATTTCTCTCAGGATGCATTTCTACATACAGTTGACATGTTTGTATAGAGTTCCTTGCAATCTCATCATACATTAAAATTATTCTAATTGTTTCTGTTTCACTATTGTTTCATCGAAACAATCCAGTTTCTCACCATCACTAACTCGAATGGATAAAAATGAAACTTATGTATCAGTATTTTCAACTTATAATAAAAAGTGTTGACATTGAAATCACGAAAAATATGTTTACTGATACTAGTTAAGATTTAAGTAACAGAATACTTACGCAAACGTATGAAAGACTAAAGTTTAGTACAGAAGGATACTGATGTTAGTGCATATTATTTTAAGTAATTGTTAAAATAAATGTTCCTTCATTAATCTTTCTATCATTCTTATTTCAGTATTTGCATCAGTCACCTAACTTTTACAAATTCTTGTGTACTCAAGGTCAGGTGACGGTCATAATATGTAGGTTGTTGTATTCGTCTTAATCACGATTATCATGTTACAAAGATAAAAATATGTAGTTCTATAAAAAAAATTTTTTTGTCTATAATAATATTTGTGCCTTCGAACTAAATGATGTTTACTTCTAATATTTTTTGCTCTCATAAAAAATAGGTGAGATATTTAAGATGCTCAAGATAGGTAAGGCATTTTGCATAAAAAAATACTTTATTGGTTCTCACGATCGGAATTAATCAAAAATCGAGAAGATGTCTGCGAGAAGTTAGTTATGCGTTGGTTCTGGATGAAGGTTTCCGAGCATGCGGGCGGCATTACGAAACGCACATGAAGGGATTCCTGTAAAGCGATCGACCTTGCGGCCCGGGAAATCGCTTGAATAATTCAACGTTTCATTCAGAAACCGTCTTTTGCATATTTAATTTTTATATGCAAACGGTAGGTTACTCTAAACGTAAGCCCCTTCTACTTCCCGCCTCACCTTTGCTTATTTTGTTTTTTCTGTTTCTTTTTCATATATTTACACATTTTAGTTTCCATTAACCCTGTTAGCGTTATAAACCGAAATATAAGCTTTGAAAGATGACGGTCTTATGCGTTTCCGATACACTTAAAATATTTTTTAGTAAGGAATAGTAAAAATAGCATAACAATACGTATCTGGGGATTTGTATATAAATTCATATTTTTATGAAAACAACTAAAAATATGGAACGTGAACAGGAATTTGTTTCATTTCTCAAGTATTATGAATTATACTTTGAATCCTTTATATGTTTTTACAGATTATTCACATTTTGAATATTTAGATCATTCATCGTAGGATGACGCAAGAACGTTTAGTCTTTATATCGTATATGTATGATGTTTGAAATGAATACTATACTTCTAAAAGTACATAGTTGGTACCTTATAAAAACTATATATATAACAAATAAAAATGTCAGGGATGTGAACACTCTTAATTTGTTGTTAATTTGTTAATTTGTTCAAGATTCTGAAACGAATCAAAAGTGGAGCTTTATTATGTTAGAATATTTTGTTTATAACTTTTACAAAGAGAATTTGTTGATTCAAACTTTTTTTAGATTTAGAAGAAAAAGTATTTTAATTCCAATTTAAATTAGCTTTAAGAAAATCCATACTTCTCTCAGGTCAATGTTCTTTAAGACATTAAAACAATTTTTTTTAGAAATATTAGTTCTATATTGTTTTATACTGTAGAAGAAATCCAAGTCTAGTAATTACTTTACGGGCATAGAAAGTCTCCCTTTCTACGTGTCATATCATCTGTGAGGTCCCTACTTTTGCATCCTCACTAATCAACGACACATCATGAATCCATAATAAAGCACACAAGCGAAATCACGGACACAATAATTGCGTACACTTGTATATACTCTCTGTTGCTCTATACCATCACTTTACCAACACCTAGTTATCAAGCTGGACAGGATATTTGCTATTCCTAGGAAGATTGTCTGAAACCTTCGAAATTGCTGATTTGTCAATGATGCATCATCCACATCTTGTATTTTGTATAAATATTACGTAATGCTTTATAAATGCTACTACAATACTACTCGTTACAAAATGTTTTAATAAAATTAGGCAAAAACGCTAAGGTTTTTGCGGTATAAATTGTTATTATATGAATATAAAACCTAATCGAGAATTTACAGACGACACAGAATAAAATTAGTTAATACAAAAGTACCTAAAATTCAAATTAGTAATAGATTCGATCTTGGTCAATTTATCGCGAACTGCAATAATGCAAACGAACTCGCCGCCGAGACGCAAAAGATACCTTTGCTCTATTTTATTTTGTCAAGAATATCGGGTCATGCAAAAAAACAATTGGCACTGCATAGATTTAATAATTGGAAGGAATTAAAAGAAAGACTTAGAATGTTATACCAAGACAAAAAACACTATTGTCAGATTATGGAGGATTTAAATAATTGCAAACAACAACATTCAGAAGACGTTACTAATTTTTATCAACGGTTAATTAAATTATCATCTAAGGCTTTAAGCGCGATTTTACAATATTCCGATGATCCATCCGAAATACCGGGGAAAAGCAAAGCCGTAGAAGAAACAACTTTAAACAGATTCGTTTACCATTCCTCGCCGCAGATTTCGCAAATGTTATGTTGGAAACATTTCGACAACATAAATTCAGCTTTTACCGCCGTTATTTCCGAGGAACGCGCATTATACATGCATCGTTATGAAAAACGACAGTCGTGTAGTACTTGCGGGAAGATGAATCATGATACATCAGAATGTAAATTTAATCGACTCACTTTCGAACGTAATAAGTCTGTCAATACAGTGCAAATTCCAGTACCGAATCGCTATCAACACTCAACCAATCAAAATCATCAACTTCTCTATCAATCCCATAATGAACCTCCACGATATAATTCTCAAAATGAATATTTGAATCAAGTCAACAAAAATCCGTCCAGTCAACTTAAGTCGCGCAACTATTGTAAGAAACCGGGCCATTTAATAACTGAATGTAGGAAAAGGGCGTTTAATAACAACCGACGGGAACAATCGAATCACTAATCGAATAATTCTCGTCAATTAGACATTAATTCGGTCCATTTAAACTCCCAGGATTCCTCCGTGACGAACACAGCACTGGAGGAACAGATTTCTCAACTGCAGGTGTTCGAGAATTAAATGTATCAATTTCGAAAAGTGCTTTAGATTTTATCCAAGTTCCGTCTTCAAATTCTAAAGATTCTAATGGTACTTTCAAACTCTTAGTAGACACCGGCGCCAATGTATCCCTTATTAAAGCATGTAAATTGAAACCGGAAACCAAATTTAATTCACAAGACAAACTTATTTTGCACGGCCTCAGTGCGAACAACCATGTGGAAACAGTAGGTAGCTGCCAGATTCCAATAAAAATTTGCGACCATTCCGTTTTAGCGAAATTTTATATTTTAAACTATGCTACAAACGTCCACTTCGACGGATTGATCGGAAAGGACATTTTGCAAACAGACTCCGCGACAATCGATTACAAATCGCGAACGATCACCTTTAAATAGATATCAGCTACCATTCCGTTAGTTTTCCAAACTCAACAGCATGAAAAAGTACATCTAATGAATCTTACAGCCCGGACCGAAACATTAATAGAAATCAAGATAAATAATCCCGAAATCAAGGACGGAATTATACCGAAAATAAAATTACAGAATGGGGTATATCTATTCAAAGCCATCAGTATATTAATGAAAATAATAAGGCCTGGGCTACCATTCTCAATACGCGAATCAGTGACCAACATATAGAGCCTATTTTCGTAAATCTCAAGCTACTCCCAACAAATTTTATCATTTTATCCTTAAACTCCAAGAGAGTCTCTCCAGATCGAACAGAATTGTTGCGTGACAATATCAGACTAGAACACTTAAACTCCGAAGAACGAAAGTCTGTATTAGATGTTTGTAATCAATATCAAGAAATATTTCATCTTCCTGACGATGAACTAACAGCTACAGACGCTATCGAACATGAAATCCAAGTCACCGATCCGACTCCTATACATACGAAATCGTACAGATATCCCGAAATCCATAAGGTTGAAATCCACAATCAAATAAAGAAAATGTTAAATCAAGGCATAATTCAACCTTCCATTTCCCCATGGTCATCTCCTTTATGGATCGTCCCGAAAACGGCGGACACTTCGGGTGAAAAAAAGTGGAGGATCGTAATCGATTATAGGAAATTGAACGGTGTTACGATAAGGGACGCGTACCCACTTCCTAATATAGCCAATATATTAGATCAAGTAAGGCATTCAAAATACTTCACAACCCTTGATTTAAAATCTTCATTTCACCAGGTCCGAATAAGGACAAAAACAAAATCCAAAACCTATTACGACACTAAACTCCAACAATATGATTACAAAGTAGATGAGTTAGTCTATGTACAAAATAATCAAACTACCCCAGGATTAAACAAAAAGTTAACGCCGAATTTTATAGGTCCTTATAAAATAATTAAAATCAACAGCAATTACACAATTCAAGTACAAAAAAACAGGAAGCTAGTGACCTATCATACTAACATGCTGAAACCTTTTGTTTCAGGCAACAGCTAGGATGTTCGATCACAGCAACTTCCTTCCCAAAATAATCCTAACATTATTAATACTACGATTAGCTTCTTCTAACCATACTAACAACAATAACAAACCTTATTATATAATCCTTCATGTAAACAATCGCGCTGGACTATACTATAATTCGTTAGACGACGTTAAAATATCAAACTCCAGATATCTTCTACTGATGTATCATGATCTCAATCTTATTGACCATCAACACAATAAACTAGTTCGATTTTACGTTAAATCCGTAAGGATGTGTAATGAACACCCATCTTATGGTGGTAGCACCGCTTTGTGTCAGAAATCTCTTCGCATTATAAACTCGAAAATCGTGGCGATAAAAAATAAAATAGATGCAATAAACTACGTAGTTAGCGATAAGGTGCGCGATGAAAATAAAGTCGTTAAAAAGGCCTACTTGATGGTGCATCTCACATTCCGAAATGGCTTTTCGGCACTCCGGACGCTGAAGATATTAAGATCTATGACGAAGCAATAGAATCCTTAATTAATGGAAATAAAGATATCAATTCATTAATGAAGCAACAGATATCTGTTGTAACTAGCACCATTTAAAATTTCAATGTTTGCCTCAACAACCTTAAACTAGACGAAAAGAAACTTAATCAGAATATTAAACTATTGAATGACTTTTCCAACTCTACCGCTAACCTTTTGACCAGCATTTACACACAGCATGCAATGTTGGAACAAGTACACTTGATATCAGAAATGTCTACAACATTGAATGAATACTGCAATTTACTCATCTCCTCCATTACTCTAGCGTGTCGCAACATATTACACCCACATGTAATAAACCCCAAAGATTTTTACAATGAATTGACCAAAATCGAACTCCCAAATAGGCAGAATTGGCCTCTACCATTGACATTGTCTAATATACATAAATATAACGATCTTAGCAAAGTAGATGTAATTCTTAAAAACAGAAACCTGATATTCACTATCACCACTCCGTTGACCGAAGCATTGCAGTACAGTCTTTATGAATTAGTACCACTTCCTTTTCCTTATAACCGCTCCTATGTCGATTCTTATATACAGCCAGATTCCGTTCACCTGCTTATGAGTACGAACCAGGTATACTACGCACAGCTGCAAAATCTCGAGAAGTGCGTGCAGGTTAACACCATGGACTACATCTGCCACATTAAACACGTAACCAAGACCGTTGCGAAGCCAATATGTGAAATGATTCTATTCACATCTACTGTCAAGAAGATACCAACATCTTGCAAGTTGCGGACTATTCAAGCTAAATTAGAAATATGGCACTCCATCATCAACAATAAATGGATTTTTATCACTGATGACACATTAACACTAACCCTCACATGTTCTAGTACACACATAGAAGATGTGGAACTAAGATCTGTCGGAATTATTCACCTAGAACCAGAATGCAAAGGGTACACTCAATCCATAGTTCTAGAACCGACACAAGAGATTACCACGAATCGCAGCCATAAGACGAGTAACGTCGTAGAAGTCCCCTGCTGTATCCAAAACTATGAAAACATAACCATCGATCCAGTAAGGTTACCAACCATCAAAATTATGAATTTCAAGAACGAAAAATTTAATTACTTACACCACATACTGTCGAAACTGGATATATTAATTAAAGAATCAGAGGAACCATCGATCCATCAACGCAGCCCTTGCTATTCTAACGCCCTAAGCGTAACAGCTTCAGCTCTACTTATCACGCTAATTATAAATATTCTACGCTGGTGCGGAATATTTCAAACACTGACAAAATATTTCTGTTTCACAAGGCAACCGAGGACGGTAAACGACAACTGTTGTTTGCAAATTATTAACACAAACATTAATATGGGTCTAACGACAAGGATACACTTATCCCAGATCCTAGAAGAAGAACTCCCATCTAGTGAGACGGAGAGGGAGACCGGGTTGCAGCCACACAACATTGCTGGGGACCGCAGCCGAAGCAGCACCCCAACTCAGCCTTATTCGCCGAGACGAAGAAGATCGGTATCACAGGCACCTTCAGTTAATATGGACTAATAGACGTACACCCACCCTTATACACTCACATACCTCAGCAAATATTCGTACCCAATCAAACATTTTTAGTTACTATTAAAAGAAAATATAATACAAAATTTTATCATTATTAGAATATAGGTATATCAAATTTCGTTATCATTATAATCACATATCAGAATTATTAGGATTAATTTAGTATTTAATCATTTATCTCTAATCGTTATTAAAATCATATAAAAATGTGTGGAAATATTAATTACATTAAGCATAATATAATGCATGTAATAAAAGCATAATTATATTAATTACAGTAGGTATAAAATAAGCACACAACAATTTTACCATTAATATTGTATACTTTACTATCAAACTGTTACTATCGCATAACAAATTTCGCTTACATAACATGTTACTCTATTACTCATTAGGATAAACGGACATGTATGGAAAATTTCTGATTGATCCACGTTAAAACTCGTAAATCAATCTAAAGGGGGGAGGTGTTGGATACTCCAACGTGCGGGCCAACTTTCTCTTGAACTTTGGTTACGTGACGAATGGGAAATAAACCGCGTTAGTTACGGTCCTCAAGGGCCTAGCTTTTCCAAAAACCACTTGGAGACAGGATCTCTCCCCCATAGATTTCCCGGCCAGAACGCCACTCTGGTTCGGTCCTCCGAATAACACGTCGACGAACGCTGTACTCATTGTCAGTAATTATAAAATCCTGAAGCAACGAATAAAGCGTAACCATTTATACACAACACTCGTGCTGACGCTTATTTGGGGGGCTATGTGTTGTAGTCCATGCGAAATTATGGGGGATTTAAGTCATCATTTTGCCAATAATGAAATTGTTTAAAAATCACAGGTCATTGAAGTTTGCAAATTTCAGCGCGTTTTACGAATAGTATCTTCATAAAAGTATTTTTATCTCCGAAACTATTAAAGATATGAACATCATTTTTTTTCGTTTTAATCGTAAAGGTACGGCCTATTCGAATAAATGTTTTTAAGTTGAAGAAGTTTGTTTTTAATACTGCAAATTATAAACAAACTTTTATGTTACAAATTAAGGTTCAAGGTCACGATTTTAAAAATTAAAAAAAAATACTATCGTATTCCTTGAAGTTTTCTCTATAAGATAAGCTTTCCTCTACTTTCATGCGGCTATCTAGTAACGTTGAAGTAATTTGTTAAAGACAACGGTGCGCCCCAATTCAAGTAAGTAGACGGACCGCATGCTGACGCGACGCGACGCGACGCCTCGCTTTGTAGTCCCTTTACTTGTCTAGCCATATGGTTACCTACGCCCCGGCACTGACAGCCGTAACAGTAGCAATAGATGTTTTGTGTGTACAGTACAATTTACACGTTGTTGCAATATATGAAGAAGAATGTCTTGATAGAACATTATTAGAATACTGTGAGAACTTCCGCATAAACATTTTGTTCGCATATTTGTTAGAAGAGGATTAACATATAGTTTGTCACGAAAGCGTTCGTACGCTTTAAAAAATTCAAATATTTAAGAGCATACGCGATTTTTTTTGAATTGCGTGCATTAATTTACTTATTAAGAATTGAAAGACCGTCTCTATAAACGTGTATGTATGATTACCGTAAACAAATAAATTGTACAAAATATGTTGGTACAATTATATTTTTCATCTCGTTACGCTCCCTGAACTATCAGTAATAGTCTTTAATTTGCTTAACATAAATAAAATAACATTGTCTATGCTTTAAGAAATAATTACTTCATTAAAATATTTATTAAGAATTCCTTTGTTGCAATTTTATATGCAATGGTTTTTCAACCCATTTCTTCTAAAATATACTTTAGAAAACTGAATGTTTAAAATCACATGTCTTTCGAAGTTTCTCTTCATTTGTAAACCCTACACAGTCATTTAAGGGCTGTAAACTAATGTACAGTTGATTTAACTAATTATATATTTCCATGATATATTAAAAAAATGTTACATTTCATACCATAAATGTCTCACTCGATCTTTGAAATATAAGACATCTGCGGTGCTTGAACAATATTTCATATGGGAACTCCGTAAAAAATTAATGAAATCCGTTTCACATAAGATTTATAACAAATATTATCCTATTTTATTCATTCTAATCAACCTTTAAAAATAAATGTTATTAATATATAGGGTGATCGTGTCATTGCTAGCTAGCGTTTTTGTTGGAAATGATCAGTGTATTGAAAGAAATGAAGGAGGGAAAAGTTTTATTGTTTTTTATAACCAACACAATAGTGTATAGAAATGGGTTATATTTGCAATCATTTTCAGGAAATGAAGGTGTCTTTCAATTTCTTAAGTAGAATGCTACGTAGGTTTTCGTATCATGTGAAAGTGTGCAACAAGATGAGTTTAATCGTGTAATACAGACTTCCCATGGATAGTGCACATCGCTCGGAACTGAACATATACAATTATCGTGGTGACGTACGTACTTTGCGTTTTGCCGAAAGCATCGAACGTGGAAAGAGACAGCAAGTGAAACAGACAGAGGGTCTGAGAGTCAAGTGAATCGAATGAGCCAAGCGAGGGACCGCGGTTTCCCTTGATGATTTACATCGCTTTCGCACGAATGAGACATTGTTAATGCAATCACATTTTTTTTATTGTTGGTTTTTTGTTAATAAAACTTTTACCAACGTAATTGTGAAGTTTTTCTGGTTAAAATGAGGCCAAACACAGTATAATTTACATTATATTTACTTATATTATATATGTTAGTTACGAATTTATTGTATAAATACCTTCAAAACTTTTACTTGTCAAATTATTTTAAAATTTTTACTTGTAAAAATATCTGTGTGCCACAACGTAAATGTAACACCACAAATTCTTTATTTTTTTTATCCTTTTTTTACACTGAATTTCGTCGTGACGGTGTACTAACAATAAGTTGATACTGAACCCCAGAGCTTTGCGATTTGGCTCCTTATATACCCCAAAAATCCGTAGAACTTGAGGGAAGGGGTAGTGGGAATACTCCTCAGCTAGGAGTATTGCTTAGCCAGGAGCAGCTGCTCCTTATCACGTGGGAGAGCCTTAGACGGGGTGTACGCTGGGCTGAACGCTGGCCGTTCCGATGCCGTGAAGGATCCGTAAGTAACACTATAATAAAAGTAATAAAAATTGCAAAAGATACTAAATGAATCTTTCAACAAACATTTACAAAATAAGCAGACCATTCAATGAGTTAAACAACCGCATAGTACACGTGCGCAGAACATGTGAATGTATTATGCTCGCTGCAAAACAAACGGGAATGCCTCACGCCCCACGTTCATTGCATTATCGAGTTCACGGGGCGACAAGATTTGTATTGTAACGCGATGCCGAACGGAATAACGACCATCGAAGAAGAGAGAAAAAAAATTACAGGGATATTCATGTTCAACACGCGCGTGGCTATGGTAAAGGTGTGTTCAAAAAAAAAAAAAACGAACAGTGAATGTGCATTCTCGCATAAATAAATTCGAACGTGGTGTGCCTCGAGGAAAGGGTGTAATACGTGTATGTATATTGGAATGCGACACACTCGTTGGTGATTTTTCTTTCATCTCGCCCGTTGTCGTACGTGGAAACGCAACGAAAATTCGGGGAACCGGAGCCTTTGAGTGGTAGTTGATGACTGGAATGGTGTCTGTTTCATAATACATACATGCTTGTTATATGCATTGTGGTTTAATCCTTCAAGTGGTGAATAGTTGAAAAACATATTAAGAATGTTTATGTACATCATGCATGTAAAAAGAATATGATATTTATGCATATAAGATATGCAAATATATATGAAAAGTATGCAAAACATATGAGCAGCATTAACAATACCTTTACAATTATTATTCTAGGTCATAACTTACATTACAAAAACTACAAACTTAGTAGGTATAAGTTTAAGTATTTCTAGATATAAGAAACGATTATCGTGTTTTATAGGATACAGGTAATTGGCGTGAATTTGCTCTAATAGTATTTTCACACATCTACTGATCCTTTCGCTTCATTGCTTTGAATATTTAATATTTCTGATAGTTCTGTAAATCGAAGATTTACCAAAATATCTTCCAAAATAGCATTTTTTAGAAAGAATTACTTCCGAAAACTGCCATTTTCTTAAGTTTTAAATTATTAAAGAGTCATATATAATATGGAAAATATTTATTTTATATATGTATGTGTATATATACTAGGTATTCAGTCCGACAGAAATTTTAAAAGATAATTCTATACACCATTAAGAGACATAAATTAAGACATAAATTAAAAGTAATACAGCTATATTTGAAGCTCCGTTTTTCAGTTATAAGCAGTTAAAAAGTCAGCTTATTTGCATACATAGACTGATGTAGGATACGTCGAGAGACAAACTGTGTTACTACTCGTGGTTGATCTGATGATCGTTCGAGTCTTGGCTGGGTGCTTGCACGTATGTGCCGACTATTCGTATTTTTGCTCGAAGGACCACCCTCACGTTCGAGGGAATGAACAACGAAAAGCTTGTTGGGTTTCTAGCGTAAATGGCGTTGCTGTTGCTGACGTGTTACCTTCAGCGGTGTGGACAAGACTCCTCGCTCCTTTTCTTCGCGTATCTCTCCCAGCTCTCCCTTGGAATTGCAACTACCCGCTGATTGGTTCTTTCCAAATTTTGGAAAGTGAGCCTAATTAAATCTGGCCACCCCTTCCCTTACGCCCTTAGCGCGTTTCTTTGGGCAGGAGTATCGCGGTATTTTCCAAGGAAGAGAGGGGGCGAAGCGCTAGAACGCGGCGGAGGTGGACGGCACATCTGGTCAACACCTGAATCGGTTTCCTCACCTCTGCATCGAGCGCGGAAACCGTTAGGTGACCGAGGGTCGTAGTTGACTGCTCGAGCCTTGAGGGTTTACAACAGGGCAATTGCCATTAAGAAAAGGACGTGAAATATGCGGAATTAACTAAAGCTATATACATTCTGTGAACAATACTGGACCGTACCATCGGGCGAGTGTCCTCCAGATGGTAGAAAACTATGTTAAGGAATTTTTAAACATAAGGGGTTTCTAAGCCCTGTCGTAAACCTCATCCAAGCGACTGGCTCGAACAAACTGTCATTATCAGAAACAACAGTACACACCTAGCAGTTTAGAGGAAAAGTATCGTAGAAGAGACACGTACTAAATAGAACACTCTAATTATCTAAAAAATGACAAACTTTTCGATCATGAAATAATACTCGTTTCAAAGCTATATTATGACGTATTAACCATACCTAAGTTGATGCTAATAATAGTTCATACATAATTGTGATAGACACGTGTATTTCTTCGTACTTCAAAGTAAAATTTTTCCTATTTTCTCGAAAAATTTTGTAGTCCTATTGTTTTCACTTCATTTATTCATAATCATACTCGATGAGAAAGGGTATAGCCGGTTAAGGGGGTCAAATGTGCCCCCAAACCAAATTCAACGTGCAATGAGTCATTCGATAGCTTATCAAAAAAAAAACACTTCGTGCAAATTTTTAGCCCTGTATCTCGACCTGGAGGGTAGTAACAGGGTGAAAATGAAAATCACGTTTTTACGTCATTTCTCTTATTCTATAGCATGAAAAAAATATAAAAAAATCAGAGGCATTTCTGATATCGGCTTACGTATTTAGGAATTTTTTCATATTTTTAAATTGAATAGCTAAGTTGTGAATAATGAAAAACCGAAAAAAAGCGGAAAAATGCCGATTAAGCATTGATGCAGGTCCAGAACTACGATTATATTTTTACAGTAAGTAGATATTGTTGTTACTATTATTCTCAATTTTTTTCAGATTTTTCGTTTTGGTGCGCCGTAGTAAAAAAAAATAAAAACCGATTCGTTCGTTATTTTCTGCGTGTTAGACGTCGAATTTTTTTATGTTCTTTGGTATATAAGTGCTCCATGCAATGTTTAACATTTTTACATTCGGCAGAATAACAGAGGAATTATAGAAAGTAAATAAATCCAATTAATGAAAGTTCCGATGACAACGTTATCTTCTGAAATATTAAGTGAGTTTCCAGCAACGGCGCTGGCTCAGCGGCAAAGTGTATTACTTCAGAACGACTAGAGCCTGTTGTTTCGAGTCTCTTCTTGGGCTTTTTACTTTTTTTATTTATTATTATTTTTTTTCAATTTCTAACAATATAATAATGATCAGTATCGGTTTATAAATGAGTTAAAAATATTTTAACCTAAAATATGTATGAAAATAATGTTAGAGCACTTTTTACGACGCCGCGTCTTTTCTCGCATATCTTGTCCTATTGTACTTCTATTGTAAAAATATTACTAAGAATTTCCGCGGGACGTACAATTTCTGAGAGGTACCGAGCACGTGACAAATAATAAATTATTACTGCAACGTGTGAACAGCATCCGATGGTTCGGTTACCATTCGCACATTCACAACAATAGCGTCTAATTCCGCATCAGGCTATTGAATTTGGAGTGTAGTCAATATAACATCTATACGTTTTTCTACTAATATGGCGCGATTTTACTTCGAATTTAATGATATTATTTTTTTCTATGAGATACTGGACAGCAAGGTTACTATCTTCGTCCATAAGCTCTGCTAAGTAAGATACTGCTTGTGATAATTGATACGATCCGGTAAAAAAAATCTTCAAATCGTTATCTGTCATCTCCGGAAAATCAATCATTTCGGAAGCTGAAAGCTGTTTGAACCGCGACTTTCGCCTATTCACGCGACAAACTTTTCCACAATCAATTAGACAATAAATTGCTCCCTAAAGTAGGTTTATTTTGTAAAGTAGCAGGGTTTCTTAAAAATATGTTTGGAAAACGTTTAAATTCAGATGTAGGGCTTTTCGGTGAAATAGTGGAAAGGATGGTATCCGAACCACTGAAAATACATTAGCGATCGATGCAGAAACTCATCACTGGAATAGGCGAAATCGCTTAGTAATATTTTTAAAATAGAAGTACAATAGGACAAGATATGCGAGAAAAGACGCGGAGTCGTAAAAAGCGCTCTAACATTATTTTCATACATATTTTAGGTTAAAATATTTTTAACACATTTATAAACCGATATTGATCATTATTATATTGTTAGAAATTGAAAAAAAGTAATAATAAATAAAAAAAGTAAAAAGCCCAAGAAGAGACTCGAAACAGGCTCTAGTCGTTCTGAAGTAACACACTTTGCCGCCGAGCCAGCGCCGTTGCTGGAAACTCACTTAATATTTCAGAAGATAACGTTGTCATCGGAACTTTCATTAATTGGATTTATTTACTTTCTATAATTCCTCTGTTATTCTGCCGAATGTAAAAATGTTAAACATTGCATGGAGCACTTATATACCAAAGAACATAAAAAAATTCGACGTCTAACACGCAGAAAATAACGAACGAATCGATTTTTATTTTTTTTTACTACGGCGCACCAAAACGAAAAATCTGAAAAAAATTGAGAATAATAGTAACAACAATATCTACTTACTGTAAAAATATAATCGTAGTTCTGGACCTGCATCAATGCTTAATCGGCATTTTTCCGCTTTTTTTTCGGTTTTTCATTTTTCACAACTTAGCTATTCAATTTAAAAATATGAAAAAATTCCTAAATACGTAAGCCGATATCAGAAATGCCTCTGATTTTTTTATATTTTTTTCATGCTATAGAATAAGAGAAATGACGTAAAAACGTGATTTTCATTTTCACCCTGTTACTACCCTCCAGGTCGAGATACAGGGCTAAAAATTTGCACGAAGTGTTTTTTTTTGATAAGCTATCGAATGACTCATTGTACGTTGAATTTGGTTTGGGGGCACATTTGACCCCCTTAACCGGCTATACCCTTTCCTCAAGAATAAAACCTATATTATTAAGTTCCTTTTCTTAACATAATAATCGAATAAGTTAATTTTTTTAATGTTGTTGTTATATTTATGAATGGGACAAATAGGAAAATTATGGATTGGACAACCGATATACGAACGGTCACTAGATAGCGTGGTATGAATACATAGTGTATTCACACCTAACCACACTTTTTCCTTACTGTCATCTGTTGTTTACGATATAACAGCGACGATTTAACAAAAAGAAGTCCATAAAATCATAACTATAATGCTATGAAACAATATTTATGAATGTAATACCTATATTATCTTATTTTACTACATTGTCTCATCAGATGCAGGAGACGAGGAATGGAAGAGGAGTATGGAGAGTTTTGGCCGGAAAGTTGGAAGGAGGGAACAGTGGTCCCGATAAAAAAGAAAGGGGAAGGGAAAAAGATGGAAGACTACAGAGGGGTAACTGTAATGAGTTCGCTGTACAGGGTACATGCAACAGTATTGGCAGAGAGATTCACAAAGAAAATGGAGTTAAGGAAAGTATTAAACAAGGGGCAGACGGGTTTTAGGAAAGAAATGGGGGCAATAGACAACATATATGTACTAAACTATGTGGTAAATAGAAACATAAAAGAGGAAGGAAAGAAGCTAATAGCGCTGTTCGTAGATTTAAAAGCAGCTTTGGTTCAGTGGACAGGGGTGTTTTGTGGGAAACGATGGCAAAGAAGAACATAAGCAAAGAAATAATCGAGGGGGTTAAGGATATGTACAGAGAGACGAAGAGTAGTGTATGGACAGGAAAAGAGATAGGAGAGAGTTTCTGGACCGCGAGAAGGCTGAAGCAAGGCTGTCCACTGAATTCACATTTATTCAACATCTTAGTTTCAGATTTGGAGAAGGAATTGGGGAGGGGATGGTGAGGAGGAGTGAGAGTGGGGTAGGAGAGGGTGTATAGTCTTACGGATGCGAACGACAACGTGCTGGTGACGGAAGGGGAGGACGAAATGGAAAAAATGGTGAGGAGGCTAGAACGATATTTGAGAGGAAAGAGGCTTAGTGAACGCAGTGAAAACAAAGGTCAAGAGGTTTGGAGCAGGTGGGGGAAGGAGAAGGAAGATAGATAGGAGATGGGGGGGGGGGCAAGAGATAGAGGAGGTAAAGGAAATTAAATACTTGGGGTATAATTTTAAGAGGAATGGGGGACAGGAAGAACACGTAAGGGAAAGAGTAAGGAAAGCAGCGATAGCGATGAGGCAGGTGTAGGATTTAGGAAAGAGATGGCTAGGGAAGAGGAATGGGGGGAAGAGTGTGGCTTTTTGATAGGTTGATGTGGCCAGTGGCAAGTTATGGGGCAGAAATTTGGGGTTGGAAGAAAAGGATACAGGTAGAAGGGTTACAGGAAAAGTATTTGAGATGGGTGATGGGGGTAGACTGGAGGACACCGATGTATATGGTGAGAAAGGAATGGAAAAGGGACATGATGAGAATAAGAGCGGGAAAGATAGCCTGGACATATGAAAAGAAATTGAAAGAGGCGAAAGGAGGGGAGATAGCAAAGGAGTGTTGGAAAGAAGGAATAAGAAGGGAAGGACAAGTGAGAAGAGAAGGGTGGTGGAAGGAAAGAGAGGCGTTTAGGAGAGAGAGGGATGTGGAAAGCGAACGAGTGGCGGATGCACAGGAGGTGGAATGGAAGGTGGGGGAGAGGAGGGACAGGGAAATGCAGGAGAAGAAGAAGGGCGAAAGAATAGAAACGGCAAGATACAATAAGTGGTACAAGTGGATAGGAACGGAGGGTATACCAGGATACATGAAGAAGAACTGGTCGGAAAGGAGGAAAAGGAGGATATCTAGATTTAGAATGGGAAATGAGGTAAAGGAAGGGTGGTATTGGTTGGAGGAGAGAAAAATACCGTGTAGAATGTGTGAACAGGAAGAGGAATCATGGGAACATATACAGGGTGTCTCACTAATTCTGTTACAAGGCAATATCTCTGTTACCGTTAGTGATACTCAGAAATGCTATGGGAACAATTTACGTGGTTCGAAACGGCACATATAGTGATGGAAATAATTTTTTACTAAAGGTTATATTTTTCGAGATTTCAAGGTCATCGGTATTTTTTTAAATGGGATTGTATACTTGTATAATGATATTGTAATAGCTGAGGTTAAGACAAATCCAATGACCTATAACACTATGACCTTCACGTGACCTTGAGTACGAAAAATTAAATAAATTTTGGGAATAACGCAAATAATGGGATAACTACCACAGAGAGATTATTAACGAAAAATTTATTGAAGTAAATATTCAAAATGATTTCCATTAACTTCCAAGCATTTGTTAATGCGATTTCGGAGAGAGCGTCGCACGTCTGCGAGAATTTGAGGCGTCTCAGCAGCACAAGCTTGTCGAATCCTTTCTTTCATTTCATCACGTGTTGTAGGTCTTGTCGCAAAAACTTTCTCCTTAATAAAGCCCCATAAAAAGAAATCAAGGGGTGTAATATCAGGAGAACGTGACGGCCAATGGTTCAAACTTCCCCTTCCTATCCATTTGTTTAGATATAAAGTATTTAGTGCGTCACGAGAAGAACGTGCATAATGTAGTGCAGCACCGTATTGTTGAAACCACATAATTTGACGCAAAGAAAGCGGAACATCTTCTAATAAGGTTTGTAATGTATTAAATACAAAATTTGTGTAGATGTTTCCATTGAGCGTTGTGTCGAAATAATGTGGTCCAATTACATGGTTACCTACAATACCACACCACACATTCAATGACCAACGATGCTGAAACTCTACAGTCTGCATCCACCCAGGATTTACTGGGGACCAGTAATGCATGTTGTGAAGTTTCACAGTTCCAGTATTGTGAAATGTAGCTTCGTTCGAAAAAAGGATTTTTGAAAGGAAAGTATCGTCGTGAGATAATTTCCCTTGCATCCAATTACATAAAGCTGCTCTCTGATTAAAATCATTTGCAGTCATTCCTTGATGTAGTGACATGCGAAATGGGTGCATCCTATTGTTTCGCAAAATCCGGGAAATTGAAGTTCTGCTGATACCACTATGTCTTTCTAATTCTCTAGTAGACACGTGGGGTTTTAGAGAAATTGCTGCCAAAACGTTAACTGTACTGCCACTATCCGTTGCACGACGTATTCTATCTTGCTTTGGCTTCTTAAAACAGTTGTGTCGTCGAAGACGCTCCTCCATACGTTTAAACGCCATGTGTGATTTCGGTGATCTTTCTGGGTACCTGGCTGCATACAACTCAGCAGCATGTCTGTAGTTTCGTTTACATTCACCTAACACGAGTAACATGTCTACAGAGTGATTCTCCGTAACCATCTTTACTTAAACGTTTCTCGAAGCGAATTTGTGAAATATCAAAAACTAACTAATGGTAACTTTATAAGCAGGGCCACACTATTGTCACATTTCTTAAAATCGCATGATTTCAGTTGACAATCGTAGAGTGATAGAAAGAGATCACATCAATAATTAGGGTTGCTGTCACCTTCTCTCACTCTATGTTTGTGTGTTAGATAATGTAGCTCGTGTGCACTGACATGCTGAGCCAGGTGAAAAATAATTTTGGTGTTGCTGAGTTCACCTTCGTGACTGCCTTTATTTTTTGTGTTGTGTCGTGTCGTTACAAAGGTTGCTTTCTTAAAATTATCTTATATTCTACTCGATATATTTATATACAGATTCGTGAGCGTGAAGGCGTGTCTTTAATTTCAAGGAGTGAAGGTGGGAAAGTGTGTCTGTCCAATGAGATGAAAGAATTTGTCGGGGGTTGAAATCTATGATTTTGCAGTCACGTCTTCTGGGGAAGGTCCGATACGTCAAGCAGGTATCGTCGGTCGGGGACAGTTTACCGTTATGGAGTTCGTAGTCGTCCTGTCTGCTAATGGCTTTTTTATGATATGTCTATTTGCTTTGTGTAAGAAGTCGGTAATGAGTGGTGTTGGATTTTTTGGGTACAAAGATTTTTACGGGTATAAAGTTTGTTGTCTCCGGCTATAAGTTTTTATCCTCGAAAATATTAAGGGACAGGTCAATAAATAAATACGATGTTTCCTAGCCTTAACACTCTACGATAGTCAACTGAAATGATCTATCTATCTATCTACTACATTGTCTCATACATAAATGCCTATGTCCTATTCAATATGACCAATTCATGAATGGGACAAAATGCGCCTTTTTAAAAATTGAAAAATAAAACTAATAAATATAAAGGAGAACTTATTAGTACGGTACATTTGTATAGTAAAAGAACTGATCTTTCAAATGGTCCAAACTAGAATTTGATAAGCCGCTTAGTTTTTCTGTTACTTTGTCTTAAATAAAAGTGTCCTATTAATGACACGTCTCCCCTATTTAAGAAAACTACCGAATAGATACGCTTTTGTTTCTGGCCGTGACAGAGCATTTCCGTGGTTCAACTGGAATAACTGAATAAGTTGATCTTTTAACGAAAAACGATGGTGAAAAAGGTTGCAAATTTTTGCAAAAATATTCTAAAAAGAGTTTCGAATAATGCGTTTTACAATAGAATACCACCCCTACGGGATCCTATTTGGCAAGGGATATAAGGATATGTTACTGAATTCTTAATGTGAGTAGCCTAAGCGACTCTGTCACTAAATCAATAACCTTGGCGGGTTGTCTATCTATAGGCATTTTCACTGCAATCTACCCTATTAAAATGTTCCACATTTTTTTAGCACCCTGTATGCTTTATAGTTAAATTCAAATTGATAGTTGCTTTTATATTATGTAAAAGAATATTTAGTAACTCTAATAATTGAGGAGTAGAAATAAGAATGGCTGAAAATACAATTTCTTCAAAAAAATATTTTTTTACATAAAGGCGATGTTTATGTAAGTGCCAATATTAGTAGATAAGGAGGAAAGTATTATCAGAGTAATTAATACAGTTTTTAGCATTTTGTATTTAGTGTGGAATGTATGTTACATGATCAGTTTTCTAAATTAGACTGAATGTGCGCAGGATCACAATCACATCTTATCTAAATAGGATAATAGAGGAAAATTGAAAAACCATTAACGTTTACAAAAACATAATAAATACAGACAAAATAAAGTCAACGGCACTACCAACCCTAAAAATTAACAACCGAATATCGAAGGAAAAAATTAATAACCTTAGAAAAATATAGGCTTATTTGGACAATGAGTATCGTCAACTTTTTATCGATACTCTAGATAAATCTGCCTAAATTGTTAAAATATAAAAATCGTTTTATTATTAATTAATAGAACTTTAAAGTATTAAACCAAAGGTATTGTTAAGTCATATAGAATAGTATGATACATATAACAAATAAGTTTTGTTATATTTTGCTAATAAATGAGATTTTGATAAACAAAAAATTGTTTTCCTCAAAACTTGAATTTTGGCACTTTTAAACTTTTGTATTTCCACTCTTTAATTCTATATTGATGTTTTCTACATATTTTGTACCACTCATTTATAATATTATTCTAAAAGATTAACAGAAACCTAGCAAGTTTTATGTACATATATCTTGCGTTTGACATTGGCTATAAACGTATTGCTATACTACTGAAACATTTGAAAGAAGTATTAAGAAGGCAATAAATACTTGTATGGTGTGATGGATTTATTGTCTTAGTGTATAACATTAATATTGTCGACAATGAGGGTTATATTTGGATCGCTTTACATAGGAAAAGTGTATTCAGAAGCCAAGAAAAATGATTTCAAACTTTATTGATTCTACTTGTTGAATTATTACTAATGCTAAGCTAGATAATAGCAATAATGCTCAACGTTCCCTTATTAGATAGACTAAATTTTGCGATAGAAAGATGTATTTTCATTATACGAAGACAAGTGACTTCGTCGCCAGGCAAAGATATAAACAGCCTCGTCAATAAAAAGCTGACGCTAACCTTTTTGGTGTTCGCCCCATTCGTTTTCGTAAAATATAAACAGTCAGACGTGTTTTTTAAAGCCGTATTAATAAAGTGAGACTAATAGATATAAACTGCTCCATTATTTCATAACCCATTTCCAATAGGTTATGGGCCCAGGTTACGTGATATAAACTAATTTTATTATTAATAAAAACTGTGAAAATAAAAACTGAGTAATTAGTGTAAACAGTGAATTATAGTGTTTAGGCGATATTGAAACTATTATTAGAAATTACGTTGTATACTTAACGATTATCATTAGTTTAGTGTATTTGATTTTGTTTTAGTGCGTAGCGATTTAGTGATTAAAATTAAGTAAACGTAATAATAATAAAAATGGAAAACTTGAAAGTGAAAAGAAACATTAAGCCTTTCGATGGTGATAGATATAGTGTGTGGAAGTTAAGAATACGTGCATTAATGAATGAGATGGACGTAATCAAAGTAATAGACGAAAACGCTCCTGAAATGTTAACGATCGAGTGGATAAAAGCTGAACGTGTGGCGAAAAATATGATTGTGGAGTACCTGTCCGATTCTTTTTTGGGTTTTGCATCAACCGGCAGTACAGCAAGGGAGATCCTACAAAGTTTAGACACAATTTATGAGCGGAAAAGTCTAGCTACTCAATTAGCCTTACGAAAAAAACTATTAAGTTTGAAATTGCAAGGTGATATGCCATTGGTGAAGCATTTCACAATTTTTGATGACTTGATCGCCGAATTGTCAGCAGCGGGTGCCAAGTTGGAAGAAACCGATAAAGTGTCGCATTTGTTAATGACTCTTCCCGCGGCATATGATGGTGTAATCACGGCCATAGAGACATTATCCGAGGATAATTTAACAGTAGCCTTCGTAAAAACAAGGCTGCTGGATCATGAAGTGAAATTAAAAATTGAAAGTGCTTGTACGAGCACAAAAGTACTTCATGTGCAGAATTTCAAAGGGGTACACAAAAAATCTTTTAACAAACACAATCCTATTAAAAGTAAGAAATATTGTAATAAGAAGGGGCCGGTCATAAAGTGTCACCATTGCGGAAGAAGAGGCCACAAAATGAAGGATTGTTTTTATTATAAGAGAAACCTACAGTACAATGAAAACAAAGCCAAAACCGTCCAAACTGTACAAATTTCCGAGCCAGGTACTTCAAAGGAAAATACATCTGGTTTCGCATTTATGGCTGGAAACCATCAAAAGGAAGCGACCAACAAATTAACCTTCTTGCTGGATTCTGGAGCATCCGATCATATAGTTAAAAACGACAAAGTGTTTTCGAGCTATATTCAATTACAACCACCACTGAAGATTTCAGTCGCGAAAAATGGAACATTCATAACAGCAACTAAGAAGGGACTAATCAAGGTCACCAGCAATGCGGGAGTGGACGGAGTATTAGAAGAGGTGCTTTATTGTCCAGAAGTGCCATATAATTTATTGTCCGTTAGAAGAATGCAACAAGCAGGACTATGCGTTACCTTTAATGAGGAGGGAGTCACCGTAAGCAAGCACGGTAAAACCGTGATGACTGGTAAGCCCTTAGACAATTTAACAGCCATCCATTTTAAGGTTCATATAAAAAGGGTTAGTAATAAAGATGTTCAATTATATAACGTAACATGCAATAATTATGAATTATGGCATAAACGCTTAGGCCATATTAGTAAATCAAAATTTTTAGAGTTGAAAAATAAACAAATGGTCGATGACATAGAATATATTAATAAAATTACACCTACTGATAATTTATGTGAAGCTTGTATAAATGGCAAACAAGCAAGACTATCATTTGAAAGGTCCAAGGATAAAAGTCATATAAAACGACCATTGTTTATTGTTCATACTGATGTCTGCGGTCCTATCACTCCATCTACTGTTAACAATAAAAATTATTTTGTATTGTTCGTAGATGAATTTACTCACTATTGCGTCACATATCTGATTACTTATAAGTCAGATGTGTTTTTAGTCTTCCAAGACTTTGTTGCAAAAAGTGAGGCTCATTTTAATTTAAAAATTGTAAATTTGTATTGCGATAATGGTAGAGAGTATTTATCAAACGAGATGAAGGACTATTGCGTGCAAAGAGGTATTAGTTTTCATTTAACAGTTCCACGAACCCCTCAATTGAATGGTGTTTCAGAACGCATGGTTAGAACAATAACCGAAAAAGCACGCACAATGATAAGTGGTGCTAGTTTAGATAAAGTGTTCTGGGGTGAAGCAGTACTTACTGCTACATATTTAATTAATTTAACCCCGACTAGAGCTTTGAACGTAAATAAAACACCATTCGAATTGTGGCATAGTAAAAGGCCAAAATTAAGGTATTTAAAGACTTTCGGTTCAACAGTTTATGTCCATAATAAAGTAAGAAAGACTAAATTTGATGAAAAGTCTTGGAAAGGAATATTAATGGGTTATGAACCGAATGGCTATAAAGTGTGGGATGTGGAAAATGAAAAATTTCTCGTGGTGAGAGATGTAATAGTAGATGAAACGAATTACTTAGAAACTCGACCAGTAGTGAGATTTGAAAAGGTTGATGAAAACACTTATAACAAAACTGATGTATCTGACATACAGTCAAAATCAGTAGAAATAAGTGAAAAGTCTCATAAATCTGATAATGATAAATCAGATGTATTGGAGTCGAGTGTAAAAGTAAGTCAGAAAGAAAAATTAGGTGATGAACCTAATAAATCTGTAATAGAAACCGATACGCGCAATAAGCCTCCATCGCAAAATGATAATGATAAAACACAAGAGAAATCTGAGCTTAGAAGAAGTGATAGAATTAAGCAACGCCCGCCAATGTCATATAGTGAAAGTGACACACAATATGATCTTCTCATGTGTGCACAATCATTCATTAATAAAATTCCCAATTCATTTGAAGAAATTGAAAGTATAGAAGATAAAGCTAAATGGGAACAAGCAGTTAATGATGAAATAAATTCACTTTTGACAAATAAAACTTGGACCTTGGTAGAAAAGCCTAAAAATAGAAACATTGTCGACTGTAAATGGATATTTTCTATTAAAAATAATGAACACGGAAATCCATCGAAATATAAGGCACGACTAGTTGCTCGCGGTTTTAATCAGGAATATTTAATCGACTATAATGAAACATTTACCCCAGTTGCAAGAATGGCAAGTTTTCGATTCATAGTTGCTTTTGCAAATCAGTTTGATTTGTTAATACACCATATGGATGTAAAAACTGCATTTTTAAATGGTGAATTGAAAGAGGAGATTTATATGAAAGTTCCCCAAGGAGTAAAAAGCAAAAGTAACGAAGTTTGTAAATTGAATAAAGCCATATACGGACTAAAACAGGCAGCAAGGTGCTGGTATGAAGTATTTGAGAAAAGTCTTGTAGAGAAGGGTTTCCGAAGTTCATCAGTCGATCGCTGTATTTATATTTTAGATAATGGAAATATATTTAAAAATGTATATGTTGTGCTGTATGTGGATGATCTTGTGATTGTTACTGCAAATATGGAAACAATGACCAACCTAAAACGGTATTTAATGAATAGATTTAAAATGACCGACTTGAATGCCATTAGTTTTTTCTTAGGAATAAAAGTTGAACGTAATAATGGTAAAATTACATTAGATCAGACTGCTTATATTAATAAAGTTTTAGAAAAATTTAATATGCAAGAATGTAAGCCAGTTAGTACACCTTTGCCTAGTAAATTGGATTATTCAGCTTTAAATTCAAATGAGAAGTATGATGCACCATGTAGAAATTTGATTGGCTGTTTAATGTACATAATGACATGTACAAGGCCCGATTTAAGTATTTCAATAAATATTTTAAGTAGATATACAAGTAAACATAATAAGGAACTTTGGCAACTTTTGAAACGAGTGTTAAGGTATCTCAAAGGCTCGGCAAAGATTAAATTAAGTTATGTTAGAAGTAATTATAATGAAATAATAAGTGGTTTCGTTGATTCTGATTGGGGAGGTCATGATGAGAGTGATAGAAGAAGTACCACAGGGTATTTGTTCCAATTATTTGAACGATGCACAATATGTTGGTCAACAAAGAGACAAGCATCGGTAGCTGCTTCATCTACTGAAGCAGAATACATGGCATTGTTTGAAGCTGTAAGAGAAGCTTTATGGCTAAAATCTCTAGCAGTTAGTATTAATATAGAAATTTCAAAGCCAATACTAATATATGAAGATAATAACGGCTGTATTAGTATTGCAAATAATCCGAGCAATCACAAGAAATCGAAACATATAGACATCAAATATCATTTTTCAAGAGAACAAATAGAGAGAAATGTCATTAAACTTGAGTTTGTTTCTACAGAAAGTCAGGTAGCCGATGTGCTCACAAAACCGCTACCTGCGCCGAAATTTATGGAGTTCCGGGCAAGGATGGGCCTGGAGTGAAAGAATTAAATATATTATACACTATAAAATATAAATACTTCTAGCCTTAATTGATAAATATTTGTTATGGTCTGATTAGGTTTTCCTGGGTTTCCCTAAGCCTTTGCAGCAAATGTTGGACCATGTGTAATTTCCCAGGGGACGGCAAAGAAAAACATGTCTACTATATCTATATTTGTATAAAGTGTTAATTTTAGAGTTTCGAATTAGTTTTAAAAAAAAAAACCATCATAGTGGTAGATAAATACATATAGTATCTATTAATTTTTACTAAGAACGTTGATTCATTCTTGAGGGGGCGTGTTGAATTATTACTAATGCTAAGCTAGATAATAGCAATAATGCTCAACGTTCCCTTATTAGATAGACTAAATTTTGCGATAGAAATATGTATTTTCATTATACGAAGACAAGTGACTTCGTCGCCAGGCAAAGATATAAACAGCCTCGTCAATAAAAAGCTGACGCTAACCTTTTTGGTGTTCGCCCCATTCGTTTTCGTAAAATATAAACAGTCAGACGTGTTTTTTAAAGCCGTATTAATAAAGTGAGACTAATAGATATAAACTGCTCCATTATTTCATAACCCATTTCCAATACTACTTAATTTTAAACATTTATGTTGTTAACGGAAGGACTATAATGTCAATCTTTGCGTGCTACTCTCTCCAAAAAAGGTTGCAGAAAGTAATTCATTTCATAAAATTCATTAAATTTAATAACAAATATGAACTGCTTTCTTTTTACTTAATTTCAGGTTTTTATAAACCACGTTTTGCAGGAAAGAACTAGTTCGCAAATGAGAATTGCTTCACAATTTAATAATAATGGTAATTAATTTTAAATTATTTTGTTCTAATGGAATTTCCTACTCAATCGATCAATATTCTTCCATTTTCACACGTTTTGTGTATCTCTATGGATTGGTTTCTTTGCGCAAAATGAAACATTCCAAATTGGAATAGCTTGTATCTAATGTACAGGAAAACAGCATCAGCAAATACATTGGCTTTTTTTAATTGTAATATATCAAAGTGTGCAAAAATAAACTATGGTTATATTTTAACTTATTAATTTGTATGAACTAGCTCCTTCCTATATTTCTGGTATAGATCACATATTGGTTTAGTATGTATTATATAGCATAATGTTAGGATATGTAAAAATAAAGAATCTAATAGTGTTATTGTTTTCATGTATGTAGATATTAAATATATGAATTACACAACGTGTTTAGAGTTGGCGTATTACGCATCTTGCAAAATTCTGAGCTAAATTGGCTAAATGATCAATTGCGATACCAACAGTGTATTAGCATGTAATACAGCAGAAACTCCCGTATACGTACCTCTATTATCCGTATACTCTAATATCCGAACGTTCTATCATCCGCATGTCTTGTTATCTAAATAACAATTCATAGTGATATTTTGCAGACAATATATTGATATACACATACTTTCTTGTGGATGGCTGATCAAATTTTAATCACAACAATTCACTATGAAATTGGCAGAGTACATATCATAATGACAAGCAAACGGAAACGTGTATTTCTAGCTGTTGAAGCAAAATTCAAAATAATTAAAGATCTCGAAAGTGGTGAAAGTACAATAAAATTGGTAAGAATACATAGGGTCGGGAAATGTAAAATTGCAGACAAAAAGATACGGGATTCTTAAATATTGAAATAAATTATCATTTCTTTTCATTTCTATTTGAATA
The DNA here is from genome assembly GCA_028830335.1 of Eucera pruinosa. NCBI lineage: Eukaryota > Metazoa > Arthropoda > Insecta > Hymenoptera > Apidae > Eucera > Eucera pruinosa. Next base: position 1,592,743 of record JAMYCR010000015.1, on the reverse strand, counting down.
AATGAAATTTAATAGAAAAAAAGATTGTTCTATTATCCTGCCACTTCTGTCTCCCTATAATTTCAGATGGAAGCCTCTACTGTATTGTATTCATAAAAGAAAAAGTTTTAATGGTAACTCTGAATTGAATCAATTAATTATGAAATATATTTATATTTTAATATACTATATTTTAAAATATATATATATTTCATTATTTTTTCCATCGAAGTTGTAGAATATTCGAGAAAATGCTGATAATTTGATGCAATTCAGAATTTAACAGCGCACACCTAAGCTTATTTACTCGACTATCATAAATGGTTATCAACGTTCCTTAACAATGTGCTGTTTTTTGGCCATGAATATGACGAGAAAATTAAAAGGTTTATTTTGATAAAACAGTTGCAGGTGTTTTTACCCTTCTTACACAAACCACAATATAAATTACCATAATTTATCACTTGAAAGAAAATTTCGCTGATCGAAGTTGAAACTTAATTTTTTTAGTCACTTCATTTTAGACTACGCCAGAGTAATCTGTTCAGCATACATCATGCTGCAACAACATTATTTCAGGTGTACTCAATCGTACTTCTTCTAATAAAATGCTCAAAGTGTCCTGAATAAATATCGCATACACATTTCCATTATGAGTCCCCGTAATAAAATAAGGTATGGAGGGCATTTTAAATACATCATCTAATAGAAGCAATTTAGGTTATTATGCGTAATCTCTCATGCATGATCTTGATTGATCTTGTGTTATAGGTATTTGTATTCGTCTTGCGGTATATTATCAAAGGATAAACTGAAAAATAGGCTACTATTTAAAAAAACAGAAGTGACCTTCGCAACTCTTAAGCAACTGCACCTGCAAAAAATCGATATGTGATGGCCCTTTTAATACTAAATAAATTTTATCTGATACTTGAAGGCAATACTGGGCAACTTTCATTTTAATAGTGAAAAAAAAATAACGAAGAAATTCGATTTAGTTGTCATTCGTAAATAAAACTACATAAATTATTCGTTATTTACAAATAATAAATGTGTCGAAATTATTCGTTACTTATTTTATACGTTATTTAAAATGAAAGTTGCCTAACACAGCACACACCTAATGAATTGATGTCTGTTTATATTCCATATTCCGCAAATATGTTGTAAGGTAGATCGGATGACTTCCGAGTGGTTAAATAAAAAACTCAATAGGGCGTTTTAAAACTCGATTTACTCTACTGACTGTTCGCTGCGACAGCTCGTACAAGAGTGCGTCTCCTTCGACAATTCGTTAGTTCTGAGGACGCCTTCGCCAGCATGGGTTGTTTACAGCCGACGATACGAATAGCCCGAAGAAACTACCCTTGAGAGGGGAAAGCGCGTTGACAAAACGCATATGGCCCACCTCGACCGCTTACCGATTTCGACATTTCTAACAATGTAGAAACTGAAACGATAAACGTGAATAAAGATGATAAATAATAAATAATGAATATAAGTGTGGAAGACAGAATGTCGAGTGAATGTTTGGACCAGAGCGATTGCTGAGCGAACGATGTCGTATTTGGGTAAGATTGGCTGAGGCGTGAATGAGAAGTGTTTGGGATAGAGCGATTGAGTTGACGTGTGGTCGAAGAGTGCGTGGTCGCGCTAGGTTTCGCGTGAACGTAACTGTTTGGGTTCTACGAATGTCTGACACGAGTGAGAGAAGCAGAGAGAGATAAGGAGAAAGAATGAATGCGTGCAAGGGTAGAGAATGCGTGGGTGAGGGGGTCGAGAAAAAAAGTCGAGTGCGAGAGGACGTTGCGAGTGCAGAGCGAGAGTTTTTCCTGTGAGATTGTGCGAACTCAGTATTAGTAATAAACTAGCAATTATTACAAAGGCTGAGTTTCTTTTTTCTTTTCCTTCTCGCACCTTACAACAACACAGGAGGGATTTACCTTAAAATAATCCCTACATAAGTTCTCCAAACAAACAATGAAAAATTGGGTAACAAATACTTCGAATAATAAATAATCGGATAGCAATTAATTATTTACTCGTCATTCTTATCGAAGTAAAATTTTATCTGAATGATGCTGAACACTATTTGAAGCCCAGAGTAGTTTAACTGATGCTTACAGGTTTTTCACGATGCGACTAGGTACTATATAAACCCTCCGAATCCAAGCATCATCGGACAGTACGTACTGGAGCATTGCACACATCGTTATACTGCCGGAATCGGTATCGAAGTTCTGCTTCGTATCTCTGTTGGTCTAGAATTGGTAACTATTATAGTCAAATAGACCTTAGACTCTTTAGAACTATATCATATTATAGATTCGCGGCTACTTATTTGACCATTATTCTTTATTACCATTCTTGAATCCCTGTATTGCCAGTGCGCCAACGCCGTGCATCGCTAAACTTTTTACACTTTTTTTCATATTACATTCTGCGACAAAACTACTTGAGATTACACTTGGTTTATAATATACGTTCATTTGTATTCCAATTTTAAGTTTAATGATTTAACACTTAATTCCAGCAATCGTTTAGGTATAAAGTTAGCAGTTGATCGGTCTCACACGATACGGCTTTACCGCTCGAATCGTATCGATATTTTAACAATTACAGTTATGAGGCTTAACTAACATTTCCTACCATTTCTTAATTCCGCGTCAGATTCGACCGCATGTTACAACTCCCCGATTTCTCATCGAGTTCGCCCGTAAATCTATCAACCTCCTAATAGCTCCTCGATTTTGCATCGAGTTCGTCTGTGAATTTTGTACCAACTTCCTAGCATCCTCGTCTGTACCTTTAATCCTTAGTAGCTCTCCGATTTTGCGTCCGATTCGTTCACGACGTTTCAGCCTCCTGTGACTCCCTGATTTCGTATCAGATTCTTCTGCATAAGCAATTGTCCTAGCGACTCCCTGTCCTTGCGTCAAATCTGATCACGCACCATGTCTAACAAATTCACACTGCTTTCTTGAAACAAAACTCTATCTATCCCACGCGCAACTCGGGACCCTGGCTTGTAACATTTTCTTTGACAGAATTAAGAAAAAATGATTTCTGTTTAACTTCTTTAATCAACGAAAGATACGAAATAAATTAATAGAAAGATTTCAAAGCATCACGATGTTTCTATTTCTTTATTTTATTCTTTCATTCGGTTACATACGATAGCCAAATTTATTCTAATTAAGAACCTTATTGTATCATTTTTTTTCAATGAATAGAATGGTCGGAGTTATAAACGCCATGTAAAATTTTTTATTAATATAATCGCATTCTAGGGCTAACGCTACCGTTAATTTTGAACTTTTTTCTTTTACAAAAATTATAGATATTATTGAGACAATATTAAATATGTACGGTAAAATACTGATAATAAACATTTTTATAGTTTCATTATAAAAAAAAACTCCTAAAAAACGTCTAAAGGACATAGCTTGCAGTAAAACACCCTTTAATTCCTACAAACAGTACCTAATCCTCCAACTCATTCAACAATTTCACCAAACACACTCAAAGAACCGTCAACCGATCATCCAGCCCTCTCGAATTGCCAATTTAACATCAAACGGAGTCGTTGCGCGTGATTTATACATCCTGTGAACAGAGTGGACACGTCGTTTAATTGGTATGGTGGCAAGGTGCAAACCCCTTTCCTTTGTATTTTGTTTTATGAGCATTCCCGGGCCAATACTGCCGTAAACGGAGTTAGTATCACGGAGAAATAGCCGGTCGATGTGTTTACACGACGACTGACCATACAGTCTGTGCATCATTCGCGAAGGGAAGAAGCGGAGGACGACGATTGCCGGTGCCTGGCCATGGATAAGTTCACTGATCCCGCGTATTGCGTTCGGAACGTCCGCGCAGAGACGACACATTCGAATGTGTGTATACACACGACCGTCCGTGGCCACGTTCGTGTTCGGAGAGGAAGAAGGAAAAAAGGAACAGAGAGAAGAGACGCGAACTCGCTCTTACACCGCGGACAGGGTCATGACGTGAAAGCAAAAGAAGGCATGCGTTACATCCGAGCTACACGTTCCCCTCGGCTGCTGAATGTCAATGCCTAGGACGCTTCTTGGAATTCCAGCGAAAAATCGATGATCCCAACCCGATCGGGTCAATAACGAAATTCTCGAACCGCGAACGTTCACCTTTTTCGTCACCCGCAAGCATTCACTTGGATCACAAATTCGAGTTGATTTTCAACTTATGATCTTGCGTGGATTCCTCTTGTGGTCTATTACTTAAGTTCATAAAGTGGAGATTATCGAAATGGAGTAGATTCATAATTTAATAAGATGATGGTGGTGTCCTCTTCTTCTTCAAGTTAACTGCATATCTTAAAATTAGTACAGTTTGTATGCTCGTATTAGATCTCTTTCTTTCCTGTGTTTCTGAAGCAGTTGTAAAGTTCATTTCACCTCTTTGACACTTTTGGTTTTAAGTATATCAAAAAAATGTATAGTGACAATTACTAATCGTATGAATAAAATAGCTTTGATATAGAAGCTGTTCAAAAATTAGATTGATCAACTGTTTGTGAGAAGTTGAACATTAATTATGAACGATGAAATTGGAATATTTACAAAAAGAACAGAGTTAGACAGTTTGCTTTCCGTGAAGTTCAAATTAAATTTATGAACAAAATAATTAATGTATCGATAAACTTATAAGATAATTTCGTTGTGAAATATCGCTTTTATGCGATTTCCGGTTACAGTTCCTTTTGTCTTGTCTTTCAGTGTCTTCTGCTTATATTTATTACCTTTATCAGGAAGGACTACGTTTACTATGACAATGAATCCTTAAGTTTATTGAAACTTTGACCATGTTAATGTTATTAATTTTTTGAATTTTATATATTGGGTATAACTCAGAAAATATACAGTTTTTAGAGGACAAATATATGAGACATTTCTTTGTTAATAAACTATAAACAGTATAAAACGACATTTCATTATCCTATGAAAATGAACATGACGAAATTAGTGTAGGAAAAAATACTTTTACTTCTAAATTGTGCTTCGGATCTTACGTCCCAAATTGTTATTTTTGGATTCACTACAATTTTTAATTATGGATTGCTTTAAATTTTTGTTAATTCATTGAAGAAGTTATGTATATATATTTCTTTGAAAAAGGTTATTGTATAATTAATTTTTTTCTCTTGCTATAATTAACAGTACAACTTAATTTCATGAAATGATTTATATTGAATGACATTAAGTTACAAAATCATGGCTTACTTCAGTATTTTTTCACTAATTACTTGGTATTTCGATGTTATGTCTATAATCAATTCCCACTTATTCTTACATTCACAGTGAAATACATTACATAGCTATTATATCGAAACTTATTTATGAAACTTTTCTATCTATTATTTTTCCATTTCCGATTAACCACCTCTGTTACTCATAGTCCAACTGAATAAATAATATTTTAGTTTCTAGTAACTACATTCAGCCAACGAAACGAAGAAAAACAACGCAGCTAGTAATTATGTCTGATTATTATAGAACACCAGTAATTAATATCTCTGCAATTAGGCAACATGTTTTCCGCGAAACTAGGCTCTTGACGCCGATCTACCAGAAACTTCATCGCCGTGCACGTGTTCTAACTTTGCTTTAGCAGTCCGTATTTATGTAGACAATTATTTACGCGACCAAGGTGAAACTCGACAACGATGATTGTATGAGAATTCACAGTACACTTTACGAGCAGGCAAATAACGACTGAGAGGCACCGTACAAGTGGTATATTAATTGCAGACATCTCTTGTCCTCATCGTTGCTCTATCGAAAATGAAAAAGTTTCTTGAGTGCACTCGCGTGCTGATCGTCTTCTAACTATTTGCTTTCCGTCCGAAGAGATCTTTGCAGACGTCTCGTTTTCTCGTGCAACATGCACGATGTTCTTCTTGCACGGGGAAAAGGACCTTGAAATCCTGCGACTCGATGTCACCGACATTCCCACAGGAGTCATCCTATTATATTTAAATTGGGCGAGCGTTCCTCACGCCCATATACACTCTCATACCCATAAGTCACCGGGCAGTGAAATTAGTAGTGCATGATTTAACAATGTGAAAGAAATATACGTTACGAAATAAAACGTGTATTTACTAATTAATATAACAGATATAAAAGCTAAAGTTCAAAGATCTTATTGAAATATGAGTTGCTACTCTTATATTTGGTTATTGCATATAAAATTACTGTTTTGTGTAGAGAAATTTCAAAGGATATACCTCCTCCCCTTAAAATTATTTTATTGAATTAAAATCATTTTTAAACTTTCGAATTTTCAAGCTTTGCCATTCTCACACCTGTGAATTCTTAAGTCTTTGAAATTTTCAACATTGCTAATTTCCATGTCTTCGAAATTGCAAGCTTGAACTTTATAAGGTTTCAAGTACACAATGCACTTTCGAATTCCAAGTCATTAAGTTTTCAAATTTTTAGATTTCCAAACCTTTGAATTTCTAAATTGTGGAGTTTCCAAACCTTTAAATTTTTAAGTCATTTATTTATTTATTTCCACCCATGTGCTTATATATTCCCAGCATAAACAAAGACACTATAGTATTTAAAGCCAGCACTTTCATATGAACCAACTTATTGTATTTTTTAGTAGTGTGTCCGCCCCATTCGAAATTGGCCACTTGAACAGCAGCATTCTTTCCATTAATTATTTTTTAAATTTCAAGAGAAATATTTTTCCAACTCTTTTTTAATTTCTTTTATATACTTATCTTTGATTTTGCAATTTTTTTTACTTTTCTTTAACTGATTCATCCTATAACTTCTCAATTGGATTAAGGTTGAATAATTGTAAAAGTTACTTAATGATGATTTTTTAACTTTTAAATAGTTGATTCAGACCTTTGAAGAATTTTGAAATTACTTTCCTGTATAAGAATAAAATTTTGTCTCATTAGTCTTTTTCCAGATAGTATTAATTAAGTGACCATATCACACGTAGAAATATTGCTTTCTTTCCAAAGTTCTTTTAATTTTTATCTGCATCGCCCGTTTGATGTGTACCAAAGATTTGATTGCATACTGGATTTGATGTTTTGCAATTGTCACAATATAATCGGATATCAATCTTCCTATTGATTTTATACCAGCCAAATTTTTACTACCAGCTAAAAATTTGAAACAATTTCCTAAGTCGTACCCATTTTAAATATTCCCCTAATATTCTTATTAAATTTGGCAATGCATAAGTAGAGATCTAGTGGACTTTCACGGCTACTTAATTTCAATGCGGCATATTGCTTCTTTAGCAACGTTCCTGACATTCATTGTCAGTCCAGTTTATAGATATGTTGTTAGTATTTGGTATTTTACATTTCTCTGGGATATCTTCAAATTAATATTAAGCTTTGGTATATTGTGTAATGTTGAAAATAAGATTTTTATGGTATCACACGTGGCGACGAAATTTGGCGTAAAAATATAAAAAGAATGTCTTTCTTTATGAAAATGTGTTTTAAAATATATAAAGAATATTTGTGAGACATATTTTGAAGCATATACAACTAAAGAGACTGGTCTAATGTCTAGTTTATAAGTTGTGAAATATAGTTCACAATAGTGAACGTGCGATTATCGTCACGATAATTGAGTTCCGCGGATTTTTGTTACATTGTATCGCAGCTTTAGTTGTTGTCAACTTTCTATTGCATCTACGTAATGTCTGTTCGTGAAAACCATCTTCTGCTGTCTGTGATCCAATCAGTTATTTTTTACATAAGACTGTGAGAGTGAGTGAAATGCCAATATATTGTGTACTGCAGATTTTGAAATTTTAATTCTAAACGCTACTTTATAAACAGAATATTCTTCATTCACTAAAGTAATGATATTTGAATATTTTTCAGTTGATAACTTTTTACTGGAATTACTCATTGCAATGATATGCACCAAAATCATTGGTCTTTCCCAATACCATTTTTACTTTTATTTAATTAAAAAACATTCTCAATGAGTTTATAAATACTTAAAGACGTTACAGAGATATCCTTCAGATAATTTGCAACTTCTAATTCAAAAGAAAACCGTCTACGGAATGCTGACGAGTTGCTAATGTATCAAAAACATTATACTTACGCGTAAAGTCTGATTTTTTAAATATTTGTTTAAATTATACATACATATTTATTATTAATTTCATCTTCAGATTTTAACGTATTGTAGGCAGAGACAGATTTAGGTATAGGCTAAGTAAATTGTGTTGTGCGTACCTACTAATATTCCAACACTTCTTACAGCCAAATTTACCAAACACGAAAATTCTGATTTTAATGAAAGTTCGCATGATTGTACAGCGTAATGGACTGTACACGGGACCATCTTTTTGTCGGTCGGTAATTCCTTTGATGGGTGAACTCAGCTCCCAAAAATTGCAGCATTTCTTTCATTTTCTAATGCGAAGCTTAATTGGAACATTTTTTGCAATATAACGATAGAGCGCTAAAAATTGAACATTTTTTGCATGAATTGTTTTGTTCTATCTCGCATCATTGCGAAGCTATTTTTAAAAACAGAGGAGCAAATAGCATTAGAAGCATTAATTTCACTCTTGATTTCCTAATTTATAATGCTCACGACCACTTTTATTTTCTTCGTATCTTTGTAACGGTGCAAACTTTTCATATAAAAAAATGTTCAGTTTTTAGTATTCTATTGCTCTGCTACGAAAAAAGTTACTGATAAAATAGCATTTAAAAAGTGAAAAAATTAAGATACATTTGCAAACTGTTTTCACCCCCTTAAAGGAATTTCCTATCGATAAAAAGAATTGTTCCACGTACAGTCTATTATGTTCTACAAGTATGTGAACTTTTATTAAAATTAGAACTTTCGTGTTTGATAAATTTCGCCGTAAGTGGTGTCCGAATATTAATGCAAGAAACTGTAGGTTATAGCTTAAAGCGACGGCTTTTATGGGTTGGAAAATTTTGGGGAAAATTTCGCTTTAGGTTATTCTACACACAGTACAAAATCATGCGGTTTTAATTTACTTTATCTTCTATCTCCGAATCTTTAGACTTCTTGTATTCACTTCCCCTGTTTAAGCAAATTGTTTTAAATCTTTTGTTGTCTAACAATGCCTCCTTATGATTGTTTAACGTCCTACTTTGTATGTCAAAGGACTTTTTTACCCGTAAATGAATAAATAAATGAATAAATTTAAATCTGCTGTCCAATTGTAGGTAAATATAGTAATATAATATAATAAAGTGGGCAAATAAATGTTTAAATACTTAGTTTACTGAAAATGAATAAGCGGCCGGTGACTTATGGATGGGAATGTATGAATCATTCTACTTGTACACGTTTTGCCACTGTCTCATCGAGTTTTTTTCAAATTCAATGCATTTGTTCGTAGATATGAAAAACTAGCTTGTACAAAACTATAACCTCCAATACTTGTTGAGTGAAAAGTAATGGCCTGCCATCATCATTTGAAAGATAAAAGGTTATTCTCCCTAAATAAGTACAGAAAATTATGAGTTTTACTATTGCTAATATAAGCAGCAATATTCGATCTAAGAAAATCAATTTCGATTTTAACGTTATTCAACTTAATAGACTTATTTGAAAAAAATACTGTGGTAAATTCTTTGAAGTTTCATCGTCTCTTGAATGAGTCACTCATCGTCGAATGCGGTTACCGATTCAACATATATACATAAGTTATTGAACATATCATTATTTTTTAATGTATCTGAAAGTTATAAAGGAACCTAAAATAAAACCGGAACTTTAAGAATAAAATCTTATAACTTTGATATTAATCGAACAAAATAGAAATCGGGAGTATTGTTTATTAGAAAAATCTTTTTATTAAACAAAAGCTTATGTCAAACTTTTTAGTTAAGACGTGGTTACCAAAAAAATGCGTGGTAATTTTTTTGTAATTGTGGAACACTTTATTGGTCTGAAGATAAAATTAGATAGGACAGATGTCCCGATTACTGCCACTTTAATCTTATCACGTAACTTTATTCAACTATTTTCGAACGTATTCAACCTAAAAACCGTTCCAGTTTACAGCATAATATTATTCATCATCTCTTTTATATATGAACCGTTCTTTATATTTTGAATATACTGAATTAATTATTAATTAATTGAAAATATACAGCAAAGTCCAATGTCCCTAATACTGTCATTTGAAAAGTTGTCATTTAATTAAAAGCACGTTTTACATATATTAGCACATCAGTTTGTGTAATAGATATGACATGTATAGTAAACGTATCGCCATTTGTAAATTATAACACGTCCCATACTTTATAATTACATTGGTCACGTTTTAGTGTTCAACAGCACATTTACCTTCTAATATTTCGTTTTAAATATACAATGTCTATGCGTTGTCACGCCAACTGAAGACCAAATTTACTATAAAAATTTGTTTACTTACGATTCTTCATACATTACTTTGCTATTAAATGAAATAATTAGAGCGTTGGTTATAGGGACACTAGCAGTTATTGGGACATCTACTCTAAAAATATTGCGTTACATTATAAACAAATAAAAAAACAGCTTATTAGGGTAAGTCTAGAAGAGACGCACTATAAATAGAGATGCACCAGTTATTATATTGACAATATTAAAAAATTTGCTGCTTTGATTTCCTTATTTCTCTCTTCACTCTTGTCTATGTAAATATTATTTGCGTGCAACAGTAACGTAAAAATGTTGGAGTGCTTTGCGTTTCTGAGAAAATATTTTTGCGCGCAGTAAATAAACCTGTTATTATTTTGTTATCGCGCAGTTTTAACCATTCTTATTGGTTCAAATAATTGCAGTAGTTTCTTTATAGTCTTTCATAGCATTTTGATAAAATTTTGTATTGTTTATTTTGGTTGTGTATAAGTGTATCTATTCCTTAAATTTAGACAAGCTCTAAATATAGAAAAGAAAAACAAATGTTACTGTCAGAGCAACAATATCATATCATTTTCAATATCATATACAACATGAATTTAATACCATAAAAAACTCTGTTGCGGAGATTTAGAGTAAATAGGGGAAGAGAAAGCGTAAATGAAGAAGTACATCTGTCTTTATCTTGAGGTGCTACTAATTCTAGGCTTAAAGGAGTCATGCACCTTTTATAACATTTCTAAACAGAAAATTATAATTGTAGATAAATGTTTTATGGATTTATTGTTATATTCTATTAAAAAGGCTGAAATATACAATGATGTGTTTAGTCTCATTTTAATCAGAAAAGTTTCACTAACACGTTAAGTGGATTACCTTAAGAAAAATAGAAAAATATAAAAGTTCTAATTTTGCATTGTACTAGTATGCCGATACACGGGCACTTAAACTTCTTCGAATGGTCAGGCACTTATTCCCTCTGTTTTTCACTGGTTATCCTCTACGACGGCAGAGTATGAGGAAACATGAGTTTCGCGTCCCCAGTAGCTACATAAATGCTCGCGGACGGTCCCGAGCCGAGGACTCCTGTCGAGAAAACACTGTATTTCGTAACTCATAACAAAATGGTAATCTGTAGATAATATGTATATTTGGAGTATATTGTGACTGTCACTTAATATCGTACACTTAAGAATTCAGCCGATTTTCATTTATAAAACGTGAAAATTATAGTAAATGATCAAAACATATATATATATAGGTATATAGTTTAATGCTTCTTTATTTAATGTATAACAAAAATAGAACAAAACTTTTAGTAGTTATTAATATAACATAATATTTGTCGATACGTATAGAACTAGCCCGTAAGTAAAAATCGCACCCTGTTGGTAACACTGTAAAACCAGTGCATTCCCGATTGTGTTTTGGTTAATGTTTGGAAGCAATAGAAGTAAAGTTTAGTTACTGGCTCCTGCGTCGTTTGGGCATTGCACGGATTGTTTTCTAAGAAAATAAAGAAAATGCGACAAACTGTACATTACCGGAGCATGAATTGCTAATTTACCATTACAAGAATGGAAAAAGTTATAATAAAATCAGTAAAATTATTAATCGGAGTAAAAGTACAATTAAAAGTATTATAAAACGCTACAAAGAGGAAAATCGAATATCAAATAAAGTCAGGCAAAGGTATGATAAGAAATTGAATGCACGAATGAGCGTTGAATTATTCGAAAAATTCAACATAATCCGACAATAAATGCTCCTAAATTGGAGTCAGAAGTCCATAAACAGTTAAATATAACAGTAAGTGAATTGACCGTTAGAAGAGTACTAAGAAACAAAAAATATCATGGTAAAATTGCACGGAAAATACCATTGATAAATTTGTAGAATAGAAACGAGAGACAGGAATTTGCAAGGAAATACATCACAGAAGGTTTTACTTTTTGGAAAACCGTAATTTTTATGGACGAACCAAAATTTAACATTTTTGGTTCAGATGGGAGGAAAATGATATGAAGGAAACCAAATACAGCAAAGAACATAAAGCATCTTCAACCTACGGTTAAATTTGGCGGTAAATCTCAAATGCTGTGGGACTGCGTGTCGGCATCGGGTGTTGGGAATTTGGTATTTATCAATGATATAATAGATAAATGGACCTACTTAAATATATTAAAAAATAATTTGAAGCAAACTGCTGAGAAAATGGGGCTATTAATACGCAGAGAACGATCCGAAGCAAAACTCTTACGTGGCAAGAAGTTGCTTATTGTATAACTGTTCTAAAGTTTCTTCAAACTCACCCCCTACCCAATCACCAGATATTAATGTGATCGAACATGTATGGAATAAATTAGAAACCAAAATACGATTACATAGTATTACAAATAAAGAAGGTCTACGGAATACTTTACAATTAGAATGGTTAAAAGTAACATCCCAATTTTTCCAAAATTTAGTAAAATCAATTCCTAACATCGAGAAAAATAAAATGGTGCTGACGTTACTGTTACGTACGGATCCTCCACGGTACAGAAACAGGCAGCGTACAGCCCTGCGTAAGGCTCTCCCACGCGATAAGGAGCAGCTGCTCCTAGCTAAGAAATGTTTCTAGCCGGGGAATGTTCCCACAAACCCTTCCCTCAAAAATCTACGGATTTTTGCGATATATAAGGAGCCAAGTCACAAGGCTTAGGGGTTCAGTAGTAACTTGTTAGTACGCAGCGCCGTAACGACGAAGCTCTGAGCGAGATCGGGTTAAGACGGTAGTCCCCAATGGCGGCCGGGCATGTCAGAGAGTTGACTTTACCGACAAAATGGGCCAAAAATATGGGTTTGCCTGATACAACTTTTCGTCCTTATATGAGAGAATTTTGGCTCGAAATAGGGCTCATTCGAAAGAGAAGACTTCAACGCAACGTGGTCAGGTAGTCTTGTGGTCAAATTATGTTGATATGTAGTAATATGAGCGTTGTAAAGCGGAGCAAAAAGTGACAGCTTGACAGCCGTCGAATATAAGCATTTTTTTGACACGGAGAGAATGATCTGCATGAAATGAATACCTGACCACGTTGCGTTGAAGTCTCCCCTTTCGAATGAGCTATCGTGCGACTCAAAAGCTTTTCATATTAGGACGAAAAGTTGTATCACGTAAAGGCATGCGTTTTCGGATGAATTCGCCATATTGACGATAAAACAGAGCAAAATACATATCAAGTTTAGTTCAGCTGTTATGCACGAGGGGCACCTAATCATAAAGACCAAATGAGAATTGGCTGGGACTGGAGGAGTAGTTCGATGTACCACTCCATTCGACTCTGCCTATACGTGTGTCGCCGACGCTTTCCTCCCGTAAAGATTACCGCACGTTTTGCTGTGCGTTCGGCAAGCGGCACCGCGATTTGTTTACGGAAAAGCAAAACAAGCAGCGATGCCTTTTAGACGCATCGCAACGCAGCGCGGTCACGACAAACGCCTAGGCAGAATTCAATGTAGTCGTACCATCATTTTTTTTACATTTTGAAAAGTAATATGTATGGTAACATGTTGGAGAATGTTTTCGGATTTTTTTACCGCAAAACTTAGGTCTAACATATGGAAAACTCTACACTAATATGAAAAATGCAGATTTCGTTGTGAAGCTGTAAAAGTACTATTTTTATATTTTTATGGTAACAACATATTATTATAGCTGTTATCCCCAATTTTTTTAGATTTTTTGGAAAAGTGAAACGTAGTTATGAAAATCAAAAACCAATCTTTTTGAAATATTCGCGCGAAAAAGCAATCTTCACTTTACATTTTTATATGATCTTCATGCAGTGACTGCGTTACGTGATTTTTAATATTTCTACATTCGGAAGAACAATATATAGAGCCGACTCTCGATTATCCGTCCCCTGCAGGACCAGACCTCGGCCGGATAAACAAATGGCCGGTCAATCTGGCAGCATGTTTTATACATTGTTATATTTATACCAAAAAATTAATATTTAATATATTCATAACGTTTAATATTTATACACACGTATGTACATACGGTACATATATACAATCACACCATCTCAATATAATATAATGCTAGATAATATGTATGTAATATTTGTTTAATGTCATTTTTCACAAAAAAGTTGGTAATCTTTTCTGTTTCTTTTATTTCGTTTTGTTCGTTAATGTGATGTCACGCCACTTTCTAAAAAATGATATGTCAGTTGCTGATGAATCTTCTTCCTGTTCAACATACTTCGTCGCACTTACAAGTGCAATCTTTCTTTTTGCGTGACTCACTTTCTCATCTCTATCTATATTCTAAAAAGTGCGGAATACTGTACTCAGAGATTTAGTACGAATAGAAACAAAATTAGTATGAGGATGCGTATTTAAGCAATGACAAATACATGTGACAATAATTACGCAAGAAAGTGAATAACTACAGAATATTTCATATCAACAAAAATGTGGCCGGATAAAACGGAGGCCGGTTCAAATGGGGCTGGATAATCAGGAGTCTATTGTAAATAGAAGTTGTAAATCCAGTTAACTGAAACTATTTCACATATTTATATTTTGAAGTTGGAAAGATAATTTTAATGATTGGATTGGCAGAATGACTACGAGTTCAGACTGTAAATCCATACTTAACATTTTGGTCGTAAGTTCGTTATTCATTTATTCGTACCTATACAATATGCCAATAAGTGGCAATAATTTTAAAACATGTTAAAGTAATTTTAGGAATACTTTACTCTGAAGTATACGCAGAAATAATTTCGGAGCACATTTTACGTTATTATTTCTCTAGCCACGGATTCTTCTACTTACGAGTATTACTTAGTATTTGCTAGATCAAATAAATGTATGAAATGACATCACACGCCTTTACTTCAATCCAACCATATTTATTAACGATAAGTACTATTGAAATAGATTTCTTTTATTTATTACGTGTCAGAGAAGCTAAATGATTGTATAATTAACAAATCATATTGGCTGAATCTATTATTTTTGTTATCTATATATTATTCTTCCAGATGTAGAACTATTAAAAATCACGTACGGTACTCACTGCGTGAAAAACATAAGAATTCAAAGTAAGGATTGCATTTTCGCGCGAAATACCTTGACAAAATTGATTTTTAATTTTTTTAACTACAGCGCACAATTCCAAAAAATCTGAAAGATATTGGGGACAATAGTTATAATAATACGTTGTTATCGTAAAAATATAAAAGTAATGCTCTTACAATTTTACTATGAAATCTATATTTTTCAAAATTTTTTAGGGTTTTTCATTTTGTACACCTAAACTCTGCATTAAAAAAATCCGGAAAAATTCTCTAACATATATCACTATATTTTTAATATGTCAGATTTTTCTCAGAATTTTTGCTTGCCATTAAGTAGGACAAATATGGCAAAAACTGATATTTCATTTCTTCCCCATCACTACCCCCCAGATCGAGATAGAGGGTTAAAACTTGGTGTGAAAACTTTTCCTTGGCTAAGTTATCAAATGGCACATCAAAAGTCTAATTTAGTTCAAGGGCAGTTTTGACCCCCTTATCCGGCTATACTTTTCAACTTATGCGGGGCGCGAACTGGCGACCAAAATATTTCATACGGATTTCATAGTCGGACCACAAAGCACTCTCATGCTATCGTTGCGTTGAATTGGGACTACCCCTTAATGGGGTAGTCCCAACACGTGACGTTACAGATTTTGTAGGCATGGTAGATTTCGCTACAGTAAGATCATTACCTATGTTTCGTCCTTAAGACGGATTTTTAAATTCAATAGACACATTTACATTTGGAAACTAACAGGATTATCCCATCCTCGATAATCGGATTAACTTATTGCTATAAGCTCGAATATCACTTCCTTTCAAATATAAGGACAATACACGCTATCGACGACACGAACTGTACGCACCTCATTACGGTCTTGTTCCGTGTCTGTCGAAATACAGCTGTAAAGTCATTTCCTTGCTTTTCTGGACAATGAGGCATCGTGCACCTCAATTCCAGCTTACCTGCCCAACATCGGGCCCTCGCATCCCCTTCTCCACGCACCCCTTCTACCTACGCATCATTGCGCTTTCCCACTCCTACACTCGTGGGGGGCTGGTTCCAATTTTTGACCAGCCAATCATGAAAATCCTCAAAATTTCCATTTCCAATTTCCTTCAACCAATCACCTTCCACTTTGGGTTTCCGAACAGTAAAATATTAGAGTCATGCGCATTTCAAAAAGAATCTTTATACAATAAGTATATAGGACACATCTCAGCAACCTTCAAGCAACTTCCAAAGAATCGATTCGACCCAACTAGCTGGCCATCGAAACTGCGGAGTAGTAGAACACTTCGAACTATACATTCAAATATCGATCAATCGAAACGTTTATCGGTCACACTACTTGTACAAATCTTCATTTATAGTATAAAGACATTGAAAATACTGTAAGTACATCAGCTTTAATATCAAATTAGTTGTACATCATTAATTTGCAGTGCAACGTACCCCAACATCATCGCGTCGCGTAATCGGCATTACAACCCTAGAGATTCGTTCAGAATCACGGTGTGCGGTACATAACAACCTACAAGCATGTTGCTGCCTGACGAATACGAGGCGGAGTCACTTTTGATTTCTTTCACGAATGCGTAAAGTAATTCACAGCTGTTTATTGTGCGTTAGAGGGGCAAGGGGAGGAATCGTCTTAAGGCAGCAACGTTGCCAAGAATCGGAGACAGCGTTGCCGCATTGCCGCTGTGACAATTCATCGCAGCGATAGCATGAGACCGGTTGGTGGTCCGACTATGAAATCTGTACGAGATATTTTTGTCGCAAGTTCGCGCCCCGCACAAGTTAAAAGGTATAGCCGGATAAGGAGGTCCAAAGTGCTCTTGAACCAATTTAGACTTTTGATGTATCATTTGGTAACTTAGGCAAAGAAAAGCTTTCACACCAAGTTTCAACCCTCTATCTCGATCTAGGGGGTAGTAATGGGGAAGAAATGAAATATCAGTTTTTGCCATATTTGTCCTACTTAATGGCAAGCAAAAATTCTGAGAAAAATCTGAAATATTAGAAAGATAGAAGATTGCTTTTTCGCTTGAAATATCTCAAAAAGGTTGGTTTTTTATTTTTATGACTACGGTTCACATTTCCAATAAATCTGAAAAATTGGGGATAATAGCTATAATATATTGTTACCAGAAAAATATAAAAGTAGTACTTTTACAGCTTCACTACGAAATCTGCATTTTTCAGATTAGTCTAGAGTTTTTCATACGTTACACCTAAGTTTTGCAGGAAAAAAATCCGAAAACATTCTCCAGTATATGTTCCCATACATATTACTCGTCAAAATTTAAAAGGAAACGATGATACAACTACATTGAACTCCGCCTATGCGTGTGTCGTGGACGCGTTGTGTAGCGTTGCGTCTAAAACGCATCGCTGCTTGTTTTACTTTTCTATAAACATATCGCGGTGTGCTTGCCGGGCGGAAAACAAACGCGCAACAATATGTCATAGGAGGAAAGCGTCGACGACGCACGTACAGGCGAGGTTGAATGTAGTGGTACATGGAGCTACTCCTGTCCTCGCAGCCAACTGTCATTCGGTCTTGATGATTAGGCGCCCCTCGTGCATAACCGCTGAACTAATCTTGATACGTATTTGCTCTGTTTTATCGTCAATATGGCGAAGTCATCCGAGAAAGCATGCCTTTACGCGACACAACTTTTCGTCCTTATAGGAGAAGCTTTTGAGTCGAACGATAGCTCATTCGAAAGGAAAAGCTTCAGCGCGGGTCGGTCAGGTATTCATTTCATGCAGATCATTCTCTCCGTATCAAAAAAATGCTTAGATACGACGACCGTCGACTTTTTCTCCGCATTACAGCACTCATATTACTACATATCAACATAATTTGATCACAAGACTACCTGAACGAACCGCGCTGAACCCTCCCCTTTCGAATGAGCCAAATTTCGACACCAAATTCTCCTTTATAAGGACGAAAAGTTGTTTCGCACAAACTCATAGTTTTGGCCCATTCTGTCGATAAAGTCGACTCTCTGCCATTCCTGGGACTACCGCCGGTAGTCCCCTCGCGACCAGACGAGATTCGTCTGTGCCTCGCGTGATGTCACAGATTTCGTAAGAATGGTAGATTTCGTTACAGTAAGATCATTTCCTACAAGCATGTTGCTGCCTGACGAATACGAGGCGGAGGCACTATCGTTTTCCATCACGAAAGCGCAGAGTAATTCACAGCTGTTTATTGTGCGTCATCGGGGCAAGGGGAGAAATCATCAAGAGGCAGCAGCGTTGCCGAGAATCATAGACAGGGTTGCCGCATTGTCGCCGTGATAATTCAACGCAACGATAGCATGAGAGTGCTTTGTTGTCCGACTATGAAATCCGTATGAAATATTTTGGTCGCCACTTCGCGCCCCGCACAAGTTAAAGGGTATAGCCGGATAAGGGGGTCAAAAGTGCCCTTGAACCAAGTTAGACTTTTGATGTACCATTCGGTTACTTAGCCAAAGAAAAGCTTTCACACCAAGTTTCAACTCTCTATCTCGATCTGGGGGGTAGTAATGGGGAAGAAATGAAATATCAGTTTTTACCATATTTGTCCCATTTAATGGCAAGCAAAAATTCTGAGAAAAATCTGACATATTAAAAATATAGTGATGTATGTTAGAGAATTTTTCCGGATTTTTTTAATGCAGAGTTTAGGTGTACAAAATGAAAAACACTAAAAAATTTTGAAAAATGTAGATTTCATAGTGAAATGGTAAGAGCACTACTTTTATATTTTTACGATAACAACGTATTATTATAACTATTGTCCCCAATATCTTTCAGATTTTTGGGAATTGGGCGCTGTAGTTAAAAAAATTAAAAATCAATTTTGTCGAGGTATTTCGCGCGAAAATGCAATCCTTACTTTGAATTCTTATGTTTTTCACGCAGTGAGTACCGTACGTGATTTTTAATAGTTCTACATCTGGAAGAATAATATATAGCTAACAAAAATAATAGATTCAGCCAATATGATTTGTTAATTATACAATCATTTAGCTTCTCTGACACGTAATAAATAAAAGAAATGTATTTCAATAGTACTTATCGTTAATAAATATGGTTGGATTGAAGTAAAAGCGTGTGGTGTCATTTCATACATTTATTTGATCTAGCAAATACTAAGTAATACTCGTAGGTAGAAGAATCCGTGGCTAGAGAAATAATCACGTAAAATGTGGTCCGGAATTATTTCTGCGTATACTTCAGAGTAAAATATTCTTAAAATTACTTTAACATGTTTTAAAATTATTGCCACTTATTGGCATATTGTATAGGTACGAATAAATGAATAACGAACTTATGACGAAAATGTTAAGTATGGGTTTACAGTCTGAACTCGTAGTCATTCTGCCAATCCAATTATTAAAATTATCTTTCCATCTTCAAAATATAAATATATGAAATGTTTTCAGTTAACTGAATTTACAACTTCTATTTACAATAGACTCCCGATTATCCAGCCCCATTTGAACCGGCCTCCGTTTTATCCGGCCACATTTTTGTTGATATGAAATATTCTGTAATTATTCACTTCCTTGCGTAATTATTATCACATGTATTTGTAATTGTTTAAATACGCAACCTCATATTAATTTTTTTTCCATTCGTACTAAATCTCTGAGTACAGTATTCTGCACTTCTTAGAATATAGATAGAGATGAAAAAATGAATCACGCAAAAGGAAAGATTGCACTCGTAAGTGCGACGAAGTATGTTGAACAGGAAAAAGATTCATCAGCAACTGATATATCATTTTTGAGAAAGTGGCGTGAAATCACATTAGCGAACAAAACGAAATAAAAGCAACAGAAAAGATTACCAACTTTTTTGTAAAAAAATGACATTAAACAAATATTACATACATATTATCTAGCATTATATTATATTGAGATGGTGTGATTGTATATATGTACCGTATGTACATACGTGTGTGTAAATATTAAACATTATAAATATATTAAATATTAATTTTTTGGTATAAACATAACAATGTATAAAACATGCTGCCAGATTAATTGGCCATTTGTTTATCCGGCCGAGGTCTGGTCCTGCAGGGGCCGGATAATCGAGAGTCGGCTCTATATATTGTTCTTCCGAATGTAGAAATATTAAAAATCACGTGACGCAGTCACTGCATAAAGATCATATAAAAATGTAAAGTGAAAATTGCTTTTTCGCGCGAATATTTCAAAAAGATTGGTTTTTGATTTTTATAACTACGGTTGACTTTTCCAAAAAATCTAAAAAAATTGGGGATAATAGTGTTACGACTGTCGTTGCCGTGGCGTGGGTAACGCACAGGCGTGGCATCAGGGTAAAGGCTTAGATAAGGATGAGATAGGAATTCGGACGAACCGGTGTCTATTTCACCACCAGGAGCCGAAGGATAGGTGAAACGTGGATGAGCCGGTGTCTGTTTCACCACCGGGTGCCACGTTGGTAAGTTTTCGTGGATGAGCCGACGTATGTTTCACCGTCGGGTGCCACTGAAGGGGTGCGCGGTGGTAGTAAAGTTGAAGCGTTCTTACTTTTTGTAAGTTTTTATTTTTTCCTTGATGCGACGTGGGGGCAACGGCAAGGCGCACTGACAGAACTATGACGCATGGAAGTCGAAACAAGACAAGACTCTCGGCTGGACTTGCAAGTCCTTAAAAAAGGTTGGTGAGAAGGACAGCGTTAGAATTGAACAAGGAAAGAAAAGCTGGAAAAACGCGGGAAAAGCTACGGAAGACGGAAGGAGGTAATAAAAGAGAAAGTGAAGAAGCGCGGGTAAAATTTCGGAGGTAGTCGGTTAAGGATCGCGCGGGCCTGGCCGCCAAATGTTGGTGGACATTGTCCAGGCTCGCGCGACCGTGAGGAAACTGAAGACAGGAAGTGAAAGTGAAAGTTTCGGAGAGAATAGGAAAAATGTAAGAAATGGCCTTGCCGTTGCCGCCACACCACTAAGGAATTGCGTGGATGAGCCGGCGTCTGTTTCACCACCGGGTGCCACTAGATAGGGGGTTTTGGAATTGTCGTCGATATACCTCGAGCGGTAAAGGTATATCTGTGCGGAATACCGAAGGTTACGTTACAGTAACTATTGAGATGGGTTTTTGTACTAAAGTGAACTGATAGAATTTTATCAACGATATATTTTATATGAATATACTTAGTTACACTATTCTTTAGATTATTCTGAGGGCGAGAGTAACCTTCTCGGCATTAACGCAGCACGAGCGCGGGGGCAATCTTAGACGATCCGACTCGAAAACTCGCGTATTCGTTCAAATGTGCTTGAAGGGGACTTCAACCCGATCTTGCTCAGAGTTTCGGCGTGGCGTCGTCTAAGCTTCTACTGAACCAATGAGCCTTAGTTTCTGGCCCTTTATATACCCAAACATCTGTTGGATTTCGGAGAACGGACTGTGGGGGTATCTCTGACTAGCCGCGTTCTTAGAAGTAATTATCGCTTATCGCGCGGCGGAGCCCTATGCGGAGCTGTACGCTGCCCGTTTCGGTGCGACGAAGGGTCCATACGTAACAATAGCTATAATAATATGTTGTTACCATAAAAATATAAAAATAGTATTTTTCAGATTCACAACGAAATCTGCATTTTTCATATTAGTGTAAAGTTTTCCATATGTTATACCTAAGTTTTGCTGTAAAAAAATCCGAAAACATTCTCCAACATGTTACCATACATATTACTTTTCAAATTCTAAAAAAATAATGGTACGATTAGATTGAATTCTGCCTATGCGTGTGTCGTGGACGCGCTGCGTTGCGTTGCGTCTAAAAGGCATCGCTGCTTGTTTTGCTTTTCCGTAAACAAGTCGTGGTGCCGCTTGCCGAGCGCACAGCAAAACGTGCGGTAATCTTTTACGGGAGGAAAGCGTCGGCGACACACGTATAGGCAGAGTCGAATGTAGTGGCAACATCGGCTACTCTCCTAGTCCCAGCCAACTCTCATTTGGTCTTTATGATTAGGCGCCTCTCGTGCATAACAGCTGAACTAAACTTGATACGTATTTTGCTCTGTTTTATCGTCAATATGGCGAATTCATCCGAAAACGCATGCCTTTACGCGATACAACCTTTCGTCCTTATATGAGAAGCTTTTGAGTCGCACGATAGCTCATTCGAAAGGGGAGACTTCAACGCAACGTGATCAGGTATTCATTTCATGCAGATCATTCTCTCCGTATCAAAAAAATGCTTATATTCGACGGCTGTCAAGCTGTCACTTTTTGCTCCGCTTTACAACGCTCATATTACTACATATCAACATAATTTGACCACAAGACTACCTGACCACGTTGCGTTGAAGTCTCCTCTTTCGAATGAGCCCTATTTCGAGCCAAAATTCTCTCATATAAGGACGAAAAGTTGTATCAGGCAAACTCATATTTTTGGCCCATTTTGTCGGTAAAGTCAACTCTCTGACATGCCTGGCCGCCATTGGGGGCTACCGCCGTAAAAGTCTCTATTGCTATAATTTCAAATAACAGTAATGAATCCTAAAACATAAATAATCATAAAATTAATCAAGAACTATGAAAAGAACTTTATAAAGTGATTTTTGCATACTAAACACATTATTACTTAGGACACGAACAAGATCGAATAACATATTTAGACAAAACATATAGAGAATTGATGAGAAAATTATTATTAAATTGCAGATTTTTATGCAAATTGATATCTTTATTAACGTAATTAAAGAAATAAAACCCAGTTAAAGGGTTGCTTCACTCACGAAATATATTAAAATGTACCTTACATTGAATATTTTGTATACTTATAAACATTATCTGCATTTTGTACTCGATTTCATATTTAAATTTCCCATAAATGTATAAATCTAATAACGTAATTTAATTACCATATTTGTCAAGTAAAACTAAATCTGACGTGGTATTTGTTACAAAATACAATAAAAAAATATTCAAGAAGTTTAACCAAAGGTGAGGGATAATATACAGTACCAATAATAGCTAAAACACAGTTAAAACTTTGTATGACTCAAAGTATATAAGAGTGTCACATAAGTAATAACCTATAATATTCGTGCCTCAACTATCTCAGTTTGAATTCCAGTTCGATTTGAAGTGATTCGAATATCTACACATTTGGATATTCAAATCTTCAAACCTGGATTCGAACATTTGGATGTTCGGACGGGAATGTTTTCTGTTAATATCTCAACTATAAACCCCTTTTTATCTGGTAATTAAGTGAAGCTGTAACCATCCAGCTTACTTATGGCTTTTTATTGTTCACAATGTTCCTTTAATATTTATATTTGACATTGGTCCAAGAAAATCTTTATTTTTATCCCTAATTTAGGCTTTTCTTGAAATTTGGTGGAATATCAGCACGATGTGTGATGGAAAGGGAATAACAAGGGACTACAATACATTGCAGAAAGATATTTGTTACTATTTTCTTATGTCTCGCGTGATCGGCAACCATAGCATCATTATTCATCAATTATTATTACTGAACATTAGCTTTAGACGTGTAGTTTGATTTTTGAGTCATCAATAATTAATAACTAGATCCGGATCTGGATATACAAATACTCGGATCTAAGTTCGGATATTGAGATATTCAAAGCAGATTTCCAATCTAAGTTCGAATTGCAATGAATATTTCGAGTTCTATCCGCATAATAAGAGCTCTATTAGAAACAGGAGGATGTATTTTATGTGTGTACCAGTGGTTCTATAAGTTGACATTAAAAAAACAGGTTATAGTTAATAGCAGCAACAAACTGTTTAACATGAAAGCAATATTAGAAATAGGCTATTCTGTAAAAGTGAACTTAATTGTAGATTATCAGAATATAACTAAGTTAATAAAAACCAGTATATATCTGCCAAAAGATTTAAATATCAGGTGCTAAATATGATTTCATATAAAAAGTAGTTAAGAGTATAATTTTAAATATAAATGTAAATTATTGTTTAACAAGATCAAATAGCAAATTTATGAGTTAAAACATTAAGTTGTATAAATTCAGTGCAGTTAAAGAGAAGCTGGTTAGATAAAATTAAGTTCAGTACGCTAATTCAGTACAAAACTAAAGAAAAATGTTCTGAAGTAACTTCATATTTGGTGCTATTCTTGCACTAGATTATTGCTGTATCTGCATTTGTTTGCTTTTTTCTTTCAAAGTGTATATATTTAGAGCTTACATTTTATTGAATTTCATTATGCATTGGAGCTCAATAAAAAAAAAGTTTAGAAAATAGCTAAATTCAATCAGACTTGTGTAAGCAAACAAGCATAAAGGCAGAAGGTTGGTCGTTAAAAACATATACATCCATGACAAACTTTACCACTAATGTTAATACTAACTGGAATAATAGTATATTTATTATTAGTAAATCTTACTGTAATTGAAATCGTTAAAACCCGTAATCGACGTACGTCGTGCAGGTTTGGTTAAATATGCACGTGGGTGCCAAGTTATAATCTTCTTAAAGGGCTACCTCGGTTGAGCACACAAAATGACAGCTGCAATGAGTTAGACTACGTTTATTAACTATTTGCGAGTCTCACCTGACTCGTATTAAAATCTTGCTTATTTCTCGCTCAAGTGACGAAATCCAATCCTCAAAATTCAACCACTGACTAAGTACAGGATAGACTATCCATTTATATGAAACATCATAAATTTCAAATTGAAATTCGGATTGTGTAAAAAAACAAAAGTTTCTTTGCGCCTCTTGCGATTTAGAATGGTTATTTTAAGAATTATATTCAATCTGATCATCAAAGTTGCGAATGTTAATCCTCTATCCATGTATTAAACATAATTATACGTTTGTTCATATCATAAAAGTAAATGAAATTCGGGTTATAGAAGATTAAGTGATAGAAAGATATACTTCTATATAACGTTATTATAAATCTAGCTATTATAGATCGATTAAATCAGAAACAATTAATTTGCGCAGTGTTGGATCACGTTCCGTCTCTCAATGGGTTCGGAGCTCGCAACTTAGAAAGAAGTGGACTGTATTTAAAACTTCGCAAAGTACGAGCAGCGGTTACAGTGACTATTAGTGGTTTTGAGCGAGAGTTATATGAGTCGTCTTGCATGAGTCTTGTACGAGTGTCTTGCACGACTATTCTATATGACTGTTTCGGTGCGACTGTTTCTGGACGACTCTTTCTGTATGACTCGACGACTGTTCTATACGACTGTTTCGCTGCTACTATTTCTATGTGACTATTTTTTTGTGACTGTTCGGGATCGCAAGACTGTCTCAGCCCCCCCTTGAAATTTGCAAATTCCCACTGATTGGTTCCTTCCAATTTTTGGGCAGTTCTAATCAGCGAGCCTAGGTTGAAGGGACACACCTTCCCTTATGCTTTCTGCGTGTTTTCTTGAGGAAGGGGTCGCGGACTCCTCCAAGGGGGCAAAACGTTAGAATTCGACGAGGGTGGGCGACACATCTGGTCAACACCTGAGACGGTTTCCTTGCCCCTTGCATCGGCCGCGAAAACCGTTGGGTGACCCATGATCCTCGAAGACTGCTCAGGCCGTGAAGGTTTATGACAGGGTAATAGCTATTGAGGCGAACGGAAAATATGCGAAAGAAACTGAAGGCTATACAAATGCTATGACAAAAGAGTAAAAATCGGGGAATCGTACCATCTGGCGAGTGTCGTCCAGGTGGCAGAAAAACTAAATTAACGAATCCTCAAAAATAGCGGTACTTCTAAACCGTGCCATAAACCTCCTACAAAACTGGCCCGAACACGCAGTATTTATTTACAATTCCTATCATTTTAAAAACGCTGTTGTTTTATTTTAGTAAGGGGACCAGGTAACCCCCTAATGATTTCATATAAGAATGAATAGTCAATTCCATGCTTCGTCAATGATCCAACTTTTTTGTGACTCGTGCAAAATGCCAAATTAAACTCAATATTCTCCGCCTCCCAACAGAATTTGAAACCTTGCATTTCTCTGGTGGAAGTGGGCATGCTATGCAGCGGACAATCAGTGGAGATTTATCCTCTGTCGACAGCTAGCCTGGGTCTCGAGGATTCTCCCGTAAAACATCCCGAACATGAGAGGGAGTGGGGCGCGAGCCAGGCTCAGAGGGTGGACCAAGTGAGGTGCAAGCCAGGCCAAGGGAAAGTTTACCGTATCGACTAACCACCGCTGTGCCGAACTGAGAATGTACGACATGTCATTGCTATTGAGGGTCGAAGCCGGGGACCTAGCGACTCATCTAGCCTGCAGAAGTGCTAGATTTTATGCTACTTATAAATCAATTTTTTAGCACCTGACTTCTGGCGTGTAACTGTGGAAGAGCCAATATATGTCTACGTCGTAAATCCGTACATGTGCATTTGTACTTTTTTAGTCTTAACAAACATGTTGTAGCAGAAATAATGAACTTCATGCAAACTTCTTTTAAAAACAGATATTCCTCATTTGCTACAACAATGACAACACAAATATGAAGATATTTTCAATCACTGTAATTGTACAAGAATAATAAAGCGTTAAACGAAGACAAATGTATTAGAGTACCGCCATTTACCGCCAGAAATTCTCACTTGCTGTTCCTTTTATATCAATAATTCAAATCCAATAATGCATCCTGATCTTCTTTCTAAAAGGAAAAAATTATTAATAAATAAAATTTGTCAATTATTCATTTACACGATAATTATTAATTTTTTTCAGTCCTCCCATGTTTAATGCTTTCGAATTTCACTGGTAAATGTTTTCTATGTACTAGAAATCACTTAAAGCTGAAAACTTAAAAAGTTATGTATGATATAGGCAACAGTACACAGGATATATGAAAAACTGCTGTTGTATCAATTACAAATTGTCCGTATATTTGACTTTACTAATAGTAATAATAGTAGTAATCTTAATCATTGTAATCATAATATACCGCATGGTGATGGTCATAATGTCGCACGGATAGATAGAATAATTGCAACAATAATGCAATTATAAACTATAGTAATAATAATTATTGTAATATTAAAAAAATCATCACTACCATCTTTGGGAAACAATGTGCAAGATGATAAAGTAAAAGTAATGGATGGAACATAGAATTAACCAAAGGAACCGAAAGTGACGAAGGAATAAGACAAGTTCTTACACAAAATTAATTTACGAATCTGTTTAAGGTAGCAATATTATTGTTATAATAATATTGGAATCCCTATTACTCGTAAATGATCGTTCATACATGTAGCATTCGCAAAAAACTCGATTTTTGTTTACTCGCATACATGCGCGCGCGCAATCTATTATCACTCTCTGTTCCTTTCTTTCCATCCTAGCGCAATAAAAACTCTCTCGTTCACATAACAGTCTTTCGTTGCATTAGCTAGACGACCTCCTCTTTGCATGCAATTACTATGATCGTGTTTTTTAGTATGTTCAAATACTAAGAATACAGTTTTTTAAGAATCAAGCATCATATTTCAAGAATATTGTAAAGTTTTGAAACATATTATTTATGCATGATGTATTAACCAAGTAACACATATCACGTCATATATTTATTTGTATACAAATAAATAAATGAGTGTACAATAGGTATTTTTGTCAGAATTTTAAACTTACTCCTGTTTATATTTTCCATTTCAAATAATACAGAAATAAAAATATGTCGAATATTTATTTTTAAGAGGACAAATGTGCACAGCTTATACAAATGATTAATGTAATTATGAAAGAAGAAACATTAAAATATGTTATGGTTTTCACTTCAATTTTCATTTAATTTGAAGTCTAAAATATTTAAAAAAAAAAGTAGCCTACATAACACGAAACTATTCAAACTAAAATAATTTTTAGTGGAAAGTTCCATGCAAACATTCTATTTTGAATGATAGGTTATACGTCTAGTATGTTTTAGTTATAACAATCACAAGTTAAAGACACAAAATTTACAATCCAATGTAACCAAAAAGGTTGTCCTGTAATTATTCCATTTTTACGAAATTTTATAAGTAAATTTGTGAATGTGCATACGAATGATTTTCACCAATTTGTATACTATTGAGCGAATAAAAGGCAAGAACAAGAAACTGTAATTTTTTATGCGTATTATATTATCAGGTTATACATTTTTCTTCATGTAAATATTGAACGTGCTTCTATCATCATTTGTATTGTTTATTACGTAAACAATACATGATTATGCTCATGTAAGTACTTTTTACAAAGAGGAGGGTGCAAGTTAAACGCAAGAAGTAGATTAGTAAATCTTAGAAAAAATAATAAAACAAAAAAATGTTTTCTTTGCACCTTATCACTTTACGTTGCAAAAACTGCTAACATAAATCTATTACTTATAAAAAATGCAATTAATCCAACGCCACATATTACATCATGGTATTATCATCGTCATCGCCACTATCTTAAATTGCAGAAATAGTATATGCAAATCCTTTGATTACTACAAACTATACAGTTAATAACATTAGTAATTATCTTTCTTACCTCTAATTTTAGTTATAACATTTTAGTTCATCGCTATTCCGTTATTACTTTATTGTTAAAAACAATATTGTTCTCCCATTTGGAAGGCTTTTTTTAATGTAAACCCGATGCGATAATATACGTGATTACATTCAATTATTTTGTATACCGTGGGAGCAACCTTTCTGAACAAATGAATATTATGTCAATTATATCTTCATAAATGGAAAAAATACATATAATCGAAAATGGCTTTAAAAACATACGTTACACACATTCCCCTCACATTCGTTTAATTGCTTTTACTTTCACTCTTGCGCGCGCGTCCCCTTTTATACTCTCTTTTTCTCGAAAATGTAAATCGTAAAATTCATCCACACTGTATTTTGCTCGCGTATTTGCACTTAGAGCTATCAAGACAGTTCATGTTACCTTTATTATCATAGAAAAGTTCAGCCACTTGTTACAAATTTATTACGGGAAATCTTGTTTGTATAGACGAAAGCATCGATACAACACAATCTTTCTGTATCTACTAGAACAGTACGATACAATAATTTTACCGTTGCCTTTTTATAAGTTGTTGTGTGTATGTATTCGTTTCTTAAATTAAGAGTTCGACTCATTTCGAACTATCCATCTTTATCCTCGAAATTATTTTACGATATTTTTATTTTATTTAAGCAGAAATATCTTCCAAATTTGAAAGAAAAATTATAATATTGACAACATTCAAACAGTAGTAAAACAATTATAGATTAATTATTACAAAATACAATAAAATTTTGTGCATACAGTTTACTCTTACTTATTCTCTTCAGTTAAGAGAGGTATTATGGTAAAGAAGGAACCATTTTTTCTCTCATATGCTAAGTTGTATCATGTAAGATGAATAGTTAAAAAAGCACATAAATTTTTTTATGAGATGATTTACGAATACTAGCTTCTTTTGTATACTTTGCGAAAACAATTGAAGATAGTTTTGAAACATTTCATTGTATATTGGAGGTTTTTTAATTAATGTGCAATTACTCGAGCAAACGTATTGATATTGATTATAATGGTCTTGTGAATACAAATGATAATAGTTATGATAGTGATGGTGATGATGACGATGATAATGTCGATGATGGTGATGGTGATGATGATGATGATGATGATAATAGTGGTGGTGATGACGTTGACGATGACGATAACAATGACGACGTCGACGACGACGACGGCGATGATAGCATAAACGACGATGACGTCTATGACGAAAATGATAATGATGATAAGGATAATAAGATTGAAAATGATTTTGATAATGTTGTTGATTCCAAAACAAATATCCTCTGCTTTCCATAGCATTAAATCCTGGCAGTGAAGAACGAATTAACATGAATGGCGATGGTACGTATCTCGATATACGAGGAGGATTTTGTGTCCTCATTGGTAAAGATAATTTGAGGGCCAGATTTGGCCTCATTCGGGATCACCAGTTAGCCATGCCAGGTTTATTTAATGTCATGAAGTAAATCTGGCACGCACTTCCGCCTTTCGCTGACGAGAAAAATACCTAAAACAATCAAAAGTGATAAGGTGTGTAGAGCAAAGGAATAGTTAAGTTGTGTAGTATATACAGTATTAAAGATATCGAGTTTAAAACTTTAGGATAATCATTAATGATAAAATGTGTCAATATCAATTTTTTTCGGAGTAAAATGTAATTTTGCGTGTGTAAGTATCCAAAATCTGGAAAGAATCTCCTGGCAATATATTAAATATAAATATAGATATATTGATCTGAAAATACATTACTTAGAAAACCTAAACAAATATTGCATTACAAAAAATTTTGTATCCGCTTTCACAAGAAATAGTTGTATTTTATCTTTCATTTAAATTAAATATTTACACCTGTGGATTGTAAATCAACATATATTTCCATGTAGTTATATGTTACTCAGTATCTAATTACATTTGTTTTTCATTCGTTGATGTAATTTCATTATATTATTTATCGTAAATAAGTACATTAAACTGTGGGCATTTTTGCAAGAAAATATGAAATTTCATTTTACACTGAATATATTAACTACACTGATTAAACACTATATACTTTTCTTAGTGAGAGCTACAAACTCCTAAAGGTTTTAAATCCCATTTTTATCACCCTAGGGTAGATGTACCAATTACTGCCATTTTAAGCTTACGCGTAACTTTATTGAACTATTTTCGAACGCATTTAACCTCAAAATCGTTCCAGTTTGGTTCATAATATTATTTAATATCACTTTTATTTATGAATATTTTTTTATATGTTGGATATAATGAATTAATTATTAATTAATTGAAAATGTACAATAAAGTCTCAATATCTCTATTACTGTCACTTGAAAAGTTGTCATTTAAACAAAAGCAATTTTTACATATATTAATAATTCAGTTTGTGTAACAGATATGATATGTATAGTTACTGAATTATGACACATCCCATACTCTATAATAACATTGGTCACGTTTTAATGTTCAACAGTACATTTACCTCCTAATATTTTGTTTTAAATATTAAGTGTAAACGAATATACAATGTCTGCCTGTTGTTACATAAACCAAAGTCCAAATTTAGTATCAAAATTTGTTTACTTTGGATTTTTCATACATTACTTTGCTATTAAATAAACGAATTAAAGATTCTGTTATATGGACACTGACAGTAATTGGGGCATTTACCGTATCTATTTTATATACAAATTTGTACACATACATACCTTATCATTACGCTCGCAAAGGAACTTAAGCCGTTGAGCTTTCTTGTGCATGAACACACCATCAAGGTGTCCACTTTCTACGCTTCTAATCTCAATAGCCTTGTTACCCCAGCCCATAATTTGTCCTGTACCGATATATGCAACGCTAGTGGGCATTTCACCCCATTGAAGAACCATGGTTTTGGAAAGTCTACCATAAGTGTTTACATATACTCCTTCGTTATCGTAACATAACAATAACTGCATGCCGTTACTGTTGGGCAATGCGACGATGCAATGTGGACAAATGGGACCCTGAGTCTGTAATTAAGACCAGTAACTTGTACAGTCCGTATAAATGAAAAAAACCATTAACTAGTTTAAAATCTTGACATGCAAGTATACTCACATGTTTTGGTAGATAAATATCGTAAACCGTAGCGGAGTCCAAATCAACGGCATGAAAACCGTCGGCGCTGCCGTAAATAACTTTTAATCTTGTTCCTTCTTCTATAGTAAGATCGACAAGTAGTGGTCTATGTGCCAGTTCACCAAATGATTTAAAAGCCATAAATTTATGGTATGGTTTTGGTGCCCAAGCGTAAATCTCTATGGAATCTTTCAGTGCGATAACAAGAAACTTTATTCTCTCATATTTAACTATCTTAAAATGTACCGCACCCTGAAGATCGCCAACATTAATCCAACCATTGCGCCGCTCAACTTGCTAAAATTTGGAAAAAGTTTACATTTATTAAATCCACTTTAATATGTACCAGGGTCAAGAAACAATAACACCGCTTACGTCGTTGTGTCCATCAGTTCGTAATATTTTACTTTTGAGCCAAGAAAGGTAATATACACGTACTCGATTCTTTTTTCCACTAATTGTAACCAAAATATTTTGTCCTTCGAGGACTTCCATTTGTTGAAATCGTCTTCTACTTATTAATTGATATACTTTACCCTGACCACTTCTATCCAATAACACAAGACCATTTTCTGTGCCAATTAATAGATTTACCCCTGCAAATTTATAAAAGCACAGTTGACTAATAAGAATCATATGATAGATAATTCAGAATAATTAAAACATATGTTATTATTTATTGGGAAAACAAGAATTATGAAAAATGATAAGAATTAATGTATGCGTAAAAGCATGGTGGAATAAAATCTGTAAGGAAGCAACGAAAATTGTGAATATAGGTAATGAGATGACATAAGATTTTGGATCTAATCAGGGGTTAAGCTGGGTTTTCACATGCTACGATTGTGTCAACAATCATACTAAATAATTGTGTTAAAAAGTTGACACAAGAAGTATGTTAAGTTGATGATACGAATATCAATGGCGCCAGTTGATATTTGCAAAGTTACGTTTTAACGAGTACAGGATTCAACTACTGCAGTTTATGTAAGTATTAATGTTATAATACAAAGATTATCTTTAACGTTTCAAAAAATATTAGAAAGATGAAAATGATAGCATAGGTATATTTGAATTTTCCTCAATGCTTCATTTCTTTATTTTTATTTTCGTAACATGATAGCGTCGACGAAGCATAGAGGATAGGCTATCTATTGTTATATAGAATTATGCGGGGGCTATGTGACCCCCTTCCTATTTTAATGTCACATCATGCGACATTAATAATTTAAACTAGAATAAGACACAACGCTATTTTTAAAACGATGGGAATTATAAATAAATATAGCGATATGTACGTGTCTTCGACGTAATTGATCTGTAAAGTCCAGGTCATTATAATAATGTGGATAGTAATACATCTTCATACGTAGTAGAATTCTATCATTGAATCCTCTATAATCCGAATTTAATTTACCTTTATGATGGCATTATTGAAGGTTCATTTTACCAACTTCAATGGTCAAATTGAATATAATTCTTAAACAAACCATTCTAAATAGTAAGAGGCGTAAAAAAACCACTGCCATTTTACACGACTGGAATTTCAGTTTGAAATTTATGATGTTTCCTATAAATGAGTGATCTATCCTGTCCTTAGTTAATGGTAGTATGTAATTCTACGGGCACAGATTTTGTTGTATACCTTCAGAATTTTATTACGTCTGACGTTTACTTATGATTTTTAACACTGCGTAAAAGTATTTGTTGTCAATTATAAGCAAGATTGGAGTCAAAAAGTAGATCTGCTGTTTATTAAAAAAATAAAAAATGATTATTTTTGGTGAAGGAAGATAAAAGAAGAAAAAGTAATAGGGAATTTTATAGATTATGTACTTAGGATGACGAAGAAACTCATTTAAGCTTAGAATTTTAAAGGTATGGAGACGTAAAAAAACACATAAAGGAGAAACTAATCTAGTTAAATGGTTTTGATAAGGGAAGTTTAGGCAAGGAGAAGGAGAATATGAAGACAATTTCAGTAAAACATATCACCACCGGCCAAAAGTATGGAATTGCTATTCATTTAAAAAAAAAACTTATGGTTTAAAAAAGAAGAAATTTAGAATTGTATTATCTTAGAAGCTTCCAGTTAAAAATTTATGATAATAAAGGAGATTATTATTACCAGCTGCAATATTGATTTTAAATTGATAAGAAAATTAGTGGAAGGTTCGATACAATTATAATCTGCTAAATGAGTCTCAACTTTTAGTTGGTAATGTTGTTTATCTTACTATTTCATATTGCTAAAAAATTAAAAGGTGACACATGCACGCATCAAGAAATGGATTATTTAAAAATAGATAACTACGGTAAAGATGGAATAATTTGCTAAAACAAGAACGAAGAGGGGTACCAAGAATTCTACAGACAAAGGATAGAGAAAACCAAGAATAAATACAATACAATATGATTACTCAATCAAAGTACAATGGGCATTGCAAATTTATTAGATGAATGGAGACTTTAGAGTACGTAAGCAAAAGAGAAAGGAAAACAATAAACATTAGAAAAAAATACAAAAAGATATGTGTAGACAGTATGAAAAATAATTTGATTTATAAAAGCACCAAGTGGAAAAAGTAAGCAGCAGTGGGCTGAAAATTAGAGCAAGGAATAGAGAACATATTCAAGAACAATACGTGATGAAATAATAGAATGGAAAAAAGATCCAACAGAAAATAAAATAACAAAGTTACATGTAGGGACAGGAATAAGTTTTTGTAATAATAAAATTTGTGCTGAAAGTTGAATGGAAGAATAAAAGGAGAGAAAAATGTGAAATTAAATTCCATTTCTTGGTTGGTGAGACTAAAATAAATTACTATACTTTTTATGTGATATATTTACCCCAAAGTGCAGCGCAAAGGATTTCACTGTTAAAACGTTTTTTGTATTTGCGTATTTCAGGCGTGTCCGGCGCGAGATCGTGGCTGGTCGGAGTTACGTTAACATTTACATGAGATTCCCTTCTAGCTGGCCCAGCACCGAATCCAAAGGTCAAGAAAGATCTCTGCTTCTGTTGAAGTGCAAACGGTGGTGGTGATTTAACCGCTTGTCGATACTGGAACAAAAAAATTCTTTGAGTTTGAACTCGTGTACGCAAATTGAGAGTACAATGTAAATTGAACCATCAAAAAGAATATACATGTTATTATAATTAATAATGCAATCAAGACACAAAGTACGATAATTGGTAGGACATATTATTAATGCAAAAGAAAAAAATAAAATACATAAGGACGCTAGTCTAATGAAGTAACATGCAATAAAATAAATAGATAACAGACATCAAAATTGCTGTTGGGACTAGTTCTGTTGGAACTAGGCCGTTTAGCTTCCGGATGGTTGCCGCGTCTTTTATCAGTGTGTGCCGACGTTTCGCAAACGTTCCAGTTTGCAGCTTCAAGGGTAAGTGCTCCGATACTGAAAACGTCGACAGAATGCTGATAAAAGACGCGGCAACCATCCAGAAGCCAAACGGACTAGTTCCAACAGGACTAGTCCCAACAGCAAGAATCTCGTCCGCGAAAGTCTGAAATCCAAGACATCAAAATTATAAGGTTACGCAAAGTTTTAAGGTAAATTAAAGCAGATAACATATGAATTTCAAATATACACGTTTCATATACCACAAATAAATCCACAACGTAAAAATTGTCTCAAATGCTAGTTGAAAGGAAAGTTAAATTTCTATTTCCTAGAATAAAGGATGCTGACTATTCGTAGAACAAGAAAAAAGTAACGAGCTTGAAATTAATAGAAAAGTAAGCTACAGACTGAAATTATGACAGAGAAGTGAACAAGCATGCGAAAGAAAAAAGAGAGAGAGAGAGGGGGGGGGGGGAGAATGAGTGAGAGAGAGAGAGAGAGAGAGAGAGAGAGAGAGGGAACGAGCTAACAAAAGCAATGTAATCGTGATTAAAATGAAAATTTGTTTCATTTGTGAAATATCAGGGAAAGGGCCCATAAAACCAAAACGAGAATACGAGGAGTAATGTAGAAGATATCAACATTCCATGCACGATGCACGGTGAGAATTAAGAAAAACAGTAAGAAAAGTATTTCGTTGCGTTTTTTCCTTTGCACGCGAAGAAATGTTCTTCTAAGAGGAGGCAGAAGCAACACTAAATTGTAAATCGATATCGAATGAATACTTACATTGTAATTAGTATGGGGATTGGGATGGTCAGTAGAAAGGGCCCTGCTCTTCTGATTAGAGCTCCCACGCGTCCCACAACACACAACAGAATCCTGAATTAGTCACGCTGACAAACGTAATGGGACTGTTTGTGCGGATTTTTACGCACAATAAAAACACATAGAACGATTCAAATGCATCAAAAATACTAATTTTTCTTTTTGAAAGGAAATGTATTTTTTGTCGAACGTGATCAGTATCTATTAATATGCAGCTGAAGGTATCTGTTATATCAATTCTCAATAAACTAATCTATTTAACAATTCTAAACTTTAACATTAATTTATAATTTCCTTTTCTTACAAATTAACAAGTTGTACATACTTTAGTAACCTTCAATATTTCTGTTTCGTTTCTTTACATATTTATGCGTAATCGTTAAATAAAATGTGATGAATGATTCTGAATTGATTTACTGATAACTGATCCTTATCATACGTCTACTTTTTTCACAATAAGGTTTAGTATCCATAATATTATTTCGAGTTTTGCAATTATCACTTGAAGAAATGATTGAAAACAAAGCAATATAGGTAAATATACCTTCCTTTTATTGCATTTAGTATTTCACTTAAGGGAAAGTATACATATAGAGAAAACTTTAATAACTTTAACGATATTACCATTTTTAATAGCTTGAAAATCCTATTAAAATTGAATTGTTTTCTACGTTGCTTTTTTGGAAAAAATCGTCCTCGAACGATTTTAATGGAAATAGAAATAAGAAAAACTTATTACTTGTATACTGCGGCTGACTGTTATAAATTAATAGTCACGAAAAGATGAAACAGGAAGATTTTTATTGACGAAAGAGGATTTGACACCAAGGAGAAAAAATAATACTGGGAAAGAATCTGTGTGTTGATTAAACTATACAGTGGATAAGGTTCTTAAAAAATGTCCCATATAAAATGTTTCACAAAACATCTTTGCATGGTAATGCAACATCATACACTACGCACTAAAATTAAGGGATTACTTTGGACCGAAAAATGACCAATCTTCGAACTGCTGTAACTTTGTAAAAAAATCGTACAAAGGTGTACCTTTGTTTATTTTAGAGGGCAAGGTTCTTACCTTTTCAATATTGGAGCGAATTGTTTTGAAGACACTTTTATGTTCAGATGCGGGACGGGAAAGTAGACAAGATTCTTTTGTCCAGAAAAATATTCCTAATTTAAACGATTCGAAGGAGTTTAATCAATTTTTTTCGTGATTTGTTTTACAATGAGCTTGAAGGAGGAATGACCCCTTAAAAGATGATGTACAATTTTTTGTTGCCGAGTTATCGCATTTTTCAAAGAAAGATGTGCTATTACCATCAGAATTACCCACGGTCGTTATTTTAGAGGCAAAATTGTGCTTTTTTGTGATTGATACGCAACACCGCCCTCTTTTAAATTATTCTACGTGATGTAATGGTATGGGGCGAAATTCTATTTTTCCACCGTAGCCATAGTGTCACCATTAGTACTAAATACAACACGATACGTAGAAAAGAGCTTACAGCAAGATTCATATGTACTACCAATGCGTGACAGGATTAAGTAAGGATTCTTGCTACGCAAGACAAAGCTTGGCCTCGTACAGTACAATATATCAGCCACTTTCTTCGAACGCACATCTCGACTCTTGACCACCCACCAGTAAGACCAGACCTTAATCTGATCGAACATGTGTGGGATATCCTAGGCCAATGATTGAAAATTTTGTAAAGATCTCCTGCGATGTCGGATGCATTGGGGAATGCATTCCGAGGACTTTAAAATGATTTTTCCCAAGTGACGCGACGATACATCAACATGTCAGAGCTATACCAAATAATGAGTGGGCAATAAGGGAGCAATGCTCGTTTTGAAGCTGTAGTAAGCACATATACATACACATACACTCTCTCTAAAGACACATTAAACATAAGCTAATTGCGCTCAGACATTCAAAGTGAGACAATTCAACAGAAAAATATCATACATCTTTTGTACAAGCAAAATATTTATGTAACTCCATGGAGTCGATTGAATTTAAAAATGTTAGGGGAAAAAACCATCTTCACTTTTCCGTCCAGCATTCGTGCAGAATAAAATCATCAAAAAAATGCAATCCGGGGTTAAAGAAGTAGCGGCTTTAAAATGTAGTTATCCATCAAAATGAGCAAGAATTTTTTAATATTATAGCAGTTCAAAAATCGATAATTTTTCAGTAAAAATATTGTGATACTTCAATTTTGATGTACAGTGTACTATAAATCCTAAGAGCGAAAGACCAAAAATATACAATTATTTCTATTGTATTCAAATATCATAACGTCCATCCCGCTGACTTGTCAAGAACATTTTAATGTTCTCAAAACAACGGTTGGATTACTTGTCATCGAAAAGGAACGCTAACATTTTGAAAATAAGCATACACATCTATAATTATGAAAAGTAAACGAATATGTATGTCTTTAACCCATCTTTTAAATAAAGTTCATAAGTTTCTGTTGTTATATTATCGCTCCAGTCATATTTAAAGTTTTGAAAAATATATTTCCGCGTAAAATTTTCGTAAAATTTTACAAGCACACATAAGTTTCATACTACAAAAGCAGCCATTTCATAGAAAATTATATAGGTAATATAATGGCAAAATATATCTTAATTAACCGAAATGCAAAATTCTAAATATTTTGAAATAAAGAGTGTATGATTTACGCTACTTTCACGTACAGTAGAATCCGCTTATCATGATCACTTTGGAACTTGCATTTTTTGATAAGAATAACCGACTGATAACATGCAGGGGATAACAAATTTTCAGAACTGAACTCATTTTAATGCAAGCACTTATGACTAGACGATGGATCGTTATGCAATTAAGGCAAATTTAAATTTGCGAAAAAGGGCAGATTCCATAATATATAAAAATATACAAAATATTTAAAGTAAAATACAAAAATACAACATTCATAGGCTCAAACGGATCTGTAGTAAAGTCATCTTTCAGTTTTACTTAAAGAGATACCAATTTGCATAAACATCTGCAGTCTAGTTATAACATTTGCATGTAGCTTAATCAGTATACTATTTTTGTTAAAAACATTATTTAATAATTCTTGCCATGCACTCGCATAAAAGATAATAGGTATGCCTTGGTTAAAAGCAAATTTTAAAAAAAAGATTCATTTACTACTAATTTGCTAAGAATTCTTATCGTTACTCCCCAAGTCTAATTATCACACGTGATACTAATAACCGAAGTTGGATTACAATAAACGGATTATTTTTAACGAATTTTATATAGAATGTTTGGAACCGACTGATTATGATAATAGCAAAACTGATAATATTATCCATGATTACAATAACCGGATTCTATTGTATATGGTTATATGTGTATGTACGATCAATTTTG
Organism: Eucera pruinosa; assembly: GCA_028830335.1. NCBI lineage: Eukaryota > Metazoa > Arthropoda > Insecta > Hymenoptera > Apidae > Eucera > Eucera pruinosa. Next base: position 1,553,007 of record JAMYCR010000015.1, on the reverse strand, counting down.
TAATGAATAATGTACTGTATCTTTTTACTTGTATTAATAAAATAATATATCGTACCTACACAAATTTAATTCGCAAAGAATGATTTGCTTTCTGTCCTTTGAGCACGGGATTTTTATATCGTGCGTACTTTAGCACAGTATTATCAATAAATTCCATCTGTTATTGTTGAATAAATAATTGTTATACGATTACTTGAAAAGAAATTATGTTTAATTATTATATATATTATAATTAATTATTAATAAAATTGTTAATTGTCCACATTTCTTGCAAAAGACATGTGAACGTACCACCGAAAAACTGAGAGAGATTAGATAAAGATTCTTCATTTCTAAGAAAAAGATAATACATAAAGCTTAGTGAAGTTTTCTACTTTAAACTGTCAAAAAATTTGACATATTTTTCTTCACATGTTTTTAAAAAATATACTCTTGGGAATATGTGTGCCAATGCATATGCCTGAACTAAAATTAACGAAGTTATAGCTATTTGAACCAGCGCGCTGCGTTATGGTTCAAATGATGTACAATGTAGAAAAACTTGAAACGTATTTTTCTCAAAATTATGTTTCTTTTAATGTCCCGAGTTACTGTAGCCTGTACTAGAAATTATTTAATATCTTGCTTTTCTTATATTCTTTAAGCCTGTTAAAGTTTGAGAGAACCAAAAAAACCAGTAATTACTGCAAAGTCTCACCATTCTTTTAATTACTGACTTTTCTCTTCCATCCTACTTCCTACTGTAGCCAAATGTACCTTGATTAATAATCTTTTTGGTTTTTTGTTTAGGACATATAGAACGGCTGGAATCATGGAAGCCATGACAATACTTTTTCTGTACACGAGTGCGTTCGGGTCTCCAGGTTACCACCAATTTTTATTAATTCCAATTAAACAAAATTGTGAATGTCACTGAATAAAATTGATGAATAAATACAAGTGTAAAATGACGAAACCCGTGTTTTACAGTAGAAGGCTCCCTTAATATGTAATGAGCTTCACAGTGAAAGTGTTCGTGGAGATAACTGTGCACACGTGTAGTCGATGAAACTTTCATAAAACTTGTATCAGTTCAAATAAAATATATTATGTGTGCATTAACTGCGACTCGGATGATGATTTATAAATTTAATCTGATCTCATTTTGTTCAATATTAACAAATAAATAACTTATTTTTTGTTAATATTGATTTTTTTCTTATTTTGTCAACTAATCCCACGAACGGAGTTAGTTGATTTATTGCTACCACTGAAACAAATATGGTAAAAATCATAACTACACCCAATTCAAGCGATTTCTAAAATTACGCTTGTTTACCTACGGGAATGTGTAAACTTTTGGTATAAAACAAGTTAAGAAAATGCTATTGGTTTATTCATAACAATTAGAGATGTAAAAACTTAGTTAATTAACCCCGGTTTTCCCTTCCTCTTAATATCCTAACGCAAATGCATTTCGTCATAGAGTTAAATGTTGACTATTCTAATACATATCGTGACGAAGGCAACTTTTACAATCCGAAAGGGAGGGCCGCTTAGATGTAAATATAATTTACAACCCTTCATGATTTGATGAAACATTTACTTAACTCTGAGGATTATAAGAATTACTAAACATGGCCAACAAAATTTTACAAATGGAAATTAGCTCGGGGAGAAATTTCCGACGTTAGAAACGAATTTAAAGAATAGAAGATACTACATTATATACAAGTTGTTACCTGCTTTTTAAGATAATGATTGTTAAGGCCTAGAAGAAGGACGGTTGGCGGTTGTTATACTAAGTATACAGCATTAACAAGTTAGAAGGAAAGGTAATACCAACGCAAGGGACGAGTAGAGAGGTATACATAATTGGGGGTCACATTTTTACGCAGTTTTACCGATCCAATGCACCTTCGACTTCTTGCTCGTTCCTTAATAAACCTACAAAACCACCGCTAACCCGGTATCCCGCGCTCAGCGTCAGCGCCTAACAGTATCCTGTCCCTAGCCCCACTAATCATTCAAATTCCCACTAAAATTCGTGGAGTCCAGGGTGGGAGGGCGCCGGAGACATTATTTATTCTTCCGTCTGCCACCAAAATTAGTATATAAGCAGCGCATATTTGGAGAATTGTTAGAACTGCAAAAACGAGAACCTGAACGAGAACAACTTAACTATACTATACACTTACAATAAGTACGCGTGGCGGCATTATACATGTGCAAACACTCTGGTAGTTTACAACTACTAAAACAATGATTATTTTCAGTATTTTTAATATTTCATAAACGATTACATTGGAACTATTAAACAAAATAGAAACCGACGATGAGATTAATAAATACGTCTAACGTACAAAAGGAAACTTATTGCATTATTTTTCTACCTAACAAAGGGAACGAGACAGATACCAATGAAATATAAGTGTTTATAGCTTTAAATATTATACAGAAAATAGCATATAAACCATTTTTCAATGTATAGGCATTGGTTGAAAAAACAAAACATTGGTACACCGTTATTCGACGAAGTGCAATCAACCCCCATATAACACGGTAATTACGTTCCTAAGAAATGCCGTGTTATACGAAATTGTGTTATATGGGGCCAAATATTACTAAGAACCAGAAGCAAAAGTCGATTTCAAACGTTAATATATAGACTGCGTATTTTTATGCAAGTTCGTATTTCTAGAAGCACCATTAAAGAAATGGGGCTTCGGTAGAGATTTGGTTCGCCACCCAAATATAGCACCATGTGCTTTATTTTCAATATTTTATATGTTTCTATATGTGATGTTCAGTCTTTGCTTTTTTGTTCATCTAAATCTGCCAGAGATGCATAAAACTCCGCAGTCTACTAATAAAACTACTATCTTATTCCATAACTTTTTAATCGTGTTAGACCGAAATCGTGTTGCAGAAGTGCCGTGTTATACGAGGATTCACTGTATGACATATTGACGATTTGTACTGTGGAAAAGTTTTTTTACATTTTGTGGATGACATCTCTTCAAAATTACCGAAGATTTGGATTATAATCACTAAATAATTCATTCATTACTGCTGTAACACCGGAAGTGGATGTTTTGGTGGATCAAAATCTTACACTATATGAATGGAAACTAGGTCAAAGATAATGCATATGATTTCGACATAAAATTATTATAAAACACGAAAAGATACTGTATATACGTACGTAACTGTAGGTTGTTACGAAGGCGGCTAATACTGCTATATTATATTTTACACTAAATAATAGGATATGAAGAACTAACATTGTTAGCCAGCTATTTTAAATGAAATATAACCCTTTCTTTATCTTTAATAACATTATATAATGAATTTGCTGAAAAAAATACATAATAGCATGTTTACAATTTTCCACACACCCTAAGAAGTAGATGAAGTACGAAAGAAATAGAAGATATCTTCGTATTACCAAATGCTGTTTATTAAGACGCTTTTGTTACAAAAAATTGTACAAGAATATAATGTAACTCACACAGCTGTTGGAAAAATGGTACATGGTGCCTTACTTGTGATTGAGGGACCCGAGAAATTGCAAGACGTATACGATCAGAATGTCAAATAACACCACAAATCGCAGCTCAGAAACTTAGTGGTAGCAGTGAGCGGATAATTCGTTGTGAATTAAAACAATTGGTTTAAAAGCGAATGAGAAATGAAGAGAAATAACAAAACAAATATAAATTTGAGGAAGCGATTTGTAAATACGAGGGCGGATTGAAAAGTTTCCGGAATCGCCACCAGGAGTTTCTTTATTTGTAGCTGGTTTCATATTGCTATGTCGATACATCTTTAATAAGCATTCACTGCAAATATTAAATCAATCTACCAAATAGTCTAATTTTTACAAGTATTTGTGTCGCGCTACTTTATGGTTTATACGAAATGGATAGAACCGAAATTCGAGCGGGTATCAAGTTCTTTCATTTGGAGGGCAAAACCGCAACGGAAATGAAACCAAGGTTAGATGCTGTTCTTGGCAATTCATCACCTTCATTTTCCAAGGGGAGCTTTTGGATTTCCGAATTCAAGCGTGGTCGCAGTCACACAATTGATGAACCGCGTTCAGGACGCCCAAAAACGGCTACCACGCCAGAAATTGTGGATAAAATTCATGACATGGTTTTGGCAGACCGCCGAATAAAGGTACGGGAAATTGCTGAAGCCGTAAGAATCTCTTACGAACGAGTGATTCATATTTTACATAACGAATTGGGTCTAAACAAGCTTTCCGCAAGATGGGTGCCGCATTTGCTCAATTCTGAGCAAAAACGCGTTCGAGCCCGAATGTCGGCTGACTCTTTAGAGGTTTTTAAAAGGAATCCTACATATTTCAAGAGGAGATTCGTGACTATGGATGAAACATGGATTCATCACAACACCCCCGAAACAAAAATCCAATCAAAACAATGGATTGGACACGGTGAATCGGTTCCGAAAAAGGCAAAAGTCATTCGTTCGACTGGAAAGGTGATGGCGTCCGTATTTTGGGATGCTAAAGGAATTTTGCTTATTGATTATCTTCAAAAGGGAAAAACTGTTACTGGCCAATACTACGCAATGCTTTTGGACAAACTGAAAGCTGCAATTCGAGAAAATCGCCCCGGAATGGCGAAGAAAAAAGTTCTGTTTCATCACAACAACGCACCCGTCCATTCAAGTGCAATCGCGCAACAAAAATTGTCAGAACTGAAGTTCGAAATTCTTCCACATCCACCTTATTCCCCTGATTTGGCGCACTCGGATTTCCACCTGTTCCCGAAACTCAAAACCTTCCTAGCTGGAAAGAGATATCAGACGAACGAGGAGGCGATTAAGGCTGTAAATTAATATTTCGGTGACCTCGAGGATAGTCACTTCCGAGAGGGAATAGAAAAACTAGAGAAACGTTGGACCAAGTGTATTGAACTTCGAGGGGACTATGTTGAAAAATAAAGTATAACTTAGAACAGATTTATTTCGTTTTCATTGTCATTCCGGAAACTTTTCAATCCGCCCTCGTAGATATATACAAATAATGGACCAGCAACGACTGAAAGTGAGTGATATAGTCTGATGAACGGTTTGTGCCAGAAGGAAGATTGTAGTATTGGAATCAAAACGGGAAAATTTGAAGGTAGCTTGGTCATGTGTTGGGAATATTTTACGTATAAAGGAGGAGGTCCTTTAGTTAGAATTGAGGGGATTATACGCAAAGGACAGTATTTAAGTACCTTACAACGGAATTTATGATTAATTATAGAATCCAATAATTCAAACCAGAAATTTTTTTTGTTCGAGTAGGTGACATTGCCAAACTATATTATTATTAGAAAGTATAAAGTCCATTAGATGACAATTCATCGAATTAACACGTTGACTGCCATGGTACTTTTCAGGATTCCGGTGTAAAAAGCCAATTTAATTTAATCATATTATATTATTAAAAACTCTAATTATAGCACATAGTAATCATCAAAAAGTATATAGAATATTTTTTTTTTTTTAAAAAGATCGTGCGAATTATCTTTGCTTTTGATTTTGAATAAACTATGTATGATTATATCTTAAAATTCATTTATTAATAAATTTCCTGTTCATGTAAGCCAACCTTGATTTTTTGTTCTCTTCCCGGAGGCTATCTATTCATATTTACACTGATATACTACGAATTTCATCGTAGCTGCACAAATATGGCAAGTAAACAAACTACGAGATAACACGTAGTTGGCGTCCTAGGCAATAACCCAAACTACGAGTTATCTCGTAGTTGGCAGTCAACGTGTTAAGAGTAGTCTTACAAGCATTATTCGACTTACGACTAAGGCTAAACCATATAAATGTAGTCAGAGATGAAGGAGAACAACATATCGGTAATTAGATCAACAATTATTTACTTAGTTCATACAATTTTTGTTTGATGATTTTGTACTTGACATATTACTTTTATAGATTAAATAGGACTTTCTCGAAAGTGCTCACTCCAACTACCTCGTCCATATATATACCGCCTTTAACCTGCCTTTCAATATCCTAACATCTAAGGCAGGGCCTGCTAGGTAGCCTTACTGATGAGTCGCCTAGCAGGCACAGAAGGGAAACACAGCCTTCCTTTTTCCTATCTTTACCTCTCTCAACAGCGCCCCAGATCTTGTTCCAGTTGTAAAGTAACCAACGGATATCTCCCAAATTTTTAAACATCGGCAATAATTGCATCGCATATAGTGTGAGAAAGCCAATGTCGATAGAGATTCAACGGCTACTTTCTATAATAATTTTACAAAGCTAATAACAGAGGAAGATATTGTAGGATGGTGGACCCTTCTAGACCCAATAGAAGAGAGAGACGACCGTATATGCCGAATAAGGACGTTCGACACACAATAAAAGGCCCAATGGGAATTGAGTAGACCGAGTCCCATATAGAGTGTGAGAAAAAGATCAGATTTTCTATTTGTCTTCTTCAGAAGGTTGTTAGCGACAAGAACGACAGGCTTCTACACACTGTGTGCAGTGTGCTAGATTGAGTCAGGTACCTGGGCTAGTGCCCTTGGTACAGTTTAAGTCTTCTTTTTGTTCGTTGATAATTGCACCTGGGAGTAAGGGAACGACAAACAGAGTGCAAACCGGCAAAGGCAAGGGTGTGGGACCTCCTCACGCTAACGGCGGGGTTTACAACCCCATACAATGGATCTAAGGGTGTCTATTGAGCACATCCGCAAGGGGGTCCACCAGCCGCATGAGGATGGGCCCTAGAGTGACGACGGCAGCATGTTGCACCCAGGGATCATTATACTTCCGGAGCAGTGTAAGGCGTTAAAGAAACCCTCCGAGAGAGATATGCTGACAAGTAGACCCGTATGGTATGTCTCGAAGTTGGTTGGTCAGAAGATCGGAGGGTGAGATCGGACTGAGTTAAGTCGGCGCGATACTCGTCCGGAGCCGACGCACATCGAAAAGGTGCTCACAACCAACAGCAGTAGTGGAGATTCAAGCCCCGAGGAGGGCAGGTTCTTTAATGGCGATGTAGATAAGTTTATCGACCGCATGAGAGTCGATGTCGAACGAGAGACGACGGACGACATGGGTGAGGCAGACCGGTTGGCTCTTTGGGCCATCATGACGGGAGCAGGCATAGAGGCCCCTCCTTTCCTTAACAGACATAGGGTCACAAAGTGGGAGGCGGAAATGGAGGAACATGTGTCCCGCCCAGGAATGACAGAAGGCAGCGGCTAGGCTCGCTAACGTCGCACTTTTATGATGTCCGGTTCCAGCGAAAAGGAGACGGTGCAGCAGTCAGGAGGACGCCAAAGGAGGGACGCAGACGGGGAATCGGACGAGGAGGAGCGCAGACCGCGTATGGAGGCAGCTGCATTAGCGCGTAGTGCGGGGAAGCTGACCCGTACCATCAAGGGGAACGCATGGAGGGTCATGGGATTGTTGGCTGCTAGTAGCCGCACTAGAGAGTGGCGATACGCTGTTGCCAGAGCATTGCTCGGACAGGGCATCGGTGAAGGTACCAGGAAGGCTTGGGCAGGGCAGAAACCGTCAGGATCAACTATGAGCGGCAACGACTTCTACAATGGTGTGCGCGCCCTGGTGATGTTGTGGGCAACACAAGGCAGTATCCGGTCCGACGGTGTAGAATCGGAGACGGATAAGGCGGAGAGTGATGGAAGTGACGCTGATACAAAGGAGTGCGTAGAGGAGGACTGCGTGGGTGTTGAAAACTTTTCCAAAGCAATGCTCGACAGCCCATTGGCTGCTACCCAAAAGCACTCGCGCGTCTGCCCGATCTGTGTGTTCGCTGAATTGAGGTGTTGCGCTGTCCCTGCTGCCAACAGCATGGCGAGAGGTGGATTAATACGCGTGCCAGAGGAGACAAACTCGGCAAGGGAGCGATGGGGCTGGGGTGGATGCAGGCCGCCGCAGAGGCACATAATGCTGAAATGCACTCTGCAAATGGAAACATAAATTCTCTGGCCGACACACTGGTGGACAGAGGAGTGTCTATCACAAAACGTAAATGCCTATTCTGGGACGTAGCTACGATGGAGATGGTGCAGAACCAGCAACCAGGTGTGCTGGTACAAAGGTGGCGATCTACTGCTGCAAGGCTTTATCACTCAAGAAATGGTAGTATGGGTAACCAATGCCTTGTGAACGCTGGGACACTCCACCAGTACGTGATGTCCGTTCACGAAGTCGAAGAGGAACAGCAACGGCAAGAAGAAATACGTGAGGAAGCTGAGGTGGCAGCGGCCCGAGTGGGTGCACAGCTCGGAGGTGAAGGTACCGTGCCCGTCATCAGCGATGCCGGCATTGACGACACAGGTGAGGAGACGGAGAGAAAGCTGGGGAGCCGGAGCATATCGACGCCTATCGTCATGTCGGTTGACGAGGCAGTGGCAGGGCCCTCAAGTTGTAGGAGTGATATCACTTTACGCACAAGACCTTCTGATAGTAGTGTGGTCTGAGTGATGAAGCATGGACTACGGGAGGCGCCACGGGAGCTTAGCAAAGATCCCACTACCCAGAAGGGCAGAGCGAAGGAGGAGATGATACGCGAAGAATTATCCAAGATGGTTAAGCGAGTGCGACAAGCTAAGAGCGGGCATATACCCGTCGGAGAGCGACTGGTTAGTGAGAACACAGATGACCCTGACAACATAGAGTTCCTGAGGCAAAAAACAAGAAGACTGAGATGGGTCGGAGTGGGATACGACCGCAACAAAACCCACGGACGACTGGAAAAGACTGGTCACGCAGCGATGATGACAGATGCGGCAACAAATCCCACTCCGGCAGCACCGGGGTTGATAAATCCGGCGAAAGCCATATATACCTACGGGTACATCTCAGGCATAGTGCAACTGGCTGGGGTGATAGATAGAGCTATCCCTGCCGAACATCACGACTATAGAGGTTTAGCATTGAAGGTGGACCTTTACGACGAATTGAGGGAGACCCGAATTGTCCAGCCGACGGGAGTAAACTGGACATGGAGTGACCCAGAGCTGCACGAAAAAAGTATTTCTTGCTTGGACAAACTCGGTCAATGATATTACGACGCAGTCTTTTTTACGGCTGATGCGCTCGAGTGGACACTGCACGAGAGGGGAGCCATCTCTGTGGGTGGCAAAGCGGGTGGCTTCTGGAAACTAAACGACCCGAATGTTAGAGTAATTTTCCTCAACGAGAATGATGCTCCGGGATCATTGGGGAAAGAGATGTGGATACTGTCGCTGCTTACGTATCCGCTGGCCTGGGTTTTGGATACCTTCGCGGTTACCGATATGGCAAGAGACGAGAGGAAGGAGGTGTTCGCAAGAACGGGGGGGTTGGTGGACATACAAGATACGGCTCACCGGCTAGTCTTTGTTTTACCTACGAATACTTCGAATGTCGTGCGGGTAGGGAATAGAGACTTCAGGGTGGTATCGGCTGACCACAAAGGGATGATGGCTATGGGTACAGAGATACCGGTTCACAACGTCGATCCCGAGATATGCCGGATGATGGAAAGAGTTCTGAGTGCACCAGTGTCTCAGAGGGAGGCTTTTTCTGACTATGTCACGCCCTGGTTTCCCAAAAGGATTAACTGGTTAGAAATAAATAGTCTAAGCGTTGAGCTGACATCCGGTAGTGGAGTCTTAAAGGGCGGAAAGAGGGGGGGGGGGGATACAACGTAGGCACCCCAGCTGACATACTGGCTGCACTGGGCGTGTGGGTAGATCCACACTTTAGGAATAGGATACACCCTTACTACGGGGCTGAATAGGTGGTCACATGTATGAACTGGAGAGTGGACAGCCGGCGCTTAGCGCGTCAATTTCCAATCATGAGGATAGGTTGCTGGGGCAATATGGCGACCCTAGCACATGCATGCGGATTTGCCACATTCGATACGTACAACGTGGAATCTGATATACAGATACAGGCTAGGTTACGGAGCGAGATCGTAGACACGATACAAAGTGCAAGATCTTTACGTCACAGCTTGAACAAAACGGAAGAGGTCAGCGAGGCAGGCGGATAGGATAGCCTACCCCCGAGCTGACCCGACAGCGCTGCAATACTAGGCTGCGCTGATAAGGAGGAACGACGGAATTACGGGAGTAACGGCGTCTTGGTACGCTGATGCTATGATAACGGACACGGTTAGATTCTCCTGGGATGTTAACCTGCAAGTGTACAACGGGTGTGGCACCTTGGGAGGAGTGCGGACACACAGTTCCTGATGGCAGAGCCTAATCAATACAGAGTGGGGTGGTTTCACCATAGGCATAGGGGGTAGGGCAACGAACACGAACTACCACCTAGATAACACTCCGCAGAGATGGACTTTCGATATGTTCATGCAGTTCGGTCAGGGGGAGGACGATCCTCAGCTGGAGGCCGTGTTATGCCGCCTTGACATGGAAAAACAGGACTGGGGGCTGAGCTACTAATCTTACCCCAGGTACGACGAAATTCCGGGGTGCTATTGGGTTCTCGACTACAGCGCGGGCGGAATATTGGCCCGTGAGCTAGGATGGGTCGAGGAGGGTAGCTCCGACTCGGCGATAGACATCAGGGGGTGGGGGGTACAGGTGAGGATCAAGGACTACGAGCGTGAAGTGGTGGAGTCTCTAACCCTGCCAAAAGGAACGGGAACGACAGTGACAGCGTCTCTGTACTCCCACAACACCATACTGTTCAGAGGAAACGTGGACAAACAGTGCACGGGCATCCAATAGCACTACTTAGGTAGAGCTATGGGAATTACGCTTGAAACAATACCCAGGTCGGGAAACAAAGAGAAAGGAGTGAAGGCACCCATCGCTCCCTGGGAGAAGAAACGCTTAGAACTGGAAGCGGAACTGGAATGGTGACGGCTGGCGCGGGACTCAGACGGCCGCATAAGGCACAACTTCGAGGACCAGAACGGATCACGGGAGGAAGACCAGAAGGATCGGCAGGAGGGGAGAAAGCAGGGACGAGACCCTGTGCCTCTGTCCGAACTCGAGGCCGTTCGTGGCGAGAAAATAAGGAAGCAGACGGATGACGTTCCCGTAGCCCTCGAAGTGCTGGAAAAGCACGGGAGACGGGAGGAGCAGAAGGACCTGGAAGCAGCGAGGAAGGAGAGACAGTAGACTGGGGCGAGATGCCAAAAATCTACCCTGAGACACCAGCACTGTATCGGCTGGAGAGGACTAAGAAGAGGAGAGAGTTAGAGAAGGAACTGGGAGAGGATCTCAATTGTGGATGTGGAGAACCAGCATGGGGGCTACCATATAGCGAGTCCTAGAGGGACTACGCAAGTACAGACTGCCTAAGCACAACTGTAAAGGGTGTGTTGTTGGACAGGGAGTCATGGAGGATAATATATATATATAATGATCAGGATATCACTTCCGAGACGAGCCAAGGTTATACTCGGTAGATGGAGAGATTTAAAGACAGAGACTGCATGTGCATGCAAGCATGAACTTACTAAGCTGCTGAAAATAGAAACGGGACTTCGAAAGATGGGGGGGGGGGGGGGGGGTGTAACGTAAGACCTTACTGGCGCGAACTGTGTTACTGGGAATTGGGATATGGCTTTGTCCCGTACAAGGATCAGGCAGTCATGGAGAGCGAGGCTTGAAAGTGGCTTGGCGAGGAAATTGTGCTCGGGGTCCCATGCGCGAGGAGGCATACCTAAGTAGGCTGACAGCTGAGGTGGAGAAATTCATGGCCTCAGAGTGGCGTGTGCCTCGAAGGATATTGACAATCGAGGAGTGGCTGCAGACTGGAAGGTGGATGGAGGGGAAGAGTGGTACAGGTCGTACACTCGACATAGAGATAGATGGCAAACGAGTTAGAACGGGGAGAGCCAAACCTGCTGACGACGTATTCCTTACTGACACTGCTATAGCGAGCGACCTACGTACTAGAAGCAAGGAACAATTCTATGTTATGCAGAAGAGTGAGGGAGATAAAATCAGACCAGTTGTTAAGACTGGTAACAGTATCAGGTGGGACGGCACATGTGGTCGCTCATACCCTTTGGAGACTTCCACATGGGGTGGGAAGTGTTGTGGGACAGTCTTTTTTACGAGGGGGCCGTGGTCCACGTGGGAGATGTGGAGTTTGAGTGGGTCAACGGGCTGCCATCTGGATGGAGGTGGACGGCGATACTCGATATCATTCTGAACATCTGCAGCTTTAGGGTGATCCCAGGCATTGCTGAGGAGCTCGAGGGACGACCGACCTACATCGGGAATTTTTATGTCCAGGGTGATGACGTTATTTTTTCCGCCACGTCGTTTCGCACCGTCAGAAACATCATAGGGATTTACGAAAAAATCGGATACGAGGTGCACCCTAGGAAAACCTACATCTCACGTTCACGGAGTGAATTTCTCCGGCGGAGTTATGAACCGGACGGAGTAACCGGCTATCTGGGGAGTAGCACGGGTAACATAAGATTCGATAACCCTGTACAGGCTAGCCCTTTACACCAAGCGAGAGGTTGTACGGGTGTGTATTGTAGTGGCACCTCGCTACGCTCAGAGGGGCCAGTATCTTGGGATCGGCAACCATCATGCTAGAATTCTGTAGACAGCAGGGTTTGGATGTGACAAAGTGTGCGGAATACGCTCTGATGCCGAACTCTGTCGGCGGATGTGGCCTGGACTCTGGTTCGAGGTTCGGCATGGTGGCTAAGTATGGGAGGGGCGAGTGGTACACGATGGAGGTGGAGAAAGAGTTAAGGACTTTGAAGGTTAGCCTAGGGGCATGGGAAAGTAGGTTAGCCAGGACAGGTTGGACGCCTAACGTTGATGAGACTATCGAACTCACGAGGACACTTGCCGCAAGCTGGGAGATCCGTAAGAGCACAATGACAGGTGATGCGCATTCAAGGTTTATCCCGGTGGAAAGGATAGAACCGTTGAGACCTGGTGCCGGGGCAGTTGTTCCAGACCCGGGGCAGTACTGGGACCTCGAGCACGTACCTGTCCAGATTAGATGGATGATTAAGCACTCTGCGTTGCGCAACCGGGAAGAACACAGATGGTGCAAGGACGGATCTGGGGCGGCGTTGAGCGCTCTGCGCAAGAGGATGAGTCTACATGTCTACACGGGATACATGTGTAGGGAATGGACATACCCCGCTCCATTGGTCGATAACGTCCGACCAAGGTATGGAGCCCAGGTTAAGAGATGGGCGTCAGTGGGACTGTGGCATAGTGGTTAACGCGATTGATTAGTGACCCGAAGATCTGGATTTGATCCCCGCCGGCGACGCAGTTTCCTTTTTCCGGCTATACAAGGCGATACGGCTCGCCGCGATACTACATCATAAATGTAAAATGGAGTTGTCTCTTATAGAAGACACTACCAATAAAGATCCTTATAACAAAGCATGAGAGGAGCACTAGTGGTTACCCATTAAAAAAAAGATAATTACATTGATATTATGTGGAAATGCTTATGGGATGCAAAAATCAACCACTTGTAATTTACAAACGCACTATTCACGGACTAAAATAATTAACTTCACTTTTGCAATTTTTTACAATTTTTGTATTGAAGTTCTTGATTGATGCTTAACTTTTTTTTAAGTTAAATATCCTTCAAAATTAAGCACAATACCACGAAATGAGAAAAAATTGTCTGGCCATGAAATAATAAACAACTTATTTAAAATACCAACGTGATTAACTCCATATTCTTGTATAAATTGTTGCATTAATGCAATTCGAGCGCTTATACGAATTTAATTAAGTAATTTTTTAATACAGTAATATATATTCGACAATAACAACAAACTGATTAGCGTTACTCTATCATCAAAAAGTAAATTTTCACAAAAAGTTATTTTTGACTGTTTTAGCCTTGCTAAGGACTGTTTCTATGTCATGCAATTTAAATAAGGTTTTAATAAAGATTTAAAAATACTTTTGATAGAATTCAATGTCACTACTATAAAAAAGTTTGCAGTTGGCAGACCAATAGTTCTGAAAATTGTGCACCAGACATTTAATACCCTACAGGCAGAAGTGCGACAAGAGAAAAGATGAGAGATATGGTGAACCTGTTGAAATCTAGTCCACCCATTAAATAGGGTTATCAAAACATACGTACCAATTAACATGACGGATCCCTGGATAATTTGTCTGATAAAGATGTCATTTATGTTGATGGTTTCGATAATAATACTCAAACTAAACCAAAGAATAGTAATAATAATAATAGTTGTAATAGTGATACATTATCATTTATCGTGTCCAAAACTCTTTAAGGGGTTACATACACATAGATGGAACAAAAAAAATCGATTTTTCAAAAATATGCTTATTTAATTGTATGATATTTAAACTATACACAGTTCAAATTTTATTTAAAAATTCGTAAAATTCACGAAGTTAGAGCCTGTCATAGACAGGTACTTCATCGAACACTTCACGCTTCAATCGATTTAAACACGTTTTTCTCAAAATCATGTATTCCAAAACGGTGCCAAAAATATCTCGAGAACACATGAACCAATCTCGTTAAAATTTTGCACAGAGTTTCTTTATATAATTATCTGGTAGTTGACGTACGATTTTTTTTAAAATAGTTTTTTTTATCAACAAAACAGCACGATTTTTTCAGTAAAAAATCATACATCCACATTGGAATGGTCGCCATTTCATGAAAAATTAATATATAAAAAATCGACTACGACAAAAACTTCCTTTTCTTATATACTTTAAGAAAATTTGTTCATTTCTTGTTTTAGATAAAAATTCCATGAGATATCATGAGTACCGTAAAAGCTTCTACCACAAAACAGCCTCTAAAAGACAACTTGTACCAGCTGCACTATTGCAGATTTTCAAATGAAATTTACTGGAAATATACATTAAACTGTATACTATAAGATGCAGTTGGAGTTTTTTCAATCGAATATTCTTTTCACAAAAAAAATTTGTTAAAGGTGTACCCAACTTTTCCTACCGCTAGGTGTATGTAACTCCCTTAATAAAGTTGCTATGACAATGAAGCCTTTTTGTAATAAGAAATTTTTTTGAAGGTAGATTCAACGGTATTAATTATTTTCTCTCTATTTTCACATACCAAATCGATTAACTCGCTTAATCATGCGGAAAATGTAAAAATAATAACGGTTCTTCCATGAATATAGTATTTTTCACATTTTATACGGCGTCAGATAAAAACTACGTCCGCAGTAATACACTTTACAATGTTTACTTGAATTTAAATTTTATAGGAAATTTGAGAAGGGAATATATATTACTTTATCAATTTCTTTATCTTTCGTTTTGAGGAGTTAATCAATTTGAAAAATATGGATGTGACTGTGGATGGTCTACAATTTATTTATAGATTGGTATTGTTCGGTCCCCAAGACCGAACGGTAATTTTTATTATAAACCCGGTCATCTCACAGTTGGGGCTGTTGACGACTATCGCCAACACGGTTTATGGGGCGAACGTGCATAGATGGTTATTTTTGAGATTAAGGATTTTTAGTTACAATTTGCATGCCTTTAGAATCATAATGTTTCCTTGAGAGAGACAGCGATTTACAACTAAGGCTCGATGAGTATCAGAGGGTCGCTTCTTTCGCCTCTCAATAACTGTGGCCGTATACCACAAATTAGGAAATTCCGAAGGGTAGTTCGATATGTGTTTGTAACGGTAAAGATACTGAACGGTCAACCACTTGGAGGAATGTCCATAGCGTCGTCACATGTCGTCACCCCCGCAAGCACCGCGACCCCCTCTCCGAGCGAGTGCGCTAAGGACGCAAGGTGTGTCGGGGATCTGATTAGGCACGCTGATTGGTAACTGTCAAAAATGCGATGCAGAACCAATCAGCGAGCAATTATAAACTCAGAGACTATGCAATGGGCAGTATCGGTCGTCAATACTCAGTCGTCCACAAGTCGTCCATCAGTCTTCCACCAGTCGTCTTCAAGTAACAACGCGTATTATACTCACGCGCCACAAGATGTTAATCAGTATCATAGTCACATCAAATAAATAAGTGTAAAGAGCAAATATCAACCAAATTTAGGGGATTAATTTCACCTAAGCCAGCCTCCTCGTTTACCGTCACGATCGAACGTAGCAGGCTTTACGACCCCGCGAAATTTTACGAAAAATTGCGGTGACGGGACGCTACAGGTATAATAACAAATTTAAACAATTGTCAAGACAACATAACAATTGGAGAAACACATAAGTGGTAAAACTGTTTTGTTATTCAACAATTGTGTGTTAAAAAATTTCATCCAATCCATGAGTCAAGGCATAATAGAAAAAGAAAAACATATTTCCGGTACAAAATGATGGTAAAAGTGATTAAGTAAGAAAATGAAATACAAGGATTTTATAAGCATTGTAGAATTAAAAATTGCGTCGATATGCTAATCGAATCGTGGAGAGATGTAAAGATTGCAAATATAAGAAATGCATGAAACAAAAATATTTTACGAGCAACTATTGAAAGAACAGTCTCATGTGAACTGTCGTAGAGATACGACGTGTTTGGATACAAGTCGCGTTTACAGTGAGCATATTCAAAGTACAGGTTGTAAAAACCCATTGTTAAGTATTAAGTGTTAGTGTTAAGTGCTAAGTGTTAAGTGACAATCTATTTGTGGTCAGCCATAACCAGCACGGACAATAATTCAATTTCTCAACCCTATACCCCCTCGGGGCGAATAGTCATTGAAGCCTCCTAGAAAAGAAAAGCTATTATGTGTTCCAACGATGATTTCCCAACGGAGACTAATTATAATAATATAAAATGGCAACGCCCCAAAAAAACCCAACGAATAATTCTAATCCAACAATCTCAAAGCCAACCTGTTATCCATACCAATAAATATGTTTTCCTCAATACGGAAGAGGATATAGAAACGGAGAATAGGAGTATAAATACGGAACCGAAACCGCCACCAATCTTCATTCAAAATGTAACAAGCTATACACTAATGAAAACAAACATTGAAACCGTAATCAATCCCTCTGAATACTGGTGCAAAACAACGACAGGTAACTCTATCAAAATAAATACACGTTCTACTGACACATACAGGATGCTAGTCTGCTACTTCAAATTACATAAAGTAGAATTTCATACGTACCAAACAAAACAAGAAAGAGCATAGAGTAGTAATAAAAAATTTGCTACCAACTATACCGATAGCAGATGTTAAAGAAGAATTAGTTAAAGAAGGCTCTGCAATCCGAAATATAAGCAACGTTCGCAGCTGGAATGTTTTTGCAGCTTTTTTCGTTGTGTATCTTTTTTTTTAATTACTATTAGTAGTTAAAAAAGAAATAAATTAAGGAAAAAGATAAAAATGGTCAATATCATTAAATCTTTCTAATCGGGCTGTTGAAGTTTGTCCCTGCGATGGTCACAGTATTTTAAATCCAGGAAGTCTGTTTGTTAGTTTAAGCCTTAGCTTTCACTTTTATGATGGTCTGCGCCTCATCTGGTGAGAGAGTGCGACGACGCTTACTTGGTACGGTGTTTCCTGACAATTGACAAGTCGGGGCCTGCGTTGCCCCTACCCTTTGACTATCGACACTGCGTGCCGTTCAAGCGGTTTAGGACTTTTTCGCCTAAAATTCTGTAGCTGCAAGGCGTTGCAGTCTGACACGTGAGGTAGTAGTCTGCGGACGATCGAAGCGAGTAGTTGCAGTACCTAGCTCTCGAATTATCACTTGTATCTTGTCTCTGACTTTGTGTGTTTCCAATAAATAGCGTTTTTTCACTTAACCCTGCTCGAATTATTTACACAGCGTGTAAATATTCAACACGGGCGTTAAGAAGTAATATAATATAATATGATGAATAAAAAAAAAAGTGAAAATACAATATGACGTATTAGTGAATTGGAACCCAGAGACAAAATCATTATTAACCTCTTACACTTACCTCTACGCTATAATCATACTGTTACCAAATGATCTATTACTCGAATATACCGGTATAATGATTTTTCCAAAAATTACACTTATTTTTTTCATTTATGGCTGTAACTCCAGTTACCATTATTGTATATGTGAATCTTTTAACCTACTAAATGTCATTAAAATCAGTGAAATTCAGGTCTCATATTTTCCTTGTTAAGCACAAACTGAAGTAATAACGCCTCCCTAGAAAGTAATGTACATCCACAATATTTAGAATTTGATATAATATCCATGTAAGAAATTAACTTTATCAGTCATACGAACGTGGTACTTATACGAGCATGAGAGAAATAAAGAATAAACTTTCGCAATTTTTTTCAATATGATGCACCTTTCAAAAAAATTTGAAAAAATTTCATTTAATAATCATAATGAGTTGATGAAACTATGATAAATATTAAGATAGTCAAAAAACTGACACCATAAGTAATATAAGAAAATATCGGTTTTTTATTTTCTTGGCTGCGTGTCCCCCCCCCCCCCCCCAAGGAAAAATCTGAAAAAATTATATGTTAAGAACCATAATGGGGTGCTAAAACCGTAAAAATATAAACGTAGTCATTTTAGAACTTAAATAGGAAATCAGCAATTTAAACCTTTTTTTATTTTTTAAAATTTGGTTTCTGGTTGAAGAAGTCGCGTTTTCGTTGGCTTTCCACGATCGCGAAATTCGTGAGCTATTTTGGCGAATACGTGAAATGGTGAATCTCGAATTTAAACGAGAATAGCAACGGAAAAGTTAACGATTTTCGACTATAGCTTTTCTAACTGTTTGTGTTGAGACAAACAGTAAACGCGTAACCACGGTTTCCCCTTAAGTTCGAAAAAAATCGGTGAAACCGCGTAGGACGCGAGAGCATAGAGAGAGGGGAAGGTGTCTCAGTCAAAAGGAGATACAATGATAAAATAGACAGCGCCGCCAGCCGGCTGGATAAGAATTATCGCATTCGCGCAATCACAGCCGGCGCGGCGGTGAGCCTAATCAGTTAGCCAGAGTTCCGAGAGAGTCGGTCACAGCCAGAGCCCTTGCTTCAGTGCTGCCGATGTCAGCTTTTGGAAAGTTCTTCGTGGTTGCTACCAGAGAATATCTCACCAGCTCCCGAAGTCCAAGTAGCTGATAGATTTCGACAGCAAAGCTTAATTCTTAACTCTCGAAACCTCTCTTAAGGCTATTATTGAGAATAAAAAGACGTGCGCTGAGAAATAGACGATACGTGTCGAAACGGCTTTCCGTCGCACGATCGTCTCCTCATAGGCACGCTACAGATCAATTCTGAAACCTAATTCGAGCGAATAGCAATCGTGGGCTTACCCCGATTCTTTTGTAGATTGTTCCTCGATTTAGTAGCAACCGGAAACCAGCCCCCGTGGCAGGTATCAAGGTTGTCGGTGCACTAGCCGTTAAAACGTCCGATACGTTTTCACGAGCAGTGGCGGTGATCCTGCATACTCCTGTTTTAAGTCCAACGATCGCGTAAGGTGCGTGTGGCAGATAGTGAGTGCCAGGTCACACTCTTCTATCTCTCGGGCAGCGGTACCGTGTGTCGTATATCGACGGTAATAGCGCACCCAAAAGGTTAATGAAATTCCATCACCTTTTCACGACGTCCTAGGGCACGTCGTGTGAGAGACGAAGCGGTGAGACTCCGAGTTTCAACCACCTCCCAGGGACTAGTATTCTAGTAACCGTTGGTTCTCGTCCACACGGCACCTCCCTTTTGGAGCCTTACAACCTCCATTAGCGAGAGGTCGGTTCGAGGCAATCGACTGTTGCATTCGATACAGGATATAAAATTAAATCTGTACGTTTGCACACGACGGTTCCTTGCGTTACGCGGGAAACGCCGTATTATACAGTCCACTCCCCTCTACTGCGTCTCGTAGCACGAGTAAGTGCCCTCACCACCTGTCACGCATCTCGTGATTAGGAGAAAGAGAGGAAAGACGCGCCGCTAGAGCAATAACCTAATAATAACATAAGACATCGGTGTTTCCACCGATTCTTTCTGTTACAGGCACTCGAACACACCACTAAGCAACAGTGTAGTTCAAAGAGATAAAATAAACGGCTGTCTAGGAATCGACGGACAAAAATAAAAACAAAGCGTTCGTTTATTAAACCTCAATTTCCTTTCCCTCAAACCCGAGCTCAGTTTAGTCGTATCAAATAAAATAAATAGCGATACGATTAAACATAAGGTCCTTCGAGCCGGATTACGAGGTTGAAAGGAACAGGTAGCGTGCACTTCTTCAAGTGTCTATACACACAGGTTGTATTTGAGTTGATTTTTAATCCTCAATTGACGCAAAATGGCAGTCTCCGGAAAATCGGTGCAATTCGACATTGAAGCTGAAACTGAGAGAATTCTCATGCGTTTCAGTCGAATTAAAACTGCCTTGTCCAACCTGAAGAAGAAGGGACGTGGTACCTATACAGCTGATCTTCTTAAAGAAAAGCTGACGTACATTAAAACGTATTGGAATGACGCCTTTCAGCGTTACGGCGCTATGTGTGCTACTATTCCCGCATCTAAACTTCAAGAATACGCTTTGTTTAAGGAACAGCAATTTGAATGTGAAGAGGAGCTGTTTCTAGAGGCTCAGAATTATCTAGCCTCTGAAATATCAAAGCTCGCCACATCAAATGTGGGTAACGCGACAAGCGTTCCCAAAAAACAGGACGGGGCGTCTTTAGACCCCACTCCTGTTCCGCTAGAGCTTCCACGACAAAATTTGCCGAGATTTGGAGGTGAACTACGAAAGTGGTTTCACTTTGAAGATGTATTCACCTCCACTATAATCCGCAATACAAGGCTATCAAACGTGCAACGGTTGCAGTATCTGAATGCCTGCGTCGAAGGAGAACCTCTAGCAATGATCGAATCACTTGGCATCGTAGGACAAAACTTCGATGTCGCATGGCAAATCCTAAAAGCTCGCTATGGGAAGCACTTGTTAGTGATCGAACAACTCCTCGATACAGTTTACGAACTGAAACCGTTACGAAGAGGCGATTTAGCAAGCATCAAGCAAGTGACAGTGTATTTCAGGCAACCTCTTAACGCACTGTGCAAGCTTGACAGACCTGTCGCTGCGTATGGAGACTTGCTAAACGCATATATAAAGACGCTGTTCGACGACGAGTTGAAACGAGAATGGCGTAAAGTAGTGGTGAAGGCAAAAGAGTATCCCTCGTTTGAGGATATGTTAAAATTCCTCGAAGACTTCGAGGATACTCATCTTCAACCACCTGCCACTCCTCGGAAAACTCAGTCGAATGTTCAGTCGAACACTCGCGTACGAGCGCATAACGCCGTACCGGTAGCTAGCGTCGAGCAAAATAAGAGATGCGGATTTTGTTCTCTTAGTCACGACGCTACGCAATGCCGTAATTTTATGAGCATGACCCTAAAGTAACGCTATAACTGCATCAGAGGCAGTAAAAAGTGGATGCTCTGTTTAAAAGACGGTCATGCCGCAAAGAGCTGCCAGAGTCCTCTGGTTTGCAAGAAATGCCAAGGAAAGCACAATACCTTGTTGCGTTTCGAAAAGGCAAATCAAGGAGCTGGTAAGCGAAGGCCGGAGAAAAAGGCCGCGGCTAACAAGCGCGACGCGGAACGCGATCGTGCCCCACCACGCGCGAGCGTATGTAGGTAATGCCGAGAGTCTCGCTGCGTCATTTGCTGCTGTGACGTCACACGCAGGCGCGATGACAGCTAACGTAGCAAGACCGGTAGTCCTCGCAACCGCGCGTGTGCGAATATTCGGGGAAAAAAGTACGTCGCAAATAGCGCGTGCACTCCTCGATTAAGGATCTGAGTCGTCCTTTATCTCCGCGAGATTGGCGAATGACCTCCAGCTCTCGCGGAGGAAAACTCCCGCCGTGGTATCCGGCTTGGGAGGTGGACGAACAAAAACGATCTCGCACAGCGTGAATTTGACGATCGGTTCGACGCGAATGCCTCGCAGGTGTTTACCGCGAACGTATACGTCATCCCGAGGATAACGTCATACACACCCCTGTCGATTCGCGCGCTCGATTACGAGCAGCTATGCGAATTGACGCTAGCAGATCCCGATCCCGCGTCTACCCACCAAATTGAGGTGTTGATAGGCGCCGATTTGTATGCTCGCATAATTCGAATGGGTATTCGAATGGGCCTTCGGATGGGTAATTCTAGGCCCGATAAATACAGAAAACCCCGCCAACCGAAACGTGAGTGCGCTGCATTGTAGTGCACTCGAATCGTTGGATTACACGATCAGACGTTTCTGGGAATTGGAGGAGATTCCCTTAAATTTTGTTCATACCAAAGCTGAGAACGAATGCGAAGAATACTTCGCTAAAACCGTCACGCGTGACGCGACGGGAAGGTTCATCGCCCGATTACCTTTTAATCACTCGAGACCAGAGGAAATACTAGGAGAATCTCTTCACATAGCACTCTCGGCTCTCACCAGATTGAGGAAAAAACTGGACGTGGACCAATCGCTCGTGCGAGAATACGGTGAGTTCCTCACCGAATGTGAGTCGCTGGCTCACATGAATCGACTTGAGTAAGTTGAGAAAACACGACTCTATATTCCGCACACAGCAGTTATCCGCGAGGAAAGCGCGAAGACCAAATTACGTGTTGTATTTAACGCTTCCAGTGGAACAGCGAGCGGACGCTCTCTGAATGACATCCTCCACGTAGGTCGCAAATTACAGAACGACATTACCTCGGTATTAACGAGATGGCATCTGTACGAATACGTGTTCGTGGCAGATATCTAGAAAATGTTTCGGCAAATTCTCGTTGCCCCACAGGATCGTCGGTTCCAATGCATCGTATGGCGCGTGCCCAAAGCCGAACAGCTTACAGCCTTTGAGCTGAATACTGTGACATACGGAACGGCTTGCGCGCCATATCTATCGATGCGAACCCTCCTCGAGTTGAAGAAGCAGGACGATGACGGATATCCTCTCGCCGCTCCGATCCTCGAGAAGGACATATACGTCGATGACGTTTTTATGGGAGCTCCTGACAAACCGTTGTTAGAGCAAATATGCACACAAGTATGCAGACTCTTACAACGGGGAGGATTCCTAAGAACTAAGAAAGTGGACAGCAAATTCGTCAGATTTACTGCGAAACGTCCCGCAAAGCTCCCACTCCCAGTGGACATAACTTCATTCGATGATTCCGAATTAAAAGTTCTAGGCCTGCGTTGGATCCCATCGGGAGATTATTTTTACTTCAATCTGCAACGATTTCAACCGTCTGCGTCGCCGATTACAAAGCGAACTTTGTTTTCGGAAATCGCAAAGTTATACGATCCTCTCGGCTGGTTATCCCCGATTGTGATTCACGCCAAGATCTTGATGCAGTCCCAATGGCAGGAGAAAATCCAGTGGGACGATCAGGTCTCCGCGAACACACACAAAACATGGAATACGTTTTGTGAGGATTGGAGCAGATTGAATGAATTAAAAATACCCCGATGGATACGCTATAGCGTTGACACGGTTTCCGTAGAATTACACGGTTTCTGTGACGCCTCACTCGCAGTCTACTCCGCCGTCACGTACCTCCGCGTGACGACGATGAATAACGAAGTTTTTAACTCGTTGCTAATGGTAAAAACGCGAGTGGCTCCAATCAAAACAGTTTCGATTCCTATATTCGAACTGAACGGAGCTATGCTTCTCACCGAGCTCTTAGTACACGTAAAGAGCTCGCTCTCGATAAGAGTCAAGCGAGTGGTTTGTTGGTCAGATTCCACAATCACACTCGCTTGGTTGAGAAAGCATCCTTCGACATGGATGGTTGTGGTTGCCAACTGAGTGTCGAAAATTCAGACTCTACTTCCGAACGCTGAATGGAGATATGTTCCGACACGCTCAGACCCAGCGGATTTGAATTCGCGAGGAGTAGAAGTGGCGGAATTCCTTCAGTCGGAATTGTGGATGTCTGGGCCGACATGGCTAAGACAAGCGGAAGAAAAATGGCCAATGGTGCCCGCTTCCGTAGAGACCGTCGAGGGTAAACGCATTGCGCACACCCACGTAGCAACTCCGCGAGAGGAATGGAATTTGCTATTCCGTTTCCAATCGTGGACACAATTCCTACGCGTTACCGCATACTGCCTCCGTTTAAGTGGACAGATGAGCAAGGAGCGGAGGTCCTTTGTCCGAGACATTGTCGAACCATTAGAATTGCAACTCGCTATGGAAAGAATTGCGAGTTATATCCAGTGTACGCACTTCGCGGAAGAATACCTGTGTCTACAGAATCACAGGGAAATTCCGGCAAAGTCACCGATAAAAAACCTCCACCCGTTTTTAGATGCTACATGCTAAATATATACGAGACTATATTAAACAATATACCAAATCTCATAATAGACTGCAACGTCACCCCAATAGCTTAGCAAAAGAATTACTAAACGACAAAAACAATGTTAAAGGGCTTAAAAGAACTAAACCAAATGACTTAGCAAAAAATTTATAGACATCAAGGGTACCAGAGTTTAGGGAACTATACTGGGGGTTACCCTTCCACATGTTTATAATCGTTGACCACAACTGCTGATAGATTTTTATAAGTCTGTTGTAGTTATATGGGAAAATTATAAAAAAAAACTATTGAAAGAGGCGAAGAAGAAGAAAAAGAAAATTTATTAAATGAAATACAAGATGCAATGCCAAGCATTTCTAAACGAAATGTATCAAGAGAAGATGTCATCCAGTCTTTAGACAACATTGAGGAAGAATACTCTATAGAAGATGAAGAAAGGGACAAATACATAGATGTAGATGAGGATGACAATGGCAATGATAAAGAAACCTTAAGCGAGACAACGTAACGAAAGAGAAAAATTAGAATACATTTTTCAACGACTGCAATATTATAATCACTGAGTTCCATGTTCGCCGGAATTACAACTAGAATTAGTGAAGTTGTTATATTTAGGTAACATCAATAAGTAATCAAGTATTGATCACCAGAAAATATAAATAATTTTTTTTATTTATATAAAATAGAATTTGAGAAAGTAAAAAACAAATTCATTGCAAATTCAATGTTGATGAGACAGGCAATTGTGTTATTCACCAGAAAATTTTTAAACCAGGTATTTAAAATCGGTATAATTTTGATACCGATATTGTGCCAGCAAACCTATGCCGAAACCGATATAATACCGAAATGGATGAATTCCGAAACCGATATTCTACCGAAACCGATATATTACTGAAAACCGAAATAAATACCGGTATTTCTTTTGACTCATAACCGATTTTCAGACGAACCTTCCTTTGTTTATATCCTACAGCAGTTTTATCGTCGCGCCATAGCATTGCCGCAAAAAGGAATAAAGAATACAATGTTTCGATTCCCGGTTTTTAAAGTAGAGGCAGTAGCGATTGATATGGCAGCACATAATGTTCTGAAAAAGCAGTCGCATATGTGTATCGGTTTCAGAATATGTAGTGGCATTAAATGCGTGTCATAAAATACTATGGGAATTGAAACGAAGAAAACCGGAATAATTACCGATAAATATCGGCGAATAATACCAGTATTTTACGTATACTGGTATAACGTCATACCGGTATTTCTGAATTTCGGTTTGTATGAGGGTTTTGAAGATATAACTGAAAAATACCGGTATATCTGTATTTCGCATACCGGTATGAATTCGTGGTTTAAAGTAATTACACTACCAAGGGAACATATTCAAGTGACAATCGCCAATTTTAATGAAATTTATAGGGTAGATAGCTCTAAAAAAAATACTTGACATGTATTTCTTTTTATCCGCCACGATCACATATTTTTGGAAATATTTCGCAATCTAGTGGACCTAGGACAAACATTTTTTTTAAATGTGTTTTCAAATGCCGGTACCGACCCATAGAGAAATTTATAAAAAAATATGTTGTTTAAAAAATCAATTAAAAACTACTTTTTATTCCCACTTCTTTTGTTAAAATTGAAACAATTTTTGTGTAATTTTATGTGTGCGAAGAATGGATAAAAATAGGCGATACGTGTTTTTGGAATTTTTTGTTTTTTTTGCCACATAACATAAATTTTTAGACGGAAAGGATATAGCCGGATAAGGGGATCAAAAGTGCCCTTGAACCAAATTAGACTTGTGATGTATTATACTGTGATGTATAGTTTGTTTTAATAGTACTTATCGTTAATAAATATAGTTGGATTGACTGGATTTATGATTGGATTCTCCAAGATACAGGATATTTCAGTAACTCTGTTACAAAGCGATATCTCTGTTACCGTTAACAATACTGAGAAATGCTTCGGGAACAATTTACGTGGTTCGAAACGGTATATATAATGGTGGAAATAATTTTTTTCTGAAGGTCATATTTTTCGAGATTTCAAGGACATCGGTGTGTTCTTAAATGGAATTATATACTTTTATTATTATATCATTAGAAGTGATGTTAAGACAAATCCAATGACCTATAACACCATGATCTTCACGTGATCTTGAGTACGAAAAATTATAAAAATTTTGGTATAACGCAAATAATGAAATAACTACCACAGAGAGATTATTAATGAAACATTTATTGGAATAAATGTTCAAAGTAGTTTTCATTAATCTATAAGCATTTGTTAATGTAATTTTGAAGAAAGCATCGCACGTCTGTGAACATTTGAGGCTTTACCGCAGCACAAGCTTGCAGAAGCCTTTCTTTTAATTCATCACGGTAGTCAATTAAAATTATGCGATTTCACGTGTCCTAAAAACAATTGACAATCGTAGAAGGAGATAAAGAGATGGCAAAAGTAATTTAAGTTGTTATCTCTTTCTATCACTCTACGTTTCTAAACTAAAGCAATGCGATTACACATAATATGACAACAGTGTCACCTTTGTCGCACCGGCGTCGCTCCGTGACCTCCATAATTCGGTATCAACAGCACATTTATTGATACAAGATGCAAACACATTTATGTTTCTGTTACGTTCACCTCACTGGTTGTTACGATTTTTAGGTGACGCTTTGAGAAGTGGGACGTCATGTTTAACAAGACAGTGCTCCACCACATAATGCTCGTTTTACTCGAAATGCACCGAATGCCCCTGCCAAAATCGTATTAACAAATGTTTCGAAGTTAGTAAAAATCATTTTGAACATTTATTACAATTAATTTTGCGATACTACTTTCTTTATGATAGTATCATTATTGTCAATATTCGCACAAATCTTTTCATTTCTCGTACTTAAGGCCACGTGAAGATCATGGTATTATAGGTCAATGTATTTGTCTCAACCTCAGTTGTTATGATATAATAATAAAAGTATGTGATCCTATTTAAGAAAACACCGACGACCTTGAAATCTCGGAAAATATGATCTTCAGAAAAAAATTATTTCCGCCATTATGTGTGCCGTTTCGAACGACGTAATTTGTTCCGAAAACATTTTTGAGTATCATTAACGGTAACACAGATATCGCCTTGTAACAGAGTTACTGGGACACCCTGTATTATATCACCATACTTTTTGTCGGATTATTAGTAAATAATTGTTTTCAAAACTAAATCTGACAGTGAGAAACACTGTCTATTGGCTTTCTAAGAAAACCGTACTGGCGCCATTAGGTCTAAGGGCCTGAGACTGTTTGTCCGTGACGGTCAGAGTAATAAACACGGTGCAGGCATAGTCTCTCTTTTTTTAAGTGGATACAAAATTTCCTTTTGGGGTCTGAGCGTCTCCTCACTTCTTATTCAGTATTGAAAGAGTCACTCCGCTCAGTAAAATAATAAAGTCACATAATATAAAATATAAAAGACTTGTGTGTTATTATTCACCCATTGCCAATATTTTTAATATGTGAGATTTTTCTCAGAATTTTTGTTTGCCATTAAGTAGGACAAACATGGCAAAAAATGATATTTCATTTTTTCCCCATTACTACCCCCTAGATCGACGTAAGGGTTGAAACTTAGTATGAAAGGTTTTGTTCGGATATGTTATCAAGTGGTATATCTCAAGTCTAAGGGCATAGCCGGATAAGGGGGTCAAAAGTGTCCTTAAACCAAATTAGACTTGTGATGCACCATTCGATAGGGTATCCAAAAAAACCCCTTCACATAAAGTTTCAACCCTCTAGCTCGATCTGGGGGGTAGTAATGGCGAAAAAACGAAATATCAGTTTTTGGCATATTTCTCCCACTTAGTGGCGAGTAAAAATTCTAAAAAAATCTGGCATATTAAGTATATTGTGCCACATGTTCGAGAATTTTTTCGTATTTTTTTTATGTAAAGCTTGGGTACGAAAGATAAAAAACCCCCAAAAAATCAGAAAAATGCAGATTTCATAGTGAACTAGGAAGAGCACCACTTTTATATTTTGACCGTAACAACATTATAACATAACTATTATCCTCAAAAAGTTTCATATTTTTTTTAAATCAGCTACATACTCGGAAAAATGAAAAACCGATTCTGTCGACGTATTTTGCACGAAAAACTAGTTTTTACATTAAATATTTGTAGCCTCTTTATTCAGTATGTATATTAAATGTTTCTAAACATTTCTGCATTCGTCCAAATGGTGTACAATGGAAAGAAATTGAATTCAATTAATTGATTTTTTACCGTGTCCTAGATCATGTGGAACAGGTAAAGAATTTCCAACAAGTTCGGTGGCGGAGTGGTCTAGGGCGCAGTTTTAGTTGTGGAACCGCTGCGTACTTTTTTGGAGTCAGTTCGAATCTCGCCTAAGATAACCTTTTTTTTATTACATTAACGATTTTTTTATCCTAACTGTATAATATATGTAAATAGTATGTATCGTAAAACATTTTACAAACATCTCAACAATATTTTAACTCCAAACAGATATTTCCAAAAATATGTTTTCAGCCCCCAACTTTAGGGGCTGTTTTCACTTTCCTACCATGGATCATAGTTGATAAAAAAATACGTGTCAAATATATTTTTAAGAACTATCTAGCCTATAAATTTCATTACACTTGGCGATTGTCACTTGAATGTATTCCCTTGTTAGAAGAAAGCAATGAAAGATCATAACAACGGAAAGAAAAAAAAATATCAAAGGAACTACAGCAAAAACATTATATTGTATACTAAGATAAGCAAAAGTAAAAAGACAAATATGGTCAGCTGACAAATCGGTATCTGAAAATTAACTAAACATCTATGAAGATGATATTACTGACGATGATATATAACAGGGTGTCCCACGCAACTGGAACACGCTGTACCTCCTAAATGGTTGGGAATAGAAGATGTTGTAAGTAGAAGTTAAATGGTATCAGACGGCGCATAATATGCAACTAATTTTATACACTTTTGTGCATCGGTGCATCAGAAAAATGCAACTGCACTTTTTTTTTAAATGGAAACCTATGTTTTTGACTGCACCAATCGATGCAGTTTCTTGTGCTCTACATAAAAGTACTAACATACTTATGCCCTAAACTTATTCGTTAGGAAGTTATCGAAGCTAGAAGTTCTCTGAATTATTTCGGTCTCTCGGTAAGTGTTCCGGAGTACCTACGTTATGTTTCATTACTATGTTTGTAAACATGAAGCGGCTGCTAATACTAGTTACTGTAAGATTAAGATTTCCATCAGTAACTATTCACTACCCGTGTGCGATCGTTTGCCGAACCAGTGTTTCGAAATCATGGCATTTACGAATAGTGAAGCAGTTGATATGTTCATTTTGTTTAGCAAATGCAATCAAAATAGTACTGAAGCTGCAAGGCTGTATCGAGAGACATATCACAATCGGCAACAGCCCTCGTGTTCGTATTTTTACAAACTGGAGTCCAATTTACGCCAATACGGCTCCTTCCACAAACCAAAACGAGACATGCCGAAACCAATCGTTGAAGATGAAGGTAGTGTGATAGCAGTGCTGGCGAACGTCGAATTAAATCCACATGAATCCGTGAGAGATCTGGCTAGAGAATGTGGAATTTCCAAATCAGCGGTTCAACGCATTTTGAGAATGCAGAACATTTCTCCTTATTGGTTTTCCATTGGACAAACATTGGGGCCTGGGGACGAAGTGCGAAGAATGAACTGTTGCCGATATTTTTTACGGCGTATTCAGGAAAATGAAAATTTGGTATTTCAACTTCTCTGGACAGACGAGGCGACATTCACAAACAATGGGATGTTCAATCGACATAATGAACATACATGGTCCGTTGAAAATCCACGTCTCAGAAGGAATACTAATAATCAAATACGGTACAGCGTAAATGTTTGGTGTGGAATTTTTGACAAATGGATTATCGGTCCACATTTTTTTAACGGAACATTGACCGGTCAAAGGTACCTAAACTTTCTGGAATCCGACCTACCAGTTCTCTTACACGATACAGAGATTCCTCTAAGTGAACGGTAAAACATGCGGTACTATCAACAAGACGGTGCTCCAGCACACAATTCACATATAGTTGCCAGACATTTAAATAAAACTTATGGAGCGAAATAGATTGGTACACGAGGGCCGATCTTATGGCCACCGCGATCACCGGACCTCACACCTCTCGACTTCTTTTTATGGGGATCTCTAAAAGATAGGGTGTATTCGCGCCCCATTACTAATCTTCAGGAGCTCCAACAACGCATTCAGCAAAAAATATAAAAAATTACGGAAAGAGTCATCAGGAATGTGTTGCGCAACGTCAAGAAGCGGATGGAAAAGTGTTTGGACTGCAATGGAGGACCGTTCGAACACTTGTAACGTAGGTACTCCAGAACACTTGTCGAGAGACCGAAATAATTCAGAGAACTTTTAGGTTCGATAATTTCCTAACGAATAAGTTTAGGGCAGAAGTATGTTAGTACTTTTATGTAGAGCACAAGAAACTGCAGTCATTGGTTCAGTCAAAAACATAGGTTTCCATTTAAAAAAAAAGTGCAGTTGCATTTTTCTGATGCACCGATGCACAAAAGTGCATAAAATTAGTTGTATATTATGCACCGTCTGATACCATTTAACTTCTATTTTTAACATATTCTTCTATTCCCAACCCTTTAGGAGATACAGCCTGTTCCAGTTGCGTGGGACACCCTGTATATGCAATAACTTAAAAAATTACAAAAGTGGAGAACAATGGTTTCAATGTGGCATTTCCTGAAGATGGGGACACGAAAGTTACAATGCAGGAAAGACTCCGACTGTCCCGTATGCAAATCTCAACGTTGTAAAAAATCAAGTAGTTAAATAGATAAGATATTTTTCTAATAGAAATACCTATTCCTTTAATTCTGGTAAAAAATGTAGAATAGTTTATTTCATGATGAATAATAAAAATATGTATAAAAGTGACATTACAAACTGATATATATCTACATAAATTAATAAATATTTTTTGGGTAGGCAATATTATGTTCATCTTTCTCGAGGCTTGATTTTGCATGACTTTAGTTCTTTTAATTTCAACTAAAAATGTATAAAGTTCAATAGTTCTAACTTAGTTGATATGGAACATAAATAATTTCTCTTTATTGTAAGACCAATTTCATGCAAAAATATTAAATATTTTTCAATTGACAGCGATTTAATTTTTGTTAGGCCTCATTAGGTACCTTTACCTACATAATCGTAATTTTTCTTTAGATAATTCTTAAATAAGTTTATAAATAATTAGAATAAATAAAACCAGTTGAGGGATAGTTGGTAGGGGTTTTTTCATCACGAATCTTTCTCTTTACTTCTGTTAGAAAATATTCCTTAGACACCCTTTTGCATAATTTATATTTGATACAAACTTCTAATAAAATTAATAAAATAAATACTCCCAAATAAAATATTGTACCATGTTATACTATATATACAACAGACATAATGTTATTTCAAATTTTGTTAAGAATTTGTTTTGTAATTTAGTGACAGAACTGGCAACGGATAATAAGTTATGAATTTATTATACGTATAAGTAAATATAATTCAAGTTATATCGTATTTGGTGTCTTTTTATTCAGAAACATATCATGAATATGTTAGATGGACTTTTATAAAAAAAAAGAATTACAACTAAAACAAATTTCATATTTATCAAGGAAATACTGTATTTTATACTGTATTAAGAAAATTATGCAAGAATGGTTTTTGCATAACTGTCCAAAAATACACTTCGTATTTAAGCCTTATCTGCTGCCCTAGGATTCTGAACCACTCCAAGCAGTGTAAACAGTGTTATAATTTCGCTGTTATCCAACAGATAACACTAAATGTTATAGTAACCTTCAATTGTGTTAAGCTCCAAATCTACTATATAATCTATGAAGGCAATAAGTTGCATTTACGAATTAGAAAGGAAAAAGTCTCGGAGAACTCCACCACAACGTTAAACTTTTTTTTCCAATTGTTCAATTAGATTTTTAATACTTATATACAATGATATCTAAGGAGGTATAAAATATTGTGCAAAATAAAAGGTTTGATTAGCGAAATTTTGTAAGATAGTATCATCATAACCGTAACAGATAATGAATTGAGGGATAATGAAGACGAAATCTAATGGGGAAAGCAGCGAAAATAATAAGGTATATGTAACAAGTGATCATAATATTTTATCAGAAATTTCACTAGAAAGTAGCAACTCGGATGTGGATGTTAAAAATAGAAAATGAAATGGCAAAAAATTAAATGTTTGACAAATATTTTCTACAGATACATTGTCATTTAAGTGAAAAATATAGTATATTAATATGTATAAATGTATAATATAAAATATAATTTTTATTGTGCTTCTAAAACGACTGAAAGCACATTTCTATGTGAAAACTGGAAGCATTATCGAAATTGCAACCTTATAAATGTTAATATTTTCTTTAAATTACTAGAAATACTCATACTAAAATAAATATTTCATCTAAAAAATATCTAGAGTTGTTATGAAACCGTGACCCGCTACAGATTTCGTTTGTAATTTGAGAATATGGTGTCCAATAGTAATTCAGACCGCGAGAGAAATATATTTATTCTTTTGGCACAAATTGCAAATATGAAGAAATTGAAAATTAGTGGAAGAATTGTTTGTCTATCTAGAATGTTCAGTGTTGGAAAACCAGCAACATGCAACATTAACAAAACAAATTTACAGTAGTAAGGTACACATATGAAATGGCACTAAATGAAAAAAATAAAAGCAAACAGAAAACAATGTCAGCTGCAGAAAATATTATTTTAGATCCTGCAGTTTATACGAGTATGTGGTTTTCATAGCAGCGTGCTGTTGGAATACCTATCGGTAGATTAATCCTCTCCGGCAAAGTTTTGCAATTAAACGAAAAAATAGGTTCCAACACGAGTTTTAGAGGTAGCAACGGTTGATTGAGAAATTTGAAAGAACGACATGGAATTCAAGTGTTGAATATTCAAGGAAAAGAAATTTCACCAAATACAGAAGTTACAGTGATCGAAATTTCCATAGTTCCACTAAAAATGTTCTGTTTTTGATCGCTATCAACTGAGTTTTTAATTGTTATCGACTAAGCATCATTGTTTCTTCAATTTCAATTGTTTTTTCATTGGTATTTCTGATTATTGCGTATAGCTTCGATTATTATCGTGACATTTGATATTGTAGTGAGAATTCCAGCGAAATTACCATAGTTCCAGCTGATATATTCCTTCGTCTTTAACAGTGTGAGTGCTGTGTACAGTATAACAATGCAGTGATTTACTTTTATTTTTATAAAATAGGATGGATTTTTAGGTTATATCGATTTTTTGTAACATGCCACGAGGTAAATTATTAAATACGGAGGAGCAGATTAAGATTAAGGCTTATAAAGATGCAGTACTTTCTAATAGACAAATTGCCTTAAAAATAAACAGGTCCCATCATGTAAATAATTTTGTTAAATTAGGTGATTTATACGGCATAAATCATCTGAAATGTGGAAATAAAAAGTTGAGTCGGTGGCATACTTCGCTAATTTTACGTGCTGCATCAAAGCAAAATGTAATAGCAGGGCAAATAAAAACGGATTTAGATTCCCCAGTATCTAAAAGACGTGTTCAACAAATTTTAAGGAAATGTAAACGATTTGTATGGACTAAAAAGGCTTCAAAACCGCCTTTAACGCGTTGTCATAAATAAGCAAGACTCGCTTATGCTATAACTCACATGTCGTGGAATGAAGAATGGAAAAACGTAATTTTTTCAGATGAGAAAGTTTAATTTAGATGGACCAGATGGTTTTAAATACTATTGGCACGATTTGAGTAAAGCACATGACATTGCCATGCGTCGAAATTTTGGTGGTGGAAGTGTCATGGTTTGGGCCGTATTTAGCTTTTCTGCAAAGACCCCCATATGTTGGATATCGACGAAAATGAATTCTGAAAAATACACAGAACTTTTGGAAGATACTCTAATTCCATTTATGGAAGAAATGGATTCGGATGATTGCATATTTCAACAAGGTAATGCAGCCATCCACACCTCAAGATTCAGCAAGGAATGGTTTCAGAGGAAAAATATTCAATTAATGCAGTGGCCCGCCCGATCTCCGGACCTTAACCTCATGGAGAACCTTTGGGGAATACTAGCTCGCAAGGTGTACGTAAATGGGAAACAATTTGCTACTGTTGCAGAACTTAAAAATAGTATAAGACAGGCGTGGGATAGTATACATATATCGACGTTACAAACCTTAATTAAAAGTATGACCAACAGAGTTTTTCAAGTTAATTTGAAAAAATGGTAGCAATATACCATATTAACATACAATTATTAAATGAAACATTTTAATTTTGTGAAATAAATAAAGTATTATATTAAATGGAACTATAGAAATTTCGCATATCCCTTTATAAAAAATACATACTTTTTAATTTAATCACTTGAATGAAAAGACATTTTATCTTGAAACCATTCAGATGTCTTTATAATCATCTTAATATAACATAAATACTTAAAACTTATTTATTTTTTTATAACTGAACCAAAGTTGTCAAGAAATGAGTATGGAATTATGGAAATTTCGCGAACTGTACTGATATATTTAAGAAGACACTGTAGGATACCATAAGTAGAGGCAATTTCTCGAAAGAATTTATGCATCAACAAAGAAAGAATTATTATTATGATCTGTTCTAATGCTTCCTGATCATATAAGCTTTCCTTAACTATGGCTGGCCAATCAAAAAATCTAGGTTGGTTCAAATATGTTTTCAATTTACCTATTGAATTAAAAAAAGTGGATGGGCAAATGCACAAATTTTCAAGAAATGGTATCTTTATGACTTCTCTACAAATGTAAAGAAATGTCAAGGAAGAAAACAAGAAATGAAAAAAATTTTATTCTTGTTTTATTAATTAAATATTTACCACCAAATGTAACATCTATGGTGCAGTCAATGAGTTGAGAAATTATAGAAAAGGTAAAAATATTTCAGGTTCATTTACTGAAGCACATGCTATTTATAGACGAAGATATCTCGTTATTCTTAAAGATACTGTCATTATGCAACTACACTGTCTAGTGACGAAGTAATGAATGATACAGACGAAGACATAGAATTTGAAAATATTTCTAAAATAACAGTATCTATTTTGTGTCGCGTAGATTGTAGAATTAAAGATATCGAAAAATGGTTAAAAACCGATTAATAAGATCGGGATTTCGAAATGGTTAACGATGATGAAATAATAGCAAAAGTAATAGACAAATATGATACAATAGTAGCAAAACTGAACCAAACAGAAGATAGAGCAGATACAGTGAGTGCCACTTAAAGTCATATAGCTACCTACCTGTATTTCTATAAAACGATAAATTTTACAAATTGATTAAAGCTCATACAGAGACATGTAATTTAATGTTTCCTTATTTGATATGTGACAAAAGAATGACAGAATTTTAGTAATGTTTAGCAAATTAAAGAAAATTTATCGTTACGTACGAAACTTACATATATCCAGACGAGGTACAGAATATGTAGACTCTGATCACCTAGTGTATTTTTTATATATCACATGACCCAGGGGCTACGTAACCCATGTTATCATTTTCGTTTTTATCATTTCGATTGCGTAAAATCTATAGCTTCTGCGTTTTCTTTTGCATTTTGCATATGAAAATACTTTAGAAATATTTATATTCCTTATCAGATAATAGAAGGGAAGACATTCTTCTGAAAATTCTGATTTTGTTAAATGTCAGTACTTCAGACCATGCGACACGAAGTCACTTAAAATAATAGGTCTAGCCTGTACCTCGTCTGCGAATTGGGTGTCATCAAAAATCGTATAAAAGAAATTGTTGGAACAGTAACCACTCCTTGTACTATTGACGATATGCGTGGCATTACGTTGAGGGTACATATGTAAAACAATATAGGGCGATTAATGAATTAAAATCCGTGCGAACGCGAACCATCAGACTGAATTATTCTTGTTATACCAAAGATAGGTTGTTTAGTCTATTTTTTATTACGGAGATACTCATGGTCTTCACATTCTTTGTTTTCGTTTATCCAAATTTAATGATCTGTTAATTTTGCAAGTTGCGTTTTTTTATAACCCTTAACAGAAATAACATACATTTGTATTTTTACATATAGATACTATCAAAATATACATCAAATTATTTCCGTTAATACATATATATCTACCTGCATTTTCAATGCATTTCAATAATCGGAGCATCAATCTTACTAAATTTTTACAAAATTCCAGGGTTATTTTTTACCATTCTTTTGTAGAGCTTTTGTGAGACTTTCCTTGTTTGTAATGTTGTGTAATCTTATTTTTTTCTTCACTTCGTTATATATGTGTTCTATTACACCAATTTCAGGAGGTTAGAGAGGTGTTTGAATTACTTTAGGGCAGTTATTCGATAATCAACTCCTCGCTATGTGGAAATTGTATTTTGGATCGTTAATGGCATAAAATTTAAAATTGTCCGAAGTACTTATTTTCTCGGCACCAACTTTTAAATTATATTTTAATATATTTAAATATGGTCATTTATCCATTACATCATCGATAATCGCCAAATTTTCAATTTCATGTGATGACATATTACGTAGTGATATACAGTCTCAGGAAATTTGGATCCTGCTAAGTTTAACTGTATACGGGGCTTCTAATATTTAGGGGCGTATTTGGTTTCCTCCACATAATTGATTTTTCATCCGAACCGAAAATATAAAGTTTCGATTCGCATCTAAAGATTACAGTTTTCTAGAAAATAGAATTTTCTAATACATATTTTTTAGTAAATTCTTGTCTTAAATTTATAGGTGAGATATCACATGGATATATATACTGTAAAAAAGTACCCCATTTAAGAGAAGAGATTGTAGATTCAGAACGCAAACGGTTAATGAGATGACTTTATTCTACAGCAGGCCAATACACCAGTTTATATGACAAAAATTGTCTCAAGCTATTTAAAAGACAATTCAATCAGTATGTTGAGATGGCTCCCGGAGAGTATTGATTATCATCTACCGAAAACATGTCTAATTATAAATTAAAAAGAATTAATATCCCAATAAATGGTACATTATCAGTACTATCAATAGAAGCAGAAATCATCTTTTAGTTTTAACAGAAATTTTAAGAGCTAAAGAAGCTATGTTTGACCTAACGATAAAAATGTTTATAAATTAGCATATTAAGTAATGAAGGAAAATTTTGATTTACTTAATATATTCAAGCAAAATGGAAAAATGGCACGGGCTAGGGATTTTAAGAAGAAAAAGAAACTTTTACCATTCTCTTGATAAATCTGATTACTCGATAAAGCAAAAGAGATTTCAAGAGTGCTTACACCGTATGCGCGTAGACATCAAGTAGAAGCGATTTCCATTAGAAAACGAGGCTTAAGAATAAAAAATTTAAAAAGCGTAAATGGCACTTATCTTTTAAACCTCGTGCACAGTATTGTGAAAATTTCTAACACTGATTAAATCGACACAGAAGTTTGTATTAAATAGTTGGAACATTTTATTTCTTGTTAAGCCATCAATATAACATGAAATTTCTTTAGTACTGAATGAACCCTACGTGGGCAGCCACCTTGTTGTGGTGCAGTGGCTTAAGTAGCCGCAGTGACGGTTCGAGGTTATGCCGGAGGGAGCTTGTCTCCCCTAGGGTTACCCATACTGCGGCTGGGCCACGGAGGATATTCCCAGTAGACTAGCCAAGGTAGGGAGTTCTAGTCTCCCGACCGTGGCAAGGCGCGATGTTAGTACCTGACCTCTGCGGGGGAGTAAGGGTAAACGTAAGTCCGGAGTAAAACCCGACAAAGGTCCGGCAAACCCGCATGTTTAACGGTGAACAACCGTTCACGCCTTGCTGTTCGGAGCAAATGCTGGGGTTGAATCTGTGTCACCTAAGCGCAGGTACTATGCGTCCGCCACAAGAAGGCACAGTGTGTTTACATCCCCACCCTTGCTGCAGTCCGCTGATTGGCCTATTGAACACAGGCAGTGATCACTATTGGCTGAAGATGCTTACACATGTAAACACGCTGTGCTTTCTTGTGGCAGACGGATAGTATGTGGGACTACCTGGCCAGTATTTCCCGATACTCCGAGTTGTGTGGGAGATATCACCATAGCAGCGTCTAGCCTGAGGTGGGCACAATACCCGGGTCGGATACCGGTGTGTCCCCTCAATAAGGGTGACGGAAAACCGCTAGCACAAATATGGCGCGGGTCTATCCCGTAAGCTTTAATTTAGAGCCATCGGTGTTGATAGAGAAGGCCACCCGATAAACCGCTTTTCGGATTCAACACTCGTCACAAGGGTATCTTACAGGCGGGGATACTAGCCCTACTGCGGTAGGACTCCCATGATGGGCGAACCGTCTTAAGGCACAAAAACATCTCAAATGGAGCAAACTAAAACAATAAACAAAGAAATTAGAGAGAGGACGGCATGTACGCCACGTGACAGCGCAGATAAGGCGGTAGGTCGGGACGGGCAAATGGACGAAGCGAGCCCATTCACCCCTAGGAGGAACCTGGCGCGAAGCCCTCCACGATAGAGCACGGCAGTATCTTCTGACGCAGGGCCAAATGTGACAGCGAGTAAGGAGACTCCGGCCGCATTCCTGCTTACTATGAAAGATTCAGCCCAGGAACGAGAAAGCGAAGAATACCAGGGTACCTCCTTCCAGGCGCAGACCAGAGTGAGTACCCAGTTGCAGAAACTTCGAGAGTGTCGCGAAATAATTGGAAAGATGATTGTATCGACCAATGTCCAAAGGAACGTCAACAAGAAGATCACATACGGTCTCCCGAAGCTGGTGGAGTTGGTGGACTCCATCGGGTACGACTAGCAATAGAATGACACCGCACAGACTAATTTCCCCCTGGAGACCTCTCATACGTGGAGAACAATAGGCGAGGAAAACGCACTGCGAAAGAGAGGGCAGGAAGAAATTTCAAGCCCTGCATCACAGATATCCCCGGCTGGAAAGAAGCCGAAAGAACAAGATGCGGAGTGAATCGTGGTAGGGAAACCAGCCTGCAACCAAAGGGAGACCAGTGATGTGCTTCCAGCAGCAGCTTCAGTGGAGCAAAAACAAAAAAGCAGGAGAAACCGACGACCGAAGGCTCGCACGACCGCCGTTGTAGTAAAACCAGCAGAGCGAACTGTAATTAGTTTTACGTCGGTGTACTTGCCCTTAAGCTTCACACAGACGGCCAGAACTGGCGCCCCATTGAGATACACCCAATGAACGCATAGGGAACGTACGCCGGAAGACGTAGCTACAACCTACTACCTGTGCGATAAAGAGCCGGCAGGACTCATACACCACATTGCAGGTCGAACGGAACCCCTTTCCTACGTCCTACCACTTCTGGTGAGTGGTACCCGTGCAGTTGTTAACGCTACACTCTCGCCGACGTCCCTCGGGCTTCCGCTAGGGGACATCTTGACTAGCATTTGGCTTTCAACCAGCGCCCCCGCAAATCCAGCTCTAAACCTCCAGGCCAGGGGGGCATCACACGATGACTCAACCCCTGGGGCTAGCCTGGAATCCACGGTACCAGTAAGGCAACTGGTGGGACATGTTTCGCGCACGTAACGCTACCGGTCTAGGGACCTGCCTCCCAGTGCACTGGTCGGACAGTTCGGGTTAGGCCCGCGGGGTCACCACGCCCCGAAGGGAGCGACTGGAATCAGCCATCTGGACCTTTCCACCAGTCCTCCCCTCTCCCCTGCGGGGGATTCGACAGGAAATTGAATGGCGATCTTGATTCAAATAATTGTACTCAAAATACCGATAAAGGGAAAATACCAAATAATTTTTCTCGAAATACGCAAGCCACTCTTCATAACATTGAAACGTCCTCTGGAAATACAACAGGGTCAGAAAAATTTTAATCAAGGGACTACCTTCCCCTCAACTTTCTATGTCTAACATTGGTCAGAATCAAGATATTTTTGTGTGTTTATTCGAACATATGACCACTGAAGCGTGCAGAAGAGACGATTGGTTTATGCGAATGTTTGAGCAACTAATTATTCGTACCGAAAGCTAGTCTGCACATGTCCAGAACTAGGCCTTTCAAAAACTATACATGATTTTGACGGGGGACGCTGTGGCATTCAAACGAGCAAGTGGTTACACCAATTAAGAGTAATGCAAACCCTGCATAGATGGCCCGACAATTTTGTAACTAGAGACTGTGCAAACACATTTACGCAGCGGAGCTCTTTACTGGTACTGTGTAAAAGCTCAAGAAATATATTCGTGACAACAGTTTGAAGAACTGTTCAAATTACCTATTTTCATACTCGTAAACATGACGGACAATTGGAGGAGAATGACAAGCAGGTTGCAGAAAAGAAACGAAACTATTACCTCACATTATCATGAAAAGGTCCGATTGTGTCACAAACTGGAACTAGATTTTCCCGATATACAAGAATAAGTTCTAGTGAGACTTTGATCCAAGGATCTTTGCACCTCCATTTCAACTAGAGATCATAACAATGAGGACGACAACCTTCATGATGTTTTAGATTAGGAACGATTATTGCGACACCGAAGAGAGCGCATCAAGTGGTCATGAAATAATGATAATTCTAGGAGCACGAATGCGTCAACTAATCAGCTACTTTGCGATCCTCTAAGGAATAAAACAAGAGCGGTAAGGCGGGAAAAATTATCATTCAGTGCACATAATATTTTTACGAAGCGTGACCCTAAGTATTTTAATTGTGATACCTTTAAACATTTGACTCGCACCTAGGAAGAAGCCCAGTACCTGTTCCAATTGTAGACAGATGGGGCACTTGTCAAGAAAATGTCCTAATCCCACG
Source organism: Eucera pruinosa (assembly GCA_028830335.1). Classification (NCBI taxonomy): domain Eukaryota; kingdom Metazoa; phylum Arthropoda; class Insecta; order Hymenoptera; family Apidae; genus Eucera; species Eucera pruinosa. The sequence goes on along the minus strand of JAMYCR010000015.1, from coordinate 1,511,736 downwards.
GTTAATGAATCAGAACGAGAAATGTCAAAAGTATCTACGCATGGAGCGACGACGGCAATTGTCCATCGGGCTGTTACCGACACACAAAGGAGCCGCTACGAAGTCAACGACCGAAGAAACCCCCCGATTCCCATAGTGGTACCGACTCGCAAATATTGCGTTTTGATCGCTGATAAACTACAAAGCCAATATTTCGTAGATACGTTAGTAGACTCCGTTAGTAAATTAAGCTTCATTATAGAAAGTACGTATTCTAATCAATTTGATCAATATAATATAAATAGGGAGGAAAGTATACAAATTCATACGGAGGTATTAATCAATCAGCGCTACAAATTTTCAGTTACATTAAAGCACATGTAAAGATACATCTGCTGCCTGATAATATTTTTAATCTACGATTCGCCATTGTTCTCGATACAACTGTAACCTATTCGGCAGTATTAGGAAAGATTTCATTTGATAGCCCGGTATGAGAGCAGAGTTTGATTCAGATGTACTAAGATGACTCAAACTATGAAATTCTTAACACAGAGTTTCTGGATACGTCGGATAACTATTATTCAACAATCACTGGATAAAGACATTCCTTTGAAAATTTAACATGAATTAATGAAATTAATAGATGCTCACATTAAATACGAAGGAAACCGGAGGAAATTGATTACAAGATAGAACTGATCGTGAACAAAAATAAATCATTTAATTACTCACCTAAAAAATTATCCTGATTTGAGAGAATCGAGAGATTGTCGCAGATTTACTTGAACGCGATACTGTACGGCCGAGCAATTCGGAATATGCTAGTCCTATCGTGCTTGCACGGTAAAAGAATAGCACCATTCGTTTGTGTTGATGTTCGAACTTTAAATAAAATAACGGTCAAGGATCGATAGTTTCTACCTTTCATAAAGGATCATTTGGAAAAATTCAGCGACAAAGTATAGTTTTCTACTTTCGATCTGAAAGATAGTTTCCACAACGTCGCGATGATCGAAGCGTCAATAAAATATACCTCTGCCGTAACACAAGACAGCCAATTTGAGTACTTAAAAATCTCATTGGGCTAACAAACGCACCAGCAGTATTTCAGCGATACGTTAACATTGTTTTTAGAAATTTACTTGATGCTGATAAAATATTACTTTATTTCGATAATATTCTAATTCCTACCGTAACACATTAGAAGAAAGCCTAATTTTATATTGAGGAGGTACTAGATGCATTACTGCGATTTCGTTTAGATTTAAGACTCGATAAATGTTTCTTTTTTAAGCAAGAGATAGAGTATCTTGGATATACAATTAGTAAGCAAGGAATTTGACCGAGCAAAGCCAATACGGAAGTTATTGTCAATTTTCCGACACCAAGAAATGTTAAACAATTACAAAGCTTCTTAGGCTTGGCAAGCTATTTTAGAAAATTTGTTGTAAACTTTGCAATAATTGCCTGACCTTTATATCAACTGATTCATAATACTACTGCCTTTCAGTTCGGTGAAAAAGAAGTCGGATCATTTGTGTTGCTCAAATCAAAGTTGATAAATACACCAGTATTGGCACTATACTCTCCATATGTGTATGTTTATATTGAACTTCATACCGATGCGACGCCAGTACTTATGATTACGGTGGTATATTACTGCAAATACAAAAAGGCGCGAAGTTACTCCCTATGTTGCTTTTGAGCAAAAAAACTGTCAACTGTTAAGGTGGACAGAGCAAGTAAAACAAGGTGGGAGCCGAATAGATTAATATGAATTTATTAATACATGGGTGTATACAAGATTTACGGAAGCTCGTGCGACAAAACAACAGCTACCACTCGAACACTGCAACAATAGGCAATGGCAGTAGCATTTCAGTATATATCTCCGCAATTTTCATTTACCGCATCGAAGCGTTGGGTTACAAAGTTCAAAAAACATTATAAAATAAAACAGAGACGTGTTACAAAATACGATAGCAACAGAGACAATGAAACATTTGAAAATACCATAAAATCAGCGGAACTCTTTCAAAAACAGACAGCAGAAATTATAACAATCTGTAATCCAGATTTTGTGATCAATAGTGACCAGACTAATTGCGAATATCGCATTAATATACATCGAACATTATCACATTAAGGCAAAAAATTTACAGAGATATTAAAGACATATCAAAAGTGACACATTGTTATACTGTCCAGTATTCTATAACTGCATCCGGAAAGCTGCTATCAAAAGTGTTTTTGTGTCTACAGGAAAGAAACGGAACATTTGGGCCACAGATTGCCGAAGAAGTTTGACAATTATGTGAAAAGTTTAATAACGTCTATATAACTGCCAGAAAATCAGGGAAATTGCAAAAAGACACCTATGAATCGTTTTGCATCATATAATTATACCATATGTAAATAAGAACAAATTTCTAATGATTGTTCATTCTTGGGGAGGCCAAACAAACCCCGCAATATACGATCAAAGATTTATTGACGAAAATGGCACATCAATATGTTCACTGAAGATTATACCACCAAAATGTACATCACTCTGCCAACCCTGTGATGGGTATTTCTACAGACAGGTAAAAAAATTACATAAAACGATTTCAAAACCACCATGAATTGTTTACAACCGGTTGCAATCTTTCCAAAAAATCTGATTGCATTAGAGTGCATGCACTTATTCATCACTAATTACAAGCACCTATTTATTCGAAAATGCTACAGTATGCGTGGTATGCCTCCAAATTAACTTCCACACGACAGATATTTTTTAATGCGAATGAAGTGGCTTTTCCGAATAAAGTGAAAAAGAAAGAGTGTCAGTGCAACAAACAGACATTTATCATGTGCTCGCAGTGTCAGATTTCTTTGTTTTAACTGTATGTATGGCAATTATTATCCAGCATCATGTACGCCGCGACCGCAATAAACTTTTACGATAAAAGAAAGGTATATCACTGAACTGGGGTGGATCCCGGGACCTTAGATTTTCCAGCCAGATAATCCTCTCATTTCGCCAACGTAACCGTGACACATTTTATCTACATTCAAGGTATATTTTGAAAATTCGTAACATTAATAATTTATATTTTTAAAATTATTGAGTGTCTATACTTAATATTTTACACATATCATTAAAGACTTATATACTATCACCTTGCAAAAACCCGTTTAAATCGAAGTTGGACAATTGGGGTCCTTCCCTACTTAGATGCTGATAAAACAAGATTGAAAGAAAAGAAAAGAGCACAGCCATTGATATCCCAGATGGTAAAACAATTGAATCAGCAACTGACCGATATGGTGTAACATGAATATAATGGTTTGTACACACCATAGTAAATCGGACGATTCATATGTTTGAAAGCTGGACGCGTGACAAAAATGCACAAACTGTGTGAATGCTGCTTTCGGTTATTATCGATACCGCAAAATTACTGGATCAGTAAAAACACTGACCACATAAGAAAACATATTCAAGTGACAATCGTCAATTTTAATGAAATATATGGTAGGTAGCTCAAAAAAATATTTGACACGTATTTTTTCATCGGCCATGACCCATGGTAAGAGGGTGAAAACAGGCCCCAAATTTTTGGAAATATCTCGGAATCTAATGGCTCTACGATAAACACTTTTTCAAAATGTGTGTTTTCAAATGCCGATGCCGACCAGCAAAGTAGTTTATAAAAAAATTTGTTTAAAAAATATATTAAAAAAACTACTTTTTATTACCACTTTTCTTGTTAAAATTGGATTTTTTGTATAACTTTATGTGTGCGAAGTATAGGTAAAAATAGGCAACACCTGTTTTTGGAATCTTTTGTTTCTCGCCATATAACATACATTTTTAGATGGAATATTTTTTCCGATCCGTGCGAAAAGTATTATAGTATTCAAACGTGCATGGCGGAACGTGCTTGGTGCACCGCCCGGGCGCGGCCAGCTGGTCGTTCTCTGCAATAAAATAGGAAAACCCAAGTGTCCTCTGTATTGCAAACGACATTAATGAGATCATAAAGTATTGTAGCTGAGAAAATGGAATTACTGGAGTTCTCAAAATGTGCATTCATGCTATTTCCCCGAATCCTCATCATTTTTATGACTTTATTGTTACTATTTTTTCGAAAATAATTATATAACGCAGATAATGTTTAAACCATGGAAACATATGGACAGATCTGTGTTACTTTTAGTAACTTCTTCAGTAAATGAATTTTTAGACAATTTGCATAATAAATTAGTTGCTTTGCAAACACACGACCATATTGCTAAGATGCGAAGCATGTTTCTGCGGTTCACAGAACAATCCTTACCTGATGGTGAACTCGTAATTTTAGCTGATTTTTGTGAAAATTATAATTGTGTTATACATAATGAAGTTCATAGCTTTAATTGGGAAAATCATCAGATTACAATTCACCCATTTTTCATTTATTGTAGTACAAATTCGGAAATTAAGTATCTTAGTTATTTTGCTATGTCAAAAGATTTAAATCACAACACGACAGAAGTACATTTAGCACCTATTTTGATGTAGAGGTGACCAACTGGTTAAGAAATAATCCTGGGCGTGTCTTCACTACGTATCAGACTACCAAATTAGTAGGCACTTTACGAGCGACAATGATAATTGTGACCATAAATGGATTTAAAAATACAGGAATATGGTCAATTAATCCGGAAATTTTCAGAACAACGATTTTTTGGGTCCACGAACGCCCGTAAGCACTGAAGAAGTTAGCGATCACGCAGTTCCTAGATACTCGACTTTAAATGTAGTTAATATTCCTACTATATTCGAGATTTCATTTCCTAGAGATGCATTACACATTTCACACGTAATTGAATATAAAAGGGATCGAACATGTCGTAACCGTGGCAAAACAGCAATTTCAACGGGATCGCCGTATACAAACAAACTGATTTTTCAAAGAGATATACAAGCAGTAACTTTTAAAGGGAAATTGAATTTTAATCGGGATAAGAAAAAGCAAATAGTCTTTAGCCTTCAGCAAATTAGCAACCTGAACTTTTTTAATAAAAACAGAGACAATGACGCCAAATGCATTTTCTACCTCAACTCAGAGAATAATGGTAAATTTGGGATATTCAGAAAGCCTTTCTTTCGTGGTTAAGTTAAAAATAAACACTACCAGATGGAAAAGATTTAAGTCGGATAATTTACACGAGAGACACAGTAGGCTAAATAAGGTCATCCTTTTTTTTTACTGATGAACTTGTATGATGTACTTGACAGGGCAGATCAGAAATTTTTCATCAATGTGCTAGTACGAGAGGCAAGAATAATTGAAAGTTAACATCAACGATTTTGCACGATAAGCAAGACAGGTTGGAATATGATATCATGAAATATATTCAACATTCTTTTCATAGACAATCAGTTTTATTGAAGTGAAAACTTCTTTAGGCGCGTTGAGCGTTTTTTGGTAGGGGAAAATCTTATGGGTTCGCGTCACCGACATGTATGCTATGACGTAATGCGCTTGGCCAGCAGTGAAAGCATATATATATATATATACATCTACTGCTCTGGCACCAGGCTGGCGCACGCGCTATAAGGGTGACGTATTGTGCAACATTAGTGCTGTGTACTAAATAAACCATATAACAATGTATATAATTGTTGCTCGGAGTGCCGATAGATCTAAAAACCAAACTAATGTTAATAATTTTAATTTACAAATTATGAAATTTTAATTTTTGATACTACAATTAATTTGAAAATTAAAAAAAACCACTGTTATGTCATAGTTTTAAGTTTTCACCTCTGTCGACAGTCCCCATGACTGTTTCCATTTTTTTTCTTCCTTTCCGAGCTGCCCATATAGATGCACCAATAGGTGGTATTTTAGGGAACTAAACTTTGAGGAAGGCAATGAGAAGTCCCATGAGCTTAACTCATAAGGAAAGCGGGGCTATCAGACGAATATATTTTAGAAGTGTTAGGGGAGACCCCAATAAATCAAAAGTTGAAGCGGCAATACATCCCTCTGAGTTATTAAGGTGAAAGTATTGGATCAGGGAAGGAATTGCTACAGAAGAGAAGAAAAAATTGCTGAGAAAATATCTAAGATCTTCGGAGCTACAACTACCCAAAATGATGCCGAAGGTGTCAGCAACTTTATTCGAGGCTGCTCAGAAAAAAAGATAGCTATATTGTAGAGAACCAAAAATTGACTGATTCTGGAAGCTGTAATTTCAACTATAATGTCAAAAGAAAAAGGGGTGGACAAAATAGAAATGATTCAGAAATTAAGTGACAACAAAAACGATACTAAAGGTACATCATAACGAATCCGAGTCTCGACAACCATTCGTACTACCAGGAATGACAAAACAAATAAAAACGGTTTTGTCCAAATCAAAGCAGGAGCATGGCTACATGAGGGTGACGTCAGAAACTGAATTAAGAAATTAAAATCTATAAAGAAAGTGTCAACATAAATAAGGACGCAACCAACAACGAGCAGGTAAAATTTAAACATGAGGGACCCGCTGGCGAAGAGGCCGCTCGTCAACCGGACAGAGCCTGCAAATCAGTATCGGCTACAGTTGTTCATTATGAACAGGCTAACGTTCTACCAGAGTCAGAAAATGCAAAAAGAGCCCGAACAGAACAGCAAAAAGAATTAAAAGCAAGTGTCGCCATTAGTTTAAAATTTGTTATATCTGAATGAGAAGAATTGGCGAAACATAACTTTATTTTAGACCTAGTTAGGGGTTATGAGATTGAAACGACAGTAGTCCAAAAGCGAAAACTCTCAATTAAATTTAATTCGCAGTAAAGATATAATATTGTCACAAAGCAATTACATCCCTACTGAAGAAGGCAGCAACTGTAAGTTGTAAGCCCAAGGGGGATCAATTTCTATCATATTTCCTAACATCCTAGTTCGACTTCTATAGGTTTATTTTATATTTGAAAGTTATAAATGAATTTATAAGTACAAATCATTTTAAAATGGAGGATTTAAAAACGGTAATTGAATTATTACTTCCAAACGGTTACCCTCCTTCGAAATGATTACATCCCATCCCTGAGTATTACAACAAAATTGTTAAAATTTGTTATCCCCTTATTGGTATAATAATTTTTTAGGGTTAATACTCTAAACAATGACGGTAGGGACTACGAAGAGCCCGATTAGTCTTTGTTTTAGGATACCTCCAACATTGGCACATCTAGCAGACTAAAAGGGAACTATATTATAATCATTTCGAACGAGGCACGAAATTTAATTACGATTGAACTTCATTTCCAGGTATAATATTTCGTTTGATTGTTAAAGAATGAACGTTTTTTTGGTGGTAGAAGTATATCATGCAGCAATTCGGAACTTGAATTACAAAATTCTAAAGGTGATAGGGCTTTCTGGACTAGAACGAGACGAAAACGATGCATATTACAGAAACGGATTCATTATTGGACACACATAGACGTTTATCAGTTGCACAATAGATGAGGAACAATTTCGCTATCCTTCACAATTTGGCAATTTGACCGCAGCAAGTCAAAATATTAGCTTTCAGCAAAATACTCGAATCTTGCTTTCGTCTTTCTACTAACAACATTTTTTACCTCATTATTACACATAACAACATAAAAGCGGTACAAATTTACAGCCTCAAACAGCATAATATCGCCAAAAAAGCAGAAAAAGGGGAAGCTACTAATGAATTAACTCTATTAAGAAAAATTACAAATATTTTTGTAAAAACTATAAAACAGCATATAAGATATCAGACGTAGATACAATTGAAGAACAATTAGTATGCTTCCGAGGCCCGATCAAAGTCTATATGTCTAACAAACTACAAAAATACGGCATAAAGTTGTGGGCACTTCGGGACCCAGAATTACAATAAATAATTTTTTACACATATAATCTGAATTAAGGATTTATTAACCGACAAAATTTATGTCGCGAGTACCATACGCAAATATAGCAAGAATTTACCAGTTGAAGATACAAGAAGAAAGATAAAAAGAAACATCGTAAATTTGGAAACACGTAAACGTGCTAGATTTAACATTTGTGAGGGAAACGACGATAAATATACTTCTAATCGTAAGTGTTGCGTATGTTCGCAACATATTTGCGATACTCATAAATTGAAAGGAATATTTGACGTATTCAATGTACAAACTGAAAATTAACATTGTTTGTTCGTACTTCATATATTTTACTAACCTTAATATATATATATATACACTCCTCTTCATTTTCTAAAATAAAGTGATTTTCGAAAATCATTTTACCATTATTTTTTTTTAAAAAGGTTGAAAAATGTTCGCTTCGGAGGCATCAACGAAAAATGTAACTTTCGAAATAACTATACGAGTAATATTATTCCGGGTCAGAAGTGACCCAGAAGGTGTCCGTGGCGCACAATGGTAATATAAAGTTTGCTGTTTAAAGGTTAAGACAGGAATTATAAAATGGTCGAAGACTACAAAACTCTTTCACGCAGCCTTCGGAGCTTCTTTACCCCTTCCGGTAAAATGACGAGTCTAGCTCGTCATTTGTTTTTCATGCCATATCGCACAATGACGAGCTGCACTCGCCATGCGACTAAAGTTACTGTTGAATATGATAATTAATTTAATTTAAAATTTCTAGTATACTGAATTCAGCAACAGTTTTGTTACTTGTGGAAATATCACAGATCACTACCACATATTGTTTACCGTTAGAATTTCTTGGTACAAGTCATGGCCAAATTGTTAGTCTGTAAGATTTCATTCTTGCAAACATTTAGTGTGAACATCGGTCAATATATATTTTTGCTAAAGGAAAAACGTGTTGTATAATAAATACCATAATAGATAAGAGTAGTGCAGACTATGAAGGTCAAGGTGATTGGAGCAATTATGAAGAATCAGAAGAAATTAGTATACATTTACCTGATACTGATAATGAAAGTAATGATAGTGAAATATTACCAAGAAAGCGAAAACGTGCTAGACGACTAATAAGTGATGGTAGTGAACCTTCTGGAATCGCAGACACATCATCGGAAGAATGGATTTGGAAGGAAATAGATAATGTGCCTGAAATAGAAAAATGTACAGCAATGCCTGGAGTAAACCCTCTGATTATGCAAAAACTAAGTGCTAATCCGAAGTCATTAGAGGTGTTTGAAGAAATGTTGAATATGAACTTTTGGGAAATATTATCAATAGAAACTAACAGGTATGCGGAACAAGAAATAAAGAAAGAACATTGTCCAAGCAAGAAAATAGATGTAGAATGGTTTCCTGTAACTGTCGACGAAATGAAAGCATATTTCGCGCTTTGCATTATTATGTCGCAAATAATAAAATCAGATTTGAAAATGTACTGGTCGAAAAGGACAATAGTACATACGCCAATATTTTCACAGACCATGTCTCTCAGGAGGTTCTTAGCTATATCACGCTTCCTGCATTTTGCAGATGACGAAAAAGCGGACGATAACAATAAATTGAAAAAGATTCGAAATATAGTAAATTATTTAAATGATAAATTTACTAATCTTTACACTCCCAAAAGTAGTATATCTATTGACAAGTCTTTGATGAAATATAAAGGTCGATTGAGTTTTGTGCAGTTTATTGCATCCAAGCGAGCAAGATTTGGAATAAAATTTTATAAACTGTGTGAGTCGGAGTCGGGATATTGTAGCCAGTTTAAAATATATATCGGTCAAGACAAGATTGGTGATATGCTCGCATCAGAAAGTGTGGTGATGGAACTATCAAAGCATGTATTAGGAAAATGATACACTATATATTTGGATAATTGGTATTCATCTCCAAATTTGTTCCTAAATTTGTTGAAAAACGATACGAACGCCGTCGGAACCGTACGAAAAAACAGAAGAAACATGCCAAAGGAACTTTCAAAATCAAAACTGAGAAAAGGAGAAGTTCGAAGTCTCTCCAGTCGAGGTTTACTAGCTTTGAGATGGTCTGACAAAAGGGATGCATATATACCCAGCAGCAAACATTGTAATGCTGACATCGTGGATACGGGAAAAAAGAGAACGAGGAAAGATAGAGAAGAGGAGAATGTTTTAAAACCAAGTTGTGTGATTGAGTACAATAATGGAATGGGAGGCGTCGATAAAAATAATCAACAGTTGGCGTGCTTTCCGGTTATGCGAAAATATATGAAAGGATATAAAAAAATATTTTTTTACATGTTTGACATTGTACTCTACAATTCATATATTTTGTATAAAAAAATCAATAATACCAACAAAATCGGAATTGGGAGCTTTCGATTGGACATAGCAGAGCAAATCCTACAAAAAGTTACACTACCTGATTATAAAACTCATGGGCATCCTTCATATAATGACACCCCGGCTAGGTTGCAGGCTAAAAGATGGGGACACTTTCCAGAATACATTCCTTCAACTCAGAATAAAAGAAAACCTACTAAGAGGTGCCGTGTGTGTTACAAGAATAAAATTAGAAGTGAGACTACCTGACAGTGTAAACAATGCAGGATTCCTTTGCACTTATCAGAGTGTTTTGAAAAGTACCACACGCGTGAAGACTATTAACTATATACCTTATAAGGTATATTTTACCGTTTTTTTGATATTATTTAACAATATGTAAAAATGGATATGAATATGTAAGAATTATAAAATGAAACAAGTTTTTTTAAATAAAAATTAAATGGTTATTTCATGCACAGTTTTTCATTATTAAATCTTACCGGAAGGGGTTAATAGAGCTACTTACTTGCGTCAAGATAAGCTACAAATATTCTCACTGTAACGTTCATAGCACAAAAACGAGCCTTATTAGCGGAATTATCGTACTCGTTCGTAAATATCTCACAATTCGACATCGTGTATTCCTTATTCAAAAGAAACATACAGGTAAGAATTCCTAAGAGTTCTTTAACACGTTGCGTACGGATCACGAGATACCTCGTATATAGCAAGCCGAACGATGAGACCCGATTACGAAATATCTCATTATAATGTTTCTTCATACACGAGTTTAAACCTTGCGGTTACTTATGACTACACTGCGGATTTTTATGCATTTATGGGAAATTGAAATGTGCAAAAAAGTACAAAATGCATGTGGTATACCGACATATACAGAATACTCAAAATAAAGTATAAATTATTGTGTTTTAAGGGTGAAACAATTCTCTACTAGAGTTCCATTTTTTTAATTTTGTTAGTAAAAATGTGAATTTGCATAAAAATCCGTAGTCTACTTATGACAAATGAATCGCGAAACAAATGCATGATAGAATGGCGAAAGAGTGGAAAGAATCGGAAAAGAATAATTATTACCATTACATCGAGAAGATCTGGTCCTATTGTGTATCATACCACATAAAGCATTTTATTCATTTTATTACTGCATAAAATTTTATTATTTGAAAGCCAATGTTCTAGTTCGATTGTATGCATTGTATTAAGTTTATTTTGACACGCTTAAAAACGGCTTTGGAAGTTACGGGCTTTAGAAGCACGTTGGACGAGCAAAGCACCGTGCGCAATGTGTTAACAATTGAATGCATAGGTGGACCAAGGGCGCGAGGTCATCTTAAGCCCCTTTTAGGGATAACGTTCACTGCATTTTATATTCAAAGAAGTATACTTCCTCCAAGTTTCATTCCAATATCTAAAAAATTGGCGAAAGTAAAGTACCGTCACAGGGGCAAGGGGGACGAACTGACGAAAATGCGGATGTGATGCGTTAGAGGGCCAGCGTCTCTGACACATTTATAAACAGAAGTAACATGTATTGACACCATTGGCCAAAACATTCGTAGCGAAGGCGAGGACGAGTCACACGGGCGAATAAAAACTAAATTCCGCTGAGCGCTTGTCCCGGTCCCCGGCGGCCAACTTACCACCGCGGGCATATGTGTACAATACTTTAAAGTATAGCTTGGTCACGCTGGACTACTTTTACATGTTACTTATTCATATTCTGAATTTAAAGTTGAAGTTACGTTGAGGCTCGGGCAGTGTCTTGTGTAACAATTTTTTAAAACGCATCGCAAAAGGGTTTCAATATAGTGCGATTATGGTACAAATATTTTACAAATGGTTAGTATTAATAATTATTTCCAGTAATACTGTTTTATAGTATATTCGATGAAGTTTAAGATTTACTAGTTATGTGACATTAAGTATTGAAGAATGAACTTCAAAACTCTTTAATATTTGACATGTTGTGGTTTCCGAATATCAAACCTTTGGAGACCTGCCTCAAAGAAGCATTAAAAGAAAACGTGCAAGAAGTGATAGTTCAACAGTTACACAATTATGATGCAGGATGGTTGATTTACACAAGTCTTCTCTCTTCAGATGTACATACAACATGGTGAGCAATGGGTACAATGCAAAAAGTGTTATCAATGGGACCACAAAGATTATGGTGCTAAGGAAGAAGATTTTATATGTCCACTGTGCGAAAAAAGAAAAAAGAAATAAATTTCATACAAAAAACGAAGGGTCTCACATATTAAGAACCTATTTTCAAACTTCGTGAATTTACATACTTTTAGTTTTTATTTTACTACGAAGAAACGGATTTCTTTTTTCTTTATTTTTCAGTTGATTGCTGAAGAATATATGTTTCAGTTTTAAAACTCGTATCTAATTTTAATAAAAGTGTCTTTAATCGAAAATCATGATCTTTTTAAAAAATGGGTCTCATAGTAGGCAACTTTACCCTACTTACGCGATCGGCTGTATGTAGTCTGTCACATGACTGACTTTATTACCACGCAGTAATTCTGCGACGACTATAACAATAGTTTTAAACAATTTACCTGCTCAACTACCTGTGTTACAATACCGTTTCTCATCAGAACAATCAGATCGCTTCGCAGATTCTGGACCATTATACGTTTTTTCAAAGATTGAGTCCAACCATGATAATGAATTATCAACAGATACCACCGAAGATAATGGAGCTGAAGATAGAACTTTGTAAATGATCTCTACATTCCCCTTTCGGATCGCCGGAAGCCTTCTAATGATGTACATGATAATTTTCAGTTTTCTGGTAAAAATTGACTAATAGTGGACCAGTTTAACAAATTAATACACTATACATAAACAATTCATGAATAATGAAATTCATTAGATCTCATCATTTTTGCCCTCGCACTACGCTGCGTAAATGGAGGGATGTTAACTGTGATCAGATAAGAAAATTTTTAGCTATTCTCATGGTGATGAGTATCTCTTGTTTACCCAAAACGAAATTATACTGGTCAAACGAAGATTTTTATAGCAATAATTTAATTCGAAATATCACGAAGCGTGACAAATTTGATTTGCAAATAATTTTAGCCATCTCTTTCTTAACACACTGCGTACGGTTCACGAGATATCTCTTTTTTATACTTTCTTATACATATCTACAAAATACCGAGAGAATGGAAAAAATAGTATTAATATTTCTATTACATTGAGAAAAATCTGATCCACTTATGCATTGTACTGTATAAAGCATTTTATTCATTTTATTGTTTGAAAGCCAGCGTTCTAATTGATTTGTACAACTTGTATCAAGTTTTTAATACAGAGCGCCGTACCCAATGTGTTAACATGAATTACTAATCGACGAAATCATAATATTCTGGAAAGGAAAATTTGTATTCCACCAATATTTTCTAGCAAAGGCGCATGTGTATGGAATGTAACTGTATAAAATACGCATATCAAAACGCTGCACATACAATTTGAAAACTTACGCAGACAAAATCTTACCGAATAAACCAGAGAGTAATCATGGACACACGTGTAACGTGCATAAGAAAAGTCTGAACAGAAAAATTAAAGAGAGCAAAAATCTATGGAGAACAAAACCAAATTGATCTAAGAGTTGTGGCAACCCTCCTGTACCTACTACTAGATGGACGTACGAAAAATAAGGCTTTCTCAAAACTGCTCACTGCAACTACCTCGTTCAGATATATACCGCCTTTAACCATCCTCCCAATATCCCAACGTCTAAGGCAGGGCCTACTAGGTAACCTTACTGACGAGTCCACTAGCAGGCCCAGGACGAAACGCAAACCCTTCCTTTTTCTTATCTTTCCCCCCTCTTCTAAGCGCCACAAAGTCATTAAAAAGTAAACGTCTTGTTTTACTAGTTAGCTCAATACAAGATATAACGCAGAAGTAACAGCAACTAGGGTAAAAAATAGAAAACGAAAAGATGTATTGAAACTTCTTGCTGTTATTGCACATAGCAAGGCAAAAAATCATTGATATCTCAGATCATATGCAACTTCTTGTTACACAATACTGAGACCTAGAGGAACAAAATGTGTACTACTCAACAAAATTAAGGATTCACTTCTTCATTTCGCAAAAAAAATTAACTTGGAACAGTTGTAAAATCATCGAAGAAAGGTGTGATGGAATCACAAAGAAAGCATTTGAAAACTAAAAATTCGTACTTACGGAATCCTTCCTCAGATTTTCATTTAATCGCCCGCTGACAAAACTAGAGCGATACAAATGAAATTTCGAAGCATTTCAAGATTTCAACTTTTCAACGGCATATTTTCAAGCAACAAATTTTTTAGAGGAAAGGTAAAGCTGGATAAGGAGGTCAAAAGTGTCCTTGAACCAAATTAGACTTGTGATCTAGCATTCAATAACTTATCCGAAGAAAACGTTTCACACAAATTTTCAATCCTCTACCTGAATCTCGAGAATAGTAATGGGGGGGGGGGGGGGGGAAGGAATATCAGCTTTTGCCATATTTGTCCTACTTAATGGCCAGCAAAAATTCTGAGGAGAATTTCACATATTAAAAATATGGTGATATATATTGATGAATTTTTCTAGATTTTTTTTGTTACTAAGCTTACTTGTAAAAGATGAAAACCCCTAACAGAATCTGAAAAATGCAGATTTCGTAGTGAAGTTCTAAGAGCGCACCTTCTATATTTTTACGGAAACAACATATTATCATAGCTATTGTCCTTAATTTTTCTCACATTTTTTTGGAAAGATGCACCGTAGTTAAAAAAAATCAAAAATCAATTCTTTCGAGTTATTTCACGCGAAAAAGCAACCTTTACTTTAAGTTTTTATGTATCCTTCATGCAATGAATATATTACGCAATTTTTAATCTCTCTACATCCAGAAGAGTAGTATATAAATAGAAGAAGTTATATATTCAGTCAACTGACACTATTTCACTTCTTTATATCTTGAAGTAGGAAAGATGATTCAACGCCAATCCAATATATATCTAATTCTTCTACACTCAAAATTGACCTCACTACTGAGATATCAATAGAAGATGACGAACGAGAAACCCTTGTAATCAAAATGTATAGAAAAGACAGTCACAACATGTTGCTGTTACATTACCAGGCAATGTTGAAGCTAAATGGAACCAAGCAAAAATTGATAATAATGGATTATGTGTAGCTACGTTACCAGCTAGACTACTCAATTTTAAAGACTACAGGATAATAAAGCTGCCGTCATCAGTAGCAAAAGTAAACGTTGATAAACAGTATAAAGAATGCTTTACTACGAGCATAAAAAAAAGTCGTTAGGAAAGTTTATCTTTTTCGAAACGCACCAGCAATATTGACACAACAACGTTATTATGAAATTTTCTGATGACTTGTACAACACTTGTCAACACAATGTTGCTGTGATATGTAGAGTATAAAATTTATAGGCCAGCTTCAAAATGGAGAACTTGGAAATAGCGACGAATTTAATGCAAAGGGCTAGACTTGAATGACAGTAATACCAACACTAAATCAGTTTTACAATATTGTTAAATATGCATATTTAGTAACAGAGAAAATTTCAAATGTTATCTAATATGCGTACACTAAAACTCCTAATCAATAATATTTCTGCGGAGTATACAAGTCGCACGAAAAAAGTCACGGAATACATTGTTTTTCAGGCTCTTAGGTATTGTTTTCTCTCAAAGTATAAACTTAAACTTTCTGGATATATGATTTATGCCATTTTGCATTACAACCACACATATAGAGACCCTGTTGCGCACCAATTCTAGATAGTCTTGCTATTTTCATGATATGTGTGAATCCCTTCGCGATATGAGTAGGCGTATTGGAGCTTGATTTTCCATAGTTGAAATAGATGATGTAGCCGAACAGTATAATAAGGATTTCCTCTTAATGATTCATGGCAATTAATATCATGGCGAACTTGAATATAGTTCCAAATTCCCTAATTAACAGATATCCTCTAAGTGGATTTAACAGATCAAAGAGGCACCAAAGTGAGTCCTACTATTTCACTGTTCGTACGTAATACTACTGGTAAGAAATATTATGTTCAGTTTGCTTTCCTTGCAGATATGTATATGCTCACTGTTGTAAAAACTGAAATCAACGTTTCGTTGATTTCCACCTGAGAAACAATTTTGATAGATCAAAACACAAGAAACAGATAACTTTGAGAGCTTTGTTAGATCTAGTACTACTACGAAAATAACATAATGTACACATCGTTAAAGTAGAATTGAAAATCAAAACATAAAAGTGAAACGAATGCAGATCGAGTTGCAGAAAAAAATCAGCTTTATGTATATTTTTGGTCTGTCAGATTAAAATTTAGTCGAAGACGGATATGAAAAATAAGAATCAGCTGAATAAGGCAAGATGCTAACTAGGAGAAAAAGTGTCTAATATGTACAGTGTAAATTCCAAGCTATACCTACATATGTATGTATATGACCAAGAATTTTCTTTCACAGAAAATATACAAAAACTTGAACTACAATAATCTTGATTCGAGAAGGAAAAAGAAAACCGTACCTCATATTTTAACTAGTAATTTATACATGCAAAAGTTACCAAACCTTCATCAAACATTTATATTTATTATAGGATTTAAATATCATTTAAAAATCTATTTACACAATAAACCTAATAATATCCTAGAAATTTAAAAAATGCGTTGCTCAAACCTCAACTTTAAGGGCTATTTTCACTACCTTGAAACGATTAAAAATTTTAGTACAAAAAATACCGATTAGATATTTTTTCAGCAATTATCTTATTAGTGCACATGTAAGTTTCATTGAAATCGATAATTAGAGATTGTGCAGAGATAGATGTTATTTCTCCTGAGTAATAAAATGTTGTAGTTTAAAGTAATGACAATAATAAACATTTCTGTAGGAATGAAAAAATAAACTATAGTTCCTCGTCTTAGAAATGCATTGATGCAGGGAAATGTCATTCTGAGTTCTCATCCTTTCAAAACTAATGATGATAACTCAAACCGGAAATAATGTACCAAAGTACCACTCTATAGTGAATTCTAAAGAATTTCAAGCACAAACAACAAATGAACAAACTATTTCAAAACCGTTTGATTTAAATCGAAGCATTCTAATTAACAATATCACAACCCTACAGAAAATATTCTAAAATGTATTACGAATACGTAATAAACTAAAAACGATAACCGTACTAATTTGTCTGTTTTGTGTTTGTTATTAAACACAAATGACGTGTTGAAGCGAAGAGTAGAAGAAACAAGACAACGCATTGAGCGTCATGAAAGTTTACGCACTTCCTCTTATCTAAATATCAAATATCTAGAAGAATACACTAGTTTCGAACTTCTTACAGACGCCATATTTATTTTATTTCTTTTAGTTATTTATGAGAAAACATACAAACATGAGAATTTAACGCTGCAAACTGCGTTTCTTTGCTAAACCTTTTCAAATACCTCTAACTTTACCAATGTTAGCATTTTCTATACATATAGAGATAATGGCTTTGCCGAAATGTCTATAAAGTTCTTTGATGACAATTTTATACTTAATAATTTTTTAAACCACTTCTAAACAAAATCACACTATAAAGTGTTAAAAATTCGTGTATTTTTCTAAATGTTTGAAATTTGAGGGCGGCAGGAAAACTTTTGCGATTATGTTTAACTGACCCATCGTAAGGAATAGAGTTATATGGAATTATCATTAAAAAAGAAAAGATTTTTAAATACTATGGATATTTTAGATTTCAAATAACCATATTTTACCACTTTAAATATAAAGTGCCGTATTATATTAATTTTCGAAATCTATTTTTATATGTTCACAAATTTCTAAAGGGGAAGAACGGATTGTTTTGGGCACACGAGACACATATGCTATAAGAGTAACATAAAATCAGCGACCACGGACAATCGATAATCCCCACGTGGCATCAAACGTGTTAAAGGAATCTAAATGCGTGGAAATTGCACATTCGCGTATACATATATAGACAAGATGAAAAAAGAAAAAAGTGGAAGCATTTATCTAACCTCTTCGCTGGTTGATTTATCTTGTCGTTGACCCGGTGATGAGGTAAGAAGGTCTGGTAAAACTGAACTGGGCCGAGATCCAGGCGATGAATCCGATCTCTGGAAATCACCTCCACCACCACCGCCTCTCGAACGATCGCCACCTTCTCGGTTCTATAAAAGTATCGATAGATATTTAAATCAGTGGCCAATGTTAGTTAATATTAATAGAAAATGCAAATATCAAAAGGAATGGCCAACAACAAAATCTGTTGAAGAATTAAGACCTGAATTTCGTCTAAAATTAATCTTAAATTAGATCGAAATTTTAATTAGTAAATATGTAAAATTTTATCGATCTGTATTGTTCTCTTGTATAAAATGTAACATAATTGGTGATAGTAATACTCATATTTTTATAATTGCAAAGCGTATTACTGACTGTAAAGATATTGTTTTAAACTTTAACATAACAAATAGCTAATGGAACTATAATTTATTTTTTTTTTATCTTAACATACAGGATTAACATTACCCTATAAAAATTGTAAGAATTAGTTTTATTATTACACAATTACATATTATACGACGAAGCATATGTACATCTGTATACACACTAAACTGATACATGTTCGTTTAAAATTCAGGTTCTAATATAATCAAGCAGACTGAAATGAAATAAACAATATCTCAAAGGTTGATATGAAAAACCGAAAGAGGCGAAGGGAAATACAGAACGAAAAGGGAAGGTGTACAATGAAATTATGGACAATGAGTAAAAAGGTTGAAAAATAGCATTGAAAATACAAGCAAAAACATAGTAAAAACACAACGAGAGAGTGAATAAGTGCACGAGGAAGCAACAGAGGGTGTAAGTATAAAATAAGTAAAATAACTTGACTGATTTAAAAAATCTACGTATTGGTGACGTAAGTCTAAACCGAAAAAAATGAAGGTTCTTGTTTCTCACATACACGCACAGTTAACGAGAAAAATTTATACTCAAATATAGAATATTGCGCGAAATATAAACAAACTGAATTCATGCATAGTAAATTAATTAATACGAATAAATAATAACCGTTTGCTTCACTTATCTATAACGTAAAACATTTGACAGTTCACTCTTTCTAAAGTAATAATAGAAGCAGAGGATAAGCACGTTTCAGGTCCTTTTTATATTCGTAACATTAGTAAAGCGTGCAATAAGGTAGAATATAAAATTGTAGCGCAAAATTATCGTATTGTACATTGGTTGCTGTAGATATTTAAATTTATAATGATTGCATTCCTATTTTAATTAATTTACAGTATTTCTAACATAAACAAATTATTTAAGATATTACACACTTTACTATCAACGTATACATTTTATTTTGTTGCAGATACAAACAAAGAAGTGATTTTACTAATTTGATACAGTTATGTACAAATACAGTTCGACGAAACAGTTTTATAATTGATACAAATAAACTGATCGCAAGAGATATGTTTATTTAGATCTAGTACACAACAACAATAAGGAATTCTACTGAAAGATAACATAATAAATGATGATTTATTTTACCTAATAAATAGTGTTACAAATGCATTATTATCTACGTATTTTTTCTTAAGTGCTCATAAAAGAACCATATTTAAACGTATTACTTATTAACACTTATACAATACAAAATTCCGCTATCAAAGAATAAAAATATTTGTGCTGCATCGCGTAATATAAAAAACGATTCTACTTCAAAGAATCAGTGTACACAATAAGCACAAAAACTATCAATTTTTTGTATTATACATTAATCTTACGAACAACAGTAATAAAAACACAGTTCACGCCATGCCAAAGGAACACATAAAATGAAAAATAAAGCATGCTTGGCACATGTTGCGACATAGCAAAACAAACACACAGTACATATATCGTATAGAACGAAAGCATCATGCAAGACAATAAGTCTCAATCATGATTTATAACACAGGTATAATAAAAAATAAAAGTGTGTGCAAGCTAAGTTTACATCTATGCATTTGATGTTGACATATACACACGCGCGCGCGCACACGCATACGAACAGGTACACAACGGCTCTCTGTTTTTTTTAAAATACTTCCTCCAATAGCAGTATTTCTCTTTCCTTTTCTTGTAAATCAAATTCTAACTTGAAATAAATCTTCGTATACAGTTGTACAATTCCCCAGCAAATGTTTGGCAAAAACTGTTAGCATAGAATAAACACATACATTTCACACTGATGATACATTTCACACTAATGCAATGCTGTCCAAGCTGTCTTCGCAAGTAAATACTACTGCCCGGTTAGCTGCAGCGATTTCTGCTCGGTTAGCTGCATCTCTGACTTCCCACCAGTTCCAGGTCTACTGAGTTTAGGACCTCGCGTTGAACAGTATAGCAGATAAGCTTTCTCGGTATCTCATCCGCACTCAATCCTTCTCACTTTAATTTTCAACTCATTCAGAGGCAAGCGGGTTGGCATTGGTAATTATTAGAAATTCTCTGTCCCGGATAGCTGCAGCGAGACAGTCCCGAATCAGACAATACAGCTAACCGGATAATGCCATAAAATGAACTTCCCTGCTGTCTTTGCCATTGGGAAAGCTAAGATACTTATGTGATCAGCATAAATTTTACACTAGTTTTACGTCTATAATATGAAAAACTTAAAACATAATTAGTTACCTTCGAAATAGTTAAAGTACAAGGATAGTCTATTTAGAATAGGATTCAAAATAGTTAGATACTATCAAACAAAAATGTACTTTAAATAAGAAAGTATAGGAAAGTATAGCATACGCAAAGTTAATATAAAACGAGAAATACGATAGTTCCTGAATAAGTGATCATATGCTTTGTGGTTAAACGAGAAAACCAAATTGATGATTTAAAAAAAAAAACATCTTTTGTGAACCTTTTCTTAATGTTTGGAGCCTTCTAAATGTTTGGGGGTATCTATATAGTATTACAGGAGAATTGGAATGAATAACAGAACTACAAATTTTGGAGTTCTGTGCGAACCGTCAACAGAAGTAGACGTGTTTTCCAGTTCGTGCCGGCGAATAAATTTCTTAGGAGTTCATAGTTATAGTGTAGTTACAGTCTGTATATGTTCTAAACCTAAAGCCAGTTATGTATGTTGTTGGTTAGTAAAAACCTCTAAATATCAAGTGATTGCAGCGGAGCCTCTGACTACAGGAGCTCTCACAAATTTCTTTTGCTAAAAACACATCAATCATGAATACAGTATCTCAGAATGCTTCACATCCAGTCTCTTATGCCCAAGTTGCTCAAAAAGACCAATATCCAATGCAGGAATAGATGATTGTCTTAGATTCAGTCGACGGAATTTCAGTGCATGAATACGCTATTGCTATTGGAAAAATTATCGATCCCAGTAATATCAGATTTATCTCACGAATATCTCAAGGCCGTATCTGTTTATATCTAAGCAGCAAGGATATAGCCGACAAGCTAACCGAAAACGCCACTAAAGTAAATACGGACACGCACGTGCTGCAGATCAGACCGTTAATCTCGAAAGCAAAACGAATAATCTTGTCTAACGTGTGTCCGATTATTCCTCACGAAATCATTATAGTAGAATTCAGGAAGTTAAACATTCTCCCTGTGTCTCCAATTATAAACATCAGGGCAGGTATGAATGTACCCGGGTTTGCACATGTTTTGAGTTTCTGTCGGCAAATGTATGTCCAACTAGAAGATGTTCCGATAATCCCAGATTCGCTTTCGATCAGTTATGACCACACCGTCTATTGGATCTACCTGTCTACGGAAAAGCTAACGTGCTTCCTGTGCAAGGAAGAGGGGCATCTGGCGAAGTTCTGCAAGAACGCAGCTCCTTCCACTATACCTCTTGTCGATGTCTCCGCATCTCACATCAACGTCATTGGCAATTCTCAAAATGCATCGACTGAAGAGGACAAATCGAAGCAATCAATGCCTTCTCCCACGAATACGAAGCGGGCCCACTCCTCAGACTCGAACGCCACAAGTGGTATTTCAGAATTCAAGGTAAATCATCCAAAAGTTGTTCTCAAAAACAAAACACGGTTAAAAAACAGAAAAGGGAAACTCCCACTCCCTCCGTTAATGAAATCGCAACTGAGCTGGTTCCTCTGAAGGACTTCATCTTAACAAATGCAGAGAAATTTCCGTTAGACATGAATAGCCTCACCGAATTCTTATTCACATCACATGGAAAGCTAAAAGGTCGTATACACAGAAGAGCAAAACGTCTCTCCACCTCGACTTCGGTCTACTCTTCTGATATCGATTTGAGCTCGTTAGAAGAATCAGACACGTGATATTGTGTCACCATGTACAGAAAACGGAACTCGCTACTCTATTCACTCAAAGTCATCCTTTGGTATACCAGAAGTGTGGTTCGGCGATTGCAAGAAGCCCAGTTAATCTTAAAAGACGTGGATGTTCTCATTTGTGTGGAATCCTGGCTCTCGCCAGATTATATTCTTCGCGGCTTCCCGGGATTTCTGACTCTCAGAAAGGATAGGACTCGATCCAGAGGCGGAGGCATACTCATTTTCATCCGCAAAAACATAACTTACATAGAAATTAAAAATCTAATATCGCCGGACGATTCGGTAGAACTGCTAGGCCTATGTATTAATAACGTAAGTCCCCCGCTCAACATAATTGCATGTTACAGAGTCCCAAGTCTTACCTTATCTCAAGCCCAATGGGATTCTATTGTCTATAACGCTATCAAATACGATAATTGCATACTCATGGGCGACTTCAACGCCCATTGGAATTGCGAACACAATTTGGAATTGCAATCATACTGACTCGAACGGTGATAGACTCGAAAATGGTATAAAAGCCTATGACTTATTCCTGCATAATGATAAAACTCACGCACACATTGACCTTCACAGAAATAGTATGTCAAATCTAGATCTAATCTTTTCATCTACCAACATTGCTGACAAAATAAACGTTCATGCCAAAGACGAGACCCTGGGCTCTGACCATTTCCCTGTTTGTGTAGATATAAACATGGAAAAAAACTTCTATTCAAAAAAATCCTTTAAACTCAAATCTGTAAGAACTGACTGCAATAAGTTCCAAGACTATATTGAAAGTTCATATCCTCAACTTCTTTCGACTGATTATGATCAATTGTTTCCAAGCTGTAAATACGAAACTTTCGTCAAAATCATATCAGAGGCCGTAAAACTCAGCACCCCGGGAAAAAAGGGAAAAACCTTCGCTTTAATAAAAATCCTGTACCTTGGTGGGACTCTGAATGCGAAAAGGCAAAGAGGCTACGACGTGCATCTCTCCAAAAATAGGAACATACCAAACAACTGAACGACTTAATCAACTATAAAAACTACGCTGCTCTAGCTAAAAAAACTTCAAAATAAAAAATAAGGCATGTTTCAAAGAGTTCGCCAAGAGCATCAATTATCAAACAAATCCTAATTTCATATGCAGCAAGTGTAAAATCTTCAAGAACTGTTGGATTAAAACTCAACCTCAGCACATACCCAATAATTCCCGTTCCCATGTTGATCAAAATCTTGCGTTAAATAAAATCAGCTGCCCCTGGACTCAGTTGAACCCTCTTTGCCTCCCGCCTCGCCAAACAAACGAATTCTTAGACTCTCCGTCCGATTTCTTAGAATTTAACATCGCCCTAAGCCCAAAAAAGATTAAATCTGCCCCTGGCATGGATGGTATCGACTTTGATATTATAAAAAAATTACCTACAAAATTTAAACTCCTCCTACTAGACATCTATAACCTAATGTATACAAACAGTGACTTTCCTCATGATTGGAAATGCTCATTCATTCACTTTATAACTAAAACTGACGGTCTCAGCCTTCGCCCTATTTCTTTGACATCCTGTCTTTGCAAACTTTTTGAATCTCGAATTAAAAATAGACTTCAATGGTGGGCAGAATTCAACAATTACATTCCTTCAAGTCAGCATGGATTCCGAAAAGGAAAATCTTGTTCGGACAACATAGTCAATCTTACACTTAAAATAAATGAAGCCTTTAACGAAAAAAAGAAGTACTGGCTGCCTTCCTTGATGTTCAGGGGGCATTTGACAATATCAACAGTGACATCCTCATTTCTAAGCTAGCGATGTTGGAATGTTCTAAGAGATTACTTCAGTTTGTCAAGTATTTAACTCACGAAAGACTCATCTTTACTGACTTCACATTTTTGACACCTCGGATGGTCTATAAGGGAGTCCCCCAAACGGGAGTTTTCAGCCCCCTTCTATATATTTTATATTTCTCTGATATCACAAATAACGTTCCAAAAAGCGTTTCCATTTCTCAGTTTGTCAACGATATATCGATTTACATAAAGTTCACCTCAATCAAACGATGTCTAAACACGATGGTTAACGCTGTGGGTACCATCAGCAAGAGTCTTCAAAATCTAGGGCTAGATCTCACCCCCGAAAAACTAAGTTAATTCGTTTTAACAATAAGAATATTCTACCAGGTTCCACAACAATAACAATTGATAATTGTTCTATAACATCATGTGCATCAGCTCGATTTTTAGGAATCATCTTTGATTAGAATTTATCGTTCAAAACTCATATCGATCTAATTATAAGAAAGTGTTTCAAAGCTCTCAAGATTATTAAATATCTCCGAGGAACCTGATGGGGCTCAGATCCTGAAATCCTCCTCATTTTGTACAAAAGGTTTGTTCGATCTATCATTGACTATGGCCTATTTGTATATTATCCCAATACCAAACGTTGGTCCGAGAAAATCGAAAGGATTCAAAACTTTACTGCCAGAACTGCCCTGGGCTATCGAAGATCTAGTCCTATTAACATCATACTGACCGAATCCAAGCTCCCCTTAATTAAGGAACGTGCAACACACCTTTGTGACTGTTTCCTTGTTAAAGTCACCTCTAATAAAAATAGCAGTACATATAAAAATATTAAAAGTTACTACACGCTGTCCACGAGCAAGAGATTCAAACTGCAAAAATGCATACTTCTAAAGTTGAATCGCGAAATAACCTGAATATATATTGTCATAATTACAAAACTGTTACCACATCTATCCCAATCTACACTAATTTGAGTGCTGAACTGAGGGAATCTAACAATGTCGATGCTGCCTTTAATGCCTTTCTAGAAAATAATAACGCATGGTTCAGCTTGCATATGCCCCGAACTAAACATAGTTATAAAACATGTCATCAATTAGAATGCCTCTGTCTTCACTGCTGAATGTGTCGCTCTTAATAACGCTTTAGATATTTGTTTGAGTCCCAGAAATCGCAATTTTCTCATTTTCTCGGACTCCCTCAGTTCTCTGATAACTCTGCAGTCACCTTTAACTGTTACTAATACCAATTCATATATTCTGGACATCAAAGGTAAATATAATCAATTTCATCAAAATTCAAATAGTATGACCGTCAAGCTGTATTGGATCCCATCTCACATTGGAGTCCGAGGAAATAAGGAAGCCGATCTTGTGGCCAAGTCTGCTGCACACTGCACTTCCCCGGCATTTCTACAGTTCCGTACACAGGCCTGCTTGGCAAATTCAAGAATCGAGCGAAGTTGCAAACTAATGTTGCCCTAAAAAAACCAAGGACTAATCAAAGGAAAAAAATTCTTCCAAAGTTTTTTCAACGAAAACGCAACCCCTTAGTTTGCCCACCAAGGCCTTGACAGACATTTTATCGTTACGTGCAATAGAATGAGAGCGGATCATTATAACTTGGCTGCCTCCCTAGCCCGCATCGGTTTTATCAATGATAGGACCTGTAAGTGCGGATATAAAAATCAGAACCTAAATCACGTTATCTGGCACCGTGCATTATATATAATACACCAAGAATAAAATTATTAAAATCGTTGCATAAATTACAATTTCAGCTACCGTTAAATATCGATCAGATTATATCAGAACCAAACATTAAGCCTCTGCGTTTTTCGTTTTTCAAAAACTCCAAGCTACAAATATAATACTGTGTTTTACTCCTGTAATCCTACACATGTACATGTATAACAACGTATTGCTTAATAAACCTGTATATTTTTAAGAAGCTAAATGAAAAAAAAACTACAAGTGTTTTAATGCAACGTATAATCGCTCACAGATAATTGGAGCTTATTTGTACTATGTACTGTTTGTAGTCTTGTAGTGTATTTAAAATTTAATACACATGTAAATAGTCACCAAATATTTTGTAAATAACTAAAGTGAATATACTAATGTTCTTCCCACCACTACTATATATTAGTATTTATATTATTTATTATATATAGTATTATACTATATATACTATATATTATATAGTATATATGCTGCTAAGCAAGAAAGATAAACAAAAATATGTTATAAACGAAGCAGAGGATGATCACCGTGTTTTAAAGGATATGTATTGCGGTCGTGAAACAGATTCAATAATTTAAAAAAATTCTATGTTATTGCAGAACTCAGTGAATTTTTGTCAAACCTGCTTCAAATTGTAAACCAAGCATTCCGTTGAATAAACTAAACTAAGTTAAATTAAACTATCAGTTGCAATGCAGATAAAATAAATTACTTCTTTGTAACTTTAAAAGAAATATCAATTCGTTCGATAGCTTTGAAAACATTTGTTTAAGGATTAATTTGTGTAACAAATAATTTTTCTTTTAAAATCGCTATGACAACTAATAATACTGTTTCAGATTTTAAAAAAATATTATAATTGTATTAAAGTTTCTAATAATTATTAAAGCGTTAGATGAGTACCCTACTTTTTTAAACATCTTTAGGCAGCTTGCACACACGCCTTCTGAACGTGATCTCGGAAAGATGTTCTGTCAAAGGTACAGTAATCACAAGTTACTAGTATTATTACAATATATAATTTGTGCTGGATCAGAATATTTTCAATAGATAGCATTGCACGTTTCAGTTATAACAAAATAATGAATAAAATCAGGAAAATCACACGCTATTAAAAGGCTGTATGACTTTTTAAAGAAAGAAGAAATAAATTGGCTTGAAGAATAATTTTAACAGGACAATGAAGGCATCATAGTGGATGCAAAATGATTTACAGCGGAAGTATATCTTTTCCGTTACGATATATATCTATAAAGATTACATAAATATCGTAAACAATAAAACAAATATTAGTGAACATCCATTTTTACTGTAGTTTTATATTTTATGCTAGAAGGGTCTGAGTTGGCTGTAATTAAAATTGAAGCTACTAACTCATTTATTACGTAAATCATATTGTACCAATGAAAATGCCGAGGAAAAATATTGAATTTTCAAATGTTATTTGAAATGTTCATTACATACACAAATATTTAACTGTAAAATTCTTAAAAATACATTCCTCGAATTTAAATTTCGTTACTCGGGTACATATTTATATGATACGTTCGAAAAAATTAGTTCAAAATGCAGTGGCGGGTGAAAAGAAATTTAAAATATTTATGTATATGAGTATTTTGTGGTAACTGTTTCGTGATCGCTTATTCAGGAATTACCATATGTGACTATATAACACATCGAAACTAAAAACACGTAAGCTTCCATTCTATAATGAAATATTAACGTAGGGAAGGATGAAGTTGCGTAAAGGACATCACCCGCGGACAACAGCAGATTAACGGTTTTCATTTTTCTCTAGCTTTCTCCCTTTCTCTCTTACTCTCTCACTCATCTGCCCTTTCTCCTTCTCTTTTCTTAAACTATAATAATATTTTAAGTACATATAAAAGGTATACCCTCAAGAATATACTTTGTAAAAGAATATCGGTATAACAGTTAGTACCCCTCTATTTGTTTGTTTAAAATTTCGTCAATTTAAGAAGCTTGTATCAACATGCAATATAAGTATTATACTTTTAAGTAGTTTATATATGATTGTCAAACTTTGTTAAATAAATGAAACAACAGGAACACAATTTTGTGAACGTTTTGGTTCATTAACTAAAACCATACATGCAAAAGGATAACAAATAAAAGAAAGAAAGCAGTCGATTATTACATTGTTATAAAAACTTCGCAAATATAATCTTAAAATATAACAATTGTATTCATTATCTAATTCCATAACGATAAAGTTCAATGATCAATTTTATAACAAAAACTGGTTGTAGTTAGTAAAAATGCACACCCATACAGTACGTTTCAAAAATATGTCAACTGCTCAATATATGGATGTTGTGACCATCCAGTAAAAAATTGTTGTATGTTGTCATTTTGCAATAATATATAATATATATTACATAAGCATCTTATATTAATACATAGCATAAAAAAGTAAATAAAAAAATGGTAACTGCGACGACCTACTATGTAATTTCTTCTATTTCTATCTATTTTAATGATTTTCAGGTATCTTATAAGTATTTCAACCACAATTATGTTTTTATCAGTGGAATGAATTTGCTTTGTTGCATTTATTTGAAATCAATAGTAACACTGTCAATGATTTGTGGTAGCTTAATACAAAAATACCTCAAGAAACACAATTAACAGGTCTGTAACAAAAACGACCTTTAACAACTTTTGCCCTTTCTTTTTAAAAAAAAACGAAAAAACATTTTAGCATCTTTTATTTTTATACGACAGATTTTACATTTTTCAACAGAGTATACATCGTACTGAAGACTTCCGGTAATCATTATCTGTATTTATATCACAACAAAATGAATGAAACTGTGAACCACATGCCTGAGATTGTTATTTTTAACAAGAGTTGTTGTTGATAAAAACCTCTCAATTATTTGATGCAAGGAAGGTTATGGTCAAAGTCTTACACAGTGAAGGTAGGAACTACTACAAAACAATGAAACTTTGTCAAAAAGTTTCATCGCAGATTGATTTCAAAGCGTTAGAACCACAGCAACAACAAACATATAGGATGGTCTAAGAGGCTTTGGTTAAATAAATATAAATTGTGACGGGCAACTTCTAATTTAGTGAAGTCCATTAACACTGTTAAAACAGAGAGTAAAGTAAACACCTCAAAAGTATCAGTTATGCCATTATAAATGTCTAAATATCATAAAATATAAAATAATACTGGAATCAAGATCGATAAATATGCACAAGACAACAAGACTGACGTTTACTAGTGATAAGGTAGGGAGTACAAACACGTAAATTTTTCTTTATAAGACACAAACTGTTCCATTTGACTCGATGAAGACATCTTAAATATTTTACTTGCTTTGGTACTAAACAAAAAAAACCAAAAGAAAATATTTCGAAAGGACAAATATTATGAAAAGTAGACTAGAATTTTTAAATGGGAGTGCATATTTTTGTTGTGGCTTAATACTTGTAACCAAGATCAACCCAATGACACTACGTAATCTTTACGTGATTTCGAGTACGAAGACCTTCAAATTATTTGAAAATCAATGTAAATGTTGAAGTAACTATGATATAGAGTTTCAAGAAGGAAAATTTATTTTAACAATTGCTGAAAATGATGCGTATCAACTTTGATACTCTGATCCCCTTTACCAACATATGTTATAAGATAAAATATAAACACTAGTAGATATGTTTGTCATTTCGTTTACTGCAATCAGTTCTGTTTAGAAACGTGGTACAATCAATTCGAGTTGATGCTTGCGAGATTGAGTGATTTTTTAAATAATGGCGTTGTATAAGAAATCAGAAAAGGTTGAAGTGATTTTAATTTATGGCAATACTGCAAGGAACTCGTTACAAGAATCCCGTGAGTACACAAAAACATAAAAATATGTAGTTCCATTGCAAACAACATCTATGTGTTTGAAATTTCGAAAGATGTTACCTTGAGAGGAATTCTTCTCGGACATTTTTTTCTACCGTCAAAAGCAAGTGATATTTTAGATGCTTGCATTACATGGAACACCCTGTATATGAAATTGTATTATTTGAGCGGCACACGGTTGCATCACGATTACTTTAGGTCATATTTCTTAACCAAAATAATATACAACCTTTAGACTAACTCGCACATTATATAAAATTGCATCCTACTCAAAATTTCTAGCAAATTTTAGTACGCCAATTTTTGTTTAACAATCATCAACTTCGAAGCGTAGAAGTGTTGTAAGCAGCAATTATCTAAGCATGGAACCGATTTGATAAAAATGTAATCAATACCTAATTGGAAGTATCAAAAACGAAATTTTGGGATCATTCGTAGATATTGTATATATTATTAAACAACAATAAATATAAATACTCCAAACACTAGGTTGGCGCATATGAAATTACCGTTTCGAATACAAAAATTTGTAAATATTCTTTGTTTTTCAACTATTTTATTAGCTAAACGCTGTTTCTTCGGTGAAAATCACTTTCATTAGTTTACATACTTTGATTAATCAGGGACCAAGTTCTCATTTATTTTTGTTGTTCAATTATTTATTAATTGTATCTCCAATATAAAAGTAAAGGAACCTTCATACTATCGGCGATTAACAGCTTTATATATACCACATTGATACCTCCCATGAATTTCATTTTGGGTTGCTATTATATTTGTATCAGTGATCATGAAAGTAGTGTAAATCAAACACTTAAAAAAATGAATTTATCACTTATTTTTTGTTACACTAATTTATATTACAAAAATATGAAAACTTTTATTCTTTTTTTTTACATACACCACTCTCACAATCACCGCGACATTTATGAAACACAATTAGTATTTCAGTAATGCAATTTATCGTCCGTCCTAAAGCATCACAACTATTCCTACAAATTCACTTGTATAGCACCAATGCAACCTACAAAGTAGGGTTATGCTAAAATATTTCACCGAAAGCTCGTATCATTCAATTTTTAGGGAATTTGTATATTTTTGAAACGTGCTGTATACCAGAAAAGCTATCGATTAATCTACATAAATGAAAGCATATATAAAATTCATCTTAGCTGTTAGTCTAAAAGTTAAATATTTGTTATTTTCATATTAATTACTATAACATCACAATGTCTCTTACGCAGAAATATTTTAAATATATACTTCGATAATTGTAGCCTACAACTATATGTAACGCCAATGTTGCAAAAATACAAGAAATGTGTCGTTTACTATAATAATGATTTTGTTAATATAATGAAAGGAAAATAATAAAAAGTTAGGATGAAGTTAACACGTTGAACCTGCGTAGAGATGCGTGACGTAAACGTAACGAAATTAGCGTACGAAGACACACTTTCACATTGAAAATTTCTAATTGCTCTTTCTCTGAGTCCCGCGATGTTTTGCTGCGATGATCGTTTCCTTCACACGATGGTGTAATGTAGAAACAAGACGAATATCCTCAAAGAAATTCCATGCGGTTAATCCTCCTTTCTCAGACTCGTAATTTTAAATAACAATAAATATCGATGTAGCACTAACATTTCACATTTTCTGTATATTAAGTAATGTAGATCATTCGAAAGGAAGGAAAGGATTAGTTTCAAAAGAAACGGAGTAATAGTATATACCAGCGGCGATAGTGATGCTTGCTGACAATGATCTTGATTAGACTGCGGATTTCTATGTATTTATGAGAAATTTCAATGTGTTCAAAAAGTATGTAATATATATAAAGTGCAAAAGTGTGCAAAATATCTCAAGTAAAATACGCATTAGAATATTCGGAAACAAAACAAATCTTTATTTAAGTTTAATTTCTTTAGCTGTATTTATAAAAGTACAAATTTGCATAAACGTCCGCAGTCTATTGATGACAATACTGTTAGTGGGTGATATTTACGGTATCGAAAGTAGCGCATTCTGTTTGTATTATCGGATTTTAGGATTCCTGTAAATGAAAGCAACAGGTTTCATACGTCTTTGCGTCCAATAAAAAATTCTAACCCCTTCCAATATCCAACGCAACACTATTTCATACCAAGTCCTTTACAGCGATATTTCTTTATATGGTAATTTAAATATTTAATAAAATAAAATGCATGTCTACATGTCGTTTCACTAACTTCATCTTCAGGAATGTTTCCTGATTATGCGCACACGAAGTGAACTAATAAAATCTGCCATCTAACATAACCTGCTATTCATTAATTTTGTTAAAAATTATTTTACATAAAAGATATTGAATTTCTTGATAAATTTGCTGTCGATAAATTTTCATTAAATTTTGAATTCCAAAATCGGTTCAAGCTCACTTTATTGCAGATCACTGAATTAATTTTCCATTGACTAGGTACTACGTAGGACTAAACAAAATGTATTATACCATTGTAAGCCTCCGATGCATGGGTAAAAAATATTCCCTCCATTGCACGGAAAGGGATCCAAGGAACCACTGTTCCTTTTAAAATTTTTATTAATTAAATATAGTTCGTCTTGCTAAGTAAGCTAACTGTAAGACTCAGAATGCTCATAGTTCAAGGCTCATTTAGCTTTTTCACTGGGACGAGTAAGTGTGGAATTGCTTAACAGTAAACTAGGAAAATTGTATATACTGTATTGTACAAAATCTACTGGACGTAAGTTAAGCATAGGTGATATGGAACAGGACGTAGGTAATACGGAACTTTGTAAAATTACAATAATTCAATAGTGAATTTTATCGACAACTGTGTATATGAGTTTCATATAAACAATAACGAAACATACTGACAGTTAAGCATGAATAGAATAACCATTGTCAAAAAAGAAACATTTTTCTTTTGTGTGGTGTGCAAAAGGTTGGCAGAGGTAAGCTGCATCAAAAAATTATGGAGTAACTAAAAGATCTTTGTGTATTTCTCCCTTCCATTTAAACAAATATTCAATTTTCATAATAAAAATACAATTTTTTAATATTCTTTACAAACTTTCTAAGTGTTCCATATTAAATACCACTTCCTCTTCGAACTATCAAATTTCACTTGTGTTAGTCTGTTTACTATAATATCAAATCATTTGAATTGTTTCACGTTTAACAATTTAATTGAGATTATGTAGTAGTTTGTTCGTCCAATCGCGTTAGTGTGATTAAACAAGACAATTCCCCCTATTTTTGGCAAGCTTTTAAAATCAGGTGTTGGGAAATGGCATTTGGAACGACACAGGGGTAAGTAGACAGATGCCTATGTGCCTTGATGTTATCTCTTGACAATGTTTCATGGCCCTACATGATCCGATTTATAGGCATTATCGCCTTCGCTAATAATGAAAATGTGTGTTACTTCTCTTATAATTATATCAACGAAGGTAAACCTGTAACCAACCAGATTCACCTTCTTTCCAAATGCCTTCTTTCCAGCACTTCATTGTTACTTACGAACGTATATACGCCCATAACCATCAAATGATAAAAAGTTACAGTGCCATGGGTGTTTACTGATATTATCCCAAGAATGGTTGCTCAACATGTAACGATTTAGTTTATGCGCTCGCTACATAGATTTCACTCACTATATACGTATACAGTACATAAATCTTATCGGATACATTTAAAACACCTCTTGGTAAAACTAATACATAACAAATTATTTCAGATAGCAATTTTTACTGATACACCCTATATACAGTGACAGACATGTATATATTTAGGAATACCTCATATTATAATGTTAAACTTTTATGAAACATATATATCGGCATTACAGTTTTGATTTAATCTAAGAAATCAAATATGTAGTTACTATCTTTTTATGGCAGTCAAATACTTACGTACGCCGTGATAATACATAATTAGGTCAAAATCTTTGCAACGTAAGCAATATGTATCAGTACATATCTAATATTTTAACTACAAAACACAACTACACAAAAATGATAAACTTATCGAAAGATTTTTATAGAGTTTCAAATATCTGTCATAACTTTTAATCAAGTTATCTATCAGATTAAACGTCATATTACAAAGACTATTGATTTATGAAATATGCGAGTTCCTAGCTAGATATACATAAAACGTCCAAATATATGAGATAATTAAAAATTGTTATTCAGATATCGAACTTCCTTTTGGGTGAAATCGGCAATCAATAAAATAAACTACAATATATGCTGTAAACATCGATATATTACATTATGTCTGCGTATGCAAAGGTATGAAAACATCATCAATTTGTGTTTTCTTAGCGTTACCAAAAATATTTAGACATAGTTGTACTGTTGGATGCAAGAATGGCCTCAGGACACTTAGACTCCCATTGCATAAAACATATACAAGAATTTTCAGTTCTTCTCTACATATACAGAGAATCCCCAGCAAAAAGCTATGGTTAGAAATAAAAAAAAATGTCATAAGACAAAATTAAACGGTATCAACTGATGTACAACCAGAATGTCATTTTATGCATGTTTATGTACTTGGTACACCTACAAAATGCAGCTGCATCCTTTTTTAATCGATGCACTTTTCTAATTTCCATAAAAAGGTATTGCAATACCTAACCCTAAAACTAATAGTTCGAGAGTTATAATAGTTAAACGTTTACTAAATTATTTTGTATTCTGTCAGAAATATCGAAAATTACGGAAGGAGACATAACCTAAAATTGTTAAGTAACGTAAAGAAAAGAATGAAGAAATGTTTAGACTGCAAATGAGAATCGTTTGGACATGTGTAAGTATATAAAAATAATATAGAATGCTTTTAACCGTTATAACCCCTCAACTATTTGTTTATGGCATAAGTACCGCAATAGTTCTTTTAGAAATTGTGAAGAGAAAATGTAATAAAGATTATAAAGTTCTATTTAAAAAAATGAACGCAGTTATATTTTTAGATGTACCAATCCATAAAACTGTTTAAGATTACATTTAGGTTACCGTTTAATTTTGCCCCATGACACCTCAAATTTCTTTTCTTGGCTGAACATCATTTTAAAATTTAATATAATTTGATTCAATTGCGTACCACCTTGCAAGATTCAATGTACTGTTAGTATACGTAGTATAGGTTGGGGACGCTGTATTAAATAAATAATAAAATACAATTTTCATAAACTGCATTGTTTACTATATTTCTCAACTTTATGCAAGAAGAATCTGAAAGGACTACAATTAAAATTAGATCCTGTAATTAATTTACTGCATTGCTCCTATTACATGTAGCAATAAAATTACAAAAGTGAAACATTTACACTTAAAGCTTTACTTCGTACAAAAAATATTCAACTTCGTTTTAGTAATACTTCTTCCAAAACTTACTTTTAACACTGAGGCTCTTTCTTGCATCCTACAATGTCATTGAAATATGCAGACAATAATGATAAGTTTAAGTTGTAACAGTTTATTTCGTTTATTGCCGGTGTTAATTAAAAATAATCAAAAAGACAGTTACCCCTGGATCATTTATGTATCTGAAATACCCAATTCAAATACCCAAAAATAAAAAATACCCAATTCAGTAACATTACGTGAAATGTCAATCAACATTTTTCGTAAAGCGAGGTTTCGAAAAACTAACAACCGAGCTAATGTAAGATTTATCGATTAATTATTATCACACTGGATTATACTTGAAAGTAACGCACAAATATCATTCGTCTGCAAGACATTATATGCAAAATACTGTAATTACAGTTTTAAGGGATTCAAGTATAAAATGTAGAAGACTGTAATCTCGCTTGTACGGTAGCTTCTCAATAGTGGAAAATATTGTTTACAGTATAATTTTACTAAAATTGAAACGGAGCTAACTTTAAGTACCATTTTATTTGGCAGAATACGTATTATCGTGTGTTAACAAACAAAAATCAGTGTACAGTATAGGTTAAATGGATTTGAGTTAAACAGATGCATGAAATAATCCGTTCATGTTAGAAAATAATTGCCAGCTTAGAATGACGCTAACAAAAACACGTTTAACGAGCAATAACTGTTAAAAATTACTTTTGCGGACGAATTCATATGTTCCGGATTAAATGAAGAAGGATATGTAGGGCGGCGCATGAACGAACAGTATTGCAGAAAATATATGAAACCAGCTGTAAAAAGTAATGATCGGTCAAAATTTGTAAGTACTTTGCTCTGTGACCATTAAATAACACAGGCCACATACATCGAATAAATCGTAGATAGATTTACATGGTTGCAAATCATAGAAATTATATTGCTCTCATTTACCAAAGTACATCGACTGCAATAATAAATTTCTAAAGTGAATAATGACGCAAAGTCTCTTGCAAGAAGTGCCGTTAAGACATTTTTAAGTGAGTAACATCAACATAATAAAATAGCCACTATAATAGCCAGTATAATCGCCAGATCTGGATATAATAAAGATGTTATGGATCTACATGAAAAAATATGTAAATGCAGTAGCGTATGTGGGGTACTGAGACTATTGAGAGTATTGAGAAACTGTACATTTAGACAGAAAAAGCTTAGCATTTGATACCTATTAATCGTGGTTTTCAGTTTATTAATACTATATATTAAGCATCCTCTAAATGTGCAAAACCCTCTACAGTAAACGCTTGTGGTTTACCTTCACTACTGAGAGATGACCTTTAAAAACCAATTAAGGAAGCAATGTTTATGATCCGTATAATTTTCATAAGGATGTCATAGTCTTCAAGTTAATGTAAACATCAAACTGTTTTATCCTCGATTTTTTTGTTAATGAGAATTTCATTACTATACTACTACAATTTTTCTTATTCAAATAACAACAAACACAATGTAATTTGTCAACATATATATGTTTTTATGAAACTAACTAGATGCAAAAATAGCGCACGTTGTACGATAACTATTATAAAATAGTTTTTTGTTCTTCACTAGAGAATCTTTACAATATTAGGAAGGCGTGTAGTGATTATAACAAAGAGAACCTATCAGAGGAAGCTCTCCAACTTCGAAATAGGTATATAAGTCAATAAACGATGGAAAGATGTTCGGCCAGGTACAATGTCAGGTATCGGCACCTAATAGTTTATGACATATTAAACAATACAGGTTGAATTCGATTGCTAGTGATTGTTTCCCTAACCTAGTTCTCAATGAGGCAGTGACTACAGTGACACCGTCCGAAGTCAGAATCGAAAAGTTTGAACTTATAACAAACCCCGGCACATGTTAACACATTACTTACCGGTTGCACATTGAATGCACATAAAATACCGGTCAATTCAAGTTTAAATTCTTCAGTAATATCAATAAGGATTTTGTTTGCTGGTTAAATTGTTATTAATAATATAGAACAACAGTCCTTAAATTATTGGTAGAACCGATATAGATGATTTTTGGTAGTTAAATATTGCAGTTAAAGGTTGTTAAATATTAAAACATGAGAGTAATTAATATGTCAATTACAAAATTTTCACCTATGGAAAATTGTTGCATGAAGTCACCTTCCTTTTAAAACATGAATCAAAGTATGAGCGTGTAGGACATGAGAAATTACCGATTTCAAATGTGAATTGGGAGCTGAAAAAGTTTGGGAACTATTAATTTAGATGCTACTGGGCAATAATGGTTGTCGATGAAATGACTATTAATTGGCTCCTGGTAAGTAATGTGTTGATTGCTAAAATTCTCTGAACGTAGGCAGCGAAAAAATCTGTACCTATGTACATATGGGTCATTCCACGCCAAATCGATCACTTTTTTCCCTCGATGTCTGGGATTTTGTTGAAATTGAAATATGTTGTAGTCTATGCAAAATTATGAGGAGTTCAAGTCATCATTTTGGCAATACTGAAATTTTTTAAAAATTGCTGGTCATTGAAGTTTGAAAATTTCAGCGCGTTTTACGAAAAGTATCTTCATAAAAGTATTTTTATCTCCGAAACTATTAAAGATAATTAAAAGACAAATTTAAGGTAGTATCAGACAATAGCAAGAAAATCCGCATTCTTACTGTTTCACATAAAACAGATAAAGAGTTCATACCATATGGCTAGACAAGCAAAGCGACTACAAAGCGAGGCGTCGCGTTAGCGTGCGGTCCGTCTCTTTGAATAGGGGCACATCGTTCTTTTTAACAAATTACTTCGACGTTATTAGATAGCCGCATCAAAGTAGGAAAGCTTATTTTATAGAGACAACTTCAAGGAATACAATAGTATTTTTTTGGGATTTTTAAAATCGTCACCTTGAACCTCAATTTACAATATAAAAGTTTGTTTATAATTTGCAGTATTAAAAACAAACTTCTTCAACTTTAAAAAAAATTTGTCCGAATAGGCCGTACCTTTATAATTAAAACGAAAAAAAATGAAGTTCATATCTTTAATAGTTTCGGAGATAAAAATTTCTTTTATGAAGATACTTTTCGTAAAACGCGCTGAAATTTGCAAACTTCAATGACCTGCGATTTTTAAACAATTTCATTATTGGCAAAATGATGACTTAAATCCCCCATAATTTCGCATAGACTACAACATATTTCGATTGGAACAAAATTCCAGACATCGAGGGAAAAAAGTGATCGATTTGGCATGGAATGACCTAGCTATGTTTATTACTGACTTTTATAAAAACATTTGACAAAATAGTGCCTAAACATAGAGTTCATATACAATACTGAACGCGTTTTGAAATGTGCAATGAGCTATTAATAATAAGAGCACAATATTTTCGTTTAAGAAACTTAAGTTGATACTAAAATCCATGTAAGTAACAATTCAAAGCAAATTCAAGTATTCTATTGAGTATCCCCTGTCAAATCAAATAGTTTTCATATGTAAACGATTCTCGTAATTTCAATAGTTAAAGAAATAATACCAAGTATGTACTTCAATTAGGAATACTGTATACATGGTGTTCTGCCAGCCCTGGGAAAACCTGTAGGGGGTGGTGATTTTATGAGTCAATATAAGACGAAAATCAAGAATAACAAAAAAGTGTTTAGGACCTCATTTTTTAGTTATAAGCAATTAAAAAATAGGCTTTCACGCGCCCGGCGCACAACAGTCCTCTAACGGTCAGCCTTTGTAATTTACAATGCGTTTTATGTGTTGCAACTCGTTTGACATGCCTGGTTGTAAGGCAAGTTAACGGACGAGGGTACCATCACAGAAGAGTTTAGAATACACAATTTCTATATTTTTTTCTGTAAATGATCACAGGTAACTGCTTGTTGCGCGTCATTTTGGCGATGACACTACTCTCGTCTCTTGACCTGCTCTACAACGGCTCGACACTGTGCGATAATGCGCGTCAAGCATGTGAAAGCTTGTTTTTTAGTTGCTAAGAACTAAAAAAAAGAAGCTTCAAACGTGGTTTCGTAACTCTTCATTTTCATCTCGATTTGACTCATAGAATCAGTTCCTGCCTGCAGACTATTACAGGGCTGATTGAATACCCTTTATAACATGAAATTACAAAAAGTATAGAATTATTTTTGTGCATTAAAAACACTAGTATATATAAGGAACATGATACGGAAGTTAAATTAAACTATAGTAGATAGAACAAAATTGTAAGCAGAAGATGGTTTCGAGCACTGACTCTTTTTAAACCATACTATGGCTATCACTAGTACGCTAAGAATTAAGTAGGTTGAAGTAACCACTTACTTCAGAGGCTTTTGCCACTGCACCGGTCGAATTCAGCTTTTATTATTAAGGGGGTATACTCAAATAGCCGTACGATACGATAGAGAGTTGATATGACTGACAAAATTAAGAAAAAATGCAGGTTACGGCACGATACGGCATGCTATTTTTCGTCCCTCTGTAAGAAGATTTTGAGTCGGAAGATTATTCGAAAGGAGACAGTTCAACATAGCGCACTCTGGTTTAACTAAATTACGTTGGTATTTAGTAATATGAGCGTTATAAAGTGGGACAAAAATTCACAACATGACAGATATCGAATCTAAACATATTTATAATAAGGAGAAAATGTTCTGAATGGAACCGGGACCATAGTATGCTGCGCTAAGTCCTCCACTTTCGACTGAGCCATCTCTCAATCCAAAATCTCATATAAGGACGAAAAGTCGCGCGCTGTAACCCCTCTTTTTCTTATAATTTCGTCGGTAACGTCAACTCTCCGTTGTATCGCGCAGCCTGAAAGTCACGTGACATCTCTAGCCCCTTAAATATCTCATAAACTATTGGTTTCCGACAACTAACATTGAACTTGGCCGTACATTCTTCGAGTCTTTATCGTTCTGCTATTTGTTGTCATTTATAAGATTCTGGCTATCGAGAATCGTAGTTGATACTATAATTTTAAGCCGCAGAAAATTGTTAACACCTATGAATTTCGGGACGTGTTTAATTATATCTCCGCGAACAATTTGATACCCATAAAAAGTATAAAAAAATTCGAAACTACAACAAACTAATAAAAAGTGTCTTATTATTTCATGTTTGTTACAAACTTGTAAAAACGCAACAGAATTTTACTGGTATTGATATACAAATATAGAAGAAATAAAGTTTTATTTCACTAACCGTACGTAAGTACATGGCCGCCATTACGTTTTATACTGACTTCCTATTTCTCCTGCCCTTCCTTCCCACCTGTTTTTTACCTGTTTTAATGACTTCTCTAACAAGAATTATTTCAGTTATATAAACAGAGTTTTATTGATAAAATGTAATGCAGATATTACACATTGAACATAACACATACTTTGAATAAATGCTTTCAATAAACAATGAATAATCTTTACTTGAGAATTGTGGCAATAAAGTTAGTGAAACATTATACAGTTATATTAATAATTATTAAACACAGTTTTTTTAATAACGGTCTTATTTTGCAATTTTAATTAGAAAAAATAGTAACTAGCCATGTAAATGCAAATGCAAATGTAATGTATAGATTAAAATACTCTTTGCTGTCATTGTTTACGACAAAATCGAGAGACACTAATTTGTACCCATAATACTATAGCAGGATGTAAGTTTAAGTAATATTGTTACAAAATAGTCCTAGCAATGGTTATTGTTAATAATAGCTATAACGGTAATAGTAGTAATAATGACAGTAGTAGTAGCTATGGTATAAGTAACAGTGAGATGTTAACTAAGATTTTCTATAAAATGTTTAACCCTTTGCTACATAATGTAATAATAGCATTTATACTTGTACATAGGTAACATTTATACTTATGAATTAATAAAAAGCATTGAGATTTCATTAGTTATAACATAATATTCTATGGCGTAGCAGACTTGTGGTGTTCGCAAACAGTACGTATTAAATTACGTTCATATATTAAATTTCTATTTGTAAGGAATTTTTTTTACATATAAAGTGTACCAAGAGAAAAATGATAAATTTATAAAACATGGGTTGCTGAATGTTATTTGGTATCATAATGTTGCAGACATGACCTCAAGAATAATTATAAAAGACCTTTCAAGTATTCTGTCCATCAAACACTAAATAGACAGTTCCCTATCAAGTGAGTTCTAATAAACTAATTATTGTTTAAAACGTAAGCAAGGAACAAGGAATGTTCTGGATTATTGTATTGCAAAGACGTCCACGTAGAAATGCTCACGTAAGATAATATGAAAGATTTGATATACCCATGAAAAACAGGGAATGATCCGCATCAACTAGAATGACCAAGAAACGTTCCTACTTTTCTTGCTACTCTTGCATTATTTTTGGTGATTGCAAGTTCACATTATCAAATATCTGAATATTAATAAAATGGGTGGACCTTCTCTTTTTTCTTCATTTTCATCGATGTTTACGGTATAAACTTGAACACAATGAACCTTGTTTCCTTTACTAAAGGACTGAAATCTTAAAAATTAAAAGTAATATATAACAAGAAAGGTATTTCGTAACGTCCTTCGCTTTTTTGCTGTTACTCTTCATTCTATACATGAATATAACTGTCAAGAAGACCAGCTTTTTCGGGTACATTCTATATACACATACTTCTATGATACCGTAAAAATTAAAATTTACTCATAAACAAATTTTTATTATTTTACAAAGAATTTATTGTGCGATTTGAAAGTTGAATGTAACAAGCCGGAATCATTGGATTATTGTTCATATTTACGTCTGCAGAAACGGTCAGAATAAACCAAGAATATAATGCGAAATACACAGCAAAGGGTTAAGCATTAATGTACGCTGAGTGAAAGAAATGTTAAATATAGTATGAAATTAAGTTGATTAAAAGATTCTGAAGACGAGTAACGCATTATTTTA
This sequence comes from Eucera pruinosa, assembly GCA_028830335.1. Lineage (NCBI taxonomy): Eukaryota > Metazoa > Arthropoda > Insecta > Hymenoptera > Apidae > Eucera > Eucera pruinosa. Next base: position 1,469,344 of record JAMYCR010000015.1, on the reverse strand, counting down.
ATGCTACTTAACAAACGTCGCAATATGAGAAAAATTGTTGTGTACGAGAAACAGAACGAGAAGCGAGGAAAAAGTGTCGTTAATGACATGAAGATATTCCCTTTCCTAAGTTACAACCATAACGTTATACTATTAATAATGTGAACTAATATGTTACTGATTCCACTGTACCAAGGTAGTATACATTATTAATATTCTAACGTTCCTCTATAAAGCTTTGTGCGACCTTGTTTGAACGAATAATCTAGTAAAATAGTAGGAGAGATAATAGTAATACTGGTAATAGAATACTGATAGCGCTAATAATTATGTATCCTACGTATATCTGTAAATCTGGAAACATAATAAAGACGAGGAAGGTAAGAGGAAAATGCGCCTAAAATTCGAGCGTAGCTGACTAGCTTTCTATGTCGATCTTTGTATGCCGTTAGATGATGGAAAATGGGTATAAAGGTTCAATGACAAAATATGTCTGTCGATATTTTTTCTCCAAATAATAATATAATTTAATGAGCTATAAACAATTAATTCGTATCAATATAGAATTGTCTCATCAAAGGAACAAGTTCACGGGAAGGAAACGATTTTAGTGAACAAAATTAGGGAAACTGTTCGACGGAAAGATATTCGATTTAGATCTTATATCGGGAAAATTAACACAGTGAGTTATTACTTTTGCCTACGTTTGATGAAGAACGAATAAAGAGAAAAGTGTTGAAAGAAATATCGGTGTATCGACAGACATATGTCAGGAAAGATGTTTATGAAAATCGAGGTGTTGAAGTTTGCGCGATGGTAAAGAGAATGAAGGTAAAGATAAAGGTAATGCAATAGGTATATATATCTTTCAGGCAAGCACACAGGCAGGGTTCATAGGGGGGACTGACCTGGGTAACAATGGGGCTGTACTCGCTAGCCGTTGTACTGGCCGTAGATTTAATAGTTCCTGCTTCGTCAACCGCAGCAGAAACCGCATCTGATGGTCTACAACTGCGTCTTCTCGTAGTGTCATCTTTATCGCGTCCAAAGTCGAACCTTCTGGCATCGTGTCTACTACCGAAAACGATTTCGCTCTCGGTTTTTTCTCTTCTAGGCCTCTGAAGACCTTCACGACCGAACGAAAAGTCTGTAAGAACCGGTTCGCCGGTACTGACAGCATTGCCTTTTTTGCCAGCGAGACCAGCAACACTTATCTCGCTGCCACGTCGGTTACCGCTTGAGAATATGCTCGATCTTGAAGAATCTGATTTCTGTAAATATGCAGAATGTCTCGCGGAGGGGAAAAAATCGGAATTCTCGCGGCGGAAAGCACGTGCAAAAGCGCTGGACGTATTGCCAAGCTTCGAATCGCTTTCTTGTCGTCTATGCACTGCTTTCAACTGTTGTTGCTGCTTCTGATGATGCTGTTGCTGCTGAGAATGATTTTCGTACTTCCTACGTGATGGTAACTGTTCTTGCCTCTTTAAGGTTTTCTCCGTGGACGACGAAGAAAGATGATCCTCGTTAATAGATTTATTCGTTTCCGCTGTCTCTTGTGGGTGTTCTTGTTTCATTTTATCCAATCTTTCATTAAAACCCTGGAAGAAGCGGGTGAAATCCCACTCCTTCAGTAGAAGTTGCTCGTCTGCCTCTGAACGCCGGTTGCTGCTAGCCGTGCCGCGATCGTCTGACATCTGACTAAGTTTCTAGGGAGCGCGCACCAGGGCAATAAACAGAGTGACAAAAGAAAAACACTCACACGAAAAGAAGAAAATGATTGGCGTGCGAAGATACATAACGCGAGCTAGCTGTGATATGGCAGTGCATTGCGATCAAGTGTAATTATCAACTGATCAATGTAATTTACTTTCTAACGTAGTGGTGATTTACGATTCACATGAAGCAATATTAACATCTACCACACTTTAAACCAACTTTCATGAAATTATTGTGAGAAATATTCTACAATATAAAGCTGAAATTATGAGATTTTAACGAAAAAACATCAAGCGTTGAAATGAAATTTTCAATTGCAAATTTCAGAACAATTCGTTTGAAATACGCTCATTATTCTATTACAGTATTTCTGTGAACAAATACATCGTATTGAATCCTCTACATCATAATATTATCGACTACTTCTCGATTTTATCGATCGCTTCTCCTCTTTTTATTTTATATCGTTTTCTTTTACATTTTGTTCACTTTTCACCACTGCGCTAAGACATCAGTCGTATAATGTATTGTATGAAAACAACAAATGTACAGGCAACGCACTTTAGTGCATTAGAATTGCACAAGAATAATTAAAATGCGGATAGTGACTTATTTTCAACTATCAGTAGACATACAACACAACAGATAGATATTTATATAAAAAAGGGAAACAGAAATACAATGCAATCACTAGTACTTTTTTCTTTTTTCCGTTTCTATTTAAAATACGTTTGGTCACGCTGAAGTATATTCAAAAACGGAAAAAGAAAAAAATACACGGACTGCTCTATGAAAATGTAAATAAACGACACAGGAATAAATATTACATTCAATCGGTATATAAAGATCGATCGATCCGTATCATTATCAATACACATAAAAACGACAAGGCGCTAAAAATGTTACGTTGACTTGCATTACGTACAAATAGTTAACACTACTTACCCGTTTCATGACTAGCGTACGATCACCCGATTCTTCTTCGTCAGGAGTTGGTGGAAGTGGCCGATTTGGTGCTCCGCCTATACGTAAGAAAAAAAAACATATGAGACACGTATGACAAAATTAATACAAATGAAATTTTTGTCACTTTCGAGTTATTGATAAAAATTATTAACTGAATTATTGTGGTAAATGTAATGTAATCGAAAAATTGTGTAGCAGCATCAGTCAATAACTATAAAAATTATTACGTGCAGGCGCGTCCGAACGGGGCACGTGCAAACGGCCTAAAGCGTCGACTGTCTTTCAATTGATTCCTCCTTACAATGAGTCCCTTTTAAGCAAACTCAATAAGATCGTTTGGGCACACACCGGCATTTTACCGTCATCGAATCCGACACTTGCCACGTATATCTAACGACGTTTGCACACACAACAGTATTTTGCCGTCACCGAGAACAGCATCGGCCACGAGAACCTTGTACGCGTACTGACAACGCAGGTGATAGTTTGTTTGTGAAGATAATTTCAGAAAGACGCTTTGTCGAAGCTATAGATACCGTAATTTATTCATATTCTTATTTCTTAGACGAAAGTATAGAAAACGCAAAAGGCAGTATTGGATACACCGACTTTAGGCGGTTAGATATTTATATCTAGGGAAGTTTTACACCCTGTTTATGAAACTGAGACAGGATAATTTAAAGTTTTTTAATTATTTTCGAATGACTACCTCTACATTTTTATTTTCTGATAGAGAAGCTAAAAGATCGTATAAGACGCCAAGATACTCAAATGAGAGCTTGTATACCACCCAAGGAATGACCTAATTCAAACAAGAAGCAAAAACTTTTCCTGCCCCGGCTTTTACAATTCTGTGTGCAATGTCAGATAACATTACGTTGTAACCAAGAAATTACTGCTGTGCTGGCATCCGGTTTGACGAAATTTACGCCGGCAACACCAATGGCCGGCCCAGCTTCTGCCAATGCTGGTGTGTGCAAACAAGCACTAGATTGGAGCATATGAAATGTGATTCCCCGAAATTTGAAATTAGAAGATGGATATTATTCCTTTAATTTCATATAATTGTTAATTGTAATAAATCACATTAAAAACGAAGAAAGGGCATAGCCGGATAAGGGGGTCAAAGGAGCCCTTGAACCAAATTAGACTTGTGATGCACCATTCGATAGGTTATCGAAAGAAAACCCTTCACACAGAGTTTCAACCCTCTATCTCGATCTGGGGGGTAATAATGGCGAAAAAACGAAATATCAGTTTTTGGCATATTTCTTCCACTTAATGGCGAGTAAAAATTCTAAAAAAAAATCTGGCATATTACGTATATTGTGCCACATGTTCGAGAATTTCTTCGTATTTTTTTGATCTAAAGCTTAGGTACAAAAAATGAAAAACCCCAAAAAAATCAGAAAAATGCAGATTTCATAGTGAAGTTGCAAGAGCACCACTTTTATATTTTGACCGTAACAACATTATAATATAACTATTATCCTCAATAAGTTTCATATTTTTTTGAAATCAGCAACATACTTGGAAAAATGAAAAATCGATTGTGTCGACGTATTTCGTACGAAAAAGTAGTTCTTACTTTGAATATTTAAACATGTGGAAACAGAAATGGCGAAAAGAAGTGCTTAGGATGTATCGTCTTTGCTGCAAATCACACACATTTATTAAAGATAAGTATCTTTAATACAAAATTGATAAATGTATATATATATATATATATATGTAGCAATTGAAAGTGCCTCACAATTGTTACTTAAGTATTTATATGTATATATGGAGTTAAAATATTGTTGAGATGTTTGTAAAATGTTTTACAATGCATACTATTTATATATATTATACAGTTAGGATAAAAAGAAATCGTTAATGTAATAAAAAAAAATTATCCTAGGCGAGATTCGAACTCACACCAAAAAAATACGCAGCGGTTCCACAACTAAAACTGCGCCCTAAACCACTCCGCCACCGAACTTGGAAATTCTTTACCTGTTCCACATGATCTCGGACACGGTAAAAAATCAATTAATCGAATTAATTCAATTTCTTTCCATTGTACACCATTTCGACGAAGGCAGAAATGTTTAGAAGCATTTAATATACATACTGAATAAAGAGGATACAAATATTCAAAGTAAAAGCTACTTTTTCGTACGAAATACGTCGACACAATCGGTTTTTCATTTTTCCAAGTATGTTGCTGATTTCAAAAAAATATGAAACTTATTGAGGATAATAGTTATGTTATAATGTTGTTACGGTCAAAATATAAAAGTGGTGCTCTTGCAACTTCACTATGAAATCTACATTTTTCTGATTTTTTGGGGGTTTTTCATTTTTTGTACCTAAGCTTTAGATCAAAAAAATACGAAAAAATTCTCGAACATGTGGCACAATATACGTAATATGCCAGATTTTTTTTAGAATTTTTACTCACCATTAAATGGTAGAAATATGCCAAAAACTGATATTTCGTTTTTTCGCCATTACTACCCACCAGATCGAAATAGAGAGTTGAAACTCTGTGTGAAGGATTTTCTTTCGATAACCTATCGAATGGTGCATCACAAGTCTAATTTGGTTCAAGGGCACATTTGACCCCCTTATCCGGCTATGCCCTTTGCTAGAATGTATGTATTGCAATAAAATTGTAAAACCTTTTATTTTTGATATTATGAATTGTCGGAGTATTTCCGTAATTCCTTAATCTAAAGTCTAAATTTTAAATTATTTTATTTAAATATATGTGCAGCATTTGGAAGAGTGTAAGTACTTATGTTCGAAGTTGTACTTTGAAAACCAAAATTTCATGCGCATCAGTTAAATATAAAGACATAGTGAGCTCACTGTCATTTATATCACCTATTTGTTATATATTTTGTAAGGATTTTCCACATGGAAGAGCTTATATTGCCAGAATCATTGAATAAGATGCAAAAAAAAACAATTTTTAAGAATCTGATGATTTAAAAATGTTTTTAATATTGAATATGGTCGCAATTATAGTAATTACTTATAATGTAAAAAAATGCATTATCTAATATTAATGCACTTTTAGAATAAGTTTCTTTTATGTCCCTTTCTATTTTTTTCATAAAATAATGAATAGAAGAAAAAGTTGGTGCCATGTACTTAGATGCAATTACAATGGAAATATTTTCTGTATATTTAGTAATTCCTAAACTAAATGGTAAAATTCATACAAGACATATATATATATATATATATATATATATATATATATATATATATATATACCCTTTATAATGTATACAATACAAAATGTTCCCCAAATTTTTTACATATAGTACCTACTTAACATTTTTAAACTCGATTTTTTCGATATCAATAAAATATACGATATCACTTGCATCCCTTTGGTTCTAGGTGCAATATGTGTAACATTAGAAACGAAATTTCAACACACATTTTATTAACAATTTTAATCGAAAACAAAGAATCTTGAATAAAGAACACTATTTTCAATTCTCATAAACATAATTAATAAAGTAATGAAACTAACTAAAATATCAATGAACAAACTATAATACAATAAGGAGTTGCGGTTTAGTTTCTATACGTATTTTCTCCAGACGTTATTGAAAGATTAAATAAAACATGTTTTGGAAATATATTACTGAATTTTTAACGCTAACTACGCGATACCGTAAAACGTTTTATTTCTAATTGTAATAACCGAGTACAACCAGCTATACATTTTTAACAAAAACTTACTATATAGATACAAAATTGTTCTGTTTTCCGTCCAATTAAGAATGATGAAATACTTCGGAAACAATTAAAAATACGAAAAGATAACCATTACGGAAGTTGTCTGGTATGGAGGACGATAGTATGTTGGATCATTTCTATAGAATGCCTTCAAGTAATCAATTATAATGCATTTTCTACGTTACCCATGTGTGATAAAATTGTTGGATGTCTAAATATGAATGTCGCACGTGAATTTTGTAATGAAAAAGGCTTTATTAGTTCGCAGATAGTCTTGACGATCCACGGATCACACAGAGCCAACAAAGTTCGCGCGAGCAGATTTATATCGCGTGCGGAGAATTACGTTCTGAAGTGTATAGAGTTTCTGGCAACAAAGTTCCCGGGGAACGGGAAGGGGGGGGGGGGGCATAGTTTGGACATCAAGTAAGGGATGGAGATGTTTCGCGATTCACTCTTGTTTTTGGGTATTTGGCGACTAAGCGATTCACAATAGACACTTCGGACGGTCGGAAAATCAGTATCGCAATGAGTTGTTTCGACTTTGCACGCTCTATATTTTACCATTGATAACGACTGGGTATCCAACAAAATACTAATCCTAACCATAACTCGGTTAATCAAGAAAGATAGTAAGTTATAATTATAGAAGTAAGTTATAATAATCCATAACAATCGCCAGAGAATGGTTTCTGAATGCAGCTAAAAACGCGGTTAACCCATTCAGAGCCGGTTACGAAAAGATGTATACTATTTTAAGCGGTTTAGGCTCGCGGCAGACGAGTGTTCTTTTGCCGTAAAATCGTATGTTTGTTTTTGTTGCTTTCATTTGAGAAAAAACAAGGAAAAATATACGATCGTCCGACAAAAAATCGCTTGTTTGCATCGAACAATAATAAAATAAAACGTATTTTTTAGTATTCGTTATAAAACAAGCGCAATTAGTTTTCATTTTTTATTGGACGAATTAAAACTCCAAAATTAATTCGAGATACGGTTACACGGATTACAGTTCCTGACAAGGTTTTAAAAGTTTTCTTATTTTATGAGTAAATTCGTGCTTGTCAGATTAACTGGGTTACATTAGCACATGTAATGGCTGATTAACCGTAACCCATATCTCTTTTTGTTCTTGATAACTCGCTATATTACAGAAAGTTTCTGAAAACCGAAACCGATACAGGTTATGTTATCGACCCCTGGAAAATAGCATAAAGGAAACGGCATAAAAAAATGTTCCAATAACTTTATAAATACAAAGCAGGACAAATGATAACACACTTCACATATTTCTGTATTTCAAATAATTAAAAGAATAAAATGTATATTTTATACATTCTACATAAGTACATATATATTGAATGTTACCTTCGGAGTGTGTGTATTAATAAGTAATATCGGCCAACTAATGCATACTGATTTTGACAAAATTCTACGGCTAGATAATCGGATATATTCAGCACATATTTTCCTTTAATAGCTGGAAATATATTTCTGTAAATATACGAGTATTCTAAACAAAACACATGTGAATTTCGTATTACGCCAAATGAGTAAGAAAAATATATTACAGTGATAGGTTAGCGATTATGTAAGTAAGCAATATAAATTACAGGCGATAATTAGTTATATTTTTCAATATGATATGCAAACAATGCGAAATTAATGCAACGACTTTTGATTTCTAAAGAAGTAGAAATTTTTAATAAATTGCTCATTCATTTGACCACTTAAGAGGATATTTTTGTCTAGAACCTTCAACAAATCAATTTTTTAATTTCATTTTCTCGAAATAGACGGGATGTGTTGGTTCAGACAGTACAGTCGATTGTGGGTGAACTCCTTTTGAATAAATAAATCGAAAGTATAGAATAATGATATTTCGTTTACCGCTTCGTTTTCGGGAAAATTAAGTTTAAATATTCTTCGCCTATGCGTACACTTGTCACTCTCTCTGCTCGTTTCTATGTTTATAATCATGTAAACGTTAACAATGTCATGCTTGGTTTTTGGTGTACCTATTACAAGAAGTATATTTCAGTTTTGCTAGTTTAACTCTTTCTGGTTGAACCCTGGAATGTTTCTGGCAATCCTATTTTATGGTTGCGGTTGCGTGTCGGGCAATTCTCGGCATGAGTGTCTAAATATTGTTCACGTTATCAAATCTAAAAATATTAATCTTATCTTACCATTCTCAAATTTCTCAGCATTCTCCAAAAATAATTCCGACCCGTACAACTATCATGCCCACGGGAAATACGACCGGAAAAAGTTAATAAGTACATACTAAAGTAAACTACCATGTTTATTACATTTCCGGTATCAGTAGGAAACAAGTAATATCACTGAAACTATCATAACGGTAAAATACATTACGTTTCCTCTGTTAGTGCCAAAATGGATAAAATTTTCAGCAATTTCTTCCTTACTGTAAGTTTCAATTCCGCTACTAATCACTCTCTTACATAATATTTATCAAAATACTTACATACAGTATGATTGGACACATGGAAAGCATGGCAAGTGTATGGGTATGCAAAAAATAGTCAAACTTGACTTTTTCAAAAACGAAACGGCAAATAGAAAATCATTATTCTATATTTTCGATTTATTTTTTCATAAGTAATTCACCCACACCCGGTTATACTACCCAAACCAGCACGCCCTGTATACTCTCGGAAATACTTTTACCGAAGGAAATTGCTGGATGCGTAAAATTAACGAAGTTGTAGGAGAATGTTGGCTACGTGCGTCATAGTGTTGCACGAGCATATGTAAGCTCGATGAGTGCACCTCATACACGAGGCAACTCAGAGCAATAAAGTACAAAAGGTGATTAAACCGAAGTACGAGAACTTGTTTACAGATCATTTGCTGACAAAATGCTTAGGAGCTGAGATTCAGGACAATGATGAATCTCTAAACTCGTTAATATGGACATTTGTTTTGAAACATACGCATCCGAAGTGGCAACTGTAGAATTGGGTACATTTCTAGTCGTACGTATTTTCAATGAAGAATTTTCAACAATTCTATATATCCTCCGCACCTTGGAAGTGATCATTGGCGAGGAAACTAAGATTTACACAGAAATGGGAAATAAAAAGTGAATCGAGCATTTGGAGCATCAGTCTCCCAAAGCAATAAGAAGGCCAAAATTGCTTGAAGAGACGAAAAATCAACGGAACTAGAGCTTCTTTGAACAGGTCTGTTGTATGGTCCAGAGTTGGCAGACTAGTCGAAAATATACACGGTTGGTATGAAAAGCTTTAAACATGATTCTTTCGAAATCATATTTCTCAAAATAATTGCTATAATATATCGTGCACAAGTCATTTAAACCCATTAGTTGTATCTCTGCTTGCATTGCGAAATGTATCAGCGCCTATGGACCGCTTAAGAATTAATGTACAAACGCTCCCAACGATCTTTTCGGCACTGACAAATATGTAAGCAATCAACATGAATGGATATCTTTCATAAAGTTTGCAACGAAAATGTTACGGTATTTGCTACATGCTACGAAGTGTTAAGTATGATAAACTGGTAATTGGCATGTTGATATTTTAGTTGGTATATGCCTGTTATCTTGCTAGAAAGAATCGCTTTTAAATAATGTGTTTATCTTAGGCTTATTAGAAGCTAAATAAATTCGACTGCCTTAATGAGCTGTCACATCAGCACCTGCCGCGAAACGTCATTTCTCTATTCCGTCCAACGAGAACTGGCAGGAAATATAAACAGTTACATGCGAGCGACACGTGATCAGAAAAGGACTGAAATGTAATATCCAGATCCCTACACAGTAGAAAAAAAGCTAATTTTCTAAACAAGGATTAGTCGCTCTCTATATTAATGTAATATTGTTAATTAACAGAGATCTGACTGATTTTTTTACATTTTCCCGTAGTCATTACAAAGAAGGTCCTTTTCCCTTTCCCTACTTTCAAATTAAAGAAAGACAATATTTGTTCCTGACCATCCCATGCCGATAGTGTGCATATTTGGAAACCATTAACCCTCATGTTGGCAAACCCCAGGTAGCTGAACCAAGTTTAAGATCGAGCTGATCTAAGCGTGAGCTTGAATACTCCGAGGGTTCAAATTTGACCCTAGGCTGTGTAAGGGTCATGTGGGGGTCCTTCTCACGAACCGCTAAAAAGCGACTCTGAGCATCGACGTTCGGCAGCCACTTATCTGCAGCCGCAGCGTCGATCACGTGAACTTTCTGCTTATATTTCCTGCCAATTCTCGTTGGACGGAGTAGAGTTTAATAGACACGTAGCGACGTAACGGGTTGCATTTATTCTGTTTCCTTGGGACTTAGAGCGAGCAAATCGCGTGCAATATTGAATCGTTAGATTCCTCTGTAATTTTATGTTTAACGATACATTTAATACATATGTGTAACAAGGCTCAAAGATTGAAAACACATAATGTATGACGAAAACGGTTAGAAGGCGTTGTGACTTTAGAGAATAGTAGCAACAAGTGTTGCTGGAGGCGAAATATTGCGGGAATATCTCCTCCACTAATTGTGAGTGTCCAAATACCGAGCAGCGTAGGGTATCAGTAGGAAGATGGTGGAAGGAGTACTCCGACCTCTGGTAGACAGAGTATAAGAAGTGGAGGAGAGCAAGAGCTATGCGGCAACCCTGGATAAATAACACTGTCCGACAAATTGAAACTTTTTTCTGTGCCTTTCAATAACCACTGGGTGATCCTTGTAAATCCTCGCTCCCCAAACAAGAATTAATAAGCTGAATTGCTGTATCACCCCTAGTTTTCGAAAAACACGTATTTTTGTAAAAACTCAAAATTTTCGACACAAATTAAGTATTACATGAAAAGTAACAATGTTATAATGTTATAAATGGTCTTAAAAGATAGAGGAGAGTTTCCCGAATATTTATTAATTGTTGTGGATCCTAAATTGTTATAAATTAATGTGAAAGTTTAAAAAATGCCTATTTTCGTAGTTTCTCCACACAATCTTTGTAGTCTTTCGAAAAGTTCTTTATCTAGCACAACTCTACCTAGGATCGGATTCCGTAGACATTTCTGAAGAAAAAACTACCTGGTAGAAGTGTCGGAACGATTTACATTTCGAGCAGGCCGAGAAAATATTTGTCGGCAACGAGTGTATCGCGTTTTCCCGCCAAGAGGCCCGCAGCTCGCTTGTCTCGATTCGGCAGGGCCGAAGCTAGGGTAAATGACCCAACTACTGCCACCTATCCAACCACTGCCACAGTAAGCTATTTTGCCCAAAATGCCAACGAAAGACTAAAATGTCACACATGAAAAAAATCTAACACTGAATTTTAAGTGTAGTGAATGTAATAAGATAAAGCAATACTTAACATTCTGTATTATTTTTTGTATATAAAATGATACAAAAATGTTTGTCGATTAAAAGAGCGAGAACGGCGATTGTTCTACTATCAAAGGGAAAGTTAAGGTACTAAGGAGAAGGTTTCTATTGTAATAATTGCGTTATAAATATAAGAAAATATAATTTTTTAAAGTTTTATAAGCTTCGTAGAATGTAATAACAATCGTAGTTTAACGATTTATTTAATTATTTTTATTTAATATTCAAGTGACAGTAACAGGTGTAAACAATTTACGCATGTTACAATTACCGCCATGGCAGTAGTTGCCCGTGGAAACGGAATCGTTTACTGTTACTGCCACCAATGGATACTATAAACAAGAAGTATATATAACCCTAATTCGGTTAGTTTAATTCGAGATTTCCAATAAATGTTTATGCTGCGATAATTTATGTAAGTAAGTGCCTATCTATGAAATTAATGAAACTTGAATTGGTGAGACTTACATATATTATTCTGTAAGTAATGAGTGCGTCAAAAAGAATGAACTATTCTTAAGGGAATGTTAAAAATACTTTAGATGCAATTAAAATTGGAATGTTAGTAAGGGCAGCGAGTCTAAAATTTAAAATTCCAAGATCTACGTTAACTGCAAAAAAATATGAAAAATGACCAAATAAAAAACCAGGTCCACCAACTGTATTGTCACAGTATGAGGAAAGTGTTTTAGTAAATTGGATTTTAGAAAGGAGTAAGATAGCAGTCCCTGTTACAAAAGATCAATTATTAAATAGCGTAAAGTAACTAGTATCCAATCGAGTAAATCCATTAAAAAATAATAAGCCTGGATTTCATTAGTACAAAAGTTTTATGAGATGTCACAGGCACCTCAGAGAAAGGGTTATAGAAAATTTGTCACTTAGCCGTGCACAGGTGACTGAAAGTGCTATTAGAGCATGGTTCTGTGAAATAGACAAATATTTAAAAAAAAATAATTTAAGTAATATTGATCCAGTGAGAGTTTTCAATGCTGATGAAATGGCATTATTATTAAATCCAAAGCTTGATAGTTCAGCCATTGTTGCAAAAGGTACAAAAACTGTTTATTGTTCAGTACAAAATAATGAAAAAGAGAGCTTTACTACACTCATTGTGAGTAATACTGCGGGATAACTGGCTCCCCCATTGATATTATTTGCATACCAAAGAGTTCCAATACATATTATTAATAAGATACCAAAAGAATGGGGTATTGGTATATCAGATAATAGATGGATGACTGGAGAAAATTTTGTTGAGTATATTGTTAATATTTTTTATCCATGGCTACTCAAGGAAAACATAAACATACCAGTAGTTTTATATATTGATGGTCATGTCTCATACCTTACACAGACACTTACTGTTTTCTGCATGGAACATCAAATTGTGTTAATTGCATTACATCCAAACTCAACTCATATTTTACAACCTCTAGATGTCTCTATGTTCGGACTACTAAAAGTTGAATATGAAAAAGTTGTACAAAATTATCGTATATAATATGATTACATCAGCGTACAAAAAGAAGATTTTGCACATTTGCTTCAAAGAACATTGAATAATTTAGATTGTAAGAAAATTTTAGGAAATGGTTTCAGAACATGTGGCCTGTGTCCCTTTAATGTAAATGCTGTAAATTATAATAAACTTCTTTCTAATAAAAGAGCCAGTTTAACATCGGATGTATTGGAAAATAATGAAAAAAGTAAAACTGCTTTATGTTACATTGAAGAGAAAATAAATAAAGAAACCATTAATTTATTTAAGAGCCATGGTTCCAAAGATTGGACAAGAAACTTGAAAGACAAATCATTATTTGAACCTTGGTGGGATCTCTTACACCCATACTGTAATGACCAACTACAGAATAATCATTTGCAAAATGACTGCAAACTATTAAGTAACCAGCTTAATGCTAATGAAGTACAAGTAGTGGAAAGTATAAATAAAACTATAAAAATAGATTCTGAATAGATTGGCAATACTGAATTAACATTAATGTTTGATGAATTTGGCGCAATTATTTCACTTGATAATGTAAATGGGGATGCTACAAAAACACTTCTGATGAAAAGTTGGAAAAGTTACCAAAATTAGATGATAGAATATGTGCAATGACCTCTTTGCCAATAAAACAAGACAACACTGCAGGTTCCAGTTGTTCTACTTCCTTAGTATGTGATCCATTACAAGACATTTCTAACTTAAATTCTACTCCCGAACAATCGAAAACACCTAGTCCATTTCAAAAATATTTATATTGGCCTAAAGAGAAAATATAAAAAAAGAGACCAAAGAAGAGGAGAAAAGAGAAACTTCCATCCGTTGTTACCAGTGATCATTGGTTACAATATCAAAATGACAGGGATGAAAAAAAGAAAAAGCTTGAAGAAAAAAAGAATGAAAGAAAAAGAATCAGACTAGCTAAAGCTAAAATAAAAAAGGAGAAAATTGAATATCAAAAGAAGAAGAAGATGGGAAAAAAGAAGTTGAAACTATTAAGAAAAATAAAATGAAATCAAAAGGAAAAGTGCAAAATGAAAACCAATAGGGTGCCTATAACTGATACTTTAATTTATTTTATTTAATAGCACATTTATGTACGAACAATCGTTAATAAAGAAATTGTTATACTAAATTTGGACTTTAATTAATTAGTAATTAATTCATTATATTCGACACATAAAAAAATGTTCATAAATAAAAAAGATGCTGATCAATATTATGCTCCAAATGCGAACGATTTTTAGGTTAGATGATTTCTAAAATAGTTAAATGTTTTTAAACTGTTCGTAAAGTATTGCCAAATAGATAATGTTCATTAATGCTGAATTCGATTTTTAGTCAGTGGACAGTAATTAGATCTTCTACCCTCACAATATTTATCAGGTGACAGTATATGGGGTGCCCGTAATTGAATTAGAGATGGCAGTATTAGTTCGGGCATTGTTTTCGTTAAATTATTGAATTTATAAATAAAAATAAGGGTTTTTTTCTTACAGTGGATACACTGTATCGTAACAGACAAGAAAACAAGCACGCGATTTTGATTAATAAATAATAAAAATAGTGCAATGAAGTCATAGTTGATCATTCAGGTGGCAGTAGTTGGGTCATTTACCCTATATGTAACCAATACTGATGGAGGCGTCCAATAGGGCAACCACTTTATGTAAGTAATGTTTAATTTTTTTTTAATGCTTCTATGTTAAGTATTTCTTTCATATATTTCTATGGATATCAATCACCAAACAATGTAACACTTGCTAATCAATTGCAATTAACAGAAAGGGTATAGCCGGTTAAGGGGGTCAAAAGTGCCCCCAAACCAAATTCAACGTGCAATGAGTCATTCGATAGCTTATGAAAAAAAAAAACACTTCGTGCAAATTTTTAGCCCTGTATCTCGACCTGGAGGGTAGTAACAGAGAGAAATGAAAATCATGATTTTACGTCATTTCTCTTATTCTATAGCATGAAAAAATAGAAAAAAATCAGAAGCATTTCTGATATCGGCTTAAGCATTTAGGAATTTTTTCATATTTTTAAATTGAACAGCTAAGTTGTGAAAAATGAAAAACCGAAAAAAAAGCGGAGAAAGGCCGATTAAGCATTGATGCAGGTCCAGAACTACGATTATATTTTTACAGTAAGTAGATATTGTTGTAACTATTATTCTCAATTTTTTTCAGATTTTTTGTTTTGGAGCACCGTAGTCAAAAAAATTAAAAACCGATTCGTTCGTTATTTTCTGCGTGTTAGACGTCGAATTTATTTATGTTCTTTGGTATATAAGTGCTCCATGCAATGTTTAATATTTTTACATTCGGCAGAATAACAGAGCAATTATAGAAAGTAAATAAATGCAATTAGTGAAAGTCCCGTGACAACTTTATCTTCTGAAATATTAAGTGAGTTTCCAGCAACAGCGCTGGCTCGGCGGCAAAGTGTGTTATTTCAGTAACGGCTAGAGCCTGTTTCGAGTCTCTCCTTAGGCTTTTTACTTTTTTTATTTATTATCTTTTTCAATTTCTAACTATATAATAATGATCAGTATCGGTTTATAAATGTGTTAAAAATATTTTAACCTAAAATATGTATGAAAATAATGTTAGAGCGCGTTTTACGACTCCGCGTCTTTTCTCGCATATTTTGTCCTATTGTACTTCTATTGTAAAAATATTACTAAGGATTTCCGCGGGACGTACAATTTCTGAGAGGTACCGAGCACGTGACAAATAATAAATTATTGCTGCGACGTGTGAACAGCATCCGACGGTTCGGTTACCATTCGCACAATCACAACAATAGCGTCTAATTCTGCAACAGCCTATTGAAATAGTGGAAAGGATGGTATCCGAAAAAACCACTGCAAATACATTAGCGATCGATGCAGAAACTCATCACTGGAATAGGCGAAAGTCGCGGTTCAAACGGCTTTCACCTTCCGAAATTATTGATTTTCCGGAGATGACAGAGAACGATTTGAAGATTTTTTTTACCGGGTCGTATCAATTATCACAAGCAGTATCTTACTTAACAGAGCTTATGGACGAAGATAGTAACCTTGCCGTCCAGTATCTCATAGAAAAAAATAATATCATTAAATTCGAAGTAAAATCGCGCCATATTAGTAGAAAAACGTATAGATGTTATATTGACTACACTCCAAATTCAATAGCCTGATGCGGAATTAGACGCTATTGTTGTGAATGTGCGAATGGTAACCGAACCGTCGTATGCTGTTCACACGTTGCAGCAATAATTTATTATTTGTCACGTGCTCGGTACCTCTCAGAAATTGTACGTCCCGCGGAAATCCTTAGTAATATTTTTACAATAGAAGTACAATAGGACAAAATATGCGAGAAAAGACGCGGAGTCGTAAAACGCGCTCTAACATTATTTTCATACATATTTTAGGTTAAAATATTTTTAACACATTTATAAACCGATACTGATCATTATTATATAGTTAGAAATTGAAAAAGATAATAAATAAAAAAAGTAAAAAGCCTAAGGAGAGACTCGAAACAGGCTCTAGCCGTTACTGAAATAACACACTTTGCCGCCGAGCCAGCGCTGTTGCTGGAAACTCACTTAATATTTCAGAAGATAAAGTTGTCATCGGAACTTTCACTAATTGCATTTATTTACTTTCTATAATTCCTCTGTTATTCTGCCGAATGTAAAAATATTAAACATTGCATGGAGCACTTATATACCAAAGAACATAAATAAATTCGACGTCTAACATGCAGAAAATAACGAACGAATCGGTTTTTAATTTTTTTGACTACGGCGCACCAAAACGAAAAATCTAAAAAAAATTGAGAATAATAGTTACAACAATATCTACTTACTGTAAAAATATAATCGTAGTTCTGGACCTGCATCAATGCTTAATCGGCCTTTCTCCGCTTTTTTTTCGGTTTTTCATTTTTCACAACTTAGCTGTTCAATTTAAAAATATGAAAAAATTCCTAAATGCTTAAGCCGATATCAGAAATGCCTCTGATTTTTTTCTATTTTTTCATGCTATAGAATAAGAGAAATGACGTAAAATCATGATTTTCATTTTCTCTCTGTTACTACCCTCCAGGTCGAGATACAGGGCTAAAAATTTGCACGAAGTGTTTTTTTTTTTTGTTAAGCTATCGAATGACTCATTGCACGTTGAATTTGGTTTGGGGGCACTTTTGGCCCCCTTATCCGTCTATACCCTTCATCAAAAATTGCTGTATACCATAATTGTAAGTTTAGTATTAACAGCGGTGCAGCGTACCCTCAACATCGTCACGACGTGTAATTAATTGGCCTTACAATTCGAGAAATTCGTTCAGAATCACGGTGTTCGATATAACAACGGTTGTTTACGCCGTGCTTGGGGCGGCTTCTTGTATCTTGAAGTCAGGGGCTTGGCGATGTCGCGTATTGCACGTGGTGTGCCAACTCAAATGATATATGGTGAATTGTCGAAACTACGTTTTGACGTCGAATGTTGCGAATTGATCGCGCTTAGTCGAATGTATGCATAACCGTTGTTGCTCCTTGTGAGTCTTTCAGTTGTCTCCTCGCATGTACAAAATTCGTTTATATTTATACTAATTCGGAGGTACACGTGCGGGTGGCATCCGCCAATCAAAGTAGAGCTTACCCCTCGAGGGGTGGGGGCACGAGAAGTAAGGATAGGCCCGAAGAAACGCGCGGCAATGGGGTAAACTGGCCCGTAGGGGTGCAAGGAATTTATGGTACGGAGGTCCGAAGGGGATCGGCCATATAATTCTGGAACTCTGCTTTTTGGGCTTGTGGCACGTCGTTCGCTATTGAGACCTTAGGAGCAAGTACCTTGCAAATCAAAATGGCCCGCAGAAATGCAAGATTGCTACGACCACAAGACGATTTCTAGGACGGAAACATAAATATTCAACAACACAGTGATGAGGTTCGTAAAAAATAGCGATGTAGGCGTCCGTGTCATAAACCCTGTTACCCTAACACCGGTTATAGAATAAAGGAGAATATATTTCGGTATAGAGATTTTTTACAAGTTTTTTACATTAACAGAAGATAGATATAAAAAAGGAAAGGCGACCGTAATGTTTGAAAGTTGTGGAGACAATAGAGATATCTACATAAACGTCGAGTACATAACAAACTATTTAATTTTTTTAGGTTTAAAATCACATCAACTACTTAGTTATTAGCTACTAGGTTATTTTACGCAATTCTAAACAGTAGCTCGGTTGCATTTAAAAACCTGGTGAGGTTTTCTGCTTTTCTGTATGGAAATAATTGTCTTTCAATACTGGTTTGATTTTGAAAAGGTATTAGCGAATCGTGTACTTCTGGTAGTGTAGAAATAAATGATCATTATTATTTCCTATTTTAGATGTTATACGTCATAATAAATTTTAAACGTCTTTCTTTTTACTTTTGTACCGGTTTAAAGACTTTAGATACAACGATTTTTAATGGAATTTTTGTTAATTGAAACTGATGAAAAAATGCTTCATAGTTTGGTGATTAGTATCCACCGAAATATATGAAAGAAAAAGACAGATCTTGGAAGTATTAAAAAAAATATTAAAGATTACTTATATAAAGTGGGCGCCCCCATTAAACGCCTTCATCAATATTGGTTACGCATAGCTTCGGCCTATACAGCCTATACAAAACAGTTAATAAATTGTGTACCACTACATTCAGGAGACTCTCCTCTATCTTTTAATACCAATTAGAACATTCTAACATTTTTACTTTTCATGTAATACCTCGTTTTTATAAAAAAATCTTGGATTTTTACAAAAATACGTGTTTTTCGAAAACTGGGAGTGATACAGCAATTCGACTTCCGAATTGATATTGGAGGAGTGAGGCTCTACAAGGATCACTCAGTGGTCATTGAAGAGCAACAGGATGTTTCAAGTAAAGAGCAACAGGATGTTTCGCGTCGTGCATGTTTTAACCCATAACTACTATCGATATTAAAAGTTACGTAATCACTATTGGTGGTCTCACAGACCGCTAACGACAAATAAGTCGATCTCATTAATAACTGAGAATACATAAAAGAAAAGACAAGCTCGTAAACCATGCAGAAAGGAAAATAGAGATGAAAAAGTAATTATTAGCGATCTCACAGACCAACAATAGTAGCTGTGGGTTAAATCGGCTACAGCAAATGTTGATATATTCAAAAATAGCACAAACAACAATAAATGCACAAACCGAAATATTTGGGTTATATTCGGGTACGGTTTAAGTTAAATACTTCTTTAAAAACAACCACAACATAAAATATCGTATATTTTCTCTATAGTTTCTTCTCTAAAACCACAAATTGTCCCGGTCGTCTATTTAATTCAATGAACATTTGCGATCATTTAATGTAACGTCCATAACCAACAGTTATAGTATGTACTTAAGTATTACTTAAATGAATGTTGGGCTGACCTTTACTGGATTAAATATTATTAAGATTCTTTTACATAATCTCATAGAACTTGAAGTGTAGCAAACAAAATTGACAATTATAATGTTAAACAACATAGGATCAAAACGTATGAGTGTTTAAAAATGCGTTATTTTACGGATTATAATGGTTGCCATGTGGACACCTGTCATTGCACGTCCAGTGAAGGAAGTTAAAACAAAGTTTGGACCTAGAATAGACCTGAGTTCAGCTTTCCAATGGAGGAGAGGGGGGGGGGGGGGGGGCAAATATCAGTTTAAATGTACCAATATTATCGATGTTAGTAGGAAACGTAGCAGAACAATAATGCATATGACGTCATTGCGAAAGGCACCGGGCTTCTTTCATTGGACAGGCAATAACAGGAGTCAACATAGCGGCCCATATAACCCGTAAAATAACGCATTTTTAAACATGTATAACTTTTGATCCTATGCATTCCTAATATTATAATTATCATTTTTTGAATCTACACGTCAAGTTCTACCAGATTATGTAAGAAAATCTTAATGATTTGTGGTTCAACAGATTAAAGTTTAACCGAATAGATTTGTACCTGAAGGATTCAGGGTTGGAATTCTGCAACTAAAGAATTTCTTTTTCATTATCTCAATTGTGTATTATATGTTATATAATATACATTATTATAGTTTCTCTAATTATTAATTCATTTGAAATATCGCAGACAAGTTTAATATAAAATACAATGCTGAACATGACAACTTTTGTTAATTAACATTTTGCAACAAAACATTACAATGTTTAGGATGATAAGCGTCATAAAAAGACAATACAAAAACAAATCGTTACTTATAATCTTATATATCACGAATTTCTGGTAATTCTGCATTTGCTGATTTTTGCACGTAGCAATTAACGCGTTTGATTATATCGCGTGTGAAACTGTGACGCGGGCGGACGGTTATTGGGATCGACGATAGCGGATTGCTTATTTTAATGTCAGGTATTGATGTATCAATCTAGCATATTTTGTTTGGGAAATCATATATTGAAGTTGTCGTTCGTATCTACACGGTGATTATTTTGCTAGTGAACTCAACATCAATAAACATCATAACATAGACCCTCACGCATATACGCACACAAACGTATTTACTGCAGTAAGAAACAAAGAAAACAAAAATAGAGATAATAGAAACAAATTTTTTTAGTTCTATGCTTCATACTCTGAATCCTCCCGGATACGAATCCATTACATCATCGGCTTCGGCGCCGTAATAGTGCGGTCAACGTTAAAAAACGATGTATGTATATCAATGGATAGAAAATTAAAACATTAAATATCTCTTCAAATAATTAGTATAGACGAAAATACTCGGACACGGACCAACTTATTTCTGCTTTAGTATCGACAGACTAAGTTTAGTCAGACAACCCAACAGCTGTGACTTTTCCTTGTGAGTCCCCAACTTGGCTAAGTGGGGACAGTACCGACGAATTTGTCTGTACACATCACGAAGGTGATTCAATAAAGGATGGGTAAAGATCTACAAAAGCTACGTCCTTACTGATTTCGATGGGATTGTTAAGAATGACATTTTAAATAACCTTTTTCTTTTCCAATAATAGGCGGTCGGTCTTAGTTTCGGAGCTAATTACAAGGAAAAATTAGTACCACTACATTGAATTCTGTCTACACGTATACAGAATATCTGAAGAACTCTATTACAACGCGATATTTCCATTACCATTAGTGATAGACAAAATTTTTTACAGAAACACTTGCTTTGGTTCGAAGACGCACATCTGGGTTGAGAATCATTTTTTTCTTAAGGTCATAATTTTCTTTTCGAGATTTCGAGGTCATCGATGTTTTTTTAAATGCGATTGTATGTTCTATTATTATATCATAATAGTTTAAGTTGAAACATATCCAACAACGTAAACTGCTATGACTTTCGGGTTGCAGGACGAAACCGAGTTGACACGTCGTGCGAGAAAGGGTGAGCGAAGAGTGAAGGTGAATAGCAGAAGGTAGTTACAGTGGTTTGATCAAAGTTATTAGATTTGTGGTAGACGAGAGAACAAGACGAGGCAATAGCACAGAGTTCTTAAAGAAAATATTAGGTATCTAGTGCTAAAAAGAGAGCGAACGAGGTTAGGATACAGCAAAAATGGCTACCAAGACAACGGGAACAAGGCAAAGGATAAAAGAGGGGGAAGAAAGCAAGACTATGAAGAGATATGTAACCAGAACAGCTGAGCAAGGGACTGGGACATCTGGCGGCAACAGTTATGAAGGGGAGTTGTTAAGAGGGTAGACCCGTCGCGTGACGTCACAGATTTCGTAGACACGGTAGATTTTGTTACAGTAAGATCATTACCTACAGGCATGTGGCTGCCTGCCGAACACGAGGCGGAGGAGGCCACTTTCGATTTCTATCACGAATGCGTAAAGTAATTCATAGCTGTTTATTCTGCGAAAGCAGGGCAAGGGGGGAAATCGTCTCAAGGTAGCAACGTTGCCATGAATCAACGGCGGTGTTGCCGCGTTGCTGCCGTGACAATTCAATCGCAATGATAGCACGAGAGCGGTTTATGGTTCGACTGTTAAGTCCATACGAAATGGTTCGGTTTCAAGTTCACGCCCCACAAAAGTTAAATTTTTTCTCTAATATCGTTTTTCAATTCTTGACTACATAATAATATTGTTTCCTTCTGCAGTTTTACTATTCATTTATCTTGTTAATTATAGAATTATTTAGATTCTTCGACACTTAATAAATAAATAAACTTTAATTCAATAGTACTTATCAGTAATAAATGGAGTTGACTTGAAGTAAAGGTACATCGCATCATTCCATATATTTATTTGATCTAGGAAATGCTAAGTAATACCCATTAGTAGAAGAACTCGAGGCTACAGAAACGATCGCGTAAAATATGCTCCTAAATTATTTGTGTGTATACTTCACAGTAAAATATTCTTAAAATATCTTTCACATGTTTTTAAATTATTGTTACTTATTTGCATATTGTATAGTTAAGAATTGAAAAAAATGTAAGAGAAAAAAAATTGCGCTTGTGCGAGCCACGAACTTATGACCAAAATGTTTAGTACGTGTTTTTTCATTTTCACACCATAGTCACTCTGCCAATATAATCATAAAAATCAAATTTCTAACTTCGAAATATAGACATGTGAAATAGCTTCATATAAACGGTAATGGAAGTCATCGAACTCAAAATTTCTGAAACGCGATACACAAGTACTGTGGGACCCAGTAATACAAATCTATTTTTGGTCGGTGTTAATTTTCATTTTTAGGGGGTGGAATCAACCCCCAAAGTTTTAGCATTTCTTAGTTTTCTCAGTATACCTTTATAATGGCAATAAATAGCACAAAACTTCAAAGGAATAAATGACTCAGTTTTCTTATACTCTACAACCCTACGACAATAAAGTTATTCTTATCGTCCAATTTGTTTTAAAGAAACAAATTATTTGTATTTGTGCATAACAGTAAATTATAGAAATGATTACTATATACTAAAAGTTTCCAGTTTGAGCGATTTAACAAAATATTAAATAAAATAAATTTTTTGTTTGCATCTTTGTTAAAAACAATTAATTACCGTTATACGCATCTTGCTATATTTTTGTTCGATTCTTCCTTCTATTTGCATTTTTCACCCCAAAATATGTACTTTCTATTATACTTCACGGTAGAATATATATTCTATACTTAAAAATTTATATAAAAGATTGTATTACACGTGTACATGAAATATATTGCAAAAACGCCTATTCTCGAGTGATTATCGCGATCACCCTCTCCCACATATCAAATATTGCTTTATTTCTTACATATTTATTTAGTTAATGCAAATATTTTATGAACATACATATACATACATGTTGATTATGGGTGAAGAGCTTTTTGCCCGTTTGAGAGGGAGAGCCTGATCATGATGGTTCCGAATAATCACCCGAGAACAGGCGATGCAAAAAGTTCCATATACATGTGCAATAAATTTTTTTAAATAAATCTTTCAGAATGATATATATACTAAACCTTCAAATAAGATAGAACACACCTACTTTATGGTGAAAAATACAAACAGAGTAATGACTCGAACAAAAATGTAGGCATATACAAATAACGGTAATTAATTGTTTTTAACAACGACGTAAACAAAAAAATGATTTTATTTTATATTTCGTTAGATCGTTCAAAATGAATAATTTTTTATATATGATATAACCATTTCACTCATTTATGCAATAAAAAACGGAGAATTTATACATTTAAAACAAATTGCACTATGAAGATACCTTTTATTGCAGTGGG
The DNA here is from genome assembly GCA_028830335.1 of Eucera pruinosa. Lineage (NCBI taxonomy): Eukaryota > Metazoa > Arthropoda > Insecta > Hymenoptera > Apidae > Eucera > Eucera pruinosa. The sequence continues at coordinate 1,445,282 of JAMYCR010000015.1, read as the reverse complement.
GTTGTAGAACATAAAAAACTGAACAATTTATCCCGCTAAAGTTTTGTCCTATCCGTTATCATTACAAAATTGTAGTCAAAAAGGTAAAAAAAAAAAAACTAAAACTTTGGGAGTTGATTTCACTCCCTGAAAGTGAAAATTAACACCAACGAAAAATAGCTTTATGTTACTGGGGACCTACACTACTTGTTTACCGAGTTTCAGAATTTTTGAGTTTGGTAACTTCCTTCGTGAATCTACAACTTTTTCTGGTTATGTATTTTCCTTTCGAATATAGAAATATTAAAAATCACGTGCGGTACTCGCTACATAAGGGACATATAAAAATTTGAAATAACGGTCGTTTTTTCACGTTAAACACTTTGAAAAAGTTAGTTTTTGATTTTTTGAATCACGGTGCCCTTTTTCAGAAAATTAAAAAAAAATTGGGGATAATAGTGTGTTATTACGATAAAAGTATAAAAGTCGTGCTCTTACAACTTTACTACGAAATATGTATTCTTCAGATTTTTTTAGGGTTTTTCATTTTTTACACCTAAGTTTTGCTGCAAAAAAATTCGAAAACATTTTTCAATATATATTACACATATGTATATCACTTCAAAATTTAAAAAAAATGATTGTATGTACAACTACATTGTACTCTATCTATAAGTGTGAGGAGGATGCATTGCGACTACAAGACAGCGCCGTTCGTTTCGTTTTTCTGTGCATAAACATATCGCGATGCCGCTTGCCGGGCTTGAAACAAAACGAGGTGCCAGCTATTGCAGAGGCGAAAAGCGTGGCGACACACGTACAGACAGGCTTCAATGTAGTAGTAGTACAGCGAGCTGCTACCCACTCACGCCAACTCTCATTGGTTCTTTCCGATTAGGCGCCTTCTCACGAAGAACAGCTGAACTAAAGTATACATGCTTTTGCTCTGTCATCATCAATGTGGCGAAATCACACGGGAAAGCATGCTTTTACCAGTTTCGACTTTTCGTTCTTCTATGAGAAGCTTTTGCGTCGAACGATAGCTCATTTGAAAGGGGAGGCTTGAGTGAAGTGCGCTCTGGTCGTCATTTGATCCCATTATGTTGATGCTCAATAATATGAGCGTAGTAATGTGGAGAGAAAATTGACAGCTTGACAGCCCCCGAATCTAAGCAATTTTCGTATACAAAGAGAATGTTCTCAATGAAATGAGGACCAGAGCGCACTGCGCTGAAGCCTTCCCTTTCAAATGAACTATCGTTCGACGCAAAATCTTCTCATATAAGAACGAAAAGTCGAAACTAGCAAACCTATATTTTTGGCTTATTTTGTCGGTAACCTCGACACTCTGTTTTACCATGAGTCTACCCCCTTAAGGCGGTAGTCCCCAATGGCGGCCGGGCATGTCAGAGAGTTGACTTTACCGACAAAATGAGCCAAAAATATGGGTTTGCGGGGTTCGACTTTTCGTCCTCATATAAGAGAATTTTGGGTCGAAATACGGCTCATTCAAAAGAGGAAGCTTCAATGCAGTGCGCTCTGGTCGTCATTTGATCCGATTATGTTGATGCTCAATAATATGAGCGTAGTAATGTAGAGCAAAAATGTACAGCTTGACAGCCCCCGAATCTAAGCAATTTTCGTATACAAAGAGAATGTTCTCAATGAAATGAGGACCAGAGCGCACTGCGTTGAAGCCTCCCCTTTCAAATGAGCTATCGTTCGACGCAAAATCTTCTCATATAAGAACGAAAACTCGAACCCCGCAAAAGTATGTTTTCCCGTGTGATTTCGCCATCACAGACGAGGTACAGTATAGACCTATCATCCAATGCTCTTTTCTGTCACACGGTTCAGGGGTCTCGAGACCCCCTTACCATTTCCGTGTCACGTGCGATGTTACCGATTCAACACCAGAAAAGACCACAGAGCCATTGAAACGGCGAAAAGGACAATTAAATCGAGCGATAGTCAGTAGCCTTTTAAATGTACAGAGTGGCGATAAACTATCGTGTATACTCGGCCGTCGTATACATGAACCCCAATAGTTCGGTCATACGATGCGGTTTCAGTTCGTCAGTTAGATTACCGAATTAACCGATTCACTGAAGTATGTACAAACTATTGCCGTCATGCAAATCACTTATTTGCTGAATCAAATTTTTATCACCTTTCGAAATACTATTTATATTTTGTATGTGTGTACGATAAGCGTATTAAATCGGTTATTTTTTATGGTTACTTTTATCACGTATCGGAATGGCACCTGTATCATGTATACCATAAAGTGCAATTATATTCGGCAATAGCAAAATCATGTAGGTATCCAAATAACATATTCATGATGAATATGGTAAAGTCTAGCTAGTCACATTAAAGAACGTAATTTAAAAGTAATACGTAGACGTTGCATTTATCTAAAGATAAAACTGAGAACGAATCAGCAACCAATTTATGAAGTATATATATGCATGAAAATTAAATTTTCTGTGGAGATGGAGAAATGTGTGGACACTGTTTTCGGTTAATCTTGATTTGGTAAAATAACCGAGTTGGTCAAAAACCGTATTGTGTGAACGAGCTGCAAGTAAACATTTACATAGCCCAAATATAAGCTACCGGAGCTCAACTCAAATGAATCAGAGCCAAAAATCGTATCCCGAAGAATGGTTTCGAAATTTTTACTTCTAATAAATGAGTAACTATTAAAAACAAATAATTTTCGAGTTAAACTTTTGAGTTCTTTCAAAACTGTTTACCAGTAAAACTAGTACAAGTTATATGTATATTAGAAAAATTCGAAAAGTGTCAATAAATAAAAGCTAAACTCTTGTTAATTCTCGATACTTTATACACTCGATATGTTTCCGGCTCAGATGCTTCCGCATTAATGAATCTTCTTGCCAATCGATTTCCCTTTCCTTGCCTGGAAGGGCGTCCACGTGAGGCGTATCGCCTAAGACGTATTGTTTACGTCTGGCGATTACCTGGAGACGCATTCCCGCTAACATGTATATGAAATAATCCCTTAATATCGTTTTCGTAAAGCGAAGATGAAACGTATGGGAATTGAAATTTATGTTTTTCTGTAACAATCTTCTTTACCATTAATCTTTCATGATAGATTAACGGTTACTATTGATCACAGCTACGTTTCGGACTCTGTGATCTAATATCAAATGTGAATGACCTAGACTGCAACAATGTACCGTCGATTCTTCTTCACAAGTAGTATGCTGTGCTTTAAACCAAGCACTATGGGGATTTTTTAGAGTGTATGCTTTTATGCAACTTAACAGGTTCGTATCGGTATTCCAAAGAGAGCTTGTTTTCAGCATGGAAAGTTTGTTTAATATGTGTGTGTATAGTTCAATATGTATATATGCATATACTGTACAGTTATTACAATATTTTCTCGCCAAGAACTCGAGCGAACCCATGGATAAATGCGTAGATTTCAGTCCAATCCCCTATTATGTGCGGGGGGGGGGGGGCTCCATGTCCGTCGCTATATCAAAGGCGAAACATACGCTGTCACAACACCGCAAACAAAAATCATCAGTCCGACCAGTCGTTGTAGGACTAATGCCAGCGTTGCCTTTCTCGTATTCTAGCCTACAGTAGAGGAGGCCGTGAGGACTGCCTCGCTTGGAACCACAATTCGCGATCAGTGAAGCGAATTCGGCTCGCCTTTGATCAGAGCCGAGCGGTTTAAAACCCCATACAATGTATGAACACGTTAATGTAGACTAAAAAACTTCTTTTATTATTTCTTTCTTAATAAATTTTCTTTCAACATATTCGCCAAACTTTTCTCGTTAAAATGAGACCAAAGACGACATAGTTCGGATTATATTTACCTACGAAAATGTGAAAATATTGTATTAATACAGGAGTTAAGAGAAGTAGGAAATGGAAGAGAAGTAAATCGCTGGAATAGATGTATTGTATAGAGCAAAAGAAAGCTACAGGAAGTGAAGTGCGTAGTCTATGTATTGCACATATCAGCTGCCTTTAAAAAAATTATAAATTGTATACTTTACGTAAGTATATCATATTCAATGCCATAATGTTATTAAAATATGTATTTTGCTAGAAACAATCCATTTCTGCAGTTTGTTAGAAACTATAATACAGCGTACTTATTCCATAAATGTTAAGTAAAAGTGGTACAAATTATATGGTGTTTGGTTTCATTTTAATAAAAAAAATTGCATTAATATGATAAATAAATTACTTTAAAGAAAGATAAAAAAATGAAAAACTTTTAAGTTTGCATTGCATTAGCACAGCGGGCATTTAAACTTCTTCGAATGCTCGGCTTCTCATTCTCACTTTGTCTTTCGCTCGTTGTTCTTTCCGACGGCAGAAATCAGACGAGGTTTGAGTTTCGTGTCCTCAGCGGACTTAGGCCCTGCTGCAGTCTTGGCGAGATAACATTGTATGTGTATGTATCGGGCACCCATGTCACTCATGGATCATGTATGATCCATACGGTCCGAACCAGACATTAAGCAAAGCAATATACAATGTACAGTTGTCCCCCCGAATTACGCGGGGATTCCAACATTTATGTATCGCGTTAATGAAGGCTCGCGTAATTTTGAGACTTCCCTTCTCACTCCTACTACAAATTTATATTACATATGTACATACATAGTTATAGACTGGGTAAAAGTTTAATTATTGCAACAAAGAGGAGGGGGTGGGGATGATATTAATCGAAAGATATGCGTGAACAATTACAAGGTAATTATTTAGAAAAGGGGGGTCTCACCGATTTCGATAATTTTCGAGTATGTTATAAAAATCAACATTTTGAACAACTTTTTCCTATACATATAACCGCCGCTCGGCCATCGATTCCGAAATTGGTCTCAAAGGAGATTGGTACAACTACATCAAATTTTGTCTATAAGTACGCGTCCGTGGGAGCGTATGCGTAAGCGTTTGATTGGCAACTGTCTGTCGTTTCTATACATAACAGCATAGCGGCCAGCGACGAATATTATACAATGTACAACATTTTTTCGAAATAATAACTGAAATGTTTACAACTTCGTATAATATCAATAAAGATCATTAAAACAGAAATGAATGTGTGGCCGGCCAGAATGAATTCTTCGTCCCGAACCTAAACTTCATTAAATTAGTTACTAGATAGCAGAGTTCGATTTGAGTAAGGTTCAGGCTGGATTATTATTCCAGCCGCCGTGAGACGGTCGGCTACCCGAATCGAGTTCGGAAGCATTCCCATTCTACGCGTCCGTTGCGAGCTGCCTCGATGCGTTTAAAGAAACAGTGGACAATCACCGACCAAATGTTTACGGATACGCTGCCACGGACGCGTACTTATAGAAAGAATTCAATGCAGTTGTACCGATCATTCTTCGAAAAAAATTTCGGAAACTAAGCCCGAGCGACGGTTATATGTATAGGAAAAAGTTGTTTAAAATGTTGATTTCTACGACATATTAAAAAATCATCGAAATCGGTGAGACCCCTCTTTTCTAAATAAATACCAATTACAATGGTAGTAACAGGGTTGTTGCATAGGTTCCAAGATATTAACAAAAACATATTGGTACAACTACATTGCATGCTGTTTCAATATGTATATATATGTATGTATAGGTACACAATGCGTACACAAACATTCGACGCGTTAGCCGCTTCGCTCGCCGGCGGATTTGGTTTGCTTATTTTTCATCTCGTCGTCAAGCGGCACTCCGTTTCTGGCACAATGCGACTGCATTATTTGTGGTGTTGTCATTGCTATTGTACGTATAGGTAGAATACAATGCAATTGTACTAATATATTTTTGCTAATATTTCTAAACTTCTAAGTTAGAACCACTATTACTTCGTCATACATAAGCTTCCGATTAATATGATATATCGCCTACCTCACTGTGGAGCCGCATACCGTTGTTTAAAAATGTTAAATATGTGTTGCATTTTATATATTTACGAACATATGTATGTTACGAAAATAATAATGTTATTAAAAAATTCCCAGAACTCGAGGATCTATCCTTTAATGCCGATCATAGGCACAAATCGGGAAAAATTTCTCAAAATGTTGAATTTTACGACATATTTCAATTTCATAAAAATCTAATAGGCAATCCTAACATAAATATATACCCAGGTGTAGCCTAAATAGAATTTCCTTCATCTTTTAAATATTATGAAATGTACTGCGCTTTGAATATTTTATATATTTTTGCATGTTACGCGTATTCTTCATTCTTTCAAACATGTAAAGTTCCTATAAACGCATAAAAATTTGTAGTGAATTTATTATATATTGTGTACATATGTTATTCATATTTCACGAAAGTATATTGTAATTTTTGTGGCTCTTCCCAGTCGCGGTGACTACAAAGATCACAAAAAACCGCGTTTTTCAAAACTGCGTAAGTACTTCGAGGATTAATTACATTTCTGCTTACTTTTTCCTAGATGTGGAAGAACAAGCCTTGCATTGAAACATAACTTAGATAATATATTCTGGTAGATGAGTCTTAAACAAATTTTCAAGTGATATTTTTAGCATAATAAATAAGAGTTATAAGAAATACATTTGAAACTCTTTATATTTTAATTTCATGGTTTTATATTTTTTATTACAAACTTCTAGAAATTTATCAGAAGTTTGAGCTTTCCTCTGCAATAATGGTTCCGAGCATATAATTATAACATTACAGTAACGTAATTAATTTTGTAAGTTGATAGCTACATTATAAAAATACACTCCAGCCGTGCAAAGAAATTAAAATTAATTAAGTGAGCTCGGATTTTTGCTTATCTTTTACTAGAAAAATTTTATCTATGCATTGATAACATTACCGTGAAGTATTACAAAATGTAAGAAGATAAATCATAGTTATATTTGTTTTATACGCACAGAGTGTGCATATAATCTGCACAATTTCTTTTTGTTCGCATCTACTTGGAAAAAATCACTGTTATTACATTGTGTACTCTTTAAAAACTATTCGACATCTGTCTGAAACAATTTTTGGCATGATTCGTGGTTTACAACATTTTTAAATAGATTTATTTAAATGGGACACCGTGTATAGTGGTCAAACAGATTTCTTCGTGACGCGGATAGAGAACGATGTACTTGAGTCTGTTGACTTTATCGTCGTCAGCGACATTTCCACAGGTATTTCTTACACTCACCGCATTAATACGCAGAGGGCGTATGAAACACTCGAATTTTTTTCGAGGTCGGTATTTCAGAGCTGGTGACACGGAGTCCCATAAGATGATCGGTCTATCCTGTACCTCGTCTGTGTCGCCATATTGATGATGATACAGAGCAAAAACGTGTAAACTTTAGTTCGGCTGTTCTCCGCGAGGAGGCACCTAATCGGAAAGACCCAATGAGAGTTGGCGCGAGTGCAGCAGAAGCTCGCTGTACTACTGCACATTGAAGCCTGTCTATACGTGTGTCGTCACGCTTTTCGCCCCTGCCATAGCTCGCACCTCGTTTTGTTTTGAGCCCGGCAAGCGGCACCGCGATATGTTTATGCATAGAAAAGCAAAACGAACGGTGCTGTCTTGTAGACGCAACGCGTCCCCCGCACACTTATAGACAGAGTACAATGTAGTTGTACAATCATTTTTTTTACATTTTGAAATGTGATATATGATAATATATGTTGAATGTTTTCGAATTTTTTTTGCTGCAAAACTTAGGTGTTAAAAATGAAAAATCTTATAAAAATTTCAAAAATGCATATTACGTAGTAAAGTTGTAAGAACACTACTTTTATACTTCTATCATAATAATACACTATTATCCCCAATTTTTTCTTGATTTTCTGAAAAAGTGCACCGTGGTTCAAAAAATCAAAAACCAACTTTTTCGAGGTGTTTAACGCGAAAAAAGGACTGTTACTTCAAATTTTTATATGCCCGTTATGCAGTGAGTAGCGCACGTGATTTTTAATATTTCTACATTCGGAAGGAAAATACATAAACAGAAAAAGTTGCAGCTACATGAAGGAAGTTACCAAACTCAAAAATTCTGAAACTCGGTAAACAAATAGTGTAGGTCCCCAGTAACACAAAGCTATTTTTCGTTAATGTTAATTTTCATTTTTAGGGAGTGAAATCAATCCCCAAAGTTTTAGTTCTTTTTTTATATTTTTGACTATAATTGTGTAATGATAACGGATAGGACAAAACTTTAAAGGGGTATATGGTTCGGTTTGTTATGCTCTACAACCCCACTGCGATAAAAGGTATGCTCATAGTGCAATATGTTTTAAATACTCAAATTCTCCGTTTTTTATTGCATAACGGTAAATGATAGAAATGGTTATATTATATAACAAAAAGTATTCATTTTGAACGATGTAACGGAGTATAAAATAAAATCATTCTTTTTGTTTACGTCGTTGTTAAACACAATTAATTACCGTTATTCGTATATGCCTACGTTTTTGTTCGACTCATCACTGTGTTTGTACTTTTCAGCATAAAGTAGGTGTGTTCTATCATATTTGAAGGTCTAGTATATATGTCATTTTGAAAGATTTACTTAAAAAAATGTATTGCTCGTGTATATGGAACTTTTTGCAACGCCTGTTCTCGGGCGTTTATTCGGAACCATCACGATCAGGATCTCCCTTTCAAACGAGCAGAAAGCTCTTCACCCATACTGAACATGTATATGTATGTTCAGAAAATGTTTGCATTAACTAGCTAAAGAAATATCTAAGAAATAAAGCAATATTTGATATGTGGGAGAGGGTGATCGCGATAATCACTCGAGAATAGGCGTTTTTGCAATATATTTCATGTACACGTGTAATACAATCTTTTATATAAATTTTTAAGTATAGAATATATATTCGACCATGAAGTATAATAGAAATATTTTGGCGTGAAAAATGCAAATAGAATGAAGAATCGACCAAAAACATATCAAGATGCGTATAACGGTAATTAATTGTTTTTAACGACGCAAACAAAAAAATTATTTCATTTTATATTTCGTTAAATCGCTCAAAATAGAAACTTTTTAGTATATAATAATCATTTCTATAATTTACCGTTATGCACAAATACAAATAAATTGTTTTTCTTTAAAACAAATTGGACGATAGGGATAACTTTTATTGCTGCAGGGTTGTAGATTATAAGAAAACTGAATAATTTATTCTTTTGAAGTTTTGTCCTATCTCTTACCATTATAAAGTTATACTGAGAAAACTAAGAAATGCTAAAACTTTGGGGATTGATTTCACCCCCTAAAAATGAAAATTAACACCGACGAATGATAGATTAGTATTACTGGATCCTACAGTACTTGTGCATCGAGTTTCAGAATTTTTAAGTTCGATGACTTTCCTTATCGTTTATCTGAAGCTATTTCACATGCCTATATTTCGAAGTTAGAAAATTGATTTCAATGGTTACATTGGCAGAGTGACTATAGTGTCAAACTGTAAAACACGTACTAAATATTTTGGTCATAAGTTCGTGCCTTGCACAAGCACAATTTTTTTCTCTTACATTTTTTTCAATCCTTAACTATACAATATGCAAATACGTAACAATAATTTTAAAACATGTGAAAGATATTTTAAAAATATGTTACTCTGAAGTATACACAGAAATAATTTAGGAGTATATTTTACACAATCGTTTCTGTAGCCACGAATTCTTCTACTTATGGGTATTACTTCGCATTTCCTAGACCAAATAAATATATGGAATGATGCAATGTACTTTTACTTCAAGTCAACTCCATTTATTACTGATAAGTACTATTGAATTAAAGTTTATTTATTTATTTGGTGTCGAAGAATCTAAATAATTCTTTAATTAACAAGATAAATGAATAGTAAAACTGCAGACGGAAACAATATTATCATGTAGTCAAAAATTGAAAAAAAAACTTAGAGAAAAAAATTTAACTTGTGTGGGGCGAGAACATGCAACCAAACCATTTCGTGTGGACTTCACAGTCGAACCATAAACCGCTCTCGTGCAATCATTGCGATGAATTGTCACGGCGGCAACGCGGTAACACCGCCGTTGATTCATGCCAACGCTGCTGCCTTGAGACGATTTTCCCCCTTGCCCCGCTTTCGCGCAATAAACAGCTGCGAATTACTCTACGCTTTCGTGAAGGAAAACGATAGTGGCTCCGCCTCGTATTCGTCGGGCAACCACATGCCTTAAGGCGGTAGTCCCCAATGGCGGCCAGGCATGTCAGAGAGTTGACTTTACCGACAAAATGGGCCAAAAATATGGGTTTGCCTGATACAACTTTTCGTCCTTATATGAGAGAATTTTGGCTCGAAATAGGGCTCATTCGAAAGAGGAGGCTTCAACGCAACGTGGTCAGGTAGTCTTGTGGTCAAATTATGTTGATATGTAATAATATGAGCGTTGTAAAGCGGAGCAAAAAATGACAGCTCGACAGCCGTCGAATCTAAGCATTTTTTTGATACGGAGAGAATGATCTGCATGAAATGAATACCTGACCACGTTGCGTTGAAGTCTCCCCTTTCGAATGAGCTATCGTGCGACTCAAAAGCTTCTCATATAAGGACGAAAAGTTGTATCGCGTAAAGGCATGCGTTTTCGGATGAATTCGCCATATTGACGATAAAACAGAGCAAAATACGTATCAAGTTCAGTTCAGCTGTTACGCACGAGGGGCGCCTAATCATAAAGACCAAATGAGAATTGGCTGGGACTGGAGGAGTAGTTCGATGTACCACTACATTGAACTCTGCCTATCCGTGTGTCGCCGGCGCTTTCCTCCTGTAAAAGATTACCGCACGTTTTGCCGTGCGCCCGGCAAGCGGCACCGCGATTTGTTTACGGAAAAGCAAAACAAGCAGCGATACCTTTTAGACGCAACGCAACGCAGCGCGTCCACGACACACGCATAGGCAGAATTCAATTTAGTCGTACCATAATTTTTTTACATTTTGAAATGTAATATGTATGGTAAAATGTTGGAGAAAGTTTTCGGATTTTTTTACCGCAAAACTTAGGTATAACATATGGAAAACTCTACACTAATATGAAAAATGCAGATTTCGTTGTGAAGCTGTAAAAGTACTATTTTTATATTTTTATGATAACAACATATTATTATAGCAATTATCCCCAATTTTTTTAGATTTTTTGGAAAAGTGAACCGTAGTTATAAAAATCAAAAACCAATCTTTTTGAAATATTTGCGCGAAAAAGCAATCTTCACTTTACATTTTTATATGATCTTTATGCAGTGACTGCGTTACGTGATTTTTAATATTTCTATATTCGGAAGAACAATATATAGAGCCGACTCTCGATTATCCGGCCCCTGCAGGACCAGAGCTCGGCCGGATAAACAAATGACCAGTTAATCTTGCAACATGTTTTATAGATTGTTATGTTTATAGTAAAAAATTAATATTAAATATATTAATAATGTTTAATATTTATACACACGTATGTACATACGGTCCATATATACAATCATACCATCTCAATATAATATAATGCTACATAATATGTATGTACATATGTGATATTTGTTTAATGTCATTTTTTAAAAAAAGTTGCTAATTTTTTATGTTTCTGTTATTTCGTTTCGTTCGTTAATGTGATGTCACGCTACTTTCTCAAAAATGATATGTCAATTGCTAATGAATCTTCTTCCTGTTCACCATATTTCGTCGCAGTTACAAGTGCAATTTTTCTTTCTGCGCGACTCACTTTCTTATCTCTATCTATACTCTAAGAAGTGCGGAATACTGTACTCAGAGATTTAGTGCGAATGGAAAAAAAATTAATATGAAGATACGTATTTAAACAATTACAAATACATGTGACAATAATTACGCAAGAAAGTGAATAATTACAGAATATTTCATATCAACAAAAATGTGGCCGGATAAAACGGAGGCCGGTTCAAATAGGGCTGGATAATCGGGAGTCTATTGTAAATAGAAGTTGTAAATTCAGTTAACTGAAACTATTTCATATATTTATATTTTGAAGTTTGAAAGATTATTTTAATGATTGGATTGGCAGAGTGACTACGAGTTCAGATTGTAAACCCATACTTAACATTTTCGTCATAAGTTCGTTATTCATTTATTCGTAACTATACAATATGCCAATAAGCGGCAATAATTGCAAAACATGTTAATGTAATTTTAAGAATATTTTATTCTGAAGTATACGCAGAAATAATTTCGGAGCACATTTTACGTGATTATCTCTCTAGCCGCGGATTCTTCTACTTACGAGTATTACTTAGTATTTGCTAGATCAAATAAATGTATGAAATGACACCACACACCTGTACTTCAATCCAACCATATTTATTAACGATAAGTACTATTGAAATAGATTTCTTTTATTTATTAGGTGTCAGAGAAGCTAAATGATTCTATAATTAACAAATCATATGAATAGTAAATCTATGGAAACAAACTGAATTGTCATGTAGTTATGAATTAAAAAAAGAAATATAGGGAAGAAAGATTAATTTGTGCGCAGCACGAACTCACGACCAAAATAACCAATATAAGATTCACAGGCAGAACCTATAACCACTCTGCCAATGTATTTAGTAAAATCATTCTTTCTATTTTAAGATATAGTGTGGGGAAATAGTGCTAGTTGACTGAATCTATTATGTTTGTTATCTATATACTATTCTTCCAGATGTAGAACTATTAAAAATCACGTACGGTATTCACTGCATGGAAAACATAAGAATTTAAAGTAAGCATTGCATTTTCGCGCGAAATACCTTGGCAAAATTGATTTTTAATTTTTTTAACTACAACGCACGATTCCAAAAAGTCTGAAATATATTGGGGACAATAGATATAATAATATGTTGTTATCGTAAAAATATAAAAGTAGTGTTCTTACAACTTCACTACGAAATCTGCATTTTTCAGATTCTTTTAGGGTTTTCCATTTTGTACACCTAAACTTTGCAATAAAAAAATCCGAAAAAATTCTCTAATATATATCATTATATTTCTAATATGTCAGATTTTTCCCAGAATTTTTGCTTACCATTAAATGGGACAAATATGGCAAAAACTGATATTTCATTTCTTCCCCATTACTACCCCCCAGATCGAGATAGAGGATTGAAACTTGGTGCGCAAGCTTTTCTTTGGCTAAGTTATCAAATGGTACATCAAAAGTCTAATTTGGTTCAACGGCAGTTATGACCCCCTTATCCGGCTATACTATTTAACTTGTACGGGGCGCGAACTGGCGACCAAAATATTTCATACGGATTTCATTGTCGGGCCGCAAAGCACTCTCATGCTATCGTTGCGTTGAATTGGCACGGCGGTAATGCGGCAACCCTGTCTATGATTTTTGGCAACGCTGCTGCCTCTTGACGATTTCTCCCCTTGCCCCGATGACGCACAATAAACAGCTGCGAATTACTCAACGCTTTCGCGAAGGAAAACAGCATTGAAGCGGGCCAAGGGGGGAAATCGTCTGAAGGCAGAAGCGTTGCCATGAATCAACGGCGGTGTTACCGCGTTGCCGCCGTGACAATTCATCGCAATGATTGCACGAGAGCGGTTTATGGTTCGACTGTGAAGTCCACACGAAATGGTTTGGCTGCATGTTCTCGCCCCACACAAGTTAAATTTTTTTCTCTAAGTTTTTTTTTCAATTTTTGACTACATGATAATATTGTTTCCGTCTGCAGTTTTACTATTCATTTACCTTGTTAATTAAAGAATTATTTAGATTCTTCGACACCTAATAAATAAATAAACTTTAATTCAATAGTACTTATCAGTAATAAATGGAGTTGACTTGAAGTAAAAGTACATTGCATCATTCCATATATTTATTTGATCTAGGAAATGCGAAGTAATACCCATAAGTAGAAGAATTCGTGGCTACAGAAACGATTGTGTAAAATATACTCCTAAATTATTTCTGTGTATACTTCAGAGTAACATATTTTTAAAATATCTTTCACATGTTTTTAAATTATTGTTACGTATTTGCATATTGTATAGTTAAGGATTGAAAAAAATGTAAGAGAAAAAAATTGCGCTTGTGCAAGGCACGAACTTATGACCAAAATATTTAGTACGTGTTTTACAGTTTGACACTATAGTCACTCTGCCAATGTAACCATTGAAATCAATTTTCTAACTTCGAAATATAGGCATGTGAAATAGCTTCAGATAAACGATAAGGAAAGTTATCGAACTTAAAAATTCTGAAACTCGATGCACAAGTAAGTACTGTAGGACCCAGTAATACTAATCTATCTTTCGTCGGTGTTAATTTTCATTTTAGGAGGTGAAATCAATCCCCAAAGTTTTAGCATTTCTTAGTTTTCTCAGTATAACTTTATAATGGTAAGAGATAGGACAAAACTTTAAAAGAATAAATTATTCAGTTTTCTTATAATCTACAACCCTGCAGCAATAAAAGTTATCCCTATCGTCCAATTTGTTTTAAAGAAACAAATTATTTGTATTTGTGCATAACGGTAAATTATAGAAATGATTATTATATACTAAAAAGTTTCTATTTTGAGCAATTTAACGAAATATAAAATGAAATAATTTTTTTGTTTGCGTCGTTGTTAAAAACAATTAATTACCGTTATACGCATCTTGATATGTTTTTGGTCGATTCTTCATTCTATTTGCATTTTTCACGCCAAAATATGTATTTTCTATTATACTTCATGGTCGAATATGTATTCTATACTTAAAAATGTATATAAAAAATTGTATTTCACGTGTACATGAAATATATTGCAAAAACGCCTATTCTCGAGTGATTATCGCGATCAGCCTCTCCCACATATCAAATATTGCTTTATTTCTTACATATTTCTTTAGCTAGTTAATGCAAACATTTCCTGAACATACATATACATGTTCAGTATGGGTGAAGAGCTTTCTGCTCGTTTGAGAGGGAGATCCTGATCGTGATGGTTCCGAATAATCACCCGAGAAAAGGCGTTGCAAAAAGTTCCATATACACGAGCAATAAATTTTTTTAAGTAAATCTTTCAAAATGAAATATATACTAGACCTTCAAATATGATAGAACACACCTACTTTATGCTGAAAAGTACAAACACAGTGATGAGTCGAACAAAAACGTAGGCATATACGAATAACAGTAATTAATTGTTTTTAACAACGACGTAAACAAAAAAAATGATTTTATTTTATACTCCGTTACATCGTTCAAAATGAATACTTTTTGTTATATAATATAACCATTTCTATCATTTACCGTTATGCAATAAAAAACGGAGAATTTGAGTATTTAAAACATATTGCACTATGAGCATACCTTTTATCGCAGTGGGGTTGTAGAGAATAAAAAACTGAACCATATACCCCTTTAAAGTTTTGTCCTATCCGTTATCATTACAATATTATAGTCAAAAATATAAAAAAAAACTAAAACTTTGGGGGTTGATTTCACTCCCTAAAAGTGAAAATTAACATTAACGAAAAATAGCTTTGTGTTACTGGGGACCTACACTATTTGTTTACCGAGTTTCAGAATTTTTGAGTTTGGTAACTTCCTTCGTGTAGCTGCAACTTTTTCTGTTTATGTATTTTCCTTCCGAATGTAGAAATATTAAAAATCACGTGCGCTACTCACTGCATAACGGGCATATAAAAATTTGAAGTAACGGTCTTTTTTTCGCGTTAAACACCTTGAAAAAGTTGGTTTTTGATTCTTTGAACCACGGTGCACTTTTTCAGAAAATCAAAAAAAAATTGGCGATAATAGTGTGTTATTACGATAAAAGTATAAAAATAGTGCTCTTACAAACTTCATTACGAAATATGCATTTTTCAGATTTTTATAGGATTTTTCATTTTTTACACCAAAGTTTTGCAGCAAAAAAATTCGAAAATATTCTTCAACATATATTACCATATATCACTTTTCAAAATGTAAAAAAAATGATTGTACAACTACATTGTACTCTGTCTATAAGTGTGCGGGGGACGCGTTGCGTCTACAAGACACCGCCGTTCGCTTCGCTTTTCTGTGCATAAACATATCGCGGTGCCGCTTGCTGGGCTCAAAACAAAACGAGGTGCGAGCTATTGCAGTGGCGAAAAGCGTGACGACACACATATAGACAGGCTTCAATGTGCAGTAGTACAGCGAGCTGCTGCTACACTCGCGCCAACTCTCATTGGGTCTTTCCGATTAGGCGCCTCCTCGCGGAGAACAGCTGAACTAAAGTTTACACGTTTTTGCTCTGTATCATCATCAATATGGCGAAATCACACGGGAAAGCATGCTTTTGCGGGGTTTGACTTTTCGTTCTTATATGAGAAGATTCTGCGTCGAACGATAGCTCATTTGAAAGGGGAGGCTTCAATGCAGTGCGCTCTGGTCCTCATTTCATTGAGAACATTCTCTTTGTATACGAAAATTGCTTAGATTCGGCGACTGTCTAGCTGTAAATTTTTGCTCCACATTCCCACGCTCATATTATTGAGCATCAACATAATCGGATCAAATGACGACCAGAGCGCACTGCATTGAAGCTTCCTCTTTCGAATGAGCCGTATCTCGACCCAAAATACTCTTATATGAGGACGAAAAGTCGAACCCCGCAAACCCATATATTTGGCTCATTTTGCCGGTAAAGTCAACTCTCTTACATGCCTGGCCGCCATTGGGGACTACCGCCTTAAGGAAGGAATTGATGAAGATAGTGGAAAAAAATGACGGCGAAGTTACTAGGAAAATGCATCGAGAAGATTGAATGTTTAAGAGATGAGATTAGAGAGGAAAGAAACAAGTAGATGAAGGAACGAGAAAAAGGAACAAGAAGGGTGGAAAAAGGAGATGGAAGAACTACAATGTAAGATGAAAGAATTAGAAATAAAAGAAAAAAGGAGGGAAAGTAAGAAAAACAAAATAATAATTAAAGACACAGTATGGAGCGAATGGGACCTGAAAAAGGAGGTGAAAGAATTTCTGTGAGAAAATATCAGCGTGGAAGCAGAGTTGATGGAGACGAAGAAACTAAAACATAGAACGAGGAAAGAGATTGTGATTGCAATTTGCTAGCTGGAAGGAAAAGAGGGAAATGATGCAGGAAAGGAAAGGATTGAGGCTACGTGTATTCATAGAGGATGACTTTACGAGAGGAGAAAGCGGAATACAGAAGAGATTGAGGGTAGTTGCGAAAGAGAAAAGAGAAGAAGAGAAACAAGCGGTGGTAGGATACGCGAAGATTAATATAGAGAATAATAAATTTATATGGAACGAGAGGAAGAATTGTTGAGAAAAGAGGGACGAATGTAGGAATGATTGTCGAAAGGGGTAGGCAGGCGTAGGAGGTAGGATTAAAATTATGTTTCTGGAACGTAGCAGGAGTACAAAATAAATGCGGAGAGGTCTGGAGGAATTTGGAAAGGTTTGACATACAAGGGAATATCCCGAATCGAGAATTTCCGATTTTGATAAAACTTACAGAGAATGTAGTTTTTAGAAAAATATTTGACACGTATTTCATTTATCGGCCAAGATTCATGTTTAAGGGGTGAAAATAGCACTCAAATTTGAAAATTTATTTTATGCAATATCTCAGAAACTATTTGAGATGGTACAATTCAAATGGCGAAATTGTGTATTCCTGAATGGAGAATCTATCTGTCTAAGCGGATTTACACAAACTCCATTTGTTTAAATAATACATTAAAAAATATAACCTTTTTTAACCATTCGAAGAGATACAAATCGTAAATCTAAAGGAGAGGAGGTCCAAAAACAGAACGATTAATAAGGAGGGCAGAACACTTATTGAAAAGCTGGTCGAGAGAGGATGGGCGGCCCTAAACGGGTATTATGAAAACGAGGCGAACTGGACCTACATAGGGGAGGAAGGGACATCCACAACAGACTTGGTAATAGGAGATACAAAGGCAGTAGAAGATGTCATGCAGATGACTGAAGGTAGGTGAACGGAGTCAGATCACATGCCGATGGAGGTAACGGTAGAAGGAACAGAAGTATACCACAAGAGATCGAGAAGTGAATGGAGTAGAGAAATAGAGATATGACCAGTCGGAAGAAAAGATAAAAACCTATCATGCACACTGCGAGGACTGGACAGTGAGGGGTCAAGACGTAGAAACTATATGGAGGGAGCGGAAAAATAAAGTTAAAGAATCGGTCAAGAGAGACATGAGAGGAGTGAAGGAAAGAGAGATAGGACGGATGATGTGGCATAACGAAGAACGAAAGGGAAGAAGATGAGAAAATAGAAAGTATTAAATAGAAAAAGAAGCTTGGAACTACATAAAGAGGTTTAGAAAGAGGAAAAGAAGAGAAAGTGGACGAAAACATCAAAATAGGGAATCGGAAACAGCATTTTGCGCAGATACTAGACAGAGTGGAAGAAAGGAATATAACAGGCAACTGAGGAGAAGAAGAATCGGTAGCGGATGGGAGAGAAGAAGAGCAAGAAATCTGCAGAAAGGAAAAAGTAAAGGTGTTAAGAGTACTGAAGAGAAACAAATCCCCAGGAGAAGATGGGATTAAAATGAGGCCTAGCAATTAATGCCTAAAAAAGTAGGGGAGGTATTTCATGAGATCGTCAACAGAATTTGGAAGGGGAGAGGCATGCCAGAGAAGTGAAGAGATGAGATAATTTGTCCAATTTACAAAAAAGGAAATAGGAGTTTAACAAAGAACTACAGGGGAATAAACGCTGATGAATTCAGCATACAAGATATATGCAAGCATTATCAAGGGAAAATTGGAATGGGGTCAATACGGTTTCAGAGGTGGCAGAGGAACGATAGACGCAGTATATATACTCAATTATATGACGAATAGAGAAATAGGCAAAAAAACCGGGAAACTGTTCACATGCTTTGTGGATATCAAAGCAGCGTTTGATGGAGTGGATAGGACTCAACTGAAGGAGAACCTAAAGAGAGAGAAATACATGGAAATCTAAGAAAGAGAATAGAGGAAACATATACGGAAACAAAAAATATACTAAGGCGAAAAGTTGAGAAAAGGCAAGAATTTTTAACATAATGTGGAGTCAGATAGATAGGTCTGCCCGCTCAGCCCCATCTTGTTTAATATCTATCTAGCGGACCTAGAAGAAGAGTTAAGAGGGGTTAAGAGGGGAGGGGTGGTGATCGGGAAAAAGAAGATGTGGTCCCTGATATACGCCGACGATATATTATTGATTCTTCCCTCCGAAAAAGGGTTAAAGGACATGCTGGAATGGTTCAGGAAATATCTAGTGAGGAAAAGAATAATGCTAACCATAGAGAAGTCGAAGGTAACAACTTTTGAGGAAGGCGGTGGAAAAAGGAAGAACAGAAGAGTTTAGAAATGAAGGGAAGAGCAAATTGAGGAAGTGAAGGAAATGAAGTATTTGGGATGGGTTCTTCAGAAAGATAGGAAGGTGGAAAAACAAATTTTGGATCGGATAAGAGAAGCCATAATGTTTTCAGCGTTGGTGGGGATCATGGCACTATACGGGGCCGAAATCTGGTGGTAAACAAAAGAAATCAGAATAGTTGAAGTAAAGAGGAAGTATTTGAAGTGGGTCTTAGGGTTGGATAGCAACACCCCGAATTACATTTTAACAGAAGAAACAAAGAGCGAAGAGATAAAAGACGAAGCACTGAAAAGAACTTTCAAATACGAAAAAATGGTTAGGGATTCAAAGAAAAAGCTGGTCAAGGAACGTCTGCGAGAGATGGAAAAGAAAAGATGGGAAAGAACGAAGAACCAGTGGGAGGAAAGAAGAGAGGAAGTTTGACGCGCAAGGAGATAAACTGGAGAGGATACGGAAAGAAAATGAAGGCAACGTAAGCAAGATAATCAGAGTAATACCGAGGAAGATAAAGCAGGCAGGAGAAAAGGTCAGAAGAGAAAAAATAACAGAGTTATAGTACAATAAAATGTACGGAAGAATAATGACAGAAGAAACCCGCAATATCTAAAAGGCAATATGAAGAAAAAGGACAGAGGCCTACACGCAATGTTAAGGTGCGGGAATGAAAACAGAGGCAAACAATATTGGAGAGAGGAAGAGCAAAGAAGTGTAGGATATGTGAAGTGTAGAATATGTGAAGAAGAAGAGGAAACTAATAGACATATGTATAATAAGCACTTGCGAAGCTACAAAAGGTTTGATAAGCGCGGAAGAGTTCCTGAGTAATACAGGGGTAGAACTGAAGCTTATAAAGAAAGTGATGAAAGGGAGGCAAAGAAGAAAAAAGGAAAAACAAGACAGAAGGATAGAAGATTTGCAGCTCCAAAACCAAAGCTAAAACCAAAAAGACAGTCGCGCAATAGTGTAGGTATACAGGAAAGGGTATAATTAAATAGATTTATAAATAGAATAATATAACTTGTTGTTAGTTAAGTTAATACAATTTAGTAGAAAGTAATAAAACCTAGTATATTTCAGAAAGTAGTGTAATTATAAGGTTGTGTTCTTTCTCTTTTTTGGTGGGAAGATTGTATGTAGTTAAACGATATATGTAACAGAAAGAAAGTTGTAAGCCGGAGGTCGTCCTAAGCCGGAAGACAGGGATTAAATTAATAAATAGATAATAAATAAAATCTTACTACCGTGACTTTCGCGTGACTTTGAGTAGGAGAGACTGGGGTCAAAAGTAGCATGGGCGATTGTAACATGTTAACTAAATTAAGATCTCTATCGTATCGATTATCGCAAATTTTGAATATATGCTGCAAAACCACAATTTAAGTAAACACATCTATATCCTAACGAAATAGATATTCAGTAAACAAATACACTGAACGAAATGACTTTTCGACATATTAAAGTATCATTTTCTTCTGGCATTAAAGTTCCAGCAAATCGAATGAAAAATGGGTACAGTGCATGGAATGTCAGAATTACCCACACAAAAATTGCATGAAATGTGATCTGTATTCCTGTGAAAATTGCAAAGGCGAATAATCTATAACATGGATTATATTCAATTCATTGAATATTTAAATCAATATTCATTCAAAATATGATTTACACATAGTTTTTGTAGAAACAATGTTTATGATCCTTATCTTTAAGTAATATTGTAATTCAGTTAATAAAGAACACGATTTCTTACAGATAAACTTGTGTTATTATTGACTGCGTGCAGTGTTACAATTACCCTTGAGCACGAGACAGTGGTAATATTTTCTCTGCTGCGCATTTTTAAGAATGACTCTCTCGATTCGAATCACTCCGTTTGTTTCTTGCTCTTCATTCCTTCGTAATCAAAGACCTCCCTGAGTATGTCTCGTAGGTATTTTTATAGCTCCAGCACTTTTCTCTAGCAGATTCTACACCCCCTAACGTTGCGCATATGGGGAAAATTCGTGCGCTTTTCCTCCGAATTTTCCCCGTCTGCGCGCCAAATTGTTTGGGACAAGGCCCCGGTTCACGATAGGTATTCGGCAATATCTAAGCTATGTATATAGTAAACTATATACTGTAATAAGATCATTACCCATCGTAAACTTGAGCTGAGTTGTCACGCTGTACGCACACAGATACAGACATACAGATCATTTGTTATTAATACTTTGCGTATTATTTGATATAAAGTGTCTTTGAACGAATAATCTTAGATAATTAGATAACATTTTCGTACAAAAAGTTATTGTTTTGAGTGTAGTACTTTTTGAGTATTGCAGTTACCGCCCTAGTCCACCGTTCGAAGAATTCAAAAATTTGTGAGAATGACGCGAATAATGAAACAACGAACACAGAGGGGTTAGTAATGCAAAATTTATTGTCATAAATGTTCAAAATGATTTCTAGTAACTTCATAAACGTTTGACAATGTGATTTAGGAAAAAATATACAATATATTCTGAGAGAAACGAGAGTAATGTGATGGAGCACCGTCTTGCTTAACCAATACGTATCTGTTTCCAAACTGTCACTAAAATAAAAATAGGCTTTATTAAAAAGAAAGTTTCTGCAACAAAATTTACAGTACATGGTATGAAAGAAGAGTTTCAACAACTTGTGCTGCTGTAACGCCTGAAATGCTCGAAGATGTGCGACGCGCCCTCCAAAATCGCATTAATAAATGTTTTAAAATTAATGGAAATCATTTTCAACATTTATTACAATAATTTTTTCATTACTGATCTCTCTATGATAGTTACTTCATTATTCACGCCATTCCGAAAAATTAGTCAATTTTTTGTACTCGAGGTCTCGTAAAGATCATAGTATTATACGTCGTTGAATTTGTCTTAATTTCAACAATTATTGTATAATAATAAAAGGATCCAATTCCATTCAGAAAAATATCGATGACCTCAAAATCTCAAAAGATATGACTTTGAAAAAAATGATTCTTACCACGGTATATCTCCCTCCGAACTAGGACTGAGTGTATGGTCCGGATTTTTTGATTATCTGAATAATTTGGATATTCGAATATTCAAAATAGTAAGAGAATAATCCGACTGGTTAAAAACATTCGGATAATTCGAATAATACAGATAATAAGCGAACAAAACAAAATACGCAGAACTACAGCTTCAGTTACATTTATTGCGATAGTGCAGTGCTTAATATAATAAAATTGTAAAAGGACCTAGGTTTGGTTATATTCGTTATTATGTTCAGATAACTAAAGAAAATATCTTTTCTTATGATAAGAATAGAGGCAGATTATAAATTAGTGCATGATTATAAGTCCGACTGCGGAACCATGAAGTTTACGTTATTGGATCTATATTTCAAAATGTAATTACATAAATCCAACCGATGTTCGGATATCCGTGTTTTTTTGCGAAAAAAATCGAATATTCGAAACCTGGAATACAAATAATGATCCGTGCCGTCATTGTCCGAATATTCGGATATTCAATTATTCAAATAGTCTCAGTCTTGCTTTGAGCCACAGAAATTATTCCTTAAACATTTTTGCGTATCACTAATGGTAACTGAAGTATCGATTTGTAACAGAGTTAACAAGACAGCCACCAGTATTGTACGTTCGGACACAGACGAGGTACAAAATAGACCTATCATCCGATGTATTTTTGTGTCTCATGATATGGGGGTCTCTCGAGACCGCCTTAATATTTTCATTTTTACCTTTTCGATTATCTAAAATGTATAACTTTTGTGTTTGTTTTTACATATTGTATATTCAAATACTTTAGTAGTATTTACATTCGTTGGTAGATAATAAAATGAAAGATATTCTTCTGAAAACTCTTATTTTTTTAGGTTTTCGGTACTTCAGATCGTATGACACGAAGTCCTATAAGATGATAGGGTACCCTGTACCTCGTCTGTAGTCCGGATCACCGCTTATGAAGTGTTTCTACGAACCACAGACAAAGTAACAGGATCATCTTATGGGACTTCGTGTTACACGATCTGAAAGACCGATAAGCTAAAAAATTAGAGTTTTCAGAAGAATATCTTTCATTTTATTATCTACCAACGAATGTAAATACTTATGAAGTATTTGAATATACAAAATGTAAAAGCAAACGCAACAGTTATATATTTTAGACAATCGAAAAGGTAAAAATGGAAATAGTAAGGGGATCTCGAGACCCCCAAATCATATGACAGAAAAATACAGTGGATGATAGGTCTAATCTGTACCTCGTCTGTGTAAAAACACACCACAGTGGACGATAACTAACTATACGACATATACCCATATTAAGTTAATTCCGACTTGCGTGGCCGGCCATCGCAATACATACAGTGGCGGACATATACTTACGAACACGCGAATAATTATATTTCCTTTGTCTTTTTTACGTTATAAAAAACTTTTATAATTTAGTTCACTTTATTTCTTATATGTTTGAAGCATACACTACTGTTCCTTTTTGTATCATTTATATAACTTCGTTAATATAGGCAGTAGGGTCATACTTTGTCTTAACTCTGCGACATTGTTGCGGACACATGCTTACGAACACTATTAAAGTTCATGCGTACAGCATTTGTTTTAAATTTACTGAGCTCGCAGTCAGTTTCTGCTAGATTATCTGTATGTTTAGACGGTGTGTGCGCCAAAATTAAAACGATAATCATCAGTTTGGGTAAAAATATAACTCCAGAACAACGACGTCAAGTGCAGCTTCTCAGAAATCAAGGACTGACGTATCAGAACATTTCCCAACAATTTGGCATATCTCTTGGGGCTTATCATCAAGCCATGCAACACATTAATATTCGGAAAACTGCAGAAAATATTGCCCGCAAGGCAAAAACTCGTAAAACCGACAGTCGAACGGATCGTTTGATTCATCGACTTTCGGAAGTAGCTCGTTTTAAGACTGCTGTTGATATTCGTAACGAAATATTACCACATTTGAATAACGAAATCATTGTAAGAACTGTACAATGCCGTTTATGTGAATTTAATCTAATAGGTAGAGTATTCATATCTGAAAAGAATCGACGTGCGAGACTTCAATTGGTGAAGGACCATTTGAGTTGGTCGAAAGAACAGTGGTCAAAAGTTGTATTTACAGACGAAAGTAAGTTCAATCGTCTAGGATCTGATGGTAAAATTTATGTAAGACACCGTATTGGTGAAGAATTTAATACAAAATATATCAAGCCAACTATTAAAGGAAGAGGTGGATCCGTGCTCGTTTAGGGTTGCATGACCATTAATGGTACTGGTCCTATCCATCATATTGAAAGAAGGATGGATCATTTTGTTTATCCAAACATTATTAAAAACACTTTATTGCCATTTGCTGAAGAAAAATTGCCAGTAGATTGGATTTATCAGGCCAATAATGATCCGAAACATACGTCAAAAATTGTTAAACAATTTTTAAATGAGAAAAATGTTACTGTTTTGAAGTGGACGGCACAAAGTCCGGATCTAAATCCAATCGAGATGATTTGGATTGACATCGATAGAGAAATAAAACATAAAAAACCACAAAACATCAATGAATTACGTAAAGTAATAGAGCATTCATGGAATTCGATTCCTATCGATCGATGCATTCGCTTAATACAGTCTATGCAAAGACGTTGTGCAGCAGTTATTAAAGCAAATGGCAAAACGACAAAATACTAGACGTACTATAAGTTATAATAATATTTAATCTAATTTTCACTCTTAAAAATAATATTATGTTATCCAAAATATATTGTTCGTAAGTATATGTTCATAAAACGAAACATAAAAACGAGTTTTACTTGCTGCTATTTTGTTTAAAGTTTAAATTAATTAAAAGTTATTTTGTATCTTTTAAATATATACGTATATCATTAAAAAACCGCAGTGAAAATTGATTTTTACTATTCCTATATGATATTGCCAATGATAAAATCTACAGTTACTAAATGTTCGTAAGTATATGTCTGCCGAAACCATAGGTAAGTGGCAGCCACGAGCTGCTACGTACATATATGTATACAAGAAATTCAATTGTATATTACCAAAAATTTGTTACGAACATCTCGAAAATTAAAGCTGATCACTTGCTCGAAAGAACGTCCTTAATAACATGCAATGGCCCACGAAAATATTTAAACGCTCAATTATAAGGAAATTCTCCTAACTTGCAAGTCTGGTTTTAATGAATTCTTTTTATGCGTGTAGAGCATAATAGCGGCTATACGAAGCAATCTGTTTGCCTACAAAGAAATTTCTTTAAGAAGATGAAATCAAGTATCAAAAGTTTCAACGTCATTTATTTTTTTAATGCAATTTTTCATGGGACTTATTTTGCAACAGAATGATAGAGTACTAATTGTAAGAACTGAACATTTTTTATGTGGAAAATTATAAAGTTGTATTTGAACAACCGAATAGAAAATTGCACTGGAAATTCTGATTTTAGCTAATTTTATACGATTAGAAAACTTGTAACGAGTTTCATTTCATTTATAACTTTGCAATGGTGCGAGATAGATAAAAAATGTTTCCTATAAAAGCTGTTGCTTTTACTGCTCTATCACTCTACTGTGAATAAAATCTCAGAAAAAATTGTATTTAAAAAAAATGAAAAATGGTGAATTTTTGGTGCTCGATTTCATCCCCCTCAAGAACATTTCTTGTCGACAAAAAAATTGTTTTATATACAGCCCAGTATTCTTTACGTGTATACAAGCTTTCATTAAAATCACACTTACAGGTTAGAGGAATTTCCTTATAATATAGCGTTTGAATATTTTCGTAAGCCGCTGTATTTGCATCTTGCCTTGTAAGTCGGTGAGAACGTGGCTTCTCTAGAACTTAGCCGAGGAACGTATAAACTTTACATTTTATTTCCTAATCCCTTAACGACCATTTTTGTATGTTATACGGACTTTTGTCGCAGGTCACCGCATTATACTATAAAATGTGAGCCTAAGAGACCGATTTCTTGTGCTGTCTCTCTGCTTACATAAACAAGATCTCTTCATAACACAGAACTCGAAATCTGCCTCATAATTTCTGGTTTTCTGAAGTAAAGTAAATTGCTTTCATCCGAGCAGTAAAATTTTTATTTCGTTGCTTCGGTTGTGAAGTGGTTAATTACTCGAAACATGCAAATATTCAGTAAGTACGTTCTACTATCTTATCCTGCGTTGTAACTACAGGTGAATGTAGATTGTAATGCACCTGCCATCTAGTGACACTAAATAAATAGCACGCATCCAAAGCTAAATATTTCTCGTATTGCAAAAATAAATTTGCAGATTACAAGTTAACGAAATATGTTTATTTATTTCGTTACAAGTATTTTTATTTAACATACATATGAGTTCGAATACGATTGTTTTGGCTATTTTGTTATGAGTTTCATTACAAGTTATTAAAGAATATAAAAAAGATGCAATAATACCAAACACGTATAATTAATTTTCATATTTGTAAATAATATATGCATCTTTGTTGAAAAGGATGGAAAATACTTGTTCGATGTCCTACCTTTCGGCTTACCTTCAAGGTGCGAGTTCTGAGCATTATGCGACGACGTCGATGATGGATCCGCAGATGGTCTGAAAGGAGAAAATTCGGGTCTGCAGCAACGGGCATAGAAATGAAGAGAGTCGTGATGGCGCACGATGATTATGCATTGTGTGCGTTGCGTGGCGAGAGGACGAAGACGGCGATTCGAAGCAACATGTTGAAGCGTAATGAAAGATGAAATCAAACGAAATAACATTAGTAAGATTAACTTATTTCTCATTCATAAAATACGTAACAATACAGAAATAACTATAAAATATTCTCTCCATTATTGATAAATGTAGAATAAGAGTATAGGATTTTTTAGGTGTGAAAAATCCGATACAAGTTTGTCAAAGATATCGTACAAAGAACACGATTTGCGTATTCGATTAATTTCGGAATGAACTTCAGTAGATTGCCTTACAAGGGATACTAACGAATAAAATTAAAAATATATGCATTTTTTGGGTTGGTCTATAATTTATATTAACAAATTCATGCAAGCTTGAAGTAAAAATTTCTAAGAAAATTATTTAAAAAAGTAATAATTTTGAATATATTTTTAAACATTCTGGTGTTCCAAAGAACTACTTGTGTATTTACGTTTTTCATTAAAAAACGCATAACTTTTGTTTAAATACTTTACTATTAAAATTAATAGTCTTTTTCAAGATATCGAGAAAAAATAGTTTCCATCCACAATTTCACGGACTATTTATATCCCGTAGATACAAACGATTCTAGATAAAAAGAAATATTATGTTGCCCAGAAAGTTCGTGTCGATTTTCTATTGTCGAATAAACATTGTAAGTAGGGTTTCTGAAAAGAATCATTCGGATTCGGATTCAAACGAATCTTTGGTAAAATATTCGATTCGTTATTCGGGTTGAAATAATCGAATGTTCGGAGATCGATTTTTTAAAAATGTTCGAATCTCTAGATACATATTTTCATTATGACAAAATTGTTAAATTTATTTTATTTTAGTTGTCACACCTGATTTCAATTGAAATGTTGGTGATTTGTAATTTTTTTTCATAGTAGGCGTTGTACTTCATGTAATATAATATTTTAAATTTTAGATTTTGCTTTTTGAAATATAATTTTTCAAATTTTTAGATTTTTTTTAAAATTGTGTCGATTTTCAAATCCTTGGTGAAATAAATAAAACTTTAGTTTTTTTTTAGATAAAAACTAATAAAAATTGTAGCCCTTAGGTATGTCGTTGAAAACCAAAACATAAAAAATATGGGATTATTACACTCTGCAAGACTCCAAAAAAGGAAAAACTATTTGCAATAAATGTAAAGCAGTCTTATCAAATATTGGTGGATATACCACAGCAATGACAAAATACTTAAATGTGCAACATGGAATTAATATTCAAAAAAATAATCTTGAAATGTCACAAGATGAACCTAGCAAGAAAACAACTAAAACAATTTTAGATTATACTACTGTTACTAACGTCAGAAGCACGGGAAAAAGAACACCAAATTTGCAAAATCGTTATGACGCACTTTTAACAATTAAACCTACCTCAACTGATGCGGTGAGAGCCTTCTCCACATCTGCTAATTTTTGCACAAAAATACGTTCACGATTGGCAGACAAATCTATCAACGCATTGTTACTTTTAAAATGTTTTTATTTAAATCATAATAAATAAAGTATGTTGAAATTACTATAAGTGTTTAATTTTATATATTAAATGATCAAATTTCTTTTTATTTCATTATTCGGATTCGGGTTCGATGAATATTTGAATTACTTTCTTCGGATTCGACGAATCTTAAAAAACCGAATTCTCAGAAATCCTAATTGTAAGAATACCACTAAACGAAATTCAATTTGTGACATGTTAATAAATAGGTCTTCTAAATAAAACATTTTCGGGTAAGTTTCAAAACCCTGACCCTATTATTAGAAAAGTTACAGGCGGAAACGTACAAAGCTTCATTTTCTTTGATCTCGAGCATAAAAAGTTGTAAGAAAAATCAGAGATGCTTTTGCCAGTTTTATATACATCTTGAAATTTTCTCAATTTTTTAACCGCAGAACCGACGTTTAATAAATTTCCAAAAGCCAACTGTTTATGCAAGTTATTACGTGACTGTATTTATATTTTTATAGTTCGCTTTGTAGTTATAATAGAAGTATTTTGCTATACCAAAGGCCTTTCTGAAACTGAATTTGAACAGCTAAATTAAGGTACATTCAAACCTAATCGTTGGGTACGTCAAAAACATTGCGAAATATATTATAAATATAATGCGGCATGAATATATTTTTTTTATCTTTCATTGTTCACGTTGAAGGAGTGAAAACGAACCCCAAAGTAGGGATGGTAAAACATATTTGGTCGAATATATGTAGGGATTATTTTAATTTAAACTCCACATGGCATGGTTTGAAGGCACGGGGAGGTAGAAAATGTCTCGTTTAACGGTAAATAAAATGTTTATTAAATAACAATGATCATCATGCACAAAATCTTTCATTCACAAAAATCTCTCAGCTCGTAACGTTTATCTCTTGTGGACCCTCCCTCTGAACTCACGCATGCACGCGTTCTCTACCCTTGCACGCATTCATTCTCTCTCATTCTTTTTCTCTGTTTCTCTCACTCATCCCAGGCATTCCTAAGACCCAGTCAGTCACCCAAAATCTTCCATAACCATGCACCCCTCCGTTCACACGCCATACTCTAAACACTCGGTCCCAAACACTCTTCAGTCAGGCGCCAATTCATAGACATTCACGCGACATCTTGTATCCAACATATCTTATAAACTATTGGCGATAGGCCAAAAAAATGGATGGATTTTGTATTTCTCAACAACGAAACTGACTATGTACACGCATCTGCAAAAAAATCCATTTGTTTAAATAATAAAATAAAAAATTTATATTTTTAGCTAATTTCTTTTGCTAAATGTTTACGTATTTTGTTCTATATTTGAATATAGGATGTATACAACTAAACAAAATACGGATAGACTAAAATTTTGATTTTCACAACAACAAAAAAGTTAAATATAAAATTTGTTGGCATTTTGAGCTGAACAATGTATTTGAATGAATAAAGTCAAACGTATTACGTATATTTATAATATATTAAAGTAATTATCTTACAGTAAATCGATTCGTTGATAGATCTGCAAGTATAATATAATTAAACTTTGGATAAGTTTCTAAAGAAAAACTACTTTAGATGTTACTTCCAATTTCTTATCTTTCAAAAGATAACATCTGAAGCTGCTTATATAGCAGATATAAGATATTTAAATTTGGTATTTCCCAATTCAAAATAGTGACAGCAGAATCGTTCCTACGTTCGTTATAAGTATTTGAAAGGTTACCAACACATATCCGCTAAATTACAAAGGACCAATATATGTTACTATCGACATGGGTGCTGGAGCCAAAAATGGAATTAGTCGAAATAGCCTGATACTTCTTACCAAAACATCCGAAGGATCAAACCCTAAATGCTGAGGAAATAATACCACTAGATCGTGGAAAAGCAGAAATCAAACCTAAATTGGAATCCTTAGTAACAAGTCCTTAATCCTTACTACCCCCCCCCCCCCCCCAATGATATACATATCGTTTCTTTTATTCAACACCACACAATTAAAAAAGAAGGTATTGCGGAAGGCTTCAGCTTTGATTGTAATGTGCAATATTGATTCCTCTGCATCCATCAAATATGCTCGAAGACTAAACAGGTGTCATTGAAATCCTAAAGCAGGACTAGTCAAGTGAAGCTTGAATGAGTTCCGTGGTCCTTACTTTTGAGGACATGACTCTGTCTGTCTGTATTACAGCATATCAACTTGTCAAGTTGAAGGTGATTGTATATGCAATACATTGAACTACTCGAGGCATGTTTCAACTGCCCTAAATATTGTAACAGTACCAAATATTGCAAAAATTCTAGAAAACTCCCATACGTTATCATTGTAAGAATGCGTACCGTATCTTCAGTGTTCCATGCTCAGAGTTTAGGTTTCAAAAAGAAATTAATAAAGAAATGGCTTACGTCAATGTAATAAAAAATAAGTGCTGTAAAAACCGGAAAGGGTATTTCCAACGATGACTATAATGTTCGCTCTCCAAGTCTAGGTCAGCCAACAATGGGAAAATTATGCAGAAATGACTAAATCAAGATCAAAGTGGGAAACAAAAGTAATTTGGAACAACATCCTTCGCATCGGCTCCAAACATAACTCTTGAAAAGTCACGTGAGCCAGAATATTCTTCTTTAGCCAGCGTTGTCATAAATAAGGTATCTAATATCTTAATCACTTCAAAGGTAATAAAATGCTGCTGAAGTAATAGTTTAACTAAACTTAACATTTGCTCCTCGACAATGGAAAAAGCAAAATTTATATTAATTAGGTCAAGTGGCTCAACATTAGGTATAAAACAGTATAAAGCTCATCATAAGAAAAAGTTAAAAGATGAATAACTATGAAATAATGTTTTGGAAATGTCGCATGCATACAAAATCAGAACTATTTGAGTTCACTAAGTTAGTTGTTATTATTGTCCTCGCCGAAACCTGACTCAACCCAAATGTGAAATTTAGTCAACTGGGCTTTAAAGTTGTTAGAAATAACCGGATTACAAGCCGAGGAAGCGGAGCCATGTTTTATATTACTAAATACCTCTGATTCTGCCTTTATAGTAGGCTTACTCCTTTGGATCTAACTCTAGAACTTTGCTGTATTCAACTAGATAATTTAAATAAAAAAATACATCTTGTTGTTTGTTGTAGGACCTCAAAGATTATTCCTTCCTCAAGCTCTTGAGATGGATTCTTTATTCAGCTGAAATGGCTGGATTCATGATTGTGAATGACTCTAATGCTCACCATAGTCGGTAAGTATTCATCACAAGCAAACAACTCAGGACCCAAAGTTCGCTGTTAAGCCTGCAACATACGTGGTGCATTTTTCTACGTGCGTATCTGAATTGGAGTTCGAGCACTGTATACATATTGCGGCAACGTAGCGGCATTGTACCTTCATTCTGACAATGAGTGCATCTTTGGCCGCAGTTTCGCACGACAAGATGCGGTTATCGCAGCTGTAATTGCGTTGTTTACGAATCTTACTTTATATCAATCAATTCACACGCCCGACTGTCGGATCACGATTCTGGCACAGCATAGATATGGAACTATTGATTATCGATATCTTATCGATACTTTAATGATATATCGATAATACCATTAAGATATCAATAAAACGAATGATAAGGCATTAGTAAGTTTCCATATGTTTGAATTATTGAAACATGTTTGATTCTAGCGATTTCTGCCCCGAATGAGCGTTTATTTTCGAAATCGATTGCAACAAAAATACAGACATTAATTGTAACTAGTTGAAATAAAAATTAAAACGTTTATATTGTAACTATATTATTTTATGCCAATTCCTTATTGTCTCTACTTATGCCTTAACAATAATTTAAATTCCTTCTGAGAAGCCTTAAAAATATTTTATCGATATCATCAATATATCAAAGTATCAAAATAACCACAAACGATGTACAAAATAAACCTATCATCTTATGGAACTTCGTATCACATGACCTAAAATACAGACATCTAAAAAAATCGAAATTTTCGAAAAAATATCTTCCTTTTTATTACCTCAGAAATGTAATGTAAAAACTTCTGAAGTATTTTAATATGCAAAATGTAGAACAAAATTAATATTATATTGATGTAGTCATTTAATACAGACAAAACAAATTGTGATAATATAGCAGAAATAAATAAACACATTGAAAGCATCACAAAGCGGTACAATGATTAAATTCAAGTGAAATATTTTGTTATTTAATTCCCGTTTAGAAAGTCATCTACCACATGATTATCATCATATTTCTATTTTGCTCTCCACAATTTCCTGACCATATTTGTCAAAAATAAATAGACCGGTTTGTTTGGCACTCTGCACAGCCGTCTCTAATACAGGAACATGCGATGTCCTATACCGCAAACATACAAGTCATCAGTCCGACTATGGCTCGGTTCAGTTAGTTCAAAATATAGTGTTTAAACAGGGAATCTCAAGTAAAATACTAAAATCAAAGTGATTTTCGTCAATTTTTGGTAACATAAAACTTTGATAAATCTTTTCGTCACTTTCCATATACATTCTTTAACATCTGACGAAATAACAACTTCCTTGGTCACAATTTATTGGTTTTTGGTGAAGTAACAAATTTTATTTTCCACGGACCTTCTCTTTGATCATATTGATCAGCGTGCAGTTTAGCATTTTTTCAATTTGATTTAGAAAACAAACGAATTTTTTTGGTAATAAAGATATACATTGTATGACTCTAAATTTTGTTTAAAAAGAATGCAAAATTGATTATAATACGCAGCTATGCAGCGGGAATGACTTCTGCAAAATATTTTGGTTTTAATTATGCGATAAATATAGTTTGAATAATCAATATTATGAATTCTGTAGGTTTATACGACGAATAACATACTTATGTACATACATATATACCTTGAATAAACTTGTAGCGACACACGATTGGCGACCGTAATAACCACTAAAACAGTCCGCTTGCAGATGTCAGAGATTAGGCCCAAAAAAACCTTCCGTGATATTTGCAAGCCTTTCTTCATGGGAAATATTCTATAATGTAAACGAAGTTATTTTTCTCTGTGGCATGGAAAACAGATCGTGCCAGAATTTTTTATTTTTTTTGTATCTATGCAAATCATCATCTAGTACCAAGTACTACAGATGCTGTTATCGATAACATCGAAATGCAATTGACAATTCAACATATCAATAATATTGTTAAGATATCGATAACTTGGATTTAAAATTTGAAGTTCCACTATATGAAATGTAAATTATACATATATTGTATCTACACTTTGAACGGATCGTATTTTCTATCGAAGATCCACTTGAAAAACAAAACAGTAACAATCAATTTTCAGAATTTCATGCAATAGAGTGATTTTATTTCGAGACATAGAACTTACAGTCGTAGTTTAGTAAGAGTATTAAGTAATAGACAGGTTTAACATAAAATTAAACCACCTCATTTAGTTAAAAATAATAATACTAATATATAGTAACATTAATGCTACATCGTTAATCGATGGCGTATAGCAAAAATCTACTGCGTTTGAAAAACCAAGTTTAAGCGAAGCTGATCTTTTCTTTTTATTAATTTTTCTTATGAATTTTTGTTTTTAAAAGTGAAATATTTAATGATACATCTATAAAATATGATTCTATTTTATGAAAGAAATAAAAACAGGTGAGTTCTATAAAAATTGGATTAATTTTCAGTAGATTTTTGTTGCACTAATTACTCAACCTACTTTATGACTAGATTAAATCCATTATCAGATCGAAAAATATTAATTTTTCTTTCACATTTCTTATTTTTCTGCTCGAAGTGCTTCTCGTTCACATGTCTACTTTATCGTTTTGATCTAAACCTACTTGACTCGAAGAAATTCTATCATTCACAGAGTTCTGTTAAGAACGCATTCAGTTCAAGACTGTCGAAGCTACACAATCAGTGTTAAAAAAAACAGCGAATGAGTCAATTTCAACGTGAAAAAGACTTAAGGAATAGGTACTATAATAGTTAATTACTGTTTATATTGTTATATTATTACTGCTACTGTATTGTTTTATTTTATTGTTATTTTGTGTATATATTATCAGTTAACATGTCGAAAGTGCGGACAAAAAGAAGCATCATTTGGTTGCATTTTTCAAACTGTACTGACGGAAATTATGTGGAAGTGGTAAAGTGTAATATATGTGGAGTTAAAGTGCAGCATTCGAAGAACACGTCAAACATGTGGTCACATATGAAGATTCATCACAAAAATATTTTAAATAACTCATCTGAAGACGAAATTTTCCTCGCATCAGGTTCATCTTTAATAAATGTGGATTCTTTTGAAAATAGTTGTTCAATACAAAGAAGTAATAATAATAAGGTACGGAAGTATCCCCCACATTCAAAAAGAGCAACAGAAATAACACACTCGTTAATACGAATGATTGCCGAAGACGTTCACCCATTTTCTATAGTAGAGAGTAAAGGATTTATTAATTTTGTACATACATTAAACGAGAAATATGAAATTCCGGACAGAAACATACTAACCGATAAATACTTACCCGAAATTTATTTGTCTACATGTAAAAAAATAGAACAAAGATTATCATTTGCTCAATGTGTTCATCTAACGGTAGATCTATGGACAGATGTTCATAGGCAGATATCTTTCCTTGGTACTACTGCGCACTTTTTTGCAAACGGAACATTACACTGCAATAGATTGCAGGTTTTGCATTTCTCTGCGCGACATACTGCTGACAATTTACGTGATGCTCTTATTGAAACGACAAAAACTTGGAAAATTGATTCGAAAGTAGATACTGTCGTTAGCGATAACGAGAGTGATATTGTAGCTGCTATAAAAAAAACGTCGTGGCAACAAATTTCTTGTTTCGGGCATACACTACATTTAATTGTACGTAATGCTATAAACAGCACCGAAAATATTTATAATGTTATCAAAAAATGTCAAGAGATTACGCACTTTTCCAAAACTAATAATGTTGCATCAGAGTTACTAAGACAACACCAAATTCGGCAGGGTTTGCCAAGAATCTTGCATTTAAAACAGGATATAGTTACACGGTGGAACTCAACATATTTAATGTTAATACGTTTCATGGAATTAAAAAGTGTTTTGCCACCGGTCCTTAAAGAGTTGTGTCAGTGTGACAGAAACATTGAACATTTATCATTCGAAGAATGGGAGATGATTAAGGATATAATAAATATTTTAAAACCATTTCATGAAGCTACAACAGATTTATCGGGCGAAACGTACGTCACTGTTTCAAAAGTTATACCGATACTCCATTGCCTGGAAGCTGCAATAAAAAATCACGACCATATTTCGGCAGCTGTTACAATATTACAGACTAACATATTACATGAATTCTATCGTCACTTTAAAAATATTGAAGATCACCCTATATATGCAGTTTCAACACTATTAGATCCCAGATACAAACACATTGCATTTAATTCAAAAGAATCGATTAAAAATGCAAAAATATATTTAATAAATGAATATAACCAAAATAATTCCAACGTGTATCTGAGCAGCAATGCTACTACAAATATTTCACCCAATAATCCTTTAAATACAAGGAATAGTATATGGGCAGATTTTGACAAAAGAGTACAAGATTTAGAGTCAAATAATAATTACGATCCTACATCAATAAAATCAGAATTGAAGAGGTAAATATTGTAAAACTTAAGAATTTTTAGAAGATATAATTTATAATTAATATATATAAAATATGATTTACTTTGTACATATTGTAAAATATACAAAATGTGTATGCAATAGATAATATTTTTATTTTTCTATTTTTACAGTTATTTGAAATGTAGTACAATCAATAGAAGATACGATCCTGTAATATGGTGGAATACGGAAGGTGTTACAAATTTTCCACAACTTTTTACATTGACTGTTAAATACTTATCAATACCAGCCACCTCAGTTCCCAGTGAAACATTGTTTTCGAAAGTAGAAGAGATCCTTTTAGAAAGAAGGTCAAGATTGCAACCGAAACATACCAATATGCTTTCAGTCATAAGTTCCAACAAAAATAAATAGAATTAACTAAAATATTAGTGTAAGTGTTTTATTCTCTCATATGTTAGTCACTCAAATTTGCCTTAACGATATCTTAAAAATATCAATCGACATCGATGAGTCGTTAAGTATCAATAAGTTATCGATAACTTATCGATAAGCAATAGCAGCAGCTCTACTTACATGTACCCTGTTGCCGCAGTGAGACTATAAAATAAAAGCATGCCAGTAAATCAAAATTGAATCCGGGATCTCCAATTTATGTATATACTAACTAGACAACCCTTTTATTTTGCCGATGGAACTTCAATAATCTCAATTCATATTTATGTTACGTCTTGAATTATTTATATATATAAAATTATCAACTATATACAGCGAATATTTCATATACATAATTAGGAACATGTACATTACCGCCTTACAAAATCCCGTTGAGATTGCAGTTGAACAATTAATCTCCTTTGTTAGTAAAATACTTTACAACTATGTACAATCCCTTTACGTCTTGTACCAAAATAACTTAGCAAGATGTTTGCAAAAATATAATATAATACAAAGAAAATAAATGTTAATTCACACTGTTCACGGAAAATATCTCAAAATCTTCGAGAATGTACTATTATAAATTTATATGATTTTTACGTTACATTACAAATGATCATTTTGACTATCTCTTGGTAGTTCTAGTATTAACACTAGGTTTACGGACGTTAATTGTATAATTCGACAGACTTCCGGAAAAATACATATACTGCATATAAATATTCGAAATTAGAAGCGTGAGGATGAAAAGAATCAATTAGAATACATACTCATACCATTGTATTAATTAAAGTTAACATAAAGTACTGAAAAATAATGTTTATGGTCTCTATAATTTTAGGTATGAAATCTGAAATGCGTCAAATTGACGCGTTCCATAAACCTAGTGTTAAATATGTTGTAAATGATACAATTTTGAACAACTTTTTTCTTAGCACATAGTGGACGGTCAATTTTAGTTTTTTACAGGTATGCAAAAATCTTTTAGCAATACACAGTTGAATTTTTCGTCGTGTACGTCCGTGGCATCATATGCGTGAGTCCGTGACCGCCACTTATCGACTATTTGTATAGATATATCGCAACACCAAAAAACCAATAGATATATGGGAAATGCAATGTATTTGGAATACTGTTGGTAATTTGGAACATCAGGGTATCTAAGAAAACCATTAACCTTATCTAGTCTGTCATAATACAAATAATAAGGGCGAATTATCTGTTAACCAATAACATTCGTAGATAAATTATTTCTGACATTTACAACTCAATTTATAGAGGAATAAAGAAACGTCGTTTGCTAAAAGTTTTTCAGCAAGTATTCAATCGTTGCAACTATGGTTAAAATATGTACAAACTTTTAAAGTAGATCATCAAATCTACTCATTGACATGTTAATTGTATGGTTTCATCTCACTTTTGCGATCACTTCAAGAAGAAAATGTGTGACATGAAATTTGAAGTTACAATGTCATGTTGCTGAAATACCGAAGACGAATGTAATTTGGAATAGTCCGAAACGTGGCGATTCCTATGCTTTATGGGTAACAGTTAACATCGCGTTGCAAGTAAATTTTAAGACTTAGAATCAATATTTACCAAAGACGATTATTCCCATGCTGTGATTTTTATTTTTGATTACATCATAAGAGAAAATAATTTCAATGTCTACTTGTTTTTGTTGGAATATCGCTATTACAAATTATTTTCATCGTAACTAAATCGTTACTTTATGTCATTTTTCAGTTAGACCAAAATTTCAGGTAGTTTCTATTTTCCATTCTTACTGAGTGTTTGAAATGTAAAAGGTTTCTAGCTTTCCTATGGTATGATCATCAACGAAGCATAGGATAGAATATCTATTCTTATATAGAATCATCCAGGGGCTACCTGATACCCTTACCATTTTAGGGTTACATGCTACATTACTATAATAATTTAGAGTAGACGAAGACAATAACGTTTTCATAATAATAACAATTGTAACTAAATATTGTGCGACACAGTTGTTTTCGACATACATGATCTCTAAAATTCAAACCCATAGTAGTGTGAATAGAAGTATATTCCCATACGTATTGCACGTCTATCATTTAATCCTCTATAACTCGAATTTAGTTTACTTTTCCGATGGCATTATATTGAAGGTTAACTTTACCAACTATGATGATCGAATTGAATATAATTCTTAAACCAACTATTCTACATCGTAAGAGGCGTAAAACCCTTTGCCTTTTTACATGACTGAAATTTCAGTTTGAAATTTATAATGTTTCCTATAAATGACTGGTCTATCATGTCCGTAGTCAATGGTATGATGTACTTTTATTTATTTTTACCCTCTGTTGCGATGGTAGCCACGAGCAACTATTATTTTGGAGTGACTTTCGAACGGTTTAGCGTTAGCGAGATAAGGAAAATGACCCCAATCACTGCCATTGTAAGTTATTTTATTTAAAACACCAACGAGACCCTAAATTGTTATACATGAAAAAAAATATAACATTGAATTCTAAGTGCAATGATTTTAATAAAATAAAGCAACACTTAACATTTTTTATCATTTTTTATATAAAATGATAAAAAAATGTTTGTCGATTAAAAGAGAGAGAACAATGACTGTTCTACTATCAAAGCGAAAGTTAAGGTACTAAAGAGAAAGTTTTTATTCTAATAGTTGGGTTATAAATATAAGGAAAGATCATTTCCTTAGGTTCTATAAGCTTCGTAGAATGTAATAACTACCGTAGTTTAACGATTTATTGAATTATTTTTGTTTAATATTCAAGTGACAGTAACTGGTACAACAATGTACGCATTTTATACGTACCGCCATGGCAGTATTTGCTCTTGGACACAAACGCGTATACTGTTATCGTCACCAATGGTTTTTATATACAAGAAATATACATAACCATAATTCGGATAGTTTAATTCGAGGTTTTCAATAAATATTTCTGACAGGTGACAGTAAATGGAGAGCCAGTAATTCAATTAGAGATGACAGTATTAGCTTCGAGCGTTGTTTTCGTGAAATTATTGAATTTGTGAACAAAAATAGGAGTTTTAAGAGTGTTATTATTTTCTTTCTTACAGTAGAGACACTGGATCGTAGCAGACAAGAAAAAAACACGTGATTTTGATAAATGAATAATAAAAATAGTACAATGAAGTCATAGTTGATCCTTCAGGTGGCAGTACATACGTGGGTCATTTACCCTAGTTGTAGAATGAAGTGACTGACTCAATACTGAACACTGCTAACGATGACTTTTTATGTATTGCAAGTAAAGATGCACCGATGCATGATCGTGAACGGAGTTCTCGAATGATTAATATTAACTATAATGATGACTAATTGTGAGTGTGTGTGATGAAGAAATGTTTGCGCGACTGTCCTGGTCTGCGACTGGAGACGCCCCTGCTCGACGCGTCGGTGGTGAGCTCGAATTTTTTGATCGCTTGACGCGATCGACCAATCGCAAAAATCACAGGAAACCGGGAAAAATGCTAATTGCCCATTGGTGGGCCTTGCAATTTGGAAAGGGTGGCCTACGGGTCCACTTCCACCGGTGGAGGTGGTAGCTCGCCCGGTAGAACTCTGATCAAGTGTTTTTCCGTCTTTCCCATGACGTCAGGGACTCCGTCCTTGGACCGTCCTTCAAAAAGGGTCGAAATATAACTATTGTTCCGCGAGCCGATGGTCGCCAAATGTTAAGGGCAATTATCGCGAATGCCAACGGCTGCGGAACACTTGTGCCCCCCGCTGATCCATAATTGAAAATATTTTCCAACGACGGACAGCGGTTGAAAGGCCGGCAATATAAGTTTACTGTTTTTTCGTTTCGAACGTCGAAATATCCTCTACTCCAATTTTTTTATTCATCTTAAACAAAATGGTATTCCAAATATACTTCACTTCCCCCAATCGGTGAACATAATAAGCGTAAATCTAACCCAACCCAACTATCCTAACTGGAAACTAATTTAACTGGTTAAGATCGGGTCGGATTATTATTTTGCAAGCTGAAATTCATAATCATTAAAATTGGTTAAGTTTTATTTTTTAAGTTTATCCGTTATATAATAGCCATTGCCGATCGCCGCAATATGTTTATGAAAAGAGTAGATAAATAGCGGCCACGAGCTCATGTATACGTTGCCATGAGTGCGTACGAAGATTGATAAATCCTCGATTTCACCGGCCAATCCTAACATTTGGCAATGTCAGGTGGTAAATGTCCAAAAACATCTTGAAAATCTTTTCATTTCGAACTTTTAGTAGACCATACCGGTAAATGCTAGGATTTACCAAAACTGATCGGTAGAAATATAAAATAAGAAGATTTTGATTTAGCTGGTGTAGTGCCGCACTCGCTCTGTGTTGCAAGCGACCATCCGCTCAGCGACGAGAGAAAAACTAACCCGACCCTAAACCATTTCGTAAAAACTATAGTGTTAATACGTTTTATAATAGAGGAGAAGGTAGGAATGTGAGATACTCATTTTATTGTTTGATCTAGGAAGTCTCAGAGTAATAATTTTCTCTTTTTATCAAATTAAAACAAAATCGGACATGTAGAAATTCAGGTAGTAATATGAGGCAATATTACTTTCGAAAAAATAAGCCATGAAACTGCGTTGAAATATAAATAAAGAAGTTTCAAGGATATATACATGTGAAATATAACAATAGAATCACAATTTATTTAGTTCTGCCATATTCATATCCATAAATATCGTTCTATAGACTTGTCCAATGATTATAGTGAGACAATCTCATATGTATGTGGTTTTCTTAATTTTTTCGTGATTCAACAAGATGCGACACATATCCAAAACTAAACACGTATAATCAAACCTATTACATTACAACTACCAATCAAGTGTCTCATGTTACTAACCCGCCATTCTACTTTATGTCATTATATCGCAATCAAAACCACAATATACTTTAAATTCTCGCTGATATTCCGAAGTTACGATTATTATAGAATATCTTACTGCCTTTGTTTCATTGAAAATCACAAAATAAACTGAAGTAAATTTCACTTTAATATGAACAGGCGAAAACTTTGTGTTGTCGTCCAAACTAAAAATGTCCATTAAACAAAGGAACACCAATGAAAAACAACGGTTGTTGTGGAAAGCCGCAATAATTTTCTTAATTCTTAATTTTCAATCACTATTGGAAATGCCAATATTCTGTATAGATTATAACCGTAATATCTCACATTTCTACTAATTATAGGATTCCCCTCTACTAATTATAGGATTTTAGCAGGCTAGTTAGTATAGGAGTTTTAGTCTTTATAAAACGGTTAAGGGTTAGTCTAGTCCCTGTTTGTGACCCGGAGCGAGCGCGGTACCACACCAGCTTGAATAACACGTGAAAAACAATTAAATTTAATTATTAGGTTCACCCATTATACAGACATAAAAGATGCCGATCGTTACAACGTAGCGACAATGTATCTGAAATAGTAGGCAAGTGTCAGTCACGTAAAAAGCACAATCAGACAAAATAAACTTTTACCGAATGCTATTAGTGAATCCTAGCAGAGACGAGGTACAGAATAGACCTATCATCCAATGTTCATTTCTGTCACATGATTTAGGGGTATCGAGACCCCCTTACTATTTTCATTTTTACATTTTCGATTGCTTAAAATGTATAACTTTTGCATTCGCGTTTACATTTTGTATGTTAAAATACTTTAGAAGTGTTTATATTCGTTACTGGATAATAAAACGAAAGATATTCTTCCGAAAACTCTGATTTTTTAGGTTATCGATATTTCAGACTGTGTAACATGAAGTCCCACAAAATGATAGTTCAATCCTGTACTTCGTCTGTGAAATATTCACAACTACGATTGTATATTACCAAAAGTTTTTTGGAAATATCCCAGAAACTAAAGCCGGCCC
Source organism: Eucera pruinosa (assembly GCA_028830335.1). NCBI lineage: Eukaryota > Metazoa > Arthropoda > Insecta > Hymenoptera > Apidae > Eucera > Eucera pruinosa. The sequence goes on along the minus strand of JAMYCR010000015.1, from coordinate 1,402,672 downwards.
CCTATTAATGAAGAAGGAAAAACTTGTTTAAAACATATTCAAATCTCATTGAAATCAGCAAAGTCGCTTCTAATTTGCATCTTTATCCACAAAGCAATGGGAAGTCGCAGACTACATATACATACAGTGACTCACGAAAGTATTTGAACACTTACCATGAAATACTTTATTAATTATAATAAATATATTATACAATAGTTACAGAAATATTATTAACAATGTACATAAGTATGCCTCTCTAGATCAGTGTTTCTCAACCTTTTTTGTGCCATGCCTCACCTAAGGCTTTCTAAAATTCTTATGCCCCCTATGTAACATATACATAATTTTTAATTTTCAAAAATTGTATTGTTCACTGAAGAAAGTTAAATGATAGGTTTTAAGAAGAAACCACCACTAGGACATTGTTGAGGAAACACAATAAGTAAATTTTCAAAACATATAATAGAGAACTGAAATTCAAGCACAAATAATTTTAATGAAAGATTTTTCTATATTATTTTAATTATTACTAATTATTTATTTTTTAAATTTAGTGAGATTCTTGCGCTTGATGCTTGCTGCAAAGAGATTTTATGTTAAGTTCCAATTTAGTTAGCTTCAGTCTCAAGTCTCCCCGTTGAGTTATATTCAGCATATTTCTTTTGACTCTGGACGAGTCCATTTTCGAATTGCTCCCCTGTGGGGCGTGGGCCCCACGTTGGGAAACACTGCTCTAGGTTATACAGGTCAAGTTTCACGTAATTCGAAATATGTATACAATAGTTATGAATGATTTCTTACCAACATAAACTTTGCTGATGCCACAATAGTATTTGAACAAGTAACTTTTAAAGCATTAATATTTAGTAGGTCCACCTTTAACACGAATAACATGTTGTAAGCAATTATGCATACTCTTCACTAACTTTTCTGTAACACTCGGTGATATAGAATTCCACACTTCGAGTATTTTTTCTTTTAAACTTGCCTTGGATGATATATTACATTTTTTTAATTCTTTTCCTATTATTGCCCATAGATGTTCAATTGGGTTAATATCGGGGCTTTGTGGTGGTGTGACCAACATGTGGGGGATATTGTATATGATCCATTCCTTAACGATTCTTGCAGTATGTTTAGGATCATTATCCTGTTGAAAGTAGAAGTCTTCGTATATACCCAATTTTCTTGCACTTTCTTTTAAATTTTGTTGCTAAATGTTGAGATATTTGTATTTATCCATTATTCCCTCTATAAAGACCAAATACCCGGTACCGCCTGCTGCCATACAGCCCCAGATCATAATTAAACCACCCCCTGTTTTACCGTAGCACGCAAGTTTTTCGTTTCCATTTCGGTATTTGCTTGTCTCCAAACAAAACTGCGCCCGTCTGATCCAAAAACGTTAAATTTCGATTCATCTGAAAAGATTACTTTATTCCAGAATGCATTATCTTTACTGATAAATTCCTTGGCGAATTTTAATCTCTTTTTCTTATTAACATCACCAATGTACGGCTTCTTTCTGGGAACCCTGGCATGATAATCATTTTCACGTAGCACTCTTCTTCATAATTCTGGATTTACATCTTTCTTGAAACGATCTTTAACTATGGTTGCAAGTTGTGAAGCAGAAATCTTTAGATTCTTTTTATTTCATTGATCAAAACTCTTTCTTCTCTTTCCGTTAGTTTTTTTGGACGGCCTGAACGGTACTTGTTTTTTACAGTTCCTTCAGATTTCGAACGTTTAAAAATAGAATGTATTATAGATCTATTCATATTTAATAATTTACTTATTTCACCATACGTCTTTCCTTCGTTACGCCACGTCACAATTAATTTTCTGTCACTTTCAGGAATTTCAGATGTTTTGGGACACATACGCAATAGAATATTTCACCATGAATACTCGACTATGACTGATGCACGTAGGACAATTAACAACAGTGAATTTTTACATTCAGTGCCTGAAAAACTTTGTTTTCATTGATTCTTAGAACTCATTTCTATGTGTTCAAATACTTTTGTGGCATCAGCAAAGTTTATGTTTGGAAGAAATAGTTCATAACAATTGTATACATATTTCGATTCACTTGAAACTTGACCTGTATAATTTAGACAGTTATACCTATTTACAATGTTGATAATATTTCTGTAAGTATTGTATAATATATTTAGTATAATTAATAAAGTATTTCATGGTAAGTGTTCAAATACTTTCGTGATTCATTGTATATGAGACACAAACGAGGTACAGTGCAGTGATGACTTGTGGCGAGCGTCCCACAAGCTGAACGGCACAGGGGCCAGGGGGGCTGGTCGCTCGCTCCGCCCATTATCCAGTAGAAAATCTTTCTTCCCAATTCTTGGATGCTACATGCATAGTAGTAGGTCCTTCATATTCGCTAAGGATTCGCGAGAGCGGACCCTGCCAGGTAGCTTCTTCAAGATTTCCCCACATCCTCGCGAGAAAAAAAATTAGGTTTACGCCAATATGATTCAGTTGGAGTTCCAAGTCGTCCTATCTCACTTTACCTCGACGTGTTTTGTTTCGCATCCTTTGTCACGCAGTAGACTTGTACTCGTGACCGATTCAACCAATGAATATAATACGTGTGACTGAAGGTGTCGCTAATATGCGACAGCCAATCGGCTTGCCTCGCCATCAAGTGATCACTGCACTGTACATAATGGACCTATCATCCAATGTATATTTTTCCCACACGGTTTTGGGGTTTTGATACCCCATTACCATTTTCATTTTTAACTTTTTCGACTGCGTAAAACGTATACCGTTTACATTTTCTTTTACATTCTTCATATTGAAATACTATAGAAGTGTTTACGTTTCTTTTCCGGTGCTAAAAAGGAAGATATTCTTGCCAATGTTCTGAATTTTTTAGAGGTCGGAATTTCAGATCATGTGATATAAAGTCCTATAAAATGATAGGGATACTGTGTACTTCGTTTGTATTATAAGTTCTGCCAGGGGCGAATTAAGCGGGTGCAGAACCTGGCGGCCACCAGGGGCCCCGAGATGGAAAGAAACCCCAGGTTTAACATGAGCCACGCCCTGTAGGCCGGGCAAAGAATACGCCTACAGTATCCCCCTGCTTGTCGTATGAGGCGACTAATAGGGGAGCTACCGGGAATCGCAGGTAACCTGGCTGGTGTGACAGGGTTCTATTGCACTGCGATTACAGGGAAGGGATGCCGCTCGTTCGCAATGTGACCGTACGACGGCGTAATACGTGAAGAATCAGGGGCGGAAGCCTTCAATCTCTGCCCCTGGGAAGAATGCCTCGACAGTAGTCTGAGAGGCTACGAAGGGGAGCACCGGTAGCATTCTCAGGGTTCCCGGGGCTCACCCATATTCGAGGAGGGCGGTCACCGTTGGGGCTTTAGTCGGTACAAATCCGACACTCCCCCGGGGTACCACCACACGCCCGGGGTGTCTTTCAGAAGATTTCCCCACCAAGAAAGAGAAAGGTTTAAAATGTGCCAGAACTCAAAGACCGCTGCTCAAACTTCAATATTTGCAACCTAGAACTATTTCTTCCATGGAACAGAAAGATACTGATTCGAAACAAAAATATGTTTTGTATCATAATGAAAATAATAAAAACTTAGTTCTTTTCTTCTCTTATTTCCTTCCATAAGTTATTATTTTAGTACAGTCTTTATTTCAAATAAAAAATGAACGGAAGAAAGTTAATTAAAACCCGTTTTTTATTCTTTTGTATGTGAAGGGGGGTCTAAAAGAGTTTTACTGGCATGCAGGGGCATCAACTCTATTAAATCTGTCCTTGAGTTCTACAGATTATTAAAATGAAACCATTATCTACAAAAACTGTAAAAATAATATGTATAACATTTCTTGTGTGAAGGTTCAACCTACAAGGTAATCGCAAAAAAGTGTAATGCTTAATGTCCACCACAAGCAAAATTCAACAAAAAATTACTATAATTACTAAAAACTAGGAATTCTGCTGGAAACCCCTATTATAACTAATTATGTAAAACGACGACTGATTAGGTACATTACTTTTGATGATCATGACAATGCCGTTGAATTGAATAGGGGCTTAACATATGCTGAACAAGTTCATGTTTCGAATGAAACGATTCGTGTTGTACTTAGAAAAAGTGGATCTAGTGCACGTTCAAAAGTAAGAAAACTTTTGCTAACGGATAGGCATGAAAATTTACCATTATTGTTTGCAAAAGCGGACAAATACTATACTTTTGAGGATTGGAAAAAAATGTATGGACGGATGAAAGTAAAATTAATCGATATGGATTGGATGGAAAGCAGTGGATGTGGAAAAATGGAGAGAAATTATTTAGTCTGCACGTTTAAACTACAGTCAAGTTTGATGGCGGTAATATTATGTTATAAACCTGCACGTCAATGAAAGCAGGACCTTGTCGTGTCAGGTGAAACGCATGATTTCTTCAGTGGACAATTGTAGAGCGAAAGAAACAGATGGCAAAAATAGTTTGTGCTGCTATTTCGTTTACTCACTCTACGACTGTCAACTGAAATCACGTAATCACGGAACAATAGTATGTCCTGGCCTTAAATGTCGAGAAATGCTGCAGGATAAAGGGGAGAATGACTGCAAAGGATTTTATAACAATTCTGAGAATTTCCGCACCAGCTTTGAAAAACTGGGAGTTACAACTGAGTAGACAACAACTCTAAACGTACAGTTAAAGTAAGAAAATTATGGTTTTAAGAAAAGTGTCTTAAAGTATTAGAATGCTCCCCACCGAAATCACACAACATTTGAACCTAATAGAGCATTAGCGGCAGGAACGCAAAAGAGTAACTCGAAATTTAAATGATTTATGGAGAAAAACTGGGACTGCGGGAGATTCAATTAGCTAAGACATTTGCTTAAACTTAAACGAAAGTATGCCACAATGCATTCAGGCTGTGATAAAAATAAGAGAAGGCCAGAATGTTAAGAAAATCAATTAAGTGATCAAATAAATCTAATATGCTTTTTTGAAATTTCTATTAAACAAACTGAATTTCTACAAAAGGTAATTTATTTTTGTCACTGTGAAGATAGCTTTGTTTAAAATATTCGATCTAAGCAAAAATCACCTAGATGATGAAAGTGAAAGTTCCATCCCCTCCATTTACCTACACACGTAAAAACTCATTTGAAACTCGATTGCCAAACATGGTATGTATATATGGTACCAATTTAAGTCGAACACATTACAAAAGTGTATTTAAAAGTCTTAATTAATCTTATAGAAAAAAGACCCGCTATATGGGATAAATGATTAAATTCATATGAAGATAAAACTGCGAACGAATCAGCATAGCAACAAATTTAATAAGCATACACACATATGCTTGAAAATTAAATTTTTGGTAAAAATATGGAACTGGGTGTTGAGTTGTAAGAGGCTGCACCAAGAACGTTAAATACTACAACTGCCAAGGTAACAATCCATCAATTTATAAAGATTGTATAACCAGAAACCAATTTCAATAAAAGATTTTTACCCAAATTAAGAAACATGATATAATAAGATCTTACAGTCCTTTATCAGTAACAACAACCTGCAGGACTGATCTTTCAAACTCACCGTCGTATGCGTAAGTGACCATAGGCAATAATTCAAGCTAGATTAACACGCCTACAAATCTAAACGACATTTGGTCATGTCCTAGGATAGGGTATGTTTGACATGTCCTAGTGGACAATCAGAGAGACACTAGTACACCACCGGGTGCATTCCTATTTGAGACGGGTAATCGTCTTATCAGACCGATGGGTAAAATACCCCGTTGTCTGGTGTGGGAAGAGACGCAAAAGGGAAACTCATTACAGCTATAATCTTAAATCCCCATAATCTTATTTTTTCTGATTCACTTAGTGCTCCTGAACAATTAGCTAAGTCATCTACACAGACTGCTGCTACATTAATAAAAAAAAGTATTAAGACTTCTAACCGATAAACGATAAACAGAGTTCTATTAAGTTTTACTGGATTCCATTTCATAGTGGTATATTCGGAAGTGGATTAGCCGATTCTGTTGCTAAGTAAATGAGTAAGGTAAATTGTAATGCACAAACTTTTATTCCTTTTACGGATATTCGAGAAGATTCCAAGAGGTCCATGAATAATAACACAGAAGGCTACATTGCCGATCTCAGTTTGTGTAAAGGAACAGAATACTTCCAAAATTTGTATGCTGATAAATCTATTCCTTTATTTATAATTATATCTTCCGTCAACTAAATGTTATGATTCATCGCTGTAGAACAAATCACTATGCTTTAGCTGCTTTCCTTAGCGAATAACCTTAAATGTCCATGTAATAATAGTGATCAAGATATTAACCACATAGTGTGACAACGTCCTTTATACGAGTCACAAAGACCAAAACTGTATTAGCAACTAAGTAGATTAAAACTGCTGCTACCAAACAACGTTGTTGTGCCTGCAAAACCCAATGTTGCAGCGTGTACATATATTTTATCGTTTTTAAAAGCTTGCAGTACGAATGTATAAACAATTCATGTATTTATTATCCACTTGTACCATACTAATATTAATGCTATATGCACACACCTCATTATGCAGCGAGTAAATCACACTTGAGATTTGAAAGCTAAATAAAAACAAACTCCGATTTCATAATTCACCCTACACTTCGGTTTGGATTATGAAAAGGATATAGGAAAAAATAAAAAAAGGCAATTTTTGAGCATCTTGTGCTGATGGGTACAAAACTGGAACTAACTTTTAAGTAAACTATTGCATTAACTTCTTCATACAATTCAGCAAGCTACAATTTTAACAATAACGTTTCGTAACATATTAACCGTTTACGCCATCAAAATTAGATTTTAATTAAAGACCAAATTTGGGGACACTTGGAAATCTATCCTTGTTAGACAATCTTTTACACTTCTAAGTAACTATAATAATTCAAATTTTCATAAGAAGTGAAATGGAGAGAACATTTTTGCGTACATGTAGAATAAGAAAACAAATTTTTGTATTTCTTTTATCAATACGGTAGTCCTTCGATTATCCGATTTAATAGGGGCGCAGGGTTGATGAGATGTTCTAGATGTCCGGAAAATCGAAGGATCTTTTCCTCAAGGTAGCTCTAGACACATACGTACATTGTCGTAGTTTGTGAAGATTCCAGAATATACAAAGCATGCATGCACATCCCATCCATAAGTATTGGGACACTTGACTGAAGTGCTATCAACCTTTGAATTGCTGCAACTTCATGAAAAGTAGCCTTACAATTAACCTTCATGAGGTCATTTTAAAGGTTGAACCTTCTACTTTCACATCCTTAGGTTGAATTCCCTTGAAAGTTCTTTTACAGTAAGAATTAAGTTGAAAAATGAAGTTGGTTTTTTCTAAGAAAATTGAACAAATTGAAGCCTTCTCTTCACAATGATCCCCTAGAAGTTGATATACGATTGTCTTCTCCACGTTATTTCACTTTGAATATGAAGCATGTTATCGGCAGTAAAATACATGTTGGTATTCGCAGGATAAGTAAAATATCAAGTTTACAAGAAAGAATAGTAAATAGGTGACGCAAGTTTGTTAAAAGTGGAATGTTAATATGATAAATATTTAATTGAAACCAGAAAATGAGGGCAATCGAAAATGTTTTGTTTGTAACAAATTTCTCATTCTGTACAAATATAGTAGGCATTTTTCTTAATACCTACGACGTAACACATTCAAAGTGGAATAACGTGGAGAAAGTCATATGTTAATTTTTAGAGGATCGTCGTAAAGAGGAGGCTTCAATGTTCAAACTCATGATAGTTTTGGTCGCATAAAAGTTTTTTTAAAGATTTAAGGGCAGTTCGAATTTTTTTGAGTTTTTAGGTAAAACCAGCTACATTTTTCTACTTGTTTCTTACTGTAAAAGGATTTCCGAAGGAACTCAATTTAGAAATATGAAAGTAGGGGGTCTAACCTTAAAAATTAACCTATAAAGGTTATTTTAAGGCTATTTTTCACTAATTTACAGCAATTCAAAGATTGATAGAATTTCGGTCATGTGTCCTAATACCTAAGAAAAGTGGTGTACATATCACATATTCACTCTAATAGTGATATAAGTTAAAAAAACTGCAACTTTCGATTTATGATTACAATATATGTTAGTAAACAGTTCCAATTCGCAAATCATCTCTATAAGTGGTATCACTATTACAGCTACGAGTATTTGCTTTACGATTAGGAGGTAGGCTAATCCGGCGATCAGATATCCGAGGGTCGAATAATCGTAGAACTACTGTATTTAAAATCACCTATAAAGATTAACCCTTTAGCACTGAGATATAAGCCCAGAGATTACGTGCATCAAAATATATTTCTTCTAGCGGCGAACTTAAAGATTTTAATTTAATCTAAATGTGGAAAATTAGTACGGTACCATCTATTTAATGTAATATTTCTTAAGAAAATATAACTGAAATAAAACCACAATAGAATCATCAAGAATTTTACAGATTTATTGGTAAATGACCGAAAAGTTCAAATGTCTCGTAATTTTCACCTTGAACTTTATATCTCAGACATTTCTTTTATATCTTTACATCCTTCAGTATTATAAGGTTAATCATTTAACGTAAGCTCTCTTTCAGTTCAATTTCTAGAGAAACATTCATCATAATCAGGCATACATATACAGTAGATTTCCGATAATCTGGCATCCAAATGATACGATACACCCGATAGTTGCCCGATCATTATCCGAACATTATTCGGCAACTACAGTGAACCATATTTTACACGAGCAAAGAAGTTACTGTAGCATGAGCAATGCAACAGTTCCAATTTCGAACAATTGACGACGAACCTAAAGGAATGAATGTGTTTCATAATTCATGTATATGTTAAGCATACTCTGAAACCGTAACCGTTCGTTAGACGTGGTATGAATTCATAAGAGCAGGCTTATACACGATATAGGAAACACCAATTCTTATGACCTGGTTCGTCAACTGTTCACGGCCATTTCAGTTGCAGCCTTATGTTTCTACTAATCAATTCCACTTCATATTTGAGAGTGTGCTCTACACAATAATTCCATAGCTTATTCTCAACCTGTTGTATTTAATTCTTTAAAACATAAGAACACCTTTACAACAACTTTAAGCGGACTTTTTCTAACGCCATCAGATGCTCACTTTAAGACAATCTGAATCTCTTTTAATCGTTTTCTCTGGATATAACAGTAGTGGAAATGATTTAGATTACGGGTGGCCAACCGTCTATGGTTCATGCATCAATTTTTTTTCATTTTTTAGTTAAGATGCGCCATACAAACATATACTCTTTTTTAGCTATTTTCAAATATGGTAATGCGGACATATTTAACAGTTATGCATACAATGATTTATTATATATCGTATAATATATATTATATATATAATATATATAAAGAATATATATATAATATATATATGGTAAATAAATATGTATATAAATTGTATAAGAAACTTTTGTTCTATTTTTCCCTGGGTTTCAGTGCGCAACTTCTAATGTGTACTTCTAAAGTGCGCCACTTTTGGTGTACGCGCCACAGGTTGGGCATCCCATATTAGATGTTCGACTTAAGTAAAACCTTCTCTACAGGGTGTCTCAGTAACTCTGTTAGAAGACGATATCTGTGTTATTGTTAATGATACTCAAAAATGTTTCGGGAACAAATTACGTGGTTCGCAACGGCACATATAATGGTGGAAATAATTCTTTTCTGAATATCATATTTTTCAAGATTTCAAAGTCATCGGTGTTTTCTTAAATAGGATTACATACTTTTATTATTATATCATAACAACTGAGGTTGAGACAAATACATTGACCTATAATACCATGATCTTCACGTGACCTTAAGTACGAGTAATTAAAAGATTTGTGCGAATATTGCCAATAATGATACTATCATAAAGAAATTAGTATCGCACTATTAATTGTAATAAATGTTCAAAATGATTTCTACTAACTACAAAACATTTGTTAATACGATTTTGCCGGGGCATTCCGTGCATTTCAAGTAGAACGAGCATTATGTGGTGGAGCACTGTTTTGTTAAACAACACGTCCCACTTCTTAAAGCGTCACCTAAAAAACGTGACAACCAGTGAGGTGAACCATAACAAAAACATAAATATGTTTGCAACTTTTATCAATAAATGTGCTGTTGATAACGAATTATGAAAGTCACGGAGCGACGCAGGTGTGACAAAGGTGACACTGTTGTCACATTGTGTGAAATCGCATTGCTTTAGTTTAGAACCGTAGAGTGATATGAAGAGGTAACAACATAAATTACTTTTGCCACCTGTTTCTCTCCCTCTACGATTGTCAATTGTTTTCATAACATGTGAAATCGCATGATTTCAGTTAACTATTGTGATGAAATGAAAGAAAGGATTCGGCAAGCTTGTGCTGCTGTGACGCCTCAAATCCTCGCAGACGTGCGACGCCCTCTTCAAAATTACATTAAGAAATACTAATAGGATAATGAAAACCATTTTGAACATTTACTCTAACAAATGTTTCGTTAATAATCTCCCTGTGGTAGATATTTTCATTATTTGCATTATACCAAAATTTTGTTAATTTTTCGTACTCAAGATCACGTGAAGGTTATGGTGTTATAGGTCATTGGATTTGTCTTAACCTCAGTTATTATGCTATAATAATAAAAGTATATAATCCCATTTAAGAAAACACCGATGACCTTGAAATCTCAAAAAATATGACCTTTAGAAAAACTTATTTCCACCATTATATGTGCCGTTTCGAACCACGTAAACTGTTCCCGAAGCATTTCTCAGTATTATTAACGGTAACAGAGATATCACCTTGTAACAGAGTTACTGAGACACCCGGTGTACACCTTATTTTCTAATAAATTGTAGAACTATATCAACGACAATCGTTTTTGAGATTATTTACCATGTTGTTACTACATTATAGGCATAATCCATTAATCCAGCATATTTAACAATCCGGCATTGCTGAAGTCTCGGACATGCGAAATTATTGGAATTCTACTGTACTTTACTCGACAAATTAATATATCTACTCACAAAGGTTTCGGTGGATCACTGGCAAGTAAAGTACCATCGTTCCTAGCATTATTTCCTCCTGCATCTTCAAGGTCGTCATCACTATCACTTTCAACAGATAATGCCTGCAAGCAAAAAAAAATATTTCCAAATTTAAAAATGATTGATTTTTAGTAAAGATAAAAGTTATAAATCGCACGATAATGCTTTTTATTGCCGTATGTAACTGTAATACTTACTTGATCGAGTATACTGGAAGACTGTGGCATTTGTTTGTTGTTTTGATCACTACTGCTTGCAGGCTGACCAGAATTTGATGTTGACGATGTAGCAGGGCCCTTATGCTGCCTATTCGGCCTTGGCGGGGCCTCTGGGCCCTGTGACACACCAAGCTCGTTGAGTTGAGCGGCCAGCATGTCCAAGTCCTACCACCCACACGCACACACGCACAACCCCGTTAGTTATTATTCCGAAACACCTCCAAATTGTTTTAAAAGCCGCCACCAACCAGCCAAGCAAAGCAGATACAAGCTATTTTCATTCACTTTTAATTTGCTGATAATGAATTGAGAAAGCTTTATCGCGTATTGAAAAAATAGTACCTCTAGAAAATGTGAAACTTAATTTGACGAGTAGTTCTTAAATCATAAATCGATTACAATTATGTGGTATTGTTAAAAGTGTTTGTTATAAGTGAATCTCGATTATTACGTATAGGGGAATTACGATCATCTTCATAATTTTTCCGGCATAATAACAGACCTCGTATAATTCAAATTCGCTCCCTTGTCATTTTACATTACATATCAGAGTGAGAAAAATTAGTTAAAAGAATGTGATTTTGCAAAAGAAAATTATATTAGCTGGTACAAAAGACCAAATAACGTATGGCAGTATATAAAAATACATAAAAAAAGTTTAAAATTGACAATAATGTAATATAATACAAATAGACGAAAGATACATTGAGAGATAACACACAAATTTTTATAAGGAAACTTCCTTAACACTTCATGTATTAAATATTTAAATATATTTGTATAATACCACAGCTGGGACTCTTACACTGACATTTGTGTTAAGTTCCTTATGTAGAATTCTTACCCTTCAACTAAGAAAAACGTTTTCATACACGTATCCCACAGACCCAATCAGGGACATAGTCCATCCCATTGAGTGGACACCCGTTTGTTTTGGATGGAAAGGCTCGATGTCAGGATTTCTTTCTAATTAATTGCTGGTTTTTTAATTCTTTGTTATAGTTTGCACATTTATAAAGACATTTCGTAAGTAGTTTTACGAAATAATGTGGTTTATTTTGAATAAGAATATTTACAAGCCTGAGAGAAACAAAACAGTGAGGACAGAATTGAGTAGACATTGTTTCCCATACGCTGACAAGGCTTGTAGACGTTACATTGTTTCAATTTTTTTCGTATTTATACCGAATGTTACAGATTCTAGTCACGATTAAAATTTTCATCATACTAATCGTATTGTCTTTTGGAAAGTTTCTTTTAACATAAGGATGACAAACAGACAAGAAATTCTGCTTCAAATCTGAGAATTAGTCATTTCTGATTGTCGAAAAGGACTCAGTTACAGAAGTATCGCGAAAAAATACTGTAAATCTAAAAGTGCAGTTACAAAAATGTGGATAAAACTAGTGAAACACAATACTGTGGCAAATCTGGTAGGTCGTGGTCGTAAACGGTGTACCACTAAAAGGCATCATAAACGAATTGTAAGGGAATGCAGAATTCAACTGATTATTACACGTCGTGAAATAATTGAGAAACTCAATCGTATACCGCTACAAAAACCATTTATGAGCGATGTGAATAAACGGAAGAGTTTAAGCTTTTCCAAAAAATATATAAACATGCCTATTTCGTTTTGTAAAAAAGTTGTCTGGAGTGACGAAAGTAAATTCGAATTATTTGGTAGAAAAAAAGCGACAACGAGTTCGAAGAAAAACGAATGAAGCACTCGGACAAAAATTCATCTCGCAAACTGTGAAACAAGGTGGTGGTACCATTATGGTATGAGGGTGCTTTTCTTGGTCCGGAGTTGGGAATTTGGTATTAATTGTTTTCATCTCTGTAATGCTGATCGATATATTAATTAAATAAATGAAAATTTCAAAGAATCTTTAGAGAAAATGTGTATTGCCCACGATTTTGTCTTCCAGCAAAGACAATGCTTCAATACACAAAGCAAAAAGAACTATGGATTTTTTCAAGGATTCAGGAATAGAACTTTTGGAATGGTCACCACCACAAAGTCCAAATTTGAATCCTATTGAAAACCTATGGGCCCTATTAGATAAAGAAGTATCAATTACCACCAGAACAGATAAAACTTCGTTTCTCAGCGGTTTACAATATTCATGGGAACGTACAACGAAAAACATCATCGAACATTTAGTAGAAAGCATTCCAAAACGTTTAGAAGCAATCATTAAGACGGAAGGAGGAAATATAAAATATTAAAGGAATGTAAATAGATTAAAATATAGAAAAAATGAAAATGTCCACTCAATTTTTCCCACACTGTTTTGTTCCTGTAAAGCTTGTAAATATTCATATTCAAAATAAACCACTTTATTTTTAAAAAAAACGACTTACGAAATATCTTTATAAATGTGTAAACTATAACAGTCTAAAAAAGTAGCAATTAATTAGGAGAAATTCTAGACTCACAGCATTCTTATTTAACACAAACGGGTGTCCACTCAATTTTGTCGCTGACTGCATATCGCGTGTGGAGAATTGCGTTCTGAAGCGTACAAATAGAGTTTCTGACGACAAGGTGCCCCAGAGTTTATGCCGTAAGTCAAGCCTTAAGTAGGATGAAAATTTTTGGTGCTTCACCCTCTTTTTGGGTCATTGGCGACTAGCTGATGCATGGTAGACTTCGGACGATCGGAAAGTCTATATCGCGATGAGAAACTTGTTTTAGACTTACAAGAGACATTAGGTAACCCGAAAATTCTGATTTTTATAAACTTTGTGGGTTTGTTGGGGTCCTGAAGACATGTTGTAAACTATATTTTTTATCGGCTATAATTCGGTCTTTCAAAATGAAAATACCTCTTATATGTATTTAAGTAATGTCCTATGCATCTATATATCTTTAAAACTACAATTGGTGTGAGAAAGTGTTTGGAATGTAAATTTAATATTTTATTATGCTTTTTAAGATCACATAATCAAAACAGTAAAAAAAATTGATTTTAAATAAAAAGAAATTGATCACTACTGCCAATAAATACCTAATATTTTAATTTTTTCCTGCTATTGAAAATCTTATTATAAATGCAGATGTGTATGTAAAACTCGTCAATACAATGTTGTTTATAAATAACTTCCTACATATGGAACCTACATGTCCACTGCTGCATTTCAGATAATACGTCAGCTTTTATCATATAAACTTTCTTATGAAATATATTTTCATCAAACAGTGCAACATATGTACAATTATATGCAATTATATGAACGATGAAGTCTATCTCATTATAGCTTATGAATTTTAACATTTTCTTATCTTTACTAACAAAATGAAAAAATGTTTTTCAATAATTGCGGAAAGTGTTAATGGAGTATAATATACACAACACTATCTTATCATACTATGCATACACGCAAATATTCGTATGTATGTGTATGTATTTTAAATTGTTAAATAAATTTGTATTATTTATGGTTCGTATTTATTGCAAAAATGGTGTTACTCAAAAACGTGTTCGAAACTAAGACACAGCTTATATCAGGCGCATCATAAAAATGCGGGCCTTCCATACACTCCATACCAAGGTATAACATTTATATTTGAATAAAATTAATTAACTGGACTTTCAAATGATGTAGATTTATTAGGAAGATCATCACTTTTGTAGCAAATACATTTGAAAAGATTATGAAAACGGGGTGATGATAATTGATTATCAATTAATGATTACAATCGTATAATATTATTACGTTTATGAAGAAAGATTTCCATATTCGGAAACCATAAATATCTAGCGATTGAATTAACCCAGTTGTCTTCTTTAGTATGATTTCAAATATCACTCTCTTCTCTGATTTTAAATTGGCTGGACTATAGCCTCCCAAGGATTATCTGTATTTATAATAAGATTTTAGATAAGAGAAAAAAATTAAAATATTATTTATTGGTGTTGGAAACAAGGAAATCAGTGTCGACTTCCGCTGCACCAGCCTGGCCAATAGATGGCTCTGGGCAAACAGAATTCTTTTGTTTTAGCTATACATATATTATATTCCTGCCTGCGTACTTCTTTCTCTCGCGTGCGAATATAATGTGTAACTACACACAGTAGAATAAAACTAATTTGCACACATTAAAGGTACTTATTAGAAAAACCCACTGGTATTCAACAATTGGCAATAGTAAAGAATTTTTCATTTACAATGAACGTTTCTACTATTTTGAAATATGATCTTAAAAAGCATAAAAAAACTTTATAATTTTCATTCGAAACATTTTCTAATATCAATTGTAGTTTTAAAGGTATATAGATCTATAAGAAATCAGCTAAATACATATAAGGCATATTTTCACTCGAAAGAACCGAATTATAGTCGATAAAAAAAATAGTTTACAACATTTATTGACGTCTTCAACAAACTCACAAAGTTTAACAAAAATCAGAATTTTCGGGTTACCTAATGTTCTTTGTTAAATTCATCATTATATGCCCTATGTTTCACCTGGGTATCCAACGCTACTAAATTTACGTATTTTCTAAAAATTTTACCTACACGTTAATACAAATTTCACCGCGATCTCGGTTATCGACAGTATCGATTATCCGTTGTTTCGTGCAAAAACAATATTAAGAAACTGTTGTGTCTATCAATTTTCTCCTGTTTCTACAAAATTCTTCCATTAATCGCCACTTTCTGACACTGATCACCATTGTAGCGGTACGTGGCTCGCAGCGTTGGTAGAAAATAGCATTGACCGCTTACAGATGTTTGGGTATAGGCAATTAAGCCTACCCTAAAGTCTGTAAGTCGGCGAAAATATTTTATACTGTTTTCACGTGCGTAGCTGAATAAGCTACCCTACCATAAACGCTGCCAGCCATGTCCCGTTACGGCTTGTCCGTCCGCACGGTCAACGCGGACCGAAAAAGAAAACTCCGCTTCAGAGAATTATAATTTTTTCCCCTGCCAAAAATCTAGGCGACTTCGGAGAAGGGAAGTAGCTCCACCCTCGAAGTCGCTAAGGGGTAACGCCTTTCCGGAGGCGAAAATAAATACGGCGGAAAGGCGCGATACAGGCAATTATCTACCTTGCCTCCGACCAACGAAGAACTTGTGCGTACATTAATAAAACTCTTGCGTACATACTTGTCGTGGATGCTCAATCATTCCTTCATCCCGACAACCATTATTAATATTATTACTACAGCTTTCACGGAAATGAAAACACGTAGTATTGCAAAGTATAGATTCGAGCGACTCGTAAAGTTATTACTCTCAATTTCGACATAAACAAATTTAGTGTTAGAGATTAGGAGAAACGACGAGTAGAAATAGGAAATTATTTTATAAAACTGTGTAAAAATCGTAATTCATGTGACTTCCGCACCAAAAAATTATGAAGCTTACCAACAATAGTGCCATTGTAGAAATGAAAGCTTTCAATTTATACAAAGCAATAAATTATTATGATAAGAAAGCTTAGGATAAATAAAGACTGACTTGCTAAGTTGAACTCGTTACGCGCGAACCTTAAAATGGTAGTACGTGGTACATCCACCCTAGCTATTTACCTAAGTGCTGGGCCCGGGCGCGTCCAGCTGGGTGCTCTCTCCAGTAAAATAGGAAAACTCAAATGTCTTTTGTATTGTAAACGACATTAATGAAAGCAAAGAATTATTCTTATTGTAGTTATGATGTTTTCTAAATTTTTATAAACATGTTAATGGTGTAAAATGTATATTTATAGTAATACAGTTCCCACTCTTTAAAGCAGCCAGAATAATTAAAGGCACTAGAAGGTATCATATCTTTGTACCGATTTCCGCGAAAATACTTTCAAACGATGAAAACTCAACCGCTTTTAACGTGATCTCTCATAATATCCACATGATTCTGTTGCTGAAAATAATCCCGACCATGTCATCGTATCCTTTCCTTCCTTTCCCCATTCTGATGGATGAAACCCACTACTTTCTCGTGGTATCCATCAAGGAATGACGTTTCCACTTTGTACGTAATTCCAAAAAGCATATTAATACTTCTGAACTGAATTATTACGGAGAAAGTGTTATTGGCAAAGAGTGGGAACCAAACTACTATAAGGATATATTTTACATCATTAATACGTTCATAAAGAAGGTTCCGTTTCCGGTAAGCGTGGTGGCAGCTGTGAGAGAAAAGGAGAATTGAATTTTAGATAGCCGTAGAAGGAAAACAAGGGTTATACGAGGATTTAGAGGCAGAAGAAGAGAGGAGGAGACTTGAGTCTGGGGGGAAAGAAAGTGAGTAGCAAAATATAAAGGGAAAACTGGGATGAAGAGGAGAATAAAAAAGGAAGAAAGTAGGATAGGAAATACGGAGTATTGGAGGAACGAAAGTAGCACCAGCTACCGGTGACCGTTAACAGAAAAATGAGTGAGCCGGTAAGGAAGATGTTGCGAGGGAATAGGGAATTAAGGAATGTAAGAGGAGGGGCAAGAGGGGAGAAATCTATGAAAGCAAAGAGGGGAGGAGTGGAGAACGGTGAAACAGGGTTGGATAACTGGTGCAGAAGAGGGATGGTAGTAGGGAGAGACAATAAGGATGATAGAGATGTGGAAAGCAAGAAGGTAGATTCACTAGACAGGGAAATAAGGCGGAGTGAAATGCAGAAAAGGTGGCGGGAGTAGAAGAGATTAAAAAACTGATCAAGGAAATGGGGCTACAGCAGCAGGAGATATTACAAGGAGTAGGAGATTGTGTGGAAAGAAAAATTGAAGCAGAGATAGGAAAACTAAAAGAGGAAATAAGGGAAGAAATACGAAATATTGAAGAGCGGATGGTAGAAGAAAGGAGAAAATTAGAAGAAAGAACGAGTAAGTTGGAAGAAAGGATGGGCGTGATAGAGGGAAAGGAAGGGGAAAACGGGAGGGAAAAGAGAAAGAGAGACGGAACAGGGAATGGAGGTAAAGAGTAAGATTTTTGCTATAGAAAAAAAGTTGGAAAGAAAGGAGAGAGAAGAGAAGAGAAGGAATATTATAATAAAAGGAGTGAAAGTAAACGAAGGGGAAAAAAGGAAAAGGTAGTGGAAAGAGTTCTAGAAAAAATCGGTGAAAAGGTGGAAATAGAGAGCATAAGCAAGATAACAGGAAGGAATGATATGATACGGGTGAAAACAGGAAGCTTAGACCAGAAGAGAGGCATAATGGCCAAGAAATATAGGCTTAAAGGAGAAAAGGAACGACTGGAGGATGACCTGACAGAAAAGGAGCGGAGAATGTAAAGGGAACTGAGAAAAATCGCAGAAAACGAACGGAAAAAAGGAAAGAGGGCTTGGATTAAATACGGCAAGATACAGATAGACGATGTATGGTGGAAATGGGATGAAGAGGAGGAAGTTAAAAACGCGAAAAGGAATTAGAAGAGAGGGAGAGAGATAAGAAGAGAAGATGAGAGGGGAGTAGCTGGAGGTTGAGGAAACAGGAGTGAGGCGAGAAAGAGGAGGAGGAGAGGATAAAAGGGGAAAAGAGGAAAAAGAAGGAAAGGCGGAGAGTAATTGCAAGGTAGTGTTTTGGAATGTGGCAGGATAAGAAAATAAAGACAACGAATTCTGGAAAAAATTGGAAGATTGGGAGGTAATGTTTCTGTTGGAAACAAGGCTGGAGAAGAAGGGGCGCAGAAGGATTAAGAGCAAGCTGCCAAAGGGATATAATTGGCATAGACAGGATGCGAGTAGAAAAAACAGGAAGGGTAGAGCAATAGGAGGTATATTAGTGGGAGTGAAGAAAAACATGGCAATGGAGGAACCGATATCGGTAGTGGAAGGAGTGGTAAAATTAAAAGTTAGAATGAAAAACGACGTATGGAAATTGGCAGAAATCTATTCATTCGGGGATATAGAGGGGAGAATGGAACAAATAAGGGATTGGATGGCGATAGAGGAAAAGGAGGGAAAAATAATAATTAGAGGAGATCTAAATGCTAGGACGGGCGAACTAGGAGAAAGAGTATGGGGAGAAGAGGAAGAAGAACATGCAGGAAATAGGAGGTCAAAGGGTAAGAAAGTAAACTCTGTGGGCAGGAAGTTGTTGAAAATGACGGAGGAGGCTGGGTGGTTTATTTTAAATGGAAACATAAGGGGGGGCGAGACATGGGAATATACGTATGTAGGGGCACGAGGAGGAACAGTGATTGATTATGTAATAACGGATGAAAGGGAAAAGGAGGGAATAGAAAGGATGGATGTGGGAGAGAGAGTTGATTCGAACCATTTTCCGATGATTGTTAGCATCAGGGGCAAAGGGGATTCAGAGAGTAAGGGTAAAGGGAAGGAAAAGAAAAGATCGAGAGGAGATTGGACAAAAGTGTGGGGAAATTTAGGGAAAGGATAGGAATGATTGGGAGAAACGGAAGAAGCATAGAGGAAAAGATGAAACTAGATATAAAGAAATTAAGGAAGGCATTAGAGAAGCAGGAGGGGAGTAAAGAAAAAGACTGGTTGGTGGAACGAGGAATGCAAGGAAAAGAAGACAGAAGTGAGAAGGAAACTAAGAAGCTAGAGAAAAGGAAAGGAGCAAAGGGAGGAATATACGAGAGCAAGAAAGGAATACAAAGAGATGTGTGAGAAATTGAAGGAAGTAGAAAGGGAGAATTTTAGGAAAGAGGTGGAGGAGGCTCGATTGGAAAAGGATATATGGAAAGTGGTGAAAAAAAGAAGAAGAAGGAAAGAAAAGGTAGGAGAGAATATAACAGTGGAGGAGCGGAGGATACATTTTACAAAATTACTGGGCGGGGTGGAATGGAGGGTAATGATGGGAAATAGTGAGAACGACAGGTTAGGGGGAGAAGAAGAATATGAGATTAGAAAAGAAGAAATAAGGAGAGTGCTGAGAAGGCAGAAAGATGATAAAGCGGTAGGAACAGATGAAATACCAAGTGAAGTATAGAAATATGGAGGAGAGGAAGTAGAAAATTGGGTATGGGAAGTATGTAATGGAGTATGGAGACGAGAATTGTGGCCGAGGAGTTGGGAGGAGGGTCTTGTTCCAGTTAAGTATAAGGGAGAAGGAAAAATAGTGGAAGAGTTTAGAGGTGTAACAATAACAGATAGCTTGTACAAAATATATACAAGCGTATTAGCAGAAAGACTGATTAAAGAGATAGAAAGTAAGAAAATATTAAGTAAGGGACAAACTGGGCTTCAGGAAAGAACTAGGAACGATAGATAGTATCTATACACTAAACTACTTAATATATAAATACACTAGAGTCGAGAGAAAGAAGCTAATTGCTCCGTTTGTAGATTTGAAAGCAGCGTTCGACTCGGTAGACCGTGAAAGGCTATGGGAAACAATGGAGAAGAGAGGTATTAGTGAGGGAATAGTTAGAAGAATAAAGAGAATATATAGGGAAACAAGAAACAGAGTGAGAATAAACGGCGAATTAGGAGAATGCTTCTGGACGGCGAGAGGAGTAAAACAGGGATACCCATCAAGTCCCCACATGTTTAACATACATATTTTTGGCAGATTTAGAGGAGGAATTGAGAAAAGGATGAAGGGTGGGGGGGGGGGGGGGAAGGTGTAATAATGGTACAAAGGGTAAAACCAAAGATGGGGGGTTGGAAAAAATTAGGATTTCGTTTGTATAAGAGCAGTTTACTCTTAATGTGTCATAGGTTGTTTTGTATGGTTTATTCTATTGTTTTGTTTGATTTAGTTTATGCTATTATAATATATATTAGGTGATAAGTAACTTAGTTAAATAATTGCATAGTTAGATTAAGTTGAAAGATGTAGTATTAGAAGATTATTATGTATATATTAATTAAGATTAGCAATTAGGTATAAGGAGAATGTATATATAGGAAGTATGTATAAAGAATGAGAAAAGGCGGAACTTTTGTAATCTAATAGGAAAACAATAAAGATCTATAAAAAATTAATACGTTCATGAAAGTCTAAAAAACATTATAACTACAATAACAATAATTGTTTGCATTCATTATGTTTTTTATAATACAAAGGACACTTGGGTTTTCCTATTTCACTGGAGAGAACGACCAGCCGGACGCGCCAGGGTGGTGGCACTTACCTGAATCTACGTACACCGCGGTCTTTGCCCATAGTTTCGAAGAGTCCGCGAATTGAAAAACGGAATTTTAAAGAGGTAAGAACATAGAATAAGGGCGTATTTTATTAATTTTTTAAAAAGTTGGTCTGGGGGTCAAACTTGCAAAACAAAAATATTTTAAAAATATTTTGTGGAAAAAATGAATTTGCAAATGAGATAAAAAAATTATAAAAAAATGTAATTTTTCGCGACTAAAGTAAAAAAAACTAAGTTCGCATCCTTAGTAGTTTCGGAGATAAAAATTATATTGTAAAGGTAGTTTTGGGAAAAATGAGCAAAGATTGCCTACTTCGAAGGTCTATATGTTTCAAACAATTTCAAAAGCAGCAAAGTGATGACTCAACCTCCCCCCCCTTTTTTGAATTTGAATAAAATCACAGATATCGAGTACAAAAGTGATTTGTTTAGTATGGAATGGCTCTACCATAATATTGTAGCCAATCAAGAGACAAATACATTCATGTATAATATGTTAACCTACGTATGACTTTTTATGAAGTAATTTTTCTAACGAAATAACATAGGCTTTCGCGAGGGTCTCCTTGAAATCACTGAAACAGACTTGCCCGACAATACTTCATTGATTCCAGATTTGCCCAACAATTAATTTCTTTTTTTCACTTTTCCTTCACAGCAAGGAAAATACAGAATTAAAGAAGCGACAAACATCATTCTTGACAAATGTCATGATATTGCTGTCGATTGGTGACATTATTCTTGGAAAACTGTTGTCAGGTAATACCGCTATCAGGCAAATCTCGAGTCGATGAAATATTGTTGGGCAAATTTGTGTCGATAATTTCAATGGAACTCCACAAAGAAGATAAAGATGCTTAGTGATTACGAAGAGAGTTCTCACTTCAACATTAAAACAACAGAATCTTGTTAAAGACTGTTTTTTCTTTAAGATGTTATGATTGCATTTATTCGTTCACTTTATACTAATATTATTTTCATCACGGTTTTACAATGTCGTATTCAATTAATGAAAAGTGTGATACTATTATCATCCCCTGCAAACATAGACTAAATGCAGTCCAAGCACGACAACTAAATGCAAGAGGATATCCAAATTGAAACCATCCCACTACTCAAACTATTATCAATATTTGCAACACTTTCAAAGAAACTGGAACTGTTTGGGTTATTATGATTCAGGAGCTATTGGACAAGTCTTGTCGAAAAGTGCTAAGCGGCCCAATCGCGCTTCTTGTGTTTCATGCCGTAAAATGCTAAACGACACGATGGCGCTCCTTTTATTCCAATAAAGACAAAATTTATTATGTATATAGTTTACATGGAAGAAAAGGTAACGATTACAAAAACAGGTATTACTAAAAATGAGCTTACACGCTTCGACAGAATCCAAATGCATAGTTAAATGCGCATTGTGATCAAACATAATGGCACTTTTCGACGTGAAATCTGAAGAGCGCGATCGTACTTCTTAAGGGGTACGGTTAAGGCGCTAGATCAGTCACGTAACTTTCCGGTCGCGCGATATGACAAAGAGTTAATGTTACCGGCAAAATTAGGTGAAAAATAGAAGTTACAGCACGTTATGGTTCGCGACATTTCATCCTTAAATAAAAAGGTTATGGGTAAAAAGATAGCTCATTGAAAAGGGGAGGGTTGAACGCAGCACTCAGAGAACACGTTTAATAAGGTTACGTTGATATTTAGTAATGAGTGTTACAAGGTGGAGCAAAAATTGGCAGCTTAACAGCCATCGAATCTAACAGTTTTTATAATACAAAGAGAATAATCTGAATGAAACCAGGACCAGAGGACGCTGTGTTCAACTCTCCCCATTCAAATGAGCTATCTTTTGACCTAAATTCTTATATAAGGACGAAAAGTCGCGCCTCGTAACCCCTACTTTTCTCCTAATTTTGTCGGTAATATAAGCTCTCAATTGTATAGCGCGGCCGAAAAGTTACGCTACTACTGTCTTAGCCCCTTAAATCCTTGTTATAACGTATCGGTACAGTAATGCAAGATTAAAACTATTTAAGGCTGTAATTCCAAGGAGCCCAAGTCGCCGATTAAGATGAACATTAGGAGGGCGGGGGAGATGAGTAAATTTTAAATACTACATTTCAATGACAGGTCTATAATGGTTTCTAAGATATCAATTAGAATAATACATATTAAATTTTGCGTATACGTGCATGCTAGTGTAAGCGTGTACCTACATACTTGAGCCCGAAGCGGCTGCTGCAGCATAACGGGTAAACTTAAAATATGCATTTTCATGTATTTCCTAGAAAATTGTCAA
Organism: Eucera pruinosa; assembly: GCA_028830335.1. Taxonomy (NCBI): domain Eukaryota; kingdom Metazoa; phylum Arthropoda; class Insecta; order Hymenoptera; family Apidae; genus Eucera; species Eucera pruinosa. The sequence goes on along the minus strand of JAMYCR010000015.1, from coordinate 1,378,974 downwards.
AAACATACTTCCTCGCGGATTTGATCGGATTTGAAAAAGCTAACGACATTAAAGGGAGGTGAGTTGTTGATTATGGTTGATAAATAAGTTTCAATTAAATTATAATATAATGTAACGAAGTTTATTTCTAGAATAGATACTAAGTCAGGTTAGGGTTAGGGATAGTTGCGTGTGGTTGGGGGAGGGGGGAGAGGGGGTGCAGGTTCAGTTTTAAACTATAAACATAGGTCTGCAAGCATCAATGTTACTGATATTGATAGATATAACAAAGGGCATAGCCGGATAAGGGGGTCAAAAGTGCCCTTAAACCAAATTAGACTTGTGATGCACCATTCGATAGGGTATCCAAAAAAAACCCCTCACACAAAGTTTCAACCCTCTAGCTCGATCTGGGGGGTAGTAATGACGAAAAAACGAAATATCAGTTTTTGGCATATTTCTCCCACTTAGTGGCGAGTAAAAATCCTAAAAAAAATCTGGCATATTAAGTATATTGTGCCACATGTTCGAGAATTTTTTCGTATTTTTTTGATGTAAAGCTTGGGTACGAAAGATGAAAAACCCCAAAAAAATCAGAAAAATGCAGATTTCATAGTGAACTAGGAAGAGCACCACTTTTATATTTTGACCGTAACAACATTATAACATAACTATTATCCTCAAAAAGTTTCATATTTTTTTGAAATCAGCAACATACTCGGAAAAATGAAAAACCGATTCTGTCGACGTATTTTGCACGAAAAACTAGTTTTTACATTAAATATTTGTATCCTCTTTATTCAGTATGTATATTAAATGTTTCTAAACATTTCTGCATTCGTCCAAATGGTGTACAATGGAAAGAAATTGAATTAATTCAATTAATTGATTTTTTACCGTGTCCAGATCATGTGGAACAGGTAAAGAATTTCCAACAAGTTCGGTGGCGGAGTGGTCTAGGGCGCAGTTTTAGTTGTGGAACCGCTGCGTACTTTTTTGGTGTCAGTTCGAATCTCGCCTAAGATAATTTTTTTTTTATTACATTAACGATTTTTTTTTATCCTAACTGTATAATATATGTAAATAGTATGTATCGTAAAACATTTTACAAACATCTCAACAATATTTTAACTCCAAACATACATATAAATAATTAAGTAACAATTGTGAGGCACTTTCAGTTGCTACATTTATCAATTTTGTATTAAAGATACTTATCTTTACTAAATGTGTGTGATTTGCAGCAAAGACGATACATCCTAAGCACTTCTTCTTTTCACCATTTCTGTTTTCGCATGTTCTGTTGGTTAATAAATTGCTTATCCTTTTCTGCTTGTATATAATCGGTTTTGTATTAAAGATAATTATCTCTATTTTTTCGCAGTTTGGAACAAGAACCGCATGTAGTATCTTCAGTCTTCGTCATTATTGTCATTAATCACTGGTATTATATTTCCTTTGTTAAATATTTTACATAATATTTCAGTAGGTCTGACATTTGTGGATAGGTACCGTGCGTGCGATAAGTAATAAATTATTGTTGCTACGTGTAAGCAGCATCCTATGGTACGATTACTATTTGCACATTCACAACAGTAGCGTTCTATTGCCGAAAATCCAATTGAATTTGATTTATAATGAATAAAGCACCGGTAAGATTTGCTATTAATGTAGCGCGATCTGACTTCATATGGAACAATATTGTTTGTATCCTTCAAACAAAGGACATTGTTGTCTTCGTCCATTATTTCTTAAATGGTTCCAATTATCCGCGTCATAAACATCACCTTCATAACATTATTAATAATATACGATGGCAAATACTTATATTCTTTCGACGCAGTGCCTGTTAGTAAGTCTTGTGTATTGAAAAGGTGATAGGAAATGCAAAAAATAAATCTTTGAATGAGGAAGAATTTCTTTCCCTTCACTTATCGTTGTTACAGAGATTTTTAAAGCTTACCTAAGTTTAACTCAGAGAATACGAGGTTAGATAAACAATGGAATTAAAAGTGCCTCACAATTGTTACTTAATTATTTATATGTATGTTTGGAGTTAAAATATTGTTGAGATGTTTGTAAAATGTTTTACGATACATACTATTTACATATATTATACAGTTAGGATAAAAAAAAATCGTTAATGTAATAAAAAAAAAATTATCTTAGGCGAGATTCGAACTGACACCAAAAAAGTACGCAGCGGTTCCACAACTAAAACTGCGCCCTAGACCACTCCGCCACCGAACTTGTTGGAAATTCTTTACCTGTTCCACATGATCTGGACACGGTAAAAAATCAATTAATTGAATTAATTCAATTTCTTTCCATTGTACACCATTTGGACGAATGCAGAAATGTTTAGAAACATTTAATATACATACTGAATAAAGAGGATACAAATATTCAATGTAAAAACTAGTTTTTCGTGCAAAATACGTCGACAGAATCGGTTTTTCATTTTTCCGAGTATGTTGCTGATTTCAAAAAAATATGAAACTTTTTGAGGATAATAGTTATGTTATAATGTTGTTACGGTCAAAATATAAAAGTGGTGCTCTTCCTAGTTCACTATGAAATCTGCATTTTTCTGATTTTTTTGGGGGTTTTCATTTTTCGTACCCAAGCTTTACATCAAAAAAATACGAAAAAATTCTCGAACATGTGGCACAATATACTTAATATGCCAGATTTTTTTTAGAATTTTTACTCGCCACTAAGTGGGAGAAATATGCCAAAAACTGATATTTCGTTTTTTCGCCATTACTACCCCCCAGATCGAGCTAGAGGGTTGAAACTTTGCGTGAAGGGGTTTTTTTGGATACCCTATCGAATGATGCATCACAAGTCTAATTTGGTTTAAGGGCACTTTTGACCCCCTTATCCGGCTATGCCCTTTCAAACTAGTTCGCCTGTTAGATATGTTCTGGCATATGTTTACAGAAACAGCAGGAAGGCAAGGCCTACGTGTCTATGGGAACAGTAACCAAGTGGTGGCCGCAGACTTAGGCACTGGCACAAGCATGTACGTTTAGGCAAAATTCAATGTGTTATTGTAATTAATATCTTAGAAACTATTAAAGTCCTGCCATTAAATTTTGGTATTTAAGGTTTACTCACCCCTCCACCCAAATTTTATCTTAATCGGTGACCTGGTCTCCTAGGAACTTTATCCTTGTTTTACTCTTATTTTTCTTAATGAATTTTTTTTCTGATTAAAATGAGACCAAACACGACATAGTTCGGATTATATTTACTTATTAAAGTGTGAAAATGTTAATACAGGGGATAAGAAAAGAAGGATACGGACGAGAAAATCGCCAAGATTGGCATCTGTATAAAGTTACAGGAAAATTAATACGTATAAAAAGGAATCGCTTATATTGAAGTAAAATATGTAGTCCATACATAATACATATTAGCTACTTTTAAAAAAATTATAAATTGTATACTATAATTAATATATTATGTTTCATATCATTATAGTACCCAACTACGTACTTTTCTTGCAATTTGTCAGAACATCCTCTCAACAAATGTTAAATGAAAATGGTTCGAATTATATTATGTTTAATCTTATTTTAATCAGAAAAATTTCATTAACATGTTAAATGAACTACCTTCAGGAAAAGTACAAATATAAGAATTTTATTTTTGCATTGCACTAGCATGTCTACACGGGCATTTAAACTTCTTCAAATGCTCCAGCTCTCATTCCCTCACTATCCTTTTCTAGGACGGCAAAGTTTATAAGAGACTCGAATTTAGTGTCCGCAGCAGTGAAATGCTCGCAGCAGGTCCCGAGCCGCGAGCTCTTGGCGAAACAACACTATATATGTATTACACATACACAAATGGATTTGTTTTTTTCGTCAGTTATAATATTATAGTAATAAAAATATTTGTTTCATCTAAAAAAAGAAAAAAAAACAACAAATGACCATGAAATCTCGATAAATATTATATTAAGAAAAAGATCCTTTTCATCGCAATATTTGTCCTTTCAAAAAACTTTTTCCTCAAACATTTTTTTTGCATTACTATCCGTATTAAAAGAGCAAACATACATATTAACATTTCGGAATTTGTAAAACCTATACATTGTACAGAATAACATTATAAACATTCGTTTCTTAGGCATTGTTCGTTTTCTTTTTGTTTTTTGTAGAATTTCTTATATAATCGGAACTATACTTTTCACAAGCATATAAATAAGGGTACACTGTCACACACAATCGCTTAAATGATTTCGTGCCATAAACAACAATATTATGCATTTCTTTTGTAAAGTTATCATATTTCATAAAATATGTTCTTTCTTTATCAATTTTATCATAACCGATACATTTAGAAATGGGCCATTGCAAGCAACTTTCTTCGGAAATTAATTCAATTACTGTTCAATTACGTAAATATTTCAATTAATACGTGTCATCAAATTTTGAAACATATTGAAGCAAATAACAGTTTCTCTAACACTATGGGAATACCTAGATTACGAGAAACAACAATTCGTACTGATCGCTTGACCAACAAACTTCTGAAAGTAATTGTTACAAGACAGCAACTAATATGTAGAATGAAGTTTATCCTTGTGGTGATCAAATTGTTAGTATTCAAATTGTTCGACGACGACTTTATGAATTTGGATTAAAAGAACGCGTTGCCCGTAAGAAACTATTTATAAACAAAAAAAACAATTTCGCCGAGCACGATTACAGTTCACTAGAGATCACATTAACTGGACTCAAAAGCTATGGGCTAAGGTGATTTTTACAGATGAGTCAAAGTGTATTCTATTCGATTCAGATAGAAGAAGTTATGTTTGGCATCGAGCAGGCGAAGAATTTAATGAAAATTAGAACTTTTTGGACTAAGAGTACCATCCAAATTACTACGTAAAACCGATACCTTCCACATTAATAGATTCAAAACCGCGACACTTGATAAAAATTGTACAAACAGAATGGCTAGAGCTGCAAATGAATTATGTGACCACAAATATTTCTTCAATACTAATATGACATCTTTTAAAATGTTATGTATCTCTGCACTCAGTACCCATCAATTTAATTAATTCATTTTTATGTCCATTCAATATACAGGGTGTCCCGTAACTGGTGGTACAAGCGAGTAGGGGGTGATTCTACGTGAAAAATTGAATCGAAAATTTAGAATAAAATTTTTTCATATGACACTTTATTTTCGAAAAAAATAAGTTTGAAAATTTGTCGAGTACGCGTGCACTTGGACCAGCTTCAGTTCGACGGATTTTACTATCTTACTGTTCCGAGTAGGAGAGTACTTCCATGCTTCTTGCAATGTTTACAAACATTGTCAACATGATGATATCTCTTACATCGATTTTACTTTCTTCTTATGCTTATCGGACAGGACCTTTAGTTTCCGAATTACTCGAAAAATTTTCAAACTTATTTTTTTCGAAAATGAAGCGTCATATGAAAAAATTTTATTCTAAATTTTCGATTCAATTTTTCACGTAGAATCACCCCCTACTCGCTTGTACCACCAGTTACGGGACACCCTGTATATATCATCCCAAATTTTATGTAACTACATATTGAAACTACACTTTAAAAAGGGCTTATAAAACTCGTTAATACAGAATGATAATAAAAAATTGCTTACTAATGACTGTTAAAAGAAAAGATAATTGTTATGATGCAGGCTAAAATGACAAAGTCCTGGCCCGTTTTGTCACGTTAAAGAAATTATGGATCAATACACTTACGTTCATATATTGAATATATATTTACTGCCATAAACTAACAATAATTTACCGAACAGTTGGATATTTCTAACAGACAACGACCCAAAACACGCATCGCATCTTGTATGATAGTTTTCGACCGTCCATAATATTGAGGTAATGAGCTAGCCGGCACGATCGTCTGATTTAAATTACATCGATGTATTATTGAATGACATAAAACGACTGTTAAAGGAAAAACCCGTCTAATTTAACGAAACTGTACGGTGTCATAAAAAATGCATGAACTTCAATTCCTGTAAAACATAGTACACGTTTAATTGATTTTATGCCACGTAGATGTAATTGCGTAATAAAAAATAAATATGGACCGACAAAGTATTAATTATCATTAAAGTTTTTGTAAATTTAGATGCTATATTAAATGAATTATCATATATCAAAAGTTGTTCCTCTAAAATTTTAACTTAATAGTCCACCGATTAAAATAAATGAAAAAATAAGAATAGTAAAAAAATAGCGTTTTTTGTTTATTCAGGTACGGCTCGTTCCCGCTGCGTAAAGATACGGTTATAGTGGATACATGTTCATACGAATTGCATTTTAACAAATATGTTTAATCTGTTTTATCAGAAAGCAATGAATCAGTAAAGAATTAAAATACATATATTCAAACTGCTAAAAGGGTATAGCCGGTTAAGGGGGTCAAATGTGCCCCCAAACCAAATTCAACGTGCAATGAGTCATTCGATAGCTTATCAAAAAAAAACACTTCGTGCAAAGGGTATAGCCGGTTAAGGGGGTCAAATGTGCCCCCAAACCAAATTCAACGTGCAATGAGTCATTCGATAGCTTATCAAAAAAAACACTTCGTGCAAATTTTTGGCCCTGTATCTCGACCTGGAGGGTAGTAACAGGGTGAAAATGAAAATCACGTTTTTACGTCATTTCTCTTATTCTATAGCATGAAAAAAATAGAAAAAAATCAGAGGCATTTCTGATATCGGCTCACGTATTTAGGAATTTTTTCATATTTTTAAATTGAATAGCTAAGTTCTGAAAAATGAAAAACCGAAAAAAAAGCGGAATAATGCCGATTAAGCATTGATCCAGGTCCAGAACTACGATTATATTTTTACAGTAAGTAGATATTGTTGTTACTATTATTCTCAATTTTTTTCAGATTTTTCGTTTTGGTGCGCCGTAGTTAAAAAAATTAAAAACCGATTCGTTCGTTATTTTCTGCGTGATAGACGTCGAATTTTTTGATGTTCTTTGGTATATAAGTGCTCCATGCAATGTTTAACATTTTTACATTCGGCAGAATAACAGAGGAATTATAGAAAGTAAATAAATCCAATTAATGAAAGTTCCGATGACAACGGTATCTTCCGAAATATTAAGTTAGTTTCTAACAACGGCGCTGGCTCGGCGGCAAAGTATGTTACTTCAGAGCGACTAGACCCTGTTTCGAGTCTCTTCTTCGGCTTTTTACTTTTTTTATTTATTATTATTTTTTTTCAATTTCTAATAATATAATAATGATCAGTATCGGTTTATAAATGTGTTAAAAATATTTTAACTTAAAATATGTATGAAAATAATGTTAGAGCGCTTTTTACGACTCCGCGTCTTTTTTCGCATATCTTGTCCTATTGTACTTCTATTGTAAAAATATTACTAAGCGATTTCGCCTATTCCAGTGATGAGTTTCTGCATCGATCGCTAATGTATTTTCAGTGGTTCGGATACCATCCTTTCCACTATTTCACCGAAAAGCCCTACATCTGAATTTAAACGTTTTCCAAACATATTTTTAAGAAACCCTGCTACTTTACAAAATAAACCTACTTAAGGGAGCAATTTATTGTCTAATTGATTGTGAAAAAGTTTGTCGCGGGAATAGGCGAAAGTCGCGGTTCAAACAGCTTTCAGCTTCCGAAATTATTGATTTTTTTTACTTGGTCGTATCAATTATCACAAGCAGTATCTTACTTAGCAAAGCTTATGGACGAAGATAGTAACCTTGCCGTCCAGTATCTCATAGAAAAAAATAATATCATTAAATTCGAAGTAAAATCGTGCCATATTAGTAGAAAAACGTATAGATGTTATATTGAGTACACTCCAAATTCAATAGGCTGTTGCGGAATTAGATGCTATTGTTGTGAATGTGCAAATGGTAACCGAACCATCGGATGCTGTTCACACGTTGCAGTAATAATTTATTATTTGTCACGTGCTCGATACTTCTCAGAAATTGTACGTCCCGCGGAAATTCTTAGTAATATTTTTACAATAGAAGTACAATAGGACAAGATATGCGAGAAAAGACGCGGAGTCGTAAAAAGCGCTCTAACATTATTTTCATACATATTTTAGGTTAAAATATTTTTAACACATTTATAAACAGATACTGATCATTATTATATTATTAGAAATTGAAAAAAAATAATAATAAATAAAAAAAGTAAAAAGCCCAAGAAGAGACTCGAAACAGGGTCTAGTCGCTCTGAAGTAACATACTTTGCCGCCGAGCCAGCGCCGTTGTTGGAAACTAACTTAATATTTCAGAAGATAACGTTGTCATCGGAACTTTCATTAATTGGATTTATTTACTTTCTATAATTCCTCTGTTATTCTGCCGAATGTAAAAATGTTAAACATTACATGGAGCACTTATATACCAAAGAACATCAAAAAATTCGACGTCTAACACGCAGAAAATAACGAACGAATCGGTTTTTAATTTTTTTGACTACGGCGCACCAAAACGAAAAATCTGGAAAAAATTGAAAATAATAGTAACAATAATATCTATTTACTGACCAAATATAATCGTAGTTCTGGACCTGCATCAACGCTTAATTGGCATTTTTCCGCTTTTTTTGGTTTTTCATTTTTCACAACTTAGCTGTTCAATTTAAAAATATGAAAAAATTCCTAAATACGTGAGCCGATATCAGAAATGACGTAAAAACGTGATTTTCATTTTCACCCTGTTACTACCCTCCAGGTCGAGATACAGGGCTAAAAATTTGCACGAAGTGTTTTTTTTTGATAAGCTATCGAATGACTCATTGCACGTTGAATTTGGTTTGGGGGCACATTTGACCCCCTTAACCGGCTATACCCTTTGTTGAAAATGGTTCTTGAGTCCAACACCAGGCGTCACACGGGTTGATTTTACAATGCAACCGCGAGCGCACGTGTGCAATTATTCTTAATTCTAACTAGTTTTATGTTAAATATGCTTACAGTTCTGTGGAGTTGTGCTTCCTTTTATTCATGACGCCTCCAACATTTGTTAAAAATTATTTGTTATTTGTTAAAATAATTAATATATTTTCTATTATTCACTATTATTAATATTTATTTTATTTGTAAACATATACTGTAAATATATGTCTATTGCACTTTTATTGCGTATTCCTAGCGGGCTTATGATGCAATTATCCCTTTTTTCTCGATTTATGAAAAAGAGGACCATTCGACTATTAAAATATATCATTTTACCTTCAAAACGATATTAGTATACCTACTGTACCATACTGCACCCTCTGTGGGGACAACAAAGTTCACTACGAGTCATTTAATAATAATTTAAATGTAGATATATGCTGACTTGTATAAAATAATATAGACTATATTATTTTTTATCTCATTTTTAGTAGTAATTTATGATAAGTGTAACAAACTTCTTACAAAATGTATAAACACATTTTTCACTTTACATCAATACGTACAATATATACTTACGATACATAATTATACACAAAAAAAAGAAAAAAACTCTATAAGAACTCTAAATATGTGAGTGGGACACTTGGTCAGTTCCCTTCGATCCCCTTACAGTTCCCCTCGTGAATCTAAGTCTAAGTGAAATAGAGAAGAAAGTTCGAGCAACAGTTTTATCATGCATATTTCAGGTTCGCATGAGTATGTGTGTACCTTTGTATGGTATCTTGGTCCAGTCCCCATTTTCTAGCGCAAATTTAGCAATACTAATAAACTGTAGTTCGACCATAAAAACCGTTACAATGTATACGGTAATCATAACACCTGTTGGGCAGGTATTCCAGAATTCGTACATATTAAGTTAAAGAAACTATCAGGTAGTAGGTACCATTACAACAAAGAGAAATTTCCCTTAAACTTTACTTTTTTTAATGTGAAGCGAATCATCCTGTACTGTTCAAGGGTGATATGTTGGCGGACTACCTAAGTACAAACTAAACAGCAGAAGGACGCGGGGGTAGTCCACTCGCTCCGCCTAAACTCCTCCCGCAAGCTATTCGCAGCGAGCAAATTACATAGTAGTAGGATTCCCATTTTTGCGGGGGTACGGGCTATTCCACGCCATATGAACCACTTTTGAACTCGATGTCTGCGATTTTGTTTAAATTAAAATATGTTATAGTCTATGCGAAAATACGAGCGGGGTGGGGGGAGTCATCATTTTGCTTGTTTCGAAACTGTTTAAAAAATACAGACCCTCGAAGTTGGCAATTTTTGCCCATTTTTACGAAAACTACCTTTTACAAAAGAATCATTATCTCTGAAACTATTAAAGGTACGAAGTTCACCTTTCTTCATTTGAATTACAAAAGACTGCTCTCTTCAATCATTGTTTTTATTTCATTCGCAAGTTCATTTTTTATACAAAAAGATTCTCAAAATATTTTTGTTTTGCAAATTTGGACCCTGCGATCAAGATTCTAAAAATTGAAAAAATTTGCCGATATTCATTATTCTTTCCTCTTCAAAAATCTGTTAATTCGCGAGCACTCAAAAGCTACATATGGGGTCAAAGCAGCCTAACAAAGGCCGCGGTATATGGCGTCTCGGGTAAGCGAGTCAACCACTTCCGCCAATGTTGTTCACTATTTCTTTGTCTCGTTCTGTCCCGATCCATTCCGTTTGTGTTCTTTGTCGCGCGATAAGTTGTAGCTGTATCGACTCCGCCAATAAGGAAAATACGTGTGAATAGAGGCGTCGCTGTTTCGTCACAGCCAATTAGGCTGCCTCGCCATCTTCTCATCGTTAAACAGTAGATATTTCCAATTTAGCAAAAAGCTTGAATGATCTTTGACGAGGAACATCACTTAATTGAGACACGCCGATTTCGTAATTAATGACACATAGCTAGAGAATTGAAAGATGTTAGACGTATCCCTCTTTTTCGGCAAAAAAAAGACATTTAGGAGGTGAAATTACCCCTCGATATCGGGGCCTGTAAAAATATTAATTCCAGTAACTACAGATGGAAAAACAATTCCATATTCCTCTGTATATTCCTCTTTACAAACTGTGCTTCGTCAAATACCAGAAGTCATCCGAATAATTCTGTATTACAAGGTTGTAATATGCATGTATTATACACAGTAGACTCCTGTATAATGCGAGTCTTCACAACGCGAATTCCTATAACGCACCACAGATATCACGACTATCGTTTTCATGCAACTGCAATTCTTCGTACAACGCGCTATGTAATAAAGTCTGGAAATCCTCCTTATTCAAAACTTAAATTTGTTTCATATCAATACAACATTATTATCTCCATTGTTACCGATTTCTCCTGTTTCATAATTCTTTCATTTTTTGACACGGCTACTGTTAACATAACGATATGGGCATCAGAGGCTAAAAGAAACGTTTAAGAAACACTGTCCAACACAAATTTTTGTTTGCAACTGCCACTAGGTGACCATTATAAAGTTCCCCGCCCCAAAGACAGATCCGGATGTGAAATTACTCAATCACCCTCAGTTTTCGAAAAACACGGGTTTTATGAAAAAAAACGGCAAAAATGAGGTATTACGTTAAAACTAAAAACCCTAAGAGGTTCCTCTTGTAGAAAAAAATAAAGGAGAGTTTTCTGAATATGTAATATACAGAATCATTATTTTTGTTCAGTTGCGAATAACTACAAACGGGCGTCAAAATTTAAAAAAGTATCAATATCCTTGGTTTCTCCGCATTATTTTTGCATTTTTACGAGAGGTAGTTTGTCGAGCACAAAAAATCTATGCAGGATCAGATTCTGTAAGCATTTCTAAAGAGGAATCCATCCCGCAGAAGTGTCGAAATGGTTTTCAGTTCGCACAGGTGGAGAAAATATTTGTCGGCAACGTATGCTCGGCGTTGTGCCGCCAGGACAGCTATTGCTCGCCTGCGACCGCTCAGCAGTGCCGTAGCTACGCGTAATCGATATCGCTGGGGGGGGGGGGGGTCAAAAGACACTCTCTTTATGCATGTATTATATGAGCCGTTTATTTTGAAAGTGGCCTAAGTCCATTTGTCAATTATTTTTTGTTGCCCGTAGTTACGTGTACAACTTGAAGTTAGCTGTCATAATGACATTTGCGGTTAAGTATATTCAGAGTATATACGATAATTTTGGACACATAAGTTTTCGCAGTTAGTTCAATAATTAAAACCATCACTTTGAAAGTGGTCTAAGTCCAATCCATTATTGATAATGTCCGAAGGCAGTGATGAAGGTAATTTTAATTAATTAATATTTAACAAATTAACCTCAGTTTTTGGACAGTTGCTTTACTTGAATAATCAGTACGTTTAATTCATACAGTGAAAAAAAATCACACAATACACACTTACAATTGAATATAAAACTTAAAATATTAAATTATAGAAATTATTTCACCCATAGGGAAAAATAAAACAAGACCATTTAGTTCAGATAGTGAAGACGAATTAGTAACTAATGATTTCAAGAAAAATCGACAAAGAAAGAGAATTATAGAACAACATTCGTCGTCAAAGGATGAAGATACAGATGACAATAGAGAAAAGAATGGTGAAACATACATCCAAAAAGTGCAAAAAATTAAACGGAATACAGGAAAAAGATATTATACTCAAACTGGAAACATTGTACCTGTAAAAAAGTTTTTCAAAACAAAGATTGCCGTTGTCGACAAGCTTGCATAAAAAATTACGAAGAAAAAGAAAGAAAGAATACTTTTGAGAAGTTTTGGTACTTGGGAGATTTTAATAAACAAAATGTATTGCTATACGAAGCTACCGAGCACTATGCTGTGAAACGAAAACGTCAAAAAAAACGGAAAAGGTTCGCCAAGAAACTATAGTTTTAGGTATTTGTTAAATTCTAAAAACGGAAAAGTCCCCGTCTGTAAAAAATTATTTTTGGATACTTTTAAAGTAAGTGAAGGACGATTAAAACGTGTATTAAACTCTGCAAATGTAGGAAATGATTTACGTGGGCGTATGGTTGGATCATCGAGAAAAATTTCTGAGGAAGAGAAAAAGCACGTTCAAAACCATATTAAAAGTTTTCCCAAATTTGAATCCCATTATACCAGATCTCATAACCCTAATAGAAGATATCTACATCCTGATCTAACTCTTAAGAAAATATTTAATTTATACGAGCTTCATTGCAAGGAAAATAATATAAAAGCCATTAATGAGTGGACTTACAAATAATGATCCTATTTTTTAAGGCAACGCAATGTCGGTATGCTTACAATCTCTGTTGAAAAGCAATTGGCTTGATTTAAAGTTGGTATGAATGAGTGTACGATTGCAAGGTTGGTATGAATGTAGAATAAGGTGGGTATGCGCGACAGATTTTTTGGGGGTTTCCTGCGTGAGCTGATGAGGAGAATGTACGGTGCGAGTGGAGTGAATAATTATAAAGACTAAATAATAAATTACTGAGTGCAATTTTAAAACCAAATATCATTTTCGATTCCGGCTTCTCCGTTCATTTTTCTATATTAGTACTATTACGTTTACCTTGTATTTTTTTGCTATTGTAAGGAAATATATAAGGTGACCACGTGCTCACCCAACAATCTCCAATCGCTTTCTCGTATACGTTCAATCCTATGACACTCAATAGCTACGTGACTTATAATAATTTGTGGGCAGCTGCTTACTCTCGAAAACACTCTCTCTGACCACATGTAAATTAAGTTCCCATCATAAATCGTCCGAAAGCAAAGTAACAAATAGCTAATTGCCTTCTGAATTCTTTGAATGAATTCGTTGTTCATGTTCAATACTTAAAAATACATAAATAATGCATAGAAACCACGCTTTTTGGCACTTTCTCAAATTTTGATGACCATTTGTAGCTATTTAGAACAGAGGAAAAATTATGACTCTGTATAGTATCTATTTAGAAAACTCTCCTTTATCTTCTTCCACAAGGGGAATCTCCTAGCGTTTTTAGTTTTCCCGTAATACCTCATTATTTTCCAAAATCGGGTGTTTTTAAAAAGACTTGGGTTCTTCAAAAAGTGGAGGTGGTTGAGCAATTTCACTACCGAATCCGTCTTTGGGGCGGGGGCTTCCTAATAATCAGTCAATGGATATTGCAAACAAGGAGAAAATGTTTCGATTTGTTATACAATGAAATATGTCAAAAACAACGTCCCGATTGGTAAAACATATAAAATAAGAGTTAACATCACAGTGGCCATTCCAAACATGTTACTTTATACTATTCATGTTATACGAGGAAAGGGTATAGCCGATTAAGGCGGTCAAATGTGCCCTTCAGCCGATTTTGATCGTGCATGGATCATTCGATAGGGTATCAAAAATAAACAGCACACCTAAATTTTTAACCCCAAATCTCACTTAGGAGGGTAGTTACGGGGATAATTCGACATTTCAGTTTTTGGTCAGTTTTTCCCATATACTAACAGCAAAAATTCTGAACAAAATCTGATATATTGCTAATAATGTGGTAAATGTTATGGATTTTTTTCACATTGTTTCCTTTTAAATCAGAGGCGTGAAAATTACAAAACGCAAAAAAAATTACAAAAAGTGCAGATTTCGCATTAATGCAAAGACTGACTACTTTTATAAAATTATGGTAACAATATACTATCATAACTATTATCCTCAATTTTTCAGATTTTTTGCTCTGCTGCGCCATAGTCAAAAAAATCAATAACCGTGTTTCGCAGGGAGTATCGTGCGAAATAACCGCTTATAATTAACATTTTAATATTTCTTGTATACAGTGAGCAGATTAAGTGTTCTTTAGTATTTCCTCATTCATACGAATGGTACATAAATAAAAATAAGTAAGTTAATCAGATAAATTAAAAAAATGTCCAATGTATACACCATAAAATTGAACAGAATACCATGAGTGACGGTGGCGAGGTGGTAAGAGACGGGGTTGTGGAACCGCTAGGATATACTCTTGTGTCACAGGTTCAAATCCCGCTCGACTTCACTTTTCCTTTACAATTTTTTTTCCTCTTTTTCTCAATTAATACTACATATGAATCAAGAATATTTATACAAAAAATGTTTAAACCATTTTAATATTATTTTAACTTAAAATAACAAAAAACAATTTTTATTGCAGTAGCCACTTATCCACTTAATTATGGTATTCCTTATCATCTTCTATACGTAATGAACACATATAATTTGATTTTATATTGTTTTCAAAATTCAAATACAAGTTCAATATTAAATCTTTTACCTTTAAAACGTTGTGTGGTTTGCACATAAGTTGGTGTCTTAAATGTTTCTTATTGTTTCTTCGCTTCCGCTTTCACGTATCCAGTAAAGTGATAAAGTACCGTGATTGATCTTACGGTACTTACCCCAGAACTTCCTTAAAACGACCTTCTCCGCGAATTTCTAACATGCGCATCATAATCTGAATCCCAATCATGTTATTAATACAAGAATTAGAGCTCACTCTTCTATTTGACGCTAATCTTGATTGTTAACAGAAAACATCGCATGTTCTCACTAGGTACCGTATATTAAAAATGGAAAATTCATAAAATAATAGTTTTAAAACTGAACAAGATTTTTTCCCTTCGGGAATACTACTTACCATTGTTCAAATACCATAATTAAGAGGATAAGTGGCTACTGAAATAAAAATTGTTTTTTGTTATTTTAAGTTAAAATAATATTAAAATGATTTAAACATTTTTTGTATAAATATTCTTGATTCGTATGTAGTTATAATTGAGAAAAAGAGGAAAGAAAATTATAAAGGAAAAGTGAAGTCGAGCGGGATTTGAACCTGTGACAAAAGAGTATCCTAACGATTCCACAACCCAATCTCTTACAACCTCGCCACCGTCACTCATGGTTTTCTGTTCCATTTTATGGTATATAGACTTGACATTTTTTTAATTTATCTGATTAACTTACTTATTTTTATTTATGTACCATTCGTATGAATGAGGAAATACTAAAGAACACTTAATCTGCTCACTGTATACAAGAAATATTAAAATGACAATTATACGCGGTTATTTCGCACGATAATCCCTGCGAAACATGGTTATTGATTTTTTTGACTATGGCGCAGCTGAGCAAAAAATCTGAAAAAAAATTGAGGATAATAGTTATGATAGTGTGTTGTTACCATAATTTTATAAAAGTAGTCGGTCTTTGCATTAATGCGAAATCTGCACGTTTTGTCATTTTTTTGCGTTTTGTAATTTTCACGCCTCTGATTTAAATGGAACAAATCTGAAAAAATTCTATAATATGCACCACATTATTAGCAATGTATCAGATTTTTTTCAGAATTTTTGCTGTTAGTATGTGGGAAAAACTGGCCAAAAACTGAAAAATCGAATTTTCCCCGTAACTACCCCCCTGAGTGAGATTTGGGGTTAAAAATTCAGGTGAGTTGTTTATTTTTGATAACCTATCGAATGATCCATGCCCGATCAAAATCGGCTGAAGGGCACATTTGACCCCCGTAATCGGCTATACCCTTTAGTAAATACGAAAGTCCTGATTTTAATGAAGGCTTGCACGCTTGTAGAGCATAATGAACTGTACATGTAACACTTTTTTTGTTGGTAGAAAATCGCTTCGACATGTTGATATCAGTTCACTAAAACTTCAGCATGTTTCTATTTTTTAAATGTAACTTTGCCTGCGACTTTTTTGCAATAAAGTAACTGAACGTTAAAAACTAAACATTTTTTATACCAAAAGTTTTCTATCTCGTGCCATTACGAAGCTACCTTTAAAAAACCGAAGAGCAAATGGCATCGTAAGGACTGATTTCATTCCCGATTTCTTAATTTATAGCGCTCACGACTCCTTTGTAACGGTGCGCGACAAAACAAAGAAAAACTTTTCACATAGAAATGTTCCATTTTTAATTCTTAGTTGCCTTATTGCCAACAAAGTTCAAAGTAAGGTTGTATTTAAAAAATGAAAATATTCTGAAGTTTTAGGGAGCTGATTTCAATCGCTCGAAGCAATTTCCTATCGACAAATAAATTGCTTCATGTACAGTTCATTATGCTCTACAAGCGTGCGAACTTTCATTAAAATCAGGACTGTCGTATTTCGTGAATCTCGTTGTAAATGGTATGCGAGAATACTTTTTGTAGTCAATATTTAATATGTTAAAATTCTTTAGCTATGTGCCAAATTCCATCAAGATCGGCGACAGGTGCTGCTTATAAGTTTCAAAAAATATAATCTTGAAAAAATTGCTTAACACAGCATTTGTTTTTTAAATTTTATGGTTGTGCTTTTAAACATTTTGCTATACGTTAAAAAAACGAAGGTATTTTAGATTCTAATCTGACAATTAAATGATTAACCATGCATGAAAATATTAAACGGTTGCCACTGCATGAGACAAAGATGCTCATGTATATCTAACGTTGTGAAACAACAATTAATAGTGTAAATTCTAACAAGCTGAAGTGAAATGTTCAGAATTATTACAATATAATTTAAAATGCAGTTAATTCCTTAACAGCTGTAAAGTAGTTACTGTAGCAAACTGAATTAGATAATAAATTTATCAGTAAACTTTCACTACATCATTTCTTACTCAGGATATGCATTTCTTTTCACATTTGTTTCTGTAAGTATCATTTGATATAATAGTAGTTATAATTTATCATTACAGTATTTTTTAAATATTACTAATTATTTTATTTACTAGAATAATATTCATGTATGATTCAATATGAAGCAATTTTACATGCACAATATTGAGGTTTTTATTACACCTTATAAAGTACATGAAGTAAAAAAAAGTATTTTCAATTCACCGTACTGTTGATACTGGATTTTCATTGTTCAGATTTCAACAAGTAACCCACTGAAAACAAATTTTATAAGGGGCCCAACTAATGAGTCTGTATATTTTTCTGAACCATTATCTAGTATTTAAAAAAATATTATAATAATAATAAATTATAACTACTATCACCGAAAATGATATTTAGAGAAAAAATATTCATAGAAATGCTCTCATCGAGAGGATATTTAAGATAGTAGAATTAGCAAATTATAAATTTGCAATTCAATTCCCTTTGCCACAATTGCATTCATTTCTGTACACTTTGTTGACCAGTGATTTTATACAAAGCCTAACGCATGTGATCCACTATTTTAAAACCTTTATTTAAACATATTTTATTTACATAAAACTTGGTATATGCCACGCGTGCAAATGTATTTGGACAAATACATTAGTAATTCTTCCCTGTATGATAGATTGTATAACGTTCACTTCCTACATGTAATTGCACACAAATCTTGTAAATACATCTAGTGCAATCATTCTAAAATACATCAACCTAATTATTTCTTGGGTGTTATCTTTTCTAATATGCCATTTCCTAGCCTTCATGATAACCTGAAAATTGCATCTCTTCTAAAAGCTCTTTTAAAAAAACCAAAATCTATAGTGGGTTCAGTGCTATAATGTTTAGATTGTCAGCTACCCATTCTTTAACTATCCTTAGCAAAAGCTGTTTGTAGCTCATTTTATTTTGTTGTAATAGTGAATTTTAAAAGCATTAAATAAGCCACAATTAATTAAAAAAAAGAAATGTATTTTCTTACTCCATTTTAATATTTCTCGTAAAATGTCTGATTGTCCAAAACATAATTATACTTGTGGCCGGTCAAAACAGTGTTAAAATATTTAAAGCATGTTGAATTATAGCCAACTGTAATCAAGTACTAGCTATGCTAAACAATTTTGCAATACCACCCTTACACAGGATCAGGAAACTATAACTTTCAATATTTGAAAATCTTATAGCGCTGTGCGTGAACTTTTTAAAGGAAAATTGATATAAATGTACAATCTTTTCTTTAATAAATATAATTAAATAATATATAAATGTCATAATTGTAGTAAGTTGAAGTAATATATGTATAAATATTCTCATTTGCGTGAAAATTGCATTCATTTTTTTGGTAATCAGGAAGATCAGACATTATGGTGCATGTATTTGAAGCATTTACATTTATTTTAAATGAATATAAGTGAAGAGCAAGTTTAAAACATTTTTTAATAAAATCACAATTTTTACGGAATGGATAAAGAACCACGTCAGCTAGATGAATCATACACGAAACAATTACTAAGTGAATACTGAACGAAAAAAATTGAATAAACTACTTGTGGTAGCACATGCCCCGAAAAATAAGGCAAAATGTTGGCGAAAAAATAGAAACATAATTATTTGACTCTGAAGTGTAGTCACAATTTCCCTTACAATTGGGAAGTTACATCGCAACATTGCTAATTTATAAAATCTTAATATAAAAAGTTATGTAATATTTTATTAATGTCACCAATATTGCTGTAGTACTATAAAAATGTGACATAAAAGATACAAAATAACGATTTAAGAATTTCGACTTTAGACTTTACTAAACAGTTATCCCACATGCAAAAATAAAAATAATTAATACAAATGAACCTATATCACTGTTTGTTGTCATTTGTCATGCCTTCAAACAAACATTTCATAAAATCATGAAAAGTTATATGAACTAAAATTATGTTTACATCTGAACAGGGCTCCTTCTGTGCTAGAGTTACGTTTAGTACAGCTAGAACCATAGTTGGCTGGGGTTGAATTTAATGAAAATTTAATGTTAAATTGTTGTAAATAATATGCATTACCAATAGATTTACCGAAAAAAAGTTTAGTTAAAATTGATGTCTCATGACGTCCCATTAAGTTACAACATATATGGACAGAGTAGAAGCTTTGATTCATGTTTTGAATTTCATTATAAGCAGCCAATAACGTCATACAAAATGAAAGTTCTGCAAATAAATTCAGATAATTTGCTCGTTTAATGTCATTGTATTAAGAGTGTTATTCGTTTCCTCATTTAACTTTATTAAAAAAATAAGCTAATTATGTTACTCTTCCCGTACATTGGCAGCACATAAAATTAGGTAAGTGTAAAAGTTTTGATGAATCGCAGTACGTAGTATAATTGTTTAGTAAATACAAAATATTAAACAATGACTGTTATAGCTTCAAAATAACCATATTTTAGTATTTAAAAAGACTTGGATATAAGTTGAAGCCAAGAGTTGAGGCAGGTATTTAAAAAATATGGGACTACTTGGCAAGTTAACATGCAGACATTGTTTGATTTGTTTTGCCTATGCAGATTGTTTAGAAAAATATAGGAGATGCTTAGCAGGCAGAGTTCGTACGTTAAGGCGATAGAGAAAGTTCATTTACAAAAATGTTAATTTCGTTTTATTTTTTAAATTATAAGCAATTAAATTTTGCAGTACAGACGGCCGAAAATGTAGCATTCCTCATACCCAACAGTTGATGAACCTTTCTATGTTTCGCTCATATTAAACTGATTCATCTTTTTTTTTTTTTTTTTTATTTCCACTATCTTTCGGTTCGTTGACATTACCTGATATAAGAGAGACTAACAAAAATTGAGTATGAGTGAAATAGAAAAAGGTTCTTCAGCATTCACATGCAGGTATACCAGATGAGCATAATTTCTCAGAATTTCACCTCTGAAAGCAGGAGAAAGCGAAAGGGAGTGAGGGAATAGTGTGGTTCTACCATTGATGGAGTAAAAGATATGTAGACTATCCATTCTTATATGAAATCATCAGGGGGCTACCTGGCTCCCTTACTAAAATAAAACAACAGCGTTTTTAAAATGATCGGAATTGTAAATAAATACTGTGCAAATTCATTTTTTTCGATATAATCGCCCTATAATAGCTAGATTTCTAATAACGTGTATAGAAGTATATATTCATATGTATTGGACTTCTACCATTTAATCTGCTATAACCCGAACTTCATCTACTTTTATAATATGAACAATTATGTTTAATACATGGATAGAAGATTAACTTTCGCAAGTTTGATGGTCGTATTGAACAAAATTTATAAACGAACCATTTTAAATCTCAAAGGACATGAAAAAAATCCTCTGTTTTCCTACGCGATCTGAATTTCAGTTTGAAATTTTTCATGTTTCCTATAAATGGATACTTAGTCAATGGTCGTACCTATCGTCCGATGGCGCGACACCACTTATGTGTCCGACTCGAACGCGATAATGTCCCCACACCTACACTTATTCTCAAAACACAGTCGTAATATTTCTGCTCGTCTGGTATGTCTGGGTACGTGGAATACTGAATTTTCGGTCATTCCTACTGTAAAATTTAATTGTTTATAATTTAAAAAATAAGATGAAATCAACACATTTATACATGAACTTTCTTTATTGCTTTAATGTACAGACTCCACCTGATAAGCATCTCTCACATGTTCCGCACGGAACTGAATTTACTTAAAGCATCGAAAACGTGACCATTGCCACGGTTCGTACTCTCCAACCTCTTTTCAAAAAAGGGGTAATTTAGGAAAGAAATATTTTTTATGGGCCATCAATCAACATGGAGGAAAGGAAAAGGGGCACAACTCGTAGCCTGCGTCGCACGTGCAAGGCAGGCCCGGCTTACCCTAACTCCACCGCGACCCTCGGCAGGGGGCCCAAGAAGACGCGGGCCAGAGTTAGTCGCTAGGAAGCCACAAATTGCAAAATACCCCACCACCTACGACGACAACCCGTCAGACTGGGGGACCAATCCAGTGATTGTACATTAACAAATATCCCTGATTGGTCTCCCAGTCGAAGCCACCAGAAGAAGGACCATCCCTCCGATTTTTCCTCGCCGAATCCATGCAAGGAAAAAGGCAGTTCACACGTACAATTCAGGGGAGAAACAGTATCCTCTCTCAAGAGTCATAACCACCTCCGGCATTACAGACGTGACACTTAACACGAAACCGTATTCATTAAATATTTAGATCATCACAACAAATTCATAGTTAAACAAAACTTATTTTCCCTATCTCCTGAAAAGGTCGTAGGGACATACGCGGACAACGGTGTCGATAAAAATCGAAGCGGGGATTTACGACCCCCGCCATACTCGGCTCTCCAGGCATCCGTACGTATCATCGCGGCCGCGTATTTACGTAAAAAACACACACTTTTCTAAACAACCTGCATAAGCAGAACAAACCAGACAACTGTCTGCACTTTAACTTCCTACCAGTATAATATACAAGTAAAAGTATATTTTCAGAAACGAATAGCACCATTGTAATTTATTATATAGAACTTTATAACTGCCGTCTGTTGTACATTAACTAGAGGTTACGGTCGCAAACGTGTATTGAAGAATTAAAAATCCGTGTAATTTAATTACACAGGTACACGTGTATGTTCATTATATGTGTACTTTCATTACATGTGTGTTTATTCATACGTGTCTGTTAAAGATCCCGATTTCAAACGTGTACTCGAAACTTGAAAAGTGTGTAAATGCGATCAAGTAATTTCAAGATCATGCTAATTATACGTAAAACACGAATATTTCTATATCCGTGTACACTTTCGAAACCGGGATCTCGAGCAAACACTTATGTATAAATACTCGTGTAATAGAAATAAATGTATACCCGTGTAATTACAATGATTAAAGTTCGGTATCTTCAATTACACGTGTACACGTGTATTTCAATGCACGTGTAATGGACACCTCTAATATCAACCATGATTGCATCAACTAATTTAGAAAAGGATTTCTGGTAGTGGAATAAATGATAAGTAATAATTCAAAAAATACCCTCTTTTAACCTATCATGAAAGCGTTGTTAGAATACAAGGTAATACAAACAGGACTTTACAGTGTACTGTTTGACTCTAATTAACCTTTTTATGGAAAATCTAAACCAAAAATAAGCATTCAAACACTCACATGAAAATATGTTCTAGAAGAATGATATGCACCGTACACACACATACAAGAAACTACGTGAATTTGTTTAGTGACATGTCATCAATTTTCCCATATTATTTAGAGAGAATAATGAATAGCACCATGTAAAAAATGGTTTGATAGCAATAAATTATAGCTGCTATTATGTAAAATCACATTTAAAAAATTTGAAGACATCAGAGTAGACAATCACATAGAAAATCACATTCAGTCACACAAACATTTATTATAAATGTACTACACCATTAGTTTTATGTCCCCACCACAACTGTCATAATGTTATTAGGAAATTAAGTACATATGTACTATATTATATTATTAAAAATGTGACATTTACTAGTTTTATAAATAATGCACATTAACAAATACACTTGGAAATAGATTTGCTTATTTAAATTAATCATAAACAATTTAACTGTAACTGTGGAATTTATTTTTTGATCTTTCCATTAAAAGATTGAATTGATATTTTAGTAGGTTCGTTAACTTCATTAGACATTGTCTTACCAAAGTTCAATTTATTTCGTTTTCTATCAAATAGTTTAAATAGCAAAAAAGTTAAATCTTGAAGATTTGAAGATAATGTATCTTAATTTTTGTTTCGAACACCATTCAGATAATTTTTACAATTAACAAACTCCAAATATTACTAGGACAATAAGAAACAGTTATCAAAAACAATGGAAGCTAATTGATTAAATAAACTGTTTTTAGTGAAATAAAATAGTTTATAGAAAAATTCATAAAAAATGTTGCACTCATCTAAAATTGCAGTAATAAAACTACACGGTTATCAAGTAAAGTGTTAACAAAGTGGTCAAAATTATAAGTTGTTGGTTTTGATAATATGTTGTTTCGATAGTGGTTAAACCATAAAATATACTTGATATTTATTCTAATGTGACCTGAAATATCTAGTATACAGTGTTTTACACATATCAAAGTATAATAAGAATATGAAAAGTACATTTATGAATTACTGGAGAACACGTATCACATATTGTGCACCTAAGCAATGTATAAAATGGGTTTCTATGAAAGCATACATTCAGGAGATTTGCGTAAAGCAATCAAAGACATTACATTGCCCTCAAGTAATAGAAAAAGAAACAGCACAAGTGGTAAACATTTACAAGAAATAAAATTTAAAGATCAGTTAAATAAGCCAAGCAAATTATAAAAGCTTCTGGATAAGTGATTACATTCCTTCAGAATGAAGATTTTGTAGAATGTTCCGTTACCTCGCTCTTTTAAATTAATGCAAACAACAGCGAGCGACATTTGAGTATAGACGAGATAAAGAATACACTTATCATCTAATGTATTTTTTTATCACTAGGTTTTGGGGTCTTGAAACCCCATCATCGTTTTCATTTTTGTCTTTTGATCACATAAAAACTATAGCTTTGTATTTACTTCTACATTTTGCATATTAAAATACTTTAGAAGCTTTTACATTTCTTTTCAGGTAATAAAAAGGAAGATATTTTTCGAAAAAAGCTGATTTTTTTACATGTCGATATTTCAGACCATGTGACATGAACTCCCATAAGATGATACGTTTACTCTGTACCTCATCTGTGTTTTGAGCTTCGTATGATCTATCGATAATACATGAAAGAAATGTTAGTAGTGGAAATACCAACGTTATTTATAAAAAGAAAATTAACATTTATATGTATATAACTAAATGTAGTTTGAATCAAATTATATAGTTTGAACAGAAAACCCTCATTAATTTGTTGATAATCGTTTTATGAAGGCTTAATCAAAAGTAAAAAGATATCATTAATGATTAACCCAATGTTCAAACGTATCCCTTTGATAGATCATCAAAGACGCACATAAGGCTCGAACATCACAATTTAGAACAACAATATCCTTACACAATTAAATAATTCAAAGCAAACTTATTGTAGAATCACTTATCCAGAAACTACAGTACACAATAACAGAAAGACTATACCATAGCGCATGTAATCTGTATCATAAATTCCATTTATACATAGTGTCCCATCTAACTGGAACACCTTAAACATTTCACTCGATTCACATAATAGAAAAATTGTCAGAGGAAAACACTATTCATTTCCAAGGTACAAATATTATGATACGCAAACAAATTTTCTCAAGGTCGTATTTTTCTGAAACTTAAAGTTCACTGATATTTTTTTCATGACATAATAGCTGAAGTCAAGACTAATCCAATATCCTATATACCATATCTTTCACGTGACCTTAGGCACCAAAAATTTAGAAATGGTTGGGAATAGATGCGAATAATGAAATAACTAAAACAGAAATCTTAGTGAAGGAAAATTTGTTTTAATAAACGTACAGAATGATGCTTATCAATTGCAATACATTCTTGTAGATTCTGGAAAATCTCTTAGAGAATAAGCGATTCTCGGGTTCTCTGTATGTTTACAGAAATATATGATTTCTCAAATCTGAATTATTATTAAGAAACATGTTTCTCTTGTATGTCTTCACAATACCAAAAAGTATGGAAGAACACATTAGAACTGTATGTGTTAGATTAGTTCGCAAGTATGTATTAAAGAATACTTGCTGAAACAAATTTTTCTTCTGCAAACTTTGTATCAGTTGCTTCATTATTCACATATATTTACAAATATTTATGAATGTTTCATATTCAAGGACACGTAAAGGTCGTAATACTATTTATTCGCTGATACGCCATAATGGTAAAAATAGAATCATATTTAAGGAAAAACATAGATGACCACGAATTCTCAAAAAAATTTCATCTTAAAAGAACCTTCTACTTATCATAATATTTGCTCCTTCAAAATAAATAGTGTTTCCCTGTGACATTTCTTTCTACCATTAAACAACAGAGATACTTAAGGAACTTCAATTAGGTGGGATAGCCAGTATAGAATTAAAAATATTACGAGTAGGAAGAAAATACGTGTAACTGTATATATAATGTAAAAATCGAACTGTAAAGAGAAAAACAAGTGTATGTGTTCTTACCTCTGGTTTCCTTGGCGGCAGCTACGGTACGTGTGAACATGGAAAAAAAATAAAAACCAAATAATTTCAAATTTGAGTGCAAAACGCGTGCATGCGCGCAAATGTGTGTGTGTGTTTGTGTGTGCGCGCGCGCGCGTGTGTGTCGAGTGAGTTGATGCAGTTAAGTATACGCGCACTAAAAGATAACTGTGCAATTATATCTGCGTGCACGCCAATGATTTAATAGCAAAGTAGACAAATTCCGCGTGCTACTGACAAAATATGTATTCGTTTATAAGAATGTACCAAATGGAAGATATAAAAATATGTATATAACAAAATATATTATACACAAGATACATTAAGTTGATGAAAGGCAGCAAGAAGGCAAAATAGGATAAAAACAGCGTGTACTTTTCTACAATTTTCATAAACCAGGGTAATTATTATTGGCGTAAGGTAAGTGCCGAGGGATAAGTTACAATATCGACGGAGAAATCATTGTGTAGAAACAAAATGGGAAAAGCTTACCATTGGTTTAAAGACGTGACTATTTCTTTGCGATGCTGCTTGGCCCCCAGAACCTCCACTGCCAGCTCCACCAATAAGTGGTTGATGATTTGAGGGCGGTGTGGAGACTTTATGAGGTTGTCGCGGATCGTCTCTAGGTGTCGGAGGTAATGGACGTGACGGCGGCTGTGGGTCTGGAACTACTATACGGCACAAAAACAATTATAGTGACATTTCAGAAAAATGATTCATTACCGTTAACAACTTTAATAACCAGTTTATATAAAAATAAATAAGACAACTAATTATTGATATACTATTAAACACACCGATTAATCTGTGTGGAATAGCAGGTCGTGCAGGTGGCCCTGGTTCTGGTATATCTCTTTGAGATCTGCCACTCGGCTTTTCTTTAGCGGCAGGTGGTTGGGGGACTACTTCTTGAGTTAAAGTCCTACCTTCCTGAATTTGCTGGAAATTTCTACGTAAGGTATCACCACCAGGTGCTTGAACTATGGATGATGCTTCACCAGCTAATGCTGGTTCATCTTCTTCATTCTCACTACCACTGTATCGATAATCGTCTCTCTCTATATGACAAAATGCAAATAATATAGTCCTGTTAAAAAATACTTTATTTATAAATTACTTTGTGAATTATTTTTCGGTATCTTTCATACCTTTCTCTTGTTTACGCTTTTTACAGCGATCAATATGATCTTTAAGTTGTATCCTAACTTGTCTTTCAGTTGGTTGGTCCCGAATAAATGGATGTTTAAGGAGCTGCTCTGTATACGGCCGTTGATGATAATCTTTTACTAAAACCGTTTCAATAAAACCGTGGAATTTCTTCGCCCATTTTTTCGATTTGAGTCTTGGTGGTGGATTACGTGGGATCAGAAATAAAGCCTTTTGTGTAAATTAAGTACAATCAATAAAATTAAATTTTACCTTCTTAAAACATAGCAGTAATGTAAAACAATGGTGAAATCGATTAAATATTTGCAAATACTCACTCGCATTGGATGAAGATCACAAAGTGGAGGTTGTGACTCGGCCATTTCTAAAGCTGTAATTCCCAATGACCAAAGATCACTTCTGTTATCATATGTAGCATCTGGATTTTCATCACAGGCTATTACTTCTGGAGCCATCCAATACGGCGTTCCAATAAATGTATTTCTTCTACCTATTGTCCGATCTAATTGTGCACTAACGCCAAAATCAACTATAATAAAACGGGATAATTGAACAATTAAAAACTGAAATGATTTGTAATACATATATATTAATGATTTCATAATTATCTATACTATATTGAATCAGAGTATTATCAAAATATTGTATTTTAATATTGGACATTAAAAAACCCACCAAGCTTAACTTCAGCATTATCTGTTAACAGAACATTTTGTCCTTTTATATCCCTGTGTATAACCTTATTGCTATGGAGATAACTAAGCCCTCTCAATATTTCCCGTGATATATAAGCAATCCATTCCTCTTTTAAACTCTGGCCTTTAGTTGACTTGACAAGATCTGTGACGGAGCCAGCTCCGCAATATTCCATAACCAACCACAATTGATCATCCTTTCCAGGCGATGACTTCTTCACGAAGGCACCATAATACGTTGCTATATTTCTGTGATTCGAATACTGTAACATGCAATAAGAAAACAAACAATTTTATACCGTTTTTCTCCAATTCTTCAAGCAAGAACTCGAACACTATTAATACTCACCCTTTTTAATACATTTATTTCTAATTTGATTTCTTCCTCTTCATCCTGAAACAGAGAATAAAAGAGATTTACTATCTTGGGTATTTATGATTTCCAATCATATTATTAATTTTTAAGACTGACATTTGAGGATCATAATTATTATACATTACTTTCTAAAAAAATACTCTAACCATTTTAAACGGTTTCTCTGCCTTTTAAAATATGAAACAAATGTCAATGAAATACAACCGACCATTACTCTGACGAGTTATATGGATGTTACTGTAATTTTATACCAGTAATACTGTGTAATTTGGTAGGTTTATATTCCTAATGATATAACGTATACGATTGTACAATATCAATTATGATACAATAATGACACAACATTATCAGTTTGAAATCGCATTGACATTGCATTGTTCGTTCGCACCTTACCTCATAGTGGCATTTAATGCTGCGACGTTATAACAAACCTGATAGACGAGAGTGGAGCTAAATAATCTTGAGACTGTAAAAGTATTTGGACCATTCCAAAAATATCGTTTTGTTATTCTGAGACAATTCCTTTTTATTATTATAAGATGGCATATAAATTATTGAATATGGTTAAAGAAATTGTTATTAAAAGAATTCCCTTTTATAAGCAAAAGACACATGACATTTGATGTAACAGCGTATTTTCTGTTTTTCACGAAGAAAAAGAGAATATTAGTAGACATGTTGCCATAGATATTTTTAAAAAAATAAATTTGACTGTAAGGAAGAAGAATTAGCGAAATATGAGTTTCCCTTTGAAAAGGCTACTGATGAAGAAAGACAACGTTTGGGGAAGAATAAAACCTAGAGACTTGTTGATGAAAAATATGCGAATGGCAAACAAATCATCAAAAGTCGATGGGTATTCAAGAAGAAAGAAGATGGAAGATACATAGCACAACTTGTTGCTAAAGAATGTCAGTAGAGTAAATATCAACTTGATTATAAGGACACCTATAGTGCTGTTGTACATATCTCATCTTTAAGAGTACTTCTGCCACTGGTTCCATGATAAACCTTCAATACTGCACTTTCGACATCAAGTCGGCTTTCCTACATGGGGAGTTAAATCAAGAAATTCTGATGCAGCTTCCTGAAGGTTACAACCACCCTGGAAAAGTGTGTCTGTTGCAAAAGGCACTCTATGGACTTCGTCAAGCTCCTCTCCAGTGGTATAAGAAATTGACTGACTTTCTCAAGACTGAAGGTCTGATACAGATAAAATCAGACAAATGTGTCTTCAGAAACCCTAGAGGTAAGAAAACTTTATATGTCGCCATTCATGTTGATGATGGCATAATTCTAGGTGAAGACATAAATGAAATAAAAAATATTCTATCCAAAATAGGACCACAGTTTCAGATGACTGTGAACCATAAACCAAAGTACTACCTTGATATGGAAATCAAGAAAGAAGAAAATGGATTCACATTAAACCAAACAAACTATATCAACCAGCTGGTGAAGAAGTATGATCTAGAAGACGGTAAACCAAATGACACTCCCATCACCAAAGAAGAGACACCAAATGAAAATAAAAACCAAAGAGATGAGGAGTACCCTTATCGAGAAGCAGTTGGAAGTCTTCTGTACTCATCCTGCAAAACTAGACCAGATATAAGTTTTGCCGTAGGATTTGAGAGCAGATATATGAACAATCCAAGTTCTGAAGATGTGAAAAATGTTAAGAGAGCCATAAGGTACCTGAAGGGTACATCAAACTATGGCATCAAATACTCAACAATCAAGAAGGATGATATTCTACACCTTCATGCATTCTGTGATGCCGATTTTACCATTGATAGAAATAACAAAAAAAGTACATCAGGTTTCGTTATCATGAATGGGAATGGACCTGTTACATGGAGTTCTAAGAAGCAGAAGACAGTTGCAAAGTCATCAACAGATGCAGAATATGTCGCAGCTGCTTTATGCTGTGCTGAAATGAAATACATGAAGACTGATCGAAGAATTGATTGATAACAAAATAGAAGTTACTGTACATGCAGACAACCAGTGTTCCATCAGAATGATTATATCTGGTCAACTGTCAACAAACAGTCACCATATACAGATAAAGTATCACTTCATTCATGATGAGCTCAACCAAGGATGGTTCAACATAAAGTACTGCCCTTTGGAGGGCAACTTAGCTGATATATTCACAAAGCTACTTTTTCGGATCAAGTTCCAAGACCGCAGAGATGCCATGCTGATACTCAACTAATATTTGTATCTTTAATACTGATGTTATTCAAGGTTTATACTTTTATATTTTTATACCTTTGCACTTACTAATACTTTATTTTTCTATTATGCCAAAGTACTATTCTAGTTCATATGTGCCATTCAATATAATATTCTTGTAATCAATGTTCAAAAAAATATGCTTCATGAATGGAGGGGTGTGTCAGGTTGGCAACATTAAGCAATTTTGTATTCACATGTTAACTATACTTGTTGTGTATGTTGGCTATGGAAAATAAACCTACACAAGTCAATCATGGTGAAAAAGAGCAAAAAAGTACCTGCAGTGTTATATTATTCAAAACTAACCTTGCCCATCGGCATAATTCTATCTCAATGAAGATAGATAAATACCCCAAACTAATAACAAAATAGCAATTTCAATGACGAGTCTTTAATAGTTTCCAAGATATGAATGAAAATAATACATTGAATTTTGCCTATACGTACACGCTTATACCTGTATCTGCGTAAGTCTGTATGAGCCGATGGCAGCGAATGCGTACACCAACTTGAGCTCAAAGTTGTCGCTGCAGTATAACTTAAAATATGCATTTTCATGTATTTTCTAATAAATTGTCAAAAACATACTTCCTCGCGGATTTGATCCGATGTGAAAATGCTAACGGCATTGAAGGGGATGAGTTGTTGATTATGATTGATAAATAAGTTTAAATTAAATTATAACATAACGTGACGAACTTTATTTCTAGAATAGATGCTAGGTCGAGTTAGCGGTTAGTGCTAGTTGTACGGAGAGGGGGCACTAGGCGTGGGGGCGCAGGGGGTGGGTTTCTGCCCCTCTCCAGCATTTCAGTTTTAAAATGTAAACATCAGTTTGCAGGCACCAATATTACCGATATTGATAGATACAAAAACTTTCAAACTAGTTCACACGTTAGATAACTTTTCTCATGCGTTTAAAAAAATATGAAGAGGGCAAAGGCTACGTGTCTATGAGTACAGTAGCCAAGTGGCGTCCACAGGTTTACACACACTGGCCCAAGTGTGCACGTATAGGCAAAATTCAATGTGTCATTGCAATTATAGTATAGTGGTCAAGAGGTGACAACCTTGTTTCTTGGGAGAATCTTATAAGGGATGATTTGCTCATGCCGCAGGCCGCAGATTCATCATACCTCTCTAGTATGCAGGCCGGAACATGCGATGTGGCAACACCGTAAATACAAAAATCGTCAATCCAATGATA
This sequence comes from Eucera pruinosa, assembly GCA_028830335.1. Taxonomy (NCBI): domain Eukaryota; kingdom Metazoa; phylum Arthropoda; class Insecta; order Hymenoptera; family Apidae; genus Eucera; species Eucera pruinosa. The sequence continues at coordinate 1,347,447 of JAMYCR010000015.1, read as the reverse complement.
GAACTGATCGGACTCCCGTCAATCGGTTCGAATCAGTTAGATCAAAATATTATGTATCAAGCTTTGCTATAAGATATATGGCTATATATGTATGTATATCTCATAAAGATTGTAGACAAATATGTAAAGTAATTAATATTAACTCAATATGTATTAAAAACGCATTTTCAAATTGTAGGCTTTCTTGAATAATTGAAAATAAAACAATTTCGGTATTACATACTAAAAGATGCACTTTTGCATAACTAGAACACCTTGACTTTACAATATATATATATATATATATATATATATATATATATATATATATATTTATACATATAAACTAATACATAAACATACATTCGTATGTTAAAATAAAAAAAATGTGATTATTTTTGTAATATTTGAAGCTTTCTTTTTTTCGCTGAGAAACTATATTGTTTGTTACTTTTCAATATATAATAATTATTAAGTAATATATTAGTGAAATATTCTAGAATACTTTTCATTATTTGTTCATTGTAGATTCAACAAGCACAAAGTTCCGTAATATCGTATGGTATAGGACACACTCTTGCAAAATAATGTTGTTTCCTAAACTTATTAATACATATCTCTGAATTTGTTGCAGTTAAAAAAGTGTTTCGAACTCCTCTAAAATTAATGCATTCGTTAACCCATTCACTGCCAACTACGAGGCATTTCGTACTTTGCGCTACAAGTTTAGATTGATTGCAATGGGCCATTGCAATAAAACTATACGATATACTAAACTACACTAATACTATACTGTATACTATACTATACTACTTTACCACATCTTCACTAAATATTATTACATTTTGTGAAATTCCATGTTTTCTTTACAATAAAATCGCAGCGCCTAGGGCAACACATTCAAAAGGGTATAGCCGGATAAGGGGGTCAAAACTGCCCCCAAACCAAATTCAATGTGCAATGAGTTATTCGATAGCGTATCAAAACAAAACACTTCGTGCAAATTTTTGGCCCTGTATCTCGACCTGGAGGGTAGTAACAGGGTGAAAATGAAAATCATGTTTTTACGTAATTTTTCTTATTCTATAGCATGAAAAAAATAGAAAAAAATCAGAAGCATTTCTGATATCGGCTCACGTATTTAGGAATTTTTTCATATTTTTAAATTGAATAGCTAAGTTCTGAAAAATGAAAAACCGAAAAAAGCGGAAAAATGCCGATTAAGCGTTGATGCAGGTCCAGAACTACGATTATATTTGGTCAGTAAATAGATATTGTTGTTACTATTATTCTCAATTTTTTTCAGATTTTTCATTTTGGTGCGCTGTAGTCAAAAAAATTAAAAACCGATTCGTTCGTTATTTTCTGCGTGTTAGACGTCGAATTTTTTTGTTCTTTGGTATATAAGTGCTCCATGCAATGTTTAACATTTTTACATTCGGCAGAATAACAGAGGAATTATAGAAAGTAAATAAATCCAATTAATGAAAATTCCGATGACAACGTTATCTTCTGAAATATTAAGTCTGTTTCCAGCAATGGCGCTGGCTCGGCAATAAAGTATGTTACTTCAGAACGGCTAGAGCCTATTTCGAGTCTTTCCCTTAGGCTTTTTACTTTTTATATTTATTATATTTTTTCAATTTCTAACTATATAATAATGATCAGTATCGGTTTATAAATGTGTTAAAATATACATGAAAGTAATGTTAGAGCGCTTTTTACGACTCCGCGTTTTTTCTCGCATATTTTGCCAATTATATAACATTATTTAACATTTTCTACAGCTAAATTAATGTGATTTCACCTGTAATAATTGTGGATGAACAGTAACAGAAAATTGTGTATCGCTTTCCCATTATTTTTTCTTATTGGTATACTATACCATTAATTACTTTAAACCAAGTAAATACATGAAAATAATTTCTATATCTTCTTCCCTTTTTCTGTAAGATTGGTTCTAAGGGTTACTTATTGTTAATTTGGAAACGGCTGATCGTGCGCATCCGTTTTTATGGGTTTATGATTTACAAATTCCTCTATTAGTCATTACAGTCTGTTGGAGATAATAGTTTTTAATACCTGCTATAGAGTCGCGGAAGATTTTATTACTTTGTGACCCACGCTTGAGTTCCGTGTGATATCCTTAGGTGGCGGATATGATGGTCAGTAATTACCTGGAAAATTCTCCATGGCCTACATGTCCTACAAGTGCACCTACCACTTTCAGAAACAGCCAATAAGGATAGGAAAATTTTTCAGTTACCAATACTGAAGCGCAATTTACAAATCCATGTTGTCCCACCCTCTTCTCTCCACACTCATTCTACATGAAAAAACGTTTTCCTTTAAGCAACCGTACGGGAAAGGTAGTCATTCTTGGTTGATACAGCAAACATATCGGAGCTTCGTTGTGTGCTTAATTGTATTGCCTTTGACAGAAGTAACTTTGTTAGAAATAGTGTTTTTAACTTTGTTTTATTCGTGTGTCTTCATTCCTCGTGCGTTCTTCAATATGTCTAGCATAAATGACCAATTTTTTGATAGGAAAACCTTGCGCGTTAAATGTGTTCGTTGTCGAATTTTAATTCACAAATCGCTTGGTCAAATCAAGAAAATCATGACGGAAGCTGAAGCTGTGAAGTATTCAACAATTCTCGGAGTATCGGTTAGTGTAGGTGACATGTTATGTAATAAGTGCCGCATCTATAGTTGTAAAATAGCGCTGACTACTGCCTCGAATTCGCGTCAATCCCCGTCTTCAACCAGCATCGTTCTTTTAGCTGAACCTTCAGCTGAGACATTTTCTTCGGTGGAACCTTCTTCTTCACTTGAAGCAGTTTCAGCTGAAGTATCTTTACTACAAACTTCTTCCATCGAAGTATCTTCACCCGAATCTTCGTCAATGAATATATCTTCGTTCCAATCCCTTTCTACCGAAATATCTTCGCCCGATTCTATTCCATCGTGTTCTTCAACGCAAGATCTGTTGTTAATTATAAATATGAGCAATCCTGAGGTATCTGATTGTGAGTTGATAGAAATGCCATTTTCGAGGGTTATTTCCACGCATAAGTACTGTTTCGTTTGCGGGTCTTCAAAGCATATTATTAATGTACCAGCTGAAACCAGATTGTGAATGTGCAAATGGTAACCGAACCGTCGGATGCTGTTCACACGTTGCAGCAATAATTTATTATTTGTCACGTGCTCCCTACCTCTCAGAAATTGTACGTCCCGTGGAAATTCTTAGTAATATTTTTACAATAGAACAAGTGAATCCGGTTATCAATGTAGATAGCGATGAAGATTGACATCTTGTAATACGGATCATTCCACGCACACAACGGGTCTCTTTACTTGCTGCCTTCAGTCTCGTCATTCACCCTCATTTCATCCATATTATCCTATCCAACCCATCCTTATCCTCTCCTGATGGAAGAAACCCACCTTACCGTGGTTTCCATCGAGCAATGGCATTTTTTTCATCTAAGCAGACTTATCATACTGGAATTTAGAAATATGTTTTATTACCAAAAAAGTGTCATTGGCAAAGAGTGGGGAAGCCATACACAATTTTCTGTTACTGTTCATCCACAATTATTACAGGTGAAATCACATATTAATTTAGCAATAGAAAATGTTAAATAATGTTATATAATTGGCAAGATATGCGAGAAAAGACGCGGAGTCGTAGAAAGCGCTCTAACATTATTTTCATATATATTTTAGGTTAACATATTTTTAACACATTTATAAACCGATACTGATCATTATTATATAGTTAGAAATTGAAAAAAAATAAATATAAAAAGTAAAAAGCCTAAGGGAAAGACTCAAAACAGGCTCTAGCCGTTCTGAAGTAACACACTTTGTCGCCGAGCCACCGCCATTGCTGGAAACAGACTTAATATTTTAGAAGATAACGTTGTCATCGGAATTTTCATTAATTGGATTTATTTACTTTCTATAATTCCTCTGTTATTCTGCCGAATGTAACAATGTTAAACATTGCATGGAGCACTTATATACCAAAGAACATAAAAAAATTGACGTCTAACACGCAGAAAATAATGAAGAATCGGTTTTTAATTTTTTTGACTACGGCGCACCAAAACAAAAAATCTAAAAAAGTTTGAAAATAATAGTAACAATAATATCTATTTACTGACCAAATATAATCGTAGTTCTGGACCTGCATCAACGCTTAATCGGCATTTTTCCGCTTTTTTTGGTTTTTCATTTTTCACAACTTAGCTGTTCAATTTAAAAATATGAAAAAATTCCTAAATACGTGAGCCGATATCAGAAATGCTTCTGATTTTTTTCTATTTTTTTCATGCTATAGAATAAGAGAAATTACGTAAAAACATGATTTTCATTTTCACCCTGTTACTACCCTCCAGGTCGAGATACAGGGCTAAAAATTTGCACGAAGTGTTTTGTGTTGATAGGCTATCGAATGACTCATTGCACGTTGAATTTGATTTGGAGGCACTTTTGACCCTCTTATCCGGCTATACCCTTTGTCTGGCAGTAAATGAGTTACACAGAACATATGTTTTTCTAATAAGATAAAAGGTTTAGGGCAGATTTTCAGATATCCTCTGGATATTTTATTAAATTGATTATGAGATACATTGTAATCAGTGCCTAATAGAAATGACAAACACGATGGAGATCGTTGTAGCACTAAAGGGACTAGAAGCAGATTTTATCAATTATTAAAATTTTATAAGTTTTATAAAAGAAAACGAGAGTCATTTCTATACAATTTTTATATAATCTTTCACAAAATAAAAGACTTAATTTAAATTAAGTTTAGTTAATATAGTTTATTCAACACGCTACATTACATGTTTATGCTGTTAAAAGCAAAAGCAAGGTCTTACGTATTCGTCTTTGCCAGATTAATTTATTATTTACGCATTCGGAAGTGTATTTGCACGCGTGCCTTTTAAATTTTCTTTATCAATATGGTAGAAATATCTACATATTTACTACCTTTACTAATTTCAGTGATTAAAATCCTGTTTTTTACGGCCACCGCTTAAAATTTCAAGAGATCGTTCGAAATCAGTCAAACTTTACGAGGTCGGTATTTCAGAATACGTGACACGAAACTCCATAAAATGAATATATTCTATATCTCCATTATAATACATATGTAGAAATCTAACATATATCAGCCTGGATAGCTCAGTCGGTAGAGCATCAGACTTTTAATCTGAGGGTCCAGGGTTCGAGTCCCTGTTCGGGCGGTTAACTTTTTTGGACTTGGTTAAGTGTAGGAATAAGTGTAGGTATTATTGTGGTTCTTCAATGAAGACAAATATTGACAGAGGAAATAAGACTTTTACACGAATCCATTGACAACTTGTATTAGGATATCATTGACTTAAATATTATAACTCGGAACATGCAGCATCCATGAAAATACAAATTTTAACCCCTTAAATGGAAATGACGAGTCTTGCTTGCATACATTATCTCTGCCACACTCGCCTTCGACGAGCGACGTCCGCCACGTATTTAAATGTTTAAAAATAATATCAATTTCTTCTAATTTGTAAAAAAAATATTATGATATTTACACATTCTCTTGCCTTCTTCCATCTCAAAACTTATCTCATTGTAGATAACAGCGCTAGGCGTTTTGTGAAAGAAAACAATTGCTGTAATTTTTCCTTACTCACAAGTTAGTTATTCTGCGAGTTTAGAGCACTCAAGTCCTTGAGCAATAAAGCATTTGTTAGGAGGGTGCTTTATCAAAGATTAGTTTACTTAAATAATTAAAAATAACCAATAAATAATAAATTAATTTTAGCCCTTTTTGTGTTGAACGGCAAAATAATTCTAAAAATGTATAAAGGAATCGAAAACTTATTATATGAACGTAATAACAATAGTTGTGATTTGAATGAATTAAAAGATAGATTAGAAGAATTCGAATGTGAAAGTGACAATTTATGAGAAACTGAAAGAGGTTGTGATGTAAATAGCGAAAATAATATTACAGCTCCCAGAATTAGAAACCGTGTAAAGCGCCATAAGTAGCAGTAACAGTGTAGTTGATATTTCAAGCAATTTGTCGAAATAATACTAATACTATAATCATAATATTATTCTCAAAATAATACAATTCTGAGAAGTTCAACAAAAAAACTGAAATATTGTAGTTTTATTTTGTAATAAGTTCGCGCATAGAGTTGCCTTAAAATTAGATAGTCTATACACGCACATTTTGCAGCACATAACGTTCAGATAAAGCAATCGCATATGGGGATCTGTTTAAATGCCTGCCTCAAATAGTATGGGAATTGAAACGAAGAAGACCGAAACAATTACCGGTAAATATCGGTGAAAAATACCGGATGACGTCATACGGTTATTTCTGAATTTCTGTTTATATAAGGGTTTCAAAGATATAACCAAAAAATAGCTGTATAATATCAGTATTTCGTAAATCGGTATGAATCCCTGGTCCCTATTACTGTGTGCCAAACACTGCGTTCGTCAATAACATCCGAAAATAAATAATAATGAAAATGTGCATCAGTTTTTAAATAAAAAGATGATTAGTATAAGAATTAATTTAGAGTGGATACTTTACTGATAATGACAGAAATATAAGCATCTTTCGACTAGGTGTTTAAAGCTGTCATTATTGATGTTTTATTGTAACTAACTTTACCAATCATTTTTTAATATTAAATTATAATAAACGAATAGAAAATGGGGTTACTGTTACTTATCTTATATTAACTATCAATAACAAACCTTCAAAAATTCATTTAATTTAGTTTTATGTATTTATAATAGTATAATAATGTAAGTGTATTGTGTGGGAGCATATTGCGAAATAGAATGTGATATTTAGAGGTAAAAAGCAGTTGATTGCGGCAAGCCGGGCATTTATCAGAGACAAACAGGACAATAAAGTGGAGAGAAAATATAGATGTGAGTGTAGAGTGTGTAAGTTTGGAGCAAAAGAGTACTAAAATAAATAAGGATTTTAGAGGTTAGGCCAGCGTAAATTGCGAAAAATGACTATGGTGGCCGTTCAGTCGATTACTTAAGTATGTGACAGAAGCAAATGAGGCAAAAAAAGAGTAATAAAAAAAAAAAGATATTGTAAAGATGGATATTATTTGAAAAGGTCAGAAAGGTGTAGAAGAATTTATAAATAATTTATTGCGAACAGAAAACAGAGAAACCGAAAATATGAACAAAGTAATGTAGTGCGAGAGTGGTTGAATAAGGGAGAAAGGAAAATGGAATAGATATATATAAAATGTTAAAGAAGGGTATTATGAAGGAAGTAAAAGGTACGAAAGAAGAAATCAGGAAAGCGATGGAGGAAACAAGGGAGGTACTGAAACTAATTAAAGAAAAGGTGAAGGTATGGGAAAGAGTGGATTAAAAGAAAAAAAGGAGTGGAAGAAAGACTTACGTAACTAGAGAATAAAATCAAGAGCTTGTATGTTGGGGTGGAAGAGAATAATATAACAAGATTACAAAACAAAGTATCGGAGTTACAAAGGAGCATGGAAGAAAATGGTAGAAGCAAGCAGATGAAAGTGTTTGAAAAAGAAATGATGGAGATGAAAAAGCTACTGGAAGTACAGGGAAGAAAGGAGAGAAGGAAAAATATTGTTGTAAAGGTTTAAAGAAAGATTCGCGAATTCGAATCTAATAACGTTCATATAATGGTTAACTTCGAATGGGTTAAGGAGGTTGGAATAACAGAGAGGAAAATAATAATTGTAAAATGTGAAGGCTGAGAACAAAAGTATGGTATACTGAAAAAGAAAAGCCTATTGAGGAATACTTACATATTCATTGAACATAACTTACCCAGGGAAGAAAGGAGAATACAACGAGTTTTGAGGAAAATAGCAAAAAAAAAAAAAAAGAAAGACAGGTGTCATGGTGTAAATATATGTAGGATCATACGGACCACGGAATTGACATAGTGAATATATTTTAAAGAAAAGCAATAAGGTAACAAAGAATACAAGAAGCACACTCTTCTGTGTCCCGACGAGAACTGCCCGATGCCGAACGTTACGGTGTCGCTCGGGCCGCCCGGGTCCGCGCGAGTCTTTCAATTCCGCCGCCAAACGATTGCCGATGCCGCCGAACGCTCGCGGAACGACGGCACACGGGAATGAGTCTACCTTCACACGCGGCACCATGCTCCACACTCCCTCATGCCCCCAGACACGCACTGAACCCACAACCGGCCATCCTGCTCGGGTATCGTCCTCGATACCTCCCAGCTTAATCTTCCAGATGGTCGTCAACATCCAGGGCGTCATCTTCATCGCTGTTATTAAACACCTCATTCAAATCGGCTAATTTCGTCCATGGTTTCATTAGGTCAGCTGCCGAACTTGTTTTGTTTGGGCCCTCATGATCTCCCACCTTTTCCACAATGTATCGGTCGTTCCTCATTGCGTTCGTTATTTTGTAAGGTCCTAAAAACTTCGGATGCAGTTTCGCACCTCCCCCAAATTGTGTTCTTTGTATGGCTACAAGGTCATCAACTTTAAATTTTCCTGCTGGTTTTCTCTTCCTGTCGTACGTCTTTTTATTCTCTCTCTGGACGTTGAGAATATTCTTCCTGGCTTCGTCTCGTAAATTAGTGCGTTTTTCCTCGTACACTTTAATAAATTCCTCTTCTATCAGCTCTCTCAACCGCTGGTCATCCTTCAACCTCATTTTCTCTCCAATCATTAATTCAAAAGGAGTCATCTGCGTGCTCCTATTGAATGTCGAATTCATAAATTGTTGCACCTGATCCACGTGTTTCCACCATTCCATAGGATTGGATATCGCCATCTTGGTCAACATGGGGATGATGATGCGGTTCATCCTTTCAACCTGTCCGTTTCCCCTTGGGATGCCTGTAGTTATTAAAACATGTTCGATGTTTTCCGTTGCGCAATACTCCTTAAACACATTGGCGGTGAACGCCGTTCCGCGGTCTGAAATTATGCGTCTAGGATTCCCAAAAACGGTCGCCTGCTTCTTCAATTTATCGACGACTTCGTTTGCAGTCGTCGACTTCGTCGGGTAGATCCACACGAACTTCGTGAACGCGTCCACAACCACAAACAAATGGTTGTATGCTTTTCTCGTGGATGGCATCGGCCCTAGGTGATCCACGTGATAAGTATCCAACGGTGTAACTCCTTTCTCAATTGGATTTAGTAGTCCATCGCTCTTTCCGTATTTCCTTTCTGCCAACAAACACTTGATACAATTCCCGATCACCTTCTGAATTTTCTGTCGCATATTGGGAAACCAAAATTCTCGTTTTAACGCAAATTCAATTTTTTTTCACCCAAAATGTCCTTGCTCGTGTGCCTGCTTTATTACATCGTACTGCATCGTTTTAGGTATCACCATGAGATCGACTCCACCATCTTTTCGGTACAAAATTCCTCGTTTAGACATCGAAAAGTCCGTGTTTCGTCCGGCTTGAACAGCGTCGATCGTCTTTTTCAATTCAGGATCGTCTTGTTGAGCTTTCTGAATTGTTTCAATTAATCCGTCTCGGCCCTCCTGCACTAGAAAGACTTCAACAGGATTCCTGCTTAGTGCATCAACGTGGCGCATCGATGCTCCTGGTCGATGCTCGATCGTGTAATCAAACTGATCGATTAAAAGTGCCCAATGCGACACTCTCAAACATAAGTCCTTTTTCTTCATCGTTAACACGAAGGCTTTGCAGTCCGTCACTATTTTAAATTTTACGTCGAGTAAGTATACGCGGAACTTCTTTAGAGCTTTAACCACAGCCAAAATCTCCAATTCATAGCTCGAGTACCTCTCTTCGGCGGGTGTCGTCTTCCAGCTGGCGTAATATACGGGGTGCAACTTACCACCTTCTGAATCTTTTTGAAGTACCACTGCTCCAAGTCCACCCATGCACGCATCTGTGTGCAGCTCCGTCTCCGCTCCGACTCGATACAGCTTCAACACTGGTTCTTCAGTTAGCGCTGACTTTAAACTGTCGAACGCCATTTGTTGCTCCGTCCCAAATTCGAACTTTACACCATTTCTTAACAGCTGGGACAACGGTCGCGCACGTACGGAAAATTGGGGTATAAATTTTCGGAAATACCCCGTGAGTCCCAAAAAACTCTGCACCTGTTTTATAGTTCTGGGTAACGGGAACTTCGACACTGCCAACGTTTTTTTTGGAGAGGGTTGTATCTGACCCGCCTTCACTATGTAACCTAAGTACTCTACTTTATCCACTAGTAATTCACACTTCTTCCAATTTATTTCTAAACCGAATTGACTCGCCGTTTGCAGCACAGTTTTCAGTTTCTCTAAACCTTCACGTTCGTCGTTCGAAGGAATGATTAAATCATCGAGGTAAACTAACACCACGCCACTTGTTATCAGCGGACGAAAGATTGCACGTATGTGTCTCTGAAAAACAGCCGGCGAATTACATAATCCGAATGGCACTTTTAAAAATTCATAGTGTCCATCGGGGACCACGAATGCCGTGTATTTTACACTGTCTTCCTCAACCGGCACATGGAAAAAACCGTCTTTTAAATCTAACGTGGAGAACAATCTTGCATCTTGCAGTCGATCCAGTTGGTCCTCGATTAACGGCAACGGGTTTCTGTCCTTGATGATTTTCTCATTCAGAACTCGATAGTCAACGCACAGTCTCGGTTGTCCATTCGTTTTTGTAACCAGCACAATCGGACTAGCAAAATCCGAGACACTCGGCCTCACTATTCCGTCGTCCATCCACTTATCGATGATTCCGTTCACCTGCTTCTTCTGCTCGGCTGATAGTCGCCGAGGGTTTTGGAACACGGGGGCATCGTCTTGGAGCACTATACGCATTTCCACTCCTGTATGTTTAGTATGCGTCGGCGTATAATTCTCAACGACTTCTTTCACCTCTGATTTAATTTCAGGATCGGCTATATGTTGAATTTCGACGTTATGCTCATCCTCCGGTTCCTCATAAGCATTAATCGCTAATACCTTCCAGCCACCTTCCTCCAACTGCGTCTCTTCCGACTCCAATTTCACCAGCGTCGCTTGTCTGTGTCTCGTACGCACCTCAACATAATCTGATAATTCTCCGCCGACCAGCATGTCGTGACCCAGGAAGTCATCCGGCACGATGTCAAAATTGAAATTAAATGACAACCCATCGATCACAACCTCTGCTCGAAAGCGTCCCAACGTGCGTCGATTCACAGTACCTACTCCGTCGAAAGAAATGGTTTTGCGTTCGAGAGGCGGTGCTCCAAGTTGTACATAAAAGCTAGATCGCACCAAATGTAAATCGCTGCCTCCATCCAACACGGCCGTCACTTCCTTATTTAGAATTTCTACCTTTTTGTACGTCTTCTTATCAGTCGATGCCAGCAAGTCACACCGCGGTTTTTCCGTTCCCTCCTTCCTTTCTTTGTTCGCACCGCGAGACTTTGTACATTTTGTGCCCGAATTCGCCACATTCGAAACACTTTGGACCTTTAGCTTTATGCGGACAGTACAGACTTATGTGCGCCTTACTTCCGCAATTAAAGCAATGCTGGGGTTTTTCATCGCTTTGCGTCTGAGTTGGTCTCTTCGTTTTTTCATACTTCTGGGTTCTTGCACTCGTCTTCAATCTGGAATTATTCTTTAGCGTCTCGTACTGATTTAATCTCTTCCTCAGCTCCTTCACTGTAGAGGCGGTATACAAAATCGCTTTGCTCACTTCATCGTCTTGAATCCCGTCAATTATGTATTGGATTTTTGCTTCTAGTTCAATTTCCGCGTGGCTGGCCATTTCCAAAACGCGATACACATACGCTTGGTATGACTCATCGTGCTTCTTCTTCACCTTGCTTAATTGTTCGTGAACTTGCTTACTATTTACTGTATTTGAAAATTCTTTGATGAGCTCTTTCCTCAATTTTGTCCAGGTTTTCGCATGACATTCGAAATTGACAAATAGCTTCGCTGAGCCCTTTAACAACCGTTTACAGTATATAACTTTCTGAGTTTCCGACCAGTCACACATCTCTGCCGTTTCTTCAAACATTACAAACCATCTGTGAATGTTCTCGCTTCCATCGCCACTAAAAGTTTCCAACGCATCTTCAACATCTTTGAACGTTAGTACGTTACGGGAGAATCCGGCATCTCGAGAACGTCTACGATTTCCCACGTCGTTTCGTCTGGAATGTTTCACTACTTTTTCCTCTTCTTCGTCTTCAGCATCATCTTCATTGTCGTCTTCATCTTCATCGTCGTCAACTTCTTCACTGTCGTCATCTTCGTCCTCGTCGTCATCGTCTTCATAGGCTGCCTTCAACCTCCCCACCAATTCGGCCTTCTTACCTGTCACGTTCAGGCCCAAGGCACGGAGTCTCGTCTTGGCTTCGTCTTTGGAGAGCGCGTCGAAATCTTCGTCACCGTCATCATTTCCAACGTCTGTCGTCGTCTCTACACCGCTTTTCTTCTTTTCTGCGTTCTGCATGGCCTTTCTCAGTCTAACGGCCAGCACAGCCTTAGACCCTGTTATCGAGCGACCAAGCTCCTGCAGCTTGTTTCGCAGCTCCTCGGTCGTCATCGATTCGACAGCGGGAACAGATTTCTCATTCGAAGGCTGCATCTTGACACCCAAATACACTGCGTAATATAAATCTTCTTGTGGCCGTCTGCCTATCACGCACTGCACAACACCATACAAAGCTACTGTCCAGAATGAGGTTCTGCACGACCACTGTGTCACACGTCTTGGACAACGCGAAGACTCACGCACAACCAAAAGGTAATTCTGCCAACCTATGATCCGATTCGATCCCGGACGAGCCCCCACTATTGTAGGATCATACGGACCACGGAATTGACATAGTGAATATATTTTAAAGAAAAGCAATAAGGTAACAAAGAATACAAGAAGCACACTCTTCTGTGTCCCGACGAGAACTGCCCGATGCCGAACGTTACGGTGTCGCTCGGGCCGCCCGGGTCCGCGCGAGTCTTTCAATTCCGCCGCCAAACGATTGCCGATGCCGCCGAACGCTCGCGGAACGACGGCACACGGGAATGAGTCTACCTTCACACGCGGCACCATGCTCCACACTCCCTCATGCCCCCAGACACGCACTGAACCCACATATATGATATCAAAGAATTAGGGTTGATTATACATGGAAGGGATGGGAAGATATGAAAGAAGACAAGAAAGAAACACAACGAAATTTTTAGTTCAGAGTCAGGAGAAGAGGACAAAGAATAGGCAAGGAAGTATTAGAAAGAAAAATAGTAGGTAAATGCTGTTCTCGAACATAGCAGGACTGACAGGGAAGGATGCAGACTTCCGGAATTTTGTTCAAGAATTTGACTTTGTGGGACTGATAGAAACATAGGTAGAGCAAAAGAATTGGAAGAAGTTAAGATGCATGTTACCAAAAGGATACATATGGACGCATCAGGGGGCGAGAAAGGAAGGGCAGTGATGGGTACACTAACTCGAGTAAATGAACTGTGGAGGGTGGAAGAGAGCATGATAGAAAAAACTGGGATAGTAAGAAGAAAGTTAAAGATAATCGAAAGGGAGTGTAATGTAACGACAGTATATTGTAATAGAGAAATAGAAAACATTGAAAGGAAAATCAGAAAATTAGTAAATGATGAGGAAGTAGTTTTAGGTGGCGACTTTAATGTGATAATTGGGAAAGAAGGTCAGTTACATATAGATGTAGACAGCGAAAATAGTAAACAAGAGGTATAGAGAAGAAAATCCAGAGATGAAATCAAGAACAAGAAAGGTGAGTTTTTGTTGCAGGTAGTGGAAGACAAGGACTGGCATATTGCTAATGGGAAACTAAAAGGAGGTCAAAATGAAGAAAAAAGAGGAACAACTATAATAAACGATGCATTAGTAAATACAGAAAATTTGAAAGAGATGGAATGATTTAAATTTGGAAATAGAATGGAATCAGACCATTAACCTCTTTGTCTAACAAGGAAGGTTTGCGAACCCGAAAATTATGAAACTCAGTACACAAGTAGTGTATGTCCCCACTAACACCACACTATTTTTTGTTTGTGCTAATTTCCACTTTAAACGGTTGAAATCAATCCCCAAACGTTTTCGCATTTTTGAGTTTTTTCAGTATAACTTAATAATGGTAAGAGATGGGATAAAACTATAAGTGGACACATGGTTGTTCAGTTTTTTATGCTCTACAGCCCTACTGCAATAAAAGTTATCCTCGCCGTGTAATTTTCTTAAATAAACAATTATTTTGTTTATTTACATATCGGTTTGTATTTTTCACCATAAAGTAGGTATTTTCTATCATATTTCGAGATCAAATATATATTCCACACTTAAAAATTTATTGCACGTGAATATGAAACATTTTACAAGAAAGTCTGTTCTCGAGTGATTATACGGAACTACTCATTCGATTGCATGAATTGTGCAAACCGGTCTAACAAAATATAATTTCAAGAAATATACATGTATATGTAGAAAAAAGAAGCATTAAATAAATAAATAAATATGTGAGAAATAAAGCAATATTTGATATGTAGGAGAAGATAATCGTGATAGTTCCGCATAATCACTCGAGAACAGGCATTCTTGCAAAATGTTCCATATACACGTGCAACAAATTTTTTAAGTAAATTATTAAGTGTGGAATAAATATTCGACCTCGAAACATGATAGAAAATACCTACTTTATAGTGAAAACTACAAATGGAATGAAGAATCGAACAGAAACTTAGCCATATGGGTATAACGGTAATTCATTGTTTCTAACAAATACGCAAACAAACAAAAATGTTTTTGTATTTCGTTAGATTGTTCAAAATGAAAACCATTTGGTATATAACAATCATTTCTATCATTTACCGTTATGCAAATAAACAAAAAATTGTTTCTTCAAAAAATAATTAGAGGTTATGCAATGAATATGTGAAATGGCATTTAGATCTAGAAAGGAGTACACAAAGTTAGATAGTTTTGAAGGAAACAAAGATGGACAGGATAGTAAGTAGGGCCGGAATTAGAGCATTAAATGTTGTAACTGGAAGAAAGAAGTCAAGCGGAAGAGTAGTAATCAAAAAGTGTTTAAGAGAAAAGAACAGCGGCGGAATTTAAATTCGAAGTTGGAAGGATAAGGACAAATTTTACCAAATATACGGTCTAAGTCAACTATAGGTGGCGATATTAGAAGAAAGAAGTCATGAGATAACATAGAGTTAATTAAAACAAAAAAGGTAAAAAATAACAGGGTTAAATTCCATATACTCAATTTAAGAGTCGAGGTACAATAGAAACTACAAATATATTGTAACGACAGAACGCACAGAACATTTAAGTAAAGCAGGAAAAGGTAATTCTCAGAAACTTCATACAGGAGCGAGATACAATATCACTTATGATCAAGGTCGTAGTTTTTCGAAATAATTAAAAAGTTAATAGAGATATACAAAATTCTAAATACAAAAATTGCTTGTTTTTGCATTCGCCATCTTTCCTAGAAACTCACCTTGGATACTATTAACGACTGGACTAACCGGTAACCTCAGAACATATACGTTTATCGCTTGAGGTACATCACCACAGGCGAGATATAAGAGTAGCCAAATCACCTTACGGGACTTTGTGTCCCATGTTCTGAAATACTTGATAACCAAAAAAGCAAGTTTTCAGAAAAGTATCTTAAGTTTTATTATCTGACTCGAATTCTGCCTAAAAATAATAAAAGATACGCCCTTTCCCTCCTTAGGAGCCGAACCTGAATAATTATTGCACTGTAAACATGTATTATAGTTGGTCCCTTTGTGCTATTCAACATAAAAAAGAAGTCGAATCGATATTATGTAATTCTCTGTTCTTGATATCATATGGAGTATCCCATTCCACCTGTCTATTGCTATTAAAATGGAGAGGACTGGTTGTTATAGAAAACATAATAAATTTTATTCATTAATTTAAATATATTTTACCAAATAATAATAATTTCAACTTCCAAATAGGTTATTCATACCGGAAGTCAAGTTTTGCCTATGACGATGGTATTTCTTTTCTTTTTACATATTCGTATTCTACGCAAAAAAGTATGAATGATTTGTCTGAGACATTTTTCTAGAGTATGTGTCCATTTGGCGTAAAATGATTTTGGCAGTATAAATTAAGGATAGAGTACTTAGATAGAGAGTTATTTATTTAAATATGATTAATTTAAATTTTTCATATAAAACAACTTTTAATGTTTGGGAATTATAATTAAATCGTGAAAATAGAATTGCAACTAGGAGTTACAACAAAGAAAAATGTAGAACTTGACAAACCTGTCGATAAGATGCACCATTACCGATTTCAATAAAGTTGAATATGTTATACAGGGCATCATTTTGAGCAACTTTTTGCTTTACATATATGTGGCAGTCAGTTTTGGTTTCCAAGTTATATGCAAAAATATTTTCAACCATTTCAAAGCCAAACATCGTTACTATGCAATAGTTTATTCACCTCACTTTATCGTTCAGGTGTACAGTAGCTTTTAAGACGTTGAATTGTATATTAAACTATAAAGCATGTTACGCAAATATTATCCTTTTATTCAATTGATATTTTTAGAATAACATAACTGCATATAAGGTCTTCTTAATCTCGAAGTGTCAGTTGTCGAATGTAAATAATGAGGAAATTACATCAGTCCGCTTCCTCTGAGCGTCTTTAAACAGTGGACGTTAGTTTAAAACAATCCGTATTAGAAGTAATTTCGATTAAATACTTTGAGTATTTTGGTTATCAACTTTCCAAATCAGTGTTTAATATATATTTTGCTACTTGAAATTCATTTACGCAAAAGTAACTAGAAACCAAAAGGTAACTGTTGGAAATTGTATTTAGATAATTTTATTTCCATTCCGTCTGACAATGAGCCGTATTTCCTCCGTTCATTTAAGCGTAACCTACTGGCGATCGCGTAATAGCAGCAGCAGGGAGAGGGACTCGGTTTCTCCACCAGACAGTTGTTATAACATATAAGTTTAATTGTTATAAGTCGTAAAGAAAACCTTGCTGAGAGAAGGGTAACGTGCAGAGCATCATCGAATATTTACAGTAAACGAAATATCTATCTGAATTGTAAAAGTGTTTATAAATTAAAACCTTAACAGTAACAAGTTGTAAGGCTACGAAAGCAAAACTGAACATTTACTGAAATAGTAACTATAGTGAATAGATCACAAACTGCTTGTAAATTTGTTGCATTAAAAAGCAATCGCCAAATTAACTATAAAGCTTGCAGTAAAAAATCTAAAATTTACAACAGAAATTTGTTTTCCGGTTAATGCAAAGTACGTGCCATCGATGTACTAATGTTTCTATGTAAAACGACAAATAATAATATCAGTTGTAATTGCGCTTTTAGCTGGACTACTTTTTGGAGTTTCAACAGAGTTTAATGGAAGTGACTGGATCAGTGATGGTATTTCTAAAAGTTAATGATGGAATTTATAGAGTTAACTCAACCTTCTAAAAAATCTCTTATGTTTCTACTTATGGATATCGATGCCACTCATGTAACAAATTTTGAAGTTATTGAACACGTTGAAGAAAATTAGAGTAATTATACTCTACTTATCTCTTCACTACACTCATTGACTCCAATCACTGGATGTGTCATACATAATGCCAATAAGCAGGTATTACGTAGCTGAGGTTAACAAGTAGTAGATGCAACTGACTCTTAAACGTGTAGTAGCCATACAACATTATTTGAAAAAGATTATATTAAAGCTTTGAGGATGAAAATTGTCATGAGTGGCTCTAAAAAAAACTGGAATTTCTCCCTTCGACAGAACTATGTTTAATAAGATAGATTTCATTGCTACTACTATTGAAGATAATGATTCAAATGCACTATCAACATCTTTAGTTGTTAAAGTTCTTAATGAAATTAGAATGGTAATTGGTACTAATAGGATTTTAAGTACTCTGGAATTACTTCAAGCTAGTAAAGTAATAAATTAACAAAATGCGTCATGGAGGTCTTTAAATGTCAGCATGTTTATTACTACAATGTCAGTAACCACTGAAGTTCAAAATCCACCAGTTTTAAAAACAATAAAAAATGTACTTTCATATAGCACTGTATTATATTTTTCATTAAAAAATTCTTTAATATTAATAAATAATAAAAAGTAATAAAATAAAATATATATAATAATAATAAAAATAGTAAAATAAAAAAAAAGAAGGAGAAGGCAGCTGCAACAATCAATACCTTGCTAGAATATGTGAGTGAACTAACCAGCGCAGAAGTGAGAACGGAATCTACTACCGTGAACACTATATCAAGGAAGAAAAGAACTTGTAGATATCATGAATAGCCAAATTTAATACATTTATCAACAGCCTACTTATAAAAAAAGCTGAACCTTCTACAATCCTTTCTGTTAATAATAGTCATAATCCTCAAGTTCTATTACAGATTCAAATGGTGACCAATTAACTAATTCAGTTAAATAACAGACCATTTACATCAACCTATTACATATATTTCAGCTACAGTCTTTTCTATTTTAAAAAGTATGATTTCTATTTTATAATATAATAGATGAAAAATGTATTATAATTTTCTTTCATGCTCTTATTCTATTTTCATAGGGTGATAAAAAAAGAGTTCAGACCTTTAAAGCAAGTCAGTACTCATCAGATGGAGAAAAAAAGTCCCAATAATCATACGTAAAATAATTAGTATTTTGCATACAAACTGCAATACAAACAATGCATTATCGTATCATTTCTTCTTTTCGTAATTATAAAAACTTGTCTACATGACCTTCTACAATTTCTACGCATCTATGATATCTTCAGACAGATAATTCATTGTTTTTATACAACAGTATACCTTCCGACACGAGCAAGCTGTTTGTTATAACCGGTACGAAAAGTTTCTTAAAGTACTGTGTCCTTTTAAGGTTATGCACCCTTTTGGGAGTTGGATGAAAAAAGGGTTCTAGTCCTGGAACGTCGATAACCGAATCGGAGAGAAGAACGCCAGGGCGTCGCAGGTGAACCAGAGGGACAAGCAATTTTAGATGGCATGTGAATACAAGTGAAATCTAAAGACGACGTTCAACAAAATATTTTTCATCCTGTACAAAGGATGCAGTACGATATGTAGAGACACTACTTCAAGTGTGAAGTTTATTACTTACAGATGCCATGCTTTAAGCTTTAAAGCATCAGAAGAGTATTCTGAACAAGTGCACCAGAAAGAAATTGATCTTTTAGAATTGAGAGCACTTTTGGTATTATTGTATTGAATGGCAGTACAAAAAATAAGCACGTTTATCCAAATGCGATATGGACACCTCGGTACGGAAACACCTTGTATGAGGCTGTAATGTCTGAACATCGATTAAAATTTTTCCTGTCGAGTATTCGTTTTAAACATAAAACCGTTCAGCACCAACAAGAGAATTATGGCAAAGTAGCATATTTCATTTATTTCAGGAAAGTAAGCATTTCGGACTCTTTCTTCACGGAAAGCAACATATTTCGATTTTTGGTTACAAAAAGTAACATATCTTCATTTACGGGGACAAAGAATAGCATGTGATACCTTTTCGCTACGAAGACTAGTATGTTTTGGTAACTTGCCATGAAGGATAACTGGATTTACCTTTAGCCACGAGAAATAGCAAGTTTCACTTGTAGCTGCGAAAAACATCACATTAAGCAGATTGTCCAGGTATTTCAAAGTAAAGGAACCGTGCAAGAAGTTTCATTTCGTATCTCCTGGTCTGCTTAAGGTGTGACCTAGTCTTTTGTATTATTTCGGCTGACTTTAGTCGTGATACAACGTTCCATAGAATTGTACATTTATTAATTGCTTGAATATGTATTACATTTAAATCTTCTATTGTACGTATGATCTTTGTTGCATCTGGTATACACAGTGATAACGTGTAAGCAAATTAGCGTATGTGCCTTGGTAATATTTAGGAGGCATTGAAATTTATATTTGCTTCATTTAGGATGCATTGAAATTTATATTTGCTTCTTCTGATTCATCTTTGCTACTGTTGGTATTATTTAAATCATTTTCATTTTCTTTCTAGATACCAAAAATTTTGAACGCATTTCCAGAAGTAACATTGTCTGTTACGGTTGCAGTCAATTTTGGATACCGAAGATTATAGTTTCTATTTATCTGATACAGCAGCTTTGCATTCGGTCATAGCTATGTGCACCTAAATATTCATACATGCTTTGCAATAATTATTGTTCCTAATGTATTGTATGTTATAATACGGTTATAAAATTTTCACCTCCGAATCTTCTGCACGCTAAAGCTACTGATTTCCTTTCGGAAGTGATTGGATCAAGTCAGTGACATGTGTCGTCTCAAAAACTTCTTATTGCTGACCATATATCAGCGGTTGTGGAAATATAGGGAAAGTCGTACAGTGCCAACCAGCTTACAGTACCGACCAAATTTGGTATTCAATTCTGTCAGTAAATGAGAGTACATCTCAGGCAAAAACAAATCTCTATTGTACAAATGTGTAATATAGTTCAAAACTATAGCGTTCCTCCATTATTTCCGAATTTTATAAAGCGATACATGTCCATGTTGCTACTTCCTTGTGTTGAAGGTGATATTTCAAGGTTCATATATTACTTCTCGTGTAAGTTAATAATTAAATTCTTTTCTTATAACTATCTCTAGTCTATTGAGAATAATTTAAAACTATGATTTGGTAATTTTTTGTGTACATTAGTAATATACAATCTAAAATGTTCCCACGTGAAATGAAATAGTTTTGAGTTTGCCTTTTTATTATATGTTTTCAGTAACTTTCTTCTTTACATATAGTCGACAATCAACCTTACTTTTCCGACATATTAGCAAACAGCTTCCAGTACTATTCCATTGAATTGAGCGAATGCATGTGTGTTTGTGGTAGCGTATGCGCTATTATGCGCCCGTCGCATATTCATTATTTCTATAAAAGGGTCCATTTATAAAGACGGGTTGAACTATTCCGTTGTTAGACAAAAAATGAAAGATGTATTGTGAACGAAGTAAGGGGTGAAAGAAATAGTATATGTAATACAATATATGTTTCCTTTTTTTCTAACAACAGACCAGCCAGATCTGTGCTCAACCCATCTGTAAAAATGAAAAGAAAAAGAAGGAAAACAAAATAAAGAAACAACGAAATAATGAATAAGTGGCGATCGTATAATGCATACGTTGCTACGGACACACATGTCTAGGCTGAAATGAATGTAACAGTACCGGAACTTTTTTGCTGATAACTCGGAAAGTAAAGTCGTCAGCTACTTAAAAGTTATCGAAATCGATGAAGATATACTTTTTCGATAAGCTCACCGTACTTTGAAAATGGAGTTGAAAGTAATTTTTACAATAGCAAATGTACTTACGATTTTAAGGTAATCAAATATTTGTCGAAAGTATGGGTCCTCAACGGTTCGCAATGGTATCATTGAATGAAGAACACAGTTAGTAATGTATCAAAACTTTGTTAGATGCAGTTTGTGTCGGATAAGTATAGGCAAGAAAACATGTTAATGTTGTATTACGTGCAAAAAGTTCGT
Organism: Eucera pruinosa; assembly: GCA_028830335.1. Lineage (NCBI taxonomy): Eukaryota > Metazoa > Arthropoda > Insecta > Hymenoptera > Apidae > Eucera > Eucera pruinosa. The sequence continues at coordinate 1,325,831 of JAMYCR010000015.1, read as the reverse complement.
TTATAGCGAACACAAAACATATTTGTAACAATTGTTCAGTATAAAGACTGTTTGTTTGTAATTCTTTATAATAAAAATATTAACTTTTCCTGTATTATTGTTACGATATCCCTTCAACTTCAGATCTCAAAATAATTGAAGTGTTTGAAGCCGCCGCAAATGTGGTACATCTTTGCAAAAAATCATAATCATAGGTATAAAAGCTTAGAACAAATTCTTTTTATATTAATATATAGCAAAGTTATGATTTTTAAACAAATTTGCAGTTTTATAGAAACTCCTTCCGAATTTGTATCTTTCTCAATTAGTCATCTAAACTTTTGACTCACGAAACAATGACAAATTAAATTAGAGATTTCAATAAATGCCCCACATTGTTTTCACATGTTTTGGAAGCTTAGAACAGCGAAGAACTAGGTGCGAACATAATGGACCCAGGTTGCCCACGGAAGATGTGAAAAACATGCTTCACTACGAAGGGTTAATAAAGTTGCGTATTTTGAGACAATTCGATTCAAGGTATTTAATTTATATTCAGAATATTTACTCAATACTCTAACATATTTAACTCATACACTCAATTAGCAGTAGTGTTTAGAAACTTTCTAAGGATTCAAAACGTTAAAGAGACGTATTTCTTTGTTTGAAATTACCTTATCGTTTTCTAATCTTCCAATTTACCTTTAACTTGTAAGTATTACTATATTTAATTTTGTATTAATATGGAATCATTGGAACATCTTATATATGCAACATTGTGTTTAACATCAACGACAAGAAGCGATCGACTCTGAAATGCAGTTTGATTACAACTCTTAGGACCTCTACTAAAACAAACAGAAAAAGGACAACCTCCAACAGAATATTACTCGCCTACACAGGCCATTCCTTGATTCAATTTCACGCCTCCACAACTTGTACCACATCACCACATCATCTAACCCACCAACTAAAGTGATTGGGTCATTTTTGATCCAGATTGTCTGCCGTTTGAGCTGTTGGTTGAGACCCTTACAGTTAGCCGTTTACTCGCAAACCGTCAAATGTTTTACCTTTTTAGATGGTAAGTTGGCGATGTTAGTGGGGAGGGCAAAGTACTACTTCATCAGAAGCAAAAAACAATCAATAAGTAGGCAACACTGTATAAGTTCGAGTCAAATCTGACCCAACCACCGCCTTCCATGGGTCCGCTGTCGGAGGGTTAAAACAGGATCAGGTGAAAATAAAGGTAGGAAAAACAATTAGCAAATCTGGTATTTTATATGTATCAATTTCCAATTTAAATTGGAAATTGAAACAGGAGGAACACGCAAAAATCAAAATCAGTGAAATGACAAGTTTCAATAATGACAAGTTGGAATAAAGAAAATCAAAATAAAAGAAAGTCAGGAGTAAAAAACAGAAGAGCGAAGCTAGTTCATCAGAACAAGACTGTTCATGTCTTATGTGTGGTGACGTTTATTCGAATAGTTGTCCAAATGAGAAGTGTGTTCAATATGTTGCATGTACGGGAGAATGAGGAAATGCATGCTGGTTAGCAAACAACGATGGTCAGTATTGTTATTATAAAATGGTATTGTTGAGAACTACTCGGTAATCGTTTTCTAAAATACGAATCAGTAGTTGAATACTATCAGACTGCGGGTCCAGGATGTCAAAAAATTAAAAGTGATCATTTTTCGTGAAGTACGTATTTTTGTGGAATACTTAGAAAAGGCATACGAAGATGCGGGGCTGGAGCACAGGCTATCACTACTCATACATTTTAATCAGAAATTGGTCAACCATTTGTCCATGAACCAGTATATTTATGAAATTATGTCCACTGCCTACAGGTTTTCAGACGTAAAGAAATCACTGGACGATGAGTTATTAACAGCAGTTATACTGAGTTGTTAACAATAGTTATACTCAAGCGACCAAAGTATGAATCGGTGATAATGGGCCTTCAGAGTATGAATGTAGAAAAAACTGCTGCAAGCCGATCTAAGAGGAATTAACACTGCTGAAGAATCAATATTGATAGCCAAATAGAAGGAGAAAGATAAGAGGAACGGTAATAGTAGCAATGGGGTAAGCCATATCATATGTTACTTACGTAAACAGCTTGGTCACACGAAGCATAACTATCCCAAAAGCAAGAATAAAGAAAAACTAAAGGTCTATAAAAATAGAAAAGGTAATGTGAACATGGGCAGGTGTCTACTAATGATAGCCTTCGATATGAGATATGTTGGAGTGAATAATTAGTACATAAATTACTGTTTGATCTCCCACATGAGTGTAAGAGGAGATTGGCTTAAAGATATCAGCTTTAAAAATGTAGAGATAACAGTGGCCAGTAATCAGAAGATTGTAAGTGGAAAAAGAAGGAACGTTTCATTAGCCTCCAAACATAAAGAAAAGTATGCGGTTAAGGAGGCGTTACATATCTCTGTTTTATCTGCAAATTTTCTGTCAGTAGGGAAAATAAAAAATAAGGGACTAACAATTCTATTTGTTGATGAGGACTGTCAAGTGTACGATAAAACGAGTTATAACATAGAGGAAAAAGTTGAATTTACTAGCAAGAAAACTAATAAGATCTATAAATTAAACATTGCAGACCCGTCGAGGATTAGCGAAATTAAGAAAGTCATGAATGAGCTAAAAAAATGGATTGGCAAGAGGTCTGAATTTCACGCAGTCAAAGAATGTCCTGTAATACGTGACATAGTTGGATAGCGCCAGCAACATCGCCAACTATTCAAGATGGCAGAACCTTTTCGGGGGGCAAAGATACCATTTAGAGTTTGCATATTCGGATTTGTGTGGTCCAATGAGCGAGGATACACTACAAGAATACTTATAATAAAAAATTAAGTTCCACTGAAATCTACTGAGTTTCTATACAGAATGAAAGGAGAAACCAGAAACGAAATAAAGACATTAAGGACAAATAATGAAACAGAATATGTTAATAGCCGGATGGCGAATACTTTGGAGGGTAGGTAAATGGCGAAGGTGGGTCATTTAGGACCAGCAATGAGTTTGTTGCAAAGGAAAAAATTAGTAAAAGAAAATCACGAGCAGATATCGAACACCGGATCCTGTGATTGCAAGACACGACCCAGTGCCCACAAGCACATTCTTTTGCGTATAAGGTTCCAATTCTCCATATATAAAAATCTACATTTTATAAGTTTCTCCTAGTTTTATTTTTTTATAAAAATATTGAACTACTGTATTTGTATAACTGTAGTATTCATTATTATAATATATACATTTGCACAATTTTTACACAAAAATACGTGTCATATTGATAGTATGCTATTGACAAATACAGGGTGATCCGCCCGCCAGTAGACTCGAAAGGAATATTGCCACCTAAACACTAGAGGACGATTCTTTTGTCATTGTATCATCAGCGGATCGACGGCGACGCTTACTGCAGCGAAAACTGCTGTGTGCGTATATGCGTGTGAACAGAGAAGTCGAGTCCCAAAATTGAAGTGGGCCTCTTCACTAGCGCATCGAAGACACAGACACGAGGTTGTCGCTGTGTGTTTAGGCGGCGGCATTGCTTTCGAGTCTACTAGCGGGCGAATCATCCTGTATATTGTGTAAATTCGTCACATTTTTACGGTATTTATTGCCATTATGTCTACACATGTAGCTTTTGAAACGTTCTTTAGATGAAGTAGATGGAATAGAAGGTTCTTCATTCCTTTTCTTGAATCTTCTCACTGTCTTTTCGATTGCATTTATTACAAATTTCAGAAGTATTATCTTTCTATTTTCAAGTGCTCTAGCCCGTCTCTGTATGTTGGCTGAATACAATTCCTTTCCTAAATTTTCTAGAAATATTTTCCTTTTATTTTTCAGTACTAAATGATTTTCCCATAAAGGATTCTTTAGTAGTCATATAATAAATGCACTCTATGCTGCTGTCTATATAATTTAAAAAAGTGATAATGAGCAACGTATCGTACACTTTCAGCATGAATACTCCCGAAGAATTTTGTCAAGTATATCCACACCTCATTTTGTTGTATCGTACAACGATATAATTTCCGGTATATGTTTTCTTCTGACCCAGAAATACTATTAGCATTATGTACGGTTGACAAAAGTATCACACATTTTCCCGGTTTGGGAACATGCGAAACTAATCTAAGCTCCCACGTAAACAAGAATTCTGATGGAAACTGTTCTCTTTGGCGTACATTGACTAATGATTATGGTAAAACTTTCTTGTTTTTACGAATTGAGCCAATCAAGAAAATATCCTCCAATAATTTTTCTGATAGAGTTATGTCGAAAAAAAATTGTCTGCTGTAACAGAACGTTTCGTCTGTTTCCAAAAATCAGTTAGTTGTTGAACGACACGTTGTCCTTGACTTTTTCAGAATGTTTCCCGTTTTACGCCGATAAACATCAAAGTTGCAACGATAAAATGACTTAAACTCGCACAAAGCCCATAATTTCAATCCGCATTTTCTAGGTTTATTGGGCATGTAAACCTTGAATTGGCACCGACCCCAGAAATGCACGAATTGTTCATCAACTGTACTTATATCTGTGGCTTTATCTGAATCGCGACAATTTACTGCAAAAATGTCTGTTACTCTCCTCAGCGGTGCTAATTTCTCTGTGCGTCTTCTTTAATTCCGAGTAGTAAGATCATTAAAACGGATAAATCTAAAAATTTCTCGAAATTGTCCTATGAGCAATACTATTTCTAAAAATACTTCTACCTCAATACGATTGACGAAGTTGAATTCTTTATTTTGTACCGTTTTATAAAATTCCCGTTCCTTTTGATGAGTGTATCCTATAATAATGTCCATTATATCTCGTTATTTATAAAATGCTGAAAACACTGTTTTACAGCACTAACAATTTCACTCTTTGTAGTCAATTGATGATTGCGAAGTGCATGTTGTACTTCGTCATTATTTGGAGGTACATATATACTTTCATGTGCGTCCAGCAATTATTTCATCTCTACCGTTCTCTTCATGAATTTGAGCAGAAAAGACGTCACTTTCTGTATTTTGCAATTCAGCTTCAACCTTACTATACGATGACAGTGTTTCTTCGTCTAACATAACCTGCTCATTGTAATTTTCTGTGTTTACAGAATCTTCAAAATCAAACTTTTTATTTTAGACAGACATGATGACTTTTTATTATAAAAACTATCACTCTTCACAAAGGAATATTCAACGTTTCAACTTGTACGACACTGGAAAATGTTTTATGCTAAACAGTCTAACTCTAATTGAGAATGTGTCATGGCCTCCAACTTTGCTTGCTGCACGACAGAAACAGTGAAACGAAAACAATAGAAGAAAGAAACGAAACTATAAGTAGCAATTTCGGCACGTGAGCCATAACCCTGTTACGCACGGATCCTCCAGGACACCGAAACGGGCAGCGTACAGCCCTGCGTAGGGCCCTCCCGTGCGATAAGAAGTAATTACTTCTAAGAATGTGAATAATAAGAAATACCCCCAAGCCTTGGAATATGGATAGTAGGAGATACCCCCACAACCGATCCCCCAAAATCTACGGATTTTTGGGTATATAAGGAGCCAAGAAACAAGGCTCGGCGTTCAGTAGGAACTTAGTACGACGTCACGACGAAACTCTGGGCGAGATCGGGTTGAAGTCCCCTTCGAGCATATTTGAACGACTACGTGAGTTTTCAAGTCGGATCGTCTAAGACTTCCCCCGCGTTCGTACTGCGTTAATGCCGAGAAGGTTACTCTTGCCGTCAGAGTAGACTAAGAACTGTATAACTAAGTATATTCTTATAATACATATCGTTTGTTAAAGTCTATTAATTCATTTTCTTACAAAACCTATCTCAATAGTTAAAGTAAGCCGGTTCGTCCGACTTTCCTATCACATCCTTATCTAAGATTTTACCCCGGCTACGACACCTGTGCGTTGCCCACGCCACGGCACCGACAGCAGTAACAACTCGATGAAGTATCAGGTTGCATGCTGCGGACATAACACATCAAACTGCTAGTCTTCTCGTATGGGTCAAAACGGACCTATCTTCGTTGACGGACTATTAATCGAGGGAATGCAGCATGTCACACCAGTCAAGTGTACCCCTGAATAAAATGGAATTGCAGAACGGCAAAGTCGTAAGATCAAAAAGACAAGGTCAATGATGCAGTACGTGAAACTTGACAAAAGGTTTTGGGGTGTGGTGGAACGCGCTGCGATTTTGCTTAAAAGATAGATCATGAACAATGGCGATAAAGAAGGTGGCTGCCGAAGAAGCATGGAGAGTAAATGAAGTGGATCTGTCTCGTTTAAGGATCTTGGGCTGCAGAGTTCAAGCTCATGTACTACCTAATCAAATGAGAAAAAAATTAAACTCAAAGTCAGCAGTCATGATTGGTAATTGTGAGGGGATGCAAACGTATCGCCTATATGGCCTAGGAACTAATAAGATCATCAAAGCCTGCAACGTGATTTTTCTCAAGTATCCTAAGGTGACTTTAAATGAAAGTAATTCAGAAAACATTTCAGGAAACGACCCAAGCCGAACACATAGAGAAGTAATTCCCAGAGATATTATCCTGGCATATGGAAATTCTTAATGACCCACAAACGTTTGAGGAGGTTCTTGCTAGCGAAGAATCTGCTAATTGGAAAAAAGCACTGCAAAGCCAATATCAACCACAGATTGATAATAAAACGTTGAACTTAGTGCAGAATTCGTTGTATAAAAACTTCATTAATTGCAAATGAGTTTTTAAAATTAAAGGAAATGTTGATAGGAGCATCAATGTCTATAAAACCGTGCTGATAGCAAAAAGATTCACACAACAATATGGTACAAACTATTTAGAGAGATATGTCTGCAGCAACCTAAGGATTTTGTACAGAAAAAGGAAGAGAATAAAGTGTACAAACACTCTATGGTTTAAAAAAAAACATCTATAATTAGGCATGAGGATTTGATGAAAGATAAACATTTTACAGACCAGTTACATAATTTAGAAAACAAAATATGGGTTTCTTCCACAAAAACCACAAACTTTTGGGGCAACCGGAAATCAAAGAATTACATTTTCATCGTTAATGAATTTATACAAGCATATAAAGATCATGGCTGCAATACACCTATCAAACTGCACTTCCTGGATTTTCATCTAGGTTTTTTCCAAAAAATTTCAGTGATATTAACACGATGAATGTGGTAAATGTTTCCACCGAAATGTGTTCAGAATAAGAAAGAGATGCCAAGGAAAAGAAATATATTGCAGACTATTGCTGGACACTTGTAAAAGATAACAAGGGCATAACTCAAACGAAAATCAAAACGAATACATTTTTAAATTTCATAATGAGACTTACAGATGATTTTTTATTTTACGTACTTTGTTTCTTCTGCAGAAAAGTTTTCTACATATATAAGCAATTGTACTAGTTTTTTGACGGTTTCATATTAACACATTATCGTCTGGAGACATAAAAATATGTTTTTCCTTAACTGCTCGTAAAATGCCGGGGACATATAAATAGGGTTTTACACATTGTGCATTAAATGCCGTCGACCTATAAATATGTGTTACAACATATATATATAATATGATATAAAGGAAAGTGCAGACATTACATCGTAATTACATCAAAAATGCCTAATAAACAGAACATAATAAAATAATAAAATAGCAATGTAATTAACATATTTAAAAGAAGTAAGAGGGATATATGAGTGCCTAAATAAACATCGTTTAGGAACAATGCACTTTTTTAATGCATATGGCGCCATTCAATGAGAAGAAAATCCCTTTTTTTTATTATTTTCTCTTACCTACGCATGGTATCAACTCTTTTATTCCTTATTGCAATTATTAAAGTTTTATGTCAGTACATAGGTAGCTTCCCTTATCGTCGTTACTTATTGCTTTTACTTATTCGGCTACACGCAAACGTTTTCGCACAAACAGCCCGGGCCGTAATGTGTTAACTTCATAATATATCATTCGTATTCATACACTGAACATCGAAATTATTTAAAACTACAAATGATTAAGGAAAGCTCTTCAAAGTTACTCCGTTAATATAAAAAAATACATGAAAAAATGAAACATTATACATATAAAAGGTGAGGTGGACAACATACATTATTGGGTTAAATACGGTTCTGACAAAATTAAACAAACGAGCGATGGCTGTATGGCAGTAAAACTCCGCCCACGTGTTGCCGATTTACATCTTACCGTTTGTCAAAATTAAAGATCATTCCGATAATTTCTACGGGTGATTTCTTCATCAGAAATGTTTACGAAATGCGATACTATGTAGCAAATTCGTAGTAGGTACAGAATTTTTCATAAACATACAACAATAATGGGTAGAAAGTACGCACGGCAGCTTATTTTTAAATGTTAATGGCCAGTTACAACTATGTATTCAAAATCAGAAATAATTACAACTATGGACATTAACATAGTAACGTTTTTAGTTTTCGTGCAATACCTTATTTCAGCCCAAAATCGTACATTTTTTTTCAAAAATTCCTGTTGTTCAAAAACTGGGGGTCTTATGACCCTTCTATAACAATACCGCTTCTGGATTCGTGTTCAGAAGGGCAAACTGTACAAGGGTTACTCCATGGATATTGTAGATCAAAATTCGTGTTGGAAAGTAACATCAGCAAAACAATGATGTACAGTATCCTTCAAGATCATTTGGGGCAAGGAAAATCGCGTGCAAAGTTTATCTCACATTCTTTCGCTGCAGAATCAAAAGAAGAGCGTATTCTTGTGTTCTATAATTTTATCGAAATTGTAAAGCTGGATCAAGATTTTCTTAATTGAATAACTACTGGTGACGAATCATGGTGTTCTGAATACGATACAAAATGACAAAGCAGTGCTTGACTAAGCCAGAATGATTCGTGATCAACAAAAGTAAATGCTGGAGACTCAAAAATGAAGGCAGTGCTTATCGAATTTTTTAACAGCCATGAAATCATTCGCCGTGAGTTTGTACTTCAAGGACAACAGTAAACGCCGTATTCTACACAGGCGCGGTGTAACGATAACTCACAAAAATTCTTTAAGTGAGACAAGATTTTTACTCAAACGAAAAGTGATTCTTCTTCCACGATAGTGTATGAGCCTACACTTCGACAATCGTAAGTGAATTTTTTGCCAAAAAGCGGGTTGCAATTATTCTTTATCCCACATTTTTAGTTGAATTAGCTCCAGCAAACTTCTTTTTCTTCCAAAAAATTGTTAACTTTCAAACAATAGTTAGAAGCTACCAGAAGGATATTCTACAATAATTTTCTCCAGGCTTTCAAAATACTCTTATCGTTGTAGACGACACATTAACTATATAGAAACCTGAATGAATAAAATTCGTTTCTACGCAAAATTAAGGTACGTATATTGTATAGTGTAGTAAGAGTTATTATAAATTGCGGAAGGGAGTTATTTTATTTGAATAAGCAGTTATATTCTACTAATCCTAAATACTTCGAAATCCGGGAACTGCAAGAATTAATAAACTAAGACGTCCGAGAAATGGGGAAAATCATATACGTAGAAGATAACCATGGATGATACTTTGACGATTACTTCTATTTTATCAAGATAAAATATATTTTACTTACTAAACATAGAACTCTTTCTAATACTTCTATAAGCTCCTTATCTTGATAACTATAGATAACAAATAATATAAGTGCCAGTATCTGAAAACTGCCTATTAAAAGCTCTTATCATTTAATTAATTATTTATCGATCATTAATTAATTAATTGGTTAAAGCTTATTAACACGTAATATTCCGAAAAATAAATTCTTATAGTTTTGTATACGTCATGACATCAAAGTATTATCACTAGTATTCATAATTTCTTATCACTAACACAGCAATAATATTATTAGGATAGTAAATTTTAAAGCTAACTACTTACTTCTGTGACATCCATAACTTTAATTGCTGCCAACTGACCAGTTTTGGTATGTCGACCCTATAATAAAAGATATTAGATTAGTACTATTATACACAGGTAAAGTCAGAACTAATATTTAATAGGTATAAATTAAGAAGAAACATTAACCCTTAACTACTATTGGTATTAAAAGTTACGTAATCATCACTATCAGCGGTCTTACAGGCCACTAATATTATTGCATTATTATTGACATAAAAGTGGCGAATAAAAATTCAAAATAAATTGTTTCTATTTTGCACATCAATAATGAAGTGGTCGAAGCTCAAGTGAATGAATAGTAGCAAGTGTATCGAAAGCCTTCCTGTTTTTCCATCTTTCGTACAAATTTGTTATCATCACTTTAGCGTCTTTTTTGTTGTAACTTTATTTAACAGATTGATTTCTGTTTCTTTCTTACATATAATGATGTGAATTTTCTTTACAATAGGTACATAAATAAAAATATCAGTAGGCATTAAACTTGGAATAAATCGAAATATGGAAAAATAAGACTAAAGTACACACAAAAATCAGGCTGCGTTCTCATGATATTGTCTCCACTCCGTGGAAAAGCGTGTGCTCGGATTTAGAGAAAGATAAAATTCGATAGTCTTCTATTGCTGTGCTGTTAGGGAGAAAGAGAAAGAGAGAGAGAGAGAGAGAGAAAGAACATTGTTTGAAATATGCAGAATTTGTTACACATGTATATACTATTTAAAACGAAAAGCAAAGTGCCCTTGCAAAAACTGTAAGGCTCCATTCTGCTTAGCATGTGCAACAAAAGTATGTAGACTGTGCAACGAATGTATATAATCTGATTTTTTAATAAAGTTTGATTTTTGTTTGTAATTTAATCATATTTACTTTCCTTGATTTCTATTTTTATTATAAATTTTTTACCATTGTTTTCATATTTTGGCCTAATATTTATAGAATAAATAAAAGAAAATAATCTCATAGACCGTTAACGAAAAATAAGTCTATTTCACTAACTGAAAACACAGAAAAAACTTATAATTGTAGTAATTGAACATTATACTAGTATTGAAAAGTACTCAGGGTGAAAAGTTCGTAAATCATATAAGAAGGAAAACAGAGATGAAAAAATAATTATTAGCGGTTTCACAGACCAACACTAGTAGTTATAGGCTAAATTCATATTGTTTTGCTTTAATCAAATGATTCAAATGAAAATTGAATTACTAATGGAAACTGTTAATTTAATTTTCGATTTTCCTTGAAATATTTAACCGATTTATCTTTTTATGCTGTATCGTTTATTATTGCATCACAATTCACTGCATTCTCGCATACTGCAAAATTATTCAAGGAGTGTAATATATCCAATTAATATGTAGTATATACACCGGTTAATTTCATGTAAAGTTATGACTTAACGTCACGCAAGACCCAAAGAAATCTGAAATAACAGTTGTGTGAATACTTTTTTTAAAAAAAGTCGTTAAATAAAAATTAATTTTTATCTAATTGAAAGGCAGACCTCACTAAAGGGCATAGCCGGATAAGAGGGTCAAAAGTGCCCTTAAACCAAATTAGACTTGTGATGCACCATTCGATAGGGTATCCAAAAAAACCTCTTCACACAAAGTTTCAACCCTCTAGCTCGATCTGGGGGGTAGTAATGGCGAAAAAACGAAATATCAGTTTTTGGCATATTTCTCCCACTTAGTGGCGAGTAAAAATTCTAAAAAAAATCTGGCATATTAAGTATATTGTGCCACATGTTCGAGAATTTTTTCGTATTTTTTTTATGTAAAGCTTGGGTACGAAAGATGAGAAACCCCAAAAAAATCAGAAAAATGCAGATTTCATAGTGAACTAGGAAGAGCACCACTTTTATATTTTGACCGTAACAACATTATAACATAACTATTATCCTCAAAAAGTTTCATATTTTTTTGAAATCAGCAACATACTCGGAAAAATGAAAAACCGATTCTGTCGACGTATTTTGCACGAAAAACTAGTTTTTACATTGAATATTTGTATCCTCTTTATTCAGTATGTATATTAAATGTTTCTAAACATTTCTGCATTCGTCCAAATGGTGTACAATAGAAAGAAATTGAATTAATTCAATTAATTGATTTTTTACTGTGTCCGAGATCATGTGGAACAGGTAAAGAATTTCCAACAAGTTCGGTGGCCGAGTGGTCTAGGGCGCAGTTTTAGTTGTGGAACCGCTGCGTACTTTTTTGGTGTCAGTTCGAATCTCGCCTAAGATAATTTTTTTTTTATTATATTAACGATTTTTTTTTATCCTAACTGTATAATATATGTAAATAGTATGTATCTTTCTCACAGACAAGATACAGAATAGATCCATCATCTAATGTATGTTCCTGTCGCAACGAATCCCATTTCATTTTGAATACAACATCGAAGACGAATACTTTTCCGGGTTACATTTCACCATCGTCAATTATTATTAACATTATTGATAATTAGTATTTACCAACAACATGAAATTAATTATAGAGTTTACGTGTATAATGAAACATAAGTAATGTATAAAAACATATTGTAGTTAAATATCTTTATTTAATATATATATATTTAATTTATTAACTTCTACAATTAATGTTATGAAGCTGATGAATATTAACTACCATTAATGTTAATATCACTTGTAACTATATAAAATTTTCTCCCCCGATATTGGTGCATAATAACAAAAATAAGAAAGAAATTTAGTAATTTATATTGGTTACTGATAAAATTAAATTTTAGTTATCGATAATGGGTATTAATAATCAGAATAAAATTCTGATTATTGATAATGATTAGAGATACCTAACCTAAACAAATGTAAATCATTTTTATTGGTTATTATAAATAACCAAAATTATTTACTTATAGATATTAACCTCTTATACCACAACTTTGGTGATGCACAATTGGTAGTAAATGAAATTCATAAAAATAAAGTTTGTTAAAGCTTATTATTGATTGTTATTCTATAGTTGAATAAATTACGATGGAGGAATTACGGTAAATTGTATTTGTATTGTAAATGAAAAGCAGGATTTTTATGTGAGCATTTTGTTGCTTTGCTGTGCGTACAAATGACGACTACGCTAGATGTCTGGACATTGAACACGTTAAGACTAATCAAACTCCGTTATCTTCTTCCGTAATCTTCTGATAGAGCCATAAAATGCCTCAATACTGACCAAATTCCTAACAATTAGTTGAGATGATGAAGTTTTTAACGGATTCGACAATTCTCCCAAATCGGAAATAATCAAAGGTAACGTCCACATGCTTTTGCATTTACGGCACACGTCTAGCTTATAAACACGAATTAACCGATTCACTGCGTGTATGTATAAGCTATTGCAATAATAGCTTAGTCACACTGTGATAAATCAGTCATCTGTATACAGAGTAAAATTACCTGTTCGGCCGCTTTTGGCATTTGAGTTTGTCAGTGATCAGAACAGTATTCGTATAGTATGAAATATGAATCAATAAGAAAACTAATTCAGTATCTTCTAACTATTTATTGTAATGAAATTCATTTTGCTTCCTCGGACAATGACTACCAAACATTTTTCACCAAAGAATATTTATACTGAGGCAAAAATCCACTTTCCCATCCCAATTTTTTGTACATACGTGTTTGAAAAATGCACTGTCGGAGCGTACACAATTGTTAGAGATTAAGCGTATCGTTACCTATAGTCACCCTGCCAAAAAATTAGGGACTGAACATGACACCATGAAAGCTGAAGAAATTCCCGTTTCCTTAATTTTCTATTACCGTCTCTAATATGTGTGCATCTGGCACACCGTTACCTTCTAACAATCATAAACATTCATTCTCCCACTTTCTCTCATAATTAACCACGCCAGTGGCATATATCCAGCCAATCATAGAAAGCGAAAAGTAGGAACCGCTGCCTAGTCCCAGACGACTTTTTGCAATGGCACAAAAAAAGGCGACGATTTCCCATCAAACCATCAATCAAATAACAACTCTTTCAAGTCAATACACGTTCCGCGTATTTAAGAAACATAGAATTTCTAAATCATGTGCCCAGTTCATTTAAACATCTATGCATCGCGAGTTCGACATGTGAGAAATCTTGCAGCAGTTCAACAACTTGAACACAAGATCTCAACATGCACCATGAAGGAAGCTCAAAAATACTGCGCATACGTTTCAAAAATGTGCACCATGAAAAAAGTTCTAAAACGCGGCATATGAATAGGGAAAGTGTGCGCGCCATGAATATAGGTGCGGGAGTGCTACAGATATCGATGCAACTGGATCATTTTATTTTAAATTCACAATAACTTAAATATGATAATAAAAATTTTGATAAATTTAAGATATGACGTAGTCCACATAAAATGACGAAATTAAAAAGAAATTAAGATTATCATGTTACATTTTGTATTACAGTACATATAAATTATGTTACGTAGAATCTATTTTTAAATAAAATGGAACGCTATTTTTGAAAACAAAGAATCATAATGGTAGGAAAAGATTTCTATATATAAGTATTACTATAATTATGTATAGAAACTAGTGAATGAATGTATGAAAACGAATTCATTATTTTTTTTTTTGCATTTTAAAAGATACACAGAATTGCCAAGGATTAGAGCTAGAAATTTGTCTAACATCGATTATTGATATCTAGACTTTATTGAGTAGAATGCATTTAGTTCTGACTACGGATAATTGATCTTAAAATGTTCACAGATATGACACTTGCATTCAGTTTTCCAAAGAATATGAAACGTTGAAAATTAGAATCGTTCTAATTTATTTTAAGTCGTTTGAGAATAATGAAAAATTTACGAAGGTTTAAGAGTTCTTAGTACACAACTTTTATATTATTTGTATCATTTAAGCAAATTTTTATTTTGAAATTTAAGGAACTTGTTATTGAGCATGGTATTTCGTGTAAGTTGTCTGAGAAAATGAGAAAAACTTCTTTAAGTCGTCCCTGCAACAATTTTCGGCAACAGTATTTATTGAAATTATTTGTTAGATTCAAAATATTTTATAATATTCAGTGTATAAATACAGATTATAGATCAAATAAGAAATTATGTACAAAAAGCTATAAACTTAAAATATCATATTTAGGACTTCGTAAATGATAATGAAGTCAGATTCTTGCAAGTGAGAGATTGCGATTGAAATTCGACAAAAAATAGAGTAAATAGAGTTAAATAGGAAGTAGGCCATAATTAAAAGGTGGACATAAAGTGGACACTTGGTATAAGATAGAATATAAGTTGCGTAGTGAAATAAAGTTATTAAAAAGTAATTAAGTACATTACGGTGGAGATTGTGAGGTTAGGGCAATACGCTTTACAAACATAGGCTGTGTAGATCGGTAGGTAGGATCTTATTGTTAGCGATACGATAAGTCGATAATATACAGTATTGCCTTGAATATTGGCCGGTCGCTATCCCCACCAGTTTTTCGAACTGGCTTCCTGAAGTGAGCCTCCGACCCTATCCACTTAAGATATATGTACATATGTGTATGTTTTTAAATCTACCGTAAAACGTCGACGAGCCGTGCTGTGTATCTCATCTCACACGCTCTCTATGAAGAAGGAGACACTCAGGATTTTCTGCAAGATCTACCTTCCTTCAACTTTGGCCAGATTCGGTCCCGAACGTCGGCCAATATCCAAGGCAAAACTGTACATCACACACACAGTAATAGGTGTGATAGGAGGGGTAAATAATACCAGGGTGGGTAAAGCATTTTCAGGGGACAAGAATTATAAGAAAGAAAAACGCACGAAAATAAATACATTATTGAGAAACAAGAGAAGAACATAGAAGCAGAAAAAGGAATAAATCGTGGAAACGTGGGTAGTCATAGGGAAATTTACGGAACACAGGAAGAAGGATCATCAGAGATCAAAGATATGTTTAGAATGCGTATGGAGGAAATGAGTTGTAAGGTGGAATTACGAAAACAAAGAATAGAGACAAGAGAAATAGAGGAATTGAAAAATCTAATAAAACAAAAGGATGAAGAATGTAAGCAGGAAAGAAAAAATTGGAAAAGAAAATCGAGAAAACGGAAGAGGTAGTTGAGCAAGAAGTATAATAAGTAATACAGAGAAACAATCGTCAAGTTACGATAATGAAACAGCAGTTTGAAGATATAACACGTAGATTCAAGCTCAGGATAGTAAAAGAGCCACTTATACAAATGGATGATTTATATAGGATAAAGAGAGAATTAAAAATGTAAGAGAAGAAAGTAGCGGCGGAGTAAGGATAAGAGAAGAAGCAGGAAGTTGTCAGAAAAATTGGGTGGGTGAGGTCAGGTGGACTAATTATTAGTTAAAGTAGTAGGAAATAATCACTAATAAGATGGTCGTAGCAGCTGAGAGGAAAAAATTAAAAATCTTGAGGAATGAATCAAAATCGAAGGACACAAATGTTTCTATAGAACAAGATCTCACACGAACGAAAGGGGATACAGAACAAAAGGTTAAAGAATTTGCCGCGGAAGAAAGAAAAAGGGGCAGATTGATAAAGATCGACTATTAGAAAGTAGGAATAAATGATGAATGAATTGACTAGCGGACGTGGGAGAAGAAGATGGGGGAAAGCCAACAGATTTTTTGTTAAACAATTAATCATGGGTTAAAAGTGAGTGTGGGATGAACAATGTCGGTTTGAGAAAAGAAAAAGCTGAATTCTGAGGCGTTGCCGATCCGAGACGAAAGTACAAAGATTTTTGGAATTATATATGTGGAAGTAATTGTCTGATTGAGACGTGGTTGGAGGAGAAGAATTGGGAGAATTTCAAAGAACATTTATCAAGGGGTGTTTGGTGGTGACATCAGCACGCGAAACAGAGAAACAAAGGAAGGGCTAAAGAAGGAATCCCAATGGGAGTCAAAGAAGAATCGAAAGAGGATGAGAAGATGGGCAGAAGAAGGATTACGACAACAATGTGCATTGAGCTTGATCCTAATTATATTTCTAATCACTAACGTACGAGAGTAGTGAGCAAAGGTACTAAAGTTGGTAGGAGATTTTTCCCGTCGTTAGCGTATGCAGGCGACATAACAGTATTTGCTAGAATGGAAAAGGAGCTGCAATTGATAATAAAAGGACTAGACAAGTATCGTGATAGGAAGATTTTAACTTCGAATGTAGAGAAATTCAGAATCATGGTGTCCTGGAAAGAAGGAGAAAGAAAACGCCAGAGGTTAGTCACTAGGGCAAAATATGCAAACATGCAAACTATATAGGGTTGCTTGAGGAAAAATAATTTATGAAATCATACATAATAGCGCTCGTCTATTCCTTATATTATCTTTATATATATATATTATTATATATAATGTCATTTTTCTTTTAAGTGTCAGTTTTTTTTCAGACATGGAATCTGCGTAGTCATGTCGGTAACATGCGCCAATATTAATCTTTAGTTGTCACACTAATAAATATTGATAAACAAGTATTGTGTTCTTCATTCAAGCCGAACATATCATAAAACGATCCTTTTTTCAATATACCTTTATAATTTACAATGTTTTAAAAATGTGTTTATTATTTTCTCTAAATACCATTTCATTGGTTTAATAGAACCGAGGGCCGTATTCTAGTTTTGCGGGTCACATACTACATACAGGCCGCGCATTTCATATTACTGCTGTATGATGATAACGGTATACTAAAAAAAAAATTACTTTTTCAAATATTACGCCTAAATATCACCGCGCTTTTCACTGTTTCTCCAATGGATAATTTCTATCCTTTTCAGTTCTGTAACCAATGAAAAAGGATAATATATCTCTTAAAAGACCTAATAATGCTGTTTCTAAAGTGTGCTACAGAGAGGGAATACGGACATTAAAGGTTCCGACATAAGTTTCGCGTCTGTATAAATACTCTGTAGCGTGACTTTATTATATTCCAGATAAAGAATACATGGGAATAAAGGCCCATTGCATTAGACAAATATGTACTTATTCAGTTTTCATTATGGTTTAAATTGATGGTTTATGTCTCTACCTTGTCAAAGAACTAACCTAACTTAAGAAATAAATAATCAGCAAATGTTGATTTCGTTGAAATAATACTCAACCCACCTCACGTTGTATATTTAGTATAGTTTGCCAAAATAATTTATTTCTGGATTGTTGTTCCCACAATTAAAGTCATCTTTTTCATGCTACATAGTGCACACTTTTGTTATCCAAATAGCCGTTTTCTTGTTAACGTTTAAATGACGGTGACAAAATGTCTATTTATTTGCTAACAAGAGAACATACCAAAGTGTTAGTCGTCGATTTTGGTAGAACTTTGTACAGTGGTAGAGTAGCTAAAAAAATACATTTGTATTTTATCTGCTATTCCCCACTGAAGGGGTAAATGCCGACCCTAAAGTAGGGATGGTAATACGAATTTGTTCACGTACCTCGTAAACTATTGGACATAGGCCAATAGCGTAAATGGATAAATTTTGTTTAATTAATTGTAATTAATTAATTGTAAATTAAATTTTGTGACTCTATATACGAGTTTGTAAAATACTCATTTATTTACTTACGTATCAAATGTTTACGTATATTCCTCTATATTTGTATATAGGATATACCCAAATACAAAATACGAATACACCAAAATTTTAATTTTTGCAGTAACAAAAAAGTTAATAAATCCGAAATCTTTTGGCATTTTGAGCTGAACAATGTATTAGAATGAATGAAGGCAAACATATTGTGTATATTTATAATATGTTGAAGTAATTATGTTGGAATAAATCGATTTGTTATTAGAGCCGCAAATATGATTAAACTTTGGATAAGTTTCTAAAGAACAACTGGTTCAGATGTTACTTTCAGTTTCTTATTTTTTAAGAGGTAATATATCAATTTTGTATTTTCCAATTAAAAATTGTGGTAGCAAAATCATAAATATTTGTTAAAAGTATGGGATAGCTCTCCCTGTCTGTTTCGTTCAAACGAGTTTTTTTATATAGTCTCAAACTACGCTTGACAGTAATTCGGACACTAAAGGCTCGGCTGAGTTGCTATACCTCACAATAAGGTTGAACATTAATTCGTTCGTGTAAATAAGGTTCTACTGTAACATGAATTCGAGATATAATAGTTTACGCAGAGAAGGACGAACACAGATATGGAGATCGGTTTTCAAACGACAACACGTAAACATTTCATTAGTTCACATCTAATATATGAAAACCCTAAAGGCAGTTCTCAACAAAGCGTAGGTACTACGGTAATGTAAGTAGGCCTTATAACGCTACGGTCCGCAGTTCAAGTCCCATATCTACTACTACTTTTTTTTCATTTGCATTGTCATATTATGTTTTATGTTAAATTTTTACGATTAAAATATTTTTATTTCATTATCTTTTTCTTATTTTATCCACTATTTGTAATATATCCTCCCTCCCCTGTTTTTATTTTTTTACTTCATTTTGTTTTCAGTAATAAAGCTTAACGAAAAGTTATATTTGATAACAAAATAATTTTTGCTATTACCAGCACATATTCAATTGCATATATAATTACGATAAATAAATGTGTACATATAATATAATATTATCAACAACACAATTAGTTAATACTTGTTTTAGGGTGATAATTTTCATAAAATATTCGAAACAAAGTAATAATTCGCATTTAGCACATCATAAAAACTGGCTTTCCACATGAACAGAACTTTATTAAAATTCCTAAGGGGAAACATATTTGTGCGAAAATAAGAGAAAAATACATTACAAGCGGCAGATGAAATAGAAAAAAATTAATAAAATGAAAAGAGAAACTTTAATCAAGACGAAAATTTGAAACCCTAGTCACCGGAGTACCATTCAGGGACTTCCGACCGGTGCTACAGCCTTTACGAATGCATTGACAGTATGATAACTACCCATACTTCAAGAAACACAGAAACTTTAGAAGCAAATAACTAAAAAATTATTGGCCGTCGACACCTATAATGGAGGCTATTCATAACCAAAAGAACGAACTCTACATGTCCTCAAAGTTTTGATACAATCAGAGATCTGAAATTCGTGTCCTTTCCTTGTTGGACTAGGACAGGTCTGAGGCCTTTTACCTCACCGATGCTTTATGCTCCGATTCTTCAGTCAGTCTATCCCCCCACACTAGCCTGAGAAACAATTTCCACGCTAGTGTTTTACGCTGGGCCAATTGGAAATAATATACGTACATGCAGAGTGTAGAAGTAAACTGCGGAATACCGAGAATTATGTTACTACAACTATGAAAATTGATATTTAAAAATGGAATATATAGGGTAAATATATAAACTACTGTCACTTTGAGGTTCGCGCGTAATTCTATTTAACTATTTTATAACGTATTTAACCTAACAATCGTTCCAGTTTCTAGCATAATATTGTTCAACCGCTCTTCTATTTATGAATACTTTTTTATTATATGTTGAATGTAATGAAATAATTACTACGTAATTTAAAATGTACAACAAAGTCCAATGTTCCTATTACTGTGACTTGGAAAGTTGTCATTTCAGTAGAAACGCGTTTTACATATATTAGCACGTCAGTTTGTGTAACAAATATAAGTTATATACGAAATGTATCACCTTTACTGAATTATGACACATTCCATACTTTATAATTACACGTCACGTTTTAATGTTCAACAGCACAATTACCTTTTATTTTTAAATATCATGTGTAAACGAATATACAATGTAAATGTGTCGTTGCGTAAACCGAAGTCCTAATTTCGTATCAAAAGGGTATAGCCGGATAAGGGGGTCAAATGTGCCCCCAAACCAAATTCAACGTGCAATGAGTCATTCGATAGCTTATAAAAAAAAAACACTTCTTGCAAATTTTTAGCCCTGTATCTCGACCTGGAGGGTAGTAACAGGGTGAAAATGAAAATCAGGTTTTTTAGTCATTTCTCTTATTCTATAGCATGAAAAAAATAGAAAAAAATCAGAGGCATTTCTGATATCGGCTTACGTATTTAGAAATTTTTTCATATTTTTAAATTGAATAGCTAAGCTGTGAAAAATGAAAAACCGAAAAAAAAGCGGAAAAATGCCGATTAAGCATTGACGCAGGTCCAGAACTACGATTATATTTTTACAGTAAGTCGATATTGTTGTTACTATTATTCTCAATTTTATTCTGATTTTTCGTTTTGGTGCGCTGTAGTCAAAAAAATTAAAAACCGATTCGTTCGTTATTTTCTACGAGTTAGACGTCAAATTTTTTGATGTTCTTTGGTATATAAGTGCGCCATGCAATGTTTAACATTTTTACATTCGGCAGAATAACAGAGGAATTATAGAAAGTAAATAAATCCAATTAATGAAAGTTCCAATGACAACGTTATCTTCTGAAATATTAAGTGAGTTTCCAGCAACGGCGCTGGCTCGGCGGCAAAGTGTGTTACTTCAGAACGACTAGAGCCTGTTTCGAGTCTCTTCTTGGGCTTTTTACTTTTTTTATTTATTATTTTTTTTCAATTTCTAACCATATAATAATGATCAGTATCGGTTTATAAATGTGTTAAAAATATTTTAACCTAAAATATGTATGAAAATAATGTTAGGGCGCTTTTTACGACTCCGCGTCTTTTCTCGCATATCTTGTCCTATTGTACTTCTATTGTAAAAATATTACTAAGAACTTCCGCGGGACGTACAATTTCTGAGAGGTACCGAGCACGTGACAAATAATAAATTATTACTGCAACGTGTGAACAGCATCCGATGGTTCGGTTACCATTTGCACATTCACAACAATAGCATCTAATTCCGCAACAGCCTATTGAATTTGGAGTGTACTCAATATAACATCTATACGTTTTTCTACTAATATGGCGCGATTTTACTTCGAATTTAATGATATTATTTTTTTCTATGAGATACTGGACAGCAAGGTTACTATCTTCGTCCAAGGTTACTGTCATCTCCGGAAAATCAATCATTTCGGAAGCTGAAAGCTGTTTGAACCGCGACTTTCGCCTATTCACGCGACAAACTTTTCCACAATCAATTAGACAATAAATTGCTCCCTAAAGTAGGTTTATTTTGTAAAGTAGCAGGGTTTCTTAAAAATATGTTTGGAAAACGTTTAAATTCAGATGTAGGGCTTTTCGGTGAAATAGTGGAAAGGATGGTATCCGAACCACTGAAAATACATTAGCGATCGATGCAGAAACTCATCACTGGAATAGGCGAAATCGCTTAGTAATATTTTTACAATAGAAGTACAATAGGACAAGATATGCGAGAAAAGACGCGGAGTCGTAAAAAGCGCTCTAACATTATTTTCATACATATTTTAGGTTAAAATATTTTTAACACATTTATAAACCGATACTGATCATTATTATATTATTAGAAATTGAAAAAAAATAATAATAAATAAAAAAAGTAAAAAGCCCAAGAAGAGACTCGAAACAGGGTCTAGTCGTTCTGAAGTAACATACTTTGCCGCCGAGCCAGCGCCGTTGTTGGAAACTAACTTAATATTTCAGAAGATAACGTTGTCATCGGAACTTTCATTAATTGGATTTATTTACTTTCTATAATTCCTCTGTTATTCTGCCGAATGTAAAAATGTTAAACATTGCATGGAGCACTTATATACCAAAGAACATCAAAAAATTCGACGTCTAACACGCAGAAAATAACGAACGAATCGGTTTTTAATTTTTTTGACTACGGCGCACCAAAACGAAAAATCTGAAAAAAATTGAGAATAATAGTAACAACAATATCTACTTACTGTAAAAATATAATCGTAGTTCTGGACCTGCATCAATGCTTAATCGGCATTATTCCGATTTTTTTTCGGTTTTTCATTTTTCACAACTTAGCTATTCAATTTAAAAATATGAAAAAATTCCTAAATACGTAAGCCGATATCAGAAATGCCTCTGATTTTTTTCTATTTTTTTCATGCTATAGAATAAGAGAAATGACGTAAAAACGTGATTTTCATTTTCACCCTGTTACTACCCTCCAGGTCGAGATACAGGGCTAAAAATTTGCACGAAGTGTTTTTTTTGATAAGCTATCGAATGACTCATTGCACGTTGAATTTGGTTTGGGGGCACATTTGACCCCCTTAACCGGCTATACCCTTTAAAGCGCATTTTCAGCAATGAATTTCATTCGCTTTCCAAGGCATTTTTCACTGTCACTCACAATTCACGATGTTTGGTGTCAAAACCATGATGTAGTTACATTGAAGGCAAAATTTAAACGAATAGAAAATAAACTAAATCAAGAAATCTTTGCATTGAAGAATAAACTCTACAGCGAGGAATAGTTCTCTGAAAGACTGGAAATGAAAGAAAAAAATAAACAACCTTATCAACAACATCCTTAAAAAACTGAAAGCGGAAATAGCAGACTTTTTTAAAGAAAAATTCAAAACAAAAGTAGAGAAAGCACAAAAACAGACGCTCCTTCATCATAGTACAGATAGAAGGCATCAATGACAAATATGAAATACTACAAAATAAACGATTATTAAGAAATTTCTACATTCCCGAATTTTCGACGTCAAAATCTATCGTCGTTAGTGTCAGTAATTGTGAGAAAGATAAAGGTTGATTGCCCACAATTATGTAGTTTATTGAGCAAAAAATATTTGAAAACATTATTAATATAATTAGTGAATATAGAGTTGTGTCACTGTATCATTCGTGGTCGGATAACTGCCAACGCTACCCATAATGTGAACTAATATGGTAACGGATGAATTTTTGTGGAAGGGCATTTGTAACACTCACGAATATTAGTGTAACTATTTATTAGAAACTTGATTTGTGTTGTACAAGCGCGTGACTGACTATTCGGTGTATGTTGTTTGAACACTTTTAGTGGAATGTTTCATACAGAGTGTGTAGTTTGACTGCTTCGGATGGAATGTGTTAAAATGTGCGTTGTGTTCGCCGATGTAAACTGTATCCATTTCCTATTGGTGAATTTGGAAATTTTTGTGTGAGTGTGACTGAAGGTTGATTGGATAGCTGCGGAGGTGCGTTAGGGTAAAAAGCAACTGGTGAAAAGTAGTGGAAATGGAAAATGAAGTCTCTGACTTAAAACTATTGAAAAATACCGTTTGCGCGTAATGGTACTTCTTGCTGTCACATATGGTCAGCAAACAGCGAACTTTCCATGGTCTTGCAAGGGAAGGACCCTAACCATCCAAATTTGATTTTAACGTATCTACCTCTCTAGGATAATAACATACCGATTCCTGGTGACACGCATGAAATATTGAGCGTAGTTACTTAATAGTTTTAAGGATATAAACTATTATAGTTATATATATATCGTCGAATATCTCGAGAACAGTGCACGATATTTAAAAAAAGTTTAAACAAAAGTTGAATGCTATTTATATGTTTACAAGAATGTGAAAACATTTTTTTTCAAAAAATGGATACTTTTTGCGTTACCCCTCTCACCACCCCTTAAATTTCATTTTTTGATTTTTTTAAATTTAGGTTGAAGTGTTTTTCGGTACCCCCTATCCATCCTTCTAAATAGTTTTTTTGTATATATTTTTTATAAATAAATAAAGCGCCTAATTTCGAACTTAAAGTTTGCTGTAGCATTTTTATTATTAGAGTGGTTCCATAACAGATAACTTACATTATCACCCATATAAATTTCAGACTATAATATGAAATTCTATAAATTAATTGTTCACGTGTACGATTCGTAATAGCAGCATGTGTACGTGCATTGCTTAATGTGATATCTTATCGTACTGTTTTTCTCTTAAAATACGTTGCATTAGAATGTGCTTGAATATTTTGAAGTAAGGGTATAGCTGATTAAGGGGGTCAAAAGTGCCCTTCAGTCGATTGTGATCGTGCATGGATCATTCGATAGTTTATCAGAAATGAATAGCTCAACTAAATTTTCAACCCCAAATTTCACTCAGGGGGGTAGTTACGGGGAAAATTCGATTTTTTAGTTTTTGGCCCGTTTTTCTTGATTGATATTTCTTACCATTTTCTTGATTGTTAATTGAAAACATTGTATGTTCTCATTATGTGCCGTATATTAAAAATGGAAAATTCATAAAATAATAGTTTTAAAATTGAAAAAGATTTTTTCCCTTTACGAACACTACTTACCACCGTTCAAATACCATAATTAAGAGGGTAAGTGCCTACTGAAATAAAAATTGTTTTTTCGTTATTTTAAGTTAAAATAATATTAAAATGATTTAAACATTTTTTATATAAATATTCTTGATTCGTATGTAGTTATAATTGAAAAAGAATGAAAAAAGAATTGTAAAGGAAAAGTGTCGTCGAGCGGGATTTGAACCTGCGACAAAAGAGTATCATAGCGGTTCCACAGCCATTCCTCTTACCGACTCCACCATCATCACCCATGGTACTCTGTTCAATTTTATGATATATACATATATGACATATTTTTAATTTATCTGATTAGCTTACTTATTTTTATTTATGTACCATTCTTTTGAATGAGGAAATACTAAAGAACACTTAATCTGCTCACTGTATACAAGAAATATTAAAACGTCAATTATAAGCTGTTATTTCGCACAATAATCCCTGCGAAACACGGTTATTGATTTTTTTAACTATGGCGCAGCTGAGCAAAAAAATCTGAAAAAAGTTGAGGGTAATAGTTATGATAGTATGTTGTTACCACAATTTTATAAAGGTAGTCGGTCTTCGCATTAATGCGAAATCTGCACTTTTTGTCATTTTTTTTGCGTTTTGTAATTTTCATGCCTCTGATTTAAAATGAAAAAATCTGAAAAAATTGCACACAATGTACCACATAATTAGCAATGTATCAAATTTTTTCAGAATTTTTGCTGCCAGTATATGGGAAAACGTGCCAAAAACTGAAAAATCGAATTTTCCCCGTAACTACCCCTCTGAGTGAGATTTGAGGTTGAAAATTTAGTTGAACTGTTCATTTCTGATAAACTATCGAATGATCCATGCACAATAAAAAATGGCTGAAGGGCACTTTTGACACCCTTAATTGGCTATACCCTTAGTTCAAAATATTCACGCACATTCTAATGCATCGTGTTTTAAAAGAAAAACAGTCCGATAATATATCACATTAAGCAATGCACGTATATATGCCTATATGTGCTGCTATTACAAATCGTACTCGTGAACAATTAATTTATAGAATTTCATATTATAGTCTAGAATTTATATCCGTGATAATGTAAGTTATCTGTTATGAAACCACTCTAATAATAAAAATGCTACAGCACACTTTAAGTTCGATATTAGACGCTTTATTTATTTATAAAAAATATATACAAAAAAACTATTTAGAAGGATGGATAGGGGGTACCGAAAAGCACTTTAACCTAAATTTAAAAAAATCAAAAAATGAAATTTAAGGGGCGGTGGAAGGGGTAACGCAAAAAGTATCCATTTTTTTAAAAAATTTTTTCAAATTCTTGTAAACATAAAAATAGCATTCAACTTTTGTTTAAACTTTTTTTCAATATCTTGCACCGTTCTCGAGATATTCGACGAAAAAGATAATTTAGCATTTTCTTTAAGGGGTGAAATCTTAATTCCCTTAAAAGTGAATTATGGCACGAACGAAAAATAGGTATGTGTTATGGATGACTTACTCTACTTGTACACCGAGTTTCATATTTTTTTTAATTTCCGGGTTCCCTAACTTCCCTTGTAAGTTTAGACGCGCTTCTTTAATTTTAGTGATAGAAATACGAAGTTGCACAAAGATCCACGATCTACTAGTTAGCCGTAGCTGGCGAATAGTGGACGATGCATCGTGTGCATCGTCCACTATTCGATTATTGGCAATGAAGATAAACGCTGACTACACTATGACGGCGTAGTGAGAATTTTGCGATTTGTAGAAATCCTGCGATTATTTCCCGTCAAATGTGCGTCACCCACAATTCGCCAGCTACGCCTCACCAATAGATCCTGAATCTTCGTGTAACTTCGCGTTTCTATCACCAGAATTAAAGAAGCACTTCTAAACTTGCTAGGTATGTACCCTTCACTAATGAAACTTTAAGAAGTATCCAACCATTAAGGTTTATATTTTTAAAACTACTAAGTAACCACACCTAGTATTTCATGTATGCTATCGAGAATCGGTATGCTATCATCCTACAAAAGCACATTAAAATCAAAGTCGGAAAGTTGGAGTTCCTCTCTTGTCAGGGTAAAAGCTATAAAATAGTTTACCAGAACCTTGTAGCTGGTATGTCTGAATTCTCGTCGCGGCAAGGGTGGTAGACGATAAAAACTAGTTGCAGATGCTGAATCGGATAAAGAAAATGGATACGGAGCAGTGTCAGGAGATGATTCAAAATCAGACGACAATTGGCAAGAAGTAAAGGGAAAAATAGTCATAAGGACAATATTTCCTACAAAAATAAAGTAAAAACAGTAAACCTGGCTCGTAAGAATTCCACGTGGGCATTAAAATCGCTTCGTTCAAAAAGCTCACACTTTTTAAAAGGAAAAAAGATCTATATTCGTGGGGAAGCAAATAAAAGAGAGAGGTACAAAATTAAAAAAAAACATGCTTCCATCAATGAATGGACGTATGATCACTTTCGCGAAGCACAAGTCGACCCCAAGTCCATAATAAATACTGATCAAACGGGATGTCAATATCACTGCACCTGCGTAAGGACGTTAACAACCATGGGCAAAAAGAGTCGAACGAAAATTAAGAGGAACCCGATCAGTGAGCGCTAGAAACTCAGGAGAAGTCACTGACTTGGCAACACGAGACAGCGACCAGAGCCGCACCACCAACGAAGAAGACAGACCATCTTCAGGCAACACACACACACGCGTACACTACACACATAACATTTAATTTCGAATACAAGTCACTTACCGTAAATTACAAGTAGTCAACCGCAGTGTTTTTTCTTCCAACTTAACTCATAAATCGTGTTGAATATCAACCACACAATACAACCTACCGTCTGTGTCACCGTCGAAGAACCACCGGAGACAGACACGGCACGAAATATAACTGTTTTGGTATACTATACAATAGTCATTC
The DNA here is from genome assembly GCA_028830335.1 of Eucera pruinosa. Classification (NCBI taxonomy): domain Eukaryota; kingdom Metazoa; phylum Arthropoda; class Insecta; order Hymenoptera; family Apidae; genus Eucera; species Eucera pruinosa. The sequence continues at coordinate 1,297,786 of JAMYCR010000015.1, read as the reverse complement.
CATAACCCGTCGTGCAGTGTGCTTAAAATTATTCGCTTGCTCAAAGGTATATCTCCTGCCTCGCCACACTTTCTTACCCTGCCATCCAAATTATCTTTTAATATATTGAAATATATATTTTTGATCCATAATGCTGTCAATGAACACCAAGTTCCCCACACTTGCAATTACAATCCCATATTTATAAGCTAAATATCACTAACAAGCGACATCACTTAAGTGTAAATCGCCGATTTTAATGAAACTTACATATAATATAGTTCTTAGAAAAATATTTGACCCGTATTTTTTTTATCTGTATGGTGCACATCTGCAAGGTGAAATCAGCCCTCAAATATGAAATAGAAAAACACATTTTCCTCGATATCTTGAAAATAATGAGGCCTAGAAAAAAGTTATTTAAACAAAACGTGCGCACTTTTGAATAATAAATTTAACATTCCAAAGAGTTTTGCAAAATATCGATTTGTTTAAACAATATGTTGAAAAATGATCATTTTTTATAATTTTTTTTACAATTTATTGTTTCGCATATTTATGAATTTGGCAATGTAAACTATAGACCAATATAGAAAATCCGTATAATTAAAAATTTTGGTTAAATCATTTCAATAAAAGTTAGCGGTAGTATAACAGAATCAGTTTTGATACGGAAAGTGAATTTTTGGAGCGTACGCAAACAATTGTAAAAATATATGATATTGTAGCTGCTAATATTAAGGCTACGTGTTTTTAATTAGTCTATATTAATTACATTAAATAGATTGACTTCTATTTTTTGTTGGAAATATACCACTAAATTACAGGACACAGATAACTTTCCACACGAACGACCGATTGCTCAATGACGATTGCTGACGACGATTGCTCGAAAATATAGCAAAATTCGTATGTATCATATTTTTTATACATTTTCAGATGTAGCTTCAGGAAGAGTAGTGCTTTAAAATCAGGTCTTTTTAGAGCTAATAAATGTTTGCAAACGTATAATACACCAGTCACTTTATGGCTTCATAACTCTAATTTCAAAACTGTTTCAAAGACCTAAATGCTACACCCAATAAAGTTATCACTTTTCTTGAACAAGCACATTTGTAGAAACAAAAAAAATATATGGAGAATTTAACAACCGTTATGGACGGTTTCCAGGTAGTTTTATTTTCCGGTATAGTTTCGGCCAAACGGTTATAAGAGTCTTCCCTAACTTTTCAATGCGAAGCAACACTGCGGACCGTTTCTACCTGTGGTGACAAGATTTGACAGAAAAAGAATAATTAAAAACACGTAGCTTTAATATTAGCAACTACAATATTACATATTTTTACAACTGTTTGCGTACGCTCCAAAAATTCACTTTCCGCATCGAAGCAGATTCTATGATACTATCGCTAACTTTCATTGAAATGATGTAACCAAAATTTGTAAATATACGGATTTTTAATATTGATGTATAGTTTATATTGCCACATTCATAAAGATGCGAAACAATAAATTGTAAAAAAAAGTATAAAAAGTTACCATTTTTTAACATATTGTTTAAACAAATTCCTATTTTGCAAAACTGTTTGGAAGGTTAAATTTATTATTCAAAATATGTTTTTCTACCGCACATTTGAGAGTTGATTTCACTCCCTAGATGTGCACCATAGCAGATAAGAAAAAATAAGAACCAAATTCTTTTTTAAGAACTATATTATATTTAAGTTTCATTAAAATCGGCGATTTACACTTTAGTGATGTCCCTTGTAAGTTGCACGTCTTTTTTCCCTTGTTTCTGTGGGCTTTAGCAAAGTCAATGTGCTCTTTTTTATTTATTTGACTACTAAATAGCTTTCTTACTGTCCGATCACTGTATTCTGTATGTTAACATGTTAAATGTTGTTTAAAGAAGAATCTTAATACTAGAATTTAATCATATTAGCAAGATTGAGAATACTTGTTCTGGGTTCACTGTAAATAATTTTTACAACTACAAACCTATGACGTTCTAATATCGTTGGACGGCCCGTACGTGCGCAATTTTCAACAAAATTTGTTTCCTTATGTATGTTTCCTTATATTTGTTTCCTTATGTATGTTTCCTTATGTATGTTTCCTTATATTTGTTTCCTTATGTATCTTAATGTACTGTAGAATGAAATTTATTCACCATTTTTACAGTTGCTCTTAAAGGTTTTCCATCCGGCGAAAATCCAACCTAAAACACTACGTACTAGCATCACTCAATCATGACTACCTTCACTCTACAAACATCGCTTTTCAATATTTACATGTAAAATTTCAGCTCGGTGTCCGATATGACACCTAACCCTGATTCTCACTGTTACTTATTTTTTTTAAGCTGATCAAGTTTTTTAATAAATGACGACTGACATTAGCAATCTTCGTCGCCGATCACTAAGCCTATCTTCTAATTGTTCGCTGATTGGATCCTTCTCATTTTTGGCAGTCACCAATCAGCGAGCCTTGGAGGGCGATGCCACAGTGTTCTTGTGGGGACGACGACGTTTGACAACGTTGGGGAAGTTCTTCCAGGTGGCGGATTCGGTATCTTAACCGTTACACGTTATTTTAGTTTGAGTGGAATGGATACTACATACAATTTTTCCGCAATCATTACATATAGTAGAATGTCTATTAATACTCGCTATACATAGGTAGAATCCAGCACGTTTTTGAGTTCCTAGTTTTGGTCTTTCTACGATTTTGTTCTTGAAACTTTTATCGCTTTGATAACAACAAAAATAATAATCACAAGGAACGAGAATAACGGCGAACAATGTAATAGTAACAGTAAACGAGAAAACTACAATAACAGTAAACAATGAACCAATAATGCAACAAAATACAAACTTCCTAATAATGTAGAGTGATTCTCTCGTCAGTAGACTCGAAAGCAATGCCACCGCCTAAACACTACAGCGACAATCTCGTGTCTGTGTATGCGATCTGCTACTGAAGAGGCCTGCTTCAATTTTAGGACTCGGTTTTTCTGTTCACACGCATATACGCACACAGCAGTTTTCGCTGCAGTAGCCGTAGTCGTCGACTCGCCGATGACACAGTAACAATAAAATCGTCCTCTAGTGTTGAGACGGTGGTATTCCTTTCGAGTCTACTGACGGGAGAATCACCCTGTATTATTTTTCGACTGATTACCGTACATGCTTCTCTCCAGAATGCCTCTAGGAAACTAAACTGTTGCGATCATCACGCCATCGCGTCACGGATGTATCACAAACACATATATGAGGTTGCTCTTTATTGAGTTTGTGTGTGTATGTGTGGTGTGTGAAAGTTGGATGACAGTCATGGATTATGAAAGGTTCCTAGCGTGCGTGAAAAGAATGCGAGTGGACAACGTGTGAACGACTTGGATGCACTAGGTTGGTCTTATATAAGTGAAAAAAAACGCGGGGTGCGAATAGGAAGCGTGTGTCGCGGTCAGTTCGCGGAGAGTAAGATTCAGAGTAAGGAGTGGAATATCCGTTGCATTCTAATCCAGTAATATTTATAATAAATGTTTAGTTAGTAAAAACAGAAGTGTAGATATTATTTATTCCACACCTCGCCATCACAACATCGTGCCTTGCCTTCACAGTGTGTTTGTGTTATCGCTTTCGAGTGGCTCTCAACACGAGTCAAAAATGACTCCGACACAGAATACGAACGGCTAAAATAGGTTCATGAAACTCCTACTTTACGACATATAATTGAACGTTGTATTTCAGAAATAAATACGGATATTATTTGGCATAAATAAAATTCACTTGTTTAAAGGAATCGAAACAAACAGAAAAAATGAGATTTGGTGATTTTTAAGTTTCTTTAAATGAACGGACCGCGTGAAACTTCTTGCAATTGGTTGATATTTCCAAAAACTGTTATAGATAAGAACTGCTTCGAATTGCTTTTGTGACTTTTCCACTTTATTGACAATAAAAGGGTAGATAAAAATAATAAATTAAGTAAGTATCAAGTTCGAAGAAGGTTCTTGCACACAGTGATTCAATAAGGCATTAAGGCGGTAGTCCCAGGCATGGCAGAGAGTTGACTTTACCGACAAAATGGGCCATAAATATGGGTTTGCGCGAAACAACTTTTCGTCCTTATAAAGGAGAATTTGGTGTCGAAATATGTCTCATTCGAAAGGGGAGGGTTCAGCGCGGTTCGGTCAGGTAGTCTTGTGATCAAATTATGTTGATATGTAGTAATATAAGCGTTGTAATGCGGAGCAAAAATCGGCGGCTTGATAGTCGTCGTATCTAAGCATTTTTTTGGTACGGAGAGAATGATCTGCATGAAATGAATACCTGACCAACACGCGCTGAAGCTTTTTCTTTCGAATGAACTATCGTTCGAATCAAAAGCTTCTCATATAACGACGAAAAGTTGTTTCGCGTAAAGGCATGCTTTCTCGGATGACGTCGCCATATTGACGATAAAACAGAGCAAAATACGTATCAAGCTTATTGCAGCTCTTATGCACGAGGGGCGCCTAATCATCCAGACAAAATGACAGTTGGCTGCGAGTATAGGAGTAGCTCCATGTACCACTACATTCAACCTCGCCTGTACGTGCGTCGTCGACGCTTTCTGCCTACAACAGATTGTTGCGCGTTTGTTTTCCGCCCGGCAAGCGACACCGCGATATATTTATAGAAAAGCAAATCAAGCAGCGATGCCTTTTAGACGCAACTCAACGCAACGCGTCCACGACACTCGCATAGGCGGAGTTCAATGTAGCTGTATCATCGTTTCCTTTTACATTTTGAAAAGTAATATGTATGGGAACATATACTGGAGAATATTTTCGGAATTTTTTCCTGCAAAACTTAGGTGTAACATATGAAAATATCTAGAGTAATCTGAAAAATGCAGATTTCGTAGTGAAGCTGTAAAAGTACTACTGTTATATTTTTATGGTAACAATATATTATTATAACTATTACCCCCAATTTTTTAGATCTATTGGAAAAGTGAACCGTAGTCACAAAAATCAAAAACCAATCTTTTTGATATTTTTCAAGCGAAAAAGGAATCTTCACTTGAAATTTATATATGTTCTTTATGCAGTGACAGCATTACGTGATTTTTAATATTTCTACATTCGGAAGAACAATATACACATATACAGCAGACTCTCGACTCTCCGGCCCCTGCGGGGCGAGATCTCGGCCGGATAAACAAATGGCCAGTTAATCTGGCAGCATGCTTTATAGATTGTTATGTTTATACCAAAAAATTAATATTTAGTATATTGATAATGTTTAATATTTATACACACGTATGAACATACGGTACATATATACAATCGCACCATCTCAATATAATATAATGCTACGTAATATGTATGTAGTATTTGTTTAATTTCATCTTTCACAAAAAACTTGGTAATCTTTTCTGTTTCTTTTATTTCGTTTCTTTCGTTAATGTGATGTCACGCCACTTTCTCAAAAATGATATGTCAGTTGCTGATGAATCTTCTTCCTGTTCAACATACTTCGTCACACTTACAAGTGCAATCTTTCCTTTTGCTGACTCACTTTCTCATCTCTATCTATATTTTAAGAAGTGCGGAATACTGTACTCAGAGATTTAGTACGAATGGAAAAAAAATTAATATGAGGTTGCGTACTTAAACAATTACAAATACATGTGACAATAATTACGCAAGAAAGTGAATAATTACAAAATATTTCATATCAACAAAAATGTGGTCGGATAAAACGGAGGCCGGTTCAAATGGGGCTGGATAATCGGGAGTCTATTGTAAATAGAAGTTGTAAATTCAGTTAACTGAAACTATTTCACATATTTATATTTTAAAGTTGGAAAGATAATTTTAATGATTGGATGGGCAGCGTGACTACATATTCAGACTGTAAACCCATACTTAACATTTTCGTCATAAGTTCGTTATTCATTTATTCGTAACTATACAATATGCCAATAAGTGGCAATAATTTAAAAATATGTTAAAGAAATTTTAAGAATATTTAGCTCTGAAATGTACGCACAGATAATTTCGAAGTACGTTTTATGCGATTGTCTCTCTAGCCACGGATTCCTCTACTTACGAGTATTACTTAGCATTTTCTAGATCCTTTAAATGTATGAAATGACACCACGCACCTGTACTTCAATCCAACCATATTTATTAACGATAAGTAATATTGAAATAGATTTCTTTTATTTATTAGGTGTCAGCGAAGCTAAATGATTCTATAATTAACAAATCATATCAATAGTAAATCTATTGGTGGAAACTGATTTGTCACGCAGTTATGAATCAAAAGAAAAATGTGGTAAAAGAGAGATTAATTTGTGCGCGGAGCGAACTCACGACCAAAATAATTAGTATGGGATTTACAGTCAGACCCCATAACCACTCTGCCAATCTATTCACTGAAATTGTTCTTCCTATTTCAAGATATACTGGTGGTAAATAGTGTTAGTTGACTGAATCTATTATTTTTGTTATCTATATGTTATTCTTCCTGATGTAGAACTATTAAAAATCACGTACGGTACTCACTGCATGAAAAACAAAAATTTACAGTAAGAATTGCTTTTTCGCGGGAAATACCTCGACAAAATTGATTTTTAATTTTTTTAACTACATCGCACAATTCCAAAAAATCTGAAAGATATTGGGGACAAAAGTTATAATAATACGTTGTTATCGTAAAAATATAAAAGTAGTTCTCTTGCAACTTCACTACGAAATCTGCATTTTTCAGATTTTTTTAGGGTTTTTCATTTTGTACACCTAAAGTCTGCGATAAGAAAATCTGGAGAAATTCTTTAAACATATATCACTACATTTCCAATATTTCTGATTTTTCTCAGAATTTTTGCTTGCCATTAAGTAGGACAAACATGACAAAAACTGATATTTCATTTCGTCCCCAATACTACCCCCTCAATCGAGATAGAGGATTGAAACTTGGTGTGAAAGCTTTTCTTTGGCTAAGTTATCAAATGGTACATCAAAAGTCTAACTTGGTTCAAGGGCACTTTTGACCCCTTTATCCGGCTGTACCTTTTAACTTGCGCGGGGCGCGAACTTGCGACAAAAATATTTCGTACGGATTTCATAATCGGACCACCAACCGGTCTCATGCTATCGTTACGATGAATTGTCTCAGCGGCAATGCGGCAACGCTGTCTCCGATTCTTGGCAACGTTGCTGCCTTGAGACGATTTCACCCCTTTCCCCGGTGTATCATAATAACCAGCTGTGAATTAAATTCGCATTCGTGAAAAAAATCGAAAGTGGCTCCGCCTCAGGCAGCTACATGCTTGTAGGTAATTATCTTTCTATAACGAAATCTACCATGCCTACGAAATGTGTGACGTCACGTGTTGGGACTACCCCCTTAAGGGAAGATTGTGGAGTGACAGGCTCTAAAAAATCGATTTCTCAATTTTTTAAGAAATCCAAACTATTACAGTTAAGACTTGATAACTCGAACCTCTTTAATTCGAAAAACTCTGTAAGATGAAAAATTTGCCCCCCCCCCCCCCCCCCCCCCCACTCCACTACGAACACCTCTATAGATCGAAGAATATATGCAATTATTGTATATGTCAAAAATATATTCCCAATATTGAAAGGTGAAACTCACAGAAAGGGTATAGCCGATTAAGGGGGTCAAATGTGCCCTTCAGCCGATTTTGATCGGGCATGGATCATTCGATAGGTTATCAAAAATAAACAGCACACCTAAATTTTTAACCCCAAATCTCACTCAGGGGAGTAGTTACGGGGAAAATTCGATTTTTCAGTTTTTGGCCAGTTTTTCCCATATACTAACAGCAAAAATTCTGAAAAAAAATCTGATATATTGCTAATAATGTGGTACATGTTATGGAATTTTTTCAGATTGTTTCCTTTTAAATCAGAGGCGTGAAAATTACAAAACGCAAAAAAAATGACAAAAAGTGCAGATTTCACATTAATGCAAAGACCGACTACTTTTATAAAATTATGGTAATAACATACTATCATAACTATTATCCTCAATTTTTTTCAGATTTTTTGCTCAGCTGCGCCATAGTCAAAAAATCAATAACCGTGTTTCGCAGGGATTATCGTGCGAAATAACCGCTTATAATTGACATTTTAATATTTCTTGTATACAGTGAGCAGATTAAGTGTTCTTTAGTATTTCCTCATTCATACGAATGGTACATAAATAAAAATAAGTAAATTAATCAGATAAATTAAGAAAATGTCCAGTCTATATACCATAAAATTGAACAGAACACCATGAGTAACAATGGCGAGGTGGTAAGAGGCGGGGTTGTGGAAGCGCTAGGATTACTATTTTGTCACAGGTTCAAATCCCGCTTAACTTCACTTTTCCTTTACAATTTTTTTTTTCTCTTTTTCTCAATTATAACTACATACGAATCAAGAATATTTATACAAAAAATGTGTAAATCATTTTAATATTATTTTACCTTAAAATAAAAAACAATTTTTATTTCTTTAGCCACTTATCCTCTTAATTATGGTATTTCTTATCATCTTCTATACGTAATGAACACATAAGTTGATTTTATATTGTTTTCAAAATTCAAATACAAGTCCAATATTAAATCTTTTACCTTTTAAACGTTGTGTGGTTTGCACATATGTTGGTGTCTTAAATGTTTCTTATTGTTTCTTCACTTCCGCTTTCACGTATCCTGTAAAGTGATAAAGTACCGTGATTGACCTCACGGTACTTACCCAAGAACTTCCTTAAAACGACCTTCTCCGCGAATTTCTAACATGCGCATCATAATCTGAATCCCAATCATGTTATTAATAAACGAATTGGAGCTCACTCTTCTATTTGACGCTAATCTTGATTGTTAACAGAAAACATTGCATGTTCTCACTAGGTACCGTATATTAAAAATGGAAAATTCATAAAATAATAGTTTTAAAACTGAAAAAGATTTTTTCCCTTCAGGAATACTACTTACCATTGTTCAAATACCAAATATTCTTGATTCGTATGTAGTTATAATTGAGAAAAAGAGAAAAAAAAATTGTAAAGGAAAAGTGAAGTTGAGCGGGATTTGAACCTGTGACAAAAGAGTAATCCTAGCGCTTCCACAACCCCACCTCTTACCACCTCGCCATTGTTACTCATGGTGTTCTGTTCAATTTTATGGTATATAGACTGGACATTTTCTTAATTTATCTGATTAACTTACTTATTTTGATTCATGTACCATTCGTATGAATGAGGAAATACTAAAGAACACTTAATCTGCTCACTGTATACAAGAAATATTAAAATGTCAATTATACGCGGTTATTTCGCACGATAATCCCTGCGAAACACGGTTATTGATTTTTTTGACTATGGCGCAGCTGAGCAAAAAATCTGAAAAAAATTGAGGATATTAGATATGATAGTATGTTATTACCATAATTTTATAAAAGTAGTCGGTCTTTGCATTAATGTGAAATCTGCACTTTTTGTCATTTTTTTGCGTTTTGTAATTTTCACGCCTCTGATTTAAAAGGAAACAATCTGAAAAAATTCCATAACATGTACCACATTATTAGCAATATATCAGATTTTTTTTCAGAATTTTTGCTGTTAGTATATGGGAAAAACTGGCCAAAAACTGAAAAATCGAATTTTCCCCGTAACTACTCCCCTGAGTGAGATTTGGGGTTAAAAATTTAGGTGAGCTGTTTATTTTTGATAACCTATCGAATGATCCATGCACGATCAAAATCGGCTGAAGGGCACATTTGACCCCCTTTATCGGCTATACCCTTTCTGAATTGTACCCTATTTAGTGACACGTGTTGTAAAGCGGCAAATGAATGAGTAACCCGTGTAACCCGAATGATAGATTAAACAGTGATTGATAGAACTTGAAGAACTTCTAAAGTTTATGACAAGAGATGTTTTAGGACGAAGATCTGTTTTATGATGTTAGAATAACCAACTGATTGAGCAAATCTACATCTTTTAGTTGCGAATATCATGAAATGTCACTAAAAATTTTAAACGCGTTTTTCTCAAAATTGAATTTATCAAACTAGTATCAACGATAACTCAAAAACTAATTGACCAATCAATTTCAAATAAAGCTCATTTTATTCCTTATAGGGTAGATGCGCCAATGAATGAACATTGAATGAAACCGTTGACACTGTAGGTCGAATTTCAGGGATTAATGGCGTTAACGAGTACTGTGATGATTCGAATCTGACTTTAATGCACAAACTTTCATATAAGATATACAGACGCACTACGTGTAGTTTTATTTCCGCGTCTTCCTTATGAAGTTTTGCGCATAAGACCGGGATCGACACCCCATTGAGATATGCCCAATGAACGCATAGGGAGTGTAGCTCGCCTACTAGCTGTGCGACGAAGAACCGGCAGGGCTCAACACCACGTTACAAGTCGAATGTGACCATTTTCCAAAGTCCTACCACTTCTCTAGTATGGTACCGGATCAGATGGGACGCTGCTCACACGCCGACGTCTCTCAGGCCACCGCTAGAGGAAATCTAACCAGTATTTGACTCTCAATCACCGCCTCCGCTCATCCATAATCAATCACTGGACCAGTGGGAACTTACCTCTGGAGCTTGCGCGGATTCCGCGGTACCAGTAAGTCAACTGGTGGGACATGTTAACTCTGGCACTAATGGTCTAGAGATCTGCCTCCCATGACACAAGTGGGACAGTTCGAGGTCCGCAGTGTCACAACACCTCGAGGCAGCAACATGAGATCAGCCACAAAGGCCATATTATGCCCCCCCCCCCCCCCCCCCTCTCGGGACATATAAGATATACAAAAAAAACTTAGAAGAAATAGGAAGTATAAGCAATTAAATTAAAAAGCAAAAAATATTGATTGCACCAATGAATGAACATTGTTAGCCAATGAATACCAGTAAATAAACACTCTTAATTAATGAATGGACAATACGTATTTCAGCATAAACTATTTTTAACTTTCTTTTCTTTTTCTTCTTTCAATAAGTGATTTTACTCGTTTTACTTGTTTTTGTATTTAATGTTCATTCATTGGTGTGCGTTCATTTCCTGATGCATCTACCCTACATTTCTCTAGAGATTAAACCTCATGTTAGAGTTTCATCCAGATGAGGTTTACGACATGGCGAGAGGAAGTGGCCACCTTTGAGACCCATAGTTTATTATCCGTAACATCTGTGTGCCAGCACTACGATGGTACGTGACAATTTTAGTTTTCAACAAATTTATTGACTGAAGCACTCATGAGTAGAATTTTTTGGCATTGGCGGCACAGGCCATGTCATAAACCTCAAGGACTCGAAGGTTGACGGGTACTTGGGCCTGGAAAGCAACAGTCTCCAGCACTCCGGGAACCCCGTCACCAAGCCGTGGGAAAATCCAAATTCTTCCAAGAAACTACCGTCCTCCCCCATGTGGAAAACTCCCTGTTCCCCTTCCAGAAAAATAGCACGCCAAGGACGAAATGGAAGGGAGAACACGAGCTTTTAACAGGGCAAAAAATGCCGGAGACGGACAGAATAGAACAAACAGTTTAGCAGAGCATAGCACAGAGTAACTAACAGTAGAGCAGAGTATAGTGTACACAGACACCCATCACCAACTTAGAGTACAGAGCTTTAGGATTGCAAGTGCGCAAGCTTGCAATCAAAGTCCATAAAGTGACATACACACACACGCGCGCGCGCGAGCGTACATACACGCAGTCTTCTACAAACAATAAATAGTTTGTTTCTGACTACGTGAGTGTTTTTAACGACCCCAAACCGTATAAATTGGGTGGTCCTTCAAGGTAGAACTTAGACGGCACGTAGTGCAATACGAGGGCTCGAGCGCACCCTAACACCTCAATTTTGATCTTATTGATTATTTACAATAAGTTTATCCATTTCTGAAAGGTCCAGAAAGTTCCATGACATCAGGAAGAATAGAGATACCCACCAGAGGGGTGTTCTCGCTGTAGATATTGAAAGCAATGAAGATGATATACCAATGACTTAAATTGAAACTTTCTAAAATTTAAGCGTAGATTCATTTAAACGTACATCAATTTTATCATTGATATAAAGTAAATTTTATCTGAAGAAAAATGTTAACTTTTTTTAACAAGCTAAAAATCTTTTAACCTTTCAACTTTGTTTTTGTAAATTAGATTCAGTTCCAAAGTAACTATTCATCTTTGAGCAGAAATGAGATTTTTGCAATCTAATGATTATTATATGCGCTACATAAGACGCTAACAACAATTTCAGCGTTGAAGAAACTAATAAAAAGTATAAAAATTATTAGAATGAGACAAAGAAATGGAAATAAAAAAATTCTGTTTACAACTCAAAGATGTCTTCTTCCATTGCCAAAAAATTTGCTTCGATATCGTGAATAGTTTTGTCAATAATAATTCATAAAAAAAAGTTACTTTTGGAACTGTCACTTCGATAATCCCCCCTTAAAGTCCATTTCACATGTTTCCGGTGCCGGGCAGCAAAGTTTTTCAATATACAATTCTGTCTTACATAAGCAACTACTTTCTGTTTCGAAATTACGCAAGTCACTATCTACTCTTCTTCATTTGAAGTCAACTGCAAAGTAAGAAATCCGCGAAACTCAGAAGCCATAAATTTTGTAGAAGAATAGAATGCTTTCTCACTCTAGCATTAGCGAGTAACTTCTCTCTCCGTAATTCTGTCTCATACCGCTTGAGAATTAAGGCAAACCGAATAGCATATATGTCTGTCTCGATATAAGCAAGTAGTCGACCCCGAACGTGATGCTTATTTCGAGACAAAACTGTATGTCAACAATAGTGAGAATATTTATCGATATGGGAAGTGCGATATAAATGCTTCAACCTTTGATGGTAAATGCTGGACTAAAAACCGTTTGTCAAATATTTTATATGTTCCTGAAATAAAATATAATCTGTTCTCATTAGAAATTGCCCTTGACAAGAGACTGCAGTTTAAATCAAACGATGCAATCTGTGAGTTGTTAAGAAATAGAAGTTCGTTGTGATGGAAATTCGACAAGACGGATTGTATTGTATGATGTTTCAGATGTCGATACCAGAAAAACAAACGAAAGGCCACATTACTACGAACCATAGGTTCCGTTTGTAGCATAAAAAGATCCCACATCAAAATATTAAGTATATGACGAACTATTTAAGGAAAAGACAAATGAGTTTTACTGACGAACAAGACTTGAATTGTAAGATCTGCATTCTTGGCTTAATGCATCTATCCTTTCAAAATTCTAGCTCAAATAGCACAAGAGTTGGAGAATTGATACACGCTGACCTATGTGACCGGTTTTCCGAGAAATCCATAGACGGATCTAGATTTTTCTTGTGTCAAGGGATAATCATCCTTATTGGAGAGCAGCTTATTTTTTGAAAGAAAAATCTGAAGTAGCAAGTTGCATCGAAAACATTTTTAAGAAAGGAGCCAACCATATTGAAAGAAGTGTAAGTATTGTATATTGCAAACAGATAGCGGAATAGAGTTTATAAATCAAAGGTGAAGGAACTAACCACAACGCAATTGAATTACACATCAAAGGACCGTTGCGTATACTTACACCTCAACAGAACGGCTCAGCCAAGCGAGATAATAGGACAATTGTTAAGGCTACAAGGACACTGCTTCAATCCATTAAAGTTATGGACTTAGCCAATTAACACATTCGTATATGTACTAAACAAAACACGCACCAGTAATTAAAAAGAGAAAACACCATATGAGTTATGAATGGCTGAAGATGCTAACAACACTTTGAACGTGATATATGTAAGTTGGATCATATTTAATTAAACAGTGTGTCCGACACATAGAGACAAACTACAATATATATTTAAAACGCTTATAGATCGAAAAAATGTCATACGGCAAAATTAAATGGTTTAGAATGTAGTGCGTTTTGGCATTAATTATATGTATTTTTATGCACTAATGCAGCTAAAAACTTAAAGTGCCCCTGTTAGTTATAACGCACTCCATCCTTTTAAATCATCGCTGTATTTTATTCTTCTCTATAAGAAAAGGGTCGTATGCCTAAAAAAAATATTCGTTTAGAAATTGAATGTTTTCTTGATTACATTTCTGTGTATCAACACAGTATCGATAACCTACTCCCCCTTTAGATTCTTGCCAGTAAAACATATTACTGGAAAATCATGGCATTTGTAAATATTGAGAAAGAGGACATGTATGTTATGTTTATTACATGCAATCGCAATTCTTCTCGTGCTATAGGACCGTATAAAAAATACATATCTGGAAATGAGAGAACTAAGATAAATGGCCTAATTACCTACCCAATCACTGCCATTGTAAGCTATTTTGTTTAAAATACCAACGAAACACTAAAATGTTGTACATAAAAAAAATCTAACAGTAAATTCTAAGTGTGGTGAATATAATAAAATAAAGCAACACTTAACATTCTTTATCATTTGTTTATATAAAATGATAAGAGAATGTATGTCGATTAAAAGAGTGAGAACGACAACTGTTCTCTACTATCAAAGGGAAAGTTGAGGTACTAAAGAGGTTTTTATTGCAATAGTTAAGTTATAAATATCAGGAAAGATCATTTTTAGGTTCTATAAGCTTCGTAGAATGTTATAACAATCGTAGTTTTGACGATTTATTTAATTATTTTTATTTAATATTCAAGTGACAGTAACTGATACAAACAATTTACGCATTTTACACGAACCGCCATGGCAGTATTTGCACTTGGAAATGACATTGTATACTGTTATCGTCACCAATGGTTACTATACAAGGTGTCCCGTACCATGTGAGGCACACTTCAGGATTAGATTCTACGCATGAAAACAATAAAAAAAGTTCATATAAACATACATTCTACTCAACTTTGTTTTCGAGTTAAGACGAGTTGTATGCTGGTATAATTATTTCGAAAGATGTTGGTGAATGAACTATGCTTATCTCACTATTTACAACTAGAGCTCAGTATTTGCTTGAACTTTGTGTTCTGTAACCATTTTCTCTTAGTCTTGCGTATAAATTATTAGAGAGTAGTATTATTTAAAATGGAAAGTTACGCGTATAATGAAATGACCTAGATGCATTTATGTTATGGGCTTGCCCAGTGTAATTGTACTGAGGCAAGACGTCTGTATGCAGAGCGTTTTCCTAGAATGCGTCTACCTAATAAAAATACATTTCAGAGGATACATGAATATCTTTGTGAATCTGGTTCTTTTCGGAAAAGTAGTTTCAACTCTTCTCACACTCGAAGATCAGTAAATGTGGAACAGCGAATTCATAATCGCATTGAAGTAAATAACGAATACAGCGTTCGAAGAATAGCAGCAGCAGAAAATGTTTCGCGTACGAATGTGTAGAGAACATTGAGAGAGCAGCAGTTGTATCCATATTATCTGCAGCTAGTACAAGGACTTTTGGAAAGTGACTTTGAACCTAGACTAGACTCTTCTGTATTTTTCACCGATGAAGCTGGATTCATTACAGACGGGTTAACAAATTTGCATAACAGTCATTTCATCAACAATTTAATTTAAATGTATGGACAAGAATAATAGGTGATTATTTAATTGGGTCCTTTTTTCTTCCTGGAAGATGTAAAGTACACTTTTGACTGATGTCCCACTTGATATCACACACCGCATGTGGTTCATGCAAGATGGTGTCCCACCACATTTTAGTCGAGTTGCGAGACATTTGAATGATAGATTTCCAAATAAATGGATATGTCGTGTAGGTCCTATTACCTGGCCCGCCCGTTCACCCGACTTAAACCCAATGGATTATTATCTTTGGGGCTACTTGAAATCCACTATATACAAAGTGTCTCTTAATAATGTCGGAATGCTACGCAAAAAATTGTACAGGACTTCCATGAAATTAAAAGAATTCCTGGACAAATGGAAAGGGTAAGGCAGTCAATGATAAAACGTCTCCAGGCATGTGTTCAGATGCAAGGAGCTCATTTCGAACAGTTCTTGTGAACGTGAGCAAATGCGGTGCGTTAAGGAAGAAACTCGCCATAACTCGAAAACAAAGTGGAATAGGACATATGTTTATATAAACTTTTTTTATTGTTTTCATGTGTAGAATCTATTCCTGAAATGGGTCCCACATACTACGGGACACCTTATATACAAGGAATATACGTAACCATAATTCGGCTAGTTTAATTAGAGATTTTGAATAAATGTTTTTGACAGGTGACAATAAATGGGGTGCCAATAATTGAATAAAGGATAACAGTATTAGCTCGGGCGTTGTTTTCGTTAAATTGTTGAATTTATAAACAAAACTAGGGTCTTAAGTCTTATTATTTTTGTTGTTTTTCTTACAGTAGAGATACTGGATCGTAATATACAAGAAAAAGAACACGTGATTTTGCTAAATAAATAATAAAAATAGTGCAATGAAGTCATAGTTGATCATTCAGGTGGCACTAATTGGTTCATTTACCCTAGCATAATTGTATTTGTACATATTAGAATCGAATTTACGCTAATATGGTTCATTTCATAAATCACAGAGGGATGTACCGAAACCAATTACGGAAAATGAAGATGGTATGAACTCTATTCTAGCATGTATTAAAAACAACCCTCATACGTCTGCTCGAGGTATTTCTAGGGAATGCAATGTTTGTCGATATTTCTTGATGCATCTGCCAGAAGTTATTAATTTCATTCGTAAAATGTGGTGATTAGATGAAACAATATTTATTAATAATGGAATGTTTAATAGACAGAACGAACATACGTGGCCAGCAGAAAATCCTTATCTAATAAAGGATACTGATAATCAAATACGATACAGTATTAATGTCTGGTGTGAAACTTTTAATAAATAGATTATCGAACTCTAATTGTTAGAGGGAAAAGGTATAGCTGGATAAGGAGGTCAAAAGTGCCCTTGAACCAAATTAGATTTATGATGATTCGATAACTTATCGAAAGAAAACCTTTCACACCAAGTTTCAACCCTTTACCTGGATCTCGGGGACAGTAATGGGGAGGGGGAGGGGGGCGATATCAGTTTTTGCCATATTTGTTCTACTTAATGGCAAACAAAAATTCTTAGAAAAGTCTGTCATATTAAAAATATGGTAATATATGTTCGAAAAATTTTCCGGCTTTTTTGTTACAAAACTTAGATGTAAAAAATGAAAAACCCTAAAAAAATTTGAAAACAGCAGATTTCTTAGTGAAGTTGTAAGAACACTACTTTCATACTTTTACAGCAATAACATATTATGATGACTATTGTTGTTCGCGCCCGGAATACCGTTGATTGTGAACGCGTGCGGTGTCGAATGTAACTAAGACTACGGAGACTACTGTATCCAAAATGGATTGAAAGTTCACAAGAGCAAAGTGGACTGTATCATTGTAACTCCGGTACGCTGTCTATTTAGGGTCTGTCCCTACTACTATTTTTACTCACCTTGGGATTTGGTTCTACCACGAGGTGTACGCGGAGGAGTCTCGTTCAGATCTGACCGTTTCTAGTTCTCGCAAACGCTGTCATCTTTCCTATTTTTGCTACTGCTCGCTGATTGGTTCTCTTAATGTTTTGGTAATTACCAATCAGCAAGTCGAACTCCACTGGCCGCACTTTCCATTGCGCCCTGGGCGCGCTACCCTGGGGAAGAGTGTAACCGTGGGCCCTATGTGTGGGAGTGGGGTGGTGGTGATATCTGACAACGCCGAGAAGGTTCCTCCAAGTACTTGTTGACCGCGGCTTCTGTACCGTTACAAACAGATGTCAGGGTACCCTTCGGAGCCTTCCCCGTTTATAACACATCTTCGACTATTGAGGACAAGCAACGAGGATTTCTAAAACTAAGTAATAAACTGCGCCGTTGCTCGCCAGGAAATAGGTAAATCTAAATTGCATGCCGGCTGTAAACGAAAATTCCTAAATCTCAAAAATAGCTAGCTAGGCACGTCCGTGTCATAAAGAATATTAGTGCTGGGCACTAACAATTGTTCTCAATTCTTTTCAGACTTTCCAGAAAGGGGCACCGTAATTAAAAAAAATCAAAAGTAAGTTTTTTCGAGGTATTTCACGCGAAAATTTTTATATGTTCTTCATGCAGTGATTATGTTACAAGATTTTTAGTATTTCTACATCCGGAAGAATAATATATAAATAGCAGAAATAATAGATTCAGTCTATTTATATGTAAGTGGGGGTGTGATGGAGTACTTAAGCAAGAACAATATAAAAACAAAACACAGAGATGAAGATATAAATCAGTAATTTTTAACTGGAGTTCCGCGGAACGTTAGTGTTTATATTGTACATGCTTATAGTGCATATTACAGATGCTTATTTTTGTTGTTCAATTTGTGGATTTAGTGATTCGAGTGTTCCATGATTCTTTTCTATGATCAAAAGTGTTCCGTAACTTCGAAAAAGTTAAGGACTACTGATATAGATGATGGAACAGGTTCGTAGTATATGCGACATACACTTATCTTACTCTGTCACAATTCTGCTTCATTCGCGTTCTTTGTTACGCATTGGGCAGAAGACGTAATCGAATTCGCCAGTAGTAACGAAGAATTTAAGAAATGGGAAGAGCTAGGTGGAGCGAGCGACCAATTCCCCATGTCCCTCTCGTCTTTTAGTTTGTGGATAGAGTTCCAGCTTCTCAGATCTCTGTAATATCTTGGTCTGATTCTGAACAGTCGATTAACGTGGCAAAAACATAAAAAAATCAAATATGAACAATTTAAATTGAAGTGCTGATTGATAGGAAAACGATCTAAGCTAAAGCTCGAAAATAAATTATTAATATAGAAATATAATATTCCGAAGCCAATCTGGAACTAGGGCATTCAACTGTAGGACACAGCCGGTAACTCGAACATCGAAATTCTACAAAGATTTCAATCTGTTACTTTGCGTAACATGTGCAACGTCCCACGGTATGCCTCAAATGATATACCAAGACCTGGCAATGCCCATGGTAAAACGCGAAATACCACAATTTAGCCAATGTCACATAAAAAAAATTGTCGTATTACGTAAATCCACTGGTATTTAAAATTACACACCTAACATACTCTACGTATCGCTTAAACAGGTACAGCCCTTTAAACCTAATCAATAGCTTCACTACCTAACCCAACATACTTTATATCTAAATGGTACTCACACTGTATTTACGTTATGTACATACTATATTATTTAGTTTAAGTACTTATGTTGTATTACTTATGTTATATAATTATCACTTATGTTAAAACCCTCAATTGTAACAATGCAGTTATTCGCACCCTATTTGTTAACGCTATCGTTTTTGCTTGTAATTCTCTCTGCAGAATTGATTGTAAAATACTCTAGTTGAGGTGGGAGGGGGGAGGGGGGAAGGTGCAAGAATGTTACGATGCTGTTCTGTAGAGTGCTAATGGGTATTTTATACCACTATTTCTTGTTTTCCAATGCCACGAATTAACAAGCGTTTAGTGATAAACATTCCTATGCAAAATCAAGTTGTTGCAGAATCTCAAGGTTTGACGAACTCTTATCTTTTTCTGCTGGAGTTACAACATTTTATGAAATTTGTTCAACCATCAAAGAACTGTCCTATGCTTATTGTTCTTGATGGCCACAACAGCTACCAAACTTTGAGTATTATAAATTTGGTTTAGAATCAATAACATTGATTTGCTCAGCACACCGCTACATGTGATCCTTAAACTTCAAGTACTTAATCGAACTTTCATGAAACCTTTTAAAACTGTTGTCTACGAAGGATGCGATATATGGATGAGAGCTAACGCAGGAGCCAGAATAACGAACTACAACATTGTAAAATTCAAAGTTTATTTAAGTTAATGTTATGATATTGTTACCCACTGTATTCCCATATTTTAAATTTTAATGATGTTACCTTGAAATTAATGTAGTATACAAAGGGTAAAATATATATTTTTTATTACTTATTTATTTAAAGATAACCTTAAGTGTGCGATAATAAGTGAAATCTCCCTACACGTTGTCCCCACAATACAAACTATTTTCGCTACTGCCGTATAGCTGACGAATAGACGTTGAGTGAACGTTCACACTAAATTCCGTATATTTTTACGTACTCAGCGTCGGATATTCGGCGTCCGGCACCGAAGGCTTGCCGAATTTCGATCCAGCAGCAACCCGTTGTTGTCCACTCACCAGACAGACGTGTGAACGCCATTGTCTTAAGACCGTCGCCCGCTTAACAGCCCAGCATCAAACCAGTAGGAGCTCGTTCACGCGATGCGGTTTTTTAATTCAGCTATTTTGCGGTATCGATAATGACCGAAGGCAGCATTCACTTAGTTTGTCCATTTTTATCACGCATCCAGCTCTCAAACATATTGTTCAGGTTGTAAGACCCTCACAGGTCAGCGGCGACCGCGGCGGCCCTCGCATCGGTACATTCATCTGGCGCGCACAATTTTTGTTACACAAAACGGAATTTTAGAATTAGTTTATTCGCTACCAGATGTCGGGTGACAAGAAACGAAAGTCGCTACCGGTACTCTCTGACTCTGGCAATCGTCAATAGTAGCCTCAGAAATTAGCGTACACCGTTAGCCCCCCCCCCCCCCCCCAGCAGACTCACTTCCTCTGATCAGTCCCACTCCTCGTTATTTCCACTTCCACCGCTTTCCATCCCTTCATGCTTTCCCTACATCTCCGCAGTCAGACAATCAAAAAAATAGTTTCACCATCCAACAATTTTACATTAACCAATAGCAAACCCACATAGTTTACATCGACGCGCACAACACATATCACAGATCCTCTGCAACAAGAAGACGAACAAAGAACCACCTTGGAACACGCTCTGCCGACAGTAATTCGCCGAACCAGCAGCGGCACCTAGATCTTGATTATTTCGAGAACATCCATCGGAAATTTAAAGTCTCAGTATCATAAGACATATGAATCAACCGATTTACTGCGGTGTGTACAAACCATTATATCCATGCTACGGCGAATCAAAGCGAATTTTTTAAAATCGAAGCGAGATAAGAATGTTTCACGAACCCAAGATCTCGAACATTCTCCATTTATTCCATTTCAAAAATTAAACGTGACCTTCATACAGCGCTTCGTCTGTTTTTACGATTTATATCACCCCAAACTTTGTGTTCCCAGAGAAAACAACAATTAATTATATGCGATCATTGGTAAATAAATGTTTTTATATTTTACGCAAACAGATGAATATTATTAGTACATAATGTATTTGTATTGGCTTTACATAAAACGTTAACCACGTAATAATGTAATTTGTCAAGAAAAAAAACCAGTAACATCACAAAAATATACTTTTTTTAAATAGTGAAAGTAGAATAAAAAAGGTAAATATACAAGGAACGAATATACAATTATAGTAAAGAATGTTATCATCTATACAGGGATTTGAACTCAGGATTCACCGGTTATGAAACTATTGCCAAATCATCCTTGCTAATGCTACTACTATATATATATTCTTTTACGAACTAATGTACAAGATCAAAAAAATTAAACGTTAAATATCTTTATAAACAATGAGTATTGTCAAAGACGCTTGGACATATGCAGCTTATTTTTGGTCTAGAATCACTAGAAAAAGTTTGATTAAAATCGGCGACCCACCAACTGTAGCCTCTCCTTGTGAGATAAATAGGCATTTTACAATGGATCAGCTATAGAAAAATAATAGTGCCACTAATAATGTAAAGCATAATTTTTATTATAAAATAACATAGATATAAACTTAATTGAAAGAGAAACAAAAGAAAAATGTTAGATAACTGTAACTGGATATAAGAAAGTAATCAATGAAAATAGCACTAATTTCTGGATCTTGTAACAATTTGAATAAAGATGAACTTAGTTTAATATTTCTCTTCTAGCCTGTGCAACAGTCTCAATGTATAATAATATGAGCATGACTGAAAGCATGCTTTCTAATATACCTTATAAAACATGTTCCAATTTCTTGTGACTCCCGAGACCCTTCTGTCTCCCACATAAACATGTATCCTTTATTGTCATTAAAACAATGTGCCCCAAAATTATAAACATACACGTTAATTTTGTAGTAAGCAATAGACATATTCAATTTTGCAAATGGTAGTTCTTTTTGTAGATCGAATGTAAAAACGTAGGTGTTTTTATTTACTGACAACTTGTTTCTGTTCAATGAACCTCTAGTTCTTCCAGCTATGCAAAGGTAGATTTTTTTATCTTCTCTTGCTTTGCGTTTTCCTTCATCATTTGCTCCTGAATTGAAAATATTCTGCAAGGAATCGCATAATTGGCAGGAATCTTCCGATGGCGGCCTAAAATGCAAATTGAACTGTGTAGAATATACATGATTATACATTTTTTCTTTGACAAGCTTTGAACCTTTCTGTTCATATTTTCCTACGTTAATTGTGTACATCTTTCCGATGGTCAAATCACGTAGCAACTACTTTTTATTTAGTGCATCAGAATGTGTATAATGACTAATGACGGAAACGATTGGCTATGTTTTTTGACTTCTGACACACCTGTTTTACTGTTTGGGGATCTATGACCACTTGTATCAATACTCTCGGACGAACTTGAATAATCCGATAGTTTATAAATGCGAGCATCATTAAAATGCATCCATAAAAAAATGTTTACGTACACGAACTGACATTTCTGTGATAGATTTTTTTATCTGTAATTGTGCGATCTATCATATAATGATATTTAGCACTGTCTATGACAGGATGTACTTTGTCCTGAGCATGGATACACCCAGCGGTGCACCATTACGTATTTTATTGTTCACCGAATCGGTGTGGCAATTGTAGAACGTGAAATCTTTTTAGTCTTCCCTGTTCTTCCAATGTGTCCAGTAATTGTACCGCTAGTTTGCCGGGTTATTCCTTACTTGCGTTTGGTAATTTCTGCTGTAGCGAGCGATTTCGTCTCTCACGGTGAGAATACCGGCTTCCTTGAGTATTTATTTGTTTAGTATGTACCAGTCAGCGTTCATTATAATCCTTAGCCTTTTATTTTGCCACCTCTCGATTATTTTTGTTAAAGTCAGATATGGTGTCTCACAGTTGACAAGCGTACGTACATACTGACTTTAGTATTATTTTAAATAATAGTAGTTTGTTGGGGGTTGCCAGTTGTGAGTTTTTGTTAAGCAGCCACCAGAGCTTTCTGTATTTTTCATTCAAGTGTTTTTTCTTCTTCTTAATGTGGGTTCTCCATAACATATTCCTATGCAGGTGTACACCGAGGTACTTCACCGTGTCGTGTTGTGGCAGTTCACTGTGATTAAGGTTTACTGGAGGGCATGTGCGTTTTCTGGTTGCAACTGTAACGTGGACAGATTTTGTAATGTTGACTTTAATCCTCTATGACTTTAGCCAAGGTTCTATGCTGTTTAGGAGATTCTGCAATTTATTTGAAGCTTCGTATGAGTCATAAACAGAGGCTAGTATGTCTGTGTCATCAGCGAAAGTAGCTGTTACAGTATCAGCTGCTGTAGGAAACGTGCTGTGAAGATAGTGTACTACATAGCACATTGCCTTGTGGGACTCCTGAGTACATTGCATGAAGTGACGATGTTGTTTATTGAACTCTTATATGGAAGAGTCTATGAGTCAGATATGGCCTTAATACAGGGAAGAACGATGATGGCATTAGTTCTATAATTTTTATGAATAAGTCCGTGTGCCAGAATTTGCCGAATGCTTGTGCTATGTCGAGGAATACCGCTGAGCAGTATTTCTTATAGTTTAAATCCTTCCCGATTTCACTTGCTATCCTGTGAATTTGTTGGGCGGTGTCGTGATTTTGTTGGAAACCGAACTGGTACTCTGGGATCAATTTCCCCTCCGCTAGTACTGGTTTTAGTCTTTTCAGTACTATTTTTTCCAGTAGATTTGATGTAATGAGTAGTAGACTTATAGGTCTGTACGAAACTGCGTCCTCCGGTGGCTTACCCGGTTTGGTTATTAATATAATTTGAGCTATCTTCCAGTATATCGGGATATAACCTACTTTAATTGTCGCATTGAATATGGCGGTTAGTAACATTATTGCTTTTTTCGGTAGTTCTTCGAGAATTGTGCCTGTTATTAAATCGATCACGGGAGATTTATTGGAGCTTAAATGTTTGTGACTTTCATTATGGATTTCGCCTGGGCTGAAGAACTTGATCGTAGTTGAATAGTTCAAAGGTGCTTCTAATCGTTTTGCTAGTTCATCATTTTCTTGTTTATCTAGTTGATTTCCTGCGGGTTGGAAGACATTTAATAGGTACCTAGCAAATGTTTCGACTTTTCCTAAATCAGTTGGTGCCCAATTTCCATTTTCCATCCTTAGAGGAGGGATTGGCTTTATAGGTTGCTTTAAATGTTTTGTAGCCCTCTAAAGTGAGTAATCAGTGTCCTCATAGGGTGTTAGATTTTCCAGGAATTGTTTGAATGAGACATTCCTTTCTCTTTATAACAGTTCTTTCAGCTTCCTGTTGGTATGGTTGAGTATCGTCTTGTCCTGGGGGCGTTTTGTTTGTTGCCATCATTTTCTTAATAATCTCTTAAGTACCAATAGATCCCTTATTTCATTGAAAAAGGTTAATGGGGGCTTTCTTACGGTGGATAACGGAGGGGAATTCCCAAAAGGTGGTCTACCGCTTTATCTATTTCTTCTTCCGTTTTTAGAGAGATTTTTATTTGAATCGTGTGTTTCAATATTATGCGGAACTTGTTCGTTCTACTGTTATGGAGACTAGGTGGTTTGTCATTGTGAGCAAGGCAATTCTTAGTAAGTGCACCTATAACTACCGTATGGTCTGATTTTAGGTCTAAGCATAATTGGACTGAAAAGTTTTGACGATTGATGGCTTTTGCAACGAAGAAGTCTAATATGTCAGGTTTACAGTTTTCGTGAGCAGACCAATATGTGCAAATGTAATTTTAATATGGCTTCTAATAGGTGGGAACCTTGCAGATTTATTATTCTCGCCCCCCAAAAAGTGTGTTTGGCATTGTAATCACCTCCTGCAATGAATCTATGGCCGAGAGTTTTAAAAAAAACTCATATACATCTCCTTTGCGAACTGGTGACAGGGAGGCATGTAGACTGCAGCAACGGTGAGTGGGCCGAGTCTATCTTCTATGACTACGCCTGTGGCTTGTAGGTACTCTTCTTAGAAGGGTTGTAATTGATGGTGTTTGATGGAATCATTAATAATAATAGCAGTGCCTGCGTGTGCCTTTCCACTCGGGTGATTAGTCGAGTACACATTGTAACCTGGCAGTTTACAGCAATTGCGATTTGTGAAATGCGTTTCGGCAATTAGCAGAATGTCAGGTTTTGTAGTGTTTAGATATACTTGTACTTTTAAGTTGTGTTGTGACAGGCCATTAGCGTTCCATAGCGTTAACTTGTACGGAGCCACGTATAATCTTTTCTAATATGTGGTTGACTGTTGATAGGAGTAAATTTATCTGTTTTGTCTGCTTACTTATTAGTCCCTTCATCTTTGGCATCATTTGCATCATTAGTGTCATTTCCGAATTTCTACGCTGTGTACCATTATTAGTGGTTGATCAGTTTGGGTTATCTTCTTCCGTTGCAACCGTTGGATGTTGTTTCGTGATGTTCGCATAGGTAAGATCATCTTTAATGTATTGATCCTTTATCGAAGTATCGGTGGATCGAAGTGTGCTGGGTTGTTTATATTTCCTCTTCCAAGCGTTAGTGTATATTATGCATCGCTTATAATTGACCGGATGGTTTCTGCCACAGTTAGTGCACCTTACGTGTTCATCTTAGGCTACTCTTGTGCATACAGTTGAGTGATGGTCTGCTGTACATTTTATGCATCTAGGTGCCCTGGCACAATATATCGGAATGTGTCTGTGTCTTTGACATCTTTTACATCGTACAGTCACCTTCTTTAGCCGTTAGAAGTTCTATCACCATTTTAATGCTTTGGAGTTTATTTATTGAGCAGATCTCCTTGTTGTTGATTCTAGATAGAGCTTTCTTGTTCTATGTTGTTCAGTAATTCAAATCTGTTATGCATAAAATTGTTTTCGCTGGTACTATTGCCAGCTGCCGAGAAGGTACCGACTGAGCTAGATGACAGCCTTGAAGTACTGGCACAGACGAGGTACAGGATAGACCAAGCATCTTATGGGACTTCGTGTCACATGCTCTGAAATACCGATAACCTAAAAATTCAGACTTTTCGGAAGGATATCTTTCGTTTTATTATCTGACAAAGAATGTAAACACTTCTAAAGTATTCTAATATACAAAATGTAAGAGCAAACGCAAAAGTTATACATTTTAGACAGTCGAAAAGGTAAAAATGAAAACGGATTTGGGGCTCATGAGCCCCAAATCCGGGTGACGAAGGAGGGCATTGGGGTAAGTGGTCTATCCTGTTCTTAGTCAATGGTACTGGTGTTTATTATTTTGCTTGTTTTCAGTATCATCTTTAGTCAATCCGATTAGTGTGGATGAGTAACAATCACCCTTTTCCTTTTATGTTGGATTATTTCCTAACTATCATGAAAGTCATTTTTTGAAGTTTTGATTCCATATGATAAAGGTGTTAGGGACGTGCTAAGTTGTGTGTCGCTGTTGGTGCGAGTGTTAGTTTGACACATTGACTTTGCGGTTTGTGATGTTTCTTGGTTATGTGTACATGCTATTTATGTCAAGATTTTGTGTATTGGAGGATGGATTTTGAGTGTAATTGTTGTAAACTTGCTGCGTGAAAATTGTTTTCTGATCTTTATCCATTTTTGTTAATGCCTGAGTGGCCCGCGCACACATATGTATTATAGCAAGTGTTGTATGGGTGTAATTTGCCTCTTGTGAATTAGTGATTTGTCGTTTACTTTCCAACCTACAAACCCGTGTGATCTTTTGCTGGTATCCAACAATTGGATTGTTCGCAAAATAAGCGATATTCGGGTTACATTTAAACACAACGTCTATTAACAATATTTTGTTACTTTGTATCGAATTGCACACAATTAAACCAATCGCGAAACCTTTTACTTCTCTGCACTGGCCAGTTTGGTGGCCGACTCTAGAACCCGTCTGATTGTGATAGTTAAAAAGTATTTTAGCGTCTTCGATTTCGGTGTCTTAGATAAGTTTCTCGCATGACGTCGCTTGACTATGCATGTTATTCTGAATGAGTCCACGAATATAAATATTTTGTTTGCTAATACCACATATTTATAAAAGTACTGAAAAATAATTCGTTTTCTTTCAGAACAAACTAATGTAAAGCACTGCAGATTTGCAATTTACGTACTTAAATTCTTTGGCACGAACATTTTTTCCACTTTGATTTACAGTTACTTGCATTAATATTCAAACACCATCTATAGCAAAATTCACCAAACACGGAAATCCTGATTTTAATGAAAGCTCGCATACTTGTAGCACGTAATGTACTGTATATGGAACAATTTTTTTGTCGGTAGGAAATCCATTTCAGGGGTTGAAAGCAGTTCTCTAAAATTTCAGTATTTTTTCGTTTTTTAAATGCAACTTTGCATGGGGCTTTTTCTGCAATAGAATGAAATGGCACTACTAAAACCTGAATACTTTTTATATTAAAAGTTTTGCTCTATCTCGCATAATTACGAACATATTTAAAAAAACGAGCAAATAGCATTAGAAGGACTGATTTTTCCACTTATAGTCTATTATAATCTACAAATATATGAATTTTCATTACAATCAGGACTTTCGCGTTTAATAAATTTCGCTGTAAGTAGTGTTCGAATATTAATGCAAGTAACTGTACATAAGCTTCTCCAGCATATCATTTATCAGCATTTACTACTCTTTTCCATGTATTTTCATTCCTTCTTTGCTTTTTCCATTTGCTTGGTCCTCTGTATTATTAGTGTTCTCATTTTCATCTTCATTAAACTCTAACTCGACCTCACTATTTACAAAGGATTCCTGCATACAGTATAGCGTACAACTAAACCAATAATCTCAAGTTTTGTATAAATCATTATTTATTGCTAACAATATAGAAGAATATTAAAAAAGAAACATTTTAGTTAATTTTATCACAGTTACAGGTAACATATGACAGTTTTTCCGCAACTAATGTCTTCTCGTTTGGCAATGAAAGAAGAACAGACTCAGACTCAGATCTATATCAGTTCGTAAAAACAATGTTTACAATCTAGCAGCTACAAATGTTTACAATATAGTATTCTACGTTTCAGCACTCAGTTTCTCACAATCAGTCGAACGGAAAAGTATGCAAGTAAAGTAAAAATAAATATGAATCCAATTTTTCCAAATTGTTTATAAAAAAATCATTACTCTTCTTAATGACGACTTGTCAACAAATCAATTAATCGAATTAATTCAATTTCATTCCATTGTACACCATTTGGGCGAATGCAAAAATATTTAGAAACACTTAATATATGTACATGCTGAATAAAGAGGATACAAATATTCAAAGTAAAAGATACTTTGTCGTACGAAATACGTCGACACAATCGGTTTTTAATTTTTCCAACTAGTATGACGCTGTTTACCAAAAATATGAAACTTATTAAGGATAATAGTTATATTACAATATTGTTACGGTCAAAATATAAAAGTGGTGATCTTGGAACTTCACTATGAAATCTGCATTTTTCTGATTTTTTTAGGGTTTTTCATTTTTCGTACCAAAACTTTATAAGAAAAAAATACAAAAAAGTTCTCCAACATGTGGCATCATATCCATAATATGCCAGATTCTTTTTAATTTATACTTGCCATTAAGTGGGACAAATATGACAAAAACTGATGTTTTGTTTTTTTGCCATTTCCCCCCCCCCCCCCCCCCCCCATCGAGGTAGAGGGTTGAAACTTGGTGTGAAGGGCTTGCATTCGAGAACCTATCGAATGATCTATCACAAGTCTAATTTGGTTCAAGGACACTTTTGACCCCATTATCCGGCTATAACCTTTGCATTACCATTGTCATAAATTCAGTATTCATATTCTAAATACACATTATAGGAAGATGTATGTACAAATAAGTATTAAAGCATACTTGGATGCAAATAAGGAAAGAACAACTTTATTTATCAATAATATCCCTGGTGGTGGTTGATATAAAGTATTATTAAGCATTTTGCAACAAGAATGTTACAGTCCGCAAATGTAGGTGGATTTAAACCAATTAAAAGCTTATAGAAGAGTCTGTGATCGAATGGAGACAAAATAATCCTACGACTCAACCAACATTGAACAAAATGGCTCCTAAGTTGAACAAGACTGTTCACACTTTTTTTACATAAACAAATTATACAGAATGGGTTTAGAGCATGTTGACTTTATCCATGGGATAGTAACAATGTAGATTACTCGAAATATCTTGGTAACACCAAGGAAGACATACAAGTAGCTATAGGTGCAAAAGCACATATGCAGACGATGACATAATGACTTTATTATTTGAAGCTTTCCAAAAAATATGAAGAGTTTCATGTATTGCGTAATATATTGCAAGAATTTCGAAAAAGAAAAACATGTAGTCATGAACTTGTTGTTAATGTTGTTAATAATAACAGTAAGTAATTATAAGGAATGATAAGGAAAACAGAAACGACGGAAATTTGTTTAGGTGTCCACAAAACACCAAAACGCAAGAGCTAAAAGGTATCTGAAGAAAGTAACATTTGTAATATCACCATTAGAATGGAAAAAAACGAGATAGTAAATATGGAAGAACGTAAATTTCAGGAAATAAAAAACACAAAAATGTGAGAGGCAATAGAAAAAAGAATAAAAGGAAAAAGAAAAAGCAACCAAAAAAGCTACAAGATAAAAGAAGAAAGATATTGAACACAACAAATTTTTGCAAAAATTAAAGAGAATGAAGTACAAAATATTGGAATGAAAGGAATACTGGCTTGCCAGTAGTCAAAAGTAACATAATTCTTCCTCATGATACCTAGAGCAATTACAACTACCAATGTTTGAGAATACATACATTACTGTTCAATTAAGCCATTCACAAGCTAAAGTGAATAATTGGATTGGCAGAGTAACTATGGGTTCAAACTGAGTTGATATTGGCTCTCTGTGTCGCGAGTGCGACGCGCTGTTCCTTTAAGGATATTCCGTCATAACGGCTCTAGTTCGCCAGGTGTTATTCAGCTCGTACTTTCTGGCGAGACACCCACGAAGGGAGTGGTCGATGTAAGTGTTTTATCTATCTAAGACTTGGAAAAATCCTGCCCTGAACTGTGAAGTGTCATTGGACAAGTTGGATCTACCCTCTAAGGGAGACGACTCGTTTTGTCAACCCTGAACATCGCTATGCGCCGCCCAGGGTTGACCAGCGGGGACCACGACGAGGTAGAGTCGCCGGCTTTCGCCCGATCCCGTGCAGGTTGGCTCCGGCGGTATACCTTCGCCGTTTCACCCCACCGTCACAGTGCTACAGCACTATCTGCTCCGACGGTCTGAATCGTGTGGGTTCAGACTGTAAACCCGTACTTAACATTTCCGATTTTCTTGAGTGATCAAGCCGAGATAATTATTTTAATCATGCTGAATGTTACAGAAGTAGCGCCAAATACGAGGGTAGTCCCAGAAGTACCCGACCTAACAAAGAAAACACAAAAAAATTGTGAAAAATTATCTTTATTTCTCTACATAGTCTTCTTTTAGCTCAATGCACTTTTCCCAGCGATGTTCAATAGCTTCAATACCCTGTTTATAGTAAGAACCGTCGAGCTGCTCAAAATAGCCATCAACCGCAGACTCCACCTCTTCATTGTTGGCAAATCTTTTACCATTGAGCGATTTTTTCAAGTTTGGAAACAGAAAATAATCCGAGGGGGCAAAATCTGGCGAATAGGGTACGTGAAGAAGCAATTCGAACTTTAACTCATTGATTTTGGCCATCGCGACAACGGATGTGTGATCTAGTGCATTGTCTTGATCAAACAAAATTTTCGCCAAATGCGGCCGTTTTTTCTTGATTTCATCACTCAAACGCTGCAATAAGTTCGTAGAATACTCGCCGATGATTGTTCTTCCTTTCTGAAGATAATCAATGAAAATTATGCCACGCGCATCTCAAAAAACTGACGCCATGACCTTGCTTGCAGATGGAACTATCTTCGCCTTCTTTGGAGTTGATTCTCCCCTTTCAGTCCATTGTTTTGACTGTTTCTTTGTCTCAGGTGTGAAGTGATGGACCCATGTTTCATCTATGGTTATGAATGGGCGCAAAAAATCTGCTTTATTGCTGTGAAACTTCGCCAAACACTCGATTGAAACATCCTCACGACGCTGTTTTTGTTCGGCTGTGAGCAAACGCGGCACTCATCCTGCGCACAGCTTTGTCATATCCAAATTTTCAGTCAATATACTATGTACAACACTTTTTGAAATGCCTACCATGTCTGCTAGCTCGCGTAATTTCAGTCGACGGTCATCCAATACCATTTTGTGGATTTTCTTCACCATTTCTGGCGTGGTCACCTCATTTGGTCGACCACAGCGATGTTCGTCTTGGCAGCTCGTACGGCCTCGTTGAAACTCTGCCACCCAATATTTTACTGTTGTAAACGAAGGAGCAGACTCCCCATAGTAGGATCTAGCTCCGCTTTGATATTGGTTGGACTGAGGCCTTTCAAATTAATGTATTGTATCACATAACGACGACCAATTTTTTCCACGTTTACAAATTCACTAAGAGCGTTCACTATTGATGACTGTCAAACAAATACTGAACAACGTAGCGTCGTCAAACTTCAAACTTAAGCTTTATAAGGTTGGTACTTCCTACCTAGTCATTCATTTAAAAAAACAACCGCCATCTATACGTCAGGTCGGATACTTCTGAGACTACCCTCGTAGTGCAGAGTCTGCGATACCAGCAGGGTCTAACGAGGGGAACTCCCCAAGTATCTCACTCACATATTTACGAAACTTTGTCATATTATAGAGCTCATAAAATTGAAGATGTGTGTACACCCTTTGGGGGCAGACGACTACTCGTTTAAAAATTATTAACAATGACAGGAAAATATTGTTTAAATGCAGAAATTGTGCTCACTCACATAAACTATCAGACCTGTGGTAAAACACGAAACTACTACCAAAAAATACAGTGAGAAAAACTGAGCAGAAGAGAACTTCCCCAGTGCAAAAACTGCCAAAGAATCGGACATTCAGCTGTAAATTGCTTCCTGAGTTTCAGATGTGTTAAATGTAATAATGCACACAACAGAGGGGAAATGCGAGCTAAATGAGAACCTACACAAAGAAGCATTTTATTGCGTAAACTGCAAGCAGTATGGACACCCTGCCTCGTACAGATGATGTCAAATTTTCAAGTCTAAAGGACAAGAATCATTCAGCAAGAAGAACATTAACGCCGCCAAGAGCATGGCCAAATGCACCCCGCTGTTAACAGCACCAAGAACCAAAGCTCACACACCACAACTTTACAGCCAAATATTAAAAACAAGGACTGAGCAAACAGCACACAGAAATGCAATCAAATCTTAACGCGATGAACAAACGCATGTAACTAACTCCAAAGATACAACGGTAGAAAATCACTATAATCAGTTTGACCCACAACAGCTGACAAACGCCATCAACAATTTCAGTGCACAAATCCCGAACATTATGCAGCAAGTAAACAATAACACCGAAAAAATAGACATGCTGCTGCACATGTTTATGGGTGGAATTGATCAGGAAAATTGCAATCAAAGCAGCAGTCGCAATGCCCCGTAAGCAGAGGAACCAGCCTTTGAACGCAAACAATACATTTTATAAAGTACAGAATTTTAAAATCAACTGTATCAATGTAAATTCTATTATCAATCTATACAGGAGAGCATTTCTAACCTCTTTCCTGGAGAAGCACACGTGCTATGTTTAAACGAGACGAAATTAAACTCTAAACACAGCCTACAGTTTAAAAATTACAGAATAGTCCGAAACGATAGACTAAATGCGATACAGGGAGGGAGAACAGCGATACTCGTGCGCAACGACTTGCAGTTCACCAGACTTGACTTAAACTTCATCGACCAAGAAATAATCGAGACGTCTGCAATAACGCTGATATTCAACAACAACAAAGCATCCCACATTATCACAGCATACAGCGCAAACGACAGCTTGCAATTTATCAGAGAATTTGAAAAAATGTTTACCAACCTTAGACTAAATAAACCATCAAACTTCCATGTAATATGTGATGACCCAAACGCCAAACACAACCAATGGAGAAACGCAATAAACAACGCAAAAGGAACACAATTGGCAAAATGGCTATCCAAAAACGATATTATTTACAGAGTGAAACTGCTACTTCCTAACGAGGCTACGTTTCCTAGAGCCAACTCCACACTCGACATAGCATGTGTAAATTCCAGACTTCTAAACAATTGTTCTAACAAATCATTGCTTTTAAAGGCAATACCATACAACAGCGACCACTGGGCAATCCAACTCATTGTAAATCAAGAGGACATAGCAATAGACAACACAACATCCAAGCAAGCCGAACGACTATTACTACGAAAAACCAACTGGAAAGCCTTTGAGGAAGCTCTTCGCAAGGCGACATGTTCACGAAACTTATCACCCAGCGAAATCAACAAAGCAACAGACGATCTAGAAGAAGAAATATACGGTGCAGTAGTGAAAAATACACCCAAGTACAAGCCAGTCAACTCAGTGGAAGCATACCGAAACAACGCAATCTATAAGTTAAAAAGCCTGAAAAGCAAGCTGTTATCGCACCTATTCAAATATTATAGAACCAACCCAGCACAGCATGCTGAAATGATTGCATTCCTGACGAAAAGCATAAAGATAATAAACGATGAACTTAAACGCGAATACACCAAGTCAGCCTCCACATTCTGGAACTACAGATTTAAAAACTTAGACACAAAACAACCAAACAAGATTTACACGACCATTAACCAAGTATTTTGGACAAGGTCCGACGTCTCATCAGAATTCCACATAGGCTTGCAGGATACACTCACATTCTGAGAAAAGCAGGCATCGACTCAGACTCAGTTAAAATCATGGACAACGCATACAGATGCTCCAATCCACATGACAAGCTAGCAATTTTAGGCACACATTTTAAAAGGGTTCACACAAAAAACTTTCCTACAGGCCAACCGGAAACAAAGTTCGAAACTTTTATTAATAACAAAGTCAAGGAAATTACATACAGCTTCAGCACCTAGCCGAAGACTCAATTCTCCAACTCCAAGAGAGCAAACGCACCCACTGAGCCGGAAAATTGTTTCACCAACCCCGCCGAGATCAAACTGGCAATAAAAAAAACTCAGAAATAAAAAATCAGCTAGCTTCGACAACATATCAAATGTTATGCTAAAGAAGCTACCAAACAATATAATTCGGGCACTCGCCATAGTCTTTAATAACTGCCTCAACAATCACCACTTCCCGAATAAGTGGAAGGCAGCCAAAGTCATCGCCCTGCTAAAAACAGATAAAGACCCAACAGCCATGGAGAACTACAGGTCAATTAGCCTGCTGCCAAATATTAGGAAACTGTACGAAATCATAATAAATAATAGAATTAATAGTTTTGTTGCAACAAACCACCTACTGCCCAACCAGCAGTTCGGCGTTAAGCTCGGCCACTGAACAATACACGGCATCAACGAATTGTCATCTGACATCTGTTGGGCCCTCAACGACAACCAACTGGTAGGAGCCTGTTTAATCGACATGGAAAAGGCATTCGATACCGTATGGACGAATGGGCTCGTATTTAAACTACATAATAAAAAGTTCTCGCCGGACCTAATACAGACGATACACAACATGATAATCGGCAGAAGATTCAAAGTCTTCCTCGACAACCAAACATCATACAAAACCTTCGAGATATTAAATGGGCTGCAACAAGGAGCAGTAAACTCACTAATCCTACTCAGCCTATTCTCCTTCAACTGTTTAAACCTATTCGAACTGCACACCAATGAGGAATGCAAAGACTTAGCATTTGCTGACGATCTGATCATCTGCTACATCCACAAGCACATACCAACTGTCCAGATAAAGCTGCAGGAAACATTCGACAAAATAGTTAGCTACTGCACAGCATGAAAGCTAAAAATCAACACAAATAAGTGCGAGACTATCCTGTTTAGGCAGCCCTTGGCTGCCACAAATTAGGAAGAAAGGCAAGGAAAGGATGGAAAGAGTTCCAGTTACGTGATCCAGCTAATCAAGTAGCACAAATCTCTCACAAAAGAGAAGTCAAGTATCTCGGCGTAACGCTAACAGACAGGTACAACTTCAACAAGAATGCACTCATTACATTAAACACAAACCTGACAGGGCTTCAAAGAAACTGGCAAGACTATGCTTTTCTAAATACATTAAACCAGAAGTCAAGACCTTAGACTACAAAATATTTATAAGATCCATCATGGCGTACGCCTGCCCAATTTGGTTCACCATAACGAGAAAAATATTATAGTACGTGCAGCAACGAACATGACAAAGTCGACACATCTCCCATCAGGACAAATCAAACATATAAAAAACAAAGAAATTTACGACAAAGCAAACTGTTCCCGGGTCGACATATTCACGTTGGAAGCAATCAGAACCAACTTTTTTAAAGCTATGTGGCGGCTCTCCTGCACCCACCACTAGAGGGACATACGAAATAGGACTTTCTCGAAAGTACTCGCTCTAACTACCTCATCCATATATATACCGCCTTTAACCTTCCTTCCAATATCCCAACGTCTAAGGCAGGGCCTGCTAGGTAGCCTTACTGATGAGTCCACTAGCAGGCCCAGGACGAAACGCATCACCCTTCCTTTTTCCTATCATATCCCCTCTCTACAGCTTCACAGCTATAAGCAGCAGAACAAACAACAACTTGATAAGCGGAGTTGCATTGCAGGTTGAACCCTACCTCGAGAAAACAAAATCCTCAGGACTGATACCCCCAGAAGCACTTATGTACTTAGACAAGCACGGATACATACAAGATACAAGCAGCAACATACCAACATTATATCACACTAAGAGGGCAAAAGGCAGCAACGCACTATTATACAACCCCAAAGAGGCGGCGAAGAACAAGGAAGTATTTGTATTCAACACGGATCGCCCTACGAAGGACCTTACCCGAGAAGCAAACGAATACAGAGAAAAACTGCCCTGGATTGGGGATCATGAGGCAATCCTATAGTCAACAAAGATCTCCACACAAAAGAGAGCAATAGAAGAAAGTGCGAGGGCACTCACCGGCTAAGAAGGCTGTGAAAATTTCACAAAACACTGAAGTGTGAAAACAGTATTCTAAGTAATCTACATCTAAGCCTGTATATATTTTTGTAGCAGAGAGCCGCCAGCTAATTATTCAATCTAGCTGAGTTAGTTCATGTATTACTCTACGTTCTGTTTATTTTTGTCTTATCACTAGCTCTAGTTTTAGTTTTAGTCTAATTAGGGTTACTATAAATATTGTATATAAGTCCATTTTCCTTGTTCTTCCTCTGTCTTTTCTTTCTCTCTCTCTCTCACTTTCTTTCTTTCATTCTTTCTTTCATTCTTCTCTCTCCTTTACACAGCACAGTTAGTTAAATTCAGTTTTTGTTTGGTCTAGTATTTAATGATTTTCTTTTTTCTGAATTAGTTACCAATTAAATAAGATAGGATAGCCTAGAGATAGAACATAAAGTACAAACAAGGGATCAAAACCAAAGATAAAATACAAAAAGTAAAGATCTAAAGAAGCTCAGTACAAAGGGCCATTAGCATCACGTACTCATATAGAAATGTAAATCTGTTGCTTATTTCAGATTATATTGTAATTGTATGTTTACAAGACTTGTTAATAAATAAATTATATAAAAAAACACGTAACTACGAATCCAAAGGCCTCCAGTTCAAATCCCGTTACATCACATTTTTCATTTTATATTCTTTTTTGTTATTTTTTACAAAATTCTATATTATTTTTTATCTTACTCTTACCAACAATTTATAATAATTGCAACAAATTTCTTACAAAATATATATACACATTTTTCACTTTATACCAATACGTACAATATATAGGGGGAGTTCCCGCAGCGCCGGACGCTTAAGGTTTTCTTTAAATAAATAAGAAAAAATAATAGATATACTTTGTTTTGCTGTGTTTAAAAGTTCATATTATCTGAAATCAAAATAAAACAACAAAAGAATCAACATTATTATTACAGCTAAGTTAAATAAACGTATTTTTGGTTTGTTTTCGCATCGAACAAAAAATGGCACCCAGTACCGGACACAGTGAGAAAACGTAACATAGCATGACATACTCCTACAAAAGTTTGCAATGATCACATATGCATGTGTACATAAGTATCTAAACATTCATGGACATCAGCACACGCTTCATGAGACCATTGCTGACACATAAAACACTGAATCCAATCTTCATTCGTGTTTTCTAAGCAGACTACGCAGATGGTTTCACTGTTGCTGCTTCTTGATGTCAACTCCATTTTTCTTTGCTTCTTTATCTGTTTTCTTCTTCCTTCTTTACTTTTATTTGATTCTATACTTGCTTTTTCTCTCCCAATTGTAGGTTTTTCTTCCCTATTTTACGTTCTTTTTCATTTTTACTGTCTGGCAATAGGGGACAGTTTTCTGTCCGGAATTGAGAGACAACGAGACTCTTAAAGAAAAGCATTTTCGTAGAAACCGGTACACTATATACGAAAAAACCAACAACGTTTAAAACAATACTTACCAAGATGTATAACAACGTAGTTTACGTATCTGTAACAGCTGCAGATTGCTATAAACAAC
Organism: Eucera pruinosa; assembly: GCA_028830335.1. Classification (NCBI taxonomy): domain Eukaryota; kingdom Metazoa; phylum Arthropoda; class Insecta; order Hymenoptera; family Apidae; genus Eucera; species Eucera pruinosa. The sequence continues at coordinate 1,259,883 of JAMYCR010000015.1, read as the reverse complement.
ACTTCGAACTTTACACGATACAATGTCTTTCACGTCTGGCGAAACACTAAACCAAATAGTTTGCTTGTTCACACGCGACGGAAATGTTTTTTAATCTCCTCGTCTTTTATTTCATCTTCTCTACTAGCAGTACGATTGGTGCCGCAATCGATTATTTAATATCAAAGATATTGCGAATGTCCGGTATTGGGTGCCGTCCGGCGCTGGGGGAACTCTCCCTACTTACGATACATAATTATATACAAAACGCACAATGGATAGTTATATACCATATACTGGTAATTTATACATTCGTATACAATAAAATAAAGTATAACATAATTATATTATACAAATATACATAATGTAGTTATAATAACGGTGTGATACTTTGTATCATTAAAGGAAAACACCGGGTCAATATGTGAAAGAACGAAAAAGATAGGGGTAAAGTTATACTCTTCTATTCTGGAAACTATTTCCCAATATATAATGTCAAATGAAAGAAAATTATTTGTGGATGAAAGAGAAATGGCCATGGTTGAAGTAGAAAGAAACACATCTACGTTTTCAAATTCATAGAGAAAAGAGGCTGATGATAATAATAAAAAATACCTTTCGAAATAAAATGCAAAATTGCTGCATTATCAAGACAGTATTTAACAGCTTAGTTCTTTCTGTTTGAAGTAATTTTAACGACCATTATTAACGTTGCCTTGATAATGCAACAATTTTGCATTTTGATTCGAATGATATATTTTAGTCTACATCAGTCTCTTCCATGAATGAACTTGAAAACGTACATGCGTTTCTTTTTTCTTCAACAGTGGTCATTTCTCCTGCATTCACAAATAATATTTCTTCATCTATCATTATATATCGGGAAATAGTTACCAGAATATAAGAGCATAACTTTAGTCGTATGATTCTTGATCTTTCACTTATTGTCCAGGTGTTTTCCTTTAATGATACAAAATGTCACACCGTTATTATAATTATTTACAGTCAAAAATTACATAAAGTGAAAAATGTGTATATATATTTTGTAAGAAATTTGTTGCAATTACCATAAATTATTGGTAAGAATAAGATAAAAAATAATATAGAATTTCGTAAAAAACAACAAAAAAGGAAATAAAATGAAAAATGTACTATGACGGGATTTGAACTGAAGATCTTTGAATTTGCAGTCACGTAAAGAGTATTATGATTTAATCGTTAATAACTTTTAAGCGATTAGTCGTCTGCCTCCAAAAGGAGGTACACACATCTTCAATTTGATGCGCTCTATAAGATGACAAAAGTTTTGCAAATATGTGAGTGGGACACTTGGGGAGCTCACCTCGTAAGAGTACCGGAAAAGGCTCTCGGTCCAAGCGGACTAACGACTACCGCGATAAGAAGAATATGGAGACCAGCGATGCTATTGTCAAGCGGCCTTATCGCCCTGTCAGACGACCTTATCGCCCTGTCAGACGACCTTATCGCCCAAACTGCATTCCCGACGAATACAGATTACTAAGTCCTTCCGCGAAAGCCCTTTCTACCTCATCCAGAGCAATGTATAAAAACCCCAATTGAATAAAGGCAGTGAGACCTCTGAACTGGAAACGAATCTTTGTCTCTCTTAACCTCGTCTCGCTGTAGAAATTATACATATATAGAGTGCCGAATAAAAGTATTGGCAGAGGCAATGTTTTATAATACATCCGCGTGTAAGTCAGGAACGGAGAATGATATTTGATTAAATCTTGTTTTAAAATACTGCCTTAGATCTCTAAATTAAGTGTAGAAAAAAACAGAAAAGTGGAGCAACTACATGATTAGTAATAACAGAAAGTGTACACAGTGAGCCATTTTTATTGAAACAAAAGTATTGGCACAGTTACAGTTTCTTAAATATAAATTATTGCAGTACTAAAGGGTATAGCCGATTAATGGGGTCAAATGTGCCCTTCAGCCGATTTTGATCGTGCATAGATCATTCGATAGGTCATCAAAAATAAACAGCTCACCTAAATTTTTAACCTCAAATCTCATTCAGGGGGTAGTTACGGGGAAAATTCGATTTATCAGTTTTTGGCCAGTTTTTCTTCAAATTATGTGTTCATTACGTATAGAAGATGATAAGAAATACCATAATTAAGAGGATAAGTGGCTAATGAAATAAAAATTATTTTTTGTTATTTTAAGTTAAAATAATATTAAAATAATTTAAACATTTTTTTGTATAAATATTCTTGATTCGTATGTAGTTATAATTGAGAAAAAGAGGGGAAAAAATTGTAAAGGAAAAGTGAAGTCGAGCGGGATTTGAACCTGTGACAAAAGAGTATCCTAGCGGTTCCACAACCCCACCTCTTACCACCTCGCCATTGTTACTCATGGTGTTCTGTTCAATTTTATGGTATATAGACTTGACATTTTTTTAATTTATCTGATTAACTTACTTATTTTGATTTATGTACCATTCGTATGAATGAGGAAATACTAAAGAACACTTAATCTGCTCACTGTATACAAGAAATATTAAAATGTCAATTATAAGCGGTTATTTCGCACGATAATCCCTGCGAAACACGGTTATTGATTTTTTTGACTATGGCGAAGCTGAACAAAAAATCTGAAAAAAATTGAGGATAATAGTTATCATAGTATGTTGTTAGCATAATTTTATAAAAGTAGTCGGTCTTTGCATTAATGCGAAATCTGCACGTTTTGTCATTTTTTTGCGTTTTGTAATTTTCACGCCTCTGATTTAAATGGAACAAATCTGAAAAAATTCTATAATATGCACCACATTATTAGCAATGTATCAGATTTTTTTCAGAATTTTTTCTGTTAGTATATGGGAAAAACGGGCCAAAAACTGAAAAATCGAATTTTCCCCGTAACTACCCCCCTGAGTGAGATTTGGGGTTGAAAATTTAGGTGAGCTGTTTATTTTTGATAACCTATCGAATGATCCATGCACGATCAAAATCGGCTGAAGGGCACATTTGACCCCCTTAATCGGCTATACCCTTTAATATTTTGTATGTAATCCTTTTTTTCTATCACAGATCTCAAACGATTCGGCATCGATTGCACTAACTTTTTTGTGATATATGGATTTATATTTTTCCATTCTTCCAAAGGTGCTTTCTTTAGCTCCTACTTTGACATTATGTGTCGTTTTTTAATTTGTCGTCCCATTTCAGCTCAAAGATGTTCAATGGGATTTAGATCCGGGGATTGTGGGGGGTCGATAACATATGCGGCGTATTAAAAACAATCCATTGGCGGACATTGTACGCCGTATGTTTCGGATCGTTATCCTGTTGAAAGTTATAGTCCGATCCTAAATTTAATTTTTCCGCACTTCTTTTTAAGTTCTTTTTTGAAGTATTGAGGTAACCATATTGGTCCATTGTTGTCTCAATGAACTCAAGCTCTCTAACAGTAGAAGAGCTCATACATCCCCATACCATGACCCCACCACCTCCGTGTTTAACTGTGGGAACAATGTTCTTCTCATCAAATTCCGCGTTAGGTTTTCGCCAAACTAAAACTTTACCATCACACTGAAAATTATTAAATTTACTTTCATCGGAAAATATCACTTTATCCCAAAATTCCATATTTTGGTATATATAATTATTTGCGAACTCTAATCTTGTCTTTTGATTAATTTTACTAATACACGGCTTCCGTCTCGCGACTCTTGACTTGTATCCAGCATTCTTAATAGTTCTTCGAATAGTTATCGGGTGCACTTCTGTCTTCTATTCGTCTTTTAGCACTGTGGCTATTTCTGAGGATATAGTTTTAGCATCCTTTTTAATTATATTTATCACCTTCCTTTTTTTTCTATTACTGTGAGCTTCGGAGAACGCCCACTTCGTAGAGCATTTACTACATTTTCATTAAAAAATCGTTTAATTACGTTTCTGATAGTGAAACGACTTAAATTCACGATTTTACCTATTGCTGAATAGGATCTTCCTTGTTGACGTATATTTAATATCATTTTTCTCTCAGAAACTGTAGTTTCTCGCCTTTTATTTGCCATATTTATGTTTTCTCGTGTTTTTCCGTGTAAAACGAGTTTACTAATGGTAACAAATCACGATCAGTTTGAATTGACGATGAGTGAAAATTCCGCTGCCGCAGCATGCGTACCAACATTGCAAATATTTAAAAATAATATGATGTAATAACAAATTTCCGAAGTGTGCCAATACTTTTGTTTCAGTAAAAATCGTTCACTGAGTATACTTCTTGTCATTACTAATCGTGTAGATGCTGGAATTTCCTGTTTTTCTGCACTTAATTTAGAGACTTCAGGTAGTATTTTGAAACAAAATTTAATCAAATATCATTCTTCGTTTATGATTTACAGGCGATTGTATTATAAAATATTACCTATGCCAATACTTTTGTTGGGCACTGTACGTGTATTCCTACGGGGCTACAAGCGTCGCGCATAGTGATACAAACCCACTCTCGTGTCCCGTACTACGATTCAGGATTAAAGGAAACAGAATCATAACGAGTTGATTCATGTTTCTCTTCCTTTTTCTGTAAAAGTTTTTATTTGCTACGTATTTACAATATTTACATGTGAGGCGCAAATTAAACTACTATCTAAAACGTTATTCTGATACTTTGGTCAAACTTGACTCCGTAGAGCGTCTCGCTTTGGGTCTTTAGCGTGGGTCGGAGATTACAGTATTCGTTGCTTGACGGATGAGATTACATCTATTGGTTGTCACTTAATGCCTGGGTTGAGCACAGGAAAAAATGGGCGCAAAAACCTGTGCGGCGCAGTGCAGTGTGTGTGTGCGCGCGCGCGTGTGTGTGTGTGTGTGTGTGTGCGTGTGTGCGTGCGTGCGCATGTTAAAGGGTAGGGTGGGGGATGTTTTAGTCGTAAGGTTGTCGTGTGGATGTTTCCGCGGTTTCGTCATATAGAGTGTTGTTTTGTGTTCTATCTGGAAGTAGGGTTGCGTGTGGGGTTATGCAGAGCGGTTTGGACCCCTCGGGGTTGGAGGTGTAGGGTGCGGGGGTGGGAGGGCCGTTTGAAACTGCTTCGTCTTCGCAGTTCGTCGATGAATTTGGCGTTCCTTGTCAGCCACCAGTATTTATTGGTTTTTCTGTGGGAATCCGTGTAGTCGATGTCTGGTATTGTTCGCGAGTATTTGAGTTGGGTGGGGTTGGTGACGTGGTCGTGGGTTATTGTTTTGTTGGGTGGGTGTCGCGGAACGTGGGTATATTGTGGGTATATTCTGGCTGTCTTGGATTAGTCCTTGTCGGTCGAAATATGTAAAGGATTGTAGGGGAAGGTAGCCGGTTTGGGCTTTGAGAACGTATTCTGCGTAGGGTATAGAGGTGCATGATGTTAGCGTGTTGTTATCTGTCTTTTTGATGGAAGCGAAGTAGTCACGTGTTTGCTTTATGATGAAGTTGTCGATTCTAGATATTGCTGCTGTGTTGTATAAGGTTTTGTTGGAGATATAATATTTATTGTCGGCTTTTTGGTAGATGTGTAATGCGGCTCGTAGACAGGTTCTTTAGAATTTTCTTAGTTTTTCGGCCGTTGACACACACATGTTCCACCATGTGGGTACTGCGTACGATATGATTGGCCTAATGAGTAGCAGATAGCAGATTATCTTGGCTTTGGGTGATAGTGATCGGGAATAGAATAGTCTGCTGAGGGATTTGAAGGTGTTTTTTGATTTCTGAAGTTATGTTTGGATGTGTGGGTTCATTCTGAGGAGATAGTCGATTTGCACTCCGAGGTATTTGACAGATTTTTTATGCTGTGTTGGTTGTTTGGTGTTTTTTCGGTAAGGTAGACTTGAAAAGTGTTGATGTGGGTTCATTTGGTTTTGCTAAGGTGTCTAAGTGGCTTATGGAAAAGTATCGTTTCACATTTGGAAGGATTGATTTTCAAGTTCCATTTTTATAGTGGGCGTTGATGTTGTTGAGTAGTAATTCTAACTTGTTTCTGATGGTTTCCGGGTGTGTGTCTGCGACTAAGCCTATGAAGTCGTCCACGAAGGCAGCTGAGTAAGTGTTATTGTTTGTGTTGAGCTCGAATAGGTTGGGGATGTTGTGGGTGTATATGTTAAAAAGTTGAGGTGAGTTTACGGTGCCTTCCATCAGGCCTTCAGTAATTTTATAACTGTTTGATGAAGTGTGTTCGTCGTTCCATGTTACGAATAACCTGTTCTGTGTCATGTTCCAGATTATTTCGATTAAGTATAAGGGGTACTTGGGGCTGCGTAGTATGTGCAGGAGTCCGTTAATCCACACAGAATCGAAGAGTTTTTCGATGTTTATGAGGCAGGCGCCGACTATTTCGTTATTGTGTAGGTGTTTATTGATTTCATGTAACATTTTGTGTATAGCGTGTATTTGGAGTGTTTGAACCTGAAGCCGAATTGATTGTCGGGGACGACTTTGTTGGTGGAAGTGTGCTTTGTTAGGGCTCTATTGAGGATGCTTTCGAAGATCTTGCTTAAAGCTGGGATTAGGCTGATGGGCCTATAGCTGGAAACAGATACGGGATCTTTGTTTTTTTTTAAGATTGGAATTATCTTTGATTTTTTCCAGGTGGAGAGGTAGTGTTTGTTGTTAATGGAATTGTTAAATAGGATGGTGAGATCTTTGATGATTTTTATCGGTAGGTGTTTAAGGATAATGGAGGGGATCGACTCAGGGCCTGATGAGGTTTTGTTGAGGAGGGTTTAGAAGATTTTTTGGGTGGCGTAGACGCTTGGGAAGATGGGGGTATCAGTATCCAGCGTGGAGGCTGTTGCAGGGTTCCCTTCTGAGAAGGTGATCAGTGTGAGATTTTGTAGACGGTTGTTAATGAAGGTATTTGGCATGTGAGTAATTTCTATATCTATTTTGGTTTTCAGGTTATCCGTTGCGTTGATGTATTTTGGTGAGTTGGCCTTTTCATAGTACGCTCCGATTACGTTTAGGATGGTATCGGGGGATTCTATTATGTAACTATTGTCGTCGGTCGGTATGTTCTGCGAGTTACAGTTACTGCGGGTTAGGTCGGTATCTATGGCATTGATTCTGGGATTTTTCTCTTCCTCGAAATCGTCCCGTGACACTGTCGTCGCAGGGATATTCCAACGACTATTCCAAAGATCTCTGATCCCACAGCAGTCCCCGGCCCTCCCACTGGTAAGAGATGAACGTCCATCTACTGTCCCTGTATCATTTGCTAAGCAACCAGTGTATATTGACAGAGTTTGGGATACCATGGTGGCGATGTTAACGCGAGCTTTTAAGGAGGTCAACACAGAGGAAAACAAGAATATCTTTAAGCAAGGCTATTTGATCTTGGCCGAAGTTAAGGTTTGTAGCGCTCAGAGAGCAAAGAACATCAGCGAACCTGATAAAGATCTTGGGGCCCGGAAGCTCTATTCTTCCGAAAAGTTAAATGACATAAACACAATTGCCTCTGCCCTTCCACTTCCAATTGCTATGTACCAATGTACCTCGAATGCATCGGTAATACCGTAGAAGATGGTTCAACCGTCACGCCGATACTGCCAGAAGCCAAAATGATTAACTCCACTTTGTGAATATTTTAAACATTTAGTGTCAAAGTACTTGATCGATGCTTAACTATTTATATTTAAAATAAATATTTTGACATATGGGCTTAACACTATGAAATGGGAGAAATATTTTTAGTCATTGAATAATAAACAATTTATAAAATTAATAACGCATATTCCAGGATATATTATTCTATACATTTTATATATTGTTAAGTAAAAGCTCCGTTTGTAATAATACAGTGCATATTTGGATTAAAACTTTAAAAAAATGTTAGAAAAGAACGTAAAAAACGTTTGATTTACCAATTTTGTTGAGTTAGTCAATTTAGCAATTGAGCAGCTCCATTATTGATTGAAAATGCTGTTATACATTCCAGAAAAAAATTTATTTGATATAAACTTATAATAATAATGAAACATATAAAATAATGTTAAAGATTTATTAGAGTTATTTTTATTATAGGTTTAGTTCTTGATTCATAAGCAAACTATTTTGAATGCCGCAAATTATTATTAACTGTTTTTAAGGTTACACAGACAAGGTACAGGATAGATCCACCCACCTTATAGGACTTTGTGTCACACGGTCTGAAATACCGATAGCATAAAAAATCAGACTTATCGGAAGAATACCTTTTAATTCATTATCTGGCAAAGAATGTAAACACTTGAAAAGTATTTTGATATATAAAATGTGAAAGCAAACGCAATAGATTTAAGACAAATACATTTTAGACAATCCAAAATGTAAAAATGAAAATAATAAGGGGGACGCGAGGGCCCCAAACCATGTGACAGAAAAATACGTTGGACAATAGATCTATTCTATACTTCATCTGTGTCAGTTGTCTCAAAGCAACGGACGATTAACTAGTACACAACCTGTTAATCATTGGATAAGAGAATGATTGTTAGATTTCGTTTAGTATGTAATGTAATAGTATGTAACATAATTTGAATGGTTGCAGTATTTCTCAAATTCATTTATTACAATAACAGCAGTTCTCGCCCCCCAATTTTAAAGAAAATATTTCCTGTCTATAAATTATAAAATACTCATACTTAAATGGTGAATCACTGTGAACGTTACCATACATCGTTTTTGCCTAAAATTGTGCATTTAACTCATGACAGAAGATTTTATTCTGTTTTTGGATTTGTGTTTGCGGAACAAAGCTCTACAAAAACCATCTAATTCATATTGCAAAACAGAAAAAATGTTTAATTTGTAGAACAGTGTTATCACCTATTTTATTATATGGACTTAACTCCGTAATAGTTATATAAACAACTCCGTCTTGCACAAAATGCAAAAATAGTTGAAGTGTAATATCTTATTTTGCAACGCAACAATAAAAATTTCATTTTGTCCGTATTTCTTAAAGAAGTTTACACTTTTTACATAAAACTCTAAGGACAAAAAGATCAACAATTGACCCGAAATCGTAACAAAATACTATTAGTATACTCTTAACGTATTATTAAAAACCACTGGTCGTTAACTTGGCTGCTGTCACCTATTAGGGTGATTCAAACTTTTATGGTGGGCAATAAGGGTTTTGTCCGTTCATACAAATTTTCATAAATCAATTTCAACCACTTCGCGAGTCTGACTTTTTAAAATATGCTTTTCCAATTTACTTTTGAATTCCGTCTGTAAACTTTGGAAGTGGATAATACTTTATAGGCCACTTATAGAAGTATACTCGTAGATGAGGAAACAGCAGTGGCGGTCCTCCTGTACCTACCACTAGAGGGACATACGAAAAAATAGGGTTTTCTCAGAAGGACTCATTCTAACTACCTAGTCCATATATATCCTACCATTAACCTTCCTTCCAATACCCCAACGTCTAAGGCAGGGCCTGCTAGGTAGCCTTCCTGATGAGTCCACTAGCAAGCCCAGGACGAAACGCAGACCCTTCCTTTTTCCCGTCTTTCCCCATCTCCATAACGCGACACAACGAATAAACTCTGTAGCTAAATGCGCATAAGGGCGAGGAGGAGGCTTATCACCGGCCAGTCACCAATCACTCACAAATCAATCTTTGAACTGTATATACCCCCTTCATAGTAGAGATATACGTGGTTATATTTGTAAAAGCACACGTCTACAACCTAGAATGAGCTGATAAACTGTGCACCGAATTGTGAACCCATGTCACAAAAATAAGCTCATAGCTATTCACCACAGAATTTGAAAATGGATTTCATCGAATCTGTTACAAATAAACACCTACCAGTAAATTTACTGTGCTACAAGACATTATCAAATGAAGCAATGAAGCCAAGTTGATTGCAAGAATATCTTGCTACAAAGCATTCAACAGATAAACGTAAGTCCATTGGATATTTTTAAGAAATGTATAAAATACTTTAAAATCGTTCGATACTAACTACATCATTTAAGAAACATGAAACACAAACAACGAAGATGAATTAACTGCAGCTTATCGTATGTCATAATTAATTATAAAAAGTAATACAAGCCATAATATTGGAGAAACTTTGATAATACCCTCTATCAAACGATTTATTTAACAATTTATATTTGGAGTTTAACAAGCATTGCCTCTTGGTGATAGTACAGTAAAACGACGCATTGACGAATAACTATGTAGGCACAGCTTTAAGCGCTCTCTTCCTTTTCTACTTAATTGTTTTTCTTCATTCAGTCATATATTTTACACACACAAGAATTTAACACACACCCATATCAACTTGAAATATACGTGTGTGTTCTCAGAATCATTCCGCATTTGCAATCGATACCCTAACATAAGCCATTTTCTTCGGTTCAATACTTACGCATATTTCCTTCATACAAAATCATTTGTCTCTCGCACGCTTACATTCCTCTTCACGCTTACGTTTCATGCAGAAGTTTCCGAGCAGGTAAAATTTTCGGACAATAACAATACTGATTGGTGCAGCGACTAATACATTCAAACATTCATACAATACACATTCATTATATTATACATTCATACATTGTATAATATAGATGCTAAAATATAATAAAAACATAATATTATATGTTAGAACAAAGTACATAAAAAGTTTTTCAAAATACAACAAATTTAAATTTTATAACAATCGAATAGACAACCCTAAGATAAATAAATATCTAAACGTAACTTGAATAGAAATTTTCTTCATCCTTTATGTATTATACCTTGTACTGCACTTTAGATATTTTACATATTTTCGCATATTACGTGTATTATCCATTTTCTCAAACATTTAAATTTTCCATAAATGCATAAAAGTCTGCAGTGTATTAATTACATATTTCGTGAACATATTTACCCTTTACGAAAGTATACAAATTTTTGTAACCCTCCAAAATCGCGACTTCAAATATCAGAAAAACACCACGTTCTTCAAAATCACGCACTGCAAAGGATAGCTGTACGTATGTATTCCCTTTTATAGGATGAAATATGAATGCTCTTGTGTTGCTTTAATAATCATATCTCGATTCTTTACTTATTGTGTTTACATATATGAAAGTACATGCTGTTGTTTTGTTTAGTAGTAATTCTAACAAAAAAGTATTGTAAAATATTGTTGATTAAAATATTGTTAAAATATTGTTGAGATGTTTGTAAAATGTTTTACGATGCATACTATTTATATATATCACACAGTTAGGATAATAAGAAATCGTTAATGTCATAAAAAAAAATTATTCTAAGCGAGATTCGAACTCACCAAAAAAGTACGCAGCTGTTCCACAACTAAAACTGCGCCCTAGACCACTCCGTCACAGACCTTGTTGAAAATTCTTTACCTGTTTCACATGATCTTGGACACGGTAAAATATCAATTAATCGAATTAATTCAATTTCTTTCCATTGTACACCATTTGGACGAAGGCAGAAATGTTTAGAAGCATTTAATGTACATACTGAATAAAGGAGGATACAAATATTCAAAGTAAAAGCTACTTTTTCGTACGAAATACGTCGACACAACCGGTTTTTCATTTTTCCAAGTATGTTACTGATTTCAAAAAAATATGAAACTTATTGAGGATAATAGTTATGTTATAATGTTGTTACGATCAAAATATAAAAGTGGTGCTCTTGCAACTTTACTATGAAATCTGCATTTCTCTGATTTTGTTAGGGTTTTTCATTTTTCGTACCTAAGCTTTACATATAAAAAATACGAAAAAATTCTCCAACATGTGGCGCAATATACTTAATATGCCAAATTTTTTTCAGAATTTTTACTCGTCATTAAGTGGTAGAAATATGCCAAAAACTGATATTTCGTTTTTTTGCCATTACTACCCCCCAGATCGAGATAGAGGGTTAAAACTTTGCGTGAAGGGTTTTCTTTCGATAACCTATCGAATGGTGCATCATAAGTCTAATTTGGTTCCAGGGCACATTTGACCCCCTTATCCGGCTATGCGCTTTAAGAAAATTAAGATTTTTTACATTATACCGAATAATAAGTGAATATTTCAATACAATAATGCAACCATTCATACAACAAAATTAATTAAGAGCTGGCATAAGAAGAAAGAAGTGACTTATTTAAGTTGGCTGGCACTACCTTCAGAATCAGAATTCAGGATTGAAAACGTTTGGGAATAACTGTCAAGACAACTATACAGGGTGTTTCTTCGTATTACTCTGCATAAAAAAGTATTAAGCTACGGTATCGAAAAAATGAATACTTTTCAAAATATTAGCTTTGGTAATCATTTACATTAGGGATATCACATCCGATTCCAATGTTTCTCAAATATGGTATAAAGGACATAATTTTTAACAACTTTTTCATATGGATATTAGGGGTGCTCGATCTTACTTTCTTGAGATATTGGCCAAATTTTTTTCTTACTACTACATTGAATTCTGCATATATGCACGCATCCATTGCACTATATGCGTTATCATTGAACCGCCACGTATCTACTGTTTGTACCTATACATTCTCGTTATTCACGACGGCCAGCATTCTTTATGCTTTCACAGCGGATGAATCGAAATATCAAAAGGTGTAGCCAAATAAGGGAGTAAAAAATGCCCTTGAACCAAATTAGACTTGTGATGTACCATTCGTTTACTTATCCAAAGAAAACCTTTCGCACCAAGTTTCAACCATATACCTCGATCTGAGGGGTAGTATTGGGAAAACATGAAATATCAGGTTTTCCCACATTTCTCCTACTTATTGGCAAACAAAAATTCTGAAAAAATCTAACATTAAAAATATGATGACATATGTTCGAGAATTTTTCTGGATTTTTTTGTTGCAAAGCTTAGGTGTAAAAAATAAAAAACCCTAACAAAATCTGAAAAATACAGGTTTTGTAGTGAAGTTGTAAGAACACTACTTTTATATTTTTACAGCAACAACATATTATCATGACTATTGTCCCCAATTCTTTTCAGATTTTTCAGAAAGGTGCGCCATATTTAAAAAAAAATCAAAAGTTAATTTTTTCGAGGTATTACGCGCGAAAATATTTATATGTCTGTTACGTATGGATAATATTTCAAAAATATTATTTCGTTCAATGGAATTTCTTCCAGCTCTCGTCTGGAAAAGAAAACAAAAGAACGCACTGTTTAGAGTTTATCTCCCTCGAAACGCAAGGGCTTGCCCCCGGATTGCTGAAAGTAGGATTGACTTAACGTCTAACTCCTTCGTACATTTCCTAATATAGAAATCATCATGAATTCCCCACTCATTTTCGGTGTATATAAACCCCCGAAAATTAAGTCTCGGGGGCAGTACCAACCTATAAGTCACGACATTATTTTGCGTACTTCGCGTACGTTCGAGAATCGTCTGTTCCAGCAAGATCGGGCACAAGTTCCCTTTCGGATCAACATTAAACCATATAGGATCCGCGGATCGGCCTAAATCCTGTTAAGGCAAATCTCTACACTCGTCTCTCGAATCAAACCCCCGCATTGCCAGTGCGTCGAAACCGAGCATCACTTAGGTAATATAATTTAACTTTTCAACACGCAATTCCCGCGACACTAACAATTGCACAGAACACTGTTCAGTAATATATTGTTCATTGTCCGTGTTAAATTTGCAAATCGATAATTAAACCCAACCTTCGATCTCATAATCCAAATTGAAGTAACGATTCCACACGATACGGCTTTATCGCTCGAGTTGTATCGGCATATTAAATAATAACTAATTACGAGGCCTTAATTAAGAATTCTTACGACTCCCTGATTTCGCATCGGATTTATTCGCAACACTCTACATCCAAATAAAAACTCATTCTAACCTTAGTGGCTCCCCGATTTCGCATCGGGTTCGTCCACGACGTTTCAACCTCCTGCGGCTCCCCGATTTCACACCGGGTTCGTCCGCGCTTAAACCACCCTCTTCTAGACGCTCTCTAATTTCGTATCGGGTTCGTCCTCGCCACCAATAATCCTAGCGACTCCCTGGGTTTGCGTCAGGTTCGTTCGCGCTCCAAACTAACAAATTCGTACCCTATTCTTAAAATAAAACTCCGCCGGTCTCTCGCGCTACTCGCGGCCCAGGTTCGTAACATGTCCTTCATGCAGTGAGTACGTCACGTAATTTTTAATATTTCTACATCCGGCCAAATAATATATAGATAGCAGAAATAATAGATTCTATCCTAAAAGATTATATCCTAAAATAGGAAAGATGATTTCACTGAGTGGAGTGGGTGAATGGTTACGGGGTCTGTCTGTGAAACCCATACTAATTATTTTGGTCGTGAGTTCAGTTCCGCAATATATTAGTATAAATTCGAAAAAAATGGAGGTTATGGGTCGCGACTTTTTGTCCTTATATGAAAAGATTATGATCAAATTATGTTGATATATAGTAGTATGAGTATTGTAAAGTGGAGCAAAAACTGACAGCTTGACAGCCGTCGAATTTAAGCATTTTTCTGATACGAAGAGAATGTTCTGCATGGAATGAGTACCAGAGCGCATTACGCTGAAGCTCCCCTTTTGGAATGAGCTATCATTCCACTAAAAATTTTCTCATATACGGAAGAAAAGTTGCATCCCGTAAAGACATACTTTTTCGTATGGCTTATGTCATATTGACGATAATACAGAGCAAAATACGTATCAAGTTTAGTTCAGCTGTTATGCACGAGAGGCGCCTAATCATAAAAACCATATGAAAGTGGCTGAGAGTGACGCAGTAGATCGATGTACCACTACATTCTACTCTGTCTATACGTGTGACGTAACGCTTTCCGCCTGCAACAAATTGCCGCACGTCTTGCTTTGCGCCCGGCAAACAGTACCACGGTATGTTTACAGAAAAGCAAAACAACCAGCGATGCCTTGTAGACGCAACGCACGCAACGGGTCCACGATATACCCATAGGCAGAATTCAATGTAGTTGTGCCATCATGTTTTTTACATTTTGAAAAGTAATATATATACTAACATATGTTAGAGAATGTTTTGGGATTTTTTTGCTGCAAAACTTAGGTGTAATATGAGAAAGTCTACAATAATCTGAAAAATGCAGATTTCATTGTGAAGCTGTAAAAGCACTGCTTCTATATTATTTCTTCTATATTTTTATGGTAACAACATGTTATTACAACTATTATCCTATATTTCTTTAGATTTTTTGAACAAATGAACCATAGTTAACAAATGCAAAAATCAATTTTTGGGAGATATTTCGCGCGAAAAAACAATCTTTACTTTAAATTTTTATATGTTCTTTATGCAGTGAGTGCATTACGTGATTTTTAGTATTTTTACATTTGGAATAACAATATATGCAGTAGATTCCCGATTATCCGCCCCTGCGGGACCAGACCACGACCGGATAAACAAAGGGCCAGTTAATCTGGCAACATGTTTTATAGATTGTTATATTTATACCAAGAAATTAATATTAAATAAATGATATGTCAAAAATGATATGTCAATTGCTGATGCATCTTCCTGCTGTTCAACATACTTATCGCAGTTACAAGTGCAATCTTTCCTTCCGTGTGACTCACTTTTTCATCCCCATCTGTACCCTAAGAAGTGCGCAATCCTGTACTCAGAGATTTAGTACAAATAAAAAAAATTAGTATAAGGAAAATTAGTTAAACAATGACTAATATATACGAAAATAATTACACAAAAAAGTGAATAATAACGGAATATTTCATATGAATAAAAATGTGGCCCAATAAAACGGAGACCAGTTAAAACGGGGCTGGATAATCGAGAGTCTACTGTAAATAGAAGAAGTTGTAAATTCAGTTAACTGCAACTATTTCACATGTTTATATTCTGAAGTTGGAAAGATAATTTTAATGATTGGATTGGCAGAGTGACTATAGGTCAGACTGTAAACCCATACTTAAGATTTTGGTCATGAGTTTGTGTCCCGCACAAGTGCATTCTTTTTTCTTAAATTCTTTTTCAATCCTTAATTATATAATATACCAATGAGTGACAATAATTTAAAAACATATTAAAAGAAATTTAAGAATATTTTACTCTGAAGTATACATAAAAATAATTTTGCAGCACATTTTGACGATTGTTTCTCTAGCCACAAATTCTTCTATGTATGGTTATTATTTAATATTTCCTAGATCAAATAAATATATGAAATGACGCCACGCATCTTTACTTTATGCAAACCCCATTTATTAATGATAAGTACTACTAAATGAAAGTTTATTTATTAGGTGTCGAAGAAACTAAATAATTCTATAATTAACAAGGTATATGAATAGTAAAACTGTGGAAGAAAACAAAATTGTCATATAGTTAAGAATTGAAAAGGATGTAGAAGAAAAAAATGTAACTTGTATGGGGCGAGAATTTGCAACCAAGATATTTCATATGGATTTCACAGTCGGACCACAAACGCTCTCATGCAATTATTGCAATGATGAATTGTCACGGCGGTGTCACGGTCTTGGCAACCCTGCTGCCTTAAGACGATTCCCCCCTTCCCGCACTATCTCACAATAAACAGCTGTACGCATTCGTGAAAGAAAATGAAAGTGGCTCCGTCTCGTATTCGTCAGGAAGCTACATGCTTTTAGGTAATACTTTTACTCTAACGAAATCTACGATGCCTACGAAATCTCAAAAGTCACGTGAGGAGACTATCACCCTAATGCAACGCGCCCTGGTCCCAAGTTCATTCAGAACATTTTCTCCGTATTACAAAAATGCTTAGATTCAACGACTGTCAAGCTGTTAATTTTTGCCCCACTCAATTTTTGATATGGTATGGTATATGATTGGTATCTCTTCAGAATGTACTCAACGCAATTATCGACACAAAAATAATCACCCTCAAAAGGAATGTCTGGGGACGCAAACTATGCACGCCATCAACCGAGGAACTTGGAAAGTCTATCAAGCTATCAAAACTAACAGACAAGTCATCTCACAGCTATCTGTCACCTACGCAACAGCATTTACTGATTGCGCAAAGGCTGAGATGATAGCAGCAGAATTCACTGAGTCCCGCCAAAACATCTCCAATACTCGCTCACCATTAGAACTAGCCAACCAAGAAATTGCAACCATCACATCCACCGCCACTAATTTTAACCAAACCACCACCACCCCAAGGCCAATACAAGCAATTATCAAAAACCAAAAAACAGGAAAATCTCCAAGAAAGGACAATATCACCGCCTCCCACCTAAAAACAGCTCCAAAGAAAATAATAGTCCATCTATACAACATCATACGAGCATCCATCAGACTAGCGTACTTTCCAAATTGCTGGAAACAAGCCAAAGACCTCCATATCCTAAAACCCAAAAGGAATCCTGCTCAACCCACAAGATATAGATCAATCAGACTCCTAAGCACCCTACGCAAAATCTACGAAAGACTTATCCTAAAACTCCTTCAAATACACATAGACAATCATAATGGTATCATTCCAAAGCAGTTTGGCTTTAGAAAAAAATCACTGCCCAACCACTCAACTACTACGCCTCACCCACCACATGGCCATGGATATCAACAAGAATAGAGTCACCGCAATCTCCATCACTGTCGCTGCAAGAGTACCCCAGTGATCTATACTAAGCCCAATCCTCTTCAGCCTATACATAAATAATATCCACACCAATCCAAATTTTAACCTGACATTATTTGCGGAAGACAGTAGTATTCGTCTCATCATGGCAAAGCCAACAAGCAGCTAAATACCTCACAAATCACCTAACTGATATTAAAATGAAAATGAACTCCACCAAAACAATTAACATCATCTTCTCTATCAAGGAAGGCAACAAACCAGCTCCAACCACGATTGAAGGCCACACCGTTCCCTGGTTCAAAGAAGCTAAGTATCTAGGAATCTAGCTAGACACTAACCTAACATGACAAACCACAATAAAAGATAGAATCCCCAAAACATACGAAGTCCTAAAAACTCTAAGAGCTCATCAACCTCAATAGCACCCCCCTCCTCCCTGAAAACAGAAGCAACCTTACTCCATTATAAGATCTGTACCAGAACGATACTAACCTACGTCATCCCCATCTGGTCCACTGCAGTTCCCACCCACCTTGCCAAAATCGAACATATTCAAAATAAATTTCTAAAAATCACTCTCGACAAACCAAAATATACATATAAGGAAAATCGAACTTAGTCTTCAGTCATCAAAGCAACACCATTAGTTAAAAGGAGGATGTCCCTACCGCGACTATGGACGACGCCTTCAACCGAGCGCTACCTGTGTCAAAGCAACGACCCTTCTCCTGTAATGGAAAAAGCCCCCCCCCCCCCCGAACGGCACTACCCCTCCTTCTAGTACGACTGATTTCTTACCAGCGAAGGAGACAAGGGTGATTTCTGACAATCTTCCTAATATTCCACACCACCGAGTGTTACATTGCAATCAAAACTGGAGGGAATGTGTTCCTTTTAGAAAATACGTTTTATATTAAATGCTCCTTGACAATTTAAAAAGTCCAATACTATTGCTCAATTAAGATATTTTAAAACTTTAAGCGTGCTTGTTCCTAAACCAATGTTTTCTTCAAACTAAGTACATAAATAAGTTGCTTAATTTTCATCTAATTTACTTAGGATTTTGAATAGCGGCACTTAATAATATTCGAATTTTTTGACTGAATTACTTTCTTCGTAATAAAATGTCAAATTTTTTTTATTGAATTTTGAATCTTTTCCTTGCAATCCTCAGCATTTTGTAATCATTCTTTTTTTTTCAATTCGTATATAAAATTGTCAGCCTCATTTAATTAGTTGACGACCCCTTAATGTTTTCGGTTTACAAAGAGAACCTACGAACCGCATTCTGGGTTTTTGATAAAGCTAACTTGAAACAACCTTACAAAACAGTAAGGAACAACTTTTTTCCATTTTTCAGATATAATTATTAACAATGCGTAAGTTTTTAACGACGAATGCCACGTGTGTAAAATATAGTCTAGTAGTGAAACAAGATAATATAGGCGCAAAAGCGTCAGACGACACTACCTTACGACGACGATTACTTGTCTACCTTTAGCACCTTAATATCTTTTGTCTCCGTCGGGGTTTAAACCGCATAAAAGAGCTATTTTATGCCAAATTATGATAAAGTGCCTGAAATTTTAGTCTTATAACTCAAACCGATTTCGAGATATTTAATGTTAAAGTTTCAAAAAATTGGATTAAGTACGGTAAAGTGCCATCATCTTATTATCAAGATTTCAACCCATGTTAACACTTTGCGGTCCGTCGGCGGTATGATCCATTGCGATTGAATAGCATTGGTTTTATTGATAAATCGTAGCATACACGGTTTTAAGCTGTTGGTAACACGTACAACAAATGAATAGCAGTTAGTAGCTATGTCAAAACAAGTGATAAACGCTTCAAACCTTAGGATAGTTTTTTGCTTTCTAGGCCAGTCCATCGACAGATGTTAGCAGTTGCAAACGTTATATGAGAGCTGAGAAAAAGCAAACAAATGTAATCTAACACAGATTGTTCTTCAGATGAGGAAGTTGAAGATTTAGAAGTTACGTGCGCTTCCTACATTTAATCATTCATTTATTATAGTATATGTGTAGTATCATTCATTTATTAAAGTACACGTGTTCTCTAATTGTATTTTTTTGTTATGTACTAGTTCATTTCGCATTATGCCATATTTTACGTTATTTTGTTTGATATTATATGACTACAGATGATGCATTACCGATATTTCGAAGATGTGTGGTGAGACAAATCTCAGAATTATCAGACAATGAGAACATTAATTTATCTCCACTGCATGGGATTCGACACCGGTTGAAAAGCGAACAGTGGACAAACTTGTATTGAGACTCTTTAGTCGAAGATAACAAGACTAGGTATGAGCGAAATCCTTGAGACGGAAACAGCATTAGTTACAAAACGATTTAAGAACAAGAAGTAAACCAACATCAAGCCAGCTACCGACACTCTAAAAACAAGGACGAAACTGAAATGCTGGTCTTGCGGAGGACTTCTCTATTGGTAGAATTATCCAAGAAAAAAGAATGACCATGAGTCATCAAAGAACAAAAGGGACGATACACATGGTATGGCCATGGTGAGTAAACACTCAATAACTCAGTCTGATCCAACTAAATGAATCATTGATTCGGGGTATATACAACATGTGTGCTGGCAGTATGAATATTTCAAAAGATATGAAAGATTGGCTGAAAAGGTTCCATTTGAATTCGGAAATGGAAGTAAAGGTAATGCAGTAGGTGTTGGCAAAATTAGAATAAAGTCTCGGGTGGATGAAAAGGAGCACTACCTGGATAATGTGATGTATGTATGTACGAGATATGAAAGCCAACCTCTTCTCTGTTCGCTCAGATGCAAAGAAGGGATTTGTACAAATAATTCTAGATAAAAAATGGATTTTCAAGAAAAACAATGAGGTAATTGTTGAAGGCCATAGAAAAGACAATGTATATGTTCTTGACATTGAGTTAATACACGGAAAAGACGTCTGTTTCATAACTCGGAACAGTAAAAACAATACATTACCGACTTGGCACGAGAGGATGGGGCACCAAATATGTCTCACGTAAGACTCCTTTTGAGGGCAAAGGGAACTGAGTTTACAGAATCGGACAGCCAAGAATGTTGCAATGCAACGAATGTGCATATAGAAAGAAACAACGGACTAATTTTCGGGACACTCCAAAAGCTACTCGCCCAGGAAAAATAATGGTGACCGATGTTTGTGGACCGATGGAGGAGACTTCACTTGAAGCAAACAGATATTTCGTTATACTCAAAGATGGTTACTCCGGATATCGGAAAGTCTACACAATTAAGCATAAAGATGAGGTAATCGCGTGTGTTAAAAATTATTTAAATAATGTCCAAAATCAAACTAGTAACTCTGTGAAGTGTGTCATGTCTGACAATGGTACTGAGTTCACAAACAAGCTGTTTAGAGAGACTGCCGAAAACCACGGTATAGAATTGGGACGCTCGGCTATTCATACACCACAACAGAATGGGAAAGCCGAAAGGAAGAATCAGACACTGCTTGAAACAGCAGGAACAATGCTCTTAACGCACGGAATGTCGAGACGCTTCTGGGCAGAGGCAATAACATGTGCAGCCTATGTTCTCAACAGAACAGGAAACAGCCGTGCGACAGGGAAACACCGTATGAAATCTGGTATAGTCGTGAGTACCCCTTACAACATTCAAGAATCTTTGGTTGTGAGTGCCTCGTCCGAATACATAAGGAAAAAAGGCTTGATAGAAAGTTCGGTGCGACAAGCAGAAGAGGTATTTTAATTGGATATGAAGAAGTTACAAGAAATTATTGTGCCTGGATACCGGAGAACTCACGGGTGGAAATAAGTTGCGATATGGAGTTTCGCGAAGTTTCGATTTCAGGGACTCTAGTAAGCTTGACTCGGGAAGAGCCAACAGAATCTCAAACATGTCAGGAAGAAGGAGAGACAACCACAGAGTGGGACAAGGCAAGTGAGACAAGGGAGACAGCGTGACAGAGAAGAATCTCTTCAGTCGAGTGTGGATAAAAGATATGAAGTGAGAGATAGAAATAAAGTCTTGAAACCACACCGACTCATTTATATATGTCGAAGGTCTGTAACGGAATCAAATTCTTATGCGGAGGTCACACAAGGACCTGAAAAGGAAATGTGGGTTAAAGCAATAGAGAAGGAGATGACCTCTCTAATGAAGAATAAAACCTGGCAGCTAGTGGATCTCAGGGAAGGAATAAGACCATTAACAGCAAAGTGGGTGTACCGTATAAAGTACAAATCAGATGGTGACATTGACAGATTCAAGGCAGAGCATGTCGTTCGAGGATTCGAGAAAAAATTCGGAATTGATTATGAAGAGATGTTCAGTTCCTTTGTACGACACGATACAATTCGTTTTGTATTCTGGTTGGCTGTTTCAGATAAGTACCAGATGAACCAGTTTGACTGCAAAGTGGCTTTCTTAAATGGGACATTGAAAGAAAATGCACATTTGTATGTACCAGCCAGAAGGGTACAATGACAAGTCTGACCGTGTGTGTAAGTTGCTGTGGAGTCTATATGGGCTTAAACAAGCCCCCATGTGTTGGAATCAAAGACCCTTGCAATACCTAGAATCCATCGGC
Source organism: Eucera pruinosa (assembly GCA_028830335.1). Lineage (NCBI taxonomy): Eukaryota > Metazoa > Arthropoda > Insecta > Hymenoptera > Apidae > Eucera > Eucera pruinosa. Next base: position 1,237,724 of record JAMYCR010000015.1, on the reverse strand, counting down.
TTCAGGAGCAGCGAGTATGATCCGTGTGTTTTCATAAATCAGAATAGTAACGACATGCTTACCATCGTTATCTATGTCGATGACGGATTGATCCTCGGGAAATCAAAGAGCGAGATCAATAAACTGGTAAAATGCATCCAACGAGAATTTGATATAACAAACTGTAATGACGTATATATGTCATTTCCTTGACTTCCAGGTTGATCATCTCAGGGATGGGAAAATAAAAATCCATCAGATAGCGTATATTTTAAGGACACTCGAGATGTTTGAAATGGAATGCTGTCAGCCCACAAAGACTCCAGCGGTCAAGGTCACAATGCAAATATTAAACGAAGAAGTTGAGGCAGACAATGAACATCCATCGGCTTCAGCAATCAGAAGATTAATATATCTGATAATGACTACGAGACCAAATTTGGCATTTTCAGTCGGTAAAGCTAAAAATATGTAGTAGTCTCAACCACAGAGGCTGAATACGTAGCAGCAGCATCGGCTGCCAAGGAACTAGTCTGGCTTACAAACCTAATTGGAGAATTCATTTCGAAGACTGAGGCTCAACTGCTGGTGGATAATCAAGCTGCGATAAGATTGGCTACAAGTCCCGAACAACACAAAAGAACAAAACACATCGACTTAAGATATCACCATATCAGAGAATCGGTGATGAACAAAATTTTTGTGTTGGAGTAAGTCTATACTCGAAACCAGTTGGCGAATATTCTTACAAAGCCTCTAGGGCTGCTGCAGTATGAAGAACCATGCAGGGGGATTGGACTGTCCAAATTGAAGGAATAGTTTATTTTTTGTGTTTCGCACTTAAGTTTTCTGTTGCAGATCGATTTTAGAGAGAGTGTTGAAATGAAAATGGACCGTAATGGAACTCTTTATTTTATGCGATTAGCATTACTTGTGAAAACACATCTTAAAAGGTTCGACATTTGCCGGTCGATATTGCATCATCTCTTGAGTCACTCCAGCCCTTTTTTTCGGTTCGAACACGTTTGTCATACAGAGTCGCTACTGAGACTTGAAACCAAAGACTATTGTATGTTTGTTCTTTACCTTTTCTTTAATTATATATTTGAAAACGAACACGTGTTGGATCTTTCTACCCCAATCAACAACAGTATCTTTATTACGGGATTCTTGAACTATTCTCCTAGTTGTTCCAATGGCAGACTTGCATGGCGTATTATATCCACAGAGTGGAATAGAACTTTATATAATGTTGTTGGCATTCTATACCATAGATACAATTGAAAAGATAAAAGATGTATAAATCTCATTTTTATATCTACCATGGTTCTAAAACATGAAATAATATAATGAAATTGGAATATATATATATATTACTCTAAGACTTGTTTGAAATTATTCATTCTATATTAGCAGTGGAAACTATAAAGTGTTGCTAGAAGTTGATATTAAAAAAGCTTTTATTTTAGGATCAGCAATTTCCCAGTGGTATACTTTCAAGAAGATTACATATTAGAAATTAATTTCAGTGAAAAATCATTCTCTGATCATTTACAAATAGGATCCATCCTACAGAATTTTACGCTAGTGGTTGTCACGATATCAAACAAATGCACCACTAAGAGCAACTTTGTTTTTGTATTTTGGCTATTTATAGATTCATAATCAGTGACCTGAAAATCCCACTATACCAATTTTTGTACAAATCAAATATTATACAGGGTGACCCGGGATTTTTCCGCCTAACTGCGAGAGCTTATTCTAGGGACCAAAGAAGAAAAAAATGTTATATAAAATTTACGAATTAATGCTTTGTTACCGAGATATAATCAAAAGTAGATACTTAATATTTGACTGAGTTTCAGTATTTCAGTCATTCCTTTTCTTTACGCGAACCTGTTTCATAATTGGATATGAGCGTTGATAAACACATATCTATCCGATATCCTTGTAACTACGTAAACCGTAATGTAAACAAAATATTTTGTTGCGTGGTGATACTAATAGCTTTACTAACAGACAATTATTGAGTGAGCTAGCATCAAAATACCAAGATTTTCGAACGCTGAATACGCTGATATTCACTTTGTATGTGGTTTCTGCAATGCAAATGCTGCAGTGAGAGAATATCGGTGCCGATATCCTAACAGAAGAATACTGGATAGATCTGTAGCGGTAGCGTCAGAGGAAAAAAGAGGGTGTTTTTACTGACCCGCCGATCGACCCATCAATCGATCGACCAGGGGGCAGATTGGGTTTTTTTTGTTGGATCAAAAACTGAGAGTAACGCATGTGAACCAAAGATTTAATAGTTAATAATTATATACATATGTTGGTATAATAAATAAGCGTACGTAGAACAGTTGGATGTTTTCCTTTCTGAACCAACAGATCTGTGTCCATCAACACTAATTTGCAATTACATGAAACAGACTCGTTCCGTCGTAATCAAGAAAATCATGATGTTCGTGCAGTCTTGGGACAACAACGACGTTCAGAAAGAATTTTAAGATTTTTCGACAACGATGCTACGCAAAGTATCCGGCGTGGTTCAACTCAATTGCGTGTATCAAAAAGTACTCTTATGCTTAGCCCAGTGGAATGTTATAATAAAAAATTCAGACCTTGATCAATTAGCATTTTTAATTACCGGGGATACACATTCATATGGAACAACAGTTCAAAACAATTTATACCTTCAAGTCCAAACTCCCCTGTCAGAAACTTTCTCATTGAGTTATTTTAACTATTCATTCGCCGAACATGTAACTCTGTTCCACAAACGAAGTCAAATTCCGGAGGAATCTGTATCAGGAATCATAAACCTTCCCAAACCTTTCCACCCTAATTCTAGTGCCACCATATTTGCTAACCAGTTAATTCAGACTTTTACGATCTTCGAACTCATTCCACAGCATCTAAAATCCCTCATCACGAGCTCATTACCCTTCATCTTGGATACCTACATCACTCAGAGATAGATTCATCAATGGTGAAGCCAACCGTCCGTCATAAGGAATTAGGAGCGATCTACACTGCGATTATCTTAGCACAGTAGTGGGAGGAATGGAAGAGAGAAATGTTCATTTAATAAAAATCAGGAAAACTGAAATATCTGCCATCCATGGAGGCCGGAACCGACAGGAAAGAAATGTGCCTTCACCAAAGCTTTACTATGAATTGACTGTAAATTTAAAAAACAGACAACTCTGCGATCCAACAATATCCGTGACTATACGAGGAGAACTCAAGGTAACAAGAGCATCGGGCATTTCCACGCTTGATACACCACAGGATTTCTACGACATCCTTCACGAACACATTGACATCACGAAACCACAAGTATATTCTAACACAAAAACGAAGTGTGCCATAACAAATCTTGTTATCACTACCGGACAGCCAACTGCTGAATGCCCTTGTAAACTAGCAGGCGAAAAATTATTAACGGCTTAAGCCGAAATATATCTTTTTTTGAAATTAGGTATTATTAGACCCTCAAGTAATCCATGGGCCAGTGCAATACATTTAATACACAAGAAAACAGGCGGAGTTGGAATGTGTGAAGATTATAGAAAGTTTAATACTCAGACAGTGCTCGACAGGTATTCTTCACGTTTTATCCAGGAGCATATCGAAAGGCTACATAAAAGGACAACATTCTCAAAATTTGATTCAAGCTATTAACCCCATGAACCGGATAACGTGTAAAAAAACAACCATAACAATACCTATCCGTCTCTACGAGTATTTTATAATGCCGTTTAGTTTGAGGATCGCAGCCCAAACGTATCAAAGATTCGTAGACTCGATTTTTCGAGATCTCGTCTTCGCATTCTATTACAATGATGACATATCTTTGTTATATCAAACTCAGAAGAGCAACAACGAAGTCAACGGTTTTAAAAAGAATCAGGGATAACAACCTTGTGATAAACACAGTAAAATGCGTTCTCGAGAAAACTGAGATCGATTTCTTTGGATACTACATTAACCCTAATGGTTACTTGCCGCTGTAGGAGTGAGCCGACGTTATTAAAGCATTTCCAAAGCCTGAGACAATCTTGGAGCTTTGCCTATTCTTGGACACGACAAATTACTATTGACACTGCATCCCACATCTTGCAGGGTTGCAAATCCCACTAATTTAATACTTAAGAAAATAAAAACAAAACAATGAGAACGAGAATTATGTGCACACCGGGGGCTATTCAAGTATTCGAAAACTGTGAAAACAGTACTATCTCACTAGCAATAACCGCACGGAGGATAACACTTAAAAACCCATCGGACTCTTTTCCAAGAAACACAGCTAGACGGAAAAGAAGTACAGCGCGTACGATAAAGAACTTCCAGTAATATTCGCAGCTGTGAAGTATTTCAAGCATATTTTAAAAAGTCGCCAGTTTGTAATTAGGACCGATTACAAACCCATAACATATGCTTCCGCACAACAGTTAGACAAAGCAAGTCCGAGACAGCGTAAACAGATAATAAATCGCACTTTTCCACAGAGATTATTTACATGAAAGGAGATGGCAATACACTTTTGAAAGGTTGTACGATCGGAATGCACAGGATATTAGATGCGCGATTCACCCACGACGAACAGCAAGCAGACGCAAAGCTTGCGACCCTGAAGACCAACAGAACCGTACTGAAACTACAACAGATTGTCATAGATAACTATAAAGCAGGGACCCTAACCATAACCCGAACACGATTCGGTTCTCAGTTTCGTAGAGTAACCCGCGTGTAACCGGGTTACCCAATGTAAGGAGGCTTGGTTAACCCGGTTAACCCGCTCTTATGGCGGGTTACAGTATTATGGTTGTGGCGTCAAGGAATACTGCAACCATTAGATTTCGCGGAGTCGTAAATTCCGCTACACTTTCGCGACAATACCTCGATGACGCGGTTTACTCCTACTTAAAGGAATGAAAACGTGGTTGTATTTTTAATATATAGTAATTTATTGAAGTGTTGAAATTTAGGAATATGGTTGCCGATGGATGATTTCGCTTGATCGGTTTAAGATGTATAGTGAAACGAATACTCTTAATCTCGATGGCCAGCTTATAGGGTCCAATTGATTTGTTGCAGGTTGTTTGAAGACTGTTCGTTTGTTAAGTGTTGAATATAACAGTATATAGCAATATAACAGAATATAACTCTTGAAGACTGAAGAATATTGAAGATTACTCAAAAATACTGACTAGAAAATGCGCGTGACTCTATATTTGTTATTCGGAAACACAAGGTTTGAGGTGATTGGTTGTGATCATTGGGAAAGAGATTTGAGGATTTCCTAGATTGGCTAGTCAAAAAATTGGAACCAGCCTCCTACGAGTGTAGGAGTGGGAAGGCGCGATGGTGCGCAAGGAGAAGGGGTGCTCGCGGAGTGCGCCTAGAAGGGGATGCGAGGGCCCGATGTTGGGCAGGTAAGTTGGAATGAAGGTGCACGATGCCTCATTGTCCAGAAAAGCAAGGAAATGACTTTACAGCTGTATTTCGACAGACACAGAACAAGACCTTAATGAGGTGCTTATAGTTCGTGTCGCTGACAGTATGTGTGGCGAACCGTGGGCCGCCGATCGATACACTATCTTTTCACGCGCGGGCAGAGCGGTTTTAGATCAAGTCGCATATTTCGTGGCGCATTCTACCCTGGCGTGACAAGTCCCCGCCTGACCGTCGCGTAGCCCTTGAGTTTGGCGATGCGTAGGGAACAGGATACGCGACGGAGGCGAGAACGGAAAATTGAGAGTCAGTCGATCCCGAAGCGAGCATGAGAAAACAGCAAGTGACGATGAATAAAGTTTGTCATATCTCTCACCTCCTTTCCCACAGCATGTGTTTGAAATGAACAATAATAATCTCCTTTATATCTAACACTAAGAAAATAGAATTTAATAAAGATTTGTTAAATATTTCTTTTACGCGAAGTGCTCAAAGTATTATTTTACCACTTAAAATGTATTGCATTTTTTTAACCGTTACAGAAGTAAGATCAGAAAGTAAAAGTTGTTGATTCTTTTATTGGTAAGGTAAGTACATACACACATACAATATCATCTTTATCGATTCGCTCATCTGAACTATGGCACATGTCGCGTTACGTGTAGAGTGCAATTGTTTCAATGGATATCGTTTCTTTTTGTTTTTGGATGTTCAGTATTCAACAGTCTCATTTGATTGCCACTAATGTACGGAATAAAATTACGCATGCTTGTAGTCCGTATATATACAATTTGATAGTTTCTGATCGTAGATATACATACATGTATGTTATAGTTAGTGTATATATTAAGGTATATATAAAAATTTCGTTAGGTTTTAATTTTAATTTGTATGTATATTATATACAGTTATTCACAAAATTGAGGGTACAGTTATGTTGGTAAGGAAAGCAGGCGGAAAACACATAGGAACGAATCTATTAAAAACTAAAAAAACAATATGTATTTTATTCATATATCTTACATGGTAATTCGTTAAGAACATTTTAAATAAAATGAACTATTTGGTTATTTTTAACAAAACACTTAAAAGTATACTTATTTTTCTTACATAAAATTAAGCGTACAGCTTTTATTCATATAATAATTTACAATTATTAAAAAAATTAATACTTTGTGGCGTATTCTTTCGCTTCAATAACTGCTTGCAGACGCCGTGGCATTGATGAATTCATTTTTTTATAAAAGAAGATGAAATATTCTCCCATTCCGCTCTTAATTTTGCTTTAAGTTGTTCAATATTTGAGAAAGTATAATTTCTTATTCTTGATTTTAATTCTTCCCAAATATTCTCTATGGGGTACAAATCGTGTGACTGTGGAGATGTTTTTAACATTTTTGGTACGTTATATAATAACCATAGTGGGACAATATAAAGTGAATGTTTAGGGTCATTATCTTGTTGGAAATAATATACCCTTGGCATTCTTAGGTTTTGGGCAGATTCTTTAAGGTTTTTTCGTCTATTCTTCTCAGAAATGTGCGGTTTCTTTCATGCTATTCTACCCTGAAAGTCATGGTTTCTTAATGTTCGGCGAATACTTTCCACCGACACCTGCTTTTGCATGCGTGAGAACACTTCTATTGCTAAATCACTAACATTTATTTTATGGTGTATTTTTATTTGTCGACAAATATACTGCTCATCACTCTCTGTTAATATTTTGTTCCTACCTTGACCCGGTGTATTCCGGATTGTCTCTTCATATCTAGACTTATATACTATTTTCTGAATGGTAGAATGCATTCTATCGACTGTTTTGCCTACCTTACGTAAGGATTTCTCTTCTAAATGTACTTTTACAATCAGATTTCGTAATGAAATATCAGTTTGCTTCCTCTTAGTTTCCATCTTGCAAAGGGCATAGCCGGATAAGGGGGTCAAAAGTGCCCTTAAACCAAATTAGACTTGTGATGTACCATTCGATAGGGTATCCAAAAAAACCCCTTCACACAAAGTTTCAACCCTCTAGCTCGATCTGGGGGGTAGTAATGGCGAAAAAACGAAATATCAGTTTTTGGCATATTTCTCCCACTTAGTGGCGAGTAAAAATTCTAAAAAAAATCTGGCATATTAAGTATATTGTGCCACATGTTCGAGAATTTTTTCGTATTTTTTTTATGTAAAGCTTGGGTACGAAAGATGAAAAACCCCCAAAAAATCAGAAAAATGCAGATTTCATAGTGAACTAGGAAGAGCACCACTTTTATATTTTGACCGTAACAACATTATAACATAACTATTATCCTCAAAAAGTTTCATATTTTTTTGAAATCAGCAACATACTCGGAAAAATGAAAAATCGATTCTGTCGACGTATTTTGCACGAAAAACTAGTTTTTACATTGAATATTTGTATCCTCTTTATTCAGTATGTATATTAAATGTTTCTAAACATTTCTGCATTCGTCCAAATGGTGTACAATGGAAAGAAATTGAATTAATTCAATTAATTGATTTTTTACCGTGTCCCGGATCATGTGGAACAGGTAAAGAATTTCCAACAAGTTCGGTGGCGGAGTGGTCTAGGGCACAGTTTTAGTTGTGGAACCGCTGCGTACTTTTTTGGTGTCAGTTCGAATCTCGCCTAAGATCATTTTTTTTTTATTACATTAACGATTTTTTTTTATCCTAACTGTATAATATATGTAAATAGTATGTATCGTAAAACATTTTACAAACATCTCAACAATATTTTAACTCCAAACATACATATAAATAATTAAGTAACAATTGTGAGGCACTTTCAATTGCTACATTTATCAATTTTGTATTAAAGATACTTATCTTTACTAAATGTGCGTGATTTGCAGCAAAGACGATACATCCTAAGCACTTCTTCTTTTCACCATTTCTGTTTTCGCATGTTCTGTTGGTTAATAAATTGCTTATCCTTTTCTGCTTGTATATAATCGCTTTTGTATTAAAGATAATTATCTCTATTTTTTCGCAGTTTGGAACAAGAACCGCATGTAGTATCTTCAGTCTTCGTCATTATTGTCATTAATCACTGGTATTATATTTCCTTTGTTAAATATTTTACATAATATTTCAGTAGGTCTGACAATTGTGGATAGGTACCGTGCGTGCGATAAGTAATAAATTATTGTTGCTACGTGTAAGCAGCACCCTATGTTACGATTACTATTTGCACATTCACAACAGTAGCGTTCTATTGCCGAAAATCCAATTGAATTTGATTTATAATGAATAAAGCACCGGTAAGATTTGCTATTAATGTAGTGCGATCTGACTTCATATGGAACAATATTGTTTGTATCCTTCAAACAAAGGACATTGTTGTCTTCGTCCATTATTTCTTAAATGGTTCCAATTATCCGCGTCATAAACATCACCTTCATAACATTATTAATAATATACGATGGCAAATACTTATATTCTTTCGACGCATTGCCTGTTAGTAAGTCTTGTGTATTGAAAAGGTGATAGGAAATGCAAAAAATAAATCTTTGAATGAGGAAGAATTTCTTTCCCTTCACTTATCGTTGTTACAGAGATTTTTAAAGTTTACCTAAGTTTAACTCAGAGAATACGAGGTTAGATAAACAATGGAATTAAAAGTGGCTCGCAATTATTATTTAATTATTTATATGTATATTTAGAGTTAAAATATTGTTGAGATGTTTGTAAAATGTTTTACAATACATACTATTTACATATATTATACAGTTAGGATAAAAAAAAATCGTTAATGTAATAAAAAAAAAATTATCTTAGGCGAGATTCGAACTGACACCAAAAGAGTACGCAGCGGTTCCACAACTAAAACTGCGCCCTAGACCACTCCGCCACCGAACTTGTTGGAAATTCTTTACCTGTTCCACATGATCCGGGACACGGTAAAAAATCAATTAATTGAATTAATTCAATTTCTTTCCATTGTACACCATTTGGACGAATGCAGAAATGTTTAGAAACATTTAATATACATACCGAATAAAGAGGATACAAATATTCAATGTAAAAACTAGTTTTTCGTGCAAAATACGTCGACAGAATCGGTTTTTCATTTTTCCGAGTATGTTGCTGATTTCAAAAAAATATGAAACTTTTTGAGGATAATAGTTATGTTATAATGTTGTTACGGTCAAAATATAAAAGTGGTGCTCTTCCTAGTTCACTATGAAATCTGCATTTTTCTGATTTTTTTGGGGTTTTTCATCTTTCGTACCCAAGCTTTACATAAAAAAAATACGAAAAAATTCTCGAACATGTGGCACAATATACTTAATATGCCAGATTTTTTTTAGAATTTTTACTCGCCACTAAGTGGGAGAAATATGCCAAAAACTGATATTTCGTTTTTTCGCCATTACTACCCCCCAGATCGAACTAGAGGGTTGAAACTTTGTGTGAAGGGTTTTTTTTTGGATACCCTATCGAATGGTGCATCACAAGTCTAATTTGGTTTAAGGGCACTTTTGACCCCCTTATCCGGCTATGCCCTTTGTCATAGATTTACACATAACAGATTATCATTTGTTTTTGGTTGCTTAGCAACCGCAACTCGAAAACGTATTGTGGGACTTCCCCCTTCAAATAGTACCAACATTTGACGAATTAGAACTCATATAACGTAAAAATGGCTACGTATGCGCTCAATTTTATGTCACGAAAATAAGTACTTCAAAACTTATTATTAAATACTTATTTAATAAAACTTATTCAATAAGTACTGAATAAAAACTTTTAATTTTTTGTGAAAAATAACAAAAGAGACCATTTTATTTAAAAAGTTTTTCACGAATTATGTTCTAAGATATACGAATAAAATATATATTGTATTTTTATTCTTTAATATATTCGTTTGTATGTATTTTTCCACCTGTATTATTTACCAACAGAGGTGTACACTTAATTCTGTGAGTAACTGTATATGTAATAAAACATCCTGTTCGTACTTTTCGTTCGATGTGAATAAAAATAAATCCACATGTATCATCCATCAATGCAAGATAAAATTAACGGTAAGTTATTTACAATATTTATATTGCACATGCATCATTTTGTCAAACAATATAGGCGTATATATTACATATTTACAAATTTTTATTCTGTAATATCAGGGAAAACATGCTGCTTATTTAACATATCATTTGCAATATAGTCATCCTGATGAATACACCATAATCACTATACAAAAGGAAAATCAGAAGAAAAAAAACAGTGGAGTGTTCTCCAATTTCCAATTCAACAACAGCAGGTTCAACAAGAGGATTAAAAATGACAGGAGAATGTCTCCAAGATGCATGCATCGAATTAATTACGAAGAATGGTAGGCCACTCAGCATTCTCGACAACTCCGAATTCAGAAAAATTGTAGATTCACTATTGCAAGTAACAGAACCGCCAGTAACATTAATAAAAGTAATATTCGGGATGCTATTATAACTATGGCCGTAGAAGTTAAAAATAAAATAAAAAATCAAATAAAAAATAAATTAGTCTGCGTTAAAATCCGTGGGGCAATTCGTCAATATTTTATAGGGATTAACATGCAATACATTTTAAATGAGAAAATAATACATCGAACACTTGGTGTAAAAGAAATGTTCGTAAGGCACACAAGTTAGAACTTAAAAAACTTAGTTAGTAATACTTTACAACAGTCTGACCTTGCCGTAAATAATATTTATACTATAACTGCGGATAATAGGATGAGTATAATTATGTTAATAAAGCTTTATGAAGAAAAGCAACGAGCTTTTGACAATGAAAGTGCAAGTGAAGGTAGTGAAACGGATTATGCTTTTCTAGATAAATATAGCGACGAGTTTTATGTAGAAGACAAGAAAGTTTCCGTAGAAGAAAACAATTGTCAATTAACAGGAGTATGTTGCGTTGCACACACTATACAATTAGTGGTAAATGATACAATACCAACATTTAATATACAAGATTTACTGAAAAACATACGTCAGTCTTACGAAAACTTCGCACTCCTCCCGTATCAATAGTTTTAAAGTCAATGAAAGTACGTAAACCCATTTTGAACTGTGCAACTAGGTGGAATTCAACTCTCATTATGTTGAAGAGATTATTAGAATTAAAAGATTTTGTTACACAATTTAAATGAAACGATATAATGTTATCAGAAAATGACTGAGCTACAATTTAGCAGTTAATAATAGTGTTATAAGATGCAAAAATAGCAACAGAGAAAATGCAGTATAAGCAACTCACAATGGGAGATTTTTACATTGTATGGTTACAATATACTAAAATTTTAAAAAACTGGAAAATAATAATTTTGTAAAAATATTATTAACTGCAATATCTACCCGAGAACATGAAATTCTATTTAATAAATCTTTACTAGGTTCTGTTTTCCTAGATACAAGGTATAAAGATATATTATCCAAAGAAGAAAAAGAGATTGCTATTATTCATTTAATCGACACCTGGAAGCAGTATGAAAAACTAAATCTTAATAATAATAATGAAGTGTTATTGTCACCAGCAAGTTTTTCACCTACTACTTCAACTGGCGATATCGAACAACTTTTGCTAGAGAAGAATAACGAAATGCAATACAATAAAATAAATTCATATAGCTGCTGATCTAAATACTTTTTCTCAATCGTCTGGAATACATCGAAGAGAAAATATTCTAAAATATTGGGACAAACATGGGTGTTGTGAACTCAGGAATCTCGCAAATATCGCACATGCAGTCCCACCGACCTAGGTTTCTGTAGAGAGAATATTTTCTTCAATGAAATATATTCTGAATGATTATAGATGTACACTGAAGTATGATATTTTAGATGATATTCTAATTTTAAGAACAAACAAATTTGATTGATTTGTATGGATATATATATATATATATATATATATATATATATCCATACATATATATATGTATGTATGTAGTTTCTGCACGTTTTATGTATATCTATTGTATTTGATTATTTTGTATTACTCTTTATATATATTGTATGTGATCATATATTTTACATATTGCGTTTTAATTTTTACAATTACATACTATTTTCGTAAAAATAAGCACTTTAATTTGATATGCCTACATTTCTTCGTTACGTTACAAGTTACTATTTTTATTGTAGGCAGACTAGTTACCTTGCAAGTTTGTCATGAACAACTAGCTTTCGGTGTATGTTGAAAACCGCTCCCGCGTGATTACTGCAGGTTGCAGTACTCGGACTCATAGTAACCGGATAGCTATTTGGGTTAGATAACCCACTTCGAACGGGTTAACCCGCTCTCTGTACAACTTGGAAGCCGTTCTCTCGCAGATTACGTGGGGTTACTGTAACCCGACTTGGTCAACCGGGTTACGGTGCGGGTCAACCGGCGGTTAGAATCTCTGCTATAAAGTTTACGCCGATTCTTCAACTCATTACATTCGAATCTACTTGCCCAAATCATATCTCATCCTAGTGGTAGGGTTATCTGCCGACTGTTAAAAGAAAAGTACATATGTATGGCCAAGCATCCGTAAAGACGCTTTGATGTGGTCTAGAGCTGTGTTTCTCAACATGAGATGCACGCCTAACTGAAGGGCAATTTGAATGTTTTAGAAGACAATGAGCAAATAATTAATATTCGTTACATTTTTTTTAAAAATCACATTTGTCGAAAATATTGCAACCCTGACTTTTCGAGAAAAAAAATGGTAACACTAACGCAAATGTCAACACAACACGTGTTGAGGTTATAGTTAATTCGTATGTTTGTGGGTGTCCCTATTAAATTCTATCAGATAAAGTTCATCAGTATTCAGATGAGTATTTCAATATCGGTTTCATACTAGCTACTCATGATGTTAATTTACCATTCCGTCTGTTTTGCGAACATTGTTTGACCAACGAATCCAGGAGAAAAGGTCGTCTTGAAGCGCATTTGAAGACGAAACATAGCACTTGTGTATAGTAAATTCATTATTCTCTGGGCGAAATGCTAATGCCTGATGAAGACACGGCCGGTCAATAATTTTCAGGCCCTTTTATATATGTGTGTTTGTGGTTGCAAAGAAAAATTTTTATAAAACTTATATTTTCACTTTTTTATAACAAAAAATTATATGCAAAGCTAATACTTATATTAGCTTCTGATCTTTATGAATTTAAATTATTATATTTTAAACTTATTTTTTATTTCATTTCAACACTTTTTATTAACAAACCTCAACCATTTTTAGTAACAAATGAAAGGAAAATTAATACCTTAAGGCAATAATAAAATAACTTTTTCATGAATAATATTTTCTTCAATAATCATGATACTGTTTTACAGCGAAAAATAAGTAATAAGAGGAAGGAAATTACAAAATAAATGAAAGAAAATAAACTTTTTATTATGAATTTTGTTCGGAATCACTGCTTGATATCGTGCTATCACTGCTACTGTCGGAACCAGTAACGTTAATTACAAAGAATTCAACTGTGTTGTCAATTGCACCATCTATACCCCAAAACTTGTCTTCTGTTTTCCTCACCCACTTCATTGTCACGTTACTCTCCAAAAAGCAGGCAAGCCTGAACCTTGTGATAGGTTCCTAATAGTTTCAGCCGCAACAAAAGTTACATGACTGATAATGTAAACATTGGTGCCTCGAATCGTTGTACAAACTCTAGTTATAAAATTTCTCTGCTCGTAGCTAAACTGGAAAAAGTCATACTGTAGGATAGGGTTTAATTAAGCCACCTACATCAGTTTCTCTCAAAGAAGTTCTGGAAAAAGGTGTCAAAGATGTGAAAGAAATACCACTAAGCAATGGCACTATTAGTAAAAGAATAGATGAGATGGCTAAGGATATAGAAACACAACTAATTGAAAAGTTGAAAGCAAGAAAAATCTCAATACAGATGGATGGATCAACTTCAAAAGACAGTGAGATTGTATTGGTGGCTTATGTAAGATATATTGACAATGGTGAATTTAATGAAGAGATGTTCTATGAAACGCTGACAACAATTACTACCCTTGATATATACAACAAACTAAAAATATATTCAGATAAAACTTAAATACCAATGAAAAATATAACATCATGTGCTGCAGATAGTGTTTCTGCTATGCTGGGCAAGAAAAGCGGTTGTTTAAAATTAATAAAGGATGACACCCGAGGTATGTTGCTTATACATTGTGTTATTCACAGAAAAAGTACAGTTTCTAAAAAGTTTTCACCTATCCTAAATGAAATAAAATGTAAATGATAAAATATTATAAAATGTAAACTTTATCAAAGCAAATGACAAATGTGAACGTCTCTTCAAATGATTTTGTGAGGATAAAAATGCTGAACACAACAAACTATTGCTTCATACCGAAATAAGATGGCTGCCAAAGGGGAATTTTCTGAAGAAATTGGTGGAACTATCTGATATTCCTGATGAGTTTTTGAATGATGAACCTGGAATGATACTCTTAAAATCAGTTAATGGTCAAGCATTTGTGAATTATTTGACAGACATCTTCAAAAAATTACATATGTTAAATAAACAACTGTAAAGAGCAAAGAAGACCGTTATTGGTGCAAAATCCAAAATATTTGGCTTCATTAAACTTCTGCAATTGTATAAAAAATATGTTTTAGAGAAGAAATTGTATAATTTTATATAGTACAGGATGGCTGATTCTGCTGTGGTTTTTATTGTGGATTATTTGAGCAAAATGGCGTGTAACTTAAATGACACATTTTCAAATTTAAAAAGAAATTGCTTTCCCACATTGCATAACTAAACCTATGTTGATAGATATATCGGATGTGGCCGTGCAGTATGAAGAACTCTTAGAATTGAAAAATAATCAATCTTTTAAAACACTATTCAGCATAAAAAATACAATGGCATGGTTTTGTGTCAAGACAGAAACGAAATATCCAATTCGTTTAGCGAAAAAATGTACTGTTACCATTTCCGTCGTCATACATATTTAGTTGAATGCGGGTTTACCGTTGTAAATAATTTATTGTTGAAAAAAGAAATCGTCTAGATATCACAAACTGTGGAGATTTATGATTAAAATGAATCAAATTGGTACCCCACATGAAAACTGTTTGCAGCACACATCTAGCACAAGGATCACACTAAATAATTTGCATGTTATTTTCTTTCAAGTTGTACATGTATGTTATATACATATTTACTTATGAAAGTTAAATTAAAAATAGTATTGACTACGTGCATTTATTTATTTGAAGCACCCATCAGTTTTTTTCCAAAATTTATTAACGAAACAATTATGATAGAAGGCACGGAAGATTTTGAAGCTTTAAAGTGGAGGTCCACTTATAAAATGAAAAGATAACAAATCCAGGTAACTAGACCTTCATGAAAAGCTCCAATCAAAATTATTTTATATCAATTTATGCACTTCATCTCTCCCCTCTCCTCTTTCGAAGAAGAAAAAGAAGAAAAGTTAACATTCCGGACTGTGGGCAAGGTTAATTGACACAACGCGGTATGCTTTTTTGTGGTGTTTTATTGGTTGTTCGCCAGTGGACTCGTACCGTATCGTTCTGTCGAACTTTCACAAGTGAGGGCCGCCTCGGGTTTGCGGCCTCTATTTAAGGGTCGCTCGTTTCCTGGCAACGCGATGGGCTGTTTACCAATCGCCTGATCACAGTTCCGCGAATTGCGCAGGAATCGCTCCTTAGCAACGGATAAATACTTGCCCGTATCCATCGCCTGACTGTGATCAGGCGAGTCGCGGGCGACCTACTCCCTAGCAACGCGTAGGCCGCTCAACGGTCGCCAGTAAACAAACTCCGTTGCGATGCAAGACGCTACACGGACAATAGATTCAACCACATGCATCTAGATATCATCCGCATGACAGACGTCAGAGGATTTAAATATTGTTTAACGCTAATGGATGGATTTTCCACATTTCCATTACCAATTCCCTTGAAAAACATAGAGATATCAATAGTAGCATCAGCGTTGTACTATAATTGGATTCGTTTGTTCAACACACCCCTTATCATAACTACAGATCAAAGACCACAATTCGGGAACAAACTGTTTGCTGCCCTTGCTCGAACTATTGGTGCAAAACGCACAAGAACATCGCCTTGTCACCCGCAGTCCAATGATATGGTGGAACGGTGGCATAGAACATTAAAGCCTGCTTTAATGTGTATTCAACATGTAACGTGGGCATTGCCAATAGTTTTTCTAGATCTGCGAGCCGTTTACAAGGAAGACGTAAAAGCCTCGCCTGCGGAGGTACTGTTCAGTACCTCTGATACACATTTCGTAGGATTTCTTCATGTCGTTAGATCTGCGAGCAAAGACTGAAGTTTGCTTGGCAAAGCACCAAGAAAGTATCTGAGCAGTACGACCTACTCCTGCAGCACATCATATTAAGCCTAACATATTTCTACAAAAAGACTTATATAACTGCACTCATGTTTTGTGTTTAGATGATGTATTGTCTCCACTTAGACTAACCTATTCCGATTCGCACGAAATCAAGAAGTAAGGGAGACTAATCTCTGTCAATAGATTGAAGAGTACTTTTTCAGTCAAACGAGACCACTCGGAAGGAACAGCAGTAGAGAAAAGTACCCTAATTTGAACCGGGCTGTAAATTGGACCATAAGCTTTATTTCCGAACAACCTATGGTTATATCTGTTGGTATAGGTTTCTGACGCACATGTCTTTCAATAGGTAACAGCTTAAAAAAAATCGAAATATTCGCGGTCGTGTAAAAATATTTGGATGTACTACAGATCTTTCACCAGAAATGGAAGATGAAATAGTAAATCATGTTTTAGAGCATGAGAGATATCTCTTTGGAATTATTCGTTATAATTTAAGAAAACTTACGTACGATGTCGCGGAAGCAAACGAAATTCCTCACAAATTTAGGAATGGAAAAGCCGATAAAAGTTTGTATTATTGTTTTAAGTCCCGAAATGAAGAATTGTCACGTTACCTACTTAAACCTATTTCTGCGGCGAGGGATTTAAGATTTAGCAAAGAAAACGTTGATTTTTTTACTATATCACTGCTTTTTATGATGAATACAAATTTAGTCCTTCGAACATTTATAATGTCGATGAAACCGGCGTATCTACGGTCAACAGACCGCAAAAACTTGTTGCAAGAATCGGAAGCACCAAGTAGGTACTCTTACAAGTGAAGAATGTGACGTAAGCATAACGTGCTTTGTTGTTACAATGCAGCTGGTGTGTATGTTCCACTTATGCCTATATTCAAACGATTAGGATTTAAGAATGAGCTAAAAGAAAGGGCACCTCCGGAAACGAAATTTGCTTCCTCAAAGTCTGGTTTGGTTACAAGTGAATTGCTTATAGAGTAGCTAAAAAAATTTATACTATTTGTAAATCCATCTATATATAAAAAGGTTGTTCTAGTTATAGATGGACATATCATCTATACGAAACACAAAGAAGCTATTTCAGTATCTCGAAATCATGGAGTAGTAAGGATGTCATTACCTGCTCATACAACACATCGATTGAAACCTTGTGACGTTTCATTTTTCAAACCCCTCAATGACTATTACAATGAAGCAGTAGATAAATGGCTTCATGCACACTATAATCAAAACAGAATGCAATTCAAAATATCACAATTACTTGGAGAAGCGTATTTCAAAACTGTATCATTTGGCAATGGTATCAGTGGGCTTGCAAAACATGGAGTTTTAGTCGTTAGATAAGAATGTATTTGATGACAGTGAGTTTATTTGTAATCCTGATACGAACACTAACATAAGTGTGATAGACGAATTTGTACAACAGAACGAAAGTACTAACCCAACCATTGACAGAAATAGATCATGTCAAGATTTTACAGAGATGTCAGAAGTGCAATGTTTGACATCATTATCCCTCCGAAAAGCAAGAACGGTCCCAGAAATATCTCCACTTCCAATTCTGAATAAAAAATCGATTCCACTTCAACAACAATAATATCAGGTAGTTCTCACAAGGTGGAACTTGATTCAAAGGAAGGGAAACAAATCACTTTTTCTGAAACTAGAAAAATCTCCTCAAAGTCATTGCCAGGAAAGTCTTAGAATAAGTCTAAAAAAACAGGTTATAGTAAAGAATTCTTCAAATGAGTCAGAGGATAAGGACTGCACTTGCATCATTTTTTTATCCGGCTATTCAGAATCAATAAATGGAGAAAAGTGGATTCAAGGTCTCTCTTGCAAAGAATGAGTTCATTTAAAATGTACGGACAATCAAAAAAAAACATCGATTATTGTATGTGCATAAACTGCAAGTCTAACAGTGATTAAACATCTAGCTGTATTGTTAATAACGTATCTATTTTTTTTCAAACACTGTAAAATGTTTACTGAAAATATCCAAAAGTGCATAAGATCCAAATTAAGAAATCTGCAGTCCAAATTACGAGACAAATTTCCTAAATTCGAACCTTTTTCTTTCGAAAACTTTTTTGTGATCAGCCATACAATATTTTATCCTGTATCAATACATTTCTATTTTAATTACCTTTTTCTACTCGAAACCATGAATGAGATTCTGATTTGTAAAGATATTTTCTTATCTAGACTGACGGACCTTTGTCCGCGGACATTGTACGCAGACAGTTCACGTACTCTGTCTGCGAACAAACGGCGCGGCGGCGAAATCAAAAGTCTGGAGACAGTCCGCGGACAAGAACTGTTTACAGTCGCGTGATCGGGCACAATTCACCGACAGTTTTTATACATTATCTATAAACAGTTTGTAGATAAAGAAGGACGAAACCAAACCACGAAGAAAGTCTATGGACAAATGTTGGCCTGTATTTCATTTTCCGTTACAATAGAAGACAAGAGCTGAAGTGAATGTTTGTCAGAATGCATTCCAAGAGCTAGAAACTTGAGAATATAGAAAACATTAATATTATCATGGGGAAAGAATCAGAACGTTAAGTGCAGAGTTGGGCATATTTTATTCGAATAACATTTCCATAATTACAATAATTATAGATAATGAATATAAAATTGTCGGTGAATTGCGTCCGAACATGCGACTGCGAACAGTTCTTATCCGCAGAATGCCTCCAGACTTTCGATTTGGCAGTCGTTTGTCTGCCGACAGTGTACGTGAACTGTCTGCGTACAGTGTCCGCAGACGAAAGTCCGCCAGTTTGGACGAGGCTTTAAGTCAGTGTTTCCCAACCTTCTTTGTGCCATGCCCCACCTAAATCAAAATTGAATTATTCACTGAAGAAACTTAAATGATAGATTTTAAGAAGAAATCACTAGGAAATTGTTGAGGAAACATAGTAAGTAAATTTTCAAAACATATAATGAAGAACTGAAATTCAAGTACAAATAATTTTAATGAATGATTTTTCTATATTAGATATTTTAATTATCACTACGTATTTTATTTGTAAATTTAATGAGATCCTTACGCCTGATGCTTGCTGCAAAGAGATTTTATGTTAGGTTCCAATTTAGTTAGCTTCAGTCTCAAGTATCCCCGTTGTGTTACATC
Organism: Eucera pruinosa; assembly: GCA_028830335.1. Classification (NCBI taxonomy): domain Eukaryota; kingdom Metazoa; phylum Arthropoda; class Insecta; order Hymenoptera; family Apidae; genus Eucera; species Eucera pruinosa. The sequence goes on along the minus strand of JAMYCR010000015.1, from coordinate 1,217,748 downwards.
CAGCCGATTTCTTTTGACTCTGGACGAGTCCATTTACGAATTGCCCCCCTTTACAACCAAATTGCCCCCCTGTGGGACGTGGGCCCCACATTGGGAAACACTGCTTTAAGTGGTCCAATAATAGGGTACTTACCCCTACCTTCAAAGAAGGATCCACCAAGCCTACAAAATCGTTCCTACAATCTACCAGAAACTTATTCTAAAAAGAAAATACTATGATTCACCCCTAAGATGAAACCTTTGTAAGGGGGGAGTGATTGTGGTGACACTGTCACTCTCTACTTGCTGATGCGGCAGGAACTAGGGGCCACAGGTGACTGCTTTTGAGACTGCAACAATACTATACGTGCGCTCTCACACGGAGACCTTGTGGTAAGTTTCTTAAGACCTTTTACCCGGACCAGTCCCTGTCGTGAAGAATGTATGCTCTGTGCGACCTCTGAAGTTCAAAACTAAAAGTTCTTACAGCCATAAGAGTCAAAACTGATCTTCAATTACTCAAGCTGTATGAACCGATGAAAAGAAGACACCACTTTAATTTTTGCTGCCCCATCTTTGCTCAGTCGTGATGGAGCTGGGAGTAGTACTAGTCTTCGGAGGGGGCGGGTGTCATTGCACAAGTACTCCTAAGGCTTGCCGTCAGCGACATTCTTGTCGACTAATGCAGCTACAATAATTAATATTTTTATTTTTGAGAAAAAACTTTCTTATTAATCAAAATATTTTATATAAAGTTTAAATTTGACAAAAATAAGTGATCAGAGTATAACCTTTTTCCCATCACACTAGTTTCCCCATTTTACTTTTTTTTGAGTTACTGTTAATTTTGAACACAATTTAATTAATCAGCTCCACTTATAAGTCAATGCGCAAAATAAATGGAAAAATATTAATAAACAATGCAGAATCTTCTAAATAGCAAATCAAAATATATTAATGGGATAATAAAAAAAAAATATCAGTATTTCATATTTTTTTTTTATACCATACCATGTAGGTTCTTAAGGTTGTATAATTATTTTAATATAATCTTTATATTTATCTCTCTTATATTCATCCTGCTATTCGTTAATATTGCAAGAAACGTTCATGCTTAGCGAACATTTCAGCAATACAAGTCATGGTATATATACTAGACTAAAAAATATTTATGCACTTATGAAGAGACTTCGCATCCTGATGGGGAGACAGGTTATATATATTATACTGAGTGGTCCGCCAATCGGTTGCCACGGTTTTTGAGCTGCTTCTAATAGTTTAACAAAAACATATTTTAAACAGAAGTGTATTGATATTAAATGAAGAATTTACCGATAACGAATTTAAGAAATGTAACTTTTTTCATAAAAAACTGGAACATTTTTATTTTATAATTAGAACCATATATTTTCTTCATCGTATTCTTAAACTACGTAAAAAGGCGAATTCAATGATATGGCAACATACTTCAGTTTATGCAATACTACAATAAAGGGATGATTTGTTTTCAAAACTCAAATTTACAGTTTTTGTGCAGCCCAAAGTTCTGTTCTTTTCACTCTCTAAGTACTAATAATATATCTACTTTTTCAGTGTCACTATAACGATTCATTAATAGATCTTATAATAAACTCAAATTGGCAATCGCAACAAATAATTACGTACCTAGAGAGATAAACTAATTTGTTCTATAAACGTCGGAATAACTTTGGTTTGGCGACGAAATCGTAGATTACAGTTTCAAAAACATATTCCTTTATTGTGGTATTGAATAATTAAAATGAAATATGTTACTATATCATTGAACTCATCTTTTTATGTAGTTTAAAAATATGATAAAGAAAATATATGGTTATATTTAAAAAATTCAAAATGATTCCAGCTTTTTAGGGAAAAAGTTACATTTTTTTATATTCGTTTAGATCTGAAAATTCTGCATTTAATACCAATACACTTTTGTTTAAAACATTTTTTTGTTAAGATATTAGAAACAGCTCACATATCATGGCGGCCGATTCGCAGACTACACTATATATACATGTATATATATGCGACCACAGATAAGATACAGAATAGACTTATCATCTTCAGGTGCACATACACAAGGAACCATTTCCGAGATACTGTTCGCGAACAATGTTCAAAAGCAGCTCGTGAACTCTTTACAGTCATTACTCACAAGGAACATTAAGTAACACGAAAATTCTGATTTTTTTAAACTTTGTAGGTTTGTTGGAGACATAAAGAGAAGTTGTAAACTATTTTTTTATCGACTATAATTCGGTCCTTGAGGGTGAAAATACCCTTTATATGTATTTCACTGATTCCCATTATAGTAATAATTAGCGACCGTCGCTAACGCGGTTTATGTCACGGACTTGCGTGAACGGCTATTTTAGAGATTTGGGATTTTCCATTTTCCGTTTGCATATGTTTTAGAGTTCAGTATATTTCATGGCAAAAGAAAGTGATTTACGAGTTTTTAGAAAGTCGTTTCCCTTGCCCCTCAATAGTCGTGGTCGTGCCATATACAGGGAAATTCCGAAGGGTAGTTGGACACATGCGTGTAACAGTTAAAATACCGAAAGTCCGCCAGCTGGAAGAATTTCCCCAGCGTTGTCAAATGTCTTCGCACACAAGCACCGCGACACCCCTCTCCAAGTGAGCGCGCTAAGGGCGCAAAGAGGTGTGTTTGCGTTTAGTTAAGTCCGCTGATTGGTGACTGTCAAAATGAGAAGGAACCAATCAACGGGCAATTATAAAATAGGAGAGTTGGCGATCAGGAGCAAAAAATCGTCAACAGGAATTAGCAAGTCAGTCTTCATAGAGAAAACAGCCATCAGTTTAGCACGTTCGGGCGTCAGCAGTTAGGACCCTGAATACATCTTATTAGTTACAACACAGTACAGTATGCACGTAGCGTGCGATATTTCCTGAGCCACAGCACTCCATCATTGAGAAGGAGTTCGTGGCTCTAACAGTTATATATATTTAAAACTACAATTCGTATGACAAAATGTTTGGAATGGAAATTTAATAATTTTGTATGCTTTTTAAGATCATATTATCAAAACAGTAACAAATTTTATTTTAAATAAAAAATTTTTCAACACTGCCAATAAATAATATATTAATTTTTTTCTGTTATCGAAAACATTGTTACATATGTAGATGTGTATGTTAAACTTGGTGAACGATGTGGTTTATAATTTCCGATATATGCATCCTATATAGCCACTATTGTATTTCAAATAATATATCAGCGTTTATCATATAGATTTTCTTATGAAATATGTGTATTTTCATCAAACGGCCTAACATATGTACAAATATATGCATGAGGTTCATTGCATTATATTACTAAATTTTCATTCCAAACATTTTCTCATACGAATTATAGTTTTAAAGATATATAAATGTACAGGAAAGCAGCTAAATACATATAAGAGGTGTTTTCACCCTAAAAGACCGAATTATAGTCGATACAAAAATATTTTCCAACATCTCTTAAGGCCCTCAACAAACCCACAAAGCTTAAAAAAAAATCAGAATTTTCGGGGTACCTAATATCCCTTGTTAGTCTTGTTGCGAACTCTGCACGTAACAATTTGTGAACATTTCTCGAAGAGACACCTAGGTTCACAATCAGTTAACGAACAGTTTTGCCTATATGTAAATAGAAGTTTCTGAAGATAGTTTATTGATCGTTCACTGTACAAGCACTACTTGTGTTGGAAATTTGTAACTTTGAATAAATTTATTTATAAACTTACCCGAATCTATAAGCGTTCATTTACTACGCGAAAAGATCCGGCTTTTCCCGAACTGTATTCGTGAGCTATTTTCTGGTGTGTACTATCATATAACAATTCAAAAACAGTATACGAACAAATACACGAACAGAACACACTTCTAGGAAATTAATGTTCGCGAACATTTTGCGAACGCTGGGGGAACGCACCTTTACAGAACATCCTGTCATATGGTCTAAAATACTGACGTCTAAAATATTAAATTTCATAACAATATTTTCGTTATTATTACCTGCAATGAAAGCAACTTCAAACACTTCTAAAGTATTTTAATATGCAAAATATACAAACAAACGCAAAAGCTATAAATTTTACGCAACTGGAAAGGTAAACATGAGAACGGCAACGGGAGCTACGTACATAGCCCCGGACTGTGCAACAAAAAAATACATTGGATGTGAGACAGATCTTTTACCTACCTCGTCTGTAATATGACGCACAATGGTATTAGAGACACTTCGTTATTAATGAGTACCGACAAATGTATAGAGATACTGTATATGAATTCACACGAAAGTACAATTAAATTAAGTATGAATGAAACATATCAGTCTACAGTAAAACACAGCAGTGTTGAGAAAATGAGGGTAGGGTAGTTTTACAACAACCAATTAGCCACGCCTCTAGAATCCCTAAATATAAATCGAACTAAAAATTTACTACACTAATCAGATTTATATGTAAAGAAGACAAAAAAATATTCAGTAAAACTGGCCTATAAAGAGTACTTAAAGTGTATCATAATTTGATAAATACAGTTGCACCACGAAGCCTAAAGAAGCCGAGGTTATGATAATTGTATATGTTAATTAAGAACTTAGTGAATTCAGTGATCGGATTGCTTTGGGTAGCTAACTATTGAATTAATGTTCAGACTAATACCATGCGAATTTTAGAAGATGATACCATACGAATTTTAGAGGGCATTAGACGTATAAGATGGATATAAGACGCTAAGAATTTGCAAAATAATGATACTTGTTTTTAAACAGGCGGAAAAGATGTCACGTACGACGTATAGGTTGCGATATCTTGTAAACCTAGATTGCAATGGAGAAAATTGATAGTTAACGCGATTCAACGAGAGTGCTGAAGTATGAATTTCGAACGTTGGCGGATCAACCTCAGCTTGAATTATTCAGCGCTCGAACCAACCTTGAATAATGTTTTCATTAGTGTTCGAAGTGAATCTTATTGGAGAATTAACAATTAACTACATAAAATTTTGAGTATTAATAGGTAGTAATTATTAAAAACTATAATTAAAAGGCAGTTCCGAAAGAGACGAAGAAAGGATAAAAATAGTGGTAGTAGGATGAAATGCCGAAGTTTTGGAATATTGTGGTAGAAACCGATGAACAGGTAAGTAACAAGAAAAAGCTTGTGTAGTAATTATGAATATAGATTGCAAACTTTTGCCCAAAACAACGCTCATTGTCAGTTGAACGATTTATTGAGGGGTACCCGAGACTGATGTTCCCACTAATCCTGTGACGATGACTTCACTACTTTTTACAATTGTGCGTCTAAATGAGGATTCCGGGCATAATAAACGAATACGAGTAGTGTTAGCAGAATAAAATACTAGGTTTTTGAAAATTTCAAATAAAGAAAAATAGTAAAAAGAGGCTGGTTCGATAATGAGAACTACAGTATAGTAGATTAGTAGCAATGTCCAAGCTACCGTTCGCTTTATGGACTTAAGAGGGGGTACGAGCAACTAGCGACCCATTTAGTTACCACCCCATCAGATCCATTTAAAAACGTATTATTCAAACAGAACAGGATGCATACAAAATATTAAATAACGTGCTGTATAATATTATACATTATAACAATATACATTGTTGTTATATACTATTGTATATATTATATAATATTTTACTAAAACTAATTGATTCTAGAACCTTATTTATTATAGCATCTATTCATTGCAGCATACACTGCAATACATGTACATACCTAAAGCTAGTACATTTCAAGCCCAACACACTTGTCCAATAAAGTTGCCACCTAGTACAATGATTTAAATAGGAAAAATGTAATAGAAATAAAACGCATAAATGCATATATACACCCAGTTGTATTTCCCCACGTTCGTCGTAACATTCTGATTTTAATGATAAAAAAAACTGTTCACTACAGTATTCGCTTGTTGCAACATACTTAACTGTATGTGCTATGCTGTGTTGTTTATTAGACTGTTAATAAAAATAAGTTTTGTTAATGTATCATTTATTTGTATAGAGTTATTGCAAAATACTAGGTATGCAAAATTGTTGTTTGGTCCATTGGTATAATTACAATGGACAATTACCATAATTTTTCGATTTTACACATCGGTACTACTGGAAAAGTAAAATATAATTGAAAAGTATTGCTCAGATTGTAACTGAAAAAAATTTAATAAACGTGAAATGGCAACTGGTTATGGGAAGATGTACAGTCTTTTTGTGTTCAGAGTCCCTTTGGAACTTCACGTTAGTAGGGCCTGGCTCACCCCCCGACATACGACGAGTGGAGCGAGCAGCTGCGGCTTCCGTTTAACCCTCGGTAGTCTTATGTTGAATCTAACTCGACGTTGCATTTCTCTCTAATTAGTCCTGTTTTGAGGTCAGCTCAATAATAATATTATGTTTATATTTTGTAATAAATATCTTGTTGTATTAGCACCGTGCTGAAATATTGAAATAAAGGCAAACTACATAACTAATAGTACCTAACCTTTATGATTATGGATCAGCTGGAACAAATCGGCAAAAGTAACTCGGACCACAAAAGGTTTAATATTCATATCGCTGAAATAGCGGTAATGGAACAAAACTTTTTTTTATTTTTGGTTTCTTGTAAATTAAAATTTCATTAACATATTGGTGGAATTCTTCTAATTAAAATAACATCAAATATAATATAATCTCGGTTGTTCTTAAGTTATATACAGTGAATTACAGCTAAAATTGTACATGACATATAAGAAAATCTTTTCTCTCGAAAAAAAGTTTAGGGATAATTTGGGAAAATGAATTTAATGAGTATATAACATAAATATATTTACATTTATTATTAAGTAATACAAAAATAAGTAAATCTTCCTAAGTATTTAAAAAAAAAATAAGTTACTAGGATTCAGTTTCGAAAGTGCCTCACAGCTAAAATCGTACATTTTAAAAAAATTGCTTAAAATGTTCCCGAAATTAAATTTCTAGTATTTTGTTGGATTCCACGGATTGTGTTCTATCACATTTGAATCAGGTAATCGCAAAGGTGCATCTATTACTTTAGGGCAATTATATGGCAACCACATCCCGGTTACATGCGACGTATGTTTGGGTTGGTGGTTGATATAAAATATAAAGCTGCCTAAAATTCCTAATTTTTCGGAACTGTTTTTCAAATTTTGTTTAAAAATATTTATGTAATCGTATTTGTTCATATTGCCTTGAATAAATTCTAAACTACCCATTCAGAAGCAAACATACAGTTGCAGACCACCACTGATTGCCCTTTGTTGTGCTCCAGTGTATAATTTATATATTTTATTTTTAATTCATCATGAAACCCTTGCTACGCCGCAATTTTATCATCCGGGTGAAAAATATTGAATTTACTTTCATCTGTAAAAATAGCCTCTTTCCAAAAATCAAAATTTTTGTTCAAATAGCCTCTTGCAAAAGTTAATCTTTTCTTTTTTTCTCTCTAACAAGAATTTTATTCCGAGCCGTACGGCCGTGAAAATTTTGCTCTTTTTTTAACTCTTTCACTACTATTAGCGACTATAGACGTTCGAGAAATTGGTGCATACCATGTTATTAGCGTCTTCTACCAATCAATTTCGATTATCATAAACACTACTAGCTGCTTTAGACGCATGCAATTTTTTGTCTTCTGAACAATAGGAAAGAGTCGAAAAAAAAACATGAATTGAACATAATGCAATTCAATATTTTGGCAATTTCTTCATATTCCTTGATTAAAATCCGCCGCAGCGAAATGGTTAACACTCTTCTTACTGTTTCCGGAATTATGCTTTTTCCTAAACATGTTTCAACTTCATTAATAAGTTTAGGGACACCAATCCTCGGATTACTAACAACTTTTCGCGCTATCCGCCTCTCGTCATACACGTTTAACTCCTTGTTCGGATCTTTTCTTGTCTTATTGTTTATTCTATTTTCACTTTGCTATCGTTTTACAAGATACTGGACAGTAGTGTAATTTCTGTTAATACTCTTCGCAGTTTCATAATAAAATTTACGATTTTAAAAATATCTTAGAATTAATCACTCTTCTATTACAGTTTGTTTTATCTTTACTATTTTTCTATTTTAATTTCAATTTCCGACATTACGAAGCGAATCCATTCCTTACCCATAAGCTAAACAATATAATCTTTCACATGTTTCATAATTTTCCCTTATTTTCAGCAGTTCCCACCTAGAAATAATGAAGTGAGACGTTTTCCGGGCTGAATACTGAATTTTCAAATTTTCCATTGCATTAGATCGAAACATCTCGAGAGACCGCGAAAGAATGTGTTTCCATTACTTGACGATTCGCTCAAAGCAGAGGAAATAAATATGTATTGAATATACCTTACTCAGTCATAAGTTAGTTCAATGTGTCCTTCTTTATAAAAAGGGTGCCGATCTCTGTTCTAGTCGCGATAAGTATTGTATATGTATGAAGTTACAAGAAAATAAGTGCATATAAGATGGAATAGCTTACATTTAAGTTAAGTAAATAGTCAGCACACAATACATATTAACTCATTTAAAAAAATTATAAATTGTATATTCTAATTAATTATATCATATTTCACGTTATTATGTTATCAAATTATGTACTATTCTAGAAATAGTCCATTTTTGCAATTTGTCAAAAACTACAATGAAGAATAATTATTCCATAAATGTTAAGTAAAAGTGGTCCAAATTATATCGCGTTTGGTCTCATCTCAATCAAAAAAATTTACCCATATATTAAATAAATTACCTTAAAAAAGTATCCAGACATAAAAAAGTTTTAATTTTGCATTGCATTAACACATCAATAAACGGGTATTTCAACCTCTGCGAATGTTTGGGCTCACATCCCCTCCGTCTTTCACTCGCTGTCCTTCTATAAGGACTCGAGGTTAGAGTTTCGCGTCCTCAGCAACTAAATGTTTGCCGCCGGCTTCCCAACTATGAACACTTGGTGAAAAAATACTTATATAATTAAAGCATATAATATTGCAAGAAAAAGAATGATAAAATATGTTTAGAAAATATTTTGTTATTTTTTGATACTGAGCATAATAATTTATAAGTTGTATGTACTTTACAGAAAGCTAGGAGATACGTTCACGTTTGGTTCAAATTGAGATTCTATAAGGAAATCTTCAGAAATACAAGAATCTCAGAGGAAAACTAAATCCACAGATGCTTTTAGAAATGAACCAGCATTTTGAAAACATGCATATAAAAGATGTACATATGGTGTGCCTAGCAAAAAGATGAAAAAGACAATTTATATACAAGAAGTATGAAGTGAGTCTCTCAGATCAACTTCACTTGTTTATAGGCCTCTAAATTTTTCTACCCGGATACATAGTTAAATGTTCAATTTCTTAAAAAATAATTAATTTGGGGTGGTTAAAAGTAATTGTGTATGCTCTTTCTTAATTGTATATATTAAACGAAACAGAATTATACCGTAGCAAGAAATTATGCAAAAATAAATAAAGATTTATACGGAAGACCGTACGTTAATTTTACAGACTAAAATTTTTGTTTAACTTGAAGTAATTTGACCATTCTGTACCGATTTCAGGTAACATTTCCAGATGAATAAATATTTAATCTTGATGGTCCAGACGGATTTAACTACTATTGAGAGATTTACGAAAAGATCCACAACATTTTTCAAACAGAAACATCAGTGGAAGAAGTTTAATGGTTTGAAGGGCTTTTTGAATCCGTAGCATGTTAAATGTGGCTCTTCCATCCAGGAGAATGGATAGTGCAGAATATACATCAATTTTACCAATCAGTTTATTAGTATTTCTTGAAAAACATAACAATTGAGTGGGCATATCAGCAGGACAACGTCGCTGTGCACAGAAGTCGAACAACAAGGTTATAGGTTGAAATAAATAATATTAATGTTGTCCAATGGCCAGCATGCTCACTCGACCAAAATCCGGAGGAAAATATTTAGTGTCTTATTGTTACGAAGGTTTATGCAGAAATCGCCAATACCAGAACATGTCAGAATTAAAAAGTGCAATAATTACAGTGTGTAATCAAATTCGGAACAAATTTTTCAACAACTGATTGACAGGATATTGAATCGTATTTTTTATCTAATAACAAATAAAGGAAGTCCTACAAATTACTAACAAATAAAAATATATCTCAATTATATTGTTATTATTATTGACTGGTCTCGCAGCCTACCGACCAGTACTGTCATAAAGCAATTCATCACTCCTTTCTAGCCTTAATTTCAATCCGTCAATAAATTCCTGTCCTACCATAAAATGGATAGGAACGCATCCTGGACATTTCCACTACCCTTCTCTCCTTTCTGGGTTTTTCCCACATCCATTCGGTTTCAAGTCTCTTCCACCTTAACCTTCTCCTTAATTTTCTCCCCCCATTAACTTTTCCAAGGTCCAATTACATTTCTATATTTTTGACTCCTTCTTACCCTCTCCTTCGATATTCCACTAATCACAGCACACACCGACACTATATATTTGTACACATACCCATTTCAAATCACTACGCAAAACACCATCACTAGAAACATCACACAACCAACCAGTAAACTGTAAGATACGCAGACAAATCTTCAATTATACGACACTCTACCGAGTAGCTCATAAAGAGTATTTTATATTCACCTCTCACATGAACTACGAGAATCTCGCCCTTACGGCATTAGTTTGTCGTCAGCGCATACGACACACTCTTCGCGTTCGTGATCAGTAAAAATCGTGTCGCGAGTTGAGCATCGTACAATTATTATTATTGTATTTTACACCTATCGTTATAGTGTTATAGATATGCACCAACTGAAAATCGCTTTTTTTAGTTGCCATACATTTTCATATAGGAGTAATTTCAGTAAGGCTACATAAAAGTCATTAATTATCATACTCTTCCAACTCATATATTTAATTATCTTGCATTCCCACCCAAATTTCTGAAACATTAAAAAAATTAGCTATGCAAAGCGCTGTATAAAGAAAATGTTTTCTCACTTATTTTAAATAAATTGTAGTGTGTCATAAATTCTTTAAAAAATCTAACAATATATAAATATAATCATAACATCAAATTTTATACATTTTAATATATCTATGGTAACTTCACGCAAAATTTCATAATTGATTCAGAAACGGAACTTTGTATGAACAGATTGTATGCAATACCTGCAACTTACTTTTGCATTAGACAAATCTTCATGATTGTATTGCGATTTCAAAAATAGTCTGTATATCCAGGAAGTCTTATTTCAAACTGTTAACCCATATAATAAATAATTTTAAGGATTCGCATGAAAGAAACATAGTGCAGATTAGATGAAGACATGAATATTAAATAAAGGCCGTTAATGATTTTTTTGTATACCGTATGGTATTATTTTTGCAAAATTATCTAGGCTGGTCAGACGAATTTAATTATAGAATTTTATATATGACTTTACTGACAAATTCACGATATGAAACAAGGAAGTTTTATTATTTTTCTAAAATTATTACAGATAGCCCTACGCATTTCTGAAGTAATAGCAAAGAATACGTTTGCAACCTGCTCTTCCATAACATTAACAAATATCAGTTCAAATGCAGGTGAGTATTTTCTCTTACATAACTCCACAAAAAGAAATTTTGGGTAGTGAAAGTACTAAAACAATTTTGTTTATTCGTATAATATGGATAAATCCGACCAAACCTGACAGTGATATTAAATATCATATACAATGAACTTTATATTAAAGTTCAAAAAGATTATTTTGCCTTGTTTCCCGAATTGCTTAATAAAGTCATCCACAAAATGGTAGGGTTGAACACGTCTTGTTATTCTCTATCGTCCTATAAAAAACATCATGTGTCATTCAAAAAACCTTAAGACCTTCACTTGACAAAATAATAAACCCTATACACATGCGCGCGCATATACATATGTATGTACGTACGGGATGGTTTCATAATCGTGGTATAACCAGGAAGAGTACATATTGCAGAATATAGTTTTTGCACATGAAGATTCGTTTTCAACAAGTGGAAAATCTGTCAAGTGCGCGTACGCTAATTGTAAGTTCCGACATAATAGTGCATATAAAGAATGTATAATTTATAGACTAGAGAACTAAATATTACAAAGTAATTATCATCATTGGCAAACCCTTTTTAATTATATATAAAATGAAAAAGACTAATAATACAAGTCATAAACAGTAATTTTTTAACTTTCTGGCAAATCCTTCTTCTAAACAAAGAATAACAAAATTTATACATATTGTAACACAACTTACCTACACTTGCTTCAAATATTAAATTAAAGAACGATATAAATATCATTAATACATACATTAATTTAACGAATCATTAAAATATTAAATACTTTCTTTCTAATTTCCTTTTAATCTATAATTATTTATGCTACTGCATGTAACTTACATTCCAATTCAGAAAATAATATGTATACGTTGTAAACAGTAAATGCTGTCTATTAAATTTTGTTTATAGCTTACTTATGCTTTGGTTTCAATTTCATATTTTAATTCTATTCTGCTGTTCATTAATATTATTGGAAAAACAATACTCAGAATTCCGAAGGTGCTATCCAAAAACCAAAACGGTTAAATTTATAACTTAGGAACTGAAGAACTTTTTTATTTCGAAACACCAATTTCACCAATTATTGGAATTATTTTTTCTATTAAAAATTTAGTAAAACCTGTGTTTTAGAATGTAGGCCCCACAAGTGAACAAGGTAAATATAAAATTATATAGAAACAAAAATCCAGATATTTCTTACATCAATGATAATATTTTGCAAATTATCGGACTTACACATTTTGGCAATTGAAAGATGTAAAATATTTATATAAAAATATTACGATGTCTTTTACCATTTTTAATTTTAATAATTTAATTCGTTATAACACATATCTTCTGTCTACAACGTGTATTTTTGTTTGTATAATTTATTTTTTATGTCAAAGTATAAGGAAAGAAATATTAGCAACCTGCTGATAAGAAGTCAATCTAATCACAATGGTTTCTAAAGTTATACAAAATATTCAGAAGCCACACAAATTAGAGCTTTCTGACAATAAAAAAACAAAACGAGCAATGCATATCTTTGTTACTAAGAACGATATCATTTATTTAATTAGAATTTATCAAAGTTGAGAAATATTTAAAAAGTGGACCTAATCACATTAACTTTTTTGTTCAATCAAAAATAAGTTATAAGGGACATCATTTAACTAACACACACCCGTTTTATACGGATAATATAATTTTGCATCTATATAGAAAATTTGGGAATGTTGCGCACGTATTTTTTAGCTACTAATATTTTTGTTTAATCCATGAATCTACCATGTTAGATACAATGATAAGTAGTTTAAAAGTATCCACACGTGTTTTTAAAAAAAAAATGAAGCTTGTCCTTAACTATAATCAATGAAATTGTGAAAAAATAACATTGTACAGTCGAAACCTATAATTTTTATTTTAATGGCAGTCAATAATATACAATATTCCTCAGTACCTTAGATTCTTCTACAATTCGCGTTATGTGCTATTACGTGAAAATGCAACATAATACACATTTTTATTAAATTATTTATATTTTACCGATGAGGTCAAAATTTCAATTAAAATATGTAGCATACCTGTCACTTATTATGGTTAATTTTTCATTCATAAAATCCTTTTAATGTTACACGTAATTGAATGACAGGCAACTTTTAATAGTACAATTTGAAACAATTTTTTCTAAATTCTGTTAAATAGTTGGTACCGATTATTCGTAGGCTTCAATTCCTATGTATAATTTAAACAATCGAGGAACCAGTACGAATTGACAACACAGCGTTAATCGTTTGTACTCATGCGCACGGCTGTTTCATTCGTTCTGTCGTCATCAATAGTAGGTCATCGCACTCTTCCTCATTTCCCCCTCATGCTCTACCACAACACAAAAGGTAGAATCATAATATTCTCCAGAAGTAACATATCAATGCACATGTATAATTAATTTTAGTCAAACTTTCGACCGACAAAAATTAATTATAGTATTTCAAATTAAAAAGTGTGTTCTGCTTAGAACAAGTTTAAGGAATTGACATTAAAATTAGACTCAAATAACACACATGGAATACTATTATTAATGCTAGAATTTCTCTTGTTCCATTGTTTCTCTTGGTACATTATTTGGATTATACTGGATTATACTTGAGATTCCAATTTTTTATGTGGACATTTTCTAAAATTAATTACCCAACTAGAAATATTTTCACCACAAATTTTTTTAAAGTAAATCGTTATTTTGCTGTAATTTGAATTAATTAAATTTGTTTGCCTTTATTTTTTAATCAATATCAATATAAATCCACTCACTGTACATATGGATGCACTTAAATATCGTCTGCAGTTCCAAAAATATTCTTTTTCTTCTATGCTATAATTTATTACTAATCAGTTAGATATTACAAAGTATGCAAGTAAGAAAACATCACCACAGTACCAATTAATACAGATTTTATACTTTTCCTTAACTTTGTTGCAAGACTCGGGTGAATTTCTTATATTTTTATTAACATAGAATTACTTTGCTTATTTGCTGCACCATTCACACAACTTTGATTTGCCATTTTTAAGTGACTGATATAGAAAGAATGATAAATATGAATTTATAACACTGAATGATGATATTATAATACTGCTGTCTCAATTCAGTATCTTATTATACCAATTTGCCATTTTAATATGATATTCTTTATAATAATTCAATGCAATTAAACCTACCCTACAGAAGATCATGAGTTTTAAGTTATTTCTTGTTGCAGCAAATGTGGGATTTGTACTGTGTACTGCTGATAAATTAGCAGTCGGAAGGTCTGATTGTCTACAGACCCACCTTCTCCGACACAATTATAAAGATAGATCACACATATTGAACATCACATGCGAACTCAGCAATTCAGTTGCCCTTACTACTATCAATGCCTCATATTTGCATCATTAGCTGAAATGTTACCAATCAAAGAAGAGAAAAAGACACATGAAAGGACACAAGCACATGTTCCCCTTGTCCCTGTGTTGTCCCAGCTGTCAACTTACCAACAGGGTATAGTAGAACTTCACATTACAATTCCATTAAAATACTATTTTTTACTGCTTATTGATTCTAATTTTGTATATTTTAAATTTAAATTATCAAAACAGTGTTCACCTGCTTATTTTTTGAATCATTTAAGTAATTAAGAGCAGTAGTGTTCATGTTTTCATCTATAAGATTAATATAAACTAATTATTAAACTGTATTTGCTGATACATTAATAAAATTTGTACATATAAAACAAAATCATGATAATATACATAATGTTCTTTAATATTATATCAAATATAAAGATACATCAATTCAAACTTATAAACAACCCTAGTACAAACTGAAAAAATTAATGAAGTAAAATGTTTTATCAACTTTTATCATTAACCAGCTATTTAAGACAGAATACTATGAATTGACAAATATTGCTTATATATATTATTAATTTAACTACTCTAACAAATTAAAATCTTTCTGTAAATACTAAAAAACTAAAATTGGAACTTTCAAAACTATAGATTATTAAATGCATCTGGTTATCATTTTAAATATTAAAATACAATTTGCAATCAACTATACATGAATACTGACTACTGTTATAAAATTGTTACTATTGTTAATGTTACTATTTGTTATTCAAAATTAGTGCAAGAAACAAAATATTGCTACTTTTGAACTATTAATATGTACTTACTTTATAAACTTGGCCATAAGTTCCATTACCCACAACTTCGATTAACTCGAATATACCTGCAGGTTCCTACAAATGTACAAATACACATATATATAGGTATATGTATATATGTTTAAAATGTAAATATATGTGGTATTCACATAAAGTATGTTGATTTTTTTATTGTACAATGTGTATGTACTTATATTATACATTACAGAGTATACTATGTATCTATAAGATTTAAATATAAACAATAACAAAAAACATTAACTTAACTTCTGAAATCCACAACAGTCAATATTAATAAATTACCTATTAAGTATAAAGTAGTATCTAGTTAATTACCCTTGTGTAACAAAATATTGAATGCTTTATAGTTTTCTAAAGAAATTTTATTGGTGGTAAAATCTGTATCTTTCATAATAGCATAATATAAATTGCTAATATTTATTTCTTTGCAAAGAAATATGAGCATGCATGCATGCACGCAACGTTCGCCAGTATATTTGGATGTGCTGTGTGTATGCATATATATATAATACACATTCTATAATAAACACACACACACAAGTTAATCGTAATAGATAATAATCTTTGGAATAAAATGTAGTAATGAAAGATAAATAAAATGATAATCCTAATCACAACTATGAATTTACTTAATAATACTTCCAGTAAAAATTGCATCATGTCTATTCACAGTATTAATTACTAACGAATTTAAATAGTTCCTATATGTAAATCACTTCCGACGTTATACAAGATACAAAAATCACTATTAACTAACAACCTTCAAATTTTTCTAATCTGTCAGTTAAAGAATAGTATAAATAACAAAAATTCGAAAAAATATTAAATCTCCTTTCTTTCTTCTTTACACCGTTGCACTATCAAGAAATAATAATCATCTATTCTTACGAGGTTAATTACCGATTATTGCGTTTATCCAAAATATTAAAGAAACTTTTGTGTTCGTAGACATCTAATAACATATACTGTATCTTTACACGCTAAATAAAATGGATTAATAATTGTTTTTACATTTACGTACTTTCAAAGCGTTCAGATCAATGTCGTCGAGCGAACAGTTGACGCTCGGTGCCAAATTATGCGCCATCTTGATACGCCACTTGCGCTCCTCGCGAGATATCTTTCCTTGAGCTCAGTAAATCCTCTGTCTTCGATATCTTTTCGGCTTCTTCTGTTATTCTTGTTCTGGCTTTCAATTCAATCCGAATAAAAATGTAAAGATGGAGAAAGAGAAAAATTACTTTTCGCACTTACACTAATACAAAACACTAAGTTCACTAATATCAACTTTTACTAAAATAATCCACCGGTGAACTTGTTCCAAGAATATACTTATGAAAATTTAACCGAGTACGATGCAAAGAGAAAGGAAACACACACAGTAATGGCACATGGCGTACGAAACAACTCCAACAATGAACGAAAGAACAGGCTGCCAATCAGATTAGAAAACAATACACCCTCATCATGTTCCTTCTAAATTTCTCATAAAATGTAAATGTCAGTAATGCGTAACTCCAAATAATGTACTACACGGTCACAGCGCTAAGCGCTGGATTATCGTATCGTCATAACGGATGCGGCACTACCGAGCCGAGCCCAAACACCACGGCAGCGGCCGTTCTACGTCCTGTCGTACTGCTTGCTGCACGCCTCTATTCTCCCTCCTTTACATTCTCTTCCTATCTTCGTTCTTAGGCGTGCGCACACATGCTTTTCTGTTCTCTTTTCTTAATGCAGCAAATATTTTCACCGTCTTTGTTTTCGCGTACTACGTGATTGCACACCACCGCTACTTCTTGACGTCACCAACTAGCTGAGCTATGATGGCGGCAAGTACTTCCCTAATTTTCTTATCATAAAGTAAAATCAACTAAAAATGTCCTCACTGATAATTTATTATTTTTCAATTACAATCAATAACTATGATATTTTACGAATATTTTTGTACTTGGTGAATAAACATTTCGAAAAGATGCTATACTGTATTTAACAAAATATAACATTTATATATTTCAAAGCAAAATGAAATAGGGGTTCAGCAGTCTTTTATTAATAAAAATTAAAATATATTTAAACAAAGGATCCAATAAATTTATTTTCATAAATAAATATGATATAAAAACAATATTTTCATTGTAGCCTATTTTTTTACACCTTTTTTCTTTTTTTGATATTGCCAGAATGAATGATGTCTGCTGTATACATAAAATAGAAACATATATTATACCATAATATAATTACAATTTACTATATATATATATATATTTACTATATATATATATATATATTATAATTAGGAATTAATATATATTTTCTACAGCACATACACTCACGCACGCACGCAAAACACATCCACACACAGAATATAAAATACAATTGTGTGATATTTCCAATTATGTCTTAAATAAACTTTGAGAAAATAAATAAAAATCAGGATTCTTATTAGAATCTTTTCAAACACAGATTATATTTTTAGGTATTTCAATTAAATTTTTTTCTAAAAATATAATTTGCATTTAACATAAAGCAGCTAATTTTCGTACTGTGTTCAAATCTCGAAGAAGCATTTGTACGGTTTGTTTCGTTCGAGGCTGAACATCTGAGGTAGGTTCATCTTCAGGATCCATGGCTTCTAACGCTATAAGGATGTATTAAATATTAGACAGTTCAATATTTTTGGAGTATATGCAATAATTAAATGAAATTTACTAACCACAAACTTGTGCCTCAATAAATGTTAATTTTGCATCTATATGAGTTTGAAAATGTTCTATATGCTCTAATAATCGCATTCGACATTCTCCTGGATCAATTGGTGCTTCTGGTTGTGGTATAAAAGGTTGCAGCGGTGCTGACATTGCATGTTCATTTAATTCTTCATGCGTATGATTCATTAATGTAGTTGATGCAGATATATTATTTTCAGATATATTCGTTTGATCAGTTAATAAATCTATATGCAAGAAATAAAAATATATTTTTTTTCGTTATAAAGAAAATAAAATTGATTTGCCTTTACCTGCATCAGCAGTTTTCGCTTCCGACGATAATGAATTTCTGTATTTCTCTTCTGGAATATCATTTTTTGTAAGGGCATCAAGAAGAATATGACTCTTACTTTGACGTGTAAAATCTTCTTTTTTACAGCTAATTTTAGACTCATCTGGAGCTGTATTATCTTCTTCTAATATCTTCATTAATTCAGAATCTGAAGCTATTGATTTTTCATCATGGTCATCTTTCAAATTGTATTTTGTTTCCATTTTTACTTCGATTCGGCGAGAACCTTCATTTGCAGTATCTATACATTCTTTTCCTGATTTAATAACTTCCATGATTGGTACTGGTGACATAGCAGGTTTCGGTATTTCAATTTTTTCCCAATTCTTGGCCCAAAGGTATAATTTTGGATGATCTTTTTTTCTATCATATCAATTTCATTGTTAATAATTTTTTGTATCTGCCAATTTGTTTATAAAACTATGCTAATACTTACTGCGCTACATTAATCTTAACTCTTAAGCTGTGTAAAATTTGTTGTACGTGTAAAAGGGCAGCAACTAAATCATAAGAACGTTTTAACATAGCTGTTCTTTGATTAATTCGGTTCTGATTTTTTGTTCGACTAGATAATGTTGGTAATTTTCCTTCCTTTATCCAATCTTGATCGTGAAAATACTTTTTAGATAGGCGTTGCCGATATGGATTCCGACAAATAAAGCAAACATATTTTTCAGGTACATCCTTTTCTCTTTCTATTGCATTACAATGACCATGTTGCCAACACAAACAAAGATCACATTGTATCATCAAACCATCTTCTTCCATAAATCCACAAGTACAATTTATTATTTCTTCTCTACGAAGTTGTTCCACTTTTACCATTTCTCCATTAATCATCATCATAACCCCTTCGTTTTCTACAAAAACAAGATTTTTTAAGTCGTCATAAGAAGATTATTATCCTTTATTACCAGCATAAAAAACTAGGTGAATATATTTTTAAAATAAAAATATTATGAGGTAAATATTGCAAAACAATACAAACTGTCGTTACATATTTGATGAAATCTGAACCCAAAATAGATATAAATCTTTAATGAAATAAAATAAAACAAAAACGTGAAAAAGTAACATACAAAATAACATAACAAATAATATACCTTCCCCATCATTAGTATCTTTTTTACCAATATCCCCTTTTAAGGAATCATCTTTTTCAACACGAGAATCACAATTTAGTTGACCTAAACAAAAACAAAATAATAAAACAGTGAAATACCATTTTTATTACTCTGAAATGAATGGATGTACAACAGCAAAATTAAAAAGTAGCACTCATTATAAAATTATTTATACTTAAAATGATATGCTACATAAACAGAAACTTACTATTTTGACTGTTTTCGTCACTTCTCGAATCTGATTTTCTACGACTATATCTGTACATAAGTGCAGTTGGTCCTTCTGTATCCATGCCACTATCGTCTAAATCACCGTACTCATCTGTAAATTCTTGAATACCTATCATAAAACATCATTTTGTATTTTTAATGCATTACAGTACTTAAGAGACAATGGATATATTATTACCATGTTTTTTTTTACCCTTATTTGGTATATCTGAACTATATTCTGATAATTGTCGTTTTCTTTGACCCTTCATTTTATCAATATGAATAGCTTCATCTACAGACTTTGATCTATCAATTCTCTGCATTTCGGAAGATACTGCAGGTCTTACTGGGAAAAGAGTTTTAATACCACTTTGTGTTTTCTCTTCTTTAATTTTCATATCAAATAATGTTCCAGGTGACATTGCACATATATCTTCTTGTTTTTTCTCAGTTTCATCATCTATCTCTAAACTGTGACTAGAAGTTGGGGACATTCTGTCCATTTTGATATCTTCTATTTGTACATCATTACATTTTTCTATTTGATCCACATCATCCTCTGTTTCTGGAACTGTTGGTACAATTACTGTTGGGGATACAGGCGGAACAGTACTCGTAACAGATGGTGATGAAACATATACTGATCTATCTTGAATAGACTTTCTTTTTCCAAATTTATTGCACTTTTCTAACAGATTAATTGACTTTTTTGGAATAATATCTTCAACTGATTCCCCAATCGTTCTTGCATAGGCTAGATCTGCTACATTTGGTGTAGATCCCAAAAATTTGGAATACTCTGGATGATAATGCTTTATATGCATTTGTAAAAGATTTTCCTTTCTAAATGTTTTACTACATCCTTGTTTTGGACATTTATAAGCACTGTCCTCCATTTCTACTCGAAGTCCACCAATAAAAACAGCTGTTAGCAAATAAACGAAAAATTATTTTCTTAATAATATAAGAACATTCATCTAAAGATTTTATACACACTATATTAATTTCTTATTATACACTGCATTTTCTTACAGAAATACAATTAAGTTCAAGAAACAACTCTATTTTCTATTACTTACAATAAATTACTCCTAATGCAGGTAAGCATGGAAAAGTAAACTTAATAAGGTATGATGAGCCATGATGAAATAAAAAAAGAAAAATAGAATCTTACCACCATCTGTGATAGACGTTGTTGAAGTAGTTACAACACTTGTAACTGGTGTACTCGGGGGAACAACTAATGAAGTATCAGTTACTGTAGCTGTCTTTGTTTTAGGCAATATTGTCTTAATCTTTTTGGGGGTATCCATAACAACATCCAGTTTTATTTTCTGGTTTTGATTTTTCTTTTTCCGATGAATACAAAAATCAAATTTTTCAGGATCAAAATCAAATTGTCCTTGATTTTCCATAAATGCTCTAATATCATTTTTTGATCTAAACTTCTTCCCAGTTGATTTATGGAGAAACAAAACATCCCATTTTCCAGCGGATGTTCCAGCTTTTCTTTGAGTAAAATGCTTTTGCCATCCTGGTGGCAACCTTTTATCTGCAACTATTATTGATCTACGCGGTCCTACAGAAGTCAAATATATTACACATCTTTGTTATTTGGATTCTATTTTATAGGAAATATTAAACTTTTGGTATACCATCATTTCCATCTACTATATAAGATTCAGTTCCTTGAGGTTCTCCATCTATCCATTCAGGTCCCACATCTTCTATCTGATCAACATCACTTTTAGGAGTCTCTTTCTTTTTTTTAGAAAAAGCTTTTATTTTAGATACATTAGTATCAAATCCTCGTAACAAATCTGTGCCTGGATCATAACAAGGTCCAAACAAAGTACCATCTAAATCAATTTTACTTTCTGAAAAGTATTCTTCATTTTCATTAATTGTAATTGCTTCTTTTTTTGCTAATTTGTCTGTTTCATTTTTCGAACGTTTTCTAGAATGTGTATGAAACAACTCCATTACTGTATGCTTCCTTTTTTTGTCTCTTCTTTCTTGTTTGCTTCCTATATATTCTTCAATTTGACTAGGTTGCTATTCAAATAATAAAATAATATTTCATTTTATTTACCTTCTATTATTGTTTATATATATATATATAAATAAACTGGTAATACAATTTATTTAAAGAGGGCTGTTATTTTAAAATGATTTTATTGTAAAATAATATAAACTGTAATACGAAACTCATACAAACTATAGAGAAACAATTCATGCTGTACAAAAGTTTGATTTACAATAACAACATTATATATTTGCATAATAATTGTTAAATTTTTTATATATTTATGAAATTATTACATATTTTTATTAGTTTTGTAGATGTGAAACATAATCGTAAAAATATTTTTTTTACCATTATTATTTTTTCATCATTTAAACTAATACAATAAGCTAAAAGTTGATTCTATTGTATATCATTTTAAGAACAATAAAAAGAATAAATCACAGCTTGTTCAATTTCATATTAATAATAATAAAACATAACCTCACTAAAAAAACTCTACCTTTGTAGATGTTGTAGCGATTTTGGTCATTTTTGATGATTTAATTGTCTTTGCGTATCCATCATCAAATAGTACATCATACCTATCTGTAAAAGTAATCAGAAATTAATAAAAACCATTTCTCGAATTGGAATGATGCCTTACCAGGAAATGTCAAACTAACAATATAGGTAGTTCTGATGTACATAGTTAAGGTTAGATTGCTTACCATTTCCTAAGACGGCATTTACTTTAGCTGGATATTTTCTTCCATCTGCCCACGTAGCGAGTATCCTTTCTCCAACTGAAAAGTCTTTCATTTTGGCTTCCCTGAAGGATTTAAATTGATCTGTTACGATATTTAAGATCATATGGTTAACTATTATAATAAATAAATGGAAATTACTATTAAAGAACAATGTCTTATTAACAATGATCTCGTTCTATACTTCTTAAACACTTTGCAAAAGTTTAAAATAAATCAATACAAACGTAATTTTACGTTCTATTTTTAATTTTACATAACATTCGTATTAATACTATTTGCATAATGTACTGCATTCACATGAAAACAAAAGAATATATTGCAGGTATAATTTTTAAAAATGTTTTGAATAGAGATTTGTTCAATAAATGAAGGTATTAAGAAAATATGCTTTTAAGGATCCAAATTATTCGAACAAGAATTGTGAAACAATGTTAAAATCAAATTTTTATATATTTCTACAAGCGAAGAATAACTAAAAATTAAAGTATTTTATTTTAAGGTCAGAATCATATATTCTTTCTAGTACAACCAAAAAATTCTCTTGCATTTTTTAGAAGTAATTTAGCCAATAGGAGTACCCACCATTTAAAATGATAAAAAGTATGCATTTAGATGAAAAAGAAAAAAAAATGTAAGAAATGTAGTAATCTAATAATACTTTTAATGTTTGCCTATTTAAGAAGTACTCTAAATTCCACAATTTTTTCACCTAGCTAATAATTATGCAATAGCCACTTACGGAGATGTCAGGTTCCAGGTTTGTTCACTTTAAAAAAGAATAGGTCCATAAGTAATACATAGCATATATTATACAATAAATGAAGAAAAAAATTATTCATGTAGAACATTTTTTATTTTCTGTTTCTATTAACTCAGATGTTTTTGTTGTAAATTTATTGAATATCTTTACTTACTTTGCTTGTGTTTGTAATACACGTAATCTAGAACTATCCATAGGTATCCACTCATCAAATCTTGAACTCCACTTGTCAAAACGTATTAAGACTTCTCTTTCATCCCAGTCAGTTTCAACTACCTTCACTGAATACCTATAGCATAAAAATAAATTATTCTATATCTACTACTAATATTTATTGTAATAGATATTCTTAACAAACTAATTATCGTTTGCTATTTCTATAGATATTTACCATTTCTCATTAAAATCTTTTGCTTCTAATTTAGCTCCAGGAAAAAATTTTAATCCGCATCTATTAAAAATTTTTGGCTTTAGTTCTTCTGGTTTATCAAATACTTTTTCATCTTCCATTTTGATACTTTTTAATTCTTCTTTAATAGTCAAATCCTTTTGTATATGTTTTATTGCTATTTCAGATTCTACAATTCCTAATTGCACTGCCATGGTATTGACTTCCATTTCTGAATTTTCATTTTCTTGTTTCACCGAAGACATAATTTCTTCTTTTACATTTGAATTTTTGCATCCATTACGAACCAATTCTGTTGACTCTGGTAAATTGAAGGAGTCACCTGATGATTCTGGTCGAGAAGAACATGTTTCTCCACAACTATCCGATTTTAGTGTTTTGTCATCTGAATTCAATGGAGATATAGACTGTTCTAAGTTCAAAATTTCAGAATTAATAAGATCTAAATCTTCCTGTGCATAAGAAGTTGTTGATTTCACCGACATAATCACAGGATCTACATAAAAAAAAACAAAACAAAACATTAATATTAGTTGGAGAATTCTAAAAATAATCCTTTCTGGAAATATTAATACATTTGACATTTTTCAAATATACTTGGACAACATTTATCAATAAAATAGTTGTTATAATAATAGGTACTAACACAAAATTGATTAATATTATGTAAGCATATAATAAAATATATATTTAATCGTGTTAACATACTATAAATCCATAACATTGTTAAATGTTCTATTACATCTTAAAATTAGGATATATAGCTGAATATGTCTTAAAAACTGTTATTAATAATTTAGTATTATAAAGATATAGTACAATACCCAATAAAGTATATAAAGATTATAAAATATTACCAATAAATATTAATAATACATATATTACAGTAAAAATAGCTGAATCAATAATGATACATGTTCTTGATAAGTATCAATTTGAGATTTTTCTGTCAGTCACACAGGAACAGGCAATTGTTAAACATTCAACTAATTCTATATATTTGATAATGTATTTGCAACTTTATTCACGTATTCTTCTGTAAATTGCATACTATTAAGAATGTTGAATATACTATTTTGTTTATAGATCCAATACCAGAAATATCTACATTTACATAAACAAATTGTGTGGTAAGAATAATAAATTAGCAATGTATTAATAAAATGCAACACTGCTTAATATTATTTTACTTATAACATGATTTTTTCTGGAAAAATTACAAAATTGTTTAAGAGTATTTTGCTAACTTGAAATGTATCATTTACATTTATTCTTTGTGTCACTTATCCTTTATAATGATGGAAAACAAAAATAAAATATCATGAGTTCAGTTATACTGTTTACTATATATGCAGATTGTATCCAATGTTTTCAGATAAACTCCAAGAGCATAATCTACAGGTAAAAATAAAAAAAAAGGATGTTATATGAAATTTAACTGTACACATTTTATTACGAAGTTATGTATAAACACATTTCTTAACTTCTATGCATAGGAAACTTTAAAACAGAAGGTTTACAGCAGAAAAGTAATTACACATAAATAACTAGTGCAATGAATTAATAATTCAATTGCTGATATTCAGTAAAATTCTCAGAAAATTCATAGCATAATAAATTCCATACAACAATGATGCTCAAGCTTATATAAACATACAAGGATGATACTATAAAATGTAAAATTAAGCATTTTAAAAGACTGCTATTAATGATATTAACTAATGATCACATTAAATATTTTCAAGATACAAAACATCATTTATGTATAAACATTTCATGTTGTGTTAAATAATTTCTTAATAAATTATTTACAACCAAATTTCATATAACATTTCTGTCTTACTTTCACTTATAAAATATGGTACTGCAATTTTTCTGGAGAAATTGCAAGTGCTTTTTATATTTAGTATTTATATCAATGAATATCTATATTATTACAACGCTACATAAAAGAAGATAATACTATAGGAAACTGTTATCAAAATCTTTTCATTATTTTCTACATATTCAACAATTTTGTAAATGTACTAAAAAACATATCAAGTAAAAACAGTAGAAGAAATGACTTCCAGATATATTTTTATTATATCTTTTTCCACTTACAGTCCATCACAGAAAATTCAGATATCTGTATTACTTTCAACTTCAAACTAGTTTTATAATTTGGATAAATGTATGAAAGCAACAAAACATATTATTCTATATTCTAATATACTGTATATATATGTATGTATATATGTATATACACATATATACCTACAAAAACTGATTACTTACAATTTTTTAAGTAATAAAAAATAACCCAAAAAAGTATCAATTTTAATGTCACAAAAGTATTTTAACAATTAGGTTTATGACTTTATCTGATTTTAGGTAAACTTCTTTTTATTAATATTTTTA
This sequence comes from Eucera pruinosa, assembly GCA_028830335.1. NCBI lineage: Eukaryota > Metazoa > Arthropoda > Insecta > Hymenoptera > Apidae > Eucera > Eucera pruinosa. The sequence goes on along the minus strand of JAMYCR010000015.1, from coordinate 1,191,174 downwards.
GATAGATATTACAATATTTTTAAAAATAATTTAACAAAAGCTGCCACAAATATGGGAACTGAATAAAAACTTAAACTTCACCAATATAATAACTATAAACATAATGCCTGCAATTGTGTAAGAATTTTTTATCTCTCATTTCATGAAAGTTTTACAGCTATGAATAAAATGGTAATAAACCATTTTTGATTATTCAAAACAAGTAATTTGTAATATGAAATATATTAGTAAATGAAAGAGGTATCTATCTTAATATTAGACTAATGTAAAAAATTATTAGTTTAATTTTATAACAAATTTATAAAATGTCTAAATATTTTTGTGACAAAAATCTGAGTTTCTTCAATTTATTTTCTATTATTTAAACAATTTTATATAATAAATCAGTAGTTTTGTTATTTTTGACATCTAGATAATATACTATAAAAAGGAAGCTGTTTCAGAAATAGGTGGTCAAACTTTGATATATTTTAGTCTCTTTAAGGATGAAAATGTCACACAAACATGGGTTTAAAAATTTTTTCTTTTCAATTTTTTGGTCACCTCGAAACTTTATATGAATAGCTGTCACAAATAGAATTATGTGCTTTATCAACATTTTTTCTATAAGACATAATTAATGTAGTAGAGCATGTTATCCTTACACTGAAGAGACTATATATCGTAGTAAAGTAGTAAATCAATATGTGTGCAAACATTTTTTAGTTAACACAACATTATCAGAATAGCTTATTCTAATATCAAATAGATAGACATTTACTTTATGTTTAGATCAGTTTATTAAAAAAATACCATACATTTTTTAATACCTTTGACAGTCACTGAAAAGTTTATATGAAATTGTATTCATTTCTTTAAACACGTTTTAGGCCTTCCTCCATCCAAAACAAAAAAGTATTTATATCTAAGAAATGTATAAATATGTTCATATGACCTTTTTTATCCTTCGAAACAATAGAATATGACAGCAAAGTTTGGCCACCTATTCCTGGAGTAACTTGTATATATTTTTGCTCCTCATATATTTGAACAAAATATAAAACTTAGTGGTTCAAATTGTACAGGTGTCAAAAGAATATTTTGGTAACCAATTGAAAATGACTGCAACAAATTATTACTTTAACGCAATTTTTGTTCTATATAGTATATAAAACACTGAATTAGATATATAAATGCTAAAATGAAGAAATAAATGTAAATAACAGCAATAACTGTAACAACAACATCGATTAGAATTATACTTTATAAAAATGTAATTAAAATAAGAATATTTTTCAATAATAAATACAAAAACTAATAAATAAAAAGCCCAACACATGAAGAACACATATAAAATAAAGTTTTTACATAAAATATACAACTTCTTGACTTAATAGTAATTTATACAAAAGGTGCAATAAGCTATACATACCCGGATGATTATCATAATCTGCAAAAACTGATGGAACACTGCCCTTACGCAAAAGTAATTTATGTCCTTTAGCGGCTTCATAATCGGCCCGTTTAAAATGCCTATGACAAACAACTTGACCCGGTGAAGGCTTAAAGTTTGCTTCAAATCCACCACTGGCCAACCATTTGTTTTTTAAACCAGAATCTTTCGGAAATTTATGAAGCGGTAACCCTTTAGAACGTGCATCTTGTACATCGGCCTCACAGCTACGCACGCAACATTTGCGCGCCATTCTCATTGTTCCTACAGGCGGCATCTTTTTAACGTGTGACCGTTCTATATGCCGCCGCATCATTTACGCCGGTGCTACATAGCAACGTAGCACAAAAAAACATTTCCCAAGATATTCGTAGAAATAAAACATAAGCACAAGGTGAGCAATTGTGCATCGATTACTTGGGCATGCACTCTTCCAAGTGGAAAGAAACTCGAATATTTCAACTAACGTTCCCAAAAACACTAAACGGGCTTAATTACGTAGTAGACACACGATCTATTGCTGAAACCACGGTTTTCGAAGAATGTTGAATCGCACTTACTTCGATACTAATACGAGTAATCGAATATATGTGTATTGCTTGTTAAATAAATTTATCAATACGTGGCGCCCTCTTTAAATTTTCATGAATACATGTAATAATACGAAATAGCGTATGTCACGTTATTTAAATTGTTTTCTTAAAATGCAACATTTATTTAATAAATGAAGTTGTCATTAAAAAAACTTTTTGTATGTGATGTAATATCTTTTTTATATTTTCATATATACGGATATTGTGATTACATAAATTACATTAAAGTAGAATTGTATACAAATATTAAGCTTATAAAATAAATAATATCAATACATCTTAAATAATTATTTCATGAATGCATATTATGAAATATTTTATATTATGAAATTAATCAGTAAGATTACTCTATTTTTACTGTTGGCTACATTGCGAATACTTCCCTAGAATATATCATCACGTGATTTCCTCCAAGTGCGTTTCTTTTCCTTTTAGCTGGACTGAGTGAACGGTGGGTGCTTGTTCTCTTTTGTGGAGCTAAGGCTGTATCGGCGACTTGCACAATTATAATCGACCCATCCAGCTTCAGTATTTATTATACAAGCGACAAATATGACTACCAAAGCTGAACTTGCTTGCGTTTATTCAACGTTAATTCTTGTTGACGACGACGTTGCTGTAACTGTAAGTATGAACTGTACATGTGATTTTTTATTATTATAGAAAGTTAAAGTTTTACATTTTATTTCATTGTTTATGATGTTAGAGTACGAAAATTTATAAAATTGTGGAAATATGATATATTTAATACTTCAAATATGTATTTGTTATTCAGGGAGAAAAAATCCAAACAATTTTAAAAGCAGCAAATGTTGATGTGGAATCTTACTGGCCTGGCCTTTTTGCAAAGGCTTTAGAAGGAGTCAACATAAAAGAACTTCTAACAAAAATTGGATCGGGAGTTGGAAGTGCACCTGCAGCAGGTAATAAAACGAACAGATTTAGATCTAAAAAATATACTTTAATACTTTATATGTTGGATTTGAAAAAATTAGGTTTGCAGAAGTTGTGAGTTAAGCAATGCATTTGAGTGCTGAAATCGTAATTTAAAGTTATAAGCAAATATAAAAAGCTTTAGTACTTCATCAATTAATAATCGTATTATGATAATGTTTGATACATGATTGGAAGATCACATCAGCATTAAATATTTAAAGGGTATAGCTGGTTAAGGGGGTCAAATGTGCCCCCAAACCAAATTCAACGTGCAATGAGTCATTCGATAGCTTATAAAAAAAAAAACACATTGTGCAAATTTTTAGCCCTGTATCTCGACTTGGAGGGTAGTAACAGGGTGAAAATGAAAATCACGTTTTTACGTCATTTCTCTTATTCTATAGCATGAAAAAAATAGAAAAAAAATCAGAGGCATTTCTGATATCGGCTTACGTATTTAGGAATTTTTTCATATTTTTAAATTGAATAGCTAAGTTGTGAAAAATGAAAAACCGAAAAAAAAAGCGGAAAAATGCCGATTAAGCATTGATGCAGGTCCAGAACTACGATTATATTTTTACAGTAAGTCGATATTGTTGTTACTATTATTCTCAATTTTATTCTGATTTTTCGTTTTGGTGCGCTGTAGTCAAAAAAATTAAAAACCGATTCGTTCGTTATTTTCTACGAGTTAGACGTCAAATTTTTTGATGTTCTTTGGTATATAAGTCTTCCATGCAATGTTTAACATTTTTACATTCCGCAGAATAACAGAGGAATTATAGAAAGTAAATAAATCCAATTAATGAAAGTTCCGATGACAACGTTATCTTCTGAAATATTAAGTTAGTTTCCAACAACGGCGCTGGCTCGACGGCAAAGTGTGTTACTTCAGAACGACTAGAGCCTGTTTCGAGTCTGTTCTTGGGCTTTTTACTTTTTTTATTTATTATTATTTTTTTTCAATTTCTAATAATATAATAATGATCAGTATCGGTTTATAAATGTGTTAAAAATATTTTAACCTAAAATATGTATGAAAATAATGTTAGAGCGCTTTTTACGACTCCGCGTCTTTTCTCGCATATCTTATCCTATTGTACTTCTATTGTAAAAATATTACTAAGCGATTTCGCCTATTCCAGTGATGAGTTTCTGCATCAATCGCTAATGTATTTTCAGTGGTTCGGATACCATCCTTTCCACTATTTCACCGAAAAGCCCTACATCTGAATTTAAACGTTTTCCAAACATATTTTTAAGAAACCCTGCTACTTTACAAAATAAACCTACTTAAGGGAGCAATTTATTGTCTAATTGATTGTGGAAAAGTTTGTCGCGTGAATAGGCGAAAGACGCGGTTCAAACAGCTTTCAGCTTCCGAAATTATTGATTTTCCGGAGATGACAGATAACGATCTGAAGATTTTTTTTACTTGGTCGTATCAATTATCACAAGCAGTATCTTACTTAGCAGAGCTTATGGACGAAGATAGTAACCTTGCCGTCCAGTATCTCATAGAAAAAAATAATATCATTAAATTCGAAGTAAAATCGTGCCATATTAGTAGAAAAACGTATAGATGTTATATTGAGTACACTCCAAATTCAATAGGCTGTTGCGGAATTAGATGCTATTGTTGTGAATGTGCAAATGGTAACCGAACCATTGGATGCTGTTCACACGTTGCAGTAATAATTTATTATTTGTCACGTGCTCGGTACCTCTCAGAAATTGTACGTCCCGCGGAAATTCTTAGTAATATTTTTACAATAGAAGTACAATAGGACAAGGTATGCGAGAAAAGACGCGGAGTCGTAAAAAGCGCTCTAACATTATTTTCATACATATTTTAGGTTAAAATATTTTTAACACATTTATAAACCGATACTGATCATTATTATATTGTTAGAAATTGAAAAAAAATAATAATAAATAAAAAAAGTAAAAAAGCCCAAGAAGAGACTCGAAAACAGGGTCTAGTCGTTCTGAAGTAACACACTTTGCCGCCGAGCCAGCGCCGTTGCTGGAAACTCACTTAATATTTCAGAAGATACCGTTGTCATCGGAATTTTCATTAATTAGATTTATTTACTTTCTATAATTCCTCTGTTATTCTGCCGAATGTAAAAATGTTAAACATTGCATGGAGCACTTCTATACCAAAGAACATAAAAAAATTCGACGTCTAACACGCAGAAAATAACGAACGAATTGGTTTTTAGTTTTTTTGACTACGGCGCACCAAAACGAAAAATCTGAAAAAAATTGAGAATAATAGTAACAACAATATCTACTTACTGTAAAAATATAATCGTAGTTCTGGACCTACATCAATGCTTAATCGGCATTTTTCCGCTTTTTTTTCGGTTTTTCATTTTTCACAACTTAGCTATTCAATTTAAAAATATGAAAAAATTCCTAAATTCGTAAGCCGATATCAGAAATGCCTCTGATTTGTTTCTATTTTTTTCATGCTATAGAATAAGAGAAATGACGTAAAAACGTGATTTTCATTTTCACCCTGTTACTACCCTCCAGGTCGAGATACAGGGCTAAAAATTTGCACAATGTGTTTTTTTTTGATAAGCTATCGAATGACTCATTGCACGTTGCATTTGGTTTGGGGGCACATTTGACCCCCTTAACCGGCTATACCCTTTGGAACAATTTATTGCAATTTAAAAATCATTTATGAAGTTTTATTAATTGTTCGATTATGAAGCATTTTTATGCTAATACTTGTAAATAGCAATTACATGCTTATTCTAATATACAGGGTGTTTGACCAACTCTGAAAAAACTATAGGGCGTGATTCTATGAGCCAAAATATGACAAAAGTCAAGAATAATGAAATTGAGTTTCAGATTTAGTTTTTTTTAGTTATAAGCAATTAAATAATAGGTCCAGTGTAAGTGTTCAGAGTGAAGTTGCTAGTTATACATCATTACTTTTAACAGTCGTTGACCTATTTTACAGCCATCTGCTGCTGTAAGTTAGTTGTACATTATGTACCTGAAAGCCTCTTTTCTTATTGTTTATAACTAAAAACCAAGTCTGAAATGCGATTTTATTACTCTTGACTTTTGTCATACTTAGCTAATAGAAGCACCTCTTGCAGTTTCTCCCAGGGCTGGCCAAACACTCTGTATATCATATTTATTAACCATGATATACCTATAAGTAAATTGCTATTTTAAGCTCTATCACGCTAAATTAAAGAAGATTGATAAAATATTTGTACTTCTATAAAACATGTTTATAGTTCATGTTGTTGAAATTTACTAAATGTATGTATCAGATATATGTTAAGTATTCATATCATTTAAAAAGTTAAAAATCCTCTACATCCACCGATCTATATAAGATTATTTACTAGAACGGTCAGCAAAAGAGGAGAAAGAAAAAGAAATAGACAATTTTAAAAGTCACATTTTCAAAAATATGACTGAAATTTCTATGTACGATACTATATACATATAATAATTTTATTATGTTTGTATAACTGCCAAATTATATAAATTAATTGTTATAAATTATTATCGCAATAAGATTATTGTTTTAACATTCGCAGCACCAGCAGCTGCAGCACCTGCTAGTACAGAAAGTGCACCAGCTAAGGAAGAAAAGAAAAAAGAAGAACCCGAAGAAGAGTCTGATGATGATATGGGCTTTGGTATGTAATGTTTTTATAATACAACTAATGCAATAACAATTACGGTAAAAGCTTTTGCAATCAGTGATTATTACTATGTATTAGCTACTGTTACTATGCATGATGATATAAAAAAAAATGAGAATTTCAATTAAACTATGTTATGTATTTAAATAGATATATTTTGTTTTAATTCATTTTATTTTTTTTACAGGTTTGTTTGACTAAACTCAAGGATCACAAATTATTGGTCCATGTGTCCATTTGTACAGTTGTATTGTACGATGAATAAAATATTTTTAAACTAAAAAGTTCAGTTACATAATATCTTTTTTGCTATCAGATATAACGACACAAACGAGGTACAGGATAGACTTATCATCTTATGAGACTTAGTGTCACATGGTCTCTGAAATATTGGTATCTAAAAAGATCTGATTTTTCAGAACAATATCTTCCTTTGTATTACCTGAAAAGGAATGTAAGTACTGCTAAAGTATTTTAATATACAAAGTGTAGAAGCAAACACAAAAACTATAGATTGTACGCAATCTGAAAGGTAAAAATGAAAATTGTATTAAGAACTATGAACCATCTGGTCCATGTGATAGAAAAATACATTGGATGATAGGTCTATTCTGTACCTTGTCTGTGGCACAGACAAAATGTGCTAGTTGTAGTTAAAACCATTTTGTTTTTTGTCACTGATCTTGTACATATAATGGTTTAAGCAAGTAATGTTAGGATAGCCTAATGCAGTTTTTCCGACCCTTTCCTGGGCGACGGCTCCATTTATAATAGTTGAGTCATCTGTAACCCTCTCCCATAAATGCTCTCCTATATAGGGTAGGATACATTTAAAAAGATACAAGAACACATTGAAAGCAAGTATTTCAGAATATAACCTTAATATTTAATTATAGTCGTCTGAGTATTAGCGCGTGGTCGTAAAATCAGTCGAGCAGAGGAATACACTTGTTCCGAGCGTCGGAACGGCACTTCAAAACAAAAATGAAGGGGATGAGGAGCTCAGGCGATGTTCAGTGCCGTGCGGTGTTAACTAGGAATAGCTACTATTGTAATTTATATAAAAAAATTCTTGCAACACATATTTTGGCGAACAAATTGTAATATGTCCGATTTGTATTTAAGTTATGTGGACATGTATAAAGTTTAAGTGGTTGACAATGTCTAAAAGTTCATAATATTTCTGGAAGTTTGCTATAAATTCTCGCTAATATATCGTTGCCTTAGAAAGTATATAAGTTTATGAATCTTTTAAAATTTGAAACTCAGTGAAATAGTTAATTGATCTGCTATGGAAGCGAACATATACTACGTCCGATACTGATGGTTAAACCTCCATAGCTGAGATTCTTATATGGTACTAATTGCTGTGACAGCAAACGGTGCCACCATTCAGCGCATTGATTTGTAATCACGTGCTAATTCTGCGACGACGATATCTCTCCTAATATATGTAAAAAATCACGACCTCCCAGAAAACACTTTGTAATCTCTTTGTGGGTTGTGACTCACCGGTTGGGAATTACTGGTTTAATTTGTCTACTGTATTTATTCAGTATATTATGTCCTTCCCTGTATTCTTACAGCAAGAATAGAATTGAAGAGTAGAGCATTACAAAAAAGTAATAATCAACAATGATATTTTTGTTGTAATCCTATTTTCCACTTTTAACTCCACTTTTAACAAAAGAAAGTATGAGTAAAAACTACAAATATTAATAAATATATCATAAAAGGTTTCATACTAGTACCTGTTTTTGTCCTTCTTTTTCTTATTGTTTTTTATTTCACTTTTTGGTTGTGTTCAGAATCTAAACTAAATTAGCTAATCCAGTTAAGCTATGCAAGGAATGAGCAAAATAATCATCTTAATCATTAGCGCGTGTCATATACATCTTTAACATACTTAACAAAATTTAAATTTCTCTTTTCATCTTTTTTTGTAACAATAACGCAATAATTCTTTCAGTAATATATTTGTACAAGGTCGTTTTTAATCATCATGTACAGATTTTTGTTGCTCACATATCGAAAAGATAAATCAAAATATTCATTTGATGTTTTACTAGCAAACTCATCTTACAAGAAAGGTTGGAAAGTTCATGAAAATGCACAAGTACGTCATTTATTTTAAAAACAATAAATTCTATTCATAAGAACCCTATTCAAAAATCAAAGTAATTATTGTTAATGTCGCAATGGGATTTGGATGGTTATGAAGTCGCATCATAATAAAAAAAGGGCTTATTTTATAGAAAAACTTTCAAACAATACCCCTGTTAGCCAAGTCTGGCATTACAAGATTTTGCCAACGTTTGGTATAAGTTTCGTCACCAAATTGGTGCCAAAATGACACCAAATGTTTGATTACCAAACCATGGTACCAAATTGGCACCAAAAATACACCAAGGCTTGTACCAAGGCTTATACCAAAATGTATCAAGCCTTGTAGCACAGCTTGACCCCAAATTGGCTACAAAACCGTACCAAACCTTGTAGCACGGCTTCATACCAAATGGGCTACAAAACCACACCAAGTCTTGTAGTACGGCTGGACACCACAGTACCAAGAACTTTGACCAAGAAGCGCATCTAGTAGTAGCATTACCCGTGCAAACGCTGTTGTGACGATCGTCTTTCGTAAATCGAACGATCGCGAGAATCTCGTTTACCATTACCGTACATGTAGAAAAATAGAAGTAAGTATTTACGTTCTCCTAAATTGTGCTCTAGTCTTTCTTTCACCTATTTTTCCAAGACCAAATAATCTTCAGAATTATTGCCTGGCGGAATTTTTAAGATATCTGTAATATTCAAGGTACAAGGTAACAGAATTTCAAAATGTGTACAAGCATTTTCTCTTTTTTTCTATACGAATACTGGTTTCAAAGTTTCCATTCGTTAAATATATTTAAGGTTTGCAGATGTGTTTTTGCATGAAGTTTTCATTAAATGTTGTAGAATGCAATTCCCCGAAGGAAGCGCATCGGAAGACAGTTACAACGATGGAGCAGTGTCAGATGCACTAACATATACTGTTAGTATATCCAACCAGAAGATATAAGACTATGACAGACTTCATACAGTAATTATTTTCACCTTTCATATTTATGGTATGCATAAATTATTTTTTTCTTTTTTATAATTAATATATCTGTTACTTTATATTTCAGTAATACTAATAAATTTTGTCTGATTTCCTTTTTCATCTTGATGGTTCATCAGGTCATTATGGAGAAGGAGATGTGAAGCAGATAATCATTTGGAATGCAAACGCACATGGTTTTACCTCCATACAAGGACTATAACGAAACAAAATTGTGACAGAGCTGTGGTAATAATCAAACTAATCTAAGTATTCGTGTTTATGTATATTGTTGATGTAGTAATATGTTTATCGTAGTAATTATATTGTTCATGTAATAATAACAAAAATAAAGAACTGTAAACTAATAACTTGTGTACCCTATTTCTTTCCAAAATATTTTTAAATTTATTTAAAAAGATCATTTAATGCCGCCATTTTTAAATCATCGAGAGAGCCAAATTTTCAGCAATTTTGGTGTCACTTTGGCTATAAGTTATGATGCCAAGAATTGGTGCGATTTTGGCCCTAATTTGGCAGCAGAACGTGGCACAAAAGTTGGCATGTATTTGGTAATAATTTGGTGTCATAGGTTGGTACAAGGTTTGGCACCAAAACCCGTGCGTAAAACAGACACAGATGGATCGGGTCTTGGTGCCAAACCTTGTAGAATTTTAAGGACATTTGGTGCCAATTTGGTGTCGATTTGGTGCCCAATTGTTTGCTGGGATGGTTTACATACACACAAAATATCATTAAAATGAAACTTATAGAATCAGATTATGTATTATCCGTCGAAAGCCTTGAAACCATATAGATTCCGTGGATACGGAGATTTCACCACAAATGAGGTATAGAATAAACCTACCATTTTATGGGACTTCATGTTGCATGGTGTGAAAAGGTAAAACTGAAAATGGTAAGAGGACTTATAAGCCCCAAATTCGGGTGACAGAAAATAGCATTGAATGAGTGGTCTATGCTGTGCCTCATCTGTGGTTTCACCATAATCCAAGGAATACAAAAATTATGAAAATACAAAAGAAATACAAAAAGTATTTCTCCTTTTGTTTTGTCCTTATTCTTTCTTCTTCTTCTGCTCCTCCTTAGAACGTGTTTTTGCATCTCACTTCTCGCCTTCTTTATTGCTTGAACAATTCCCTGTATGAAAAAGAACATAATATGCAAAAAATTAGTGAATACCAATCCAAATGTGAACATCAATTCGATATTTTCATCCTTCTATCCTTCACCACACTGCACTGTAGGCAGTGGTGTGCAATGTTAGAGCCACGAACTCCTTCTTGACTGACAAGGCAAGTTAGGGAATCCGGAAATTCAAAAAAATATGAAACTCGGTGTACAAATAGAGTAAGTCATCCATAACACATACCTATTTTTGGTTCGTGCCATAACTCACTTTTAAGGGGTGATTTCACCCCTTAAAGAAAATGCTAAATTATCTTTTTCGTCGAATATCTCGAGAACGGTGCAAGATATTGAAAAAAAGTTTAAACAAAAGTTGAATACTATTTCTATGTTTACAAAAATGTAAAAAAATTTTTTTAAAAAATCGATACTTTTTGCGTCACCCCTTCTACCACCCCTTAAATTTCATTTTTTGATTTTCTTAAATTTAGGTTGAAGTGCTTTTCGGTACCCCCTATCCATCCTTCTAAATAGTTTTTTTGTATATATTTTTTATAAATAAATAAAGCGTCTAATATCGAACTTAAAGTGTGCTGTAGAATTTTTATTATTAGAGTGGTTTCATAACAGATAACTTACATTATCATGTATATAAATTTCAGACAGTAGTATGAAATTTTATAAATTAATTGTTCACGTGTACGATTTGTCATAGCAACACATATAGGCATGTTTATGTGAATTGCTTAATGTGATATATTATTATTGGACTATTTTTCTCCTAAACACGATGCATTAGAATGTGCTTGAATATTTTGAAGTAAGGGTATAGCCAATTAAGGCGGTCAAAAGTACCCTTCAGTCGTTTTTGATCGTGCATGGATCATTCGATAATTTATCAGAAATGAACAGCTCAACTAAATGTTCAACCCCAAATCTCACTCAGGGGGGTAGTTACAGGAAAATTCGATTTTTCAGTTTTTGGCCCTTTTTTCCCATATACTGACAGCAAAAATTTTGATAAAAATCTGATACATTGCTAATAATGTGGTACATTTTGTGCAATTTTTTCAGATTTTTTCCTTTTAAATCAGAGGGGTGAAAATTACAAAACGCAAAAAAATGACAAAAGGTGCAGATTTCGCATTACTGCAAAGACCGACTACTTTTATAAAATTGTGGTAACAACGTACTATTATAACTATTATCCTCAATTTTTTTCAGATTTTTTGCTCAACTACGTCATAGTTAAAAAAATCAATAACCGTGTTTCGCAGGAATTATCGTGCGAAATAGCAGCTTATAATTGACATTTTAGTATTTCTTGTATACAGTGAGCAGATTAAGTGTTCTTTAGTATTTCCGCATTCATAAGAATGGTACATAAATAGAAATAAGTAAGCTAATCAGATAAATTAAAAATATGTCATATATGTATATACCATAAAATTAAACAGAGTACCATGAGTGATTGTTCCGTCGCACGAATACGGAACGCAGAGAGAAATCGCGTGCGTTGAAAGCCCGTTGTCATTTTTCTTACCTCGGCAAAATATATATTTTTGTCCGAGTAAACGACGAGGGGCACACGTGTTTAGCAGCCGCTGGGCCTAACGGTAAACGTTTGGACCGTGCCTAGAAGGCTGCAAAGCAGAGGAGTGGTTGTGGAACCGCTATGATACTCTGTCGCAGGTTCAAATCCCGCTCGACCACACTTCCTTTACAATTCTTTTTTCTTTTTTTTTCTCATATATAACTACATACGAATCAAGAATATTTCTACAAAAAATATTTAAATCATTTTAATATTATTTTAACTTAAAATAACCAAAAAAAAACAATTTTTATTTCAGTAGCCACTTATCCTCTTAATTATGGTATTTGAACAATGGTAAGTAATGTTCGTAAAGGGAAAAAATCTTTTCCAGTTTTAAAACTATTATTTTATGAATTTTCCATTTTTAATATACGGTACCTAATGAGAATATACAATGTTTTCAAATAACAATCAAGAAAATGATAAGAAATACCAATCAAGAAGAACGGGCCAAAAACTGAAAAATCGGATTTTCCCCGTAACTACCCCCCTGAGTGAGATTTGAGGTTGAAAATTTAGTTAAACTGTTCATTTCTGATAAACTATCGAATGATTTATGCACGATTAAAATCGGCTGAAGGGTACTTTTGACCCCCTTAATTGGCGATATCCTTACTTCCAAATATTCAAGCACATTCGAATGCATCGTGTTTTAAGAGAAAAACAGTCCGATAATATATCACATTAAGCAATGCACGTACACATGCCTATATGTGCTGCTATTACAAATCGTACACGTGAACAATTAATTTGTAGAATTTCATATTACAGTCTGAAATTTATATACGTGATAATGTAAGTTATCTGTTGTGAAACCACTCTAATAATAAAAATGCTACAGCATACTTTAAGTTCGATATTAGACGCTTTATTTATTTATAAAAAATATATACAAAAAAACTATTTAGAAGGATGGATAGGGGGTACCGAAAAGCACTTCAACCTAAATTTAAGAAAATCAAAAAATGAAATTTAAGGGGCGGTGGAAGGGGTAACGTAAAAAGCACCGATTGTTTGAAAAAAATTTGTTTACATTCGTGTAAACATAAAAATAGCATTCATCTTTTGTTTAAACTTTTTTTTCAATATCTTGCACCGTTCTCGAGATATTCGACGAAAAAGATAATTTAGCATTTTCTTTAAGGGGTAAAATCACTCCTTAAAAGTAAATTATGGCACGAACGAAAAATAGGAATGTGTTATGGATGACTTACTCTACTTGTACACCGAGTTTCATATTTTTTTGAATTTACGGGTTCCCTAACTTCCCTTGTGAGTGAGCGTCGTGGCTCAAGAATATTGCACACCACTGCCTACAGTGCTATGGTGTGCCTATGTTTGTGTTCAGGGTCCTCAATGACACCTGAACGTTCTAATTTGCTGACTCTGACTGATCTATAACTGTATTCAGTGTCCTGAGTGACACTGAATGTGTTGCTTGGTGTTGCTGGCTAACTCTTAGGTTGTGAGTGTTCTATCTAACTGCGTGTTTGTGAGTGTCGTTGGCGATCTTCGCTGTTGATCGCCAACTCTCCTATTTTCTAAATTGTCCGCTGATTAGTTACTTCTCATTTTTGGCAGTCACCAATCAGCGGATTTAACTAAACGCGGACACTCCCCTTTGCGCCTTTAGCGCGCTCACTTGGAGAGAAGTGCCGCGGTGCTCGTGTTGGGGCGAAGACGGTTGTCAACGTTGGGGGTAATTCGTCTAGGTAGCGGACCTTCGGTCTCTTAACCGTTACACTCACGTGTCCAACTACCCTTCGGAATTTCCCTGTTTATGGCACGGCCACGGCTATTGAAGGCCGAGAGAAGCGACTTTCTAAAAACACGTAGTTTTAATTCATAAATCGCCTTCTCTCGCCAGGAAGTATATTGTACTCTACGAACACATGCAACCTGAAAACCTAAAAATCCTAAATCTCTAAAATAGCCTTTTACGCACGTCCGTGACATAAACCGTGTTAGCGATGGTCGCTAACAGTATATGTGTAATTTGATTTGCACGTTGGATAATACAGAACCAATTCGAATAACTGAGACTTTGTCGCAAATATTTCGAAGTACCCCCATATAACAGAGGTTCCTCTGTAGTTGTATGTTTCAACAATTATTGTATGTGTGCTACAGTTTCTACTTTGTATATTTATTTTTATTATTTATAATTCTGCAAATGTACTCTATTCTGTATATTTTTTCATATAATTGTAAATATAATCCATTTTTTATGTATACTTATTCATATTAATTATTATATCTTATTCTTCTGTGCTCCTTTCTCAATAATTTTTTCTTACTATCCTTGAATCCTTGTATAATATTATCTGTAGTCTGTAGTTATACCGCTGACGAGGTATAGAATAGAATTTATTCAATAGACTATTCATTCCCATATAGAATCATCTGGGGGCTACCTGGGTCTCTTACAATTTTAGTGTCATATGCGATGTTACCAGTTCAGACTAGAGTAAGATAACATCACTTTTAAAACGATGAGAAGTATAACTAAATATTGCGCTAATCAATTGTTTTTGACGTAATCTATCTATTGAATCTAGATCTATAATCTATTGGGTTGTCTGGAAAGCTCGTGCCGAATTTTCTATTAAAAAGGTATATTCGAATAAGCATTGTAAGAGTACCACTAAATAAAATTCAATTTGTGACATGTTAATAAATAGGTTTTCTAAATAAAACGTTTTCGGGTAAGTTTCAATCCTCCCACCCTATTATAAGAGTAGTTACAGGTGGAAGCGTAATTTACAGTTTAATTTCCATTTTCTTTGATCTATCGCATAAAAGGTTGTAGGAAAAATCGGAAATGCTTTATTCAGTTTTATATACGTCTTGAAATTTTCTCGGATTTTTTGATCACAGAACCGAACTTTAAAAAATTTCGAAAAACCAGTTTTTTATGGAAGCTTTTACGTAACTGTGTTTATATTTTTATAGTTAACTTTATAGTTATTATAGAAGCATTTTGCTATCCCAAAAGCCTTTCTTAAACTGGACTCGGAAGGCTTAACTAAGGTACATTCAGATCTAATTGTTGGATGATTAAAAAAACATTGTGAAATACAGCATAAATATAATGCGGCACGAACTTTCTGGACAACCCAATATAATGAGAAAACAGTGTCACTGTTACACAGAAAAGAAGGTGCCTAACTACATCGAAGAATATATACCAGGTATTATGACACCACATTTAATAGAATTTCTACTGCTTTTTTGTTGTTTTTTGCTTTTAACATTGGAATACGGAAAATTTAAATTCCATTATAAAATGTGTATATATCCGAATTTCGGTTTAATAAGTTGTAATTCAAAGGATACCACTACTTTTCACTGTTTCCTACTAAATGATAATGATAGGTACATAACGTGGCTTGTTCACTGCGAGTTGCACGATTAGGTGGAAATGATCAATTCTGAATAGCAGAAAAATATGTATGTGGTTGGCATTTCTTAAAAAGTAGTTTTCACGCGTCACATTTATTGCGAAAACAATGCCGTACCAATAATATACTTACGTGAAAACAATGATAACGATATCAAAATGTCTAACGCTGAAGCTAGTTCATTAATGGAAGAACGCAATATGCAGGATAATGTTTGAAGAAAGCAATCGCGATGAAAATAGCTGACTGTACACTAACTTGTGTGATAATGTTAATATTTAATAGTTGTAAGAAACTTTATTCAAATAAAGAACAGAAATTACATATGACATTACATACTCTTCACCAACATTATATAATAAAATGCCCAACGTTTTTGGTTTCCATTTGTCAAGCCTGTCAACGTATATTCGATGGTTCGAGAAAGTTGAAGCCTGGTTTTTGCCAAAATATATTTCACGCGCTCAAAACTAAAGCTGCGAATACGGAAGACGCAGATTGTAATAGCATTCTTTTATTGGGTGAAATGGTTACCAAAAAATGTTTAAATTTCCACCCAACTAGACAGATTATTGAAGGTTTCAAAGATTTAGGTTTTTTTGATAGAAATAATGCCATGTGTAGTCAAGTTTTTATTTTTATACTGCGAGGACTGTTCTCTATGTGGAAACAACCACTGGCTTTTTTTATATCAAAATCAGGTGTAAAAAAATGATTTATCAGATATTTTAAATAAAATTTTAGATACATTGTATGAGAGTAATATAAAAGTCGAGAGTGTTATTTCCGACTAAGGAACCAGTAACTAGAGCATAAGAGACAATCGATCTTCTATTCAAAATCCATATTTCGAATGGAATGGTCAGAAATTTTATTTTCTTTTTGATTTTTTACATCTATTTAACAGCATTAGAAATAATCTGTTGAAGCTTGCCCTAAAGTACTACAGGTTATATCGTTAAAAAAGTGTTAAAGAACGCGATGTCGTAAATGTTGCGACATAGTTGTTTTGGAAAATAGAACTTTTTGTCTTGACGAGCAAACATTGTCGTACATCCTCACTTATGTTATTTTTGATGATGTCAATTTTGGACAACTTTATGTTCCCAGCGAAAAATTTTCGAATGTTTTCAAAATTATTAACCGTATTTTTGATACTGTAGCAAGCTAATTTCTGTGCCCCACGTTGGGCGCCAGAATGTAGCGGTCGAATAATAACTGGGTGTGCTACGCTCGAGGGGAGGGAGCGTCCGGTCCGCCCTGGCGAGCAAGGGGACGTTTGAGGACGGGGTGGGGGTGAGTTTTGCCAGAAAGACAGTGCGGCGGAGAGGGGAGGAGTAACGGTGGTAGAAGGTCGAGGGATATCCCAGGAAAGTGCGTCTCTAGGAGCTGTCTGCAATCCACGGGGGTAGGGAGAACGAAGGAGCCGTACCCCGTGAGGGGACGTCTGGCAGCGCTCTTTTGGGAGAGGAGACGTTGTTCGAAAAGGGGCCGTACTCCGAAGGAGACGTCCGCTAATTCGGAAGGATAGGGAGCCGTTACTAGTCCGGGGAACTGCACGTCTGCCCTAGAGGGGGGGGGGGGGGGGGATCAGGAATGAGACCATAAGGAGAGCCGTAGATACCTCGGGGGGTACCGCGTCTGCAATTGTAGGAGTCAACTCAGGGAACTGACGACTTCGATTTTTTTTTTTATGATGAGTAGAGAACAGGTGGGACTGACGTCGTTCCCGCCAGATAACCCTGTTCCTATAGCTGTTCCTGTAAGCTCATGGCCCACTTACCAGCTAGAGATGAAAATAACAATGGTGTTACCAGAATAACGTAACGGAATATCAAATTGAAAAAACGAAAATAAGAGTGGAAAAATTTTCAAAACAACCACTTCATGGAGGAAAAGGAATATAGAGAAAAGGAACTAAAAGATAAGGAAGAGAAGAAACAGAATTTACAACAAATGAGGTGGAAGGAACGATTCCACATTGATGCAAGTACAGCGATACATCGTGTAATAGCAGAGCTGGCCAAAGTATGAGGCGCTCTGACAACCATCAATCCAAAGAAACCGCAGGACAGGTAGCAGCGGTCAAGCCTGTGTCATTAACGGAAATGGGACCTTGATTCGGTATGGAATAGTGGAAGCATTATAGGAACCGGTACGTTGCACTAGCGGATTCAGGTGCCCTGAAACGTTGTAATTTTCAATAAGTTTGTTGATACATGTTTTGATTAACGGGATAGAAGTTAAATTATGCAGTTCAGCAGTGGAGAAACGAATCGGTTTGTCAAAGATAATTTTTAATACCTTATTTTGAAAAACTTGTAAGGTGCGTTTAGTAGTGGTGGGAATACAATTCCACCAGACCTGAGCACCATATGTGACCACAGGTCTAATGCACATTTTGTATATATTTAGACGGATGCTTTTGCTAATGGCCGATTTTTTTAAGGAAGACAAGTGCAACGCATTTAGCACCTTCAAAGCCTTGGCAACCCGGTCAGCCGCCGCGGGCCGCCAACTTAGCCTCCTATCGAGAACAATTCCCAGGTATCGAACCGTGTCGGACCAGGGAACCGTGTGACCATTTATCTTAATATTTGACGTACGTACACCTGCAATTTGCACCGGTCTTCGCACAAACAAGATAGCCTCAGTCTTATCAGAGTTTAATTGTAGTTTCCAAGATTCGAAGAACGAAACAACATCATTAAGATAAGTTTGTAGCCTGCAGATCGCAGTTGCAGTACAATAGGAAGAGGTGTATAAGGCGGTGTCATCAGCAAATAAAGCCAGTTGACAACGCGATGATGACTGCGGAATGTCATTTATGAAAATGTTAAATAAAACTGGGCCGAGGATAGATCCTTGTGGAACACCCGCCGATACTGGAAGTAACGTGGATTTGATACCAGGAGTAGAAACATATAAAAAACGGTTTGAAAGGTATGATTGCATAAGCCGAACAAACCCGAGATCAAACCCAATGAGATGCAATTTATACAACAAGGCATGGTGCCAAACGGTGTCAAACGCTTTGGCCAAGTCAAGCAATACCAAAACTGTACAGCGTCGAGTATTTAAGTCGTGCGTGATAGCCTGTGTTATACGAGCCACCTGCGCAACAGTGGAATGATTCCGTCGGAAGCCAAACTGCTGGTCGATAATAATATTGTTTTTCATTAAGTATTCAGATATCGCTTTATGTATGCAGCTCTCGAGGACTTTACCCACTATGGACAACAAGCTAATCGGTCTGTAGCTAGAGACTACAGTTTTTGGTTTACCCGGCTTGGGTATGGGAGTAATTTTAGCAATTTTCCAAGAGTCTGGAAAATACCCAAGTCGCGCAGCAGCACGAAAGATGTAAAACAGATTACAATAAACTTTCCCGCTAACATTTGTTAGCATAAGTGAACTTATGCGATCGTGGCCAGGGGCCTTGCGGCTACCCATCCTCCTCACAACACCAGCAATGAATGCAGGGGAAATGATCGATTCCAGAGCGAAGCCATTCGAACATAAACCAAGCTTTGTCATAAAGTCGGCGACAATAGAGGATTTTGGCGAGCTCAGACAGGATGCTGAGTTATGAACGGAAGCAAAATGTTCGGCAAGGGCCTCAGCCTTCTGTCTTTCAGAACACGCGACAGATGAGCCCAAATTGAACGGTGGTAACAGGCGCGAGTTAGGGTCACGAGTAGTGGCGTTATAAGTTTGCCAAAACGTAGGGTCAGACTTTTTGAAGGAGGCAAGACGATTTTCCCAGTCCAAGTGCCTCAGTTGGGAAATTCTAGTTCTTATGGCCCCGCAAATATCTGCGACGGCCTTGTTTAACTGAGAGCAGCGAAACTGCGCCTGCTTCCTCGTCCTGCGCCTCAGTCGGATTAGAGATTGGAGTTGCGGATCATTGATAAGGAACTTGTGTCTGCCCGATCTAGTATCGACACGTATCGAAGCACGCCGTTGACATGCGTGCAGAAAGGAGGATGTTGACTTAATACAGTCGTTGATGTCTGATTCAGAATTAAAAAATTTCCGAATCTGCATATTGCAGGTTAATTTTTGATAGTACTCCCAGTCAACAGCGGTGTCGATACCTGATGAGTGGCCTGACATATCAGATTTGGTGAGGATAACAGGAAGGTGGTCAGAATTTCCATAATCGTCATGAACTGTACAAGTAAGTGAATAAGGGCAGGATGTAATGTAGAAGTCTAAAGTGGATGATCTTCGTCTATGATCATGACGAGTGAATTCTTGCGGAAATGTAATTTGATACTTTGATTTCAGCATATGGTTATACAATATATTACCACTACGGTTGTTTGAATAATTATTCCATGACTTATGACGGGCATTAAGTGATGACCACCGATAATAACAGAGGCCCCCATACGCACAAGTTGCTCATAATCCTCAGCCGAAAGAGGGCTTGACGGAGGTACATAAACCCCACCAATGACAAGCTGGGGATGGTCAATCCCTATAAAGCAAGCATCGCATTTTAAATTATTTGGCTTTGCTAGAACAGTAAAATTGATAGAATTATTAATAATTATAGCAACACCCCCACCACGAGAAGCTCCAGACCGATCATCACGGATAACCGTGTATCCAGGTAAAGAGAAAGAGAGGTCGGGCTTAAACCACGTTTCGGTAATGTTGAAAATATCAACCTGCAGCCCCGCTGCCATCAGAATTAACTCATTTCTTTTGGATAATAGAGAACGAGCATTCCATAAGACCAATTTTGGGAAAGCTCTCATTCAGTCCATTTGACCAAAAACAGACCAAAAGGCCTGTAGTTTTTCAGCGTTAGAACTGCAAGCACGAAGCCTTGTGATAAGGATCTGAGTGACAGATAGTATTTGATTAAGATTAACCAGTGATTCGAGTTCAGCAATAGAATTTTTGATCTCCAGTAACGTACCGACACCACTATCTGCAAGGATGTTCCTGGAAGTGGAAGGGTCGAGTTGCGAGGTATTCTTACCAGCAAGCACATCAGCGTAGGTGCCTCGCGATCCACTGGATGGAGGAACGATAGGAGGTGGAGGAAATAAACCAATCATAGGATTTTTTAAGGCAACACCTCGTTGCTTCGGTACATTGCCACTGCGACCCGCAAGATAGTCAGTCAATGACTTGCACTGAGAATAATTGGCGGTATGGTCACCACCACAGTTAACACATTTTGGAGGGGTGTCAAGCGATTTGGAGCATGTAGACGTGTGGTGATCCCCCGCACACTTGACACATCGAGGTGGAAGATTGCAATTTGAGGCAGAATGGCCATACCTTTGACATCGGAAGCATTGAGTATGTCTACGGTTTGAAAGAAATTTGTCCCAATAAACTCGAGTGCTGAATAGATAACCCACTCTCTGAACTTCGCCAAAAGAAGTACCAGGGGGAAAATTGACACGATACATGGTATGTCCAAATTTATTATTATTGCGTTTAATAATGGAACAAGAAATCGGGTTAAGCCCACAGAGTTTAACCATATTCATCAGCTCATCCGTCAACACCTCAGGCAAGCCTCTCAGGACAAGACTGAGTGCCTTCTCGGCATTAGGAGTGAATGTAAAAAACGGAACATCCCCCTGACGTAGCTCATCTTTAACTTGGTTGTAATGTTCAACCTTATCAAATTGAAGGCGAATACGGATACCAAGATATTTAATTTTAAATGTTTTACCATAAGTGGCTGTTAGTTCTTGGCTAAATTTAGCAATGTTATAAGAAAAATTAGAAATATATAATGGAGGAGGCTTTATTGCGGTACGATTACTAGTACGATTCTCAGAATTAACAGCACGCGGCAGCTGTCTAGTTAAAGGCGGCGATTTCAAGCCAATGTTATTATTTTGGACAGAAGGTACAGCCGAGTTCCGGAATGCGGCAAGAATTGTAAAACGGTTAGAAATCGGCACCGTCGGCAAATTTTCAACTTCCATGTTATTGTTGTTATCGTTCACGCATGAGCCACCGTTGGCTGGAGCCGGTACAGTTCGCTCAACAGTGGAACTTGACGAATCAAGTACAGCCTGAGATCCGCAGGATCCGCGGGGGCATCGAACACGCGACTTTTTAGATTTAGAGCTATTCACAACCGCAGTCACAGAATCCAATGAACCTTCACTACTACTTGCGTCGCGCATTTCGACCGCAGGAGTCAGATCAAGTTTAGAAACAGACGTAGCCCGCAAATTTCCATCAGTACCACCTGTAATACTTACCGGCAGATGTTGAGTGCCCAAATGACCCTCATTTGCCACGCCACTCCGGGCGGTAGCAGAAAACTCACCCACAGTTAGTGTTTCAGCTAACCTCTGAATGTTTTCCGAAGACAAGGCTGGACCAAGGCGCCTCACAGGAGCTGCCCGGCCATAGAGGGCAATCCTCTTAACTCTAGCACGCCCTTCCTTCTTTGGAGGTGCCAGACTCAGTAAAAGAACAAAATTAAACCGAACAAATACTCAAAAACACGAGGCAACAAATGAAGAATAGACAGAAAGAGACAGAACAACGCACAAGACGCAAGACGCACCGATCGAAAACACAACCGTCACCGCCAAGAGTCCGTGTGAAACTGGGGAACTGACGACTTCGATAGGGCGCGCAGCCTCTTTTATACAGGCCGCGCGGCGGGTCCGGACCCTGCAGAGGGACCGCCGCGCGGATTCGCATCGCTTGGCGCTGTTATGTGTACAGATTTATGCGCGCGGGGAGTACAAAAAATCAAAAATTTGGGGGTATGGGAAGCCGTGCGTGCTACAATACCCATTATCCTGAATTCCGCAGCGAAGCATTCATCCTGGATAAATTATTTTCGATTATTTCTCGTTGCGTTGAGTAAAAATATCTGAAATGGTTTAGTCACGACGGATGCAATGCTCATCGTAAATATATGTTATATTTGGCACTGACTAAAAATACATAAGAACACAGTATAGCTCGGTCAAAAATTAAGATTTTCAAGACTTAGAAATTATTCAAAATGATCACATTTGCAGAACGTATATAAGTAAACATTTTCTTTTGATGATAACTCTGCATATTTCTAGATTTTGTAGTGCTTGTTTGCTTGCTTTTACTTAATTTTATTTATTTCTATTTGTTTATAATTTTAAGTAAAATATATATATATATATATATATATACATATATATATATATATATATATATATATATATATATATATGTGTATATATTTTGAGTATTTCCAATGTTCCATTTTTCAGCGAAAGGCTTTTTTCCGTCCTAAGATGAATTTTTCACCTCATTAGGCACATCTGTATTCGGAAAACTAAAGGAATTATCCCATCCTCAATATTGAATTAGCTTATTGCTATAATTTGCAATATTGCTTCCTCTAAAATCTAAGGATAATACAGGCTATCGACGACACTAACTGCAAGCACCTAATTAAGGTCCTGTTCTGTGTTTGTCACAACATAGCTGTGAAGTCATTTCCTTACTTTTTTGGACAATGAGGCATTGTGCACCTGAATTCTAGCCTACTTGCCCAACATCGGGCCCTCGCATCCCCTTCCCGGCGGACTCCGCGATCATCCACCCTACTTGCGCACCTTCGCGCCTTCTCACTCCTACACTCGTGGCGGACTGATTCCATTTTTTGATCAGTCAATCATGGAAATCCTCCAAATTCCCTTTCCAAGTTATTCCAACCAATCACCTTCAACCTTGGTTTTCCGTATGATATTTTAGAGTCACGCATATTTCTTACCAATCTTCGAGAAATCTTCAAGAAACCTTCAAGCAACCTTCAAACAATCTTCGATCAATCTATGATCAATCTACGCTGAGTTCGTAACGAAGTTCCAAAGGATCGATTCGACCCATCAAGGTGGCCATCGAGACTGCGGATTCATAGAACTCTTCAACAACTATACACCTTAAATTTCAATACTGATCAATCCAATCGTTGATCAGCCACACAACTTGTCAACCATCTCGTTTATAGTATAAAATATTGTAAATACTGTAAATATATCAACTTCAAAACCCAATTAACTGCACATCATTAATTTGCGGTGCAGCCGTATCCTAATTGTCGCGTCGCATAATCGGCCTTACAATCCGAGAGATTCGTTCAGGATGACGGTGTGCGGTACAGAACAACTAATATGTGAAATTGGTATTTTTATTTAACAATAACAATCCAAAGATAGTAGAATTTTACTTCTTTATTATAATGTTAATTGAGTACTTAAAATTAGTTAGTAAGAGAAATATAAAAAATTGACTATTATTTATTGTTTTACTGTGATGTTTGCAATGTTACATTTAAATTTTACTGTTATGCAATAAAAATAATTTTTTATTTAAAATAATGTGTAATTATGTAAAATATAAATAATCTTCTCCACAAAATATCGTTTAGTATTCGTACATATCTTCCAATCTTTGTTTTCGTACATTTCCCTAAGTAAAGTGTAATAATGGTCAGGATCAACTCTTGAAACTTAAAAATGATACGGCGTGTGTTACACGGAGTCGTGTAATGATAAGCAACTTTAAGCAACTTTATGTTTTAAAGCCGAACAAAAATTGAGTTAGTTTTACAGTAATTAACTAACAAGAAAGGCTATCGAACCCAAAAATTCCAAAAAATCTGTAACTCGGTATACAAGTCGTGTAGGTCGCCACTAACCCCAAACTATTTTTTCTTGGTGCTATTTTCCACAAGGGGTTGAAATCAACCCCCAAAGTTTTAGCATTTTTTATTTTTTCCAGTATAACTTTCTAATGGTAAGAGATAGGACAAAACTTTCAATAGACAGATTATTCAGTTTCTATGCTCTACAACCCTACTGCAATAAAAGTTATCCTCGTCGTGAAATTTGTTTAAATAAACAATTTTTTTGTTTATTTGCATAACGGTAAATGATAAAAATGATTATTATATACCAAAAAGGTTCCATTTTCAGCGATTTAACGAAATATAAAATAAAACAATTTTTTTTGTTTGCGTATTTGTTAGAAACAATGAATTACCGTTATACGCATATGGCTATGTTTTTGTTCGATTCTTCATTCTATTTGTATTTTTTACCATAAAGTAGGTATTTTCTATCATATTTCGAAGTTGAATGTATATTCCACACTTAAAAAATTATTTAAAAAAATTGATTGCATGTGTATATGAAACATTTTGCAAGAACGCCTGCTCTGGAATGATTCTTCGAAACTATCACGATCACCTCCTCCCACATATTAAATATTGTTTTATTTCTCACATATTTATTTATTTATTTAATGCATATTTTGTCTACATATACATACAGAGTGTGTCATCATGTTGGGTTTTATAATAATCGGACACGTTTTGTTCAGTTATATGTTCAAAGTAAACATATATTTAGTACTACATGAGACGAATATCAAGTGTGTACATAATAGACGACGCGCATCAGACGAGAGACATACTCGGACTGGCGAGACAAAAGAAAAGCAAAACAACTTATATACATCGCGCCGTTCCATCGATAATAACGGTCATTATCGATCATCTATCACCCCTCCTATCGATATACGCCGTTTAATTAATATCTTCTTTCCTGCTTTTACGCAAGGAAACTGTAATCAAATTCATTGGTTAGTACATGTTTAACATTTTTATGCATCGATCATGTTTGTCCTTGGTTAATGCTTTCGTGAATACATCGGCTATCATTGCATTTGTCTCTAGATATTCAATTTCGATTTCCTTTCTTTCTACTAGCTCCCGAGTGAAATGATATTGTATATCGATGTGTTTACTACATTTGTGGTACACAGCGTCCTTAGCTAGTTTTATTGCGCTTTGATTATCACAAAACACTTTAATCGGAGCGTTCACACACTTACTGAAACCCATATGGAGCAGCAGTCTTTTAATATATATTATTTCTCGTGAAAGTTCCGATAGTGCGGTGTACTCGGCTTCCATTGTTGACAACGCCACCGAAGCCTGCTTCTTTGATTTCTAACTAATTGGACCTCCAGATAATGTCAATACATTCCCTGTGCATGACCTTCTGCTATCAATATCTCCGGCCCAATCCGAATCAGTGTAGGCTTTTAGGTGTTTATCCGTTTTGTTATATGTTATGCCATAACACGACGTATTCTTCAAGTATCTAAGCACTCTTTTTGCTATCTTCCAGTGCATTTTGCCGGGATCTGAGCAAAAACGACTCAAAGTGCTTGCCGCAAAAGCAATATCCGGTCTCGTGGCATTCCCCAGGTAGATCAATCCACCAATTAATTCTTTGTATGGCTTGAGTTTCATCTCATTTCTTTCGTTTTCATTCTTTGGACCCATTTCTTTTGTTATTTTGAGGTTTGCTTCAGACGGCGTAGAAACTGGTTTCGCGTTTTGCATGCCGAATTTTCTAATTAATTCTTCTATATACCTTTCCTGTGACAAATGGATGCTACCGGTTGATCCCTCGCGTTGAATATTAATTCCTAAGATATTGTTTATCTGACCCAGATCTACTATTTTGAATCCTCGTTTTAATTTTGACTTAACTTCCGTAAGTGCTTTCATATCTTTTGAAGCTAATATTAAATCATCCACATAAACAATAAGAATTACTCGTTTTTCGCTTTCGTTAAACGTATATACATATGGATCGCAAGTTGTTCGGTTACCTCCGGCATTTTTGATATATTCATCAATTTTTCTGTACCACTCACGACCCGATTGTTTTAAACCGTAAAGAGGTTTCAATAGTTTACAGACTTTGTTTTCTTCTTGCTCTTGATTAATTATTTTTGGCTGCTCCATGTAAATCTCGTCGTGCAATTCTCCTTGCACGTAAGCTGAAATCACGTCCATCTGATGTACGTGGATTTCGTCAATCACAGCCGCCGCGAGTAAAGTGCGTATTATTTCGTACCTTGCTACAGGGGCAAAAACGTCTTCATAATCGATTCCGTATTGTTGGGTATGTCCTCTGGCGACCAGCCTTGCTTTATATTTTTCTATCTTTCCGTCTTGATCAACTTTAGTTTTAAACACCCATTTATTAGTTAATATATTTTTATTTGTTGGTCTTGGCACTAGGATCCAGGTCTTATTCTCTTGCAATGTTTTGTATTCTTTTTCCATTGCTAATAGTCATTCTGCACTATCATACCTGCTTTCGATTTCTTTTAATGTCACAGGATCTGGTAACTCGGCTTTTCGAATGTGGTGAATTTTTCTCGGTCTCCCGACCTTGCCTGTTTTTAATATTCGTGGACGACCTCGTCCTCTTCGAAGATCTCGTTGTTCATTGGCATCTGTAGCCTCGGTATCGTCTTCTTGCTCTGGTTGATTGTCCGAATCTTCATTTACTTCAAGTTCTTCTTCGTTGTACCCTTCTTCAGGGCATTCCTGGTCGAGAGGGTCTATTCCCGCAATGACATCCTTTGACGTTTCTTCATTGAGCGTAATTTTTTCAAAAAATTTAACATCTCTTGCTTTTATTATTGTTTTTGTATCGGGTTTCCAGAGACGATAGGCCTTCGACTCGTCGGAATATCCTATCATTACATACGCATCCCCTTTTGGCTGAAATTTTCCTCGAATTCGACTTTTATTTAATGCGATCACTTTACTACCTACAGTTCTAAAAAAACCTACGTAAGGCTTACGACCCGACCAAGCTTCGTACGGTGTCATTTCTACGATAGATTTCGTCGCGGATCTGTTTCGCAGGTATGTTGCCGTATTGATCATTTCACCCCACAAAGAATCTGGTAAATTTGCTTGTAACTTCATGCAACGAGCGTCCTGTTCGCTCGCTCTGCTACGCCATTCTGCTGCGGCGTGTATTCGACGCTCAGCTGACGCGAAATCCCCTCTTCTTCGAGAATGTTTGTAAATTCTTTTGATAAATACTCTCGCCCGTTATCTGTACGCAAAACCTTTATTCTTCGATTGGTTTGATTTTCTACCTTATTCTTGTAATTTTTAAACGCTTGTAATACGTCGGATCGATTTCGAAGCATCACTACCTCGGTATATCTTGTACAATCATCTATGAATGTTACAAAATACCTAGCCCCGACAATCGATTCGACGTTCATTGGACCGCATATGTCCGAATGTACTAATTCTAATATTTCTTTCGCCCGATTATTCGATTTCTTAAAAGGTTTAACATGTATCTTGCATTTCGCGCACACGCTACAATTTATTTCTCTCGCATTCAATTCAAGATCCATACCGCATACGATGTTTTTGTTTTTCATTCTTTTTAAATCATATACATTGAGGTGTCCGTACCTCTGATGCCATTTATTTAAACTTACGTCGTTGTTTGTATTCGCGGACATAGCACCATTTTCTACTTCATTTACTACATATAAATTATCACGCTTTGTCGCCGTAAGGGCCACCGTACCGTCTCTGCGTGTAATTATTGCACGATCCTTTTCAAATTTTACCGCATATCCATTGTTTGTAACGCACGATACAGATAATAAGTTATTTCGTAAACGCGGTACGTACATTGTATCTGTTAATTTCACTGCATTTATCACGCGGTGATTCGTCTTTGTATTTAATTTAACATCACCTATGCCCGTCGAATCTATGTAATGTTCCGCGGCTGTATATACTCTTGAATGTTCACCATTATTCAATGTTTCAAATTTTTGACTGTCATTACACATGTGCTTTGTCGCACCACTATCTAAGCACCATATTTTAGCCTTTTTCATCGGTTCTACATTGCAAGCTATCGTTATCATTGCGTCACACACATTGTTTAACTCGTTACGCTTATTTTTGGATCTACAATCCGCGCTTTTATGCCCTATTTTACCGCAATTAAAACATTTACCGCTAAATTTTTTAAACTTATGCTGAGTACGCCCCGTATTTACGTCTCTCATGTTCATCTTATTACGTTTCTCACGAATATTCACTTTAGATAACAGCGCGTCACTTTTACTCTCACTTCCATTTGTTTTTTCATCACGATCACACTGTCTTGCTTCCTCTTCTCGTAGCTTAATTTTTAAATCCGAAGCGTGGGTATATTATCTCGCGATTCTATCGCCACACTGAAATCACAGACGAGGTACAGTATAGACCTATCATCCAATGCTCTTTTCTGTCACACGGTTCGGGGGTCTCGAGACCCCCTTACCATTTCCGTGTCACGTGCGATGTTACCGATTCAACACCAGAAAAGACCACAGAGCCATTGAAACGGCGAAAAGGACAATTAAATCGAGCGATAGTCAGTAGCCTTTTAAATGTACAGAGTGGCGATAAACTATCGTGTATACTCGGCCGTCGTATACATGGACCCCAATAGTTCGGTCATACGATGCGGTTTCATTTCGTCAGTTAGATTACCGAATTAACCGATTCACTGAAGTATGTACAAACTATTGCCGTCATGCAAATCACTTATTTGCTGAATCAAATTTTTATCACCTTTCGAAATACTATTTATATTTTGTATGTGTGTACGATAAGCGTATTAAATCGGTTATTTTGTATGGTTACTTTTGTCACGTATCGGAATGGCACCTGTATCATGTATACCATAAAGTGCAATTATATTCGGCAATAGCAAAATCATGTAGGTATCCAAATAACATATTCATGATGAATATGGTAAAGTCTAGCTAGTCACATTAAAGAACGTAATTTAAAAGTAATACGTAGACGTTGCATTTATCTAAAGATAAAACTGAGAACGAATCAGCATGGCAACCAATTTATGAAGTATATATATGCATGAAAATTAAATTTTCTGTGGAGATGGAGAAATGTGTGGACACTGTTTTCGGTTAATCTTGATTTGGTAAAATAACCGAGTTGGTCAAAAACCGTATTGTGTGAACGAGCTGCAAATAAACATTTACATAGCCCAAATATAAGCTACCGGAGCTCAACTCAAATGAATCAGAGCCAAAAATCGTATCCCGAAGAATGGTTTCGAAATTTTTACTTCTAATAAATGAGTAACTATTAAAAACAAATAATTTTCGAGTTAAACTTTTGAGTTCTTTCAAAACTGTTTACCAGTAAATATGTATATGAAATAATCCCTTAATATCGTTTTCGTAAAGCGAAGATGAAACGTATGGG
The DNA here is from genome assembly GCA_028830335.1 of Eucera pruinosa. Classification (NCBI taxonomy): domain Eukaryota; kingdom Metazoa; phylum Arthropoda; class Insecta; order Hymenoptera; family Apidae; genus Eucera; species Eucera pruinosa. The sequence goes on along the minus strand of JAMYCR010000015.1, from coordinate 1,161,191 downwards.
AATTGAAATTTATGTTTTTCTGTAACAATCTTTTTTACCATTAATCTTTCATGATAGATTAACGGTTACTATTGATCACAGCTACGTTTCGGACTCTGTGATCTAATATCAAATGTGAATGACCTAGACTGCAACAATGTACTGTCGATTCTTCTTCACAAGTAGTATGCTGTGCTTTAAACCAAGCACTATGGGGATTTTTTAGAGTGTATGCTTTTATGCAACTTAACAGGTTCGTATCGGTATTCCAAAGAGAGCTTGTTTTCAGCATGGAAAGTTTGTTTAATATGTGTGTGTATAGTTCAATATGTATATATGCATATACTGTACAGTTATTACAATATTTTCTCGCCAAGAACTCGAGCGAACCCGTGGATAAATGCGTAGATTTCAGTCCATTCCCCTATTGTGTTCGGGGGGGGGGGGGGGGGCTCCATGTCCGTCGCTATATCCAAGGCGAAACATACGCTGTCACAACACCGCAAACAAAAATCATCAGTCCGATCAGTAGTTGTAGGACTAATGACAGCGTTGTCAAAGTTCTCGTATGCTAGCCTACAGCAGAGGAGGCCGTGAGGACTGCCTCGCTTGGAACCACGATTCGCGATCGGTGAAGTGAGTTCGGCTCGCCTTTGATCAGAGCCGAGCGGTTTAAAACCCCACACAATGTATGAACACGTTAATATAATATTAAAAAACTTTTTTTATTATTTTTTTCTTAATAAATTTTCTTTCAACATATTCGCCAAACTTTTCTAGTTAAAATGAGACCAAAGACGACATAGTTCGGATTATATTTACCTACGAAAATGTGAAAGTATTGTATTAATACAGGAGTTAAGAGAAGTAGGAAATGGAAGAGAAGTAAATCGCTGGAATAGATGTATTGTATAGAGCAAAAGAAAGCTACAGGAAGTGAAGTGCGTAGTCTATGTATTGCACATATCAGCTGCCTTTAAAAAATTTATAAATTGTATACTTTACGTAAGTATATCATATTCAATGCCATAATGTTATTAAAATATGTATTTTGCTAGAAACAATCCATTTCTGCAGTTTGTTAGAAACTATAATACAGCGTACTTATTCCATAAATGTTAAGTAAAAGTGGTACAAATTATATGGTGTTTGGTTTCATTTTAATAAAAAAATTGCATTAATATGATAAATAAATTACTTTAAAGAAAGATAAAAAAATGAAAAACTTTTAAGTTTGCATTGCATTAGCACAGCGGGCATTTAAACTTCTTCGAATGCTCGGCTTCTCATTCTCACTTTGTCTTTCGCTCGTTGTTCTTTCCGACGGCAGAAATCAGACGAGGTTTGAGTCTCGTGTCCTCAGCGGACTTAGGCCCAGCTGCAGTCTTGGCGAGATAACATTGTATGAGTATGTATCGGGCACCCATGTCACTCATGGATCATGTATGATCCATACGGTCCGAACCAGACATTAAGCAAAACAATATACAATGTACAGTTGTCCCGCCGAATTACGCGGGGATTCGGAACATTTATGTATCGCGTTAATGAAGGCTCGCGTAATTTTGAGACTTCCCTTCTCACTCCAACTACAAATTTATATTACATATGTACATACATAGTTATAAAGTGGGTAAAAGTTTAGTTATATGAACAAAGAGGAGGGGGTGGGGATGATATTAATCGAAAGATATGCGTGAACAATTACAAGGTAATTATTTAGAAAAGCCCCCTTTTCTAAACCGATTTCGATGATTTTCGAGTATGTTATAAAAATCAACATTTTGAGCAACTTTTTCCTATACATATAACCGCCGCTCGGCCTTCGTTTCCGAAATTTGTCTCAAAGGAGATTGGTACTACTACATCAAATTTTGTCTATAAGTACGCGTCCGTGGGAGCGTATGCGTAAGCGTTTGATTGGCAACTGTCTATCGTTTCTATACATAACAGCATAGCGGCCAGCGACGAATATTATACAATGTACAACATTTTTTCGAAATAATAACTGAAATGTTTACAACTTCGTATAATATCAATAAAGATCATTAAAACAAAAATGAATGTGTGGCCGGCCGCCTCACGGCGCACAGTGGTTCAGATTGGAAAATCGTGTGCCATTTTTGTGTAACTTTTAAACCGTATATGATATTAACGTGCAACTTGAACCAGATAATGTTGAAATGCTAAGCTATGGATAGGTTAAAGAAGAATTGTATCACAATTGTTGTTGTTGCTGTTATTGTTACTATTATTATTATTATACTTTTTATGTTAATTATTTATTAATTCTAGAGCTTCTGCATCTAATTGCTTAACTTTTTTACGGTATGATTTTATTCTAATACTGGATATGTATGGATCGGATGTCAAAAGTAATCGATTTAATATATCTTCATTTGTGCATAATCTGGAATTTTTCCGTGTGTTCCTACATCTTATGTGTTTAAAATCTTTATGACGCGTTTCCTGTGCTTCCTCTGAAAGTTGCCCTATTGGCAGCAACGCATTTTTTATGATTTCTGCCCCATGTATTAGTAATTTATGAATTGACGCTGGCATGTAATACCATCCGTAATTTTGTATATAATATCCTGCTGTATCTTGTGCATATTTCTGAAATTTTACGGTATCTACTTTGTAGGGTGAAGAAATGACCTATAATAAAAAATGGATATATATATAACATTGACCTCAATGAATTGGAAAATTTTTTGCCATATTTTGTACATACTATTAAAAATTTCCAAATGTATTGAAAAGGAATTACCTGAAGTATAACGTGGAACCTTTTAATTAATTGTATATCAATTCCCGTGATTTCGGCTGATATTTCAGCGTTGGAGAAAAACTTTCGGGCTGTATTGCCATCGTTCGATGATCCCCAATCTTGCTTGACATAATCAACGTGCAACCCCATTTTTCTTTTGAACTGCTCTTGTATATCTTTTTTTCTTTGCTCCCGTCTCCTCTTTAAATCTGCAGTATTTGCAGTCCACTTTTTAAACGGCAAGTTGTACGATATGTGTAATAAACATTCGAAACAACGAATCCATGCATGCAGGGACCAAATTCCAAACTTGTAATTCTTACTATTGCAAACATTGGATGTTATTCGGTTCAAATCATTCATCTGAGTTGGTTTCGCTTGACAAATATAACATCTCATCGCAGAGGATGTATTTGTCATAGCATTACAAACTTTATTATCGACCATGGTGAGCATCATTCTATCTTGACCTTGTTTATATTATATGGTACCAAATTTTCAATTTCTGTATTAACATTGTTAATTTCTTCTTTAATAATATCTTTATTTTCTTTGACATACCGGAATCGAATCGGTCGGCAGAACCACGGTGAAGAAGGTGTTGAATTTTGCCATATTATTTCCGAGTTCAATTTATTTTGTATTCTTAATGGTACCAAATTAAAAATAAAAATCGCTTCGTCGTCTATATCACAGCATTTATGTTGAATCTGTTTATATCGTTAGGATTCATGGCTTCCGGATGGTTGCCGCGTCTTCTTTCAGCGTGATGCCGACGTTTCGCAAACGTTGCAGTTTGCATCATCAGGGCTAGGGACCTCTGATACTGAGATCACCTGGTTTTGGGAGTCCTTATGTATAAGCCGTGACCAGTGATGCGGAAGAGTGCATCAGCCAATCAGGGGCTGTTTTTTAATTGATCAATTAACTAAAAAACAGCCCCTGATTGGCTGATGCACTCTTCCGCATCACTGGTCACGGCTTATACATAAGGACTCCCAAAACCAGGTGATCTCAGTATCAGAGGTCCCTAGCCCTGATGATGCAAACTGCAACGTTTGCGAAACGTCGGCATCACGCTGAAAGAAGACGCGGCAACCATCCGGAAGCCATGAATCCTAGTGTAAACTCGGGCCGCGAAAGCCTAAAATCTCATACTGTTTATATCGTGGTAAACCTGCTGCACCATCACATCCCCATTTGCATATGAGTGTCAATTCTGCATTATCTATTGCTATGTCCAAACTTTTTATTATTCTTGAGACTGTGTGATCTAATAAACTTTGTAAATCTACTTCGGCGTGTGTTTCTGATATTTTTATTTTATTTTTTGGTGGATAACAATTATTTTTTTCTGTAAGTAACTTATGATATGATGGCCAGGGGTTAATGTTATATTTTATACTTTCATTTCGCATAGTTACATACTGAAACTTGGACAAGTCTGCCATTGTAAACATGCTCAATGCCTGTTGTGTTGTAAACTTTTTTTGTTTCGCAGTATATATTTTTCTTTTATCTCCATTGTCGTGACGAAGAGCCTCTGCTTTTTGGTGCAGACCATGTTTCCTAAGACTCATTCTTGTAGCATATAACAATTCATTTAATGAAAAATTGTTGACTAGAGACCTAGCCCTTCTTACTTTTTCGCTTTTGCTACAGTGAGAGAATAGTTTTCTTCCCTTATAAATAGATATGGTGGATGTTGGTTTAATTGTGGTACTTTCTGAAGGCATTTCTTGTGAGATTGTACCGGGATATATAAAATTGTTTTCCAACCAATTATTATTCCTCTTAAGGAACCTGTTCTCCGTGTAGCTAGCATCAACCCACCTTTTCTTTAATTTGAAAGTAAATTTTTTTAAATTACTTTTCAATTCTTTCAAATTTTGAGGTGCGATATGAATTTTTTCACGTATTTTATCATACAGAAATGAAAAATCATTCATATTTCTGTTCGCACTTCGTAATACAAAGAATAAATCTCGATTTGTACGAAAACCTTCCATTTGTATTAAATGAATGATATCTGAATAGCAAAAAAAGAAATGCTACATATAGAAACTAATCCACGGAATGAATATTGAAGCGTTTCCATACTTACCAAATAGAAGTTTAATGAAATGTTATATCGACGCAAAACAAAACAAAACTTAAATATAACTTAAACTTTAACTGTATAAGAAAAGATATAAATAAATACATAGATAACAAGAAACACAAATTATAAGAAACAAAACTTAAAACAAAACTAAACACAGTAACTTTTGAATACGCAGAAAATACTTCGAATGCTCACTATGAATGCTCGGACAGTTCTAATGCATCTAAATGAACCAAGCTTCGAAACAGAATCGAAGAGGTCTTATCTAAACCATAGCATAAACATACTAAGTGCCATAAGCTAAACAGTTCGTTCGAAGAAGGCGGATCTTGAACTCTTCTCCTCGCAGCGTTTCATCCATTGATGCGATAGCGCGTCCAACGGTAACGGATTTAAACAATAATAACTTGAGTAGTGGGACGAGGGGGGAATTAACTCTTTCATGATTAATTAGAGGAAGGTGTGCCGAGAATATTCCAATTTGTTAAAACGCGGGATTCTTTGGGACTTAAAAGATAATCTCTGTCAATTGCTAGAATTTTGAAAAATTTGTTATATTTCATTCAGCATTACTTTTTCAATACATTCTATACGGTAATCATTAATGTAAGGAGCGGTTTCCTATCATGAAAGAACGCTCTTTGTTGTAAAAAAAGAAGAACATGAAAATATTGAATAGGAACATCAGATCTCCTGACAGAAAGAATGCAATTATTTGGACAATACACGCTATCTATAAAAAATCCGACTATAAGTCGTCATTGTCACCAAAAGACTATATCAAATTGTATAAATATCTTCATTTTCGAGACTGATGGACATTTAATAAGTAGTATACACTTATCAAATATCGATATGTGAAAGTCGAATTTTAAGGAAATGGCACACGATTTTCCAATCTGAACCACTGTGCGGCGGCCAGAATGAATTCTTCGTCCCGAACCTAAACTTCATTAAATTAGTTACTAGATAGCAGAGTTCGATTTGAGTAAGGTTCGGGCTGGATTATTATTCCAGCCGCCGTGAGACGGTCGGCTACCCGAATCGAGTTCGGAAGCACTCCCATTCTACGCGTCCGTTGCGAGCTGCCTCGATGCATTTAAAGAAACAGTGGACAATCACCGACCAAATGTTTACGGATACGCTGCCACGGACGCGTACTTATAGAAAGAATTCAATGCAGTTGTACCAATCATTCTTCGAAAAAAATTTCGGAAACTAAGTCCAAGCGACGGTTATATTTATAGGAAAAAGTTGTTTAAAATGTTGATTTCTACAACATATTAAAAAATCATCGAAATCGGTGAGACCCCTCTTTTCTAAATAAATACCAATTACAATGGTAGTAACAGGGTTGTTGCATAGGTTCCAAGCTATTAACAAAAACATATTGGTACAACTACATTGCATGCTGTTTCAATATGTATATATATATGTATCTATATGTACACAATGCGTACACAGACATCCGACGCGTTAGCCGCTTCGCTCACCGACGGATTTGGTTTGCTTATTTTTCATCTCGTCGTCAAGCGGCACTCCGTTTCTGGCACAATGCGACTGCATTATTTGTGGTGTTGTCATTGCTATTGTACGTATAGGTAGAATACAATGCAATTGTACTAATATATTTTTGCTAATATTTCTAAACTTCTAAGTTAGAACCACTACTACTTCGTCATACATAAGCTTCCGATTAATAGGATATGCCGCCTACCTCACTGTGGAGCCGCATACCGTTGTTTAGAAATGTTAAATATGTGTTGCATTTTATATATTTACTAACATATGTATGTTACGAAAATAATAATGTTATTCAAAAATTCCCAGAACTCGAGGATTTATCCTTTAATGCCGATCATAGGCACAAATCGGGAAAAGTTTCTTAAAATGTTGAAATTTTACGACATATTTCAATTTCATAAAAATCTAATAGGCAATCCTAACATAAATATATACCCAGGTGTAGCCTAAATAGAATTTCCTTCATCTTTTAAATATTATGAAATGTACTGCGCTTTGAATATTTTATATATTTTTGCATGTTACGCGTATTCTTCATTCTTTCAAACATTTAAAGTTCCTATAAACGCATAAAAATTTGTAGTGAATTTATTATATATTGTGTACATATGTTATTCATATTTCACGAAAGTATATTGTAATTTTTGTGGCTCTTCACAGTCGCGGTGACTACAATGATCACAAAAAACCGCGTTTTTCAAAACTGCGTAAGTACTTCGAGGATTAATTACATTTCTGCTTACTTTTTCCTAGATGTGGAAGAACAAGCCTTGCATTGAAACATAACTTAGATAATATATTCTGGTAGATGAGTCTTAAACAAATTTTCAAGTGATATTTTTATGTTTCTAACACAATGGCCTTACAAGCATAATAAATAAGAGTTATAAGTGTAACGTTAGGAAGGGTTACAAGTGAAAGGATTGAACCTAGTATCGTTTCTTTATTTCTCTGCAGATAGGCGGCGTACACTGATTGGCAAGCGGACTAGCGTAGTCCCTGCGTTCTTGCAACATTAGTTTTTCTCCGCTCTTTTTCCCTTATTTATACGCGTCTCCGGAAAAGGTGACGCCTTTTCCGGGGACTCGTGGGTGTAGTCTTTTTCCTGAGCTACCGCCCTGTTTGGCGGGGGAAAAGGACTCCACGTCGCTCGTTTTGGGACTTTCCAGGCAGCCCCATAACGGTACACGGCAGGCGATGTTTTCGACAGCGAAGTCTGCTGCGCACGTGAACTTATAGAGTCATATATTATCTTTCCTGGCTTGCAAGTATCAGGGAAGGTTTTTGGGCCTAATCCCTGACATCTGCAAGCGGACTGTTTATTACGGTCGCCGGCCGTGTGCCGCTACATTACCCCCCTGCCAGTGTAAACGCTATATAACTGCTAAGGGTATGACGGTAGGAAAATACATGTGTCGATGGAAACAATGTACGTGTCTTAAATCTATTCGGCTCGCGACGTTTCTTACTGTCTATTATATAAACTGAGCTTGCCGTCTTAATCTAGGGAAAATATAAATATTATCTATACGTATGATGCGCCACTTAGAACTTAACGCGCACTGTACCGGTCTGTAAATTTAACTACGCGGCCTGATCGTGTCCTAATCGGTGCTGAACTATTTTTTAGTATGCTACGTGGCGTGCTTGCGTTTTCGCGGTGGGATGTATGTTTATAGTTTTGCGTATTTTCTTGTTCGTCGCTTACAACGTGGGCTGGTTTTAAACGGTCTATTGTAACGGTTTTTTCTTGCTCGCCAATCTTAATCGTGAAATCTTTATTTCCGCGTTTAATTACCTTGTATGGCCCCTCATATGGAGGCTGTAGTGGTTTTTTGACTGCGTCGTGTCGGAGGAATACATATTGGGATGACTCTAAATCTTTATGTATGAATGTTGGTTTATGACCGTGACGTGTTGCTGGTTGAGGTTTTAGCTGTTGCATCCTCCGTCGAAGTTGGTTGACGAATTCAGAGGTATCGGGTTCTGTTTGTTTCGTAAAAAATTCTCCTGGAAGACGGAGATTACTTCCGTATACCATTTGTGCTGGGGTCGTTTGCAGGTCTTCCTTCAGTGCTGTCCTTATCCCAAGTAAAATGAGGGGTAAGGCCTCTGTCCATTGTTCGGTGTCGTAGCATCTGATGGCGGCTTTTAATTGCCGGTGGAGCCTTTCGACCATACCGTTGGCTGCTGGATGAAATGCTGCGGTTCTTATATGTTTTGACCCGGTTCGCCTAGTCAATTCTTTGAAGAGTTGTGATTCGAACTGTCTGCCCTGGTCGGTTGTTATTTTCGCGGGTACCCCAAAACGTGCGATCCATCCATGTATTAGGGATCTTGCGACTGCCTCCGCGGTTATTTCTTCCATCGGTATCGCCTCTGGCCAGCGGGTGAAGCGATCGACACAGGTAAGGCAGTAACGGAATCCTTGGGAAATTGGTAGTGGCCCTACTATGTCGATGTGAATGTGCTCGAACCTGGAGTTGGAAGATTCGAAGGTGCCTAATGGGGATACTGTATGTCGCGTGACTTTGTTCTTCTGGCATGCGATACATTCCTTTGTCCATTGTACGCAGTCTTTCTTTATGGATGGCCAAACAAAACGGTCTATGACTAATTTTTTTGAGGCTCTCGTTCCGGGGTGTGATAAACCATGTAGACTATTGAAAATTTGTCGGCGATACAATTTTGGAACATATGGTCGGACGGTGTTTGTAGCGATGTCGCAATATAGTTCTACATTTTCTCCGGTAGCAGTTGGAAAACGAATTTTTTTTAATTTAAGTGCAGTCTCGGTCAGTAGGAGGCGTTGGAGCTCTTCATCTGACTGTTGAGATTCAGCTATTTGTGTGGTATTTACGCACGTTGGTACATGTACGTCTTCTATCCGGGATAAAGCGTCTGCGACTATATTGTCTTTTCCGCTAACGTGTCGTATGTCCGTTGTAAATTGTCCTATGAAATCTAAGTGTCTGAATTGTCTTGGTGTACATTTCTCTGGTCGCTGTTTAAAGGCGTAAATCAAAGGTTTGTGGTCGGTAAATACACTAAATGCTTGCCCTTCAATTTGATACCGGAATCGTCGCACGGCGGTGTATATGGCTAGTAATTCTCTGTCGTACGCGCTGTACTTTCGTTGCGCGGAGGAAAGAGTTTTTGTGTAAAAAGCTATAGGTTGCCAGGTATTATTGACCCATTGTTGCAGTACCGCGCCCGTTGCGTAATCAGACGCGTCTACGTGTAATGATATTTGGGCCCCAGGTATGGGATGCGCCAGGAGGGTAGCTTGCGCCAGTGCCTCTTTTACCTGTGAAAAGGCAGTGCAGGCGTCTTGCGTCCACGCTACCTGTGGGTTTCCGTGTGCAGGTGCACCTTTCAATAAGTCGTTTAATGGGACCTGTAGCTTTGCTGCGTTCTGAATGAATCGGCGGTAAAAGTTAACCATTCCTAAGAATCGTCGCAATTCTTTTATGTTTGAAGGTCTGGGAAAGTTACGGATTACGTCTACTTTATCGGGATTCGGTGTTGTACCTTCGCTATTTACTGTGTAACCTAAGAAATCTATTGCTCTTTTACCGAATGTGCATTTTGCCGGATTAATTACGACGCCGTACTCTTGTAGCCGTGTGAAAATCTGTTTGATGTGCTCTAGATGTTCAGTCTCGTCTGTAGATGCTATTAAGATATCGTCTAGATATGCGTAACAAAAATCTAAATTGCGTAGAACCTCGTTTATAAATCTCTGGAACGTTTGAGCTGAATTCCGGAGTCCAAACGGCATCTTGACGTATTCAAAGAGACCGAATGGGGTTGTGACTGCTGTTTTTTCTATGTCCGCGGGTTCTATTGGGATTTGATGATAAGCTTTTACTAAATCGAGTTTCGAAAAAATTGTTTTTCCATGTAATACTTGTGTAAAATCTTCAATGTGCGGTAACGGGTAACGGTCCGGGATTGTTTGTGCGTTTAGTGCACGGTAGTCGCCGCAAGGTCGCCACGCATTGTCTTTTTTTGCTACTAAGTGAAGGGGTGAAGCCCATGGACTTTTAGATGGCCGAATCACTCCTTCTAACAAGAGATGTTGGATTTCTTGCTTTGCGATTTTTAATCTATCGATGGCGAGTCTCCTTGGTTTCGCGAAGACCGGTGGTCCGTTTGTGGTCCTAATATGGTGCGTGATGCTGTGTTTTACTGTCGTGTTTGTTCGCGTCGGACGGGTTATTTCTATAAAATCTGTTAGAAGTTTGGTGTAGGGTGAGTCGCCGACAACCGTTTTAATAGATTTTATATCGGCGATGCCTAACGTTCCTCGCGCAGTCAGATTAGTCGTGTTATCCATGAGACGCTTATTTTTAATATCTACTAACAAGCCGAAGTTTCTTAAAAAGTCAGCACCGATTATTGGCTTTGAGACATCCGCGATTACAAATTTCCATTTTAAGACGCGACGCAAACCGAAATTTAAATGCAGCACGATGTCGCCATACGTCGAGATGGTTGACTCGTTTGCTGCGTAAAGCGTGTAATTTGTTTTGGGTAGTCGTCCTTTAACTAGGGATCGCGGGTATACGCAAATGTCGGCGCCGGTGTCGATTAGGTACTGTACCTTCGTGTCTCGATCGGTCATGAAGAGGCGGCTTGTTTTTTGATCGACGCTTCTCGCCTCGTCTAGGGTCGATCGGTCTCGTTTCCCTGTTGACTGACGTATGTGCAGGGAGTCGTGCATCTCGTTGAGTGATCCCCAAACCTGCGATGGTACCAGCAAACGCCTGTCTGTGATGGGCTACGCGATCTGCTCCATCTTCTCTGCCTTCTGCGCTCTGGGCTGCGGGCTCTGCTTCGTCGGTACTCCTGGTCTTCGGCTGCACGTTGCGTCAGTTCCGCTACCTGTCGTGTTAGTCGTGCCATTTGCTCGCATAGGGCATCGAATTTAGAGTCGGGCGACGTCACTGCAGCGCATTGTCCAGAAGGGTTGAATTCCTTAATTTTGTCCGCCAATTCCGCCATTTTGTCCAACGACGAATCCATTTGCGTCACAAGGATGGACCGCATTGCTGTCGGCAGTCTGTTTATGAAGAGCGTACGCAGGAACTTATCGCTAACTAAGCCGCCTGCTAAATTCTTGATATGCCGCAGGAATTGGGACGGTGTTCTATCCCCGATCTCCTCTCGTTCCAACAGCTGCTGGATCCTTTGCTCCTCCGAAGTTGACAGCCGTCGGATCAGTTCCTCCTTAATCCGTTCGTATTTTCCTGTGTCCGGTGGGTTTCTTATTACGTCTTCCACTTCTTCCATGCATTTGCAGTCTAGGTTTGCCGTGATGTAGTAAAATTTTGTGCTGTCGGCTGTTACGCCGTTTAGTGCAAACTGTCCTTCTAGCTGGATGAACCACAGTGTCGGGTTGTTGTACCAGAACGGTGGCATGCGTATTCCCACTTTATTAATTTCGCTGGAAATGCTACTCGCGACACTACCACTGTTATTTCCTTGCATTGTTCTTCAGTGTGGTTAAAATTAAAAATAAAAATAAATAACAATTGCGATTGTCTTATTAGCACTGCACAAACTATTTCTCACTGTTCTGTTATGATCACTTTCACTGAACTGTTTTTTCTTCTGATCACGTCGGGGTCACCAATTGTAACGTTAGGAAGGGTTACAAGTGAAAGGATTGAACCTAGTATCGTTTCTTTATTTCTCTGCAGATAGGCGGCGTACACTGATTGGCAAGCGGACTAGCGTAGTCCCTGCGTTCTTGCAACATTAGTTTTTCTCCGCTCTTTTTCCCTTATTTATACGCGTCTCCGGAAAAGGTGACGCCTTTTCCGGGGACTCGTGGGTGTAGTCTTTTTCCTGAGCTACCGCCCTGTTTGGCGGGGGAAAAGGACTCCACGTCGCTCGTTTTGGGACTTTCCAGGCAGCCCCATAACGGTACACGGCAGGCGATGTTTTCGACAGCGAAGTCTGCTGCGCACGTGAACTTATAGAGTCATATATTATCTTTCCTGGCTTGCAAGTATCAGGGAAGGTTTTTGGGCCTAATCCCTGACATCTGCAAGCGGACTGTTTATTACGGTCGCCGGCCGTGTGCCGCTACATAAGAATTACATTTGAAACTCTTTATATTTTAATTTCATGGTTTTATATTTTTTATTACAAACTTCTAGAAATTTATCAGAAGTTTGAGCTTTCCTCTGCAATAATGGTTCCGATCATATAATTATAACATTACAGTAACGTAATTAATTTTGTAAGTTGATAGCTACATTATAAAAATACACTCCAGCCGTGCAAAGAAATTAAAATTAATTAAGTGAGCTCGGATTTTTGCTTATCTTTTACTAGAAAAATTTTATCTATGCATTGATAACATTACCGTGAAGTATTACAAAATGTAAGAAGATAAATCACAGTTATATTTGTTTTATACGCACAGAGTGTGCCTATAATCTGCACAATATATTTTTGTTCGCATCTACTTGGAAAAAATAACTGTTATTAAATTGTGTGCTCTTTGAAACTATTCGACATTTGTCTGAAACAGTTTATGGAATTATTCGCGGTTTACAAAGTTTTTAAATAGATTTATTTAAATCGGACGCCGTGTATAGTGGTCAAACAGATTTCTTCGTGACGCGGATAGAGAACGATGTACTTGAGTCTGTTGACTTTATCGTCGTCAGCGATATTTCCACAGGTATTTCTTACACTCACCGCATTAAAACGCAGAGGGCGTATGAAACACTCGAATTTTTTTCGAGGTCGGTATTTCAGAGCTGGTGACACCATTGACACAGACGAGGTACAGGATAGACCGATCATCTTATGGGACTCCGTGTCACCAGCTCTGAAATACCGACCTCGAAAAAAATTCGAGTGTTTCATACGCCCTCTGCGTATTAATGCGGTGAGTGTAAGAAATACCTGTGGAAATGTCGCTGACGACGATAAAGTCAACAGACTCAAGTACATCGTTCTCTATCCGCGTCACGAAGAAATCTGTTTGACCACTATACACGGTGTCCCATTTAAATAAATCTATTTAAAAATTATGTAAACCACGAATCATGCCAAAAATTGTTTCAGACAAATGTCGAATAGTTTTTAAAGAGTACACAATGTAATAACAGTGATTTTTTCCAAGTAGATGCGAACAAAAAGAAATTGTGCAGATTATATGCACACTCTGTGCGTATAAAACAAATATAACTATGATTTATCTTCTTACATTTTGTAATACTTCACGGTAATGTTATCAATGCATAGATAAAATTTTTCTAGTAAAAGATAAGCAAAAATCCGAGCTCACTTAATTAATTTTAATTTCTTTGCACGGCTGGAGTGTATTTTTATAATGTAGCTATCAACTTACAAAATTAATTACGTTACTGTAATGTTATAATTATATGCTCGGAACCATTATTGCAGAGGAAAGCTCAAACTTCTGATAAATTTCTAGAAGTTTGTAATAAAAAATATAAAACCATGAAATTAAAATATAAAGAGTTTGAAATGTATTTCTTATAACTCTTATTTATTATGCTAAAAATATCACTTGAAAATTTGTTTAAGACTCATCTACCAGAATATATTATCTAAGTTATGTTTCAATGCAAGGCTTGTTCTTCCACATCTAGGAAAAAGTAAGCAGAAATGTAATTAATCCTCGAAGTACTTACGCAGTTTTGAAAAACGCGGTTTTTTGTGATCTTTGTAGTCACCGCGACTGGGAAGAGCCACAAAAATTACAATATACTTTCGTGAAATATGAATAACATATGTACACAATATATAATAAATTCACTACAAATTTTTATGCGTTTATAGGAACTTTAAATGTTTGAAAGAATGAAGAATACGCGTAACATGCAAAAATATATAAAATATTCAAAGCGCAGTACATTTCATAATATTTAAAAGATGAAGGAAATTCTATTTAGGCTACACCTGGGTATATATTTATGTTAGGATTGCCTATTAGATTTTTATGAAATTGAAATATGTCGTAAAATTCAACATTTTGAGAAATTTTTCCCGATTTGTGCCTATGATCGGCATTAAAGGATAGATCCTCGAGTTCTGGGAATTTTTGAATAACATTATTATTTTCGTAACATACATATGTTCGTAAATATATAAAATGCAACACATATTTAACATTTCTAAACAACGGTATGCGGCTCCACAGTGAGGTAGGCGATATATCATATTAATCGGAAGCTTATGTATGACGAAGTAGTAGTGGTTCTAACTTAGAAGTTTAGAAATATTAGCAAAAATATATTAGTACAATTGCATTGTATTCTACCTATACGAACAATAGCAATGACAACACCACAAATAATGCAGTCGCATTGTGCCAGAAACGGAGTGCCGCTTGACGACGAGATGAAAAATAAGCAAACCAAATCCGCCGGCGAGCGAAGCGGCTAACGCGTCGGATGTCTGTGTACGCATTGTGTACCTATACATACATATATATACATATTGAAACAGCATGCAATGTAGTTGTACCAATATGTTTTTGTTAATATCTTGGAACCTATGCAACAACCCTGTTACTACCATTGTAATTGGTATTTATTTAGAAAAGAGGGGTCTCACCGATTTCGATGATTTTTTAATATGTTGTAGAAATCAACATTTTAAACAACTTTTTCCTATACATATAACCGTCGCTCGGGCTTAGTTTCCGAAATTTTTTTCGAAGAATGATCGGTACAACTGCATTGAATTCTTTCTATAAGTACGCGTCCGTGGCAGCGTATCCGTAAACATTTGGTCGGTGATTGTCCACTGTTTCTTTAAACGCATCGAGGCAGCTCGCAACGGACGCGTAGAATGGGAATGCTTCCGAACTCGATTCGGGTAGCCGACCGTCTCACGGCGGCTGGAATAATAATCCAGCCCGAACCTTACTCAAATCGAACTCTGCTATCTAGTAACTAATTTAATGAAGTTTAGGTTCGGGACGAAGAATTCATTCTGGCCGCCGTGGGGCGGCCGGCCACACATTCATTTTTGTTTTAATGATCTTTATTGATATTATACGAAGTTGTAAACATTTCAGTTATTATTTCGAAAAAATGTTGTACATTGTATAATATTCGTCGCTGGCCTCTATGCTGTTATGTATAGAAACGACAGACAGTTGCCAATCAAACGCTTACGCATACGCTCCCACGGACGCGTACTTATAGACAAAATTTGATGTAGTAATACCAATCTCCTTTGAGACAAATTTCGGAAACGAAGGCCGAGCGGCGGTTATATGTATGGGAAAAAGTTGCTCAAAATGTTGATTTTTATAACATACTCGAAAATCATCGAAATCGGTTTAGAAAAGGGGGCTTTTCTAAATAATTACCTTGTAATTGTTCACGCATATCTTTCGATTAATATCATCCCCACCCCCTCCTCTTTGTTCAAATAACTAAACTTTTACCCAGGTTATAACTATGTATGTACATATGTAATATAAATTTGTAGTAGGAGTGAGAAGGGAAGTCTCAAAATTACGCGAGCCTTCATTAACGCGATACATAAATGTTCCGAACCCCCGCGTAATTCGGCGGGACAACTGTACATTGTATATTGCTTTGCTTAATGTCTGTTTCGGACCGTATGGATCATACATGATCCATGAGTGACATGGGTGCCCGATACATACACATACAATGTTATCTCGCCAAGACTGCAGCTGGGCCTAAGTCCGCTGAGGACACGAAACTCAAACCTCGTCTGATTTCTGCCGTCGGAAAGAACAACGAGCGAAAGACAAAGTGAGAATGAGAAGCCGAGCATTCGAAGAAGTTTAAATGCCCGCTGTGCTAATGCAATGCAAACTTAAAAGTTTTTCATTTTTTTATCTTTCTTTAAAGTAATTTATTTATCATATTAATGCAATTTTTTTATTAAAATGAAACCAAACACCATATAATTTGTACCACTTTTACTTAACATTTATGGAATAAGTACGCTGTATTATAGTTTCTATCAAACTGCAGAAATGGATTGTTTCTAGCAAAATACATATTTTAATAACATTATGGCATTGAATATGATATACTTACGTAAAGTATACAATTTATAAATTTTTTAAAGGCAGCTGATATGTGCAATACATAGACTACGCACTTCACTTCCTGTAGCTTTCTTTTGCTCTATACAATACATCTATTCCAGCGATTTACTTCTCTTCCATTTCCTACTTCTCTTAACTCCTGTATTAATACAATATTTTCACATTTTCGTAGGTAAATATAATCCGAACTATGTCGTCTTTGGTCTCATTTTAACGAGAAAAGTTTGGCGAATATGTTGAAAGAAAATTGATTAAGAAAGAAATAATAAAAAAAGTTTTTTAGTCTACATTAACGTGTTCATACATTGTATGGGGTTTTAAACCGCTCGGCTCTGATCAAAGGCGAGCCGAACTCGCTTCACTGATCGCGAATTGTGGTTCCAAGCGAGGCAGTCCTCACGGCCTCCTCTGCTGTAGGCTAGAATACGAGAAAGGCAACGCTGGCATTAGTCCTACAACGACTGGTCGGACTGATGATTTTTGTTTGCGGTGTTGTGACAGCGTATGTTTCGCCTTTGATATAGCGACGGACATGGAGCCCCCCCCCCCCCCGCACATAATAGGGGATTGGACTGAAATCTACGCATTTATCCATGGGTTCGCTCGAGTTCTTGGCGAGAAAATATTGTAATAACTGTACAGTATATGCATATATACATATTGAACTATACACACACATATTAAACAAACTTTCCATGCTGAAAACAAGCTCTCTTTGGAATACCGATACGAACCTGTTAAGTTGCATAAAAGCATACACTCTAAAAAATCCCCATAGTGCTTGGTTTAAAGCACAGCATACTACTTGTGAAGAAGAATCGACGGTACATTGTTGCAGTCTAGGTCATTCACATTTGATATTAGATCACAGAGTCCGAAACGTAGCTGTGATCAATAGTAACCGTTAATCTATCATGAAAGATTAATGGTAAAAAAGATTGTTACAGAAAAACATAAATTTCAATTCCCATACGTTTCATCTTCGCTTTACGAAAACGATATTAAGGGATTATTTCATATACATATAACTTGTACTAGTTTTACTGGTAAACAGTTTTGAAAGAACTCAAAAGTTTAACTCGAAAATTATTTGTTTTTAATAGTTACTCATTTGTTAGAAGTAAAAATTTCGAAACTATTCTTCGGGATACGATTTTTGGCTCTGATTCATTTGAGTTGAGCTCCGGTAGCTTATATTTGGGTTATGTAAATGTTTATTTGCAGCTCGTTCACACAATACGGTTTTTGACCAACTCGGTTATTTTACCAAATCAAGATTAACCGAAAACAGTGTCCACACATTTCTCCATCTCCACAGAAAATTTAATTTTCATGCATATATATACTTCATAAATTGGTTGCCATGCTGATTCGTTCTCAGTTTTATCTTTAGATAAATGCAACGTCTACGTATTACTTTTAAATTACGTTCTTTAATGTGACTAGCTAGACTTTACCATATTCATCATGAATATGTTATTTGGATACCTACATGATTTTGCTATTGCCGAATATAATTGCACTTTATGGTATACATGATACAGGTGCCATTCCGATACGTGATAAAAGTAACCATAAAAAATAACCGATTTAATACGCTTATCGTACACACATACAAAATATAAATAGTATTTCGAAAGGTGATAAAAATTTGATTCAGCAAATAAGTGATTTGCATGACGGCAATAGTTTGTACATACTTCAGTGAATCGGTTAATTCGGTAATCTAACTGACGAAATGAAACCGCATCGTATGACCGAACTATTGGGGTCCATGTATACGACGGCCGAGTATACACGATAGTTTATCGCCACTCTGTACATTTAAAAGGCTACTGACTATCGCTCGATTTAATTGTCCTTTTCGCCGTTTCAATGGCTCTGTGGTCTTTTCTGGTGTTGAATCGGTAACATCGCACGTGACACGGAAATGGTAAGGGGGTCTCGAGACCCCCGAACCGTGTGACAGAAAAGAGCATTGGATGATAGGTCTATACTGTACCTCGTCTGTGCCATTGACTAAGAACAGGATAGACCACTCATCCAATGCTTTTGTTTGTCACACGGTTTTGGGGCTCTTGAGCCCCATTACCATTTCCGTGTCACTTGCGACGTTATCGATTCAGCACTAGAAAAGACCACAGAGCCATTGAAACGGCGAAAAGGACAATTAAATCAAGCGATCGTCAGTAGTATTTAAATGTACAGAGTGGCGATAAACTACCGTGTATACTCGGCCGCCGTAAACATGGATACAATAGTTCGGTCATACGATGCGGATTCATTTCGATAGTTAGTTTACCGAATTAACCGATTTACTGAAGTATGTACAAACTATTGCATTCATGCAAATCAATTATTTGCTGAATCAAATTTTTATCACCTTTCGAAATACTATTTATATTTTGTATGTGTATACACGATAAAATTACTAAATCGGTTATTTTTTATGCTTACTATTGTCACGTATCGGAATAGCACCTGTATCATGTATACCATAAAGTGCAATTATAGTCGGTAATAACAAACTCATATAGGTATTCAAACAACATATTCATTATGTATATGGTAAAGTTTCGGCTAACCACATTAAACAACGTAATTTAAAAGTATTACGTAGTCAATACATTTATGTAAAGACAAAACTGTGAACAAGTTAGCATGGCAATCAATTTAATAAGTATATATGTATACGCATAAAAATTAAATTTTCTGTGAAGACATGGAAATGTGTGGACCACTGTTTTCGGTTAATGTTGATGTGGTAAAATAACCGAGTTGGTCAAAAACCGTATTGTGTGAACGAGCTGTAAATAAACCTTTACATAGCACAAAAAAAGTGCCGAAGCTCAGCATAAATGAATGAGAACCAAAAATCGCATCCCGCGTATAGTAATTATATTAAAGTGGTTTCAAAATTTTGACTCCTAATAAATGAGTAACTATAACATACAAATAATTTTCTAGTTAAACTTTTGAGTTCCTTCAATACTGTTTACCAGTAAAACAAGTACAAGTTATATGAATATGTAATAATCCCTTAATATCGTTTTCGTAAAGCGAAAATAAATATTATGGGAATTGAAACTTTTGTCTCCATGTAACAATTTTTTTACCATTATTCGTTCATGTTGGGTGAACGGTTACTATTGATCACAGCTACGTTTAGGACTCTGTGATGTAATAACAAATGTGAATGACCTAGACTGCAACAATGTAACGTCGATTCTTCTTTACAAGTAGTATGCTGTGCTTTAAATTAGGCACTATGGCGATTTATTAGGGTGAATGCTTTCATGCAGCTGAACAGGTTCGTATCGGAATTCCAAAGAGAGCTTGTTTTCAGCATGCAAGATTTGTTTAATATGTATGTATATAATTCGATATGTATATATACATATATCGTACAGTTGTTACAATATTTTCTCGCCAAGAACTCGAGCGATTCCGCGGATAAAAACGTCGAGTTCAGCCCTAGCCCCCATTGGGGGGGGGGGGGGGGACCCAACGTCCATCGCTACACAAAAGCCAAAACATACATTGTACGTATCACAGCACCGCAAACATAAAAATCATCAGTCCGATCAGTCGTCGTAGGACTGATGACAGCGTTGTGTTCTACCCTACACTAGAGAAGGCCGTGAGGAATACCTCTCTTGGAACCACGATTCACGACCAGCGAAATAAGTTCGGCTGGCCTTTGATCAGAGCCGAGCGGTTTAAATCCCCATTCAATGTTGGGTACGTTAATTCAAGATAAAAATTTTTTTTCTTGTATTTTTTTCTTAATAAATTTTCTTTTAACATATTCGTGAAACTTTTCTGGTTAAAATAAGACCAAATACAATATAGTACAGATTACATTTACATATTCAAATGTAAAAGAATTGTATTAATAGAGGAGATAAGAGAAGTAGGATATGGAAAAGAAGTAAATCGCTGGAATAGATATATTGTATAGAGTAAAAGAAAGCTACAAGGAGTAAAGTGTGTAGTCCATGTATTGTACATATCAGCTACCTTTGAAAAACTTATATATTGTATACTTTAAGTGAGTACATCATATCCAATGCCATTATGTTATTAAATTATGTACTCTTCTAGAAACAATTCATTTCTGCAATTTGTCAGAAGCTACAAAACAGCGTAATTATTCCATAAATATTAAAAAAAAGTGGTCTGAATTACATCATGTTTGGTTTCATTTTAATAAAAAAAAAAATTGCATTAATATGATTGTTACGGAACGGGCCGTAACTGTTGAGGTTGTCTTCCGCCGGTTTGGGAAAAATAGATTTGTCTATTGATTTTCGTGGATGCTCTTTTTATTTTATTGAAATGTTGAACGAAGTGTCCTTGTAGGTGTTAGAAAAGTCGAAATCGGTAAACGGTCGAGGCAGGCCACGTGCGTTTTGTCCCGGGCGTTCCCCTTCTTAAGGGAACTTTCTCCGAGTCGGGGTAGTATAAACAAAAGGCCATGCTCTCGAAGGCGTCTTCACGACGAATACCCTTCGTCGTGAAAAAGCATTCCTGTAACGACCATCGCCTTGAGCAGTCGAGTAAACGAAGTATCAATTTTCATCTAAAACGCCCACACGAGTTATTTCATTTTTCAAACCTTACAAATCAGAAGCGGGATTTACCTTCGAGTAATTTACGTTTGAGTAATTTACTGTGCGTGAATTACCGTGAGTGATTCACCGTAAGAGTTTACTGTGAGTGCTTTGTTGTGAGTTTAGTGCACATTTTGTGAGTAACTCGCGTATTATATATACAGACTAATCGAGTTTCTCCGGACTATAAAGTGTGCAGTTTATAATTAAGCGTATATATTTTTCTTTGAACTTTTGGACATTTTTTAACTATTTTAAGACCGATCGTATTATGGATCGTGCATCGACCAGCCGCGATCGTGATGGTGACGGGAGTGCCGATCCTGTGGGATCGCGACTGGATAGACTGGAAAATATGATGGAGGAATTCCTGCGACGCTCGCGTGCTCGCTCGTACGCGCCGCGGCGGCGGGACTCGCGCTCGCGTTCGCGTTCGCGATCGCGAAGCTCCGAAAGGCGCGGTTCTCGTGTACGCTCGCGTACCCCGCAACGACGGGATACGAAAAGTCAGGCGAACGATTCGCGGGAAGAACGTAGTATTAATCGCGCGCAAGCGACAGCGGAGGGTAGCGTGCAAAGCTCCGCGTCTCGGGCGAAATCACCCAGTTACGCACGCCCGGGAGACGAACATTTAATACCGATGTATGATCCAGCGAAGGAAGACTTGTCTATAGAAAATTGGGTGCGTCACGTGGACGAGCTAGCGGCCCGATTTTCGTGGGATGACGTGTGTGTAATGCGTCTGATTGCGTCGAGGCTGCGTGGTCATGCCCGTCAGTGGTACGACACACGTATGCGAATTGCAACCACCTGGGCGGAGACGAAAGTTTTCCTCGTCGCGCAGTTCCGACGGACGATGCCGTTTTCGAGGTTGCTTCGAGAAGCCGACTTATACGAGGCGAAACCGGGGCAATCTCTCGGGGACTACTGCTTCCAGAAGCTGAACCTCATTCGACGATTAGACATCGATTTAGCGGACGAAAAGATCGTCGATATGATTATATTCGCGATCCCGGACGAGACAATCGCCAGGACGATTAGAGCGGCGAAGCACACCGACCCCAACGACCTGTACGCATCGATGTGCACAATGGGAAACATGCCTGCGAAAGAAGAAAAGGGAGCGAGGAACGACCGACGGATTGTGCCTCGTCCACCACCGTCAACGAAGACGAGCGACAGCGAGAAGACAAAGCCGGCGTTCACCTGCTTCAATTGCGGCAAAATGGGTCACCGTGCACGAGACTGTCGAAAGCCGAAGACAGAGTGCAGCGTCTGCAAGAAGTTGGGCCATAAAGGAGAATACTGCCGACAAAAAGAGGTAAATATTATACGGAATCCTAAAGATATTCCTAATATTTATCAAATCTATATACGTATCAATGGACATAAAGTAGAAAGCCTAATTGATACGGGTAGCGCATGTACCGTAATTCAATCGTCGATCGTGAAAAAATTCCTAATCAACGCGAAGATCGTGGATGATACGGTATTTAAAGGATTCGCTGGTCAATCGGTGATAATTAACCAAGTCGCGACGGTTACGGTTAGAGTCCAGAACGTAACCGCGAATGTAGATTCGTTCATTATCCCGAATGAATATACCGCGTACAACGTAATACTAGGAAGAGACTTCCTACAACAAGATCACGTCCTAATGTTGAAACGAGGGAATCGCCTCACATTCAACGACGCAAGAGATGCGAAACAACCGCGGTTAACTTCGGCGATGGATATTTACATCATTGAAGAGAATCCGACGCTAAACATAGGAAACATCGGGAAGAAAGCGCGTAGGCTGAGCGTCGCATTGCTGGAAGAATTTCGCGATTGCATCTCGACATCAATGCGCGATCTTGGGAAAACCAATACGGTAGCGATGGAAATAAAATGTCTCACGGAAAAAACCTTGGAGCGAATGCAACGGAACTATTGGTTCGCTGGTATGCGACGATTTGTCAAGAAGTACGTGGGAGCTTGTTTGAGTTGTGCGTACTACAAACACACGTCAGGGAAGAAACAGTGTAAACTAAACACTATAGAGAAAATACCGGTACCATTCCACACTTTGCATATTGACCATGTAGGACCCTTTGAGACGAGCAAAAGGGGAAACAAGTATCTGCTTGTGATGGTGGATGCTTTTACGAAATTTACCATCGTGGAACCGGTAAAAGATCAGAAAACGCGACATACGGAGAAAGTTTTGATAAACTTTATGTACTTGTTCGGTGTACCAACGAGGATAATCAGCGATCGAGGGACAAGCTTCACGTCCAGAAGATTCGCGACGTTGTGCACCACGTATGGAATCAAGCACGTGCTAAATGCAGTGGCTACGCCAAGAGCGAATGGACAGGTGGAACGATATAATAAAACTATCGTTGACGCCTTGGCGACAAGTGCAGCAGGTCAAGACCCGCGGGACTGGGACACGCAGGTCAAAAAGGTGCAGAGTGCCCTGAATACGATGTACAACAAGAGCATCAACACCACACCGATGAAAGCGTTAATCGGGTGTGATGCAAGACCGATGGCCGAAAGTACCATCTTGAATGCCGTGCGAGAAGAAATGGATCGATTGGATCTAATGGCTCTACGGGAAGATATTAGCAACCATATCTCCGAAGAGCAACGAAAGCAGAAGGAGCGGTACGACCGTACGCGGAGAGAAGCCCGCAGGTATACCGTCGACGAGCTGGTGCTGGTACAAATAACCAGCGACCCCTCAACGGGGGGCAGCCGCAAATTGCTGCCGAAGTACAAAGGACCCTTCCGGATTCGAACGGTGTTACCGAACGACCGCTACGACGTAGAGGATCTACGGGAAGGATTAAAGCGATCGAGGACAGTCGTTGCAGCCGACCGAATCAAGCCGTGGATCACAATCCAAGGGGATGATGATCACGACGCGTGATACTGCAATCACTTCATATCCTTTTTTTTAATAACGTATCCTAGCTTGTAACCAAGATAGCCATTTAGTAGTCGGTTATCAGGTTGATTGAACATAGTCTCACATTTGTTCGAGTTTGTTCACAGAAAAA
The DNA here is from genome assembly GCA_028830335.1 of Eucera pruinosa. Lineage (NCBI taxonomy): Eukaryota > Metazoa > Arthropoda > Insecta > Hymenoptera > Apidae > Eucera > Eucera pruinosa. The sequence goes on along the minus strand of JAMYCR010000015.1, from coordinate 1,137,070 downwards.
TCAAGGCGGATCGAAAGCATAAGGCTTCGAAGCACCAGGACGGACTTTGCCCGGCGACCAGGCAAAATCCGACAAACGAGGGCAACGGCCCCGACACTTGACGAGGGAGGAGGACGAAGGCACGTCATCCCCTCCACGGTTCCAACGGGAACCACTTAAGAAAGAAATCCTTCGCGGATACGACGGTATCTTAGCGAGGAAGGGCTTCGGCCAAGCGAACACGAAGTGTGTCAAAGTTGCTGAGCATAAGTACAACGGTACCTCAGGCAAATATCCTTCGCGGATACTGCGGTATCTTAGCGAGGAAGGGCTTCGGCCAAGCGAACACGAAGTGTGTCAAAGTTGCTGAGCATAAGTACAACGGTACCTCAGGCAAATATCCTTCGCGGATACTGCGGTATCTTAGCGAGGAAGGGCTTCGGCCAAGCGAACACGAAGTGTGTCAAAGTTGCTGAGCATAAGTACAACGGTACCTCAGGCAAATATCCTCCGCAGGTACAACGGTACCTTGGCGGGGAAGGACACCGAACCAGACGGACACAAACGTGTGTCTCAGGCAGGGTGGTTGTCAGGAAGGGATACGACGGTATCCCTAGTTGATCGTGAGTGGTACGACGGTATCATGTCACGACAACAACTCTTTTATTTTTCAGCTAGATGTAAGGAAAATTTTATTGTAAGTCTGAGGACAGACCTGTCGTCAGTATGGCCGAATGTTAGAAAAGTCGAAATCGGTAAACGGTCGAGGCAGGCCACGTGCGTTTTGTCCCGGGCGTTCCCCTTCTTAAGGGAACTTTCTCCGAGTCGGGGTAGTATAAACAAAAGGCCATGCTCTCGAAGGCGTCTTCACGACGAATACCCTTCGTCGTGAAAAAGCATTCCTGTAACGACCATCGCCTTGAGCAGTCGAGTAAACGAAGTATCAATTTTCATCTAAAACGCCCACACGAGTTATTTCATTTTTCAAACCTTACATAGGTATTTTCTGGTGCGTGTACAAAACGTGTCTATGTTTTCGCAGGTTGCGGAAATATATATATACCCTTTTGGTACCTTGCTTCCGACCAATCGGCGGTCAGGAAAAGGGGCTGGAGTCGAGCGTCGCTTCGTGGGTTTTCCCTGACTTCGGTCCCTTTTTACCTGTGGCGCGTGTTCGTCTTTCTGTCCGGTTTACTTATTGTAATTTATTATAACTTACTAATAACTTATTAATATCTTATTAATATTACTTATTATTAATGGTAAATTATATTGTTTAATAATCGTGATTTAAATGTAATTGGTATGCGTGGGGAAAGTGTAGTTGGTTCGTAACAATGATAAATAAATTACCGTAAGGAAAGATAAAAAAATAAAAAACTTTTAAGTTTGCATTGCATTAGCGCAGCGATACATGGGCATTTAAACTTCTTCGAATGCTAGGATTCTCATTCTCACTTTGTCTTTCGCTCGTTGACCTCTCTGATGACAGAGATTAGACGAGGTTTGAGTTTCGTGTCCTCAGCGGACTTGGTCCCGGCCGCAAAATCTTGGCGAGAAAACATTGTATGTGTATGCATCGGGCACCCACATCACTCATGGATCATGTATGATCACTAAGGTGCGAACCAGACGTTAAACGACACAATATACAATGTACAGTTGTCCCTCGAAATACGCGGGAGCTCCGAACATTGACGTATCGCGTTAATAAAGGCTCGCCTAATTTTGAGACATCCCTTCTCACTCCTACCACAAATTTATATTACATACATAGTTACAGATTGGGTAGAAGTTTAGTTATTGGGACAAAGAGGAGGGAATGGGGATGATATTAATCGAAAGATATGCCTGAATAAATACAAGGTAATTATTTACAAAAGGGGGAGTCTCGCCGATTTCTAAGACTTTCGAGTATGTTATAAAGATCAACATTTTTAACAACTTTTTCCTATACATATAACCGTCGCTCGGCCTTCGTTTCCGAAAGTCTCAAAAGAGATCGGTACTACTAAATTGAATTCTGCCTATACGCACGCGTCCGTGGGAGCGTATGCGTAAGCGTTTGATCGGCAACTGTCTACCGTTAATATACATAACAGCGTAGCGACCAGCGACGAACATTATACAATGTGTAAAAAAACTTTTTCGCAATAATGACTGAAATGTGTACAACTTTGGATAATATCAATAAAGATCATTAAAACACAAATGAATGTGTGGCAGGCCGCCACACGACGGCCGGAATGAATACTTCGGCACGAACCTAAACTTCATTAAATTAGTTACTAGATAGAGGAGTTCGATTTGACTAAGATTCGGGCCGGATTATTATTCCGGGCGCCGTGAGACAGTCGGCTACCCGAATCGAGTTCGGAAGCACTCCCATTATACATATCCGTTGCGGGCCACCTCGATGCATTTAAAGAAACAGTGGGCAATCAACGTTCAAACATTTCCGCATACGCTGCCACGGACGCGTATTTGTAGAAAGAATTGAATGTGTAGTACCGATCATCCTTCGAAAAAAATCGCGGAAACTAAGACCGAGCGGCGGTTATATGTATAGGAAAAAGTTGTTTAAAATGTTGGTTTCTACACATATTAAAAAATCATCGAAATTGGTGACACCCTCTTTTTTCTAAATAAATACTAATTACAATGGTAGTAACAGGGTTCTTGTATAGGTTCCAAGATTTTAACAAAAACATATTAGTATGTGTATGTGTATATGTGTATGTATATGTACACAATGCGTACACAGCCAGCCGACGCGTTAGACGTTTCGCTCGCCGGCGGATTTGGTTTGCTTATTTTTCATCTCGTGGCGAAGCGGCACTCCGTTTGTGGCACAATGCGACTGCATTATTTGTGGTGTCCTCATTGCTATTGTACGTATAGGCAGAATACAATGCAATTGTACTAATATATTTTTGCTAATATTTCTAAACTTCTAAGTTAGAACCACTACTATTTCGTGACACATAAGCTTCCGATTATTAGGATATACCGCCTACCTCACTGTGGAGCCGCATACTATTGTTTAAAAATGTTAAATATGTGTTGCATTTTATATATTTACTAACAAATGTATGTTGAGAAAATAATAATGTTATCCTAAAATTCCCAGAACTCGAGGATCTATCCTTTAATGCCAATCATAGGCACAAATCGGGAAAAGTTTCTCAAAATGTTGAATTTTACAACATATTTCAATTTCATAAAAATCAAATAGGCAATCCTAATATAAATATATACCCAGGTGTAACCTAAATAGAATTTCCTTCATCTTTTAAATATTATAAAATGTACTGCGCTTTGAATATTTTATATATTTTTGCATATTACGCGTATTCTCCATTCTTTCAAACATTTAAAGTTCCTATAAACGCATAAAAATTTGTAGTGAATTTATTATATATTGTGTACATATGTTAGTTATATTTCACGAAAGTATATTGTCATTTTTGTGATTCTTCACAGTCGCGGTGACTACAAAGATCACAAAAAACCGCGTTTATCAAAACTGCGTAAGTATACCTCTGCTTACTTTTTCCTAGATGTTGAAGAACGAGCCTTGCATTGAGGAGGCATAACTTGGATAATATATTCTGGTAGATGAGTCTTAAACAAATTTTCATGTGATATTTTTATGTTTCTAACACAATGGCCTTACAAGCATAATAAATAAGAGTTATAAGAATTACATTTGAAACTATTTATATTTTAATTTCATGATTTTATATTTTTTATTATATGCTTCTAGAAATTTATCAGAAGTCTGAGCTTTCTTCTGCAATAATGGTTCCGAGCATATAATTATGATATTACAGCAACGTAATTAATTTTGTAAGTTGATAACGACATTATAAAAATACACTCCAGCCGTGCAAAGAAATTAAAATTAATTAAGTGAGCTCGGATTTTTGTTTATCGTTTACATGAAAAATTTTATGTATGCATTGATAACATTACTGTGAAGTATTACAAAATGTAAGAAGATAAATCACAGTTATATTTGTTTTATACGCACAGAGTGTGCATATAATCTCCACAATTTTTTTTTGTTCGCATCTACTTGGAAAAAATCACTGTTATTAAATTGTGTACCCTTTGAAACTATTCAACATTTGTCTGAAACAGTTTTTGGCATCATTCGCAGTTTACAAAATCTTTAAATAGATTTATTTAAATGCGACACCGTGTATAATGGTCAAACAGATTTCTTCGTGACGCGAAAGAGAACGATCTACTTGAGTCTGTTGACTTTATCGTCGTCAGCGACATTTCCACAGATATTTCTTACACTCGCCGCATTAAAACGCAGATGGCGTATGAAACACTCGAATTTTTTTCGAGGTCGGTATTTCAGAGCATGTGACACGAAGTCCCATAAGATGAGTGGTCTATTCTGTACCTCGTCTGTGGTGACACGAAGTCCCATAAGATGATAGGTCTATCCTGTACCTCGTCTGTGCCGGAAGTTTTATGCCGGCTTCCTCGAGTTGTTCGGCTTTATTCGTGAATTCGGTCACATATTGTGTCATGGACACGTGTTTCTTCTTTTCCATCCTTAGCAACTGTTTGTATAATGCCGCTTTTCTTACAGGTCCTCGAGATTCGAATATATTCATTAATCCACGCCATGCTTCCTGTGAAGTCTTTGCCTTTTTCACGTGATTAAGCTGTCCATGTGTAATACTCAAATTAATCAGGGCTAATGCCTTCGAATCTTTCCTTACCCATTCACTGGCATCTCCTTTCGGTTTCATTATGCTACCATCAACGTAATGCCACAAGTCGTTGTATATGAGGACACTTTTCATTTGTACTTTCCATAGTTCGTAGTTATCCTCGTTCAGCTTCTCGATGTTTCCAAAGGCATTTCCAGTAGCCATCTTTTATTTTTGTTTAATCACTAGTAACTAATTTCGTTTATTCTTTAATAAACTCACTCGTGGCCTGGGCCCATAACCTGTTGGGTTTTATAATAAGCGGACACGTTTTGTTCAGTTATATGTTCAAAGTAAACATATATTTAGTACTACATGAGACGAATATCAAGTGTGTACATAATAGACGACGCGCATCAGACGAGAGACATACTTGGACTGACGAGACAAAAGAAAAGCAAAACAACTTATATACATCGCGCCGTTCCATCGACAATAACGGTCATTATCGATCATCTATCACATCACATATCGCCATCTAGATTTACGTCATTATTATGCGTAGCGAAAATTTTTTTAGATGAAGTTGAATGATTTCACTATCTCTTACAATTACAAAGTTATATTGACAAAACTAAAAAAATGCTAAAACTTTGGGGATTGATTTTACCCTCTTAAAGTGGAAATTAGCACCAAAAAAATAGTTTGGCGTTAGAGGGGACCTAGACTACTTGTATACCGCGTTTCAGAATTTTTGGAATTTTTGGGTTCGAAACCTTCCTTGTAAGCGAGCATCCAAAACTAATTACTGTACAGTATGCATGATACAATTTTTCCATTTTTGTATATCAAATGCTAAACAATTTTAAAAGATACGAATAAAGTAAAATTTAAACGCATCAGTATGAATTCATCACTTAAACTGGGGATTACGCGCGTTGTAATGTAAATCGTCCCATTTTTTTTAAAATAGTATCGATGGATTGGTGAAGTTCTTCTGATAAAAATGAGTCTAAACACATCAATCGAACTAATTTTACCAGTGATCAATACAGTTCATATCAATAATAATGTTTTTAAATTTGCTGTTAATTATTTATTTCCTTCTATTTATTCAGTGTTTGAGTTCATTTTAACATTACAGTCATTTCAAATTCTCTATGAATTGATATTCAGCTTGATATTTATAATGATTTCTAAACGAACCCCTTTCATTAAAAACATGACTTATAGTGCAAACGTTAAGGAATATAAATTCTTTCATAGTTTTTTACATAATGTTTCCCTTAAAGAATTATATAATGAAATTTTATTTATAATTTTTTCATATGGCATTCTCACAAAAATGTTTAAAAATATTTTCATGGAACTGTCCCGCCATGAAAAATCGTATAATAACGAATAGAACGTCTTTACAGATAGAGGTTCCAAACATTAAAAAGGATAACCATACATTTAATTGGGCTAATTATAAATGGGTTTCAAGACTCATCGTTTTCAAACTATTATGGATAATTTGTACAGTAACATTTTCAACTATTTAGTAATAGTTAAAGCTTTATTCATTCTTACTTTATAAATTTATTATCCATTTAAACGATTAACATTAAATAAAAGATTTAAAGAAAAGTAAGAAATTTAGTGAACAATGAAACAATTTAAAAATAAAAGAAGAAAAGTAATAAATGGAGAATCGTAAAATACGGAAATATTGAAGTTTGTTCGTATATTTCAAACAAACTGAAAAATTTTAATGTCACGAAATGAATTTTCTGAGGGAATCGAAGGAGATATAAAAGTCGAATTGTACCGAAAAAGCTGGGCTGGCGCTGGGAATCTATGTAAGTACTGGAATATAGCACAAGTTGTGCTGCACAACTGAAAAGTGGTTACGTGCAATAATATACATACATATATATATTATTTAATATTAATTACATATAATGCACACCGTAGTTTTTGCAGCTCCCTTCATGGTGCACAACTTAAGCGGCGTATGCGCAGAAAAAAACGGAGCCACAAAGTGGGCGGTGTTTCGCCTCTGTAGTTACTCTGTGACCTAGGCGAAACTTCTGTCGGAACCCTTTGGTGTCGTGTCCCTGTTTTTCCGCACACCTTACAAACAGCGTTGCCATATTTCTGGATGGATCTATTTGGATCTTTTTCTATTGGTTATAGGGTAGACAAGGATAGAAGTGCATTGGAGAAACAGTGAAAAGCGCGGCAATATTTGAACATAATATATGAACAAGTAATTTTTTTCTAGTATTTTCTTGCTAGGCGACATTATAAATAATAATTCGATAAAAAATAGAAGATAGCTACTATATTGTTGAAATAGCAAAGATATTTGAGCAACGTAGTATGTAACCGACGGAATATTTTCGTCATTCGTCTTTCTTTTGTCTCGCGCGTTAACGTTTCGCCTCAGCAGTCTGTCGCCTGATGTCGAACCGTGCACACGTGCTTCGTACATATATTTATAATTATAGTCATAATAAAGTTTCTAACAGGTTATGGGCCCAGACCACGCCTAGGTAAAATAAGTGCAGTGTCGAAATAAAATACTGAAAAAGAAGCAGCCGGTGGGGCTTGTGAAATTTCTTCAATATTTGCAGGAAGACCGCAATTAAAATCGAACGGCCAGAAAAAATCACGAAAATATGGCTGCGTCGATAAAAATCGATCCGCTCAATGGCAACAACTACGACACATGGAAAATCCACATGCGGTTCATTTTAAAAAAAAATGGCCTGTGGGAATACGTAACAGGTAAATTACCCAAGCCGGCGGAAACAGATCCAAAGTATGAAGAATGGATCAAAATGGATGGAAAAGCGGAATCGGACATTTTGTTGGCGGTTAGCCCGAGTGAGTTAATTGCGTTGGATGGCCTCGCAACATTGGATAAACTGACTTCGACATATGAATCCAAAGGGCCGGCGCGGAAAGCGTCATTGTTGAAGAAACTAGTGTTAACGCGTATGCGGGAGGGAGACGACTTGCGGGCGCACATCGCGGATTTCTTTGATGCTGTTGTTACGAGCCCGGGCTGCGAGCAGCGCGAGAGGCCGGCGGAGTTTTGTTTAGGAATACGGTATGAATTTGTTATTGGTGCGCGAACGAACCTGACGCGAAGCTAGGGAGTCGCTAGGATTATTGACGACGAGGACGAACCCGATGCGAAATCGGGGAGCCTCTAGGAGTGTGGTTTAAGCGCGGACGAACCCGATACGAAATTGGGGAGCCGCAGGAGGTTGAAACGTCGTGGACGAACCCGATGCGAAATCGGGGAGCCACTAGGAGGGTGATGGCGCAGACGAACCCGATGCGAAATCGGGGAGCTGCTAGGAAGTTGGTACAACGTCGCAGACGAACCCGATGCGAAACCGGGGAGCTACTGGGAGGTTGGTAATTTCACAGACGAACCCGATGCGAAATCGGGGAGCCACTAAGGTTGGAATGAGCTTTAATTTGGATATAGATTGTTGCGAACGAACCTGATGAGAAACCAGGGAGTCCCAAGGATTGTTAGTAAAGGCCTCGTAACTAGTAATTATTTAATATATCGATACAGCTCGAGCGGTAAAGCCGTATCGTGTGGGATCGTTACTTCAATTTGGATTATGATATTGAAGGTTGGGTTTAATTAACGACTCTTAAGTTATCACGGGCAATGGACAATATATTACTGAATAGTGTTATACAATTGTCAATGTCGCGGATGTAGAGTGTTGAGAAGTTAAAATATATTACCTATTTGATGCTCGGTTTTGACGCACTGGCAATGCGGGGGTTTGATTCGAGAAACGATTGTAGAAGTTGCCGTAATAGGATTTATACTGACTCGCGGATCCTATATGGTTTAATGTTGGTCCGAAAGGGAACTTGCGCCCGATCTTGCTGGAACAGACGATTCTCACTGTCGTCCTGACTTCTTGCTTGGTACTGCCCACGAGGCTTAGATTTCGGGGGTTTATATACACCGAAATCGAGCGAGGAATTCTTGAAGATTTCCATATAAGGAAATGTATGAAGGGGTTAGACGTTGAGTCAGTTCTGCTTCCAGCAATCTGGGGGACAAGCTCCCTCGTATCGGGGGAGATAACTCTAAACAGTGCGTCTTTTCATTTTCCTTTCTAGACGAGAGCTGGAAGAAATTCCAGTGAACGAAATAATATTTTCAAATATTACCCACACGTAACACTGTGAAGAAGCTACGGGAAATCGGACTCGAAATTGTCGATGAATTACTGGTAATCTTATTATTATATAGTTTACCGGAATCGTTTGCGATGTTCAGAGAATCTATCGAATCACAAGAAGAACTACCAACGACAGAAGCACTAAAGATTAAAATTATGGAAAACTACGAAGGTAAGAAAAATAGAGAAACCGCATCAGCACAGGGGGCGATGTACGCAAAAGGGAATAACCCTCGAACCTTCGTAAGCCGCGAAAACCCGCATATAAACAATAAGGAAGGTCATCCCGGCAAGAGGAGAATAAAATGTTTTCGATGCAGACGCGTGGGACACATGGCTAGCACGGGTAGGTCGAGGGCCGAGGGGAAACCTCATGAAAGCGAGCGCCAGCTTCAGGACAGGAATAAAGAGTCAGCTACCCATAAACAAAAACCCACGGAGAGGACAATGGTAACTACAACAGAGATGACTATGTACAGTCGAAGCAAAACATCTTTGCGGTGTATTGATAGTGGCAGTACGAAGCACATGTGTAACGACAAGACAAAATTCCAAGATTTTTCGCGTCTAAACAGTGAACTCACACTTGCGAATAACGAGTGTACGCGTATTACAGGTACCGGTGACGTGCGTTTAGAGGTGGACACGGGTAGTGAAAAACACCGAATTAAAGTTGAAAAATCATTTTACGTGCCGGACCTACGCGCGAATTTTCTATCAGTATCGAGAATAGTTGACCAAGATTATGAAGTAAGATTTCGAAAGAACGACGCGGTAGTGATTGATAATGAAAATACAGTGTGCCTGCGAGCGGACCGTATCGGAAATTTATACTACGTGAGAGAATTTCAAAATACAGTGCATAATGTTGGAACTATACGTGAAAAAAGTGAAATCGATAAATGGCACCAGAGACTTGGACATCTAAATGAGGCGGACCTGAAAGCAATGGCAAAGAAGGAACTCGTGTACGGATTAAAATTCAATGACAATGAGAAATTGTCAGAGTGCGATGTGTGTGCGCGTGAGAAGCTAACATGCACCCCATTCCGGAAGGGATGTGAAGACCGCACGAAAGACTTGCTAGAGATTATACACACGGATGTTTGTGGCCCCATGAGACACCCTTCATGTACAGGTAAAAGGTATTTCATCACATTCATTGACGACAAATCGCGGTGGTGTGAAGTATATTTTGCGAAAAACAAAAGCGAGGTGTTCTCCGCGTTTAAAGACTATAAAGCGGAGGCAGAAAACTTCACAGGTAAAAAAATAAAAGCATTGCAGTCTGATAACGGTACAGAATATTTGAACACAGACTTCGATAATTATCTAAAGATGAATAGTATTGCGAGAAGATTGACAGCGCCTCATACTCCCCAGCAGAATGGTATCGCAGAGAGAATGAACCGTACTATGGTGGAGATGGCACGTTGTATGTTGCGCCAGTCGGGTGTGCCTCCACAGTTTTGGGCCGAGGCAATAAACACTGCATGTTATATTCGAAATAGATGCGTGACATCGGCATTAAAAGGCCAAATACCGTTCACGGCGTGGAAGGGGAAAACCCCCACGGTAGAAGGACAAGTCCCAAGGAAAAGGGAAGTTTGATTGACGTGCAGAAAAAGGGATATTTATAGGATATGACCGGAATTCCAAAGCGTATAGAGTACATATTCCAAAGACGAAGAAACTGATAATAAGCCGCGATGTTAAATTTATGAATGATCCAGGATATCACCACGAATATCAAGAGATACTCGATGAAGATAAGAGTAATGAGGAGAAGGTAAGTATTGATTTGCAAGATCAACCGCTGCCGAGAGAAAACGAAGAAGACAGTGAAATAGGAGAAGTGCGAAAAGAAGAAACAAAGACACCATGGAAAGATTTAGTTGGTCAGTCGAAAAAACAACAAGGAAGACCACGTATCATACGAACAGGATCAGTGGGATGGCCCCGAAAGCAGCGTAACGAAAAGAACAATGAACCCCCAGTACGTAACAACGAGGAAGAAGATAGCAGAGGAATGAATACAGAACCAACACCGGAAGAAGATGTATTTGTGGCAAACGTAGAAGCGCGGGACCCGACAACATGGAAGGAAGCATGTGAAACCGAGGAGGCTGAAAAATGGAATATTGCACTGGAAGATGAGTATATTGGATATATACAAAACAAGACATGGGAAATTGTAACACGTCCCAAGGATCGTAAGGTGATCGGATGCAGATTTGTGTTCTGTACCAAGAACGTAGAAGGTCAAACGCGGAAGAAGATAAGGTTTGTAGCAAAAGGATGCTCGCAGCGGCCAGGAGAAGATTTTTACGAAACCGATTCCCCTGTTGTGAGATCTACATCAATAAGACTACTAGCAGCCATATCAGCGCAACTGGGACTCGAAATACATCAAATGGACGTTGTTATAGCTTATCTGAACGGCGAGCTCGAAGAAAGTGTGTATATGGAAGTGCCGGAGCAGTTGTGTGAAACATTACATAAAGTGGTATCGCACAAAAGTGTCGGTTCGAGTGAGAAGTGTAAAAGTGCAAGTGTGATCGCAACGGCTAAAAGTTGGAATGACGATTTGAAAAACAAGAACGATCGCGTGTGCCTGCTGCAAAAAAACGTTGTATGGTTTGCGACAGTCGGGTGTACAGTGGCACAAGAAATTAGTAGAAAAGCTAAAAGAATTAAATTTTACCGCGTTACCGACAGATCCGTGTTTATTTATGTCACGCAAAAATAAAAAAATAATGTTGATCGCTACTTATGTAGATGACCTGATTCTAGGGACGAATGATAACGCCTGGCTGTCTGATGTAAAACGCGAGTTGTCGCGAACTTTCGAAATGAAAGATTTAGGGGAAATCAACCATTGTTTGGGCATTGAATTTTCGCGCGATGATAAGAATAGAATCTATTTAAATCAGCGAAGATATATCGAAAAGATATTGGAGCGTTTTCGTATGAGTGAGTGTAAATCAGCTGTTACGCCATTGGAGGCAAATTGTAGATTGGTTAAGCCTGAACGTATGGATGCCAAAGCAATGAGAGAGTACCCATATCAGAGTTTAATAGGAGCGTTGTTGTATTGATCCGTGACGACGAGGCCGGACATCGCGTATGCCGTGAATTATTTAAGTCAGTTCAATACGAATTATAATCGCGAGCACTGGGTAGCGGCAAAGCGAGTTCTGAGATATTTGCGTGGTACGAAAGAATGCGGGATAATGTACGAGAAACCCGACATAGAACTATTCGGAGTAGTAGATGCGGATTGGGACACGGACAGGGTAGACAGGAGATCTTATTCTGGGTATGCGTTTATCTTGGCTGGTGCTCCAATCAGCTGGGAGGCGAGAAAACAACGAACTGTGGCACTATCGAGCACAGAAGCGGAGTATATGGCTCTATCGCAGGCCGCGAAGGAAGCGGTGTATTTACGTGAAATTTTGAATGAGATATGTATGTAAGAAAAATTAATGTGTGATATTGTTTAATGACAATCAGAGTGCAATTAAGTTAATACAAAGCAACAATTATCACGCTAGAACAAAGCATGTTGATGTCAGACACCACTGCATTCATGAACTGTATGAGAGGGGCATAATCGACATTATGCATCTGTGTAGTGAGAGAATGTCAGCTGATGCACTCACCAAGGGTCTTAATGGACCCAAGCATCGGAAATGTATGATAAATTTGGGAATGGTAAACGTTACTGAATAATGCGTTACAAGCTCATATCTTTGACAAGGGGTGTTGAAATAGCAAAGATATTTAAGCAACGTAGTATGTAACCGACGGAATATTTTCGTCATTCGTCTTTCTTTTGTCTCGCGCGTTAACGTTTCGCCTCAGCAGTCTGTCGCCTGATGTCGAACCGTGCACATGTGCTACGTACAGTGCAGTGGTCACTTGATGGCGAGGCAAGCCGATTGGCTGTCGCATATTAGCGACACCTTCAGTCACACGTATTATATTCATTGGCTGAATCGGTCACGAGTACAAGTCTACTGCGTGACAAAGGATGCGAAACAAAACACGTCGAGGTAAAGTGAGATAGGACAACTTGGAACTACAACTGAATCACATTGGCGTAAACCTAATTTTTTTTCTCGCGAGGATGTGGGGAAATCTTGAAGAAGCTACCTGGCAGGGTCCGCTCTCGCGAATCCTTAGCGAATATGAAGGACCTACTACTATGCATGTAGCATCCAAGAATTCGGAAGAAAGATTTTCTACTGGCTAATGAGCGGAGCGAGCGACCAGCTCCCCTTGCCCCTGTGCCGTTCAGCTTGTAGGACGCTCGCCAACAAGTCATCACTGCACTGTACATATATCTATAATTATAGTCATAATAAAGTTTCTAACATATATATAATTTCATGTACTTTATTTTTGCTGAGAATGACTTTCATTGTATTGTATATATAATTAAATCTTATAAACTGAAAAGAATTGTTATGCTTGTACTTTTATAAATATTAAGGTAAAACAATATACAATTATAATATTATCTTATATTTATTTAAAGTATAACAGCATTGCAGTAGTTACAATATTTTATATTTTATATTAAAATAGACGTAGTAGTTGGTAGCGATTGTAACTTCAGGGAGTAAAGTCCATGCACCGTATGGATCCTAATTTCTTTGTATGGGAATGATTGAATAATTATTTAAGATAGAAGAACTATTAATTCGCGAGTATGTTGATGCGAATGTCAATCTCTATGTTTTAAGTTACATCATATTGAATTACATTACTGGAATAATCTACCAATCTCTTTAAATGCATAAATCCCATCAATCCCCATAAGAGGAACAGAAAACTGCTCCGCCGTTGAAGAATTAAATAATTTCGAAACCAGCAAAATGATTACTTATCCCCTCCCCCCTTTTTCGCATATACTATAACATATTCCAATTTAAATCAAATCGCAGAGATCGAGTATCAGAATGATCGATTTAGCGTGGAAAGACACATATGCAATATTTTGAATTCATGATGCACAATACTCAAACGTATGCGCAGTCTTTTGCGGTCTTCTTCATTGTGGACACCATAGCTTTTACAGCTTACTTCATGACGCACACCATTGTTTTGCAGTTCACTTCGTGGCGCACACCATAAATTTGCAGCTCCCTTCATGGCGCACACCATAAGTGACGCATGCGCAGAAAAAAGAAAATGGACGGAGCTACGCCTCTGTAGTTACTAGAGATGCCGTGAACTGCTACTTTTGAATCACTCGTGTGTAACACTGTCGCTTGAACTTGATTCAAGTAGTAGGGTGATAGAATCGCGTGAATATTGTTACGTAGGAATCGCGCCTCCCTGATACTTGTAATTATAAATTAAGAGCGAAATTTGAAATAGACCAGACATATGCGTACTGCGTACAGAAAATTCATTGTTAAAGTACTCGCCGCGGGCGATCGAACAAGGGAAAGTGGAGAGCCAGGAAACGAAAACTTGTCAATGAGGAATACTCTCGAGTTAAATTTATTAGGGACCGTACGAAATTTGTTGTTAGCTAAGTCACGCACGACTCTAGAGAATTGGAGAATCCCACACGACGTCCTTTCTATTCATGCACTCCAAGAGAGTCGTAAATTTCCGTAAAGGTCGGTTAGGCTCGCCAACATGAGTTGTCTTAGTTTTTATCAAAGTCTCCTTGGGTCCCACGCTTTCTCCAAACACGTGGACACGAGATTTCCCGCGCCCTTGGCGAAGCACCTCCACCTCCACTCGCTTGAGGGTGGACCGAAACCGGATGGAAGGGACATCAGCAAACGGGGCGGACACCACCACCATTGGACCAGTGGAGGACCAGGGACTTTGCAGAGGGAGGATCCAGATTCCAGCGAAGACGGGATCGACCGAAATCGCGCAAAGGCTTCGCCGCCAAGAAGCAGAATCAACTCTCGTACGAACCGATAAACATCAAACGTTCTCCCTTGCATCGTCTCGCCGAGTAATATAATTGAACATTCAAAATAAACCTAAGTCTCAAAAGTAGTCTTTCTTTTATTAATCGCGCCGCGAGCAGAGCGAATGAAACCTAACGGTTTCAGCGGCAACGAGTCATCACGTGGTAGCTCTGGGAAATACCCCAGAATTGCCAAGTCGCCGTCCACCCTCAAGCCGATCGCGAGGGAAAACTCTGTTCCCCTTCCTCAATGTACCACGCTAAGGGCGTAGTGGAAGGGAGAACACGATGTTTTAAAAACAGGCGAACAGACTAAAATGAGCAGAGTCCTAGAAAATATCAGAGAAAACAGTTACAGAGGAAATAGTCATAAAGTCATATAGTCTTGTAACTAAAATGCACATTCACACATAGTCATCTCAACACACTCACACTACGAAATAAATTAAACTGATTCCACGCAACTGTGTCAACTAAATATACGGTCCCAAGCCGTTCAACTTGGGTGGTCCTTCACTATAGTAATGAGACGGCACGAGGTGCAATAACCGGGTATTGATCACACCCTAATAAGTTGCATCTTATTTTATACATATAATATTTTAGATATATTATTTACCTATAGATATGTTCATTATATTATATTTGTACATGTACTGATGATTATAAAAGCAGTTTAAGTCAAATATTTAATTTGTTTTGTTATATAAATTTGTATTACAATAGAATGTAAAAATATTTGCATGAACAATATTTAACATATGTCACTAACGATTAAGATAATTACATTGTGATTAAAATTAAATGTTTGGGGATATAATAAAAAGAAACATCCAATATGAATATATAGATCTTTTATTATCATTACCTAATTATTATAATATATATATATATATTGCATAATACATAATTGTATAACTATAACAAACTATTCTTTAATCTTTCTTTTTGTACTGATTTTAATGTACACAAGTACTGTTGCCTCGTAGGACCCTTCAGGTCCCGGCAAAGGAACCATCAAATTTCAAAGGTCAAATTTTTACCGCGGCTTATAAACCGAGGCCCGGTCGATTACCCTTCATTAGGGTCGCCAACCGTTAGATGCTGTACAATTAACAAATTAGGGAATTCCAAAATTTACGGAAAAACTCACAGCAAGACTTCCAATCCCTCATTCCCACTCTAGCATACCTCCCACCATGTTAGCTCACCACTTCTTCAAGAATCAAAACCTCCGACCCAATCACAGCCCAATTTTCTTTCCGCTTACACACCTCTTGCCTATATTTCCACCAATCAGCAATAGTCACACCCATACCAAAATTTTCCTTTTTGTGGACTCAGAAAAAGCGCATCAGAACTCCTACATCTCGCGAAGTGACAACACATACCAGAACCTACATGCACTTTAATTTTGTATAAATTCTATTAAGTTAAATATAAGTCAGTTCATCAACACACGCATTCTACTCCATTACCCAAATCAATTCTCGAATATTAAATTATTCGAGGATCACGGAGGCACATGAGAAAGGAACACCGATCTCAAGCCGAAGTATACAACAAGTGCTTAAGTACATAATGTAATTTACATCTACTGGTCTGGATAAAAACAAAAATATAAAACAAAATACGTTTTATTCATTAATAGTCATAATGTAATTCGTTTTCTAATCATATTGAAATATGTTTTACTCTGTTTCACATTCAATAATTTTGAATATACAAAACTCTATGAATGTAGATCTTTTATTTATTAAAAATTTGGATTAGAACAAAAATTTATTCAATAATAGCTAATGATCTTTGCTGTGCTGTTAAATAATACAGCATTCACGCCAATATAAAAAAGTTTAGCTTTATGCGGAATGTACCATTGATTTCCAATTTCTCTCAAGATATTCTCAAGTGTTTGTTACAATTTTATTATTACATATGTATTGCATAAACGTAAAAGAAATTATCTACATTTTTATATTATTTAAATGAATATTACGATTTTGAAATTGAAAGGAAAAATTAATACTTTGTTTTTCAAAATACTAATATAAGACAAGCAACAAAATAAAAAAAAAATAAAATATTGAATTATAGTTTTTAATTTTAATTTGTATTTAAAAAACCATGTGTAGTTTTGAACCCATCACAGGAATATTGTGAACGCACCACAAACGCGGATCAGGTATTGTATAGCTCCGCGTCCGAATAAAGAGACTTGTGCCACAGACGAGGTACAGGATAGACCTATCATCTTATGGGACTCCGTGTCACCAGCTCTGAAATACCGACCTCGAAAAAAATTCGAGTGTTTCATACGCCCTCTGCGTTTTAATGCGGTGAATGTAAGAAATACCTGTGGAAATGTCGCTGACGACGATAAAGTCAACAGCCTCAAGTACATCGTTCTCTATCCGCGTCACGAAGAAATCTGTTTGACCACTATACACGGTGTCCCATTTAAATAAATCTATTTAAAAATTATGTAAACCACGAATCATGCCAAAAATTGTTTCAGACAAATGTCGAATAGTTTTTAAAGAGTACACAATGTAATAACAGTGATTTTTTCCAAGTAGATGCGAACAAAAAGAAATTGTGCAGATTATATGCAAACTCTGTGCGTATAAAACAAATATAACTATGATTTATCTTCTTACATTTTGTAATACTTCACGGTAATGTTATCAATGCATAGATAAAATTTTTCTAGTAAAAGATAAGCAAAAATCCGAGCTCACTTAATTAATTTTAATTTCTTTGCACGGCTGGAGTGTATTTTTATAATGTAGCTATCAACTTACAAAATTAATTACGTTACTGTAATGTTATAATTATATGCTCGGAACCATTATTGCAGAGGAAAGCTCAAACTTCTGATAAATTTCTAGAAGTTTGTAATAAAAAATATAAAACCATGAAATTAAAATATAAAGAGTTTCAAATGTAATTCTTATAACTCTTATTTATTATGCTTGTAAGGCCATTGTGTTAGAAACATGAAAATATCACTTGAAAATTTGTTTAAAACTCATCTACCAGAATATATTATCTAAGTTATGTTTCAATGCAAGGCTTGTTCTTCCACATCTAGGAAAAAGTAAGCAGAAATGTAATTAATCCTCGAAGTACTTACGCAGTTTTGAAAAACGCGGTTTTTTGTGATCTTTGTAGTCACCGCGACTGGGAAGAGCCACAAAAATTACAATATACTTTCGTGAAATATGAATAACATATGTACACAATATATAATAAATTCACTACAAATTTTTATGCGTTTATAGGAACTTTAAATGTTTGAAAGAATGAAGAATACGCGTAACATGCAAAAATATATAAAATATTCAAAGCGCAGTACATTTCATAATATTTAAAAGATGAAGGAAATTCTATTTAGGCTACACCTGGGTATATATTTATGTTAGGATTGCCTATTAGATTTTTATGAAATTGAAATATGTCGTAAAATTCAACATTTTGAGAAATTTTTCCCGATTTGTGCCTATGATCGGCATTAAAGGATAGATCCTCGAGTTCTGGGAATTTTTGAATAACATTATTATTTTCGTAACATACATATGTTCGTAAATATATAAAATGCAACACATATTTAACATTTCTAAACAACGGTATGCGGCTCCACAGTGAGGTAGGCGATATATCATTGTAGCGTCCTGTCACCGCAATTTCCTTGGTAAAATTTCGCGGGGTTGTAAGGCCCGCTACGCTCGGTCGCGACGGTAACGAGGGATGCTGGGTTAGATGGAAATTAATCCTCTGACCCTAGTTGACACTTTGCGTTCACACGTGTTTTGTTCACAACTCCGAAATTAACTCGTGGCGCGTGACTATTTTTACTTCGGTTTGTTCGCGTTTTTATCGCTGACAGGGTTCGGGTTTTGCGCGTTGTAGGTGCTCGTTTCAAGGAGACTGTAGGACGATTCTTGTACGACTGGTTCCTCGCGACCGGTGACGACGATCGCGAAGACTCTGATTTTTCTATTTGCTCGCTGATTGGTTTCTTCGCATTTTTGACAGTTACCAATCAGCGAGCCTAATCGAAGCGCCGACACACCTCTTTGCGCCTTTAGCGCGCTCTCTTGGAGAGGGGTGTCGCGGTGCGTGTGGGGGTGACGACATTCGACAGCGCTGCGGACATTCCTCCAGGTAGTTGACCGTTCGGTATCTTTACCGTTACAAACACATGTCGAACTACCCTTCGGAACTTCCTGGTTTATGGTACGGCTACGGTTATTGAGAGGCGAAAGAAGCGACCCTCTAGTACCCATCGGGCCTGAGTTGTACATCGCTTTCTCTCGCCAGGAAATATTATGACTCTATAGACATGCGAATTGTAACTAAAAATCCTTAATCTCAAAAATAACCATGTATGCACGTCCGCGCCATAAACCGCGTTGGCGATGGTCGTCGACAGCCCCGCTGTGCGATTGACCGGGGTTCTGGCGTTTACCGTTCGGTCTTGGGGACCGAACAATCATATTAATCAGAAGCTTATGTATGACGAAGTAGTAGTGGTTCTAACTGAGAAGTTTAGAAATATTAGCAAAAATATATTAGTACAATTGCATTGTATTCTACCTATACGTACAATAGCAATGACAACACCACAAATAATGCAGTCGCATTGTGCCAGAAACGGAGTGCCGCTTGACGACGAGATGAAAAATAAGCAAACCAAGTCCGCCGGTGAGCGAAGCGGTTAACGCGTCGGCTGTCTGTGTACGCATTGTGTACCTATACATACATGTATATACATATTGAAACAGCATGCAATGTAGTTGTACCAATATGTTTTTGTTAATATCTTGGAACCTATGCAACAACCCTGTTACTACCATTGCAATTGGTATTTATTTAGAAAAGAGGGGTCTCACCGATTTCGATGATTTTTTAATATGTTGTAGAAATCAACATTTTAAACAACTTTTTCCTATACATATAACCGTCGCTCGGGCTTAGTTTCCGAAATTTTTTTCGAAGAATGATCGGTACAACTGCATTGAATTCTTTCTATAAGTACGCGTCCGTGGCAGCGTATCCGTAAACATTTGGTCGGTGATTGTCCACTGTTTCTTTAAACGCATCGAGGCAGCTCGCAACGGACGCGTAGAATGGGAGTGCTTCCGAACTCGATTCGGGTAGCCGACCGTCTCACGGCGGCCGGAATAATAATCCAGCCCGAACCTTACTCAAATCGAACTCCTCTATCTAGTAACTAATTTAATGAAGTTTAGGTTCGGGACGAAGAATTCATTCTGGCCGGCCACACATTCATTTCTGTTTTAATGATCTTTATTGATATTATACGAAGTTGTAAACATTTCAGTTATTATTTCGAAAAAATTGTGTATATTGTATAATATTCGTCGCTGGCCGCTATGCTGTTATGCATAGAAACAATAAACAGTTGCCAATCAAACGCTTACGCATACGCTCCCACGGACGCGTACTTATAGACAAAATTTGATGTGTAGTACCAATCTCTTTTGAGACCAATTTCGGAATCGATGGCCGAGCGGCGGTTATATGTATAGGAAAAAGTTGTTCAAAATGTTGATTTTTATAACATACTCGAAAATTATCGAAATCGGTGAGACCCCCCTTTTCTAAATAATTACCTTGTAATTGTTCACGCATATCTTTCGATTAATATCATCCCCACCCCCTCCTCTTTGTTGCAATAATTAAACTTTTACCCAGTCTATAACTATGTATGTACATATGTAATATAAATTTGTAGTAGGAGTGAGAAGGGAAGTCTCAAAATTACGCGAGCCTTCATTAACGCGATACATAAATGTTGGAATCCCCGCGTAATTCGGGGGGACAACTGTACATTGTATATTGTTTTGCATAATGTCTAGTTCGGACCGTATGGATCATACCTGATCCATGAGTGATATGGGTGCCCGATACATACACATACAATGTTATCTCGCCAAGACTGCAGCTGGGCCTAAGTTCGCTGAGGACACGAAACTCAAACCTCGTCTGATCTCTGCCGTCGGAAAGAACAACGAGCGAAAGACAAAGTGAGAATGAGAAGCCGAGCATTCGAAGAAGTTTAAATGCCCATGTATCCTTGTCCTAATGCAATGCAAACTTAAGAGTTTTTCATTTTTTTATCTTTCTTTAAAGTAATTTATTTATCATATTAATGCAATTTTTTTATTCAAATGAAACCAAACACCATATAATTTGTATCACTTTTACTTAACATTTATGGAATAATTACGCTGTATTGTAGTTTCTAACAAATTGCAGAAATGGATTATTTCTAGCAAAATACCTATTTTAACAACATTATGGCATTGGATATGATATACTTACTTAAAGTATAAAATTTATAAGTTTTTCAAAGGCAGCTGATATGTGCAATACATAGACTACGCACTTCACTTCCTGTAGCTTTCTTTTACTCTATACAATACATCTATTCCAGCGATTTACTTCTCTTCCATTTCCTACTTCTCTTAACTCCTGTATTAATACAATACTTTCACATTTTAGTAGGTAAATATAATCCGAACTATGTCGTATTTGGTCTCATTTTAACGAGAAAAGTATGGCGAATATGTTGAAAGAAAATTTATTATGAAAAAAATAATAAAAAAAGTTTTTTAATATTATATTAACGTGTTCATACATTGTGTGGGGTTTTAAACCGCTCGGCTCTGATCAAAGGCGAGCCGAACTCACTTCACCGATCGCAAATCGTGGTTCCAAGCGAGGCAGTCCTCACGGCCTCCTCTGCTGTAGGCTAGAATACGAGAAATTTGACAACGCTGTCATTAGTCCTACAACGACTGATCGGACTGATGATTTTTGTTTGCGGTGTTGTGACAGCGTATGTTTCGCCTTGGATATAGCGACGGACATGGAGCCCCCCCCCCCCGCCCCCCGACCTCAATAGGGGAAGGACTGAACTCTACGCATTTATCCACGGGTTCGCTCGAGTTCTTGGCGAGAAAATATTGTAATAACTGTACAGTATATGTATATATACATATTGAATTATACACACGCATATTAAACAAACATTCCATGCTGAAAACAAGCTCTCTTTGGAATTCCGATACGACCTGTTAAGTTGCATAAAAGCATACACTCTAATAAATCCCCATAGTGCCTGGTTTAAAGCACAGTATACTACTTGTGAAGAAGAATCGACGGTACATTGTTGCAGTCTAGGTCGTTCACATTTGATATTAGATCACAGAGTCCGAAACGTAGCTGTGATCAATAGTAACCGTTAATCTATCATGAAAGATTAATGGTAAAAAAGATTGTTACAGAAAAACATAAATTTCAATTCCCATACGTTTCATCTTCGCTTTACGAAAACGATATTAAGGGATTATTTCATATACATATAACTTGTACTAATTTTACTGGTAAACAGTTTTGGAAGAACTCAAAAGTTTAACTCGAAAATTATTTGTTTGTAATAGTTACTCATTTATTAGAAGTAAAAATTTCGAAACCTTTCTTCGGGATACGATTTTTGGCTCTGATTCATTTGAGTTCAGCTTCGGTAGCTTATATTTGGGCTATGTAAATGTTTATTTACAGCTCGTTCACACAATACGGTTTTTGACTAACTCGGTTATTTTACCAAATCAAGATTAACCGAAAACAGTGTCCACACATTTCTCCATCTCCACAGAAAATTTAATTTTCTTGCGTATATATACTTCATAAATTGGTTGCCATTCTGATTCGTTCTCAGTTTTATCTTTAGATAAATGCAACGACTACGTATTACTTTTAAATTACGTTCTTTAATGTGACTAGCTAGACTTTACCATATTCATAATGAATATGTTATTTGGATACCTACACGATTTTTCTATTGTCGAATATAATTGCACTTTATGGTATACATGATACAGGTGCCATTCCGATACGTGACAAAAGTAACCATAAAAAATAACCGATTTAATACGTTTATCGTACACACATACAAAATATAAATAGTACTTCGAAAGGTGATAAAAATTTGATTCAGCAAATAAGTGATTTGCATTACGGCAATAGTTTGTACACACTTCAGTGAATCTGTTAATTCGGTAATTTAACTGACGAAATGAAACCGCATCGTATTACCGAACTATTGGGGTCGATGTATACGACGGCCGAGTATACACGATAGTTTATCGCCACTCTGTACATTTAAAAGGCTACTGACTATCGCTCGATTTAATTGTCCTTTTCGCCGTTTCAATGGCTCTGTGGTTTTTTCTGGTGTTGAATCGATAACGTCGCAAGTAACACGGAAATGGTAAGGGGGTCTCGAGACCCCCAAACCGTGTGACAGAAAACAGCATTGGATGATAGGTCTATACTGTACCTCGTCTGTGCTTGTGCCTAGTTACATTTCCGTCGGCTAAGTAGGGAGCCACCCTTTTTACACCACGATCCCTACATTGGTGACCCCAGACGGTCAAGAAAATAAAAAAAAAGGAAAAAAGGCAAAAAAAAATGGCAGTCTCACGCTCACCGACGCGGAAGGACGGAGTCATGGCGGAACCGGAGGAGACGTTTCAGCCTCGCGCAGAGGAATCAAGCGTTTGCGCCATGCAGAAGTTACCTCCGCTCTGGAAGGCGAACTCAGCGATGTGGTTCATGCAGGTAGAAGCCGTTTTCGAGCTGGCCCGCATAAACACCGACAAGGCGCGCTAGATGCAACTGGTAGCCCAGCTGGACATGGCGATACTCCCCTTCGTGGAGGACATAATTGCTTCACCGCCACCCAAAATCAAGTACCAGGCGCTAAAGGCGAGAATAATAAGCGCGTTCGGAACCACGCCGGAAAGCAACCTTCGGCGCATCCTCAGGAGCCGGGTCATGGAGGAAGAGAAACCATCGCTATTTCTGCAGCGGATGAGAAACCTGGCAGGCGGCCAGATCTCTGATTCCGGCCTAAGGACCATGTTCCTGGAGCAGCTGCCGGAGAAGATCCGCGACATATTGGCTATTAACGAGTTCGAGGACCTCAGCAAACTCGCTACCCAGGCAGACAAAATCTACGAAATACAGGGTTACAGCGTGTCAGCAGTCCAGGAGGCACCCAGGACTCCCCCGGCGGCCCCCAGCAGACAACCAGCCGCTACCCCGCCATGGGAGGACGCCATCAACCGCCTAGCCAAGATGGTAGAGTCGTTGGACGACAAGCTCGAGCGGCAGGATCGAGAAGAACGTCCAAGAAGGCGCCGGCGCTCCTGCTCGCGTTCAGCAAGCGGTCCGAGGACAGGGGACCCTACGCAGCCTCGCCTGTATTATTACCACAGGAAATTCGCCGAAAAGGCGTTCAAATACCTGCAGCTTTGTACATGGACCGGGACGCCGGTGAAGGCTCCGGAAAACTAGAGAAGCCACCCGGTATTGAGACGGCAACGGATGGCCACACAGGAAACAGCCGTCTAGTAATTCTGGACCGAGGAAGCGGCCTGAGGTTCCTGGTCGACACGGGAGCGGACATTTCCGTGCTGCCGCCACGATCGGCATTAGGATCGTCCGTTCCGACCGATATAAAGATTTTCGCGGCAAACGGCACTCCCATAGAAACATTCGGGACGACGAAATTAACGCTAGACCTCGGACTACGGCGTTCATTCCTCTGGCAATTTATAGTGGCCAAAGTACAACCCAATTTAGGAGCCGATTTTTTAAAAAAATACGGTCTTCTGGTGGACCTAAGAAACAAAAAATTAGTGGACGGACTGACGAACGTACAAACAATAGGACAAATCAGTGAGGTAAGTGAGCCTTCTATTACGACCGTCGACCACAGGAATCAGTACCGCGATATTTTAAAACAATACGTCGACGTCACGCGGACACGACTCACACTTGATGTTCCCAAACACTGTGTACAGCACCACATAGTCGCCAAAGGCACACCTTGCGCAGAACGGGCGCGCAGGTTACCAGCAGACAAGCTAAAAGCGGCGCAAGCCGAGATTAACAACTTGTTGCAGCTGGGAATCTGTAAACCATCAAGCAGCCCATTGGCCAGCCCTCTGCACATGGTGAGCAAGAAGAACGGAGACTGGCGGCTATGCGGAGACTACAGACGATTAAACGCAATGACAGTCCCAGACAAATACCCCATCCCACATATACAGGATTTCGTACACAGACTTGACGGCACGACAATATTCACCACACTAGACTTGGAGAAGGCATACCACCAAATACCGATGGCCCCAGAAGACCGAGAAAAAACGGCCATTATAACCCCATTTGGCCCATTCGAATACAACACCATGACCTTCGGTCTCAAGAACGCTGCGCATACTTTCCAGCGCTTCATGGACGCCGTACTCCGAGGTTTAGACTTCGTATTTTACTACGTGGACGACGTAATTATTGCCTCCGCCAACGAACTGGAACACCAGAACCACCTGCGACAGGTATTCGAACGATTGCAGGAGTTCGGCATTGCCATCAACCAAACCAAATGCGTTTTCGGAGCTCATTCGGTGCAATACCTGGGGTACCTGATAGACTCAAATTGAGCCAGGTCTGCACCAGAGAAAATAAAGGCAATAACAGAATTCGCGAAACCCAAAACCATACAAGAATTACGTAGATTTTTGGGCGTTATCAATTTTTACCGCCGGTTCGTACCGCACGCCGCAGCCACCCAGGCCCCGCTCAATAAATGCGTAGAGGGTGCAAAGAAGCGCGACAAACGACCGGTCGATTGGACGCCAGAAGCCGAAGACGCGTTCCAGAAATGCAAAAATTCGTTGGCGGACGCAGCGCTGCTGGTACATCCAAAAATTAACACCCCATTCCTCCTGTCCACAGACGCATCTGATACAGCAGCAGGCGCTGTACTCCAGCAGCTGGTAAACGGAGTATGGGAATCGCTCGGATTCTTCTCCAAGATATTCAGTGATCAAGAACGGCGCTACAGCACGTATGACAGAGAATTGACAGCAATCTTTAAAGCAGTAAAATATTTCAAACATATGATCGAGGGACGTGACTTCACCATACAAACGGACCACAAACCACTGACGTACGCATTTCAACAACGTTCAGACCGGGCATCGCACAGACAGTTACGTCAACTTGACTACATCGAACAGTTTACCACCAACATCACACACATTGCAGGACCAGAGAATGAAGTGGCTGACGCTCTATCACGGCTGGACGTTATCAGTATGCCAGTCGTGGTAGGCACAGACGAAATAGCCGAACAACAAAAGAGCGACCCAGAACTCCGACAAATACTGCAAGGGAGTACAGCACTGCAGCTGAAACAGCTAAGGGTCGATGACTCACACTCCACAATATATTGCGATATCAACACACCCAATATTAGACAGTACATTCCAGCAGCGCTGCGAAGAGCAATCTTCGACGCAGTCTACAGCCTAGCACACCCAAGCGGCCGCAGCACAAGGAGGCTCATTTCCTAACGCTTCGTGTGGCCAAGCATGAACAAGGACGTCATGCAGTGGGCCAGGACGTGCATCCGCTGCGAGAGAAGCAAGGTTGCCCGTCACAACACCAACTCCCCCCAGAATAGCACAGTTCCCGAGGGCAGATTCGAACATATATATTTGGACATTGTCAATAACATTGTCGGACCCTTGCCTGGAAATACCAAAGGCTATAAGTATTGTTTAACCATAATAGACAGGTTCTCCCGTTGGCCAGAGGCGGTGCCCATCAAAGACACCTTGGCAGACACAGTTGCTTCGGAGTTCTATGCCACCTGGATTGCCAGATATGGTGCCCCAACCACCATCACCACAGACCGGGGCGTGCAATTTGAAGGGCAGCTGTTCAACTCGTTAGCAAAATTGATCGGGTGCAAACATATCCGCACCACTGCGTACCATCCAGCATCCAACGGCATGATAGAAAGATGGCATAGATCTCTGAAGGCGGCAATCAGGTGTCATGAGACCAAGGATTGGGTCGCGACTCTGCCGACTGTTTTGCTCGGCTTGCGATCCAGTTACAGGGAGGACATCCGCGTAACAGCAGCAGAAATGCTATATGGTGTACCCCTCGGGCTACCGACCGAATTTCTTGTAGAATCACCACCGGATCCAGACCAATTTGTAATGAGTAAATTCAGGCAGCACATGCAACAGGTTCGACGATGTCCAACTGCACACCACGGGAAAAAATTCATTTTACAAACAAAGATTTATTCAATAGCAGCCACGTTTTCATTCGAGTAGAAGCAGTAAAAAAACGCGTATCCGACAGCGTGTTCCTGGTGGATTATCGCGGAAACCCAACCACAATTTCGACGGAACGGCTGAAACCCGCCTTTTTCGAAAACCCGGAACACTTGACGGTCCCGCAACCACGACGCACGTACATCCGCAGATCGTCCACTCTCCCTGAACGGGCAAGGGACTTGGAGAGGGATGATGTGGTGACACCTATAGTCAATCAGCTGTCCCGTCGAAAGGTGCATTTCCGGGAAAGCACATGAAAACCAGAAAAAAAGAAAATACAGCGACCTCTGCTTCCGGCGAGAGGGAAAAGCGTCCTGGCGTGGAAATGAGCTTTCTTCTGCGTTCAACCGCCGTGACACGAACAATTCCGCGACTCCCTAGTATTATATTTCGAGACTCTTGTACCCGCGTAGCGGATTAACACTACGCGAGAATCCGGTAAATCACAGTACAACTGCAATACCGCTTACAAAGACTCCGTACAATTTGTATTTAAAAAACCTTGTGTAGTTTTGAACCCATCACGGGAATATTGTGAACGCACCACAAACGTGGATCAGGCATTGTATAGCTCCGCGTCCGAATAAAGAGACTTGTGCCTAGTTACATTTCCGTCGGCTAAGTAGGGAGCCTCCCTTTTTACACCACGATCCCTACAGCCTTTCTCACAAGTGCTCGTGTCCACTACTCGTTCCTATATATACAACTTCCAAATTGCCTCCTAACATCCCTAGTCTGAGGCAGGGTCTGCTGGAATAGCCTTACCACAGAGTAGTTACAGAGGCGAAGCTTAGCCCCTTTTGTGTCCCCGTTTTTTTTCTGCGCATGCGTCACTTATGGTGTGCGCTATGAAGGGAGCTACATATGTAAGGTGTGCGCCATGAAGGGAACTGCAAAATTATGGTGTGCATCATGAAGGGAGCTGTAAAAGCTATGGTATGCGCTATGAAGAAAACCGCAAAATACTGCGCATGCGTTTAAGTATTGTGCATCATGAATTCAAAATACTGCATATGGGTCTTCCCACGCTAAATCGATCATTCTTGTACTCGATCTCTGTGATTTGATTCCAATTGGAATATGTTATAGTATATGCGAAAAAAGGGGGAGTGGGTAAGTAATCATTTTGCTAGTTTCGAAATTATTTAATTCTTCAACGACGGAGCAGTTTTCAGTTTCTTTTATGCGGATTGAAGAAATTTATGTATTTAAAGAGATTGGTAGATTATAATATACTCGTGAATAAATAGTTCTTCTATCTTAAATAATTATTCACGTATTCCCATACAAAGAAATTAGGATCCATACGGTGCATGGACTTTGTTAATTGCAAAAGACGTTATGTTTACGTATTTCATGATGTCAATGAATAAGTTATATTAATACTATTTGTCCATGAATAAGCTATATATAATTTTTTTTTAGTTGAAGAAGTTGGTTTTTAATAATGCAAATTATAAACAAACTTTTATGTTGCAAATTGAGGTTCAAGGTCACGATTTTAAAAATCCGAAAAAATACTATCGTATTCGTTGAAATTTTCTCTATAATATCTATGTAATAATAAATAATATCTATATACTATCATGTGCCGTACTTTGCGTTCAAACGCGTTCACACATATTAGAATCCTTCTGACTTTGTTTCTGTTCTGTGGTTTGGTTTTCATCATTTATAATGTATAGTAACCAGAGGTGAATTGAGAGATTACTATCACTACAAATTTTGCAATAAATAAATTCAATGAAAAGAATTAATTTTTACCTAGAACATCTCCAAATTTCTACAGCCCCACCGGGAATTTTCCCGAACTTCTATCGAGCAGTCCACTCCTGGTAGTAACCCACGGATAACCGAATGAACCGGGTTACTCGGGTTATAGATGTTTGTGCTAACCCGCTCAGACGGGTTAGACTATGATACTAAGAACCGAACCCGGTACGGGTTAGGGTTCGAATCCGTGTTACAGATACTCGAGAAGGGAGAAGAACTAGAGAGGGAGGGAATGTGGAAGGAGGAAATGGAAAACGGAAGAAAAAGAGGAGAAAGCAGTTCACCCCAATGAAATAAAATGAGATAAAGTAAAATAAAATGAAAAGGAGGCCAGAGAAGGGTGCAATAGAGATAACAGAAAGTCCTAGTAGGAACGTAAGCTTAGATTTAAGTTTATAAAATGTAAATATAGAGAATTGAATGTTAATTATATGGATTACATAGTTCAGTATTATTAAAAGATTAAAATATAAGAGGCAACCGGAAGCCTTTCAAAACCGAAAGGTACAAATAAATAAATATATATATATATATATTATAGGCACTATAATATACATGTAACATATTATCCTAAATCTTAGTTATCTCCCACAATATCCATACAGATATCCTAAAAGACTTTAAGTAATATTCGGAAACATCAACTGTACTTTTTCAATTTCGATATATAGTAGACTTGTTACATTGTTACAGAAGAAGTGCTCAATAGAATTTTCTTCCCAATAAGTGGATTTATATTGATGGAATCATTCATTTTACTTCACAAAATTCATTTGTCTTTTGCGATTACTCATTTAAAGTTATACGGAAAGTCCACCGCTCCGCGCTGGACGTCGTAAAGTGTTTGTTTGATATTTCGCAAATATTGCCCGCGCATTTAACCAATGTCGTTCGCCTATTTAGCGAATACCTTCCGCGCATTTTTAGTCCATCTCCAATTATTTTCCAACGATTTGTCGTTACTAAGACAACTCGCGCCACTAATATTGCCCAACACATTAAAACTTTGCTTCGACGCAGCGTGTAAACTTTGTTTTTTTTCTCCATCATTTGGAAAGAAAGAAGAGAGGTGCATGCGTGCGCATTTAACAAATGTCGTCCGCGAAATTTAACGAATACCTCCTGCGCACTTTTAGTCTACCTTCATTTATTTCCTAACGATTTGTCGCTACTATGACAATTCGCGCCAATAATACTGCGAAAGATGTGAAAACTTTCTTTCTGATCGACAGTAATCCAGTAGACGTTCGGTTGCGTGGATGGATAAATCTGACCATTTTATAGAAGTGAAGCAATGGTATGTAGAAAATACAAATACCGAACTTTTTAAAACATCCACAATCATTTAAAACTATTCGAAACCAAGTAAAATTCAATGTGTATATCCTATTTTATTCGGAAAAATCTTCTTTATCTTTTAAAACCAAAAAGAACTTCTTAGCATTAATACTTTTCACGTAATATTACAGTTTTTCCACTTACCATTTATATAAAAATGCGTATTTTTCATAAAACCGAGTATAGTGAATATTGCGAAACAAATTTTGTGTTAGACAGTGTAATCGTTAATTTCTTCAAGTGTTGGCAATTTTGTGTACAATTTTAGGAACGTAAAACAGCAATCAAGCCACAGAGTGGGTACAGCTGCGCCTATCGCGGTTGTAAGAATAGGTCTGGCGGGGATGTATCTTTTTTCATATTTCCGAAGGATCCAAAAAGGTAATTCAACAAGATTTCTACTCAAAGAAAATGCAAACGTGATGTCTAAGCATGCTACATTTGAAAAAAAAAAGTAAATGCAACACCGGCTTTAATGAATTATATTTTTAATTCGTATCATCTAGTAAACGTATAAATATAATTACACATATCTTTTTTATTCTTTTTTAGATTAAAAGCGTGGATCGAAATATGCCAACGGGAGGACCTGCTGGAGTATCCACCGGAGCACATCGCCAAAAATTATAAGATGTGCGAGGAACATTTTGAGAAGAAATACATAATGTTGGGGAAAATAAGAAGGCATTTAACGAATAATGCAATTCAAAGTGAGTGTAGTATACATTAGATGCACGTTAAATTGTTTGCAAATCGTTCACAAAAAATAAAATATTATTTAAATTAAATCGACGTTAAATCTTTTAAATAATATTACACATTACAGTAACATATGTACCATGCGCAGAATATAAAAATAGTGGAAATTACATAACAAAGTAATAACATTAATTTTTTTTATAGATGTTCCTCCTCCAGAAATTACGGCCTTGGTATTGGCGAATATTTTGGATACGCCAGGTAGCAATTTATATATTGTTACATAATTTTATTAATCATTCTTTTTGATAAATTCGATTTTAGTAAGTGACATTTATTTTTAAGTTGTGATACATATAGGCACATCTGACGGGCTGCCAGCCAGAGAAATTCTGCAGCAGAATTCTCCACCGAAATCACCTATTTTAGGTATGTAATAATATTCATTCTCATTATTAAACTTCCGAATGCTAAAAAGCTATTAATATATTCTAATTTGTATTGTTATAAATAGTTCTTGACGTTTTCATACATTTTGGATTAATTATAAATATATATTCTCAATTCCAGAGAAACGGAAAACAGACTTCGTGGCGTCCCAGTCCACACAGACGCCAGTCCGCCTGTCGTCGGAGACGCCGAATAAGAGGAAGCTGCGACGCAAGGTAAATACGCTATAAAAAAGTAAGAGAAGGTTGCTAGCCAAAAATTCAACTCCCAATGAACCCAAAGACAGTAAGGAGGGTTTTTTTCGCATGTGTCATAAATTCTTAAATCCGACGCTTTTCAAAATAATCAAAGCCCAAGTAGAGTTGAAAGACAGAGAACTTTATGGAATGAGATATTCTATGGAGTACAAGCAGTTTGCTTTAACCCTGTACTTTTTGAGTCCACGGGCATACTCTTACATAAGTAAAATGATACACCTCCCAACTAGGCGATCTCTAGAATTGATGTCGTCAAAGCTAGTGCTGAATCCTGGTCTGGAGAATGTAACACTATTTAGTGCATTGCAAATTAAAGGTAAAACTTTGTCCTCGTTAGAGAAGCATTGTGTTTTATGCATTGATGAAATGGCACTGAAAGCTAATTTATTTTATTGTACCGGCCGCGATGAAATTATTGGCTTTCAATGTACGGACAAGAAAAAGGCCCTCTTAGCTCGTAATGCCAATGTTTTCATGGCAAGGGGTATTTACTCCAATTGGAAGCAGCCTTTAGCTTACTTTTTTGTAAACACACAATTTTCTATGTTAGATTTAAGAAACAGCTTACAAAAATGTATTTGTAAACTATTTCAGGCCGGATTGCACGTAGATGCTGTCATTACTGACATGGGTAGTACGTTTGTACAACTGGCAAACTGTCTAGGAGTAACGTCGGAGAATCCAAAATTCACTTGTAACGAGAAGGACATTTATTATATATTTGATCCTTGTCACTTAATAAAAGCGACAAGGAATAATTTATTAAGAAACGTTTTTCCTATTAATGATCGGAAGTTGCCGTGGTCGTTTATCGAAAAATTTTACGAACTGGAGAAGAAGCAGTTCCACAGATCTGCACCCAAATTCACGGACGCTCATATTATGCCCAACAGTTTTGAAAAGATGAAAGTAAAGTTAGCTGTCTAAATTTTAAGCCGCAGCGTTGTTAGTGGCATGAGCGTACAGGTGAGTGTGGGTGGACTTCCCGGAGATGCTCTCTTCACCATAAGTATACTAGACTTTAATAAATTATTTGATATATTAAATTCGTCTTCAAATAATAACAGTTGTAAATTCAAAAATGTTTTCCAGGGTCTTGATTATCAAGTCAAATTTTTGGATGAAATGTTTTGGTTTATTTCAAATTTGTGCATATTGGGTACCGATAGTACCGATTCGATTTAACTTCGCGTA
Source organism: Eucera pruinosa (assembly GCA_028830335.1). Lineage (NCBI taxonomy): Eukaryota > Metazoa > Arthropoda > Insecta > Hymenoptera > Apidae > Eucera > Eucera pruinosa. The sequence continues at coordinate 1,104,334 of JAMYCR010000015.1, read as the reverse complement.
CAAAATTCAAAACATGCTGGTTAATTACACGTTCAGCGATCCTTAATCTTTGGAAAGGATTAAGATCGTGTGACTTCCCTTTCTTGAAAACCAGACGAATTAATCAAGACTGCTTGGAAAACTTTTTCGGATCTATTCGACAGCAGGGGGGAATTGTAGAAACCCAACCCTTGTTCAATTCAGCCGCGCTTTCAAAAAATTATTACATCAATCTTTCATACATACCGACGCGATGAATTGTACAGACGACCTCGACGAACTATTAGCACATGTAAATAATAGCTTCGACTTTACTCCTTTGCAAAGACAGGAATTGCCAATACTTAAAGCTATAGATTTGCCAGACACCGATTATAGGTGTTTAGATATTCCAACACAGAATGCAATTAGTTATGTTTGTGGATATTTATTAAGAAAATCTTTAAATATTCATGGATATGACATTTGCATTCAAGTTTATAAAGAATGCCATGAACGAGAAATTAATACCCTGCTTATTTATTTTAAATCTTTTCACGAAAATGAGGACATTTACGAAAGTTTAAGGGTTCCCAGCAAACAATTTATACACTACATGTATAAATTGGAGCAAATTTTTATTTCCAAATTTGAGAAACTTGCTATTGAGCAAGGAGTTTCGCATAAGCTTTTGCAAGAGATGATTCAGGTTCCCTTAAATCATTCGTGCAAAAATTTCCCGCGCGAGTATCTAATAAAATTATTTATTCGTTTAAAATTATTTTATAATGTAAAATACATTAATAGGTGTAGTACAATAAATAGGAAAAATACCAGTAGAAACAAAGTATGTATACTGTCTCACATGTAGGAATATTTTATACTATGTTCTTTCGTTCACTGTAGTTTGCTTATTATTATTATTTATATTATTGTATATTTATTCATAACGTTAAATGTATATATATGTAAGTATGGATGGATGAATGTGAAATATTCGCAATGTGGTTTTGCGGCATTTGGTTGTAAACCATGCTGTTTTTTGGAAATTAAGTAAGAAATACATGGTTTACTCCCTGAAGCTACAATCACTAACAACTATTACGTCTATTTTAATATAAAATATAAAATATTGTAACTACTGCGATGCTGTTATACTTTAAATAAATATAAGATAATATTATAATTGTATATTGTTTTACCTTAATATTTATAAAAGTACGAGCATAACAATTCTTTTCACTTTTAAGATTTAATTATATATACAATACAATGAAAGTCATTCTCAGCACAAATAAAGTACATGAACGTATATACAGTAGCTGTCTCCTATTTTTTTATTGAATTATTATTTATAATATTGTTTAGCAAAAAAGTACTAGAAGAAAGTTACTCGTTCAAATATTATGTTCAAATATTGCCGCGCTTTCCGCTGTTTCTCCAATGCATTTCTATCCTTTTCTACCTATAACCAATAGAAACAGATAAAGATATATGCAGCCATAAATGTGGCAACGCTGGCTGTATGGTGTGCGGAATCCCGAAGCACGAACATCAAAGATGCAGACAGTAAGCTTCGTCTCTGTAACTACTCTGTGGCCTTACTGACGAATCCACCAGCAGACCCAGGACGAAACTAGTAACATTTCTTTTCCAACCATACATTGTTACTGTAACGCGGTCACATGAACTTGATTCAAGTAGTAGGGTGATAGAATCGCGTGAATATTGTTACGTAGGAATCGCGCCCCCTGATATTGTAATTATAAATCAAGAGCGAAATTTGAAATAAACCAGAGATATGCGTACTACGTACAGGAAATTCATTGTAAAGTACTCGCCGCGGGCGATCGAGTAAGGGAAAGTTGGAGAGCCAGGAAACAGAAACTCGTCAATGAGGAATACCCTCGAGTCAAATTTATTAGGGACCGTACAGAATTTGTCGTTAGCTAAGTCACGCATGACTCTAGAGAATTGGAGGATCCCACACGACGTCCTTCCTATTCATGCACTCCAAGAGAATCGTAAATTTCCGTAAGGGTCGGCTAGGCTCGCCAACACGAGTGCTTAGTTAATCAAAGTCTCCTTGGGTCCCACGCTTTCTCCGAACACGTGGACACGAGATTTCCCGCGCGCTTGGCGAGGCACTTCCACCTCCACTCGCTTGAGGGTGGACCAAAACGGAAAGGAAAGGGACATCAGCAGACGGGGCGGACACCACCACCATTGGACCAGAGGAGGACCAGGGACCTTCCAGAAGGAGGATCCAGATTCCAGCGAAGAGGGGATGGACCGAAATCGCGCGAAGACTTCGCCGCCAAGAAGCAGAATCAACCCTCGTACGAAGCGATAACCATCGAACATTCTCCCTTGCACCGTCTCGCAAGCAATATAATTGAACTTTCAAAATAAAACTAAGCCTCAAAGTAATGTCGTTCTTTTATTAATCGCGCCGCGAGCCGAGCGCTTCTCAGTGCTCCACGGGTACCTTATCCACGCCGGTGAAATCCACCAAAAAATCCCTACACCCGCACGGCGCACACGCAACATTACGTTTTTCGACTGTGGAATTTAGGGATTTTGGGTTCGATGCCCACAGAGTGCTAAAGCACTTGCTCGTGGAACGCGAAAAATAAATAAACACTTGATGCTTTGTAAAACTAGAGTTTTATTTTCCTTGTAAAACTTGTAATTTAAAAGAGGAGCTATCAACCGGTTGTAGACTGTAATAATAGCGAATGTCGAAAGTCGAATGAAAACTTTTTCGAGCTGCTGGTTTCTCCCTTCTCTTCGGGATTTTTGAAATTCCCTCTCATGGATCTTCCATTCAATCCTGGGTCTTCTCGTGGGCCGATTTCCACCCCGATTGGTTGGCGCTTTCTTCTCCCACACTTACTCTACCCCCGATCCTTCGTTAGTAGATGGTGGTGGTAACGCTGAGCCACGGCGGAAGTGATCACGTTCGACATGAGCGAAAATAATTAAATTTAGTAGCGAAGGAGGTACGCAATCATTCCGGATTTTTGTTTTGGCTTTGCTGCGGGAGATAAGAAGCAGACGGTTTTCAAGGATATAACGGAACCTTGGAGAATTTCCTGTTCCTCATACGATCGCGTTTTCAATTTGGCGTCTGCGTAATAGCTATTAGTATTTAAAGCCGCGTTTACATGATAAAAGCCCGGCGGAGGGGTACGTAACAACATCATTCTGCCTCTTTCTCACACTTTGAACACGGTGACCTAGCAGGTCGCTTCACATGCTTCACAGTAAAGCTGAGTTCATGTGAAACGTAACAATATAGTGCGAGTGCGACATCTCATAGCGAAAAGTAGAAGTACTCAGAAAATATGGCGAGTGTGAAGGTTACAAAGCTTTTCGAAGCTTCTACAAAAAAATGTAAATTTAATATTTTAGGGATAATGACAAGAAATTCACATGATGTAACTACAGATTCTGCTAAGAAAGTCACACATACTGGTCAGGTAAAGTGAGGCGAACGGAAATATATTGATAGTAAAAATTTTCTAATATATTTTCTAATCAGTTTCATTTGTTTTATAATAGATATATGACGAGGATGATTATCGTAATGTGCGATTTATAAATAGGCCAAAGGAGATTAATGATAATTGGGCTATTAAACTAATAGAACAAGTTCCTCCTTCATCTTCAAAAGATAAAATTATTGCCTGCGATGGAGGAGGTGGACCTTTAGGGCATCCAAAAGTTTATATTAATTTGGTATAAGTAACACATAATTATAACACAAGTAAATATATTGAGCAACTTTATTTTTATATATATTTTTATTGTAGGACAAGCCTGGTAATCATACTTGTGGATATTGCGGTTTACGTTTCTACAAAGAACATCATTAAATAATAAAGTATAATGAATATTGATAGTCGAACTGTAAATTATATAAATATTTAATGTATATTTGTTGTAATAAACATTAAGATATATATACATAAGACAAAGGATCTTGTGCATTTTTAAATTTCTAACTTAAAATCATGACAATATTTATTAAATAAAGACTTCATTTAAGTATACAATTTTTACATTGTTTTCTGATTATTTGCAGCTAATAATATTGCTTGTAATTCAGTTTTCATAGAGAACTTCATCATAAATATGTATTATGTTTAAAGATACAATGTTTAAACATAACAAAAGCTTAATTTAATAACAAAATTTTACAAGGCAGTTTTCTGACTATTCATACCTAATGGTATTGCTTGTAATTCAGTTTTCATACAGAGAAATTCACCACAAACACACATTATACTTAAGGATACGATATTTAAACACCACCAACTAAAAGTTGAAGGAAAACTCGCATTGTATACCCAACAGCATAATAAATGTATTAGATGTGCTGTACAAGCAAAGTCCATACATTGTTTTGTTCTTTGCACTAACCACCATAGCGCAATTGCTCCAATCAATGCATTTAAGATAAAAATAATTATAATAAACTGACCAGTAAAATCTCTAACATGTATCTGTTTGTAATGAAAAACATAATCTAATGATTTTGTTGATCCTATGTACGATGCAACAATCCAAATCCATAATCCAAGACAAAAATACATCACAGTTTGGATAGCAATTATTTGAGATATTATAAGAAATGGATCCCATATTGTTTTGCGAAATTGTCCGGAAATATTATTCATTGTTTAGTTTTTAAATATTAATTATTAATAATAAATCAATTTTATTTTTTACATTGTTTATTTTATCATATTGATGTTTCTTCTGATCTAAAAGAAAAGGAATTACTATAAGAAAGTGAAATTATTAACATATAAACAAATAGATATATATTTAGAATTTAAGTAAAAATAGAGATACAATCAGCTTTTCTTGGCTTGTAAAACAAATTTAATCTTATTTTATAAATATGTTGTGCAACTATATTAATTTACCACATGGTTAGAATACAATAATTATATTTTACAAACATGTATATTTAAAATTAATTATGAAAAATACTACTCACATACATTTACATAGCAAAACATTTATAAAATAAAAAAAATGTGATAGTTGACATTTTACAGTTATCCTAAATATCACATTTATGTTTGATAACATATGTGTATATAAATAAATGTACCTCAATTAAATGTCATCAACTAATTTAAAACATCAGATTCTACTAGATTTTATATATTGTTGTAGTACAAAGATAATAACACTATATTACATCTAATAATATAACCCTTGCACATTAGAATGGTTTCTTTCTTTGGATAGTTATTCGATATAGAACGAACAGGATTATGGCGGTCATTTTAAATTTATTGTTTTAATACCTCCATTTTTTACTTTAAATATGATATTAATAAAAGATTAACCAAATTTTATTTTCTTTAATTTTATGTACTTAATTTTTTAAATTTTGAAATAATATAACATATTTAAAGTGTATAAATACTATGCACTTTGATTATATGATATTATCTTAAACGAAATTATTGTTAAAAGTATTATTGTTACAGAAATTTTACTAAATATTGTTTATAATTCAATATTAAATCAATTATAACTTATTCAATATTTAATTTAATATTATCCAAATGAAGGCTCTTTGAGCTTTTTCCACTTCAGTATACCGTTTTCTATTTCAAAATAAGATGGAAAAAATACAAGTTATACTATTCAATTGATAATAAATTAAATAAAAGCTTTTACGTTTTTCTTTTATAAGATAGATACAAGAAGTAGCATCAATTTGGTGGCACTAAACATATACAGAGGGTCCGAAATGATTACGATGACCACTTACTTTAGTACATATAATTCGTGGTGAAAGCAAATTTAAGAGTTGCACCTAGAGATGGCGTGAACTGCTACTTTTGAATCACTCGTGATTCGATCACGTTCGTTCTGAATCACGATGATTTTTCACAGTGATTCGTGATTTCTCGTGATCGCTTTTGATTGGTGGGGAGCATTCTTTTCACTTTTCACGTTATTCTTTTCTGTAGAAATATTGTAATTTGTGGTTGAATTGATGTTACTTGTGCATTTTCAGTCTGTCCTCGGTTATCCTCTGATGTTGATGCTGGCAATGATGGAGCAAGGCTTGGTTCAGATTGAGATGTTCCTGGTTCATCAGGACTGGTTACGAACTATGCAAAAGTTTTTGATTTATTACATATGTTTTATTTTTAATCTGGTTAAAATATTTTTACTTATATATGATACTGCAATCTTTGTGCAGTCTAAAAGTATTGATTTAATTTTAAAGATATTTATAGAATGTGCCATTTTTTATTAACTTGTTCAATATATTTTACATTTTGTGATTTTATATTTTATATTTTGTGATTTTACTTTTTATATTTTATATTTTATAACTTCAGTTTGTATTTTAGGTATAGTGTTAAGATTTAAACTAGATTTTATTGTTAAATTCAATGTATGGGCAAAGTATATGATGTGTTACCACAAAATAATTTGTAATGACATTTTTTATATTTAGAATATTGTTTGTTGCTGCAGATATATTTAATATTTGTAATATATTTTTATAGTATTTTAAATATTTTAAATATAATATTTATTATATTTTGAATTTTTTTATTTGACTTTAATTTGCAAGCTCATAACATAAGTCATAATCATCTACTTGTATATTTATATATTAGTTGTAATTAAGCTTACCTGATGTGTTCTTTGTCTCCACGCTAGTGAAATAGTGGGATGAACTGCACTAATATGTTTTTTTAAATTTGTAGTTGTGGTTTTATACGACAATTTCTTTTTGCAGATTTTGCAAGTAGCATATTCAGTATTGCTCACTGGCACGAAGAAATTCCACACATCACTAGTTTGAATAGACATTTTACGTGAGATGTTGTCTCTAAGAAGTCAGAAATGAATTTGAACACAGGGAAGAGATCTTCAATTTTCAAGGGCTGTCGCATTTCGCGGGTGGAGGAGGGAATGCATCTCGCTTCTTGTTTACATTATCTGAAGTGGCATTGACTCCCCTTGTTTTAGATTGCTTAAAAAGATATAACCTACTGATACTATTTTCATTTTCGGTACTACGTTTCAAATATTAGTTGAATCTTATTTTGTATAATAATTTAGATGCTATTTATTTATAGATATGTTCATTATTCATTATATTATAGTTTTATATGTGTTGATGATTGTAAAAATAGTCTAAGTCCAAAATTTAATGAAGTTGAATTTTTAATTTGCTTTATGTTGTCTGAATCTTTATTGCAATATTATGTAAAAATGTTTGCATGAAAAATATTTGACATATATCACTTTCATAGTTACACATGTAATAATTGTATTTCTAAATAAATATTTATGGTGTTACTTATTAACAATTGAAATAATTATATTGTTATTAAAACTAAATGTTTGGGGATATAATAAAAAAAACATACAATTATGAATTTATAGATCTTTTATTATCATTAATCAGTACCTAATTATAATCTACATGTTGCATAATACATAATTATATAATTATAGCAAGTCATTCTTTAATCATCTTTTTGTACTGATTCTTATATACACAAGTAGTACATCATGTAATTTATTTTTAAATCATGTTGAAATACGTTTTATCCAGTTTCACATTCAATAATTTTGAATACACAAAACTCTATGAATATAGATCTTCTATTTGTTGAAATTTTCTATTAGAAGAAAAAATGTTGTCTCGAAAAATGAAAGTCTCGGTTCATACGGAATGTACCATTGATCTCCTATTTCTTTCAAAACATTCTCAAGTGTTTCTCCGCCTCTCCTACTTCCTAACAATCCCAGCCCCTCAAAGAACCTCAGCTATATATTCTGAACGAATATAATTGTTCTGAATCTTTTTTAAATATTATGAACATATTTTCACTTTAGTTAAAAGGTATGATGTATATGATTGAAATTATAGCTAATCAGTTAATTAAGAAATTCCTTTATTAAACTTGTAAGAGTTTTCACTGCTTATTTAAATGTATCGATTTTACAAATTCACGTCAAGTCTCTTTTGAACTTTACGTTTTGAATGAAACACTCTTATGGATACTTTATATTTGTTATTGATTGCTAATTCGATTTTCAAAATTATTAGCGCCAATAACATTAATGTTTTCATATAAATGAACATAAGAATCTTCATTACTGATGATTTTATACTTTTTCTTATTTTTAAAGCGAGTGTTTTATACCTAAGCAATACTTTTTTTTCGTGGCAACAAACTTATCATTTATTTAAATAATAATTTATTTAAATAATATAAATAAATAATAAAATTAATTAAAAAAACAATTTGACATTTGAAATGTACAAAATATGCAATTAAGCAGCCTTTCTCATTGCTTACACTACATTACTATACAATTTAAATTTGGCGCATTTGTAATTCTTTGAATTTCCACTGACTTGTGAGGGGAATTAGCGGAACACTAATGATCACAGTTAACGTGAACCGCTACTAAAACGCGATCTTTCGGATCACGGTCGTGAATGGAGTTTAATCACGATCGTGATCGTGATTTTGTGATCACTGTGATAAATCACTGTTATGTGGCGACATCTACAGGCGTTCAGCCGTCCTGTCGAAAAGTGCATTTCCGGTTCGACTCAAAAAAATAGGAAAAACAGGAAAAGCGGCGACCTCTGCTTCCGGAAAAAGGGAAAGCGTCCTTCCGAGGGAAATGAGCCTTCTTCTCCGTGCAATCGCTGTAGCTACAACATCGTGCCAAAAAGTTATCATCTCAGACCACTGTACGCGCGCATTTTGCGAATTCACCGCGCCGTTTTGTATATTTTGTATATTCCGCATATTCTGTACATTTCATATAACCGCGGTCAGGGTACAGATAGTACCGTGTACGCCTGCGTGAATTTAGTGCCGCCGGAGAATTTGTGAACGTACCACGCGTGAACGTGTGAACGCGGCCGAATAAACGTGTAGGAACTGAGGACTGTGTATAAATTTTTCCTCCGTCGGCTACGTAGGGAGCCGACTTCCCGATCGCATATAACAAACCCCTACAGTTAGTGATTTTGCACGCCATCTCTAGTTGCACCTAATCAGATTCGTGATATTCACTCTTCATCCGTATAGTTTCCTCTCCACTTGTCTCGTGCATTCTTTATGCCAACGCTCTATATACTTGATTACTATAGTTCGGAAATGCATATATAAAAATGTGACGCAACTTTCTTTGTCATTCAGTGAGTAGATTACAGTTTGGAATATGGATTTGTGGAATTTTGTCCGTAACATATTTAGTGGAAGAAATTCAGGAGAATTTCAAAATAGGGGGTAAAAATCAAATGAACTTTACTGTTATATTATTTTAATAATCGATATTTAAATTATTTTTATTCGTTTGTTACGACGTAATTATAGTTACGTTTTTCTTATTTTAATAAAACTTACAATATTAAACATTTTAGGTTCTTGGATGATAGAAATAATTATGATGGAGATAATTTTGGAAACCAAATGTGGTCAAATGATGTTGACATTGACAGCTCCAGGTAATATGCTTTATATCTTGGGCTGAAACTGCAAATCAATTCTGTATATATTTTGTTTACAATTATGTTTAATTAAGAATTGGTAATTTGACTACAGAACTTTTTTATTAATAGGCACTTTAATGGAAATAACCACTTTCACATCTTTACTGATCCATTGCAAATGATAAAATACTTTGAATCTCAAATGGATGAACATATTAAAAATTTTATTCATGGATTTAATAATGAAAGTATGTACATATTTTTTATATTTATGTATAGTTAAATACAAATTTGAAGATAGAACATGTGTATATACATTTTATACTTTTACTTAGGCATTGATATATATACAAATGTACTTCCATCTCTTCCATCTCAACAGAAAGAAAATTTACGTGATCAAATGTTGAAACCAAATGATCAAATGGGAATAAAATTAGATACAGACCTAGATGGAAGGTTAGTAATTAAATAAATAATAAGTCATAGTTATTTTATTTGTAAAGAATGTTTAGCAATTTAAAAATTAAAAAAAAATTTGAACTGCACAACTGTAATTTAACTGTTCTTGTTTTGGCAAAAAGAACAATCCTAGAGGTGAAAACACCACCTTAAAGAAAATATAAGTGTTCATGTTACTGTATATATCTTTGAAACCATGTAAGATACGGAATAATTTAAATTCAAAGAATTTTTGAAGAATCTTCCTTTTTTTGTTTTTCAAAATTTGTCTCTCCTTAATTTTTCCAAGTTTTGTTGTTTATTGATTCTTAACTAAATAGCTTTTTAACTCTGATCCTATCATATATGGGTTTTTTTGGATACAGAGTTACCGGCTGTAGCCTGCCATTTGACTATTAGGCACTTGAGTTTGTTTGTCATTTGGTTACGTTAAATTGATAATGAAGTGAGCATAGCTTGAAAAATGCATTTCTGAACAGTATTGAGTGTGACTTCAAAAAGAAAAGATTTGTTCAATTTGCTTGAGAATATATATATATAAAAAAGATACCATAAAAATAATAATGATAACAATAATAATATTAATAATCATGATAATGATAATAGAATCGTAATTCAAAATATTTATGCAAGCAAGGCCATGTTATGGTCCATTTGAATTCAGTCATGGGCTTTCACATGGTCACTTATATCACTGGTAGTGTGAAGGATAAAAGTCTTTTAATGCAGGCTTGATTGGCTACAGTTTCATTTTCTCTGAGATACCTATAAAGATGGGTCAAATGTATTTTTTCTATTGGGCCAAGCGATGAGAAACAAAGAAGAGGAGGGGACACATGGAGGAACATAAGTACACATTTTTCTTAGCCCTGTGCCATCCTATATCTATAAGTTGGATTATCTACCTTTGGAACAGGCAAAATTGCTTTTTCACATCAAGGTGTGTACCTTGGTAAGCAACAGGTATGTAATGTAACTATATAATTACATGTACATTTATATATAATGTTGTACATTTATGCATATTATTTATACACATTATTACATACATACTTAGTTTTATACATCAATTAATTTAATGTAAACATTTGAAGGAAGTTGTAATAGACACTGAAATTTACTTACATATTTCCACTAATACAACATTAATTTAGTGTAAAGCTTAAAAACAGTCACCATAGACATTGAAAAATCTATATTTTGTATTCTAAAACTATACTTTATGGAAAATTGGATAGATAAACAAGTATAGAATATACACAGTATATAAAAATATATGACATACTCAAGTTACATTTAATGCTTAATATTTTATTGCTTAGAACCTCTTTTAGGTTCTTCTTTACTTTCGTTTCTAAAGAAATGAATTTGCATAGCAATCAGTAGTCTATTAATTACACTATTTACTTTTTATTTAAATATATAGGGAGTATGTATATAAAATATATACCTAAAGTGTGATAAGCTTCTTTTTTCCAGAACTACTGTAGGTCTCTATGTAAATTCCTTTTTAAATTAAATAGTGTTGAGGGGCTAATTATTTCGGGTGCAAAAGATTGGTGGATTGTGTCTTATTTTGTTTAAATCAAATGATATATTAATCTTTTGTTATTTAAATAGCCCTCATCAAATCTAATAATTAGAGACCCCTATTTCACGTGTAGTAAATGAATCCGGATCTTAATCCGTATAATTTTTAATACACGGACACCCGTGTATTTACAGTGGCTCAAAGTAAGACTCAAACACTTACATTTCCATGCTTAAGAAGCGATTGATAAGCGTTTGAATTTCTAAGTTTTTGAATTCTCAGGCGTTCGAATTTTCAAAACTTCAGAATTCTAAAACATCTGAATTTTCAAACTTTTGGATTTTCAGGCGTTTGAATTGCCAAGTTTTTTGATTCCTAAACTTTTCGATTCCCAAGTTCCTGAATTTTCAAGTGTTTGGATTGCTAAGCCTTTGAATTCCGAAGCGTTTAAGTTTCCAAGCGTTTAGATTATACTAAGTTTTTAGATTCCCAACCATTTGAATTTCCATGCGTTTGAATTCTATTGAAATCTATTGAAATATGCTTGATACAAAAAAGTGGCTATTTGCACTACGAAATAAACTTATAGTACTCTTGACTACTGTTACATCAAAGAAGGAAAATTTGTTCTGCTTTATAGTGTCTGTAGCGAAGTTGTTTTAATGCATTGAGCGTGGTGCAAAAAATATTTTTATTTTCAACACTTCTTCGAACAATATTATTACTGTAGTTATTATATAGAGTAGAGTAATTACTCCATTCTACATTGCTCCCTGGAAAGTATCGTGTACCATTATTACAAAAATATAAGCACAACTGTTTACACACACTTGTGATACTAGAGCACCATATTTTCTAATTATAAGAGATTTCATAAATGTAAAGTATAGTAGCTACAGTTCAGTTTCTTTTTATACTTTTATGCATATAAGTATTCCAATGTCTTTTACAATTACCTCCAAATATTAATGTTAAATTAATTGATGTATAAAAATAAATATATGTCTAATAATAAATATGAATATACAAATAGCGTCTATAAATGTATAACATTTATGAATAAATGTACTTGTAATTATACAATTACAATACATACGTGCTGTTTATCAGGGTACGCACCTAGGTGCTGAAAGGTAATTTTATCTGTTATAAAAGGTAGATGATCCAACTCATGTCTGTACATTGTTGTTAAGGACTCTTAAAATGCCATCTACTTGAGTATCATTAAAAGATAGAACTTGAAAAAATGAAAGAAAGAGGTTCTTCAAAAATTCTTCATACATTTCCATCGTCATACTTTAGGACGGTTGTTGACGCGTGAGCAAAGTAAAATTGTGGTGAAGGCAACCTTCTGGTATGCTCACTTCACACGCAGAATTGACGGCGCATGAATATTTAAAGAATTGGATTGTGAGGCACTTGAGACCGTGGTTTTGATAACAATAACACTGTATTTGCTATTACAAGTTAAAGTACTGACGAGTGATACAAATTGATGTGTCGTTACGGTGCGCGAGTTATGAATTATTGGTATAAGTGTCACTTGAGAATTCCCGTTTGCTTGTAGATTTGTAGTTCTTGCTGATTGACGTTTTTGATCTAACGATTGGGAAGAAACCTCCCTTGAAATCACCTCGGTGGTGGTGTCGTACGGGGGTTGATCATGTCTCATTGGATATTGACGGGAAGGTTTAATTTGGAAGGAGAAATTTGTGTTTTCCTTCCATTGGCTGAAAAAGTGTGGAAGGCGTAAGCCAAGTGCCCGCCTCCACAGCAAACGGGATCTCCAGGTACCGCGAGTACCTACGCGTGATGGGTACGGAAATTCCCGGTCCCTTGACCGTAGCAGGCAATAACTTTAGGAAGCTCCTTGATTCTAAAATTGCATGCGAAAATTAAGAAGATTACGGGAGGGTGCTAATTCCCAGTTATGAGGGGCTATTGATTCTAAAACTCTTGAAATTACAAAAATGTTTCAATGGCTTCATAAAGTTATTCTTGCTAGTTTTCCCTTAGCTATTTCGTTTATGATTACGTTGCCCTGAGTGGCTAATAGTGCTAGTTCTTTACGATTGACAATCTTTACGATTGTCGTCGCAGATGGAGACATGAAATTTAATTTTGCCTTTTCAAATTGGGGGTCTTTGTTACGCAGTAACAACGGTGTTTCCCAACTATTTTGAAGTAACAATATACTTTAAGCTAGTTAGGTCTTTGTGGTATACCATAATTATTAGAAAGAAACTCTACACTCAATATAAAAACTATGTAATGTCACTAGAGGCAACGCTCTACAGGTAATCGATACTGATAACTAGCACACGAATCATATTTTCCAAAATATTGAATATTCTAGCCACAAATGAAATTATAATGAAATTCTCGCAATACACTGATGTGTCGCAACACACTGGTTGGAAAACCCTGTTGTAGGACATAAAAAATCATGAAACTTTGACTTTAATTTCTTTGTAAGTCTTATGTGGTTTAGAAGATATTTATGGTAATATGAAAACTCATGGTGGTGTTCACACCCATAGGCCGTTTGCACACATACCAGTAAAACTCTTGCCGGATCCGGCTCTCATGCCGATTACTGTGTAATTAAATGAAGCTTTTCACACACAATCTGGCACAGTCGGGAGCCGTGCCGGTCGTTCCGCCGGCATGGTCAGTACGCGTGCAAGATTTTCGTTGCCACTGCCAGATCTGACGATGGCAAAAGGCCGTTCTGTATGCAAACAGCCTTAGGATCATTTTTCTTTAGTATAAAAAATTGATCCATTAAGAGGGACACTTGAATTACATTTGTACAAAGTTTCGATTTTTGTTTATTTTCTTGTTGCTGAATGCTTTTTCTTAATTTAAAATATTATTACACATCACACTTATAACTATCTGAAAAAATGGTACCAATTTCAACAGGATTACTGCAGACAATTTTTCTAATGTTTGGGATGAGCATAGTAAGCCAAAATCAGAAGTGTCACGTCCTTATATATTTGGAAGGTCTGTGAGGAAAGAATATGTTCGTGAACCTGATGGAACAATAACACAAAAACAAATTGTTAGAGATAATGAAGGAAACGAAGAAATAACTGTATCACATCAGATTGGTGATAAAATTCACACTATTGTTACCAAAAAAGATAAAAATGGAGTAGAAACAAAAATGGAAGACTTCTCGGAGCTACCTGAATGTAAGTAATTTATATAAATTATTAAGAAAGTATTGAACGTAATTATTTTAAGTATTTCTGCTGTTTTAATGAATTAAATTTTATGACATGTTTATGAAACTTAAAGTTAAATAAAAAAACTAATAGTACGGAAATAATTCATATAATTTTTCTTAAAAGTTTTAGGAAGAATTTCACATCTTTTTACGTAAATTATTATATTCAATTTGTAATTTATCACTTCTGTTTTCTAGTTCAATAATTTGTTTTTTTGCATTATTTTTGAAATGTGAGAATTTTAGTGATGTTGCGTATTCGGACTGGCCGATTGTTGTTCCTTATTCTTGAGTCTATCCCATTTAAGGGATTTACTCGGGGATAGGGAGTTCGTTAGGGTCGGTAGATTGAAGAGACAAAGGTGTAGTTTCCTTAAAGCTTTTCTGTTTTCGTCTCGCTGGTTACAGGGTTCGCCTCGTACTAACTTTTCTGCGCCGAGGATACCCGATCTAAAGTCGTTTTTTGGTGGTTCCTACCCCCATCCTCGAGGTCGTCAACATGGGAAAAAGGCGGACTCTCCCTAGATCGTTTCCCGTAAGTCCCACGGTGTATCGTGGGCGAACCCAAACGATGTAAACCAGACGCGGTACTTCGAGGGACAAATCCTCGAAGGCCAAGATTTCTATTGGTATAATTTATGCCACTTTGAGTGGCGTGTGCTAGTCCCGTCGGTTTGGGGCACTGGGCCTGGGTGGCCCTCGATGCACTGCCCGGGAACGCCGGGCTGCCGCGTCTGGTTATTTTCGTCTATTGTAGGGCTCAATGTTTTACCTCGAGAATGGGAGATGGTCCCGGGTATCCGTTACGGACGTGACAGTGAAGTAAACAATTTTCTTTAATTGTCATTGAATTATTGTTTTTATACTTGGAATTATTATTCACATAACTAATGTTTTGCATACTTCTATATGTACAGGGTGTATAAAAATTGTATATTACGACTATTGTAGTGCGATTGTAAGTGCTGGATCGGTGAAAATCTGTTAAAAAAATTTTCCAGAAAATTGTCTTTGACCTGCTTTTTCAAGATTTTAGTTTTTTTAGGATTGCATTGTACTCCCCCCATCGAGAATAACTAACTTGTAAAAGGATCCATGGATTGCAACTTGATAATTATCTCGGAAATTGATATTAAAATTTCAATAATTATTAAAAGCATTTTATTTGATTTGTTTACATTTTACAGTGAAATATGTATTGAGTAATCGTATAGACGAAGCTGAAAGAAACTACTGTAGTGTCAGAAAGAAGAAAAGGTTATCGTTCCTGCTTGTGTTAATCAATTAATAAGCTTATGTAGTACAGCGTGATGAGTAGGTATTTCTTACTCGACTGTGTGATGAATAATTCGGAAAGAAGGCCTATGCCCTTATAGAACAGCTCGAAGAAATTTTTGCCATTGGATGCTGGGTAGAAAGAGACATGAACCATGTTTTTTGAAACGTGTGCTATTTATAGACGAATGTATGAATTGAGTCTACAGAAATCCTCATACAATGACTGTAGGATTTAATCAAGGTTGTTTTTCATGAACATGTGGGGTGGAATCATTGAAAATCACATCATTGGTCCTATTTATTTGCCAACATAGTTAGTAAGTTCAACGTATCGGAACGAAATGCTGATTACTAAACTGTTGATCCATTCGTTGAAAATCGCGTCGAGTTGGAAGTTCTTCTAAAGTTCACTAAATTTCTAAGAGAATGGTTGAATTGAAAATTTTTTTAACAGATTTTTACTGACTTAACAGTATAGAATGACACTATAGTGTCGAGACATCATTTTTATACATCCTTTTCAATATAAAGGAAAGGGTGGAGATGAAAGTGATGAGGATCCTATTTATCTTATTTTCTAAGAAACGGAAAATAAAGTTTCTTGAGCAATGGATACTTAAAAATTATACAAACTGATATTTTTAAATAGTATATACAAGGTAATGTAAGTACAGTAACCTTACCTAGAATCTATAAAAGTAATTATAGAATAGGCTATTGTAAAAAAATGTATATTTTTTAAGGAGTATGTTGGTTGTATAAAGTGGAGCTTATGAGATATAATTTCATACCATTTCTGGAATGTGCACAAAAAACAAGTAAGAGTCAGACAACAAATCATCTGTTTAATAGAATCATTGTTGACTAATGTAATTGAAAAAAATATGATTAATCAAACTATTACTATATTCTTTTTACAAGTATTTTGGCGTTTGAAGCATATATATTGTATTGAGATAAAATTACTTCTAACAAATACACAGTGTATACAAACATCTTCTCCAATCTTTCCTTTGAGTGCCTGTTGAAATTTTAGAATCTTATTTTTCTCTCTTTACATGTAGACCTTTATCGTCCTTTTTTCATTATGTTATACCTTTGAAGCTTAATTTTGACAATCTAATATTATTTAATGATTTTAACTTTGAGTTAATAGTAGTATATTATAACGGTAGTAGAATGGCATCATTATTATAAAATTTGTAAACAATAAGCTTCTGCTGTCTTTATCTACCTTTCTAAATGATAGTACGTAAGAGGAAGTAATATGTTTTCTGTTTTAGAAAGTTGCATTTTTTTCTTCATTGTATTTTCTGTATTATTCATTTGACTTTTATGGGTATATGTTAAATAATGAAGTTTTGTAATCGTAGTTACAAAGCTGCGTAACATTGTATTATTTTGTAATCAATTGTTCAGGTATCTCAACATTTTTTAACGGTTTTTTAGTTACTTTATGTACCTTTGAAAAATTCATATACGAGATTACATTCAATAGGTCGATTGATATGTCATCGGGATATCCGGCAGATGCCGCGAGAGTCACTCCAGTGGGACCTCCGAGTGTCGCCCTTTCCAACAATTTATTAGATCATGGGGTACACTGCGTGGATTTGACCAGGGGAAAATATTCGTTGTATGCTTGCAGAACTCTTTATTAATTTCTCTCAGGCTCAGTCTCTATTACGTAACCTCTCTGGCTCGCAGTCCGATTGTAACTCATTGTAACTCTTCGTTACTTCGCGACTGCCTTCTGGCGTGAGCTGCGTCTACTTGTCTCCTACACCGTTAGGTGGAGTCATGCTGCTTTCGCATGTGGCAGGGTTATGCCACGTAATAAATATAGCACTGTTAAATATATAACGGTTTATTTCACAATAAGAGTAGACTTTGGTAGGATTGCACTTTCTGTTCGTAGGACAAGAAGATACGAGAGTGGTGTTTTTGTTACCGTGGTAACGCTTCTTAAATCTGGTTATAAAAATAGTTCTCTTCGTCTTCAGTAGGTGCGCGAGTGTGGGGAACTATGTCGCCACATCTACTCTCCCCTAAGTGACTTTCAAACGGGAAGTTTGAAAGTTACTGCTTTTCTATACGTTCGTAGGGGCTTGTCCATGTTTGAACCCCATTGATGTGGCGGAACTGTCCGTTTTTGCGATGTAAGCTGGTTTTAGTCTGTCGACAGAAATGTTTTTCTCTTCTCCATTGACATTCACTTTGAAGAGTCTGTCTGTCTGTCTTTCTGTGATTTTAAAGGGTCCCATGTATGGCATTTCTAGTGGTGCTTTGACATAATCGCACCTCACGAATACGTGCGAACAGGCTTGCATGTCTTTGAGGATGAAAGGCCTAGTTTTTGTGTGATGTGAACGCATGAACTCTCTATATTCTTCGACAAATATTTGTGGATCCGCTGGCATGACTGCTGAAACAAAAAATTCGCCGGGTATTCTTAAACCCGTGCCGTAAAGCATGTCCGCTGGGCTGGCTTGTAGGTCTTCTTTGAAACTTATTCTTAATCCAAGAAGAACAGTTGGAAGAATGTCGAGCCATGGGTTGTTCGCACACATTAGAGCAGCTTTCAGGGTCTTGTGCCATCTTTCTACGATACCATCGGCCTGTGGATGGTACGGTGACATTCTGTTCTTTTTAGCTCCAATTAGTTTTGCAAGAGCTTGGAATAGAGCGGATTCGAATTGGGAACTCTGGTATGATGTTATTGTGAGTGGTGTTCCGTAGTGGGTTATCCAATTGTCGAACAGAACTGTTATCATGGTGTCGGTTGTAATGTTTTTTAAAGGAACAGCTACTGGCCACCCGGAAAATTTGTCAATAATGGTAAGGCAGTATTTAAAACCTCTCACCTCAGGTAAAATTATGATGTCTAGGTGAATGTGGTTAAATCTATTATCAGGTACATCAATGTGTTGCAGCTAGAGTTTGTTGTGCCTTTGAATTTTAGCTTGCTGACATGTCACACATTCTTGCGACCATTTTAGTGCATCCCTTTTTATTCCTGGCCAGATGTATTTTCACGTAGTTGTCGTAATGTGTTCCTCCCACTGGTGTGTGATAGTTCATGGATGATATTGAAAGCTGGTCTTCTCAGTGGGTTTGGTATGTATGAACGAACTATGCCAGATGAAATGTCACAGTAAACTTTGATGTTTGTTTCTATTGTAAGTTTTTGTAACTTGAGTGAGGGCAAGTTCTTCAGCAATTCCTGTAGTTCTTGGTCTTTGAGTTGTCTTTCTTGAATTTTATGAGCATTTAAAACTGTGGGCATGTTTATTGTATTGATTCTGGACAGTGCATCAACTACCATGTTTTCTGTGCCTTTAACATATACTATTTCCGTTGAAAATTGTGATATGTAGTCCAGCTGCCTCAATTGTCTTTTAGACGCTTTGTCCAATTTTTATTGGAATGCATATGTCAGCGGCTTGTGATCGGTTTTGATGACGAATTTACGACATTCTAGTAAATATTGAAAGTGTTTTATTGGAAATGGGTGTTTGAAATAAATATTAAGCGCAGTGGATTTACTTTTAATTTTCTTTATTCTGTTCTATACGAGGAAGATACTATCGCTTTGAAGACCAACAAGGAATTGTGTGTAAAGAAAATCGGGTCTCAAGGACCAGACCCCAAATTAGTCACGAGGCGCTAAAGGACAGAGAAAAAGGTCTCTGTCCTTTAGCTTGTTTAGAAACTGTTTATCTAAACGCGCTCTCTCGCATCCTGCCTATCGAATGTCGATTGGTTTTGTTGAACCTATATTCCAACATGTTTGATTGCTGCAAAAATGGCAAGAAGCTCCCTGTCGTATGTGCTGTATTTTTTCTCGGTTTCGCTTAGCTTTCTTGAAAAGAAACCTATTGGTTGCCATAAATTGTTCATTAACTGCTCTAATGATGCTCCTATTGCTGTGGTAGATGCGTCTGTAGTGAGTGCTAATGGTGCTGTTGGGGATGGGAAAGCTGTTTTGGTAATGTTTATAAGCCTTTTCTTGTTTTCTTCGAATGCTTTTTCGGTCTCTGTGTTCCAAATTAGTTCTGTTTTATCATTTTTCTTTGAAATAGTTAAGTATTTGTTTAGTGGTAGCAGTAGTTGAGCTGCTTTTGGAATGCATTTCCTGTAATAATTTATCATCCCAAGAAACCTCCTCAGTTCCATAACTGTTTTGGGCTTGGGATAATTAATTATTTTGTCCACATGGTCTGTTGTGGGAGTGAATCTATCCTGGCTTATGGTGTATCCTAAGAATTGTACTTCCGGTTGGCTAAAAACGCATTTATCAGTATTAATTGTAAGTGAAGCGTCTTTTAATTTTCGGAATACTTGGTGTAAATGTTCCTATTGCTGTTCTGTGTTGTCCGACATTACAATTATGTCATCAATGTAGACAAATACAAAATTGATTCCCCGGAATACAGAGTCTATGTATCGTTGGAAAGTTTGGGAAGCGTTTTTTAATCCAAATGGCAGCACTACGTATTCAAAAAGTCCCCATAGTGTAATTATTGTTGTCTTCTTGATATCCTCTTCGTTCATGGGTATCTAGTGGTAAGTTTTTGACAAATCTATTGTAGAAAATATTGTTTTTTTGTGTAGTAGTGGGAATAGACTTTGAATTAATGGAGGTGGATATTTGTCCGGAATGATTTTTGCATTCAGTTGTCTGTAGTCTCCGCAGAGACGCCAACCACCAGTCTTTTTCTTTACGATATGTATGGGGCTCGTCCATGGGCTATTTGATGGTCTACATATCCCACTTTCCAATAAATGATTGATTTCCTGTCTGGCAGCGTTAACTTTCTCCCCTGCTAACCTTCGGTATCTTTCAGTAACTGGTGGGCCATTTGTTACAATCCTGTGGACAAATTCAGAATTTACTAAATTGGATTTTGGAAATGGCTTTGTGATTGATATGAATTCTTGTAAAAGCTCTGAGTAGGGCATTGATGAGTGGATGGTGGAAACTGTGTGATCAACAGTTTGTATGAGTTGTCCTTTTGATGTCAGTGTCGTTATTGCGTCTAGCAGTTGGCGATTCTTCAAGTCGATGATGAGGTTATAGTGTATGAGGAAATCGGCTCCTATAATAGCTGCATGAACATTAGCTATTACAAAGTTCCATGTTAACTTACGTCGGAGATTGAAGTCAATATTGATTGTTATTGTACCAAACGTATTAATTTTGGTGGAATTGGCGGCGTAAAGCTCAAAATCCTCCTGTTTTCTCCCCTGTCTGAATCTGGTTGCTGCAACTATCGATACTGCAGAGCCAGAGTCAATGAGGAATTGTTGGTAGTGATCGTTGAAATTATATATTGGTCCATCAGGTTTGCCAGCGAAGTTTGTGGTTGCGTCTCGCCGCGGCTGGTCTCGTGGAAGACGTTGCTATTATCAATGTCTTCTGTTGTGGTCTTTTTTAGTATTCCTAGTGGAGTGTCTTCGTTTCCTTTTGCTTGGGAGGCCAAAGGAGAATGATATAATGCCATATTGTATTTGAGGAGTCGCTGAAGTACCCATGCTCAATGGCGGCGTCTATGGATGCCGTTTGGCGTCGTTTCTTTTTTTTCTATTTTTATAATGTTGAGGATGTTGGAACGACGGTTCTTTTTCCTCGGGGTCACCAATTGTGGAAAGGTTATATCCACGTAATAAATATGGCACCGTTAGATATATATACATAACGATTTAGTTCACAATAAGAGTAGACTGGTAGGATTGCACTTTCTGTTCGTAGGTCAAGAAGATACGAGAGTGGTGTTTTTGTTACCGTGATAACGCTTCTTAAATCTAGTTATAAAAATAGTTCTCTTCGTCTTCGGTAGGTGCGTAAGTGTGGGGAACTATGTCGCTACACGCAACGGCCGCCACATCACCCCTCTTCCGATAACCAACTCTTGGTTGGAGGAGCATCCATGCTTACATGTGTTGTCGTAATACGTTCGTTCATTTTCCTACATTTATCCGTACCTTCTTCCATACTTCACTCACACGATAACTACACTATATATACTATACATATGATACCTGTTAAATCTACTTAAAACTAACTTTGCGCGACTCTTTGGTTTGTGCTACTATATTTGGTACATCATTGCACATTCCGAACGGTGGTTTGAGTCTATCTACGGTAATATTTTGCGCTTTATCGCCTATTTTAATACGAAAATATTTATCTCGTGTCTCGACAACTTCGAAAGACTCTTCGTACGAGGTCTGCAGCGCGCCTTTCGGTGCGTCGTTCCTTACAAATATGTGCGCGTAGTGGTAGCTGAATCTTTATATACAAACGTGGCTCTATTGCTGTGATCGCTCGCTTCTGTTGGCCTTAGTTTTTCCATTTGTGCCCCCAGCTGTTCGACAAAATTTGCGGTATACTTGTGTTGTGCTGCAACCAAGAATTCGTTGGGAAGGCGCAAGCATTCGCCATACACGATTTGCACTGCAGACACGCCTATGTCATCTTTCAGCGCCGAACGGATTCCCAGCAGTATTAACGGGAGTGCGTCTGTCCACGAGTTAGTACCGTACGCCCTGATAGCGTCTTTGATTTGTCGGTGGAGGCGCTGCATCATTCTACTTGCTTGTGAGTGATAAGCGGTAGTTCTGAAGTGCTCTGCCCCTACCAGCTTTATCAGTTCGCTGAACAAACACACCTCGAACTGACGGCTCTGGTCAGTTGTTACTCGCCTCGGAGTACTGAAACGCACTTTCCAATTTTCGACGAATGCCCTGGCTACCGTTTCCGTAGTGATATCCTGAATATAATAGCTTCCGGCCAGCGCAAGAATCTGTCCACGCACGTCAGGCAGTATTTATACCTGCACGATATTGGCAGTGGACCGACTATGTCCATGTGGACATGTTCAAAACCAGCTGACGGGGTAGGGAACTTCCCTAATGGTGCTTTGACGTGGCGTGTGATCTTCGCGCGTTGGCACGCTATACACTCCTTAGTTCACCTCATGTAATCGCTCTTGACTTCGAGCCATACGAACCTCTCTGTTACAAGCTTGGTCGCAGCTTTGGCTCCGGGATGGGCCAGCGAGTGCAGTGTTCGAAAAACTTCCTTCCGATGATACTGTGGCACAAACGGTCTGGCGTTACCCGTCGAGATGTCGCAGACCACTTTCACCTCGATGTCTGAGAGGTATACTTTCCTGATCACTAGGGATGGATGCGCCTCTCTGACTTCGCTGTTGTTTTCTTGTGCGAGTTGCAACGCCTGGTAGTCGATGCTCCGTTTAACCTCGCTCACTCGCGACGTGTCCGCTACCACGTTCTCCATTCCTGCCACATGCTTGATGGTGGCGTTAAATTGCTATGTAATTTAAGTACCTGAATTGTAACGCGGTGCATTTATCCGGCTTCTGTTGAAAAGCGAACGTTAGCGGTTTGTGATCCGTATATATTTTAAATTCTCTCTACTTTCTAATGCGTGCTTAATATACTTTAGTGCTGCGTACATTGCTAGTGGTTCGCGATCGTACGTATTGTATTTAGCCTGCGTTGCATTGAGTTTGCGGGAGAAAAAAGTAACTGGGCGTGTGTCGGAATCTGATTCCTGTTTCAAGACTGCCCCCACTGCCGCATCGGAGGCATCGACGTTTAAAGAAAGATGACTGTCCGCTGCGGGGTGAGTTAGCATGGCGACCTGTGCTATGGATCTTTTGGTCTCGTCGAACGCTGTTTGCAGCTTGTCGTTCCATGACATACTGGCATTGCCCCTTCCTACTGTTGCCTGCGCCACCCCGCGGGGGGGGGGGGGGGGGGGGGGGGGGGGGCACTGGTGAAAAAGCCCAGGTGGCTGATTTCAGTCGCTTCCTTCGGGACGTGGTGAGCCCGCGGGCCTAACCCAAACTGTCCGACCGGTGCACTGGGAGGCAGGTCCTTAGACCGGTAGCGTTACGTGCGCGAAACATGTCCTACCAGTTGACTTATTGGTACCGCGGGATCCAGGCTAGCCCCAGGGGTTGAGTCATCGTGTGATGCCCCCCTGGCCTGGAGGTTTGGAGCTGGATTCGCGGGGGCGGTGGTTGAAATCCAAATGCTGATCAAGATGTCCTCTAGCGGAGGCCCGAGAGACGTCAGCAGGAATGCAGCGTCAAAAACTGCACGGGTACCGCTCTCCAGAAGTGGTAGGACCTAGGAAAGGGGTCCCGTTCGATCTGTAACGTGGAGTCTGAGTCCTGCTGGCTCTTCATCGCACAGGTAGTAGGTTGTAGCTACGTCTTCAGACGTACGTTCCCTATGCGTTCATTGGGCGTATCTCAATGAGGCGCCAGTCCTGGCCGTCTGTGTGAAGCCTCACGGCATGTACACCGACATTAAACTTCACAGTTAGTTCTGTATGTTTAATTTGAGCGACTGAAGTTGACGGATGAGGTCATTTCTTTTTATTTTAGTCGCTCTTTTTGGAGAATCTGCTGTAACAGTTTGTACCGTTGCAACCGTAGCTCGTTTATCAGACTTTCGTAAACTAGTACTTTTTGCAGCAGAAGCAAGAGAAGATCTTAAAATATTTAATTTAGTTCTGAGGCCTCTTACGATTTAAAAATACACCAAAGGGCATCTCTCTAGTTTTTTCGGAAGTTAGATAGATGATTCACCAGTATTTACAATTTTAGGAACACCGTTGATGTACCTTATTGTGCGATTATGAACGCCGTTTTCATGTAAATGTGCCAGTTCAGACCTCAAACTTTTTAATGTGCATTGTTGATTAATCGCTATATCGTCACTTATACGAGCGGGTCCTTTGAATTAACTTTTATTTTTTAAAATATTAAGAATTTCGTTCCTGGAACTTACAATAACTTTCACCGGTCGCGGAAGCCTTCTGTTATTAGGGCCTATTCTAAAAACTTTTTCAATGTTAAAGTCCAAGGGACAAATCTGATTTAAAATGCGAGAAACAGACTGCCGATCGTTAGCTTGCTGGGCAGCTGAAGAGTTTTCTGCTTGACATCCATCCGGTTGATTGGGAAGAGACGCCTCCTCAAAGTTGAATATGAGAATATTGTTTGTCCTCCTGTCTCTGTCCGCCAGTTCAGAGATATCATCAGTCGAACAGGAAGCAGCAGCCACACTCGAGAGTGATAACATTATTTCTTCTAGATTCAGAACTTTTTATTGGAAATGTTAGTTATTTCCGATTTAAATTTGGATCTGATCTTCTGCATTATCTCCGAGAGTTTAAATTCTAGAAGATTGAATTGGGATTTAAAGAAATCTTCCATCTCCTTCCTGAAGATCGCTCTCGCATTATCGAGTAACAGAGAAAAGCGCGGGTCAAGGTTTGGCGAACTCATCGATGAGGTGGGCGAGCGAGACATAGTAGGTGGGTAATCAATTTGATAGGATCAAAAGGAAATAGTCAAATTCACAAGTTAAAAATTTGAACTGTGCACGTTTGGTAACGTACGTAATAACGAACTGGTAAACAGTGCTGAGTGGTAAACACGTCTAACTCTTACGACTGTCAAGACACGACTGTTAAAGATATTGGCAATGATATGAAAACTTATATATTTTTTGGGGGCGTGTTTTCACCCCTAGGATCCCTTTTTTGGCCAAAACAAAAAATGGATTCATTAATAGGATTACTTGAATAACGTTAGTGCAAAGGGCATAGCCGGATAAGGGGGTCAAAAGTGCCCTTAAACCAAATTAGACTTGTGATGCACCATTCGATAGGGTATCCAAAAAAACCCCTTCACATAAAGTTTCAACCCTCTAGCTCGATCTGGGGGGTAGTAATGGCGAAAAAACGAAATATCAGTTTTTGGCATATTTCTTCCACTTAGTGGCGAGCAAAAATACTAAAAAAAATCTGGCATATTAAGTATATTGTGCCACATGTTCGAGAATTTTTTCGTATTTTTTTTATGTAAAGCTTGGGTACGAAAGATGAAAAACCCCCAAAAAATCAGAAAAATGCAGATTTCATAGTGAACCAGGAAGAGCACCACTTTTATATTTTGACCGTAACAACATTATAACAACTATTATCCTCAAAAAGTTTCATATTTTTTTGAAATCAGCAACATACTCGGAAAAATGAAAAACCGATTCTGTCGACGTATTTTGCACGAAAAACTAGTTTTTACATTGAATATTTATATCCTCTTTATTCAGTATGTATATTAAATGTTTCTAAACATTTCTGCATTCGTCCAAATGGTGTACAATGGAAAGAAATTGAATTAATTCAATTAATTGATTTTTTACCGTGTCCGAGATCATGTGGAACAGGTAAAGAATTTCCAACAAGTTCGGTGGCGGAGTGGTCTAGGGCGCAGTTTTAGTTGTGGAACCGCTGCGTACTTTTTTGGTGTCAGTTCGAATCTCGCCTAAGATAATTTTTTTTTATTACATTAACGATTTTTTTTATCCTAACTGTATAATATATGTAAATAGTATGTATCGTAAAACATTTTAAAAACATCTCAACAATATTTTAACTCCAAACATACATATAAATAATTAAGTAACAATTGTGAGGCACTTTCAATTGCTACATTTATCAATTTTGTATTAAAGATACTTATCTTTACTAAATATGTGTGATTTGCAGCAAAGACGATACATCCTAAGCACTTCTTCTTTTCACCATTTCTGTGTTCGCATGTTCTGTTGGTTAATAAATTGCTTATCCTTTTCTGCTTGTATATAATCGGTTTTGTATTAAAGATAATTATCTCTATTTTTTCGCAGTTTGGAACAAGAACCGCATGTAGTATCTTCAGTCTTCGTCATTATTGTCATTAATCACTGGTATTATATTTCCTTTGTTAAATATTTTACATAATATTTCAGTAGGTCTGACAATTGTGGATAGGTACCGTGCGTGCGATAAGTAATAAATTATTGTTGCTACGTGTAAGCAGCATCCTATGGTACGATTACTATTTGCACATTCACAACAGTAGCGTTCTATTGCCGAAAATCCAATTGAATTTGATTTATAATGAATAAAGCACCGGTAAGATTTGCTATTAATGTAGCGCGATCTGACTTCATATGGAACAATATTATTTGTATCCTTCAAACAAAGGACATTGTTGTCTTCGTCCATTATCTCTTAAATGATTCCAATTATCCGCGTCATAAACATCACCTTCATAACATTATTAATAATATACGATGGCAAATACTTATATTCTTTCGACGCATTGCCTGTTAGTAAGTCTTGTGTATTGAAAAGATGATAGGAAATGCAAAAAATAAATCTTTGAATGAGGAAGAATTTCTTTCCCTTCACTTATCGTTGTTACAGAGATTTTTAAAGCTTACCTAAGTTTAACTCAGAGAATACGAGGTTAGATAAACAATGGAATTAAAACTGGCTCGCAATTATTATTTAATTATTTATATGTATGTTTGGAGTTAAAATATTGTTGAGATGTTTGTAAAATGTTTTACGATACATACTATTTACATATATTATACAGTTAGGATAAAAAAAAATCGTTAATGTAATAAAAAAAAAATGATCTTAGGCGAGATTCGAACTGACACCAAAAAAGTACGCAGCGGTTCCACAACTAAAACTGCGCCCTAGACCACTCCGCCACCGAACTTGTTGGAAATTCTTTACCTGTTCCACATGATCTCTGACACGGTAAAAAATCAATTAATTGAATTAATTCAATTTCTTTCCATTGTACACCATTTGGACGAATGCAGAAATGTTTAGAAACATTTAATATACATACTGAATAAAGAGGATACAAATATTCAATGTAAAAACTAGTTTTTCGTGCAAAATACGTCGACAGAATCGGTTTTTCATTTTTCCGAGTATGTTGCTGATTTCAAAAAAATATGAAACTTTTTGAAGATAATAGTTATGTTATAATGTTGTTACGGTCAAAATATAAAAGTGGTACTCTTCCTAGTTCACTATGAAATGTGCATTTTTCTGATTTTTTGGGGGTTTTTCATCTTTCGTACCCAAGCTTTACATAAAAAAAATACGAAAAAATTCTCGAACATGTGGCACAATATACTTAATATGCCAGATTTTTTTTAGAATTTTTACTCGCCACTAAGTGGGAGAAATATGCCAAAAACTGATATTTCGTTTTTTCGCCATTACTACCCCCCAGATCGAGCTAGAGGGTTGAAACTTTGTGTGAAGGGTTTTTTTGGATACCCTATCGAATGGTGCATCACAAGTCTAATTTGGTTTAAGGGCACTTTTGACCCCCTTATCCGGCTATGCCCTTTTCATATTTTTTTTAATTTTCGAGTTGCCGAATATTCCTTGTAAATAAGATAAATACTGTAGAGAATATATATATATATATTTATTTTTTATTTATTAGCATAGTTTACCTCTTGCGAGTTTGAACGGACCTCCGATTTTACAATTCCTTATAATCTGTTCCTTTCTATTTTTACATTTTATCTCTTATTTCTACTTCTTGGTTCCTTCCTTGATGTCTTTCTTATCCTATTTACATACTACTGACCTTATCGTATCTACCTACTACGTATTAATAATAATAACTCTTCCTTAATCATTTTCCTTATTAACTATCCTTTCTAGCTACTTTATCACTATTTCTAATTTGTACTCTATTTGCCCTCTCTTCCCTCTCCTCCTTCCTTCTCTCCTCAGATGGTTCGACCCCGTCCACTATCTCCCTCTTTTCCTCTCCCCCTCTTCCCTCTTCTCCTTCCCTCTACCACTCTCAAGGTTTTTATCCCTGTACCCCGGTCATCTAATATCTCTTCCACCCTCGATTCCGCTCTTATTCTCATACGTCTCCCTAATATATGTTCTACATCCTCCTCCTCTCCGCATTCCCTGCACACCTTATCAGTCTCCACCTTCCAATGCTCCCTTGCTCTCACCCCGTTCCGGCATCTGTACTTCGCTAACATTCTTCTATCCTTGCTGCTCATGATCTTGCCCAAATATCTCGGCTCCAACTCTGTCCATATCTTTTTGTAGTCCTTGTTGTATTTTCAACCCATTATTCTCTCCTCCCTGCTCCTCCTCTCCCTTTCCTTAATTCTCCCAATTACTCTTTCCGCAAGGCTCCCGCCGTTTTCTCTTATTTCCTCTAGGAATTTCTTCATGTATCTTTTCTTCTTCTAACACCTTCCTTCTGAGCTTTGCCCATCTTCCCTCTCTTCCCTATTCCCACTCTCTCTCCATTTCCTTTATACATTCCTTCACCAACTCTTTCCTTGACCTTCTCGCTTTTCCCTCATGTTCTATTGCCCTCCTTAGTGCCCTGATCCTTACTTCCTCTATTTTGCTCTCTTTCAACACTATATACTTCAGGGTGTTTCCTTCCGAACCCAGCACCCATTTCACATACCTTCTCTTGACCCAGTCCAACTCCCCTTCTCTCCTCTATCCCCACACTTTCGCCACAAAAAGTGCTATACTTTCTACTAGGGCTTCACACATCCTCATCCTTCTTCTGTAGTTTTCCTTAAAAATCCTTTCCTCTATGCTCCCCGTGCTCTTCATTGCCACTACGGCCTTCTTTTTCCTCTCCTTCAGAACGTCTCTCCGCCGTTCCGTTCTTCTGCATGATGTACCCTAAGTATCTCATTTCTCCTACTTCCTCGACCTGCTCGCCCCCCCCCCCCAGTTCGAGTTCCCCCTTCTTTTCCCCTTTCTTTTCTCAAATGCTACCACTTTTGTTTTTTCCGTACTTAGTGTCATCTTTTTCCTTTCCAAATACCTCTTGAATCTTCCCATCATCTCTTTCAATTCCCCTTCTCTATCCGCCAATAATACTATGTCATCCGCCTACATCACTGTCCATACTTTCCTGTTCCCCACCGTTATTCCTCTTACCTGGCCACTTCTCATTTCTTCTTCCAAATCCTCCATATAGATGTTAAATAAAGTCGGGCTCATTGGGCACACCTGCCACATCCCTTTTGTTGTCTAGAATTCCTTCGACATCTTTTCCCCTATCTTTACTACGTTCATCGTCTCTTCGTATATTTCCATTATTCTTTCTCGCAGCCTCTCACTCACTCCTATTTCCCTCAATCTTCTCCCCAGTATCCCCCTGTCAACTTTATCGAATGCCTCCTTCAAATCTGCAAAGCATGCAAATATCTTTCCTCTCTTTCTGTTTATTTCCCTGTCCACTAAATGATTTAGTAAGTATATGGCATCTACTACTCCTCTCCCGTTCCTAAAACCGAATTGCCTTTCTTCTAATTTTTCCTCTACTTCTTTCTTTAACCTTTCATTCAGAATTCCTGCGTATATCTTATATCCCGTGTTCATCAGTGTCACTCCTCTATAGTATTCCACCCTATTTTTCTCCCCCCTCCCTTGAATATTGGGCTAATAACTCGTTTCTTTCATGTCTCCGGTATCCCGCCCTCTTTCCATATTTTGCCAACCATTTTCCAAAACGCCTCCCCTATCGACTTTGGCACATACCTCCATACTTCGTTTTCCAATCTGTCCTCTCCTGGTGCCTTCCCCATTTTTAGTCCTTTTAACTGCTTTATCAATTCCTCTCTACTAATTTCCTTCTCCTCTCCGAGGTCCTCTGTTCCTCTTTCCTCCTGCCTTGTTATTACCTCTCTTCCTTCCCTTCCTTCCAGTTTTCTCATAAAATGCTCTCTCCACTCTTCTATCCTTATTCCCTCATCTATCCCCTCCCTCCGTTTTCTAAATCTATTTATATATTTCCACGCTTCCTGTTCTGACCTTATATTTCTTATTTTAGAGAATATATATTTTAATTGAGTAATTAAATAGATTGAATAAGTGTTAAGAGGGAAAACTGAGAGCACGTGTGTAAGAACGAAACAGTTGTTAAAGCATAAAATAAGTAATATAAACAGCGATGTAATTTTTTTTTTACCTTCCTTGATTTTATTTACAATCTGTCTAGATGACAATTAGTAAATGTATATAACGATTGGCTTAAGAATAACATGCGGCTCGTTCCACCAGTGTGAAGGAGCACTAATTAAATTTCATGGTTATGGTTTTATCGTGTACATGTATATACTGATCACAAAATGAGATCTGTAAAGTGTCTTCTTCTTAGTCGTCTCGGAATTAGTTTGTAGCATGATGACGTCGTTTGATTGGGGTGGTTATCTATCCGTTCTTTGTGTTTCTTGGTAAAGCGAGTTATTTCATCTTGAACTGTAGCCATTTTCAGGTCCTGACGAATATCCTCATTCCTAACGTACCAGGGAGCGTTTATGATTTGTCTCAGACAAACTGATTGTACGCGTTCCATTTTTGCAATGCGGGATTTTGCGGCTGTGCCCTATAACTGAATACCGTATGTCCAGATCGGTTTAATTATTGCCTTGTATAGAAGTAGTTTGTTTTGCATGTGAAGTTTAGATTTTCTGTTAACTAACCAGAGCATGTTCCCCATTACCATTTTAATGTGCTGTATTTTTTGCGAAATATGGTGACCCCAAGTTAATCTACTATCTAAATATAGGCCTAAGTATTTAACGTTTTTTATTTGCGGGATAGGAGAATGACTTACTTGTAAGCATTCTGGTTTTGCTTGTCTGAGAGTAAAGGTAATATGACTACATTTTGTTGCATTAACTTTGATTTTCTTATTTTTCAATCAGTCTTCTATTTTTGAAATATGAGCTTTTGGGTTCCGTGTAGCTATTTTTAACTTTGTGTTAGTTGAAAGAATCTCTGTGTCGTCTGCAAACATGTATATTGAGATATTTTCTGTAACGGGTATATCCGCTGTATAGAGAGTATATAGGATAGGGCCCAGCACGCTTCCATGTGGAACTCCAGTGGCAATAAGTTGTATTTTAGAGTACCTATTTCTTATCCTCACATGAAATGAACGGTTTGTAAGATACGAGATAATTAAATTGTAGAGGTTTTCCGGAATATTTTCATCTAGTTTATTGAAGAGGCTTTGGTGCCAAACACGATCAAAAGCTTTTTCAATGTCCAAAAATATTGCAGTGCAGTATTGTTTTTGTTCAAGTGTAGTTGTTATTTCAGCTGTTATGTGGCGTACTTGTTCTATTGTACTGTGCCTTTTACGAAAACCGAACTGATAGTCGGATATCAAATTGTTATTCTTTATTATTTTTTGGAGTTCTCTTTGGATGATTTTTTCGAACATTTTGGATAGAATAGGGAGGAGAGAGATGGGCCGGTATGATTGCGATAATGTTTGATCTTTACCAGGTTTAGGCAGCATAATAATTTCCGCACATTTTCATGTTATTGGGAAGTATGATAATCTTAGGATGGCATTAAATAGGATTGTGATATATCGGATAGCCTTAGGTGGTAATTCTTTTATAATTCGACCAGTTAATAAGTCATGTTCAGGGGTCTTTTTGTTATCTAAATTTTTAATTATCTTTTGTATTTCTGTTTTGGTGGTTCAGAGCTCAGTTTTCGGTATTGTATTGTTTAGTGGTGTTACCGGTGTATCATCGTTAGTGAAAACAGTTTCTATGTATCTGGCGAATTCTTCAGTTTGTTCTTGCAGAGATTTAGTCCATGTATTGTCCATTTTTCTTATTGGTGGGATTTGCGTTATGGGTCTTTTTAGCTTTTTTGCAGCTTTCCATAATGCATACCGGATTGTCTTTGTTGCATCTAACTCTTGTACATATTTCGTGAATTCATTATTTATGTGTTCTTGAATTTGTTGTTTTATTTCTTTGGTAATTTTATTCAGTTTAGTTTTGATACAAGGCAATCGGTATTTCAGCCATTTTTTCCTAAGTTTTCTCTTATATGTTACTTTTTCTTTCATGTGTTTAGGATATTGTATTTGTGCTTGTTCTTTCTCAGTGTATAACGTCGATGCGAATGCTATTGATTGTATATTTATTGTCAAGGTATCGGTTGCTATCTCTATATCTTCAGGTGTCTTAAGGGGAATGTTGCAGTTTATCTTTGTCTCTAATAAATCCTTAAATTTGTCCCAGTCTGTGGTTGGATTAGTAAACGTTACGTATGTTAAGTTTTTGCCAAATACGTTATAATCCAGAATTACAGGTATGTGGTCTGATGTCAGTTCTAATACTTCTGAGATAGCGTGTTTGGTGTGAGTTAGTGTTTGTGATTCCAAAGTCCAATAAATCCGGTTGCTTTGAGAGGTCAGACGGCCAGTATGTTAGCCTTGCGGTGGATAGAACATTCAGATTTCTTTTTGTGATTTGTGTGTGTAGTATTGATCCCCTGGTTGTTATTAGTCTTGAGCCCCAGAGTGTATGTTTTGAATTGAAATCTCCTGTTATCAGAAATTTCCCCGAGTACTCGTCGAAAAAGTTACCCCATTCCGAAGTTTTTATAATGTGATTTGGCGGACAATATATAGCTGTGATTGTAATTTGTCTCTCTGTAGTGTAAACTTTAACAGATGTGGTTTGGATGCTGTTAGATTGGAAGGATTGTAAAGGTATGTGTTTGAGCGAACACCTTATGTATATTCCAGTACCACCACGTTCTTTACCGCTAGGATGCACTGTACCGTAGTATGTGTAGTGTGGAATTTTAAAATGTGATCTTGCAGTTTGATGGCTTTCTGACAATAGTGCTATATCTACATTCTTGCGTAACACAAATTCTTTCATTTCTAATATCCGATGTTGTAGCCCGTTACAATTTCAGTGTACTATACGCATTGTAGGTTTCTTTTTTGTATCTCGATAAACTCCGTTAGAAGTTGTAGCATAATCGAGATTTTCTGTGACTGGTGTTTAATTAAATGTATTATTTCTTTTAGCTGTATAGGTGTTTGCTCTGTTTCCTTATTTACATGTGTGTGTCTCTGTGTTGTGTTTGTTGATGAGTTATCTAAAGCGTTAAAAGTTATCTGTGCATAAGAACGTGTTGTGCCTGCCGAGGTATTTACTGAACTTGCTTGATTTGACATACCGGGTGTAACAGATTGTGTTGCTGATGTTGGCTGTAATGTATTATTCTGTTGTTTCTTGCGTAACGCTGGGTATAACTTTTCTTGTAGTTGTTTCCTTACTATGCACTCTTTATAGTTAGCAGGATGGTTTCTGTGACAGTTTACATATTTCACATTTTAAATTTTGCCTTGTTGAGGTCACTGTTCTGTCAAGTGTTGTTGAGCACATTTCACACACGCTGGTCTTCTGTTGCAATAGTTTCTAGTATGTCCGTGCATCTGACATCTTAAGCATTGCGGTATGTCTCTTTTTGATCGCGGTGCCTCGATGCTGATAATCATATTACATAGGGTTTTAATGTTATAAATGTCTTTTTTGTCTTCCGCCGGTGCCAATTCAATGAGAAACATTGGCAGGGGTTGTTGTGTATTTTTCTTTGTGAGATTTACAATATTTTTTGCAGTATGCCCAGCTTTGACAGTTCTTCTTCGAATTTTTTTATACTTATTTTTGGCTGAAGGCCTTTGATTACTATTTTATAGTTTTTTTCCTGCTTTGGTTGATACGTGTGGTAGTTTGCATTTTTTGTTCTAAGGACCTTTACAATTTTCCTGTACCCCTCTGGTGTAGTAGTTTGCAATCTAACTTGGTTATCTTTTAGCTGTTTAATATTAAACGCCTTAGAACTGATTTGTTGGGATACTGTTTCCAGTAGTGGACCTATGTTTTGAGCTTCTATGAATAAGGGTGGAGGTTTTGGTGCTGGGATTACTTTTTCTTTTTCCTGGGTTTTATTTAAATGCTTAAGTACTTCGTATCTATTTGTTGTTCCTATGTCTTCGAGCCACTTTATTTTTTTCTGTTGATCATCTTTATTTTGTTGTTTCGGTTGTTGTTTGGTTAATGTTACCTTCATGCCTACTTCCGCGTCCGAGCTCGATTCTGTTTTACAATTTGCTCTTCGTCTTTTAGCTCCTTTTTGTAATTTCCACTGGTGATCTATGGGGTTTTCGGCACCTGTTTCGGTTTCGATTTTCGTTACCATACCTTCCTAGTTAACATCTAAATCCATTGGGCTGGTTTTTATTATTTTGTTGTTGTTGTAGCTATTATGGCTGGGGTGTTGTTCATCATTTAATTGTTACTTTTATGCAACCACTTATTATTTAATGCTATCAAACGGATGGCTTTAAGCCATACCGTTTAACGGTACACTTATACTTTTCGAATCACACACTTATACTGTGGTACACAGCCGAGAGCACTTCGTAAACACGTCTGACCTACACGATTACATGAGTGAGACTCAGCGAAGTAATAGATAAGAAGTGAAAGATCAATTACCGTAATTGGTACCGAGAACGCGGAGAAATTAAGTAGCGATATAAACAGGAAAAGAACGAAATACCGGCGAAGAAAGCAATGGAGGGTAACATAACCAAAAACTCAGAAGAGAAAGTCTTGAGAGGTAGACTACTAAGGTCAGTAGCAAATTGTAAAGCAGCAGAAAAAGACGCGAAACAAACAACACTGAATATATCTAAGGATAACAAGTACCCAGGAGGCTCTAATGACCAATCGGAAAATAGTACCACAGAGGTATTGAACAAATTAGTAGGTACAATAAATGTAATGGCAAGTGAATTGAAGGGCATAAGAGAAGAACTGAAACAGGTGAGAAGCGAAAATGGAGAAATGATAAAGGAAATAAAAGAACTGTCGAATCCAGACGATGACTTAACAACTCAGGAAAGGAAGATACAAAAAGAATTAGCTACATATGCAGCAGAACAGAGGAAACAAGGAAGGAGGGCGAAAGTGGGATATCAAAAAATCTATATTGACAACGAAGTAATGAAATGGGTAAGAGGTATTGGTCTGGTTAGGAAACAGGCATTTCAGAAATAAAAGCAATGTAAGAGATATTAATAAGATAAAAACCAAAGCAAGTGCAATGGAAATAGTATTCTGGAACGTACATAGGATCGCGTATTTACATAACATTACTGTTGGATGGTGTTTTTTATTAATTTACGCAGTGGTCCTTTAGATGAGCACATATGTATTATAAACAAAGCAAGGATACATGAAACAAAAAACGAATTACTGCTTGCATCCACTACCCATACGCACGTTCTCTATCGTTCACTGATCTACGAGGAAGTGATCTATCGATCGCTAACGGAAACAATCTATATATGATCATAGTCGCGGCGCTTCCTTCTGTTGGCGGGAAGAGCAAACTCCTTTAATTACCATAGAAGAATATAAAGAAAATATTGAAAACTGCAGTATTATATGCTTAGGTGAAACCTTTAGAACAGTACCTCAAATACAGTTACCATCATTTCTAAAAGACTACAAATATATAGTGAGAGAAGCAGCGAAAGAAAATTCCTTAAGAAGAACGAGTGGAGGCCTATGTATCCTATTTAGACCTGAGAGAGTGGAAATAGTAGAACTGCTGAGGACAAGTGAAAGCTGGATATGTGCAAAAATCAAAATTGATCAAACCGACTATATATTATGCAGTATGTATATAAAAGGGAATAATGGAGAGTACTTAATTGAAACACTAGGAGAAGTGTTAGTCGAAATTAAGGAAAAACAACAACTGCCCATAATAGTGGAAGGCGATTTTAACTTCCGAGTAGGAGAAGGTAACCAAATAGAGGATATACTAACACAGAACACCTAATTCAATAATTTTAGAAGAACAAAAGACCGCACAATGAATAAGACAGGCAGAACCTTATGCGCGACAATGGAAGGATTAGGTCTTGTGGTACTGAATGGAAGAAGCACCTCAGACAAAAACGGGAAATACACGTATGTAGACACAAAGTGTATGAGTACAATTGCCATGATCTGGTTGGAAACATCACTACTGTAAAATATTATGGACTTCAATGTAGCCGAAATGGGGACATTAGGTCACTTACCTATAAAAATGAAATGGAGAGAACACAAAGAAATAAATAAAAAGGAAACCGAACAGGTAACAGAAATGAAACACGTGTGGGACAACAATAAAATAGAACAGTATCAAAACTCGCTAATAGATCAAGAAATTTAAACCGAAGCATCAATAGAGACCCTAAGCAATAGCATAATCACAACGATAGTGAAAACAACAAATAACTTAGGGATGGTAAAACACACAAGAAGAATCACGAAGCACAACAGAATGAAGAAACCCTGGTTTGACCACGAGTGTCGCCAAGCGACAAATGACTTGAAATGCAGATCAAAGGAATTCAGAAACAAGGAAAATTCACAGACTCAGATAGCATATCTAGAGTTAAGGAAACTATATAAATTAACAATTGAAGGGAAGAAGAAGGAATACTATAAAGAAATACAAGCAACCATGATAAGGATAAAATGTAGTGCAAGTTTCTGGAAAACAGTGAAAAGAATAAACAATAGGACAGTTAGGGACAATGCAATAGCAAAGGAAGAATGGAAAAAACTTTACACAGAGACATATACCCCTGGTATAACCAGTGATTATAACTTGATGGATGCAAGGTCTCCCTTTATAAACAAAGATATAGATTACAGAGAACTAAATGCAGTCCTAAGGAAAATGAAAAATAACAAAACATCCGGCCCAGACATGATAACCAACGAATATTACAAATGCCTTCTATGTAACATGAAACACACGCTTATGATTCTATTAAGCAAAGTATTACAAGAAGAAAAAGTACCTGAAAGCTGGAGAAATGTCAGCACAAGAATGCTATACAAGCAAGGAAACAGACAGGATCCGAACAATTTCAGACCTATAACATTGACAAACAACATAACCAAGATTCTTACATCAATACTGGTCAAAAGAATAAACATATGGTGCGAAAATAACAGCATTCTACCGGAAGCTCAGGCAGGTTTCCGACTAGGCAGATCCTGCGAAGACAATATTAGACGTATTATTTGTAGATTTTAGTTGTGTGTGTGTTTCTACAATATTAAAGATTATTTTACTTAGTACCTTATCCTGTAAAACTTATTAGTTCTCATATTAAGTGTAGAGCAAAATTCCTTGTGGGAGCAGATTAAGTGAAGCAGGGAAAAAAGTAATCAGTAATTTGCAAGAGAGAAAGCTTTCACTGGCATAAATATCACGTATGTCATGTATATTAAAGCGAAATCGTTGTGCTTTACGTAATTATTTAAAAAATAAAAAAAAGTATGTAAAGCAACATTCCGGTAGACGTCTAACAGTGACTATCAATTGAAAAAATATAACATTTTGTGGATACCATCAAATTAAGTACTCACTGCATGACAAACAACAGCAAAGACTGGTATCTAAACCAACATAAAAATTGTGTAATGAATTATTAAAAAAATGAAACACTTAAAACGACTAAAACTCGGTAAAAATCATAATTAACTGAAAAATATAAAAAGACGATAGAACGATAGAATTTTGCAGAGGAAAAAATATATTGCGAAAAAATGGAGAAAAATCATATTTTCTGATGAAAAACGTTTCAATGTATAGTGCCAAAACTTTTCGTATAAAAAATGTTCAGTTTTCAATGATCTATCATCTCATTGCAAAAGAAGTACCAGGCAAAAGTGAATTTAGAAAATAAAAATATGCTGAATCTTAGGGAGCTGATTTCAACCTCTCGAAGGAATTTCATAGCGACAAAAAAATTGTTCCATGTACAGTCCATTATGCTCTCAGAGCGTGCAAAGTTTCATTAAAATTAGGACTTTTGTATTTGGTGAATTTCGTTGTAAGTGGTGTCTTGATATTAGTACGAGTGACTGTATGCAGACTTGCTAGTATACCCAACACACATTAGAGAAAGGAGTATGCACTGTTAATAAAATTATATTACAAATTACTTTTGTATTGTCAGAAACAGCAGAAATATTTTAAATTGTTATATTTTCTTAGATAAAACAGAAAATAACATCCAAATACTTCTATTGTTATTAATGATGTAGAAATGTCTAAAATACAATTTGAAAAATTTCAATGTAGCAATTTTGTATGACGAAAATATTTTTACGGCCATTCTTTTCAAACTTTGTCAAGAGCGTCTGTACTTCTTTGTAGAAAAGTATACACTCTTTTCTATTGCATTGCATATTAAAATGTATTATGTATATCCATTGTGATCTTTAAATAATCTTGAACTTTAAAAATGTGACAGACCAAGTTCATATTTCCCTTTCAGAACAATTAAAATTCTGCATGGAACATTTCTTATATCATTAAAAACAAAGAAGATATTTTGGTGTTCTTTTCATGATGGAATACCATACTATTTCTATAAATTGGGAGATTAATTATTAAAACAATCATTATACATTTCAGATGACATATCAGGAAGAAGGAAACCATTTTTAAATGAGCAAAATAGTTTTCTTAATATTGACTTGAAATCCTTTCCCTGGGAAATTTTTTTTAACCCTAATCCGAAATCATGATCAAGTTAAACAAAATTCAAATGCTGATTGCCTATCGTAAGAATAGTATAATTTAGTATAAACGTTTATTAGATACAAAAGATAGATTATTTTCACTTACGGTTTATGTAGTGTGTAATAAATTTATTTTGGTGTAACTAATAGTAATAGTAATATATTTGCATTCTTACTGTTTATAATTTAAAAATGGATATTTCATTTTCTTTTAACCTTGAGCGTTGTCTTTCCGCTTCGTCCTTCATATTTATCAACCTTTCTCTATCAAGTTTCCCATGTGGTTTTTTCTAATATTCTTTCCTGTTATGGGTCTTCCGACGCTTGTATTCTAATTGGAGTCGCATTGGATTGGTAATCGGCGTGCAACAACAGTTGCCAATTTATGCTATATATAAATTACTAGCGCAGGGAGGGATGCGCAGGAATTTTGGCGTTTAAGTCACTACCGGTGGCACACAGTAACTACAGAGGCGAAACTCCGCTCACTTCGTGTCTCCGTTTTTTTTTCTGCGCATGCGTCACTTATGGTGTGCGCCATGAAGGGAGCTGCAAAACTATGGTGTGCTCCATGAAGGGAGCTGCAAAATTATGGTGTGTGCC
This sequence comes from Eucera pruinosa, assembly GCA_028830335.1. Taxonomy (NCBI): domain Eukaryota; kingdom Metazoa; phylum Arthropoda; class Insecta; order Hymenoptera; family Apidae; genus Eucera; species Eucera pruinosa. The sequence continues at coordinate 1,064,425 of JAMYCR010000015.1, read as the reverse complement.
ATGAAGGGAGCTGCAAAAGCTATGGCGTGTACTATGAAGAAAACCGCAAAATACTGTGCATGCGTTTGAGTAGCGTGCATCATGAATTCAAAATACTGCGTGTGGGTCTTTCCACGCTAAATCGATCATTTTTGTACTCGATCTCTGCGATTTGATTAAAATTGAAATATGTTATAGTATATTTTTTTTGTTCCCTTATGCGGATTGAAGAGATTTAAGGATGTTTAAGTTAATCGTACTTTATTTTTCGACTCTACTAAACAGGGCTCGGATTTGAGCGAAAGGAACTAAGGTTCAATGAACGAACGCTTGTTTTATTTTTGGCCGTCTGTTTCTGGACGGCCGTTTATTTAATAAGAACGATAATTCTTAAAACTGCTGCGCCCGTGGGCCTGTAACAGAAAGAATCGGTGTAAACACCGAATTCCTTACGTTATTATCAGGTTATTGCTCTATCCGTGCGTCTTTCCTCTCTTTTCCCTGATCACAATATGCGTGACAGGTAGTGAGGGCAGTTATTCGTGCTACAAGACACAGTAGAGGGAAGTGGACTGTATTATGTTTCCTACGCAATGCAAGGAACCGTCGTGTGCAAACGTACAGATTAAATTTTATATCCTGCATTGGATGCAACAGTCGATTGCCTCGAACCGGCTTCTCGCTAAATGAGGTTGTAAGGCTCCAAAAGGGAGGTGCCGTGTGGAGGAGAACCAGCGGACACTAGAATACTAGTCCCGGGAGATGGTTGAAACTCGGGAGTCTCACCACTTCGTCTCTCAGACGACGTTCGTGTAAAGACGACTCATCTACCTATAGCCAGCCTAAACCAAACTCCGAAGCCAGCTGACAACTAAGCAAAAGACCCCCTCCATAAGCCAAAAGAAACATGTATAAGAACCACCTCTTCTCATAATAAAGTCAGTCTCTGCTTCACCATAAAATATTAACGTTTATTAAACACCCTTTCATCGCTCTATCTACGAATCGCGATCTATTTGTAGAATTTAGAAGAGTAAAACGCTTTGTGCCGAGAAGCCTTACTTAGTACTTTATTTAGATAAAGTTGTTATTCTATTTAATTAATTTCGAATCACGTATTCGTTAAGTAGCGTCATCCTCATTTCTGAGATCACGCAAATTTCCCGTGACATTCGCTATGACGTCGTGAAAAGGCACTGGAATTTCAGTAACCTTTTGGGTGTGCTATTACCGTCGATATACGACACAAGGTACCGCTGCCCGAGAGACTGAAGGTTGTGACCTGTAACTCGCTGCCTGCCACATGCACTCTTAGGCGATAATTGTCGGACTTACAACAGGAGTATGCTGGGTCACCGCCACTGCACGTGAAAACATATTGGACGCTTTAACAATGAGTGCACCGACAATCTTGATACCTGCCACGGGGACTGGCCTTCGATTGCTTCTAAATTGAGGAACAATCGACAAAAGAATCGGGGTAAACCTACCGATCCGATGTTTGTTGCCGACGTTTCGTAAACATTGCAGTTTACTTTATCAGGGCGAGAGACAACCTGATACTGCTTGTTCCCATAAAGGGTGTCCCTATTTATCTAGAACTGGAGTCATTGTTGCGTGACGTTCCAATTGAGTGGAGTTAACCAATCGGGTGACTGTTTTAATTGACAGTCTATTCAATTAAAAAAGGAAAGGAACACCTCCCGTCCTTCCTCTCCTATCTGAATACCCGTCACCCAAACATACGCTTCACAATGGAAATTGAACACAAGAACCAACTCCCCTTCCTGGATGTAGTGGTCACCAAAAAACCGAATGGGCAATTTAGGACACGGTGTGTACCGCAAACCCACCCACACCAACAGGTACTTACACGCAGATTCACACCACCACCCTTCACAAAAAGAATCAGTAATCAGTTCCCTTGCACACAGAGCACTTACAATTTCTGACACAACCAACCTCAACCGAGAACAATCTCTACTACATCACACACTCCGATCCAATGGTTACACGTCCCAACAAATCAATCGTACCATCAGAAAACTCCAGAAACTCCCGAAAACTGATATCAACACACTAACCGAAAGAACAAACAGAACTGCCTTCCTCCCCTACGTCCAAGGAGTAACGGACTCCATAGGGAGAATCCTCCGCAAAAACAATATCAAACCGGGTTTCAAACCACCCGAAATAATCGGTCAGTACCTAAACTCTCCAAAAGACCAACGACCTTCTCTTAGCTCATCAGGGGTATACAAGATCCTTTGTTCCTGTGGAAAAGTCTACATCGGAGAAACCGGGAGGAAGATAAGCACTCGCCTCAAAGAACACATAAGAAACGTCAACCTGAAAAACTTTACCATATCAGCTCTGGCAGAACATCAAATAGAAACGGGCCACCAAATCCTGTTCGACCAGACCACCAGTCTGGCAAACTCAAAACAGTACTTTCCACGTAAGTACAGAGAAGCACTTGAGATCCACAAACATCCCAACAACATCAACAGGGACTCCGGATACCAAACCCACCCAATTTGGAACACCATCCTCCCGGTTTTTTAATTGAATGGCCTTTCAATTAAAACAGTCACCCGATTGGTTAACTCCACTCAACTGGAACGTCACGCAACAATGATTCCAGTTCTGGATAAATAGGGACACCCTTTATGGGAGCAACCAGTATCAGGTTGTCTCTCGCCCTGATGAAGCAAATGTTTACGAAACGTCGGCAACAAACCGTTATCCAACGCGGCTCCATCCCGGAAGCCAAGTGTTACAAAGAACCTTACCGCGGAAGCATCAAAGACTTTATAGTAATAATATAATCTTTATTTCAGCCTTTTGGCTTAGAAATAGACCTCGGCCTTTACATTATTGCTTACAATCCTTGTTTTCCTTTTAACTTATTTAATTTGCGTCAGTGTTTCGCTTATCTCACTTCCTTTGATAAACTAGTATTGCATGCCAAACTTTAACATATCCTTATACTACCAACCACTACAAAATAGACTAATAATAAAAAAACAATATAAACAAGACTTTACAATCAAAAACTAAAACAATAACTAATCAATAACTAATATTTCTTTGGCTCTGTATTTTCCATTACCAGTTCCATCTTCCGATGGGTTTCTATACTTGGCTATCCGTTTCTTCTCTTCTCCTTTCCTTTTTCTATTTTTCTGAGCCAGGCCACTACTTCCGCCTCTCCCTCTTCTGCCAGGATCCTTTCCATGCTGAGGTCAGTTTCTCCCATTTTCCTGCATTGTCTCCAGTGCTCGAACGTTCCTTCCTCTTCTTCACATAGCGGGCATTCTATCTCCTCTTCTTTTGCCCAAAACTTGTTGGCATTTTCAGTGGAATCGCATCTCGCTCTAGCCAATATTTTCTGCTCTCCATTCCTTCTCCTCCTTCTTAAGTACTTTGATAAAGTTCCTGTCACTAGGTACCTATATCTCCTATTGTATCTGGTTTCTTTGATTCGGGTCCAGTGGACTTGCTTATCCACCTCTATTTCTCTGTTTCTTAAGATCTCACCAGCTGGTTTTCCTTCCCCCCACAGTACGTCCACTCCTTCCTGGCTGAAGCCACATTTTTTGAAATGTTCCAGCCTGTCCTTGCGATTTTCTTTATTCCCCTTCTCTGCTCTTCTTTCTTTTACACATTCCTTGACTATGCTTTGTTCTCTATCCCTCTCTATTTTTCCCTCATACTCCATTGCTCTTTTTGCCTGCATTACTTTCATTTTTGTCCTGTTCGTCTCCTCCAGTATTATGTAGTCAGGTGTTCCCCTATCGAGCCCTAACGTCCATTTTATATACTTATGAATTCTTTCAAGATCTCCCATTTCTTTCCATCCTCAAACTTCAACACAATATACCATCACTCCTATGACCAGGCTATCAAATATTTTCATTCTCCTTACGAAGTCATCCTTGAAAATTCTTTCGCTTATTCCCCTGGTGAGCCTCATCGTCACATTCGTCTTCTTCGCTAGGTATTTTATATGTCCACTACTTTTACCATTGCTTTTCAGCATATAACCTACATACATATACTCTCTGACTTCCTCAATCGATTTTTCATTCTAACTCCAATCCGATTTCGTTCTCCTTCTCCCTCCTTTCCTAAACATCATCACCTTCGACTTATTCTCGTTCAACTGCAGCTTCTTTTTATCCAGGTATTTTTCCAGCCTTTTCATTACCTCCTTCATTTCTTTTTCATCATATGCCAGGACCTCCATATCATCAGCATAAGCCAGCGTCCAGATTTTCTTCTTACCCACCACTACACCACCCGATTGTCCCTTTTTCATCTCCTCTTCGATGTCTGCGATTAGGATTGTGAACAAAGTGGGACTCAGTGGGCACCCCTGTCTGACTCTCTCATATGTCCAGAATTCCTCCGACGCTTCGTCTTTAATTTTCACCTTACTTTTGGTTTCCGTATAAATTTCTTGTGTCCTTTCAATTAACCCTTCAGATCTACCCGCCCTCTTCATATACTCCCAAAGTTTGTTTCTGTCCACCGTATCAAATGCCGCCTTTATATCAACAAAGAACGCGAATAGTTTCCCTCCTTTTCTCTCTATTGCCTTTTCTACTACGTTTTGCAGAATATAAATATTGTCCACCGTTCCTCTTTTTTTTCTAAATCCTGCCTGGGTATCTGGTAATATCTCTTTCTCTTCAGTTTTTGCTTTGATTCTATCGTTCAGCACCATTGCGTATATCTTATACGCCGTACTGAGCAGAGATATCCCTCTGTGATTGCCTACCACGTCCCTCTCTCCCTTTTTGTATATCGGAGAAATTAGACTAGTCCTCCACTCTTCTCGCATTTTTTCGTCTTTCCAAACTTTTTTAATTAATTCATACATTTTTTCTTTTGTCTCCCCTTGCATATATATCCATGCTTCGTTTTGGATCCCATCCTCTCCCGATGCTTTTCCTTCAGCTTCTTTATCTGTCTCTCTATTTCCTCCGTTGTTATATCCTGTGCCCCTATCTCTTCTTTGTTTCGTACTAACTTTTTCCATGAGTTTTCTTTCTTCATGTTTGTACCGTTTAAGAGCTTCATAAAGTGCATCCGCCACTCCTTCAGTCCGATTACTTCACGTATTTGTATCCTTCGTTAATATATTTCCATATTTCTTTTTCTGACTTAGCTGCTTTGACCTCCTCTAGTTCGTTTTTAGCCTTTTTTTTGCTTCCTCTCACATATTTTTCGAAATTCCCTTCTTTCATTCAGATATTTCTCTTTTACTTCTTTTCCCTCCTTCTACTTCTTAAGCAACCTCCTGACTTCCCATTTCTTCTTGCAACATTCTGTATCCCACCATCTTTTGTCCTTCGATATCTTTCCTGTCTTTCTCTTAATTTTCGTTACTCCATCTTCTATCGTGTCCTTTATTTCTTTTCATCTGCCTTCTGTGGATGCTTTTTCGTATTCTTTTTCACTTGTCACTCTCTTATATCTCTTTATGCTTTCTTCATCCCATTTGACCTGCCATCTTGTTTCCTGTGTTGATCTTCTTCTTTCCTTTTGTATCTTATATTTTAGTTTACAGTACACCGGCATATGGTCCGACTCTACTCTTTCGTTTACATTAAATTCTTTTATTTTGTCTAGTCCTTCGGTGTCCACTATCGTGTAATCTATCACAGACTGACCAGTGCTTCGTACAAATGTATATTCTCTTTTTTCATCTCCTTTCACGTTTCCATTTAGCATATGCCAGCCATTGTTTTCTACCGCTTCCAGTAGGATCTCTCCTTCTCTATCGCATACCTTGTCTTTCGAATTTCTTTTCTTATCTTCCGCCTTGTAGATTTCTCCTTTCTCCCCGGTCCTTGCATTGAAGTCCCCTCCTAGCAACATTTTGGTATTTCTCTCTTCTTGTATTTCTTCTATTCGTTTCAACAATTCTGCTAATTTTTCTTGACTATAAATTGTCCAAGCAATCCATGTGTCATTCTCTATTCTTATTTTCCCCTAATTAATTCTCTTCTCACCCCTACTAGTATTCCACCGCTTGCCCTGCCCTTAGTCTTTTCTTTCTGTCCAGGTTGGCACTCCCATCTGTATGCCCTGGGTAATCTGCTCTTCCATTCCTTCCACTTCTTTTCTTCCATCCACGTTTGAGTTAACCCTACATAATTATATCTTTCAATATACTCCCAGAAATCTGCTTCTTTCTTCTCCAAACCAGCCGTGTTCCAAAATAGAACTCCGACTCCCTTTTCTTCCTCTTCACCCAGTCAGTTCTTCTCCGTTTCATTCACTTCCTCTAAGATTTCTTTTCTTTCATTCCAAACGTACCATTTCTTATCTATACCTATTTTCTTATACCCTACTGTAGTCTTCTTTCCTTCTCTTCTCCTTTCACCTGCCAGTTTCCTTAATCTCCCTTGTATTTCTCTTTCTTTTCGTGTTAGGTTATTGTCTATGTACACTCCTGCTTTTAGATCCTTCTTCCTAATCATTATTTGCTTTTTACTCGTTCGTTCTTCTAATTTCGCCGCTACTGTTTCTGTTCATTTATCATTTCTTATTTTCCATGACTCTCTAACTCCTATTTCTAATATCAGATTTTCCCTTAGAAATTCCTTTACTTCCTGCGTTCCTGCCTTCTTCCATTTTGTTCCTTTTATCACTATGTTATTTCTACCTCTTCTCCTCTCTTTCCTCCAACACATGGATTCTTTTCTCTAGTTGTACTCTTTCCAATCTCCATTCTTCCCTCTCTTTCTTATCCTCCTCTCTCGCTCTGTCCCATTTTTCTCCCCATAATTTCCTTTCTTCACTCATTTCATTTCTCATCTTCTCTATTTCCCTTAAATATTTTTGAAACATTTTATCTAACCTCTCTTCCAACTCCCTGGTTACTTCCTTCATTATCGACTCTCTCTCATCTCCGCTTTCACCAGATGTCTCTCCTCTTTGTTTCTCCTTAGATTGTACAAATTTCTCCATTGCTCCTTTATTTCTATTAGATGTCGCTTTCGTCGCCATACCTTTCTATCCTCTTTTCTAACCTCTCCTTTCTCCAACTCTTCTCACCTTAGTTGATTCAGGTTCTTCCTTTTCCCTTCGAATTCCTGGTCGTAACTTTCTCTCTGTTTTTCCTTACTTGGGTCGTTTTCTTATCTCAGCAATACCTGCATTACTATGACTTTTCAATCTTACTTCTCTGGACACCTGGAAAACTCGTCGGCACTCTCCGTGTCTCAAACCGGAAGTCCTTGTAGACTTAGTAGATTTCGTTACAATAAGATCATTACCTATAAGCATGTGGCTGCCTGAAGAATACGAGGCGGAGCCACTGTCGTTTTCCTTCACGAAAGCATAAAGTAATTCGCAGCTGCCTATTGTGTGAAAGCGGGGTAAGGGGGGCAAATCGTCTCAAGGTAGCAGCGTTGCCTTGAGTCAACGGCTGTGTTGCCGCATTGCCGCCGTGACAATTCATCGCAATGATTGCGCGAGAGTTGTTTACGGTTCGACTGTGAAGTCCACACGAAATGGTTTGGTCGGAAGTTCGCACCCCACACAAGTTAAATATTTTTCTTTAAGATTTTTTTCAATTCTTGACTACATGATAATATTGTTTTCTTCTGCAGTTTTACTATTCATTTACTTTGTTAATTATAGAATTATTTAGATTTTTCGACACCTAATATATGAATAAACTTTAATTCAATAGCCCTTTGTTTAAGTGAATCGCACTTTATTTTTCGATTCTACTAAACAGGGCTCGGATTTGAGGGAAAGGAACTGAGGTTCAATGAACGAACGCTTGTTTTATTTTGGCCGCCGGTTTCTGGACGGCCGTTTATTGAAAAAGAACTACCTTCTTAAAATTGCTGCGCTCGTGGGTCTGTAACAGAAAGAATCGGTGTAAACACCGAATTCCTTACTTCTTCCCTGATCACGATATGCGTGACAGGTAGTGAGAGCACTTATTCGTGCTATAAGCCACAGTAGAGGGGAATGGAGTGTATTATGCGACGTTTCCTGCGCAACGCAAGGAACCGTCGTGTGCAAACGTACAGATTTAATTCTATATCCTGTATCGGATGCAACAGTCGATTGCCTCGAACCGGCTTCTCGCTAATGGAGGTTCTAAAGCTCTAAAAGGGAGGTGCCGTGTGGAGGAGAACCAGCGGTCACTAGAATACTAGTCCCGGGAGATGGTTGAAACTCGGAGTCTCACCGCTTCGTCTCTCACACGACGTTTGCTATGACGTCGTGAAAAGGTACTGGAATTGCAGTAATCTTTTAGGTGCGCTATTACCGTCGATATACGACACAAGGTACCGCTGCCCGAGAGATAGAAGGTTGTGACCTGTCACTCACTGCCATACGCGCCTAAAGCGATTGATGGATCTAAACCAAGAGTATGCAGGATCACCGCCCCTGTACGTGAAAACGTATCGGACGTTTTAACGGCGAGTGCACCGACAACCTTGATACCTGCCACGGGGGTTGGTCTCCGATTGCTTCTAAATCGAGGAACAATCGACAAAAGAATCGGGGTAAGCCCACCGATCCGATTGCTATTCGCTCGAATTAGGTTGGAGAATTTATTTGGAGCGTGCCTATGAGGCGACGATCGCGCGACAGAAAGCCGTTTCGTTACGATCGTCTCTTTCCCAGCGCACGTCTTTTATACTCTTTCTAACAGCCTTAAGAGAGGTTTCGAGAGCGAAGAATTAACCTTTGCTCTCGAAATCTATCAGCTATTTGGGCTTCGGGAGCTGGTGAGATATTCTCTAGTAGCAACCACGAAGAACTTTCCAAAAGCTGACTTCGGCAGCACAGAAACAAGGGCTCTGGCTGTGACCGACTCTCTCGAGGAACTTTGGCTAACTTCCTAGCACACACTGCCTGCCATAATTACGCGAGCGCGATAATTATTTTTTAACCGGCTGGCGGCGCTGTCTATTACACCATGGTGTCTCTTTTCAACTGAGACACCTTTCCCTCTCTCTATGCTCTCGCGTCCGACGCGGTTCCACCGATCTTTCTCGACTTTAAGGGGAAACAGTGTTTTCCGTTTACTGTTTGTCTCCATGTAAACCGGTAGTAAAAAACTATGGTCAACGTCGCTATTATTATCTTTGTTATTTGGCACGTGGCGGACTCGTTTAACCTCGAGATTACCCTTTCACGTATACTCCAAAATAACACGGGAATTTCGCGATCGTGGAAAGCCAACGAAAACGCGAGTTCTTCAAACAACTTATTAGTAATAAATCGAGTTGGCTTGAAGTGAAAGTGCGTCGCGTCATTCCATATATTTCTTTGATGTAGGAAATTTGCAGTAATACCTATAAGTAGAAGAATCCGTGGCTACAGAAACGATCACGTAAAATATACTCCTAAATTATTTGTGTGTATACTTCAGAGTAAAATATTCTTAAAATATCTTTCACAAGTTTTTAAATTATTGTTACTTATTTGCATATTGTATGTCCTGCGAATCGAATCATTGAAATGAATATTCCAACTTTGAAATATACAAGTGAAGTAGCTTTAGATAAATGATAAGGGAAGTCATCGAACTCAAAGTCTCTAAAAATTCTGAAACTCAATACCCATGTACTGTAGGTTCCCAGTAATACAAATTTATTTTTCATTGGTGTTAATTTCCACTTTAAGAGGGGGTCAAATCAACCCACATAGTTTTAGTATTTTTTAGTTTTTTCAGTATAACTTTATAATGGTAAGAGATAGTGTTGAAGGTTGTTGGGCACGTGGTGGAGAGATGCATTAAACTACGAAAGTTTGTTATATAATCTTATTCAATTGTCATGCAGCAAGCAAGCTGTCAAGCAGCCCATTCGTGCTACCCCCGCGCCGCCGGTCGGCGCTAGACCACCGAGCCGGGCTTTTGTAGAGAACCGGCCGCGAGATGCCGGAGCGCCGTACGAACTATTCTCAAGCCAAAAGGCGAGCACGCGGTATTATAAACTGCGGCTGCCTGACCAGCAGCAGCAGACCCAGACGCTCTAGTACATTATATGTACTGTAACCAAGAGTACCGCATTTTTGCTCCGCACGGTCTGCTCTTCTTCCAACGGGTTGCAGTCGAGGAGGTGCGCACTTCGCACCCTCCACTAGCAATATACCCGTTTATCCGCCGACCAAGTGATCGGAGGCTCACCTCACGATCGGTCTCCCGAACCCGCCCAAAGGCAGCTTGGCACAGCCGGCGTCTTTGGAGTCAACAGCTCATCGCCAGGCGTCAAGGAGGCGCGTACTTCGCGCGCTTTGACTGCCGGAAGAGCAACCTCCGATTTCTACTCCTGACGATCCGCCTATCCATGCGCTCGCCGAGAATATACCGCCGTTAGCCTCCACCATCAGAGATCGCCGACCAGAACTCCGCCGAACAGGTGCCTCCACCGAGGAGGACTGTGCCTGCCCGGAGCCGACTAGTATTAAGACCGACTTAGTTAAGCCGCGTAAATATAAGTCTAGAAATACGAACCGTAGTAGATAAGTTGCGTTACGCCGCCTCACTCGTGTTATAGAACCGACCCTGGCGACCTACTGAGTCGGCAAATAAAGACATCACACACTTAATACAAAAAGAAACAGAAATGAAATAAAATGTATCTAAACAAAACAAAAAAATTAACAGTCTTTGTCATTGACTTTTTACTTTTAACTTTTTACTTTTACATCTCACGCACCTCTTTCATTCAGTCTAGCTTCTAGTCTTCCTTTTTTTTATCCCCACATACACAACGCCATACACTCTCCTCTCATTCCATTGTTGCCAGCTTTCACACACCAGTCACTCATGCCAATCGATCAGAACAATTGTTACCAGTAGATAGGACAAAACTTCAAGAGAATAAATTATTCAGTTTTGTATACTTTACAACACTTTTCTTTTTTTTATGCGGTGGAAATCGCTACCAGACACCCTCACCGTCCGGGGGAACGGCAATGGTAGTGTGGGGCTCTTACCCACTAAAACCATCGCGGCGACTTTCGGATGCTCTGCCTCATCAGGCATTAAGGAGGGAGTGACGGGACCTCTCAGAGAACACCACCGCGAATCCTCCACGCCATGCCGGCCCGAGGGGGGTGCAATTGATAATCACCCGTTTCTCGTGTTTCGTTAAACAGGAGAGTTTAGTACCGGGGCGGCACTGCGGGTCCTCTTCTAGTACCCGCTTATCCGCCGCCCTTACTCCGCCAGCCACAGCCGGACCGCCGGCCACCCCAGTTATTCGACTAGGGGTCACCTGATTCCTTCAAATCCCCAGGCGATGGGCTTATGGCTCGTCGGCTTCTTCTCCCCCGGGCTCTTCGTGCGGGGTCGGTTCTCTCGCGACCCCGCTCGGCGGTCTCCTTCTGCACCATAACTTGGTCGCAGAAGGTGGCCGTCGCCCTCCAATTCCTCTCGCTGCCAGTATAACCCCAACTACCGCTGGTAGCGAGAGGTCCCACCCAATGTTACTCCGGAGGACCCTGCGCAGCGCCGCAAAGGCAGGGCACTCCTTCAGCGTGTGCTGCGCAGAGTCCTCCTCCTCGTGACAATGGTGACAGCCAGCCGTCGTTTCCCTCACAATCCGACACAGGTAAACACCGAAACATCCATGTCCGGTGAATACCTGCATCTGCTGGTAGGTGAGCTTACTAGTCCTCTCCCGCCACTTGTAATGTGGCAGGAGGGCACCCGGGACGCGCTCGGCGGCAAGGGATTGTAACTCCCCACGCCAGCTCGCAAGCGCGCGTCTTCGGCCCTGGCACTCAAATTCCTGCACCACCTCAGGCCCCGGTGGAACCCCTCGAACTCGGCATATAGCCTGTACGCGCGCATATACGCACGCGCATACGGCTGCCTGCAGTTCGAAGGGGGTTTCCCCTACCAGGGCCATCGCCGCCATCTACGGCGTGTTGCGGTACCCGTGGATACTCTTATAGCCATCTGTCTTTTCAACCGGCGCAGTTGTATCTTGCAGCGCCGGTTGGCGATGACGTCCGGAGCCAATATCGGGGCTCCATATAACGCCATTGACCGCACCACGCCCATGTAGAGGCGGAGGATATACTTTACAACCCTACTGCAATAAAAGTTATCCTCGTCGTGCAATTTGTGTTAAATAAACAAATTATTTGTATCTTTGCATAACGGTAAACTATAGAAATGATTATTATATACCAAAAGGGTTCTATTTTCAGCGATTTAACGAAATATAAAATAAAATAATTTTTGTTTGTTTGTGTCTTTGTTAAAAACAATTAATTACCGTGTGGCGCTATGAAGAGGGGATAGAAATAGGAAAAAGGAAAGGTGTGTGTTCCTTTCGAACTGCAGGCGGCCGTACGCGCTTGCTCGTATGCGCGCGTACGAGCCATAAGCCGGGTTCGAGGGATCCCGCCGGGGCCCGGGGCGGTTGCGGGCTTCGAGCGCTGGGCCCGGAGACGCGCGCTTGCGAGGTGGCGTGGGAAGCTACAATCCCACGCCGCCGAGCGCGTCCCGGGTGCCATCCTGCCACATTTGGACAGATGGCGGGAGAGGGCTGGCGCGCTCACCTATCGAATGACACAGGTATTCACCGGACACGGATGTTTCGGTGTTTACCTGTGTCAGATAGGGCGGGAAGGGCCGGCCGGCTGCTGCCACTGCAGTCCGGAGGAAGTGGACTCGGCGCAGCATATGCTGGAGGTATGCTCCGCCTTTTCAGCGCTGCGCCGAGTCTTGCAAAGTCAAATTGGGTGGGACCTCTCGCTGCCAGCTGTGTTTGGGGCCATGCTGGACAGCGAGAGGAATTGGAGGTCGGTTGCCTCCTTCTGCGAACAAGTAATGCAGCAGAAGAAGGCCGCCGAGCGGGGTCTGGAGTTATCCGACCCCGCGCGAAGAGCCCGGGGGAGACGTGGCCGCAGAGCTATAGGTCCGCCCCCCGGGGATTTGAGGGACTCCGGTCACTCCTAGCTACAACTGGGGTGGCCGGCGGTCCGGCTGTGTTTGGTTGGCGGAGTTGGGGCGGCGGTAAGTTGCGGGTACGTTAAATTTGGTCCCGCATTGCCGCCCCGGTGGCCGTGGCGTTCTGGACAAGGGCCCGGAGCGCCTCGATTATACGGCCACGAGATGGAGCGGTGCAGGGCGCGACCTCCCTGCACTGCGGAACCAGGAGAAAGGGGAGGATAAGTTTAGAAACCCCCCCTCGGGACGCGCCGGCCCTTAGTAAATCAGGGCCGGCATGGTATGGGGGAGTCGCGGTTGTAGTTCTCTCAGAGGCCCCGTGACTCCCCCCTAATGCCTGAGGAGGCATTGCGTCCGAAAGGTCGCCGCTGTGGTTTTAGTGGGTAAAAGCCCCACACTACCCTTGCCGTTCCCCCGGACGGTGAGGGTGTCTGTTAGCAGATTTCCACAGCGTAAACAAAAAAAAAGGTGTGATTCACGGGGCCCAGCGCGGAGGAGGATTGAAGCCCCGTGAGGACGATGCAAACGAGGAGCGGGAGGAAACTTCCCCCGTTCCGATTTGTTCGGATGATGGGGTAGAGTCGGACATGTCGCACAGTGGGCTAAAACGCGAAAAAGCTGGCCAAAACACAATTTTTCGAAGTGACGAATATGGACTAAATGAGTTACAATATTATTAAATAACACTTCGAAATAAAAAGAACGATAAAAAATAGCAGGAAAAACTGATTACAAAACCGTTAAATCGTGGCTTTATTTTGATTTTAGTTGATTTAGATGACTTGAAGTATAATGTCATTCTCTTCGTATTTTGTTTAATCTGTGTACTTTGAGACAGTTTTTTTGATTGAAAAGTATACTTCTGGGATTAAATAACGGATTACTAGTTTTAATATTATTCTTCTGATCATCTGCGAGCATATGTACAGCTTAAAATACACCATTTTGCTAGGAATAATTATTTTGACTATATTTTATTTGCAATACAAAATTTGCTTAACGTGCCTTAACGCTTGGTTTATACAGGAAGTTCTCTTGGATATGCCTATAAACATGTACTGAAAGAAAATCTTGCACATATTTGCTCGAAAAAAAAATTCATGTCTTTAACAAAAAATGGAAATACAGATATCTGTTTGAATCAGATCAGGCAATCATATTCAGTGCAAATGCACATAGGATCGACTCATATATTGTCCATTAAATAGTAGTACTTAAGTGAGGGTGGTGACCATTTTTTAAACATTTAATTAAATTTAATATTAAATATTTTGTTAAAAATGAGTTTTAATATTGTAGCACTATTTACTTAATACTAACTTTATTGCAATTAAACTAAACTAGACGCTACTGTGTACTTATAATTAGAGCGTTAAATTAGGTACTACTGTATGCTTATGACTAGGACCTATTCTAATGATAAATGTATCTGACAACAAGCGAAAAACCCTGGGGTCGATGCCCGATGACGAGCAGCTGATCACGACGACGTGCGAGAGAGAGACGGAGCAACGACAGACGAACTGGCTCAGCGTATCGACTCTGCGAGGCTGTTTTTCGTCGCGAGGGACGACTGCTTATATACTGTTGTGTTTTTGCGAGTGTTCGATTTCTGGAGTCGTCGATTCACGCGTGTATGTGGCCGAAGTCGCGTTGTCCGCGTCTCGTCACAAATGTTCTCGCGTGCGGATCCGTCACGAATATTCGCCGGAGGTCCGCTACAATATCTTTTAACTAAAAGTTTTGTGGAAGTTGCTGTAATCAAAAAGATATTCTTAACTTAACGAACGAAAAAATATATGTACACCTAGATAATAAATTTTAAAGGGTCAACACCTAAGACGGTTTTCTGACCCTTGCATCGGCCGCGGAAACCGTTGGGTGACCCATGGTTCTCGCTGACTGCTCAAGCCTTGAAGGTTTACAACAGGGTAATATCTATTGAGGTGAACGGGAAAATACGTGAAATAAACTAAAGACTATACAAATTCTATGACAATGAGTAAAAATTGCAGAATCGTATCATTTGGTGAGTGTCGTCCAGATGGCAGAAAAACTAAATTAAGGAATCCTCAAAAATAGCTGTGCTTCTAAACCCTGGCATAAACTTCGTACAAACTGGCCCGAACAGTGTTCAGGAATTTTCTTAACTGAAATGCGCTCCATAGGGAATGTTTGTTTACTTCTGTGGAGGAGGGGGTCAATGGTTTCCTTTGATAAAAGTTGCTAATAAGTGCGTGGGGCCAAAGTATCCTCGCAGTTCGTAATCGATTACAGAGTTGAGAAGATGTTTAGAGACATTTTTTAGTATTCGTGATTTTATAATTATTGTGATGGTGTTACTGTTATTTTTGAACTGTTATGTGCAAAATTTATTACGGTAAGTACATTTCAATCTATAGTTATTTTCATATTTTTATGAAGTTTAATTGATGTATTGTATTTTTACTTTTGTACAGCTTAATTTTTATTTACATATTAAAGACAAGTACCTAGTATTACATCAAAATAGATTAAGATACTAGATACGTATATTTACGAGTAAGATGTTTCGTATATCTCGCATACAATTACACGAGAAGTTTCAAGAGATAAATGACGAATCATATGCCACACGAAAGAAACATGTATTGGAATTTTTGCAAGACCAACACAATTTGTCAATACACAATAGACAATTTCTAAAAAAAATTGATTCATATTTCTTTCTTCAATACATAAAAAAATGGAAACAAAGTGCCCGAATCCTAGAACGATTTGTAGCTGGAAATTCAAAGTGGCTAGATACGGTTATTGAATTACCGATGAATATTTCACAGGATAAAAACATAAACGGTGTGTATTTCTTTTTTTTATTTAAGGTTTAATTTCGCTATTGTATGTATATCATGCTCCTTTCTTTCATTTTCATCCTCTGTTTTAGATATTCCGGCCTTTCTTTTATTGCAAGTTCTTTGTAGTATGCGTTGTACTTCGGCTCTTCTATCTTTCTTCCCCTGCTTTCCCCTTCCACTTAATCTATTCTTTCCTTTACTCTCCTTGCAATTTTCTGTACCTCTCCCTCTTCCTCCCCCCTGATCCTTTCCATCCAGTCCTTGCCGATTCCCAATCTTCTCCTCACTTCTCCTCTTCTTTCTTCCCACCCTCTTTGCCTTCTCTCTCCCCTCAGCCTATCCATCTCCCTTATGCATTCTCTCACCAATTTCTTGCTTGAGTTTCTCGCACTTTCTTCATATTTAACCGCTCTCCTTACTGCTTTTGTTCGTATTTCTTCCTCTTGTATCTCCTCCCTCAAGATATAATTAGGTGTCACTTTCTTCAACCTTAGGATCCACTTTATGTATCTTCTCTTAACCGTGTCTAATCTTCCTTCATCATTCCAACCCCAGATCTTTGACCCGTACAATGCCACGCTCTCCACTAAGGCCACAAAGATATTTAGCCTTCTTTCGAATGTTTCCTTAAATAATCTTTCTCCAATGTGCCATATTCTTTTCATCGCTACTGCCGATTTCCTTATCCTTTCCTGTATGTGTTTCTCTGCTTTTCCATTCTTTTCCATTGTATATCCCAGATACTTCATCTCCTTTACTTCCTCCAATTCCTTCTCTCCCCATCTCCATTCCCTCCTTCCCACTCCTTTTCCTCTGCCCCTTTCGAAGACCAGTATCTTCGATTTTTCTGTGTTTACTGTCAACCCTTTCCTGTCAATGTACTTTCTGAGTCTTGCTAGCATCCCTTTCAGCCCCACTTCTGACGTCGCTACTAGCACGATATCATCCGCGTATATTATTGTCCATATCTTTTCTCTTCCTATCACCACTCCTCCCTCCTGTACTTTCTCCATTTCCTCCTCCAGGTCCGATAGAAATACATTGAACAGGGTTGAGCTTAACGGGCACCCTTGCCTCACTCCCCCCGTTGTCCAGAATTCCTCTGTTTTCTCCTCTTCGATTTTCACTATGTTGCTTATTTCTTCGTATATTTCCGCTACTCTCTCTCGCAAGTTCCTCTCTACATTCATTTCTCTTAATCTCTTCATTAGTGCTACCCTGTTAATTTTGTCAAATGCCGCTTTCAAATCTACAAAGCAGGCGAATAGTTTTCCTCCCTTTTTACTTATTTCTCTGTTGACCATGTAATTCAGGACGTATATGGCATCGATCGCTCCTCTTCCCGCCCTGAAACCAAATTGACCCTCTTCTAATTTTCCTTCTATCTCCTTCTTCATCCTTTCGTTCAATATGCTCGCGTATATTTTATATGCCGTTACTAGTAGAGATACTCCCCTGTAGTTTTCCACTTTATCTTTCTCTCCTTTCTTGAAAATGAGGCATATTATTCCCCTTCTCCAATCGCGCGGTATTCCTCCTCCCCTCCATATCTTATTGAGTAGTCTATGGAAAACTTCTTCTACCTCCATAGGCATTAGTCTCCACGCCTCATTCTGTATTTCGTCGTCACCTGGCGCCTTCTCTTTTTTTAATTTAAGCAGTTGTTTTACTACTTCTTCCTTTGTTATGTCTTCAGTTTCCTTCTCTTCTGCCTCCTCCTCGTGCTCCAATTGTATCCTGCTTTCCTGCATATCACTGCGCCCTTCCAATAGCTCCATGAAGTGCGCTTTCCACTTTTCCAGTTCAATGCTTTTATCAACTCCTTCTCTTTGTTTCCCTCTTCCATATCTGTTTATGTATTTCCACGCTTCGCTTTCCGTCCTAATCATCCTTACCTTTTCTTCTTCCTCCCTCTCGTGCTTCTCCCTTTCTCTTTTGCACCACTCCTTATACTTCTTTTTCTTATTCAGGTACTCTTCTCTGCTTGATTTGCCTTTTCTTAGCCTCCTCAATTCCTTTCGTAACTCTCTCTTTCTCTCTGTCCACTCCTTACTATGCCATACCCTATCTCCCATTCTCCAAATTTTTACCTCTTTTACCTCTTTCTTTACCGTTTCATTGATTTTCTGCTTTAATGCCTCCCATATACGCTCCACGTCTTCCTTTTCCACGTCCCATCCTCTACAGCGGTTGTGATAGCTCTCAATCCCCTCCTTTGACCAATCGCTCTTTCTTATCATCCTACTCTTCTTTTTTCTTCCGTTCTGGTCTTCCTTGTCTGTGCATTTCTCTCCTATCGTCACTTCCAGTGGAAAGTGATCCGATTCTGTCCTCTCCCCTTCTTTCACGTCCGTCATCTCTTCAAATGCTTCCGTGTTTGTTATTACCAGGTCTATTACTGATGCTCCTCTTTCTCCTATGCATGTCCATTCTCCCTCTCGCCCAAAGCATCCGTTAACTATGAACCAGCCCCTGTCCCTCAGTCCTTCTATTAGTATCCTTCCCTCCTTGTTTATCTTTTTGTCCTTAGATCTTCTTTCTTCCCTCTCTTCTACCATCATTTCCTTGAATGGACCTCCCTCCTCCCCAACCCTGGCGTTAAAGTCTCCTCCCAATATTAAGCATCCTTCTTCTCTTTCCTCTATCCCTTCTGTAATTGTCTGCATTGTTTCCTTTATGCTCTGGCTATATACTGTTACTATTCGCCAATTTTTCTTCTTATGTTTTAGCTGTACTTCTGCTATCTGATTGCTCCATTTCCTGAACACTACCCCTTCTAGCCCTTTTTTCGTCGTCATTATAATTCCCCCCTTTGCCCTACCCATTTTGCTTTCTTTTAACGCCGGCACGTACCACCAGTGGAACTTTTCTGACCACTTTCCTTTTAGTTTTTCCTCCGACTTTTGTTGCAACCATGTTTCCACCAAGCCTACTACATCGTAGTTTTCTAGATATCTCCACACGTCGTTGCTTTTGCTCCATATATCAGCTTTATTCCAAAAACACACTTTTATTCCCTTTTTACCATTCTTGCCCCCCAAGCCGTCGCCCTCTCAATCCTTTCTGCTTTCTTTCATTTCTTCCAGGCTGCCTTCTTCTTCATTCCACTCATACCACCTCTGTTCTACGCAAATCTTTTTGTATTTTACTAATACCCTTTTCCCTTCTTCTCTCTTTTGCTTTGCTATTTCTCTCAGTTTTCTTTGCACCTCTCTTTCCTTCCGTGTGAGATCATCTTCTATGTATATTCCAGTTTTGAGCTCCTTTTTTCTTCTCATCACTTCTCTCTTGTCCTTCCAATTCTCCAGTCCTGCTATTACTATTTCTCTCCCTCTGTTGCTTTTTATTTTCCTTACCTCCCGTATTTTCACTTCCACCTTTATATTCTTGCTAATGAACTCCTTCACTTCTTTCCCTGTTTCTTCCTCTTTCCAAACCACTCCCTTAATCACAATGTTTTGTTTTCTTTTCGCCCTCTCTCTTCTTTCTTCTTTCCATTCTAGTACATTTGTTCTCTTTACCAATATCCTTTTTTCGTTTTCCCATTCTGCTCTCTCCCTTTCCCTCTCTTCTTTCCATGCTTTTCTTTCTTCTTTCAGTTCTTTCATTAACTCCTCTCTCTCTTCCTTCCATGCTCTTCTTTCTTCCTCCATTTCTTTCCTTAACTTTTCTATTTGCTCCGTATATTTCCTGAACATTTTTTCCAAGATAATGTCATATTCCCCGCCAATTCTGACCTTACCCGTTTCTTTTTCCTTTGTTTCTCCGTTAGGTGTCTCCATGCTCGCCCGTTCCATTTCTGGTCTCTTTTCCTTCAAGAATTTTTCCATCGTCCCGTTTTCCTCTCTCGGCTTCGCCCTGTTCCTTGTTCCTACCGTTTTAGCCGCCATTTTTCTACCCTACTTAACCTCTATCTCGCTTTTCTTTTACCAAATTCTTCAGTCTTTTCTGTTATCTGCCGCCAGTTTCTTCTCTTCACACTTTTTATTCTTGTTGCCTCACTTCTCGCAAACTTTTTCCTTCCTCTCTTCCCTTCGTTCTTCCTAATCTCACTCACTCTATTTCCTTCGTCTCACACACGTATTTACGTTTACTCCGCCAAACCGGAAGTTCCGATATAAATTATAATATTTACGGGATAAAATACATCCTAAAAATTGTGTAGTCCGTGTCGTTGCTAATTTACTAATGCGTTTTACACCATAATTTTATTATTTCTCGAAGCTGATTCTCACTTTTGCGGACTTTCTTTTTATCAACCATATATAAATAGTATGTATCGTAAAACATTTTACAAACATCTCAATAATATTTTAACTCTAAATATACATATAAATAATTAAATAATAATTGCGAGCCACTTTTAATTCCATTGTTTATCTAACCTCGTATTCTCTGAGTTAAACTTAGGTAAGCTTTAAAAATCTCTGTGACAACGATAAGTGAAGGGAAAGAAATTCTTTCTCATTCAAAGATTTATTTTTTGCATTTACTATCACCTTTTCAATACACCAGACCTACTAACAGGCAATGCGTCGAAAGAATATAAGTATTTGCCATCGTATATTATTAATAATGTTATGAAGGTGATATTTATAACGCGGATAATTGGAACCATTTAAGAAATAATGGACGAAGACAACAATGTCCTTTGTTTGAAGGATACAAACAATATTGTTCGATACGAAGTCAGATCGCGCTACATTAATAGCAAATCTTACCGGTGCTGTATTCATTATAAATTAAATTCAATTGGATTTTCGGCAATAGAACGCTACTGTTGAGAATGTGCAAATAGTAATCGTACCATAGGATACTGCTTACACGTAGCAACAATAATTTATTACTTATCGTACGCACGGTACCTATCCACAATTGTTAGACCTGCCGAAATATTATGTAAAATATTTAACAAAGGAAATATAATACCAGTGATTAATGACGATAATGACGAAGACTGAAGATACTACATGCGGTTCTTGTTCCAAACTGCGAAAAAATAAAGATAATTATCTTTAATACAAAACCGATTACATACAAGCAGAAAAGGATAAGCAATTTATTAACCAACAGAACATGCGGAAACAGAAATGGTGAAAAGAAGAAGTGCTTAGGATGTATCGTATTTGCTGCAAATCACACACATTTAGTAAAGATAAGAATCTTTAATACAAAATTGATGAATGTAGCAAATGAAAGTGCCTCACAATTGTTACTTAATTATTTATATGTATATTTGGAGTTAAAATATTGTTGAGATGTTTGTAAAATGTTTTACGATACATACTATTTATATATATTATACAGTTAGGATAAAAATAAATCGTTAATGTAATAAAAAAAAATTATCCTAGGCGAGATTCGAACACACCAAAAAAGTACGCAGCGGTTTCACAACTTTTTTTTTTTTTTTTAAATCTCTTTATTATATAACATATTTACATTTAGGTCTACAACAAAATAAAACATTATAAACACTTAAACATTTTCAACAATTGAGTTTGCACGTAGTTCCTACAATTTATGCTAAACCTACTACTATTATTAGTCAGTCGATACTTATAATATCTCTTAATTCTAGTGTATTTGTTTAACTCAAATGCGGTATTTGGTACATGTTTTGTTTTTGAGAGGGGAAATTGTAATAGTAAAAACCCCTCCTTCTCTTTCAATTTTTCACCTAATTGTGTACCTGTTGGTAGTTTTATCTAATATTGCATGTTGTATAAATTACGTTAAGTCCTATTGTACTTGGCTTATAATTTAGATTTCCTTGAGTCCTAATATCTATCACATCTTCATCAGTCGATTTCATAGTAAATAGATAGCTTTTGATAAGGTACTTTATGCTTAAGATTAAATGGCACATTGTGGTCTCTAATTTCTGTAATATTTTTAGTTATGTAAGTTACTACTAGCTATTTGATATTTGTAGAAACTTGATGCTAATTCTTTAATATATTGTTCAATGGGTTGTGATCTCTGTGTGCTTGTGTAGTTCTGTTATTCTGGTGTTTCTGCGAGCTGATAGTATTAGTCTTAGCATTTTGTTTTGAAATATTTGCAGCTTGTTCATGTTTGTTGTGGCTGCGCTGCACCAAACTGGTGTTGCATAAGTTAAGATTGGCCTTATTATCATTTTATATATTAGTTTTTTATTATGTACAGACAAGTGGGAGTTGTATACCATTAGTGGATATAGTTTCCTGAGTACTGCGTGTGCTTTTCTTATGCTTTCTTTGATGTGACATGCGTATGTTAGCTGTGTATCAAGGTGAACTCCTAGATATTTAACTGTGCTTGTTGGACTTGTTTTATGTGCATTTACTGTTATTGGTTGGAAGATTTTGCTTTTTCGTTCCTTTTTCTTTGAGAATACTATTACTTCTGTTTTGGTTGCATTGAGTGGAATTTTCCATTTTCTATAGTATGGTTCAAGTATTGTCATATGGGTTTGCACTTGCTTGGCACCTCTTATGGCATTGTATGAGTGTGCATAAATAGCTGTGTCATCTGCAAATAAGGCTAGTTTGGGCTTTGTGAATTTAGGTATGTCGCTTAGGTTTGCGTTGAATAGTTTTGGCCCTAGTACGGAACCTTGGGGAACTCCTGCTCTAATCAGTCTTCTGCTTGATTTTGTATTCTTTATTTGTACTCTAAGGTGTCTATCTTGTAGGTATGAAGCTATGAATTTAATAAGCGTGGGTGGATATTTCTTTATTATTAGTTTATATAGTAGTCCTTCTAACCAAACTCTGCCAAAGGCTTTTTCAATGTCCAGTAGGAGCATAACAGTTACCATATCGTTGTTGAATCCGATTGAGATGTCATTTGCAATTCTTGTTACTTGTTGTACTGTATTATGTTTTTCCCTAAAGCCGAATTGTTCGTCTATTATCATTTTGTTTTCTTGTTCAAATTTGTTTAGCCTGACGTGTACTATTTTTTCAAGGACTTTACTCATTGTAGGTAGGAGACTTATTGGTCTGTAGCTGCTTGGTTCTGTTTCCTTTTTCCCTGTTTTGTGTATTGGTATGATGGTTCCAGTTTTCCAACTTGATGTACTATTGCTTTTTTAGGTAGATTCTTTAGTATTATATTTTGTATTCCATCGGGTCCTGCTGCTTTCTTTCCAGGTAGATGCTTAATGATTGTATAGATCTCTATTGGCGTTGTGTAGTATTTAGTTGGATCTTCCATTACATCATCCTCGAGGAATTTCTTAACCTTTTCAGTTATTTTCACCTGTTCTGCAGATTTGGTTGTTAAGTCTATGTTGTGCACCTGCTCAAATTGATCTGCCAGCATCTCTACTTTTTCT
The DNA here is from genome assembly GCA_028830335.1 of Eucera pruinosa. Classification (NCBI taxonomy): domain Eukaryota; kingdom Metazoa; phylum Arthropoda; class Insecta; order Hymenoptera; family Apidae; genus Eucera; species Eucera pruinosa. Next base: position 1,041,342 of record JAMYCR010000015.1, on the reverse strand, counting down.
TGATCCGTTATGGCTTCATTATTATTATTAATTAGTGTAGGTACTGGTTTAGAATCTTTTTTGAATATTTTTGTCATCTTCCATATGGAATTATCTCTTGGATTCAGCCTTTTCAATTTCTGCTCCCATTCGGTGTTTCTGTGTTGGTAGATGGCTTTTCTAATTTCTGCGGTTTCTTTGTACATCATTGCTTTTAAATAGTCTAGTCTGTGTCGTTGCCAGATCTTCCTCGTTTTGTTTTTGTTCCTTATCATTACCTTTATATGTTCAGGAAGTTCATCTTGTAGTTTATTTAATGGCATTTTTGGTATAGTTTCTTCAATGACCTTTTGTATTTTGTTCGTAAGGTTTTGTACTTCTATTTCTATTTCTTCTTTTGTTCTGATTTTTGAGTTGATAGTTATTTTTTTATTCAGCCGTTGTCTAAACTCATACCAATTTGCTTTTTTGTAGTTGAGTCCCTTTTTCCCTAGATCATTTACTATTTGTACTCCCAGTTCCATTATCACAGGATTATGATCTGAACTTAGCTCGTGTAAAACCAACATTTCGGAGATGTCTCTTATGTTTTTGTTTATGGCAATGTCTATTGTGGATGGTGGTTGTCTATTAGTGGAATAGTGTGTATGTTCGTTGGGGAAGAGTATGCTGCTATTATTGTTTGTAATGTAATTATATATTTTTCTTCCACTGCTATTCAGGGTTTTATTGTTCCATGCTGGGTGTCTTGCATTAAGGTCTCCAATTATTAGAACTTTGTTTCCTGTTTTCAATAGATCATCAATCTCTTTTATTTTAAAGTGGTTTGAGGGATTATTATATGCTCCTATTATGTACACTCCGGTTGCTAGCCTGATGGCGATGCATTCTATTGTCGTTTCTTTGTTTATTTTTACCTCTTTATGTGGTATACTGTTTTTGATTAACATTAGAATTCCGCCTTGAGGCTCTCTGTGTATTATCTTGTCTTATGCAGGTATAGTTTTTAATTTTCATTTTTATTGTCTCCTTCAGTCTTGTGTCGTTTATTATTAATATATCAACTTTTTGTCGTATTATGAATTCTTTGATTTCACTGATTCTACTTTTCAGTCCGTTCGCATTCCAGGTACATATTCTTATAGTTTTATTAGCCATCCAATTTATCACAGAAGTTTATAAATGCTTCAAATTGTGCAGTCTTACTTTTGCATAGGGTAAGTTGTTTTCTCAGTTCCTTAACAGCATGTAGCATTTCCTTGATATTGCACACTTTTTTAATTTCTTTGATTTCGTTCGCTAGTTCAGACATTTCGCTGGTATCTCTAACAAAGTTGGTTGTTTCACTTTCCCTTTGGCCTGCGGTCCTAGTAGCGTACGTATTTTTGGCGGTCTCTGATCTTGCCCATGCGTTTTCTGTTATGTTTATTCTGTGTTGATTTCCTATGCTTGGGAATGTAGTTTCATTATTTATGTTAGGGAATTGTTTGTTGTGAGGAGGAGTATTTACTTTTTGCAGGTTGTTCCCTGGTTTTTGTGCAGTGCTTTGTGAGATGATTTTCTGCACACTTTAGACAGGCTGGCTCCGCATAACAATTTGACGTAGCATGGCCCCACTCTTGACAGCGATGGCATTGCGCAGCCCTTCTTTTAGTCTTGTAGTCTTCCCATGTAACCTTAATATTACATATGTAATGTATTTTTTGGTTGAGCATTGATATTTTAACTGTTGCCGGTAAGGAGACCATGTACAGAGGTGTGTTTGTGCCTTTCATCATATGCACGCTTGTATCGGGAAGTCCCTGTTTTGTCAAATCGTCGCATATTTCAGTCTCACACATGACTGGATGTAAACCTTTGATTACGAAGGTTTTTCTTCTTTCATTGTGGAGTGTATACGTATGGAATTCTATTTTCTTCCTTTGGTATTCTTCTTTTAGTTTGTTATAGTCGTCTTTCAAGGTTGTAAATATCTCTGTTTTATCTTTGTGATATTTGATGTGGTATTTGTCATTAAGTATGTATTTAAGTGTGCTTGTGAATTTTGTGTGGTTATCGATGCGCCCATGTATGACGATGGGAGTTGATCTTTTTGTTTTCTGTGTAGCTTTCTTGTTAGTTGTGGTTTTTGCATTTACATTTGTCTCTTCATTTTCTTGATCCATGTCCGAGTTTTTTTCTGACGAGAGAATATCGTACCTGTTGCTGCAGGTAATTTCAGTGTTGGTTCGGTGTTTTTTCCTTTTATTAGCTCCTGTCTTTACCATTGTGTTGGGTATGCGTAATCTTTTCTCCCTTTTGATAATTATGTTGTTTAGTTCCATTTCATGCTGATTTTCTTTGTTGTTTGTCTCATGTACGCCTCCATAGAGGGAGTCGCTCTGTGATGTGTTGAAGTTATGTAATGGTTGTATCTTGCTTCTGCCTTTATATTTGTGCTTGACTATATTATTTGCTGATATTAATTTTCGGATGTTTGCTTTTGATTTACCTGGTTTTTTGGAAGTCAGTTTTTGTCACTTTTAGTACCTTTATCGCCGTTCAATTCGTTGGTGTTAAGTGCTCGTGATGCTCTAACAGCGCTGAGCGTGGTAGGCGTTTTGCACGTATGTGCCTACAATGGTTTTCTCGAAGGACCACCTTCCTTCATGCAGGAAGGATAGGAAAAGAAACTAACTCTTGATCTATTTTGATCACTATATATTTGATACTATGAGTTTTGCTAAGATCTATTGGTGGTTTCGTGTACAAGTCTATTGCGATTCTGCTTGTTGTGTCTAAAATCATGTATAAGATCACCTCCGCAGAGGCAGTCTTGACGGGGGTGAAAACGCGCTGACTGGCTAAATAATTTTGCATTGAGGAAGGGATTTGAGGGGAAATCAATTCCCTGTAGAAAAATAGGTTCTTCCATTCCCGAAGAACACCGCTAGGAGTGAGTCATCGCGTTTAGGACCCTTGACCGTGGCAGGCAACAAAGTCGGGAAGCTCCTTGACCGTAATAAAACATGCTGGTAGTAACGGGCCAGAAATTAGAAATGACAAAACTCGAAAGACTAATGTGGAAAATAGATAGAAAATTAAAGTGAAAGTCGCGGAGTGTTTATGGCTTCATGAGTTTATGACCGCCACGGAAGTGCAGATGTCCCGGCAGCGAGGGTTGTAAAAAAGGGGGGCGGCGGGACGACAGTCTTATTTCTAGTTGAATACTAATAATACAATCTAATTCTATGGCAGGCCCAAACACGTTGGAATACGTCGGATCGAAATCGCTGAGTAGTTCCCGTTTCAGAACAGTGGTTCCACCTGGGTTTCACAACTAAAACTGCGCCCTAGACCACTCCGCCACCGAACTTGTTGGAAATTCTTTACCTGTTCCACATGATCTCGGACACGGTGAAAAATCAATTAATCGAATTAATTCAATTTCTTTCCATTGTACACCATTTGGACAAAGGCAGAAATGTTTAGAAGCATTTAATATACATACTGAATAAAGAGGATACAAATATTCAAAGTAAAAGCTACTTTTTCGTACGAAATACGTCGACACAATCGGTTTTTCATTTTTCCAAGTATGTTGCTGATTTAAAAAAAATATGAAACTTTTTGAGGATAATAGGTATGTTATAATGTTGTTACGGTCAAAATATAAAAGTGGTGCTCTTCCAACTTCACTATGAAATCTGCATTTTTCTGATTTTTTGGGGGGTTTTCATTTTTCGTACCTAAGCTTTACATAAAAAAAAATACGAAAAAATTCTCGAACATGTGGCACAATATACGTAATATGTCAGATTTTTTTAGAATTTTTACTCGCCATTAAGTGGGAGAAATATGCCAAAAACTGATATTTCGTTTTTTCGCCATTACTACCCCCTAGATCGAGATAGAGGGTTGAAACTTTGTGTGAAGGGTTTTCTTTCGATAACCTATCGAATGGTGCATCATATGTCTAATTTGGTTCAAGGGCACTTTTGATCTCTTTATCCGGCTATGCCCTTTACTATTTCGTATATATTCGTTGCAAATATAGAATTATCAGTTGTTAGTTTGCAAAAAAATTATGCCATTAAATTAAAAATTTGTAAGAAATACAAATTGTTAATAATTAATTATAATGTATAGGAAGTGCAACAGTTACGCCACAACTAAAATCATTTGCTGACAATAGTGCTCGCAGTAAAAGAAGGAAAGCACAAAATTTAAGGAATTCTAACGAAGTAGCAGCATTAGATGCTGCTACTTCTATGTTTTTAAGAAAATCTGGGAATGAACAGGCAGCTAAGCACGTTACTGAAATTATTAATAATTCACCAGATCGAGCAGCAAAAATTTTGAAGACATGGAAAATGTCAAAATATTTTAATAATTGTAAACAGTACACGCCCGAAGAAGCACTGTGCATGGTAGTGGGAAATGATTTAGCAAAAAGTCAATATACAGTTTCTAATGTTTATTCTATGTGTGCCGACTCAGTCGGTCGCCAGGGTCGGAGCGGTGTACAGGACGAGTGGGGCGCGGTGGCACAAACGCGGCTTATGTCTAAGGTGCTTACAGCTAAACGCGGCTTATTGCTAACGCGATTATATCTACGTGGGCTTATGACTAGTCGGGACCAGGCGGGCACAATCCTCCAACAGTGGAGGCACCCGCTCGGTGGAGCTACAGTCGGCGGTAGGTCTTCGACGGCGAGTACGATCGGCGGTAAATCTCCGACGGTGAAGACGGTTGTAGTAGCGGACGTTGCCTTCACGGCTGACGAGGAGCAGGAAATGCGATCCACCTCGACTGCAACCCGTAGGAGGAAGAGCAAGAACCTTTTGGGACAAAAGTGTGACTACCTTGGTTAACGTACATGAAACGTACTATAGTGCCTGGGTCTGTTGCAGGTGGTCGGGTTGTCGCGGTTTATGTAGTCGTGGGCTCGTGCCTTACTTGCGAGTAACATGAGCCGCTCTCCGGCATCTCGCGGCCGGCGCGCTAATTAGCGCTTGGCTCGGTGGTCTAGCACACGCTGGCTGCGTGGGGGGTCAGGGTCTTGTTAGTTCGTGACAAGTTTTAGTTGAAGGAGCTAAACGTCGTAATTGTACGCTATACCCATCGTATAATAGAGAGTAAAAGGTAAAAAAGTCTTGTTATTCCAGTAACATGAAAATGACAACAAACATGTGAAGTACCACTTCAATCGCTTGTGGATCATACATGTGATCGTTTGCTAAAGTCATTGGATTTACCACAGACAAATTCGGAGAACACCCTCTGCCTTTATGGGAAGGTTGGATTTAATGGAAGCTCTGGACACGCGATGTACAAGCAGTTGTGGAATGACGAAAGCTTAAATGACCAATCTTTATTCGTTACATGTTTTGTACCACTGAGACTCACTGAAGTTTCAAACGAAAGAATCTTATGGGAAAATCCTAGACCTTTGTCTACTCGATTCTGCTGTCCATTAAGGATTCAATGGATAAAAGAAACAGGTGATGTTTCGAGAGCAGAAAAGAATATATTAGAAAATCAGATATCTGCTCTTTCTCCATTCATTAGAAATAATTACAAAATAAATTTTCATTTTAAATTGTCAATGATTGATGGGAAGGTAAAGATTATTTTGTTTATTAGAAAATATGTATTTAGTGTTTTCAAACAGCCTATATTTGCAAAAATATTACTAATGTACAAATTTATACAAATATATTTTGTGACGCTAAGGGGCGCTACGAGTGGTTCGGGGTCGATACAGAGAATGCTCACTCGTGAGTTTTAACGTAAACAGTATATTTTAGGAGTCTTTAGTACAATGTGTCACCAAGTGTTCGTCACTACATTTCGTGGCGAGGGGTTGAGGGCGGGATCAACCACGAGGCACAGACGCATAGAATTCGTTGTCGCGATTAGCGGTATACGGTTTGGCGGTGCGATCTGGGATGTCTACACAGTCGAGCACCGCCAGAGCCTTAGCCGAGTAAGGGGTTAATGCGACTAGCGGATAGTTTCGTAGAGCGGCTGGAAATGCCGTTAGTCCGCGAAGTCCGCACAAGGGAGCAACGCCGGAGCCTGGCCGGATTATCGTCCGTTACTAAGACTTTTTTTTTTTTTTTTTTTTTTTACGCTGTGGAAATCCTCGAGAGACATCGCCCACCGGTCGGGGGAACGGCGAGCGGTAGTGCGGGACTCTAACCCGCTAAAACCACAGCGGCGCCTTAAGGACGCTCTGCCACAACAGGCAGTCCTAGGGAGCCGCGGGAACTCTCCAAAAACTCCACCGCGACTACCTCTTACCGTGCCGACCCGCATTCAAGGGTCAGCGCGTCCTGGGAAGGTTGGGCATAGAAGAAGAGCCCCCCTCCTACTTTGAATGCAAGTGCAGGGAGGTCGCGCCCTGCACCGCTTCGCCGCGTGATCGCGAATGAGGAGCGCAAAAGCATTCCACCCCTTTTGGTCGCCTCTTACGACGGGCAGGGATACCGTGGGAGTATTCTAATCCCCTCCTCACAGGGAGAGCACCTGGGCCCCCGCCCAGATGCCCTGCGATCACGGGGATGGCATCGCAGTGGTCGAAACACCACTTACCACCCCATTTCAGTCGGCCATGTAACAATCAATGGCCAGTCAGCAGGCGACCCAGAAGAACACGGTCGCCCGCTGCCCTCTCATTCCGGGGGGTGCGCCTACGGCTACGCCCCTGGTCCCTACGAGCAGGGTCCGCTGACTCGCGGCCCCGCTCCGCGGCTTCCTTCTGCAGCATCTCCGCCTCGCAGAAGGTCACCACCGCTCGCCAGTTTCCCTCGCTGTCCAACATCGTCCCGATGACTGCCGACAGCGAGAGATCCACCCCAATTTTGGAGCGAAGTACTCGGCGCTCCGCTGCGAAGTTCGTTACTAAGACCACACAAGGGAGCTTATCCGAAACGATGTAACACTGAGCTTTCCTTGTCTCTACTCTTCCGCTCTCTTCTGACTTTTCTTTTTTTTTTTATATCGTGTAAGTGGAGATATTAACGGTTGGGAGAACCGTGGTGTTCTCGACGCGCTACCTGGAGGATAACAATTGCTGGAACCTGCAACATAAGAAATTATAAGTGAGATGGATCAGGGAAAAAGGGTATAGCCGGATAAGGGGGTTAAAAGTGCCCTCAAACCAAATTCAACGTGCAATGAGTCATTCGATAGTTTATCAAAAGAAAAAACACTTCGTGCAAATTTTCAGCCCTGTATCACGACCTGGAGGGTAGTAACAGGGTGAAAATGAAAATCATATTTTTACGTAATTTCTCTTATTCTATAGCATGAAAAAAATAGAAAGAAATCGGAGGCATTTCTGATATCGGCTCACGTATTTAGGAATTTTTTCATATTTTTAAATTGAACAGCTAAGTTGTGGAAAATGGAAATCCGAAAAAAGCGGAGAAATGCCGATTAAGCATTGATGCAGGTCCAGAACTACGATTATATTTTTACAGTAAGTAGATATTGATGTTACTATTGTTACGAGCCTGGGTTGCGAGCAGCGCAAGAGTCCGGCGGAGTTTTGTTTAGGAATACGGTACGAATTTGTTACTTTGGAGCGCGAACGATCCTGACGCGAAGCCAGGGAGTCGCTAGGATTATTGACGACGAGGACGCACCCCATGCGAAATCGGGGAGCCTCTAGCAGTATGGTTTAAGCGCGGACGAACCCGATGCGGAATCGGGGAGCCGCAGGAAGTTGAAACGTCGTGGACGAACCCGATGCGAAATCGGGGAGCCACTAGGAGGGTGAAGGCGCAGACGAACACGATGCGAAATCGGGGACCTGCTGGGAGGTTGGTAAATTCACAGACAAACCCGATGCGAAATCGGGGAGTTGTAGGATGCGGACGAACCTGATGCGAAATCAGGGAGCCGCTAGGATGGGCGCGTTGCATGGACGAAACCGATGCGAAATCGGGGAGTCGCAAGGATTGTTAGTACAGGCCTCGTAACTAGTAATTATTTAATATATCGATACAGCTCGAGCGGTAAAGCTGTATCGTGTGGGATCGTTACTTTGATTTGGATTACGATATTGAATGTTGGGTTTAATTAACGACTCTCAAGTTTATCACGGGCAATGAACAATATATTACTGAATAGTGTTATACAATTGTCAATGACGCGGATATAGCGTGTTGAGAAGTTAAAGTATATTACCTATTTGATGCTCGGTTTTGACGCACTGGCAATGCGGGGGTTTGATTCAGGAAACGAGTGTAGAGGTTGCCATAATAGGATTTATACCGACTCGCGGATCCTATATGGTTTATTGTTGGTCCGAAACGGAATTTGCGCCCGATCTTGCTGGAACAGACGATTCTCAAACGTACGCGAAGCAGAGTTACGTCTTGACTTCTTGCTTGATACTGCCCACGAGGCTTAGATTTCGGGGGTTTATATACACCGAAATCGAGCGAGGAATTCTTGAAGATTTCCATATAAGGAAATGTAGGAAAGGTTGAACGCTGAGTCAATTCCGCTTCCAGCAATCCGGGGGACAATCTGTCTCGTATCGGGGGAGATAACTCTCAACAGTGGCAACGACGGTGGCTCAGCAACAAAGTGTGTTATTTCAGAGCGGCTAGACCCTGTTTCGAGTCTCTCCTTAGGCTTTTTACTTTTTATATTAATTATTTTTTTTTCAATTTCTAACTATATAATAATAATCAGTATCGGTTTATAAATGCGTTAAAAATATTTTAACCTAAAATATATATGAAAATAATGTTAGGGCGCTTTTTACGTCTCAGCGTCTTTTCTCGCATATCTTGTCAATTATATAGCATTATTTAACATTTTCTACAGCTAAATTAATATGTCATTTCACCTGTAATAATTGTGGATGAACAGTAACAGAAAATTGTATATCGCTTTCCCATTATTTTTTCTTATTGATATACTATACCATTAATTACTTTAAACGAAGTAAATTCATGAAAATAATTTCTATATCTTCTTCCCTTTTTCTGTAAGATTTGTTTTAAGGGTTACTTATTGTTAATTTGGAAACGGCTGACTGTGCGCATCCGTTTTTATGGGTTTATGATTTAGAAATTCCTCTATTAGTCATTACAGTCTGTTGAAGATAATAGTTTTTAATACCTGCTATAGAGTCGCGGAAGGTTTTATTACTTTATGACCCGCGCTCGAGTTCCGTGTGATATCCTTAGGTGGCGGATATGATGGTCAGTAATTACCTGGAAAATCCTCCATGGCCTACATGTCCTACAAGTACACCTACCACTTTCAGAAGCAGCCAATAAGGATAGGACAATTTTTCAGTTACCAATAGTAAAGCGCAATTTACAAATCCATGCTATCCCACCCTCTTCTCTCCACACTCATTCTACATGAAAAAACGTTTTCCTTCAAGTAACCGTACGGAAAAGGTAGGCATTCTTGGTTGATACAGCAAACATATCGGAGCTTCGTTGTGTGCTTAATTGTATTGCCTTTGACAGAAGTAACTTTGTTGGAAATAGTGTTTTTAACTTTGTTTTATTCATGTGTCTTCATTCCTCGTGCGTTCTTCAATATGTCTAGCATAAATGTACAATTTGTTGATAGGAAAACCTTGCGCGTTAAATGTGTTCGTTGTCGAAATTTAATTCGCAAATCGTTTGGTCAAATCAAGAAGATCAAGACGAAAGCTGAAGCTGTGAAGTATTCAACAATTCTCGGAGTATCGGTTAGTGTAGGTGATATGTTATGTAATAAGTGTCGCGTCTATAGTTGTAAAATAGCGCTGACTACTGCGTCGAATTCGCGTCAATCCCCGTCTTCAACCAGCATCGTTCTTTTAGCTGAACCTTCAGCTGAAACATTTTCTTCAGTGGAATCTTCTTCTTCACTTGAAGCAGTTTCAGCTGAAGTATCTTTACTACAAACTTCTTCCATCATAGCATCTTCACCTGAATCTTCGTCAATGAATATATCTTCGCTCCAATCCCTTTCTACCGAAATATCTTGGCCCGATTCTATTCCATTGTGTTCTTCAACGCAAGAACCGTTGTTCATTATAAATATGAGCAATCCTGAGGTATCTGATTGTGAGTTGATAGAAATGCCATTTTCGAGGGTTATTTCCACGCATAAGTACTGTTTCGTTTGCGGGTCTTCAAAGCATATTATTAACGTACCAGCTGAAATCAGACAGCAGGTATTTATCATGCGCAGATTGTATGTTCCTAAAGGAAATCGGTGCTGTCCCAAACATTTATTACGAAAACGTTTATTTGAGCGCGATGTTTTCAAGTTAGACATATATTCCAATACTAGTGTGGCGGTTCTCCTGCACCCACCACTAGAGGGACATACGAAATAGGACTTTCTCGAAAGCACTCGCTCCAACTACCTCGTCCATATATATACCGCCCTTAATCTTCCTTCCAATATCCCAACGTCTAAGGCAGGGCCTGCTAGGTAGCCTTACTGATGAGTCCACTAGCAGGCCCAGGACGAAACGCAACGCCCTTCCTTTTTCCTATCCTATCCCCTCTCTACAGCTCCACACTAGTATACTCGATACTAAGGAATTATGAAATTATTTTGAATATCTTTCGATTAATACATCAAATATTAAAGATAAAGTCGGTGATTTTACGCTTTTGGAAGAGCGGTTGAAAATATTTACGGGTTTAACGTGGGAAAACTTAATAAAACTTCGCGAAATGACGACCTCTTTAATGAATTCTCAACAACGTCAAGTTACGCAAGCCATTGTAGTATTTTTACTTAAAATTCGCACAGGAAATTCAAATAGTTTAATAGCTGCAATACTCGGATTAGAACGCGAGCAACAGGTTTCTGATTTTTATAAATCAATCTTAAATTCATTTGAAAAAGACATATTACCCGTCCATTTTGGATTTGCGGCACTTTCTCGGGATAGATTAGTAAACCATGAAACTTCACCTGTTGCTAAAAAATTCTATAATATTACAGACCAATTAGCACTGATTTTCGATGGCACATACATTCACCATGAGAAAAGTACAAATAATGAATATCAAAGAAAGTCGTACTCAGGTCAGAAGAAGGTACCGTTGTGCAAACCCTTCACAGTTTGCACAACGAACGGTTATATTCTTGATATTCTCGGTCCTTTTCATGCGAATCAGAATGACGCTGAAATTCTAAAAATCATTATGAGAGATCCAATTGGATTGCAGACCCTTTTAAAACCCGGTGATTTTTGTATCGTAGATCGAGGTTTTCGTGTTGTAAAATTACATTTAGAACAATCCGGTTACCATGTTTTTATGCCTGCTTTACGCCGGTAGTCCCCAATGGCGGCCAGGCATGTCAGAGAGTTGACTTTACTGGCAAAATGAGCCAAATATATGGGTTTGCGGGGTTCGACTTTTCGTCCTCATATAAGAGAATTTTGGATCGAGATACGGCACATTCGAAAGAGGAAGCTTCAATGCAGTGCGCTCTGGTCGTCATTTGATCCGATTATGTTGATGCTCAATAATATGAGCGTGGGAATGTGGAGCAAAAATTTACAGCTAGACAGTCGCCGAATCTAAGCAATTTTCGTATACAAAGAGAATGTTCTCAATAAAATGATGACCAGAGCGCACTGCATTGAAGCCTCCCCTTTCAAATGAGCTATCGTTCGACGCAGAATCTTCTCATATAAGAACGAAAAGTCGAACCCCGCAAAAGCATGCTTTCCCGTGTGATTTCGCCATATTGATGATGATACAGAGCAAAAATGTGTAAACTTTAGTTCAGCTGTTCTCCGCGAGGAGGCGCCTAATCGGAAAGACCCAATGAGAGTTGGCGCGAGTGTAGCAGCAGCTCGCTGTACTACTACACATTGAAGCCTGTCTATACGTGGGTCGTCACGCTTTTCGCCACTGCAATAGCTCGCACCTCGTTTTGTTTTGAGCCCAGCAAGCGGCACCGCGATATGTTTATGCACAGAAAAGCGAAGCGAACGGCGCTGTCTTGTAGACGCAACGCGTCCCCCGCACACTTATAGACAGAGTACAATGTAGTTGTACAATCATTTTTTTTACATTTTGAAAAGTGATATATGGTAATATATGTTGAAGAATGTTTTCGAATTTTTTTGCTGCAAAACTTTGGTGGAAAAAATGAAAAATCCTATAAAAATCTGAAAAATGCCTATTTCGTAATGAAGTTGTAAGAGCACTATTTTTATACGTTTATCGTAATATCACACTATTATCGCCAATTTTCTTTTTGATTTTCGGAAAAAGTGCACCGTGGTTCAGAGAATCAAAAACCAACTTTTTCAAGGTGTTTAACGCGAAAAAAGGACCGTTACTTTGTTACGAGCCAGGGCCGCGAGCAGTGCGAGAGGCCGGCGGAGTTTTGTTTAGGAATACGGTATGAAATTGTTAGTTTGGAGCGCGAACGAACCTGACGCGAAGCCAGGGAGTCGCTAGGATTATTGACGACGAGGACGAACCCAATGCGAAATCGGGGAGCCTCTAGGAGTGTGGTTTGAGCGCGGACGAACCCGATGCGAAATCGAAGAGCCGCAGGAGGTTGAAACGTCGTGAACGAACCCGATGCGAAATCGGGGAGCCACTAGGAGGGTGAAGGCGCAGACGAACCCGATGCGAAATCGGGGAGCTGCTAGGAAGTTGGTACAACGTCGCAGACGAACTCGATGCGAAATCGGGGAGCTGCTGGGAGGTCGGTAAATTCACAGACGAACCCAATGCAAAATCGGAGAGCTGCTAGGATGCGGAAGAACCTGATGCGAAATCAGGGAGCCGCTAGGATGGGCGAGTTGCGTGGACGAACCCGATGCGAAATCGGGGACCCACTAAGGTTGGAATGAGCTTTAATTTGCATATAGAGTGTTGCGAACGAACCTGATGCGAAATCAGGGAGTCGCAAGGATTGTTAGTAAAGGCCTCGTAACTAGTAATTATTTAATATATCGATACAGCTCGAGCGGTAAAGCTGTATCGTGTGGGATCGTTACTTCAATTTGGAGTATGATATTGAAGGTTGGGTTTAATTAACGAATCTTAAGTTTATCACGGGCAATGAACAATATATTACTAAATAGTGTTATACAATTGTCAATGTCGCGAATGTAGAGTGTTGAGAAGTTAAAATATATTACCTATTTGATGCTCGGTTTTGACGCACTGGCAATGCGAGGGTTTGATTCGAGAAACGATTGTAAAAGTTGCCGTAATAGGATTTATACCGACTCGCGGATCCTATATGGTTTAATGTTGGTCCGAATGGGAACTTGCGCCCGATCTTGCTGGAACAGACGATTCTCAAACGTACGCGAAGCAGAGTAACGTCTTGACTTCTCGCTTGGTACTGCCCACGAGGCTTAGATTTCGGGGGTTTATATACACCGAAATCGAGCGAGGAATTCTTGAAGATTTCCATATAAGGAAGTGTATGAAGGGGTTAGACGTTGAGTCAGTTCTGCTTCCAGCAATCTGGGGGACAAGCACCCTCGTATCGGGGGAGATAACTCTAAACAGTGCGTCTTTTCATTTTCCTTTCTAGACGAGAGCTGGAAGAAATTCTAGTGAACGAAATAATATTTTCAAATATTACCCACACGTAACAACTTAAAATTTTTATATGCCCGTTATGCAGTGAGTAGCACACGTGATTTTTAATATTTCTACATTCAGAAGGAAAATACATAAACAGAAAAAGTTGTAGATACACGAAGGAAGTTACCAAACTCACAAATTCTGAAACTCGGTAAACAAGTAGGATAGGTCCCCAGTAACGCAAAGCTATTTTTCGATGGTGCTAATTTTCACTTTTAGGAAGTGAAATCAACCCCCAAAGTTTTAGTTCTTTTTTTATATTTTTGAGTATAATTTTGTCATGATAACGGATAGGACAAAACTTTAAAGAGGTATATGGTTCAGTTTTTTATGTTCTACAACCCCACTGCAATAAAAGGTATCCTCATAGTGCAATTTGTTTTAAATACACAAATTCTCCGTTTTGTATTGCATAACGGTAAATGATAGAAATGGTTATATTATATAACAAAAAGTATTCATTTTGAACGATCTAAAGGAGTATAAAATAAAATCATTTTTTTGTTTACGTCGTTGTTAAAAACAATTAATTACCGTTATTCGTATATGCCTACGTTTTTGTTCGACTCATCACTGTGTTTGTATTTTTCAGCATAAAGTAGGTGTGTTCTATCATATTTGAAGGTCTAGTATATATTTCATTTTGAAAGCTTTATTTAAAAAAAAATGATTGCACGTGTATATGGAACTTTTTGCAACGCCTGTTCTCGGGTGATTATTCGGAACCATCACGATCAGGATCTCCCTCTCAAACGGGCAGAAAGCTCTTCACCCATACTGAACCTGTATATGTATGTTCAGAAAATGTTTGCATTAACTAGCTAAAGAAATATGTAAGAAATAAAGCAATATTTGATATGCGGGAGAGGGTGATCGCGATAATCACTCGAGAATAGGCGTTTTTGCAATGTATTTCATATACACGTGTAATACAATTTTTTATATAAATTTTTAAGTATAGAATACATATTCGACCATGAAGTATAATAGAAAATACATATTTTGGCGTGAAAAATGCAAATAGAATGAAGAATCGACCAAAAACATATCAAGATGCATATAACGGTAATTAATTGTTTTTAACAAAGACGCAAACAAAAAAATTATTTCATTTTATATTTCGTTAAATCGCTTAAAATAGAAACTTTTTAGTATATAATAATCATTTCTATAATTTACCGTTATGCACAAATACAAATAATTTGTTTCTTTAAAAAAAATTGGACAATAGGGATAACTTTTATTGCCGCAGGGTTGTAGATTATAAGAAAACTGAATAATTTATTCTTTTGAAGTTTTGTCCTATCTCTTACCATTATAAAGTTATACTGAGAAAACTATGAAATGCTAAAACTTTGGAGATTGATTTCACCCTCTAAAAATGAAAATTAACACCGACGAAAGATAGATTAGTATTACTGGGTCCTACAGTACTTACTTGTGCATCGAGTTTCAGAATTTTTGTGTTCGATGACTTTCCTTATCGTTTATCTGAAGCTATTTTACATGACTATATTTCGAAGTTAGAAAGTTGATTTCAATGATTACATTGGCAGAGTGACTATGGTGTCAAACTCTAAAACACGTACTAAATATTTTGGTCATAAGTTCGTGCCTTGCACAAGCGCAACTTTTTTCTCTTACATTTTTTTCAATCCTTAACTATACAATATGCAAATAAGTAACAATAATTTAAAAACATGTGAAAGATATTTTAAAAATATTTTGCTCTGAAATGTACGCACAGATAATTTCGGAGTACGTTTTATGCGATTGTCTCTCTAGCCACGGATTCTTCTACTTACAAGTATTACTTAGCATTTTCTAGATCCTTTAAATGTATGAAATGACACCACGCACCTGTACTTCAATCCAACCATATTTATTAACGATAAGTAATATTGAAATAGATTTCTTTTATTTATTAGGTGTCAGCGAAGCTAAATGATTCTATAATTAACAAATCATATCAATAGTAAATCTATTGGTGGGAACTGATTTGTCATGCAGTTATGAATCAAAAGAAAAATGTGGTAAAAGAGAGATTAATTTGTGCGCGGAGCGAACTCACGACCAAAATAATTAGTATGGGATTTACAGTCAGACCCCATAACCACTCTGCCAATCTATTCACTGAAATTGTTCTTCCTATTTCAAGATATACTGGTTGTAAATAGTGTTAGTTGTCTGAATCTATTATTTTTGTTATCTATATGTTATTCTTCCTGATGTAGAACTATTAAAAATCACGTACGGTACTCACTGCATGAAAAACAAAAATTTACAGTAAGAATTGCTTTTTCGCGGGAAATACCTCGACAAAATTGATTTTTAATTTTTTTAACTACATCGCACAATTCCAAAAAATCTGAAAGATATTGGGGACAAAAGTTATAATAATACGTTGTTATCGTGAAAATATAAAAGTAGTTCTCTTGCAACTTCACTACGAAATCTGCATTTTTCAGATTTTTTTAGGGTTTTTCATTTTGTACACCTAAAGTCTGCGATAAGAAAATCTGGAGAAATTCTTTAAATATATATCACTACATCTCCAATATTTCAGATTTTTCTCAGAATTTTTGCTTGCCATTAAGTAGGACAAACATGGCAAAAACTGATATTTCATTTCGTCCCCATTACTACCCCCTCAATCGAGTTAGAGGATTGAAACTTGGTGTGAAAGCTTTTCTTTGGCTAAGTTATCAAATGGTACATCAAAAGTCTAACTTGGTTCAAGGGCACTTTTGACCCCTTTATCCGACTGTACCTTTTAACTTGCGCGGGGCGCGAACTTGCGACAAAAATATTTCGTAGGGATTTCATAGTCGGACCACCAACCGGTCTCATGCTATCGTTACGATGATTGTTCTCAGCGGCAATGCGGCAACGCTGTCTCCGATTCTTGGCAACGTTGCTGCCTTGAGACGATTTCACCCCTTGCCCCGCTGTCGCACAATAACCAGTTGTGATTTACTTTACGCATTCGTGAAAAAAATCGAAAGTGGCTCCGCCTCAGGCAGCTACATGCTTGTAGGTAATGATCTTTCTATAACGAAATCTACCATGCCTACGAAATGTGTGACGTCACGTGTTGGGACTACCCCCTTAAGGCGGTAGTCCCCTCGCGTGACGTCACAGATTACGTAGGCATGGTAGATTTCGTTACAGGGTGATCATTACCTACAAGCATGTGGCTGCCTGACGAAGACGAGGCGGAGCCACTACTGTTTTCCTTCACGAATGCGTAAAGTAATACGCAGCTGTTTATTGTCTAATAGCGGGGCAAGGGGGGAAATCGTCTCAAGGCAGCAGCGTTGCCATGAATCAACGGCGGTGTTGCCGCGTTGCCGCCGTGACAATTCATCGCAATGATTACACGAGAGCGGTTTATGGTTCGACTGTGAAATCCACACGAAATGGTTTGGTTGCAAGTTCTCGCCCCATACAAGTTAAATTTTTTTCTCTAAGTTTTTTTTTAAATTCTTGACTACATGATAATATTGTTTCCTTCTGCAGTTTTACTATTCATTTACTTGTTAATTATAGAATTATTTAGATTCTTCGACACCTACTAAATAAATAAACTTTAATTCAATAGTACTTATCAGTAATAAATGGAGTTGACTTGAAGTAAAAGTACATTGCATCATTCCATATATTTATTTGATCTAGGAAATGCGAAGTTATACCCATAAGTAGAAGAATTCGTGGCTACAGAAACGATTGTGGAAAATATGTTCCTAAATTATTTCTGTGTATACTTCAGAGTAATATATTTTTAAAATATCTTTCACATGTTTTTAAATTATTGTTACTTATTTGCATATTGTATAGTTAAGGATTGACAAAAATGTAAGAAAAAATAGTTGCGCTTGTGCAAGGCACGAACTTATGACCAAAATATTTAGTACGTGTTTTACAGTTTGACACCATAGTCACTCTGCCAATGTAATCATTGAAATCAACTTTCTAACTTCGAAATATAGTCATGTAAAATAGCTTCAGATAAACGGTAAGGAAAGTCATCGAACTCAAAAATTCTGAAACTCGATGCAGAAGTAAGTACTGTAGAACCCAGTAATACTAATCTATCTTTCGTCGGTGTTAATTTTCATTTTTAGAGGGTGAAATCAATCTCCAAAGTTTTAGCATTTCATAGTTTTCTCAGTATAACTTTATAATGGTAAGAGATAGGACAAAACATCAAAAGAATAAATTATTCAGTTTTCTTATAATCTACAACCCTGCCGCAATAAAAGTTATCCCTATTGTACAATTTTTTTTTAAAGAAACAAATTATTTGTATTTGTGCATAACGGTAAATTATAGTAATGATTATTATATACTATAGAGTTTCTATTTTTAGTGATTTAACGAAATATAAAATAAAATAATTTTTTTGTTTGCGCCTTTGTTAAAAACAATTAATTACCGTTATACGCATCTTGATATGTTTTTGGTCGATTCTTCATTCTATTTGCATTTTTCACGCCAAAATATGTATTTTCTATTATACTTCATGGTCGACTATATATTCTATACTTAAAAATTTATATAAAAAATTGTATTACACGTGTACATGAAATATATTGCAAAAACGCCTATTCTCGAGTGATTATCGCGATCACCCTCTCCCACATATCAAATATTTCTTTATTTCTTACATATTTCTTTAGCTAGTTAATGCAAACATTTTCTGAACATACATATACAGGTTCAGTATGGGTGAAGAGCTTTCTGCCCGTTTGAGAGGGAGATCCTGATCGTGATGGTTCCGAATAATCACCCGAGAACAGGCGTTGCAAAAAATTCCATATACACGTGCAATAAATTTTTTTACATAAAGTTTTCAAAATGAAAGATATACTAGACCTTCAAATCTGATAGAACACACTTACTTTATGCTCAAAAATACAAACACAGTGATGAGTCGAACAAAAACGTAGGCATATACGAATAACGGTAATTAATTGTTTTTAACAAGGACGTAAACAAAAAAATGATTTTATTTTATACTCCTTTAGATCGTTCAAAATGAATACTTTTTGTTATATAATATAACCATTTCTATAATTTACCGTTATGCAATACAAAACGGAGTATTTGTGTATTTAAAACAAATTGCACTATGAGGAAGCTTCAATGCAGTGCGCTCTGGTCGTCATTTGATCCGATTATGTTGATGCTCAATAATATGAGCGTGGGAATGTGGAGCAAAAATTTACAGCTAGACAGTCGCCGAATCTAAGCAATTTTCGTATACAAAGAGAATGTTCTCAATAAAATGAGGACCAGAGCGCACTGCATTGAAGCCTCCCCTTTCAAATGAGCTATCGTTCGACGCAGAATCTTCTCATATAAGAACGAAAAGTCGAACCCCGCAAAAGCATGCTTTCCCGTGTGATTTCGCCATATTGATGATGATACAGAGCAAAAATGTGTAAACTTTAGTTCAGCTGTTCTCCGCGAGGAGGCGCCTAATCGGAAAGACCCAATGAGAGTTGGCGCGAGTGTAGCAGCAGCTCGCTGTACTACTACACATTGAAGCCTGTCTATACGTGGGTCGTCACGCTTTTCGCCACTGCAATAGCTCGCACCTCGTTTTGTTTTGAGCCCAGCAAGCGGCACCGCGATATGTTTATGCACAGAAAAGCGAAGCGAACGGCGCTGTCTTGTAGACGCAACGCGTCCCCCGCACACTTATAGACAGAGTACAATGTAGTTGTACAATCATTTTTTTTACATTTTGAAAAGTGATATATGGTAATATATGTTGAAGAATGTTTTCGAATTTTTTTGCTGCAAAACTTTGGTGGAAAAAATGAAAAATCCTATAAAAATCTGAAAAATGCCTATTTCGTAATGAAGTTGTAAGAGCACTATTTTTATACGTTTATCGTAATATCACACTATTATCGCCAATTTTCTTTTTGATTTTCGGAAAAAGTGCACCGTGGTTCAGAGAATCAAAAACCAACTTTTTCAAGGTGTTTAACGCGAAAAAAGACCGTTACTTCACATTTTTATATGCCCGTTATGCAGTGAGTAGCCCACGTGATTTTTAATATTTCTACATTCGGAAGGAAAATACATAAACAGAAAAAGTTGTAGATACACGAAGGAAGTTACCAAACTCACAAATTCTGAAACTCGGTAAACAAATAGTGTAGGTCCCCAGTAACACAAAGCTATTTTTCGTTGGTGCTAATTTTCACTTTTAGGGAGTGAAATCAACCCCCAAAGTTTTAGTTCTTTTTTTTATATTTTTGAGTATAATTTTGGAATGATAACGGATAGGACAAAACTTGAAAGGGGTATATGGTTCAGTTTTTTATGTTCTACAACCCCACTGCAATGAAAAATATCTTCATAGTGCAATTTGTTTTAAATACACAAATTCTCCGTTTTGTATTGCATAACGGTAAATGATAGAAATGGTTATATTATATAACAAAAAGTATTCATTTTGAACGATCTAAAGGAGTATAAAATAAAATCATTTTTTTGTTTACGTCGTTGTTAAAAACAATTAATAACCGTTATTCGTATATGCCTACGTTTTTGTTCGACTCATCACTGTGTTTGTATTTTTCAGCATAAAGTAGGTGTGTTCTATCATATTTGAAGGTCTAGTATATATTTCATTTTGAAAGCTTTATTTAAAAAAATTTATTGCAAGTGTATATGGAACTTTTTGCAACGCCTGTTCTCGGGTGATTATTCAGAACCATCACGATCAGGATCTCCCTCTCAAACGGGCAGAAAGCTCTTCACCCATTGTGGCGTCAAGGGATACGGTAACCTTTAGGTTTCACGGAGTCGTAAATTCCGCTACACTTTTCGCGACAATAACTTGGTGACGCGGTTTATTCCTACTTAAAGGAATGAAAACCTGATTGTATTTTCAATATATATAATAATTTATTGAATTGTTGATTTACAAATGTTGTTGCCGATGGATGATTTCGCTTGATCGGTTAAATGTATAGAAAGACGAGTGCTCCGCAATCTCGATGGCCAGCTTGTTGGGTCGAATCGATTTGTATGAGTTTGTTTGAAAATGACTCAAGAATACAGAGTACTCAAGAATATTTTTCGAGACTTGTTTTAGAAGAGACTTGTTTTTTGAAGAGACTTATTGGGAATAGACTGAGAATGCGCGAAACTCTATATTTATATCATTTGGAAAACTAAGGTGGAAGATGATTGGCGGAAAGAATTTGGAAAGGGAAATTTCCTGGATTTCCGTGATTGGCTGGTCAGAAACTGGAACCAGCCCCCCACGAGTGAAGGAGTGGGAAGGTGCGAAGGTGAGCAACCAGAGGGGATGCTCACGAAGTCCGTGGAGAAGGGGATGCGAGGGCCCGATGTTGGGCAGGTAAGCTGGAATTGAGGTGCACGATGCCTCATTGTCCAGAAAGGCAAGGAAATTACTTTACAGCTGTATTTCGACAGACACGGAACAAGACCTTAATGAGGTGCTTACAGTTCGTGTCGTCGACAGCGTGTATTGTTCTTATATTTGAAAGGAAGGAATATTGGAGCTTATAGAAATAAGTTAATCCAATTTTCAAGGATGGGATAATCCTATTAGTTTTCCAAATGCAAATGCTGCTAATGGGCAGAAAAAGAAAAAACCGTCTTAAGGACGGAACATGCTCCCCCCGTTGAGAGGGAACCGATCAATCAAATCAATCCCGTTCACAATGGTAAAGGTGATAATAATCGCACGTTCCTCTTGATGATGTTCCCCGATGGTGTCTTGATTGTCACAGCTCGGATGATGTTGTCTGCTCCAGGATGCGTCTGCGTGACTCGTCCTAGAGCCCACTGCATAGGGGGCAAGTTGTCCTCCTTGATTAGGACGAGAGTTCCCTCCTGGATGCTGTGGTCGCCACTGGTCCATTTGTGGCGGACGTTGAGTTCGTTCAGGTACTCCTTGTACCATCGTGCCCAGAAGTCCCGCTTGATTTTCTGGATATGTTGCCAGACCGAGAGTCGATTTGATGGAACGTCTCTAAAATCAAAGTCAGGGATAGTATTCATGGCGGTTCCGATTAAAAAGTGGCCAGGGGTAAGAGCGGATATATCGGAAGGATCTGGAGACATGGGGGTGAGAGGGCGAGAATTGAGGATACTCTCAATCTCGATAAGAAAAGTGTTGAACTGTTCGAACGTTAGGAGCTCGTTGCCTACAACTCTTCGAACGTGGTGCTTGAATGACTTCACCGCAGCCTCCCATAGTCCTCCGAAGTGGGGTGACCGTGGTGGAATAAAGGTCCACTTGATGCCCTCATCGCTCAGGTAAGCGTTGATCCTCTCCCGATGATCCTTGGAGTTGAGCAGAGAATGGATGTCGTCCAGCTCACGGTTGGCTCCGACAAAATTTGTGCCGTTATCGGAATGAATTTGCCGGCATTTGCCTCGACGTCCGATGAAACGGCGGAGGGCGGCCAGGAATGCGTCGGTGGTAAGATCGCTGACCAGCTCCAGGTGTACTGCCTTTACCGCAAGACAGACGAAGACGGCAACGTACACCTTTACCTTGTTGCGGTTACGGTGCTTCTTTTCCTTTATATAAAAGGGACCGCAATAGTCGACCCCCACGTTGTTGAAGGGGCGATCCTCGGTGACTCGGGCTTTAGGGAGACTTCCCATCACGTAATCCGTGGCAGGTGGATTGGCACGGAAACACCGAATGCATTGGCGGACGACTCTTCGAACCTGATTACGGCCATCGATGGGCCAATATCGTTGTCTCAGGTGATAGAGCGTCGCTTGAATTCCCGAATGCATATTTTTCTGGTGTGACTCCTGGATGATGAGGGTTGTTATGTGATGGCTCCGTGGTAGTACAATCGGATGCTGCTGCGAAAAAGCAATGTTCGCGTGCTGCAGACGTCCTCCTACGCGTAAAATTCCATCACGGTCCAGGAAGGGATCGAGCATGGTGAGCTTGCTCTTCCGGTGGACCCTTCGTCCAGATGACAAATCGTGGATTTCATCCGGAAAGCATTTGCGTTGCACCAAACGCAGGATTATGAGGTTGGCGGCATTCAATTCCTCGGTAGATAATGTGCCCTTGTGATGGTTTTCCCTTTTGAATCGGAGGCAATAGGCGATGATGCGTCGCAATTTTGATATTGCCGAGTACTTTTGTAGCAGCGGTAATGGAGCTGGTTTCGTTGCAAGGCAAGTCTTGCGCCTTGTTTCCGGGAGTTCGTCGATGGATGGCAACTTCAGATGAGGCCATCTTGATGGATGCTGCGTGAGCCAGTATGGACCGGATATCCAGATTGAATTTTGGATAAATTCGGCTGGCTGTTGTCCACGCGAGAGGAAATCAGCAGGATTATCCCGCGTGCGGACGTGTCTCCATACGCCGACAGATGTTTTCTCCTGGATTTCGGAGACTCGATTCGCCACAAACGTTTTGAGTTGATGCGGCGAAGAGTTGATCCAGTGCAAGACGATGGTTGAATCGGTCCAGAAGATGACTTCGTTTACCTTCGTGTTAATAGACCGTGAGACGGTGTGGTACAGATGGGCAAGAAGATGTGCACCACACAACTCGAGTCGAGGCAATGTAACAGCCTTGAGCGGAGCCACTCGAGATTTTGCGCACAGCAACCTCGATTGAACACGACCGGTGGAGTTCCTGGAGCGCATGTAGATGCAAGCTCCATACCCGCTCTCGCTTGCGTCGCAGAACCCATGAAGCTGGAGGTTGACTGCGTCTGGGAGAAGCAGGTGACGATCGAAAGCCAGATCGTTCAAGAGATTGAGCTGAGAATAATAGCTGGTCCAGGCGTTGTGGATGCTGGAGGGGACAGATTCATCCCAATCCAGTTTGAGCTGCCACAGTCGTTGCATGATAATCTTGGCAGCGATAATTACTGGACCAAGTAATCCCAAAGGGTCGAAAATTCTTGCAATCTCCGAAAGAATGGTCCTCTTCGTGATGCGAGTCTCGGGATTGCAAGATTTGACCGAGTATATAATGGAATCTTGTTGTGGATTCCATGCAACACCCAAAGTTTTGAGTGTGCGGTCGTCGTTGGATTGCAGCTTAATGTTGACGTGGCTTTCAGGGAGACCTTGGAGAAGCGTGGGTTCGTTTGAAGCCCATTGACGGATGTTGAGACCAGCGCACTGCAGCAGGTCAATGATTTCGTCGCGGATTGTGCGAGCTTCCTCAATGGTGGCTGCTCCGGTTAAAAGATCATCGACGTACAGGTCGCGTTTCAACACGCTACCTGCATATTTGTATCGATGTCCTTCGTCGCTAGCCAATTGTTGTAGGCAGCGTGTTGCTAGGAATGGAGCCGGAGTCAATCCGAAGGTCACTGTGTTCAGTTCGTACGTTTGCACTTCACCGTTAGTGTCCGTCCACAAGATCCGCTGGTATCGTCGATCTTCTTCGCGAATAAGGAATTGACGATACATTTTCTCAATGTCTCCGGTTAACACGTAATTATGCAACCGAAAACGCAGGACGTGAGAAAAGAGGTCGTCTTGCACAGTTGGTCCAGTACGGAGAGCATCGTTGAGTGAGACTCCCGTGTCGGTTTTTGCCGAACCGTCGAATACTACACGGAGTTTGGTGGTCGTGCTGCTTTCTTTGATTACCGCATGATGTGGTAAAAAGAAGCTGTTGTCATCTCGGGAATCCTGAGCCGGTGACATGTGCCCGAGGTCCAAATACTCCTGAATAACTGCTGTGTAGCATTCCTTGAAAATCGGATCGTGGTTGAAACGGCGTTGGAGAGCTTTGAAACGTTTTAAGGCCCTGGTGCGAGAAGCTCCCAGATGTTGTTTCTTTTCATTGAAGGGAAGAGCAACGACGTATCTTCCTCTCGTGTCTCGCTGCACGTTGTCCTGGAAGTGTTGTTCACAGGCCTTTTCTTCTGCGGAGAGATGAGGTGGAATTGTACTCTCTTCGATCTCCCAGAAGCGTTTTATGTCGAACTCGAATTGAGTGACATCAGAGCTTCGATCTGGCTCGTCGTCTGCGCTGGACCGGATGGGAGGTTCATAATCGTTCTCGTCGAAGCGCACGACGTTGAAAGTGGCGGAGCACGCTTGCTCTTGATTGTCCCAGCTAGATGGAGACTTAAGTGTGCCGCCAATGATCCATCCCAGAAGTGTTTTTTGGAGGAAGAGTTCCGGTCCACGAAGAGGAGAGAGGTCGATCTGTCCGACGCAGAACAGAGACAGCGTTGGTCCAGTGCCGAGTAGGAGATCTATTGTGGCCGGCTTGAAGAATTCTGGATCAGCGAGTTTTATGTTCGCTGGAATCTGGACAGAGTTCCGGTCCACGGGATGCTGTGGTTCGAGCTCCGAGATGCTGGGAATAATTAAAAAGTTCAATGTCTTTTCCCAGTTTGTATTCATCGATCGGATCGTCACATTCACACTATAATGACTCGCCGTGGTCATTTGATTTAATGCTGCGATCGGCACTGAACACTTCTTCCGCGGTAGTCGAAGTTTTGCTGCGAGTCTCTCCGAAATGAAGTTCGCGGTTGAGCAGGTATCAAGGAGAGATCGACAACAAATTAAACCTCGCGAATTGTCGTAAACCTGAATTCTGGCCGTGGTCATTAATTCGGTGGACGTCGTTCTGGCAGAAAGCGAGGTGCGTCCAGGCTCGTCTGGCGTAGCTCGTCATGATGAGTCTGATGATGACTCTGCGGATGGTCCAGGGGATGCTGCATCCGACTTCTTCGGTGGCGGCGACGTCCTTCCAGAATTTTTCTGCGGTGTTGGCGATGTTCTTCCCGAATTCTTGCGTGTCGAATTTCGAGGTAGATGCAGTAAGGTGTTGTGTTTTTTATCACAAATTCTGCAATGCGAAGATTTGCATTGCTGTGTTGTATGTCCTGTACGGAGGCAATTTAAACATAGCTCTCGATGTTTTGCCGTATTGATGCGCTCGTTTACGGAGAGAGCGTGGAATCTCTCGCATCGATGGATGCTGTGCACGTGATCCTTGCACATGACACAGCGGGAAGGGTTGGAACTCGTCGTCGTCGCAAACAATCTCTTGTTCCCCTTGCCTTGTGGAGATTTCGGAGGTTTGCTGTGGTTTCCCGATTGAGATGGCGAAGTAGACGTCGAAGATGTTTTGGCATGATCTTCGGACGTTATAGCCGACGTTGTTTCCAAACGTCGGGCGTGCTGTCGTAGGAAGCTGATGAGCCCTTCAATTTTCGGGATTTCCTGATCTCGTAAAGTGGCGTCGTATGCCATTCTTGTTTTCCGTGGCAGTTTCGGAAGCAAAACTGCCATTAGAAGAGAGTCCCAATGTTCAACGGGAACATTAAGAGTTTTAAGAGATCGTAGGTGCTGCTGCACATGATTTACAAATGTTCGTAAATCTGCAGCAGTTTCGTTATGCACCTTGGTAGTTTGAACGAGCAGTTCCGAATGCCTTGATACGATGAGTCTCTCGTTTGCATACGTATCTTCTAGAAGCTGCCATGCTTGGCAGTAATTATCTTCGGTGGTCTCCATTGCAGCGATGACTCGAGCTGCTTCTCCGGAGAGGGCGGACCGGAGATAATGTAGCCGTTGGACGTTTGTTAGTCCTTCACGGCTGGCGATCATGGACATGAACTTGTCCTTGAAGGATACCCAGTCCTCGAATTGTCCGTTGAAACGGGGCAGATGTGCTTCGGGAAGTTTCACTTCCAATGGTGAGGATGTTGGAGCAGGAGATGTTTGGACGCTGGAGCAGCCCTGATTCGATTCCGTCGCGTCAGATTTCTCCATGAATCTCGTGACGGCGATGCTGGACTCCAGATATCGTTCTTCCAATTCCATGGCGTCTTGCTCATGGTTGCCATCCTCCTGAAGTGCCTCGAGTTCAGCAGTAATATCGCTGAACGAAGCGTACACTTCCTTGAGACGCGCAAATCTGCATTTGAGCGCGTTCGCGTCCGGGTGATCCTCATATTTGCCCAAGAATTTTTCGAAGGCGGTAAACTGGGACTTAATTCCAGACCGCTTCTTCATGAGGATTTTTACGCGTTCCGCAGACATGATGTTAATTGAAAGTTCACAAATGTGGTTTGTTGAGTTTGTGCACTGCACCTGCACTGCACATGCACTGAACTGTTTGTCCACGATATACTGTTTCACCTTCACTCGCGAAATCCGGCTCGAAGGACCAAAAAAAATGTGGCGTCAAGGGATACGGTAACCTTTAGGTTTCACGGAGTCGTAAATTCCGCTACACTTTTCGCGACAATAACTCGGTGACGCGGTTTATTCCTACTTAAAGGAATGAAAACCTGATTGTATTTTCAATATATATAATAATTTATTGAATTGTTGATTTACAAATGTTGTTGCCGATGGATGATTTCGCTTGATCGGTTAAATGTATAGAAAGACGAGTGCTCCGCAATCTCGATGGCCAGCTTGTTGGGTCGAATCGATTTGTAGGAGTTTGTTTGAAAATGACTCAAGAATACAGAGTACTCAAGAATATTTTTCGAGACTTGTTTTAGAAGAGACTTGTTTTTTGAAGAGACTTATTGGGAATAGACTGAGAATGCGCGAAACTCTATATTTATATCATTTGGAAAACTAAGGTGGAAGATGATTGGCGGAAAGAATTTGGAAAGGGAAATTTCCTGGATTTCCGTGATTGGCTGGTCAGAAACTGGAACCAGCCCCCCACGAGTGAAGGAGTGGGAAGGTGCGAAGGTGAGCAACCAGAGGGGATGCTCACGAAGTCCGTGGAGAAGGGGATGCGAGGGCCCGATGTTGGGCAGGTAAGCTGGAATTGAGGTGCACGATGCCTCATTGTCCAGAAAGGCAAGGAAATTACTTTACAGCTGTATTTCGACAGACACGGAACAAGACCTTAATGAGGTGCTTACAGTTCGTGTCGTCGACAGCGTGTATTGTTCTTATATTTGAAAGGAAGGAATATTGGAGCTTATAGAAATAAGTTAATCCAATTTTCAAGGATGGGATAATCCTATTAGTTTTCCAAATGCAAATGCTGCTAATGGGCAGAAAAAGAAAAAACCGTCTTAAGGACGGAACACCCATACTGAACCTGTATATGTATGTTCAGAAAATGTTTGCATTAACTAGCTAAAGAAATATGAAAGAAATAAAGCAATATTTGATATGTGGGAGAGGCTGATCGCGATAATCACTCGAGAATAGGCGTTTTTGCAATATATTTCATGTACACGTGTAATACAATTTTTTATATAAATTTTTAAGTATAGAATATATATTCGACCATGAAGTTGAAGGAAATGTTTTGTGACTGAGGTGCACGATGAATAACTTTTTAACTCGCAATGATTTCAAAGTGTTTTATTTGTAACGATAAGACCGCCTTGAGGTTTGCTCGAATACTTCTCATTTGATTTGAACTAAAATTATGTCGCTACATCACCCCCTTGCCAGTGCAAACGTTATCTTACTAACTAATATCTACGCTTACGAACTAACTTATATCTATCTTATATCTACTTTATTTACATGTCTTATGCTATTCTGGTATTTACATTCTGCTAAAGCTTGCACTGCTATTCGACTTGTAACCGAGCGGGGAATCTCACGCGCCTACCAGATCTGGTGTGCATCGGTTCCTGCTTGCGCTCGCAGTCTTCTTCTAACATATTTCGCTTGTTTCGAGGTTTCGCTGGTGGGGTGGTTTTGACTGACTCTTCGTCGTCTTTCAATAGATACGCTGGTTTTAATCTGTCTATTGAAACCGTGACGTTTCTTTCCTTAATACGGATTACATAAGTTTTTGGAGAGCGAGAAATAACTGGAAATGGTCCTTCATATGGGTTTTGCAATGGCCCTTTTACGCTATCTACTCGTACGAAAACGTGCGACGCGGTATTTAAATCTCTGAACACGAATATTTTCTTTGTGCCGTGCCGTGATCCCGCGCAAGGTCGGAGTTTGCTAAAGTGGGCGCGAAGTTGTTTTGCCATATCTAGGGGTTCTTCGTTATTTTCGCTACTCTTTTCGAAAAATTCCGCTGGTAGTCGTAGATTTTCGCCGTAAACTAATTCCGCGGTTGACGCACTTAAATCTTCGCGATATGCTGCTCGCATACCTAAAAGTACTACGGGTAATGCGTCGATCCATCGCTCATCGCTATGGCATTTAATCGCCGCCTTTAGCTGCCTGTGACAGCGTTCGACTACACCGTTCGCGGCAGGATGATATGCTGTGGTTCTCAAGTGGGTTGTTCCCAACAATGCGTTAAGTCGTTTGAACAATACCGACTCAAATTGTCTACCTTGATCCGTAGTGACACGCAAAGGAACGCCGAAACGCGCAACCCATCCTGTTACAAATGCTCTCGCTACTGTCTCTGCCTCCATATTTTCTAACGGGAAAACTTCCGGCCAACGTGTGAAACGATCTACGCACGTTAGACAGTATCTGCAGTCCCGCGCTATCGGTAAGGGACCCACTAAATCGATGTGCACGTGCTCGAACCTTGTAGAGGGCAATGCAAAGCTACCAACTGGACTCGACACGTGTTTGCTAACTTTGGCTCGCTGACATTTGAGGCAACTGCGAGACCATTCTCGACAATCTCTTTCTATCCCTGGCCATACAAAACGTTGTTTTACTAATTTTGTGGTGACTTTAATTCCGGGATGTGCAAGCCCGTGTACGGACATAAACGCTTGCCGCCGAAAGGGTGCCGTGACGAAGGGTCGAGCACTGCCCGTCGAGAAGTCGCATATTACCTTGGTGTTATCTACGAACATTACACGTTTCAATTTTAAAGAGGTACCCGCCGTTTCTAACAGTTTTCTCAGCTCTACGTCAGAGTCTTGAGACCTTGCGAGCTCGTCGTAACGTATTGCTGCGTTCACGGACTCTACTCTTGATAAGGCGTCTGCTACCTCGTTTTCCTTGCCGCTAACGTGTCTTATATCGGTAGTGAATTGGCTGATAAAGTCTAAATATCTGAACTGCCTCGGCGTACACTTGTCTACTTTTTGCTTAAACGCGTATATTATCGGCTTGTGATCCGTATACACCGCAAATTTTCGTCCTTCGACCGCGTGGCGGAATTGCTTAATCGCCGAATAAATCGCGAGGAGTTCTCGATCGTATGCGCCGTATTTTCGCTGCGCTGGTGACAAAGGTTTCGTGTGGAAGGCTAACGGCTGCCACGCGTATCCTTGTCGCTGTTGCAGTGTCGCGCCTAACGCAAAGTCCGAAACGTCCACCATGATCGCGAGTTCTGCCTGCTCGGATGGATGTGCTAACAACGCTGCACCGACTAACGCGTTCTTTAGAAGTTGCAACGCGGTTTCTGTTTTATCCGACAATTCTATCGGCGCGTCTCGTTTCGTTTTCGGTCCTCGCAATAAGTCGTTCAACGGCGCTTGCAATTTCGCGGCGTTGGGTATAAATCTCCGGTAAAAATTTATTATGCCCAAAAATCTACGAAGCTGTCTTACGGTACTTGGTTTCGGATAATTGTTTATGGCTTCTACTTTATCCGGTAGCGGTCTCGTGCCTTTCTCGTTCACGACATACCCCAGAAACCGGACTTCCGCTGCACCCAATACGCACTTACTCGGGTTTAATACAATACCGTACTCGCTAAGGCGTGCGAATAGCTGCTCTAAGTTTCGTTTGTGCTCAGCTTCGCTACTTGAGGCGACCAGAATGTCATCGATATACGCGTAACAAAAATCGAGACCTCTCAGGACGCAGTCGATAAACCTTTGAAAAGTTTGAGCGGCGTTTCTTAGCCCGAATGGCATAACCGTATATTCGAATAAACCGAAGGGTGTTGTCACCGCCGTTTTTGGAATATCGTCGGGATTTACGGGGATTTGATTGTAGGCTCTAAGCAAATCTATGGTCGAGAATATTGTTTTTCCCGCCAATCTACGCGAGAAATCTTCCACGTGCGGAACTGGATATCGGTCCGGTATCGTACGAGCGTTTAAAGCGCGATAATCCCCGCATGGTCTCCATCCGTTTTCCTTCTTCGGAACCAGATGCAGGGCTGAAGCCCATTGGCTCTTTGAAGGTCGTATGTGGCCTAAACGAAGGAGACTTTCGAATTCCGTTTTCGCGGTCTTGTACATTTCCGGGGACAATCTACGCGGTTTACAGAACGTTGGCGGACCGGGAGTTGTATTCAAGTAATGCACGACGTCGTGCTTTACCTTTGCCGGAAACGCTGTCGGTCTTGTGACGTCTGGAAACTCTGCTAACAGCTGATGGTATGGTGAATTCCCGAAGATGGTCTTCACTGATTCAGCGATTCCCGTGGCTTTCCTTCCTGGAGTAGATAACGACGTCGTCTGATCCATCAGGCGTCGGTTCTTCAAATCCACCAGTAGCCCGTAGAAGCTAAGGAAATCCGCTCCTATGATCGGCTTGGCTACGTCGGCGATCACGAATTTCCAGCTGAAGGCCCGGCGAAGGCCTAAGTTCAGGTTGAGAACCTTGATGCCGTATGTGCTGATTATGGACCCGTTTGCGGCGTACATCTCGTACGCTGTCTTCTCTAGCCTACCCCTCACTCGTGCACGGGGGTAAACGCACAGATCGGATCCGGTGTCGATTAGGAATTCTTCTTTTGATTCCTTATCGGTGATGAAAAGGCGGCTGGTTTTCACATCGTCACTGATAGCCGCGTTCAGTGCCGTTTCTCCTCGTTTCCCGAATTAAAGGTACATGGCGACCTGCACTTTGTAGATCTCGTCCCGAATACTCGGTGATAGCAGCAGTGGTCGCGATTCGCTGGCGATGCCGCGCCTCTACCGTTTCGCGAGTTTGACCGTCTGCGAGTTCGGCTACCTGAACGGCCTTCCGGACGCGATCGCGAAAGTTCCGATATCTTCAGCTCTAAACTTTCTAAACGTTTAAGCAACGCGTCCGTTACGCTGTCGTGCGACACGCTGGCTGTCTGTGTTTGCACGGTACCTTCTCGTATTTGGTCTGCGATTTCTGCCAATTTGTCCAAAGATAGGTCCGTTTGTGCTGTGACTATTGCCCTGGTCATAGTTGGCAATCGGCTGGACCACAACGTCCGCAGGAAGTCGTCCGATACTGTAGATCCCGCCAAATTCCGCATATGCCGCAGGAACTGGGACGGAGTCCGATCGCCAATTTCTTCTTGTTCTAATAGCTGTCGGATCCGTTGACTTTGGGATGCTGACAGGTGATGCACTAACTCCTTCTTTAACTTCTCATACTTCCCGGTTTCCGGAGGATTGAGAAAAATATCCTGTACTTCCAACGCGTACTTTGGTTCTAGTTGCGACATTATATAATAGAACTTGGTTGTGTCGGTAGTAACACCACTAAGCGCGAATTGTGCCTCTAACTGACTGAACCATACACTTGGCTGTTCAGGCCAAAAAGGTGGTACGCGGATATCGACGCGATTCACTTCCATTGCGGGCGATCCCGTGCTCGCGGACGCGTTATTCATCGTCTCGGAGAGTGAGTCTTTCTTCTTTTTCTTTTTGGAAATCTTGATGTTCTTTTTTTTTTTTTACTGCACCTGATCACGTCGGGGTCACCAATGAAGGAAATGTTTTGTGACTGAGGTGCACGATGAATAACTTTTTAACTCGCAATGATTTCAAAGTGTTTTATTTGTAACGATAAGACCGCCTTGAGGTTTGCTCGAATACTTCTCATTTGATTTGAACTAAAATTATGTCGCTACAAAGTATAATAGAAAATACATATTTTGGCGTGAAAAATGCAAATAGAATGAAGAATCGACCAAAAACATATCAAGATGCGTATAACGGTAATTAATTGTTTTTAACAAAGGCGCAAACAAAAAAATTATTTTATTTTATATTTCGTTAAATCACTAAAAATAGAAACTCTATAGTATATAATAATCATTACTATAATTTACCGTTATGCACAAATACAAATAATTTGTTTCTTTAAAAAAAAATTGTACAATAGGGATAACTTTTATTGCGGCAGGGTTGTAGATTATAAGAAAACTGAATAATTTATTCTTTTGATGTTTTGTCCTATCTCTTACCATTATAAAGTTATACTGAGAAAACTATGAAATGCTAAAACTTTGGAGATTGATTTCACCCTCTAAAAATGAAAATTAACACCGACGAAAGATAGATTAGTATTACTGGGTTCTACAGTACTTACTTCTGCATCGAGTTTCAGAATTTTTGAGTTCGATGACTTTCCTTACCGTTTATCTGAAGCTATTTTACATGACTATATTTCGAAGTTAGAAAGTTGATTTCAATGATTACATTGGCAGAGTGACTATGGTGTCAAACTGTAAAACACGTACTAAATATTTTGGTCATAAGTTCGTGCCTTGCACAAGCGCAACTATTTTTTCTTACATTTTTGTCAATCCTTAACTATACAATATGCAAATAAGTAACAATAATTTAAAAACATGTGAAAGATATTTTAAAAATATATTACTCTGAAGTATACACAGAAATAATTTAGGAACATATTTTCCACAATCGTTTCTGTAGCCACGAATTCTTCTACTTATGGGTATAACTTCGCATTTCCTAGATCAAATAAATATATGGAATGATGCAATGTACTTTTACTTCAAGTCAACTCCATTTATTACTGATAAGTACTATTGAATTAAAGTTTATTTATTTATTAGGTGTCGAAGAATCTAAATAATTCTTTAATTAACAAGGTAAATGAATAGTAAAACTGCAGACGGAAACAATATTATCATGTAGTCAAAAATTGAAAAAAAACTTAGAAAAAAAAATTTATCTTGTTTGGGGCGAGAATTTGCAACCAAACCATTTCGTGTGGACCTCACAGTCGAATCATAAACCGCTCTCGTGCAATCATTGCGATGAATTGTCACGGCGGCAACGCGGTAACACCGCCGTTGATTCATGGCAACGCTGCTGCCTTGAGACGATTTCCCCCCTTGCTCCGCGCAATAAACAGCAGCGAATTACTCTACGCTTTCGTGAAGGAAAACGATAGTGGCTCCGCCTCGTATTCGTCGGGCAGCCACGTGCTTGTAGGAAATGACCTTACTGTAACGAAATCTACCATGCCTACGAAATCTGTGACGTCACGCGAGGGGACTACCGCCTTAAAGGGTAAACGTAAGCAGTTGACCACTGCAGAATCTAACGAATCCCGTCAGGTCACTAAAGTTCGTTGGGTAGTCGAGGCTATACACGAAATCATAGGACAAAAATACAAACTTCTCCACAATCAATTAGACAATAAATTGCTCCCTAGAGTACGTTTATTTTGTAAAATAGCAGGGTTTCTTCAAAATATGTTTACAAAACGTTTAAATTCAGATGTAGGGCTTTTCGATGAAATACTGGAAAGGATGGTATCCGACAAAACCACTGAAAATACATTAGCGATCGATGCAGAAACTCATCACTGGAATAGGCGACAGTCGCACTTCAAACAGCTTTCAGCTTCCAAAATTATTGATTTTCCAGAGATGACAGATAACGATTTGAAGATTTTTTTTACCGGGTCGTATCAATTATCACAAGCAGTATCTTACTAAGCAGAGCTTATGGACGAAGATAGTAACCTTGCCGTCCAGTATTTCATAGAAAAAAATAATATCATTAAATTCGAAGTATATATATATATATATATATATATATATATATATATATATATATATATTTATTAATTTCAGCCCTTGGGCCCAGAAATGGACTTGGTTTACAATCTTTAAGTGTTACTTATATTTACTCATTCATCCATACTTTGACTTACATCTAATTACATTCTTTTCTACTCATCCCTCCACATATTGTCATTCCACTCTCTTTCCTCTCCATTTGCCTCTCAACTTCTCTCAACCATCTAACAACCCCCTCACACCTTCGCCCCTCTACAATTCTCTCTACGCTATATTCGCACCTCTCTATTAGCTCGCACTCTTCCACTAGATGTTTCAGCGTCCCGCTTTCTCTCCCGCAGAGTCTGCAACTCCTATCCACCCTACTTAACCAGTATTTGTTATATACATCCAAATTTCCACATCTAACTTTCGCTATTAGTCTTTGGTCCCCTTTACAGCCTTTGTTTGTTAAATACTCCGGTCTCCTATAACATCTTATCGCTTTATATCTAGGGTTATATATCGATTTTCTTATTCTGCTCTCCTGCTCTTGTATCTGATTTTCCCTATCTCTTTCTTTCAGCACTTCGCGAGCGAACTCTTTCCCTTTCTTTTCTTCCAACTGCTCTATTCCTGCTTGGCTAAAACCATTCCTATTTAGGTACTCCTCTCTTAGTTTACCACTGTAACTATCTGTTTCTCCTTCTTCCTTTTCCCTTAAGCATTTCTTTAATAACCTCTGCTCATCCAACTTCCTTATCTTTTGCTCGTATTTTAATGCCCTTTCTCCTGCCTTTATTCTCAGTCTGTCTATCCTAGTTTCTTCTAATACTATATATCCTGGGGTGCACCTGTCTAACCCTAAACACCATTTAATATATCTAATTTGTACTGCCTCCAACTCCTCCCACTCTTTCCATCCGAACAGTTCTGCCCCGTACATCATACCACTTGCCACCAGGGTATTGAACATGAACACCCTTCTGCCAAAATCATTTTTAAATATTCTTTCTCCAATTCCCCATATCTCCCTCATCGCCACTTGTGCTTTTTTAACCCGCTCTCTGATGTGTGCCTTCCATTGTCCGTTCCTCTGTAGCCTTACTCCTAGATAGACAAACTCCTTTACCACTTCTATTTCCTTCCGCTTCCACGTCCAGTTCGTCTTCTTTTTCTTCCCTCTCCCCTTTCCGAATATCATCATTTTTGTTTTCGCTACATTTAGTGTTAGCTTTCTTTCCTCTAAGTATATCTCTAACTTCTTCATCGCCTGCTGCATCCCCTCCTCAGATACCGCGAGGATTACTACGTCGTCTGCGTACGCTAACGAACACAATCTGCTGCCCCCTATCCTGACCCCCGCCGCCAATGTCTCTTTGAGCTTCTCTTCCATATCCACTATATACAGCGAGAATAAGGTGGGACTTAAAACACAGCCCTGTCTTACCCCTCCCGTGGTCCAGAATTCCCTCGTCATATTCTCGCCTACTTTTACCGCAACTTTCACCTCTTCATAGATCTCCTTTATCCTTCGTATCAGCCCTCTCCTTATCCCTTTCCTCTCCATCGTTTCCCATAGTTTCTCTCTATTTACACTGTCAAATGCTGCTCTTAGATCCACGAAAAGGCCGTACACTTTTCCTCCCCTCTTCCTTATTTCCTTCTCTATCACATGTTGTAGTACATAGATATTGTCTATGGTGGCCCTACCTCTCCTGAATTCCGTTTGTGTGTCACTCAGGACCTTCTTTCCCTCCGCATCCACAATAAGTCTTTTGTTCAAAATCGCTGCGTACAGCTTATAAGCTGTACATAACAAAGTGATGCCCCTGTAATTATTTGTCACATTCGGGTCCCCTTTCTTATGTAGTGGCACGATTACGCCCTTCCTCCAGTCATCTGGAAATCCTCTCCCTCTCCAAACTTCCTTCACCAGCTCAAACAGCCTCTTCCTCAGATTGCCCCTGCTATATATCCACGCCTCTGCCTGAATTCCATCCACGCCTGCAGCTTTTTTCTTCTTTAACCTGTTCAAGTGATAATCTATCTCCTCATCTGTAATCTCTTCTTCTTCTTCCTCCCTCTCCCTGCCCTCATCCCTTCCTGTCCTGTGCACTTTCTCTTTCACCCCTCCAAGTTCCGTTGCGAAATGGTTTACCCATTCCTCCATGGTTATTTGTGTTCCCATCTCTTTCTTCTTCCTTCGCTCCTTATTTATGAATTTCCATGTGTCCATCTGTGATTTGGCTTTTCCTATCTCCTCCCATATCCTTTCTCTCTGCTCCTTCTTCTTTCTCTCTACTAATTCCCTCATACACCCTCTCTCCGCGATATACTCCTTTCTCGACACTTTGTCTTGTTTCCATTTTGTATACATCTTTTTAACATGTCTTTTCTGTTGTCTACATTCGCTGTCCCACCATTGTGTCCAGCCTATCTTCCTGTATTCTCTCCCTACTACCTTTTTAACTGTCCCATTATTCACTATATCCTTTATTTCCATCCAGCTGTCCTTAATACCCGTTGCCTCAAACTCCTGATCTTTAGTATCTTCTATATACTTCTGTATTGCTTCCTTGTCCCAGACGGTTATTACTCCTTTCCTTCTCTCTACCTCCCCCTCGCCCCTCTCCACAACTCCCTCCAGTTCAATCCCTAGTGGCAAGTGGTCTGACTCTATCCTATCCTCCACCCTGAATTGTCTTATCCTTTGCAGCGTGGCCGTATTTGTCACTACGTAATCTATGACCGATGCACCCCTTTTCCCCACGTATGTAAACTCCCCCCTATAGTCTCCTGCTGTTTGCCCATTTAGGATATGCCATCCCCTATCCTCTGTTATCTTCAACATCCTTTCTCCTTCAGCGTTTATCACTCTATCCCTTGAGCATCTCCCTTCCTCCTCCTCCTCCTCCTCCTCGCCAAGATATAATGTTCCTTTCTTTCCAGTTCTCGCGTTCCAGTCCCCTCCAATTATCATTTCATTCTCTTCTTCTTCACATATTAATTCATTTATACTCTGCTCCAACCTTTTAATTCCTTCTCCACTGTATACCGTCCATATACTCCATATCTTGTCCCCTATCTTCGCCTTTCTTTGCATTATGCCATTTCTTTGCCTCTCCTCCTCCCCTACGTCCCACTCCTTTACCATTCCTGTTATAATTCCTCCCTTCGCTCTGCCTTTTTTGCTTTCTCTTACCGCTGGTTGATATTTCCACACATAGCCTCCTGGTAATTTGTTTCTAATTTTCTCCCAATTCTTTTCTTCCACCCATGTCTCTACCAGACCCACAAATTGGAATTCCTCTATGTAATTCCAAAACCCTCTATCTTTTCCTCCCAAACCTGCAATGTTCCAAAACAGTATTTTCGTCCCTCGCCCCTGCCTCTCCCTATCGTCCCTCTGTCCCTTAGGCTTGTCTAAAAATCCTGCTTCCCTCCTCTTCTTTCAATATCTTGCCATTTATGCCATTGTCCCTCAATATTTATTTTTTGATATCCTATCCTTACTTTGCTTCCGTTACTTTTTTCAGTCCTTGCCATCTGTCTTATCTTCTTTTGTATTTCTCTTTCCCCTCTCGATAAATCGTTATCTATAAATATCCTTTTCCCTGCTAGTTTACTTTTCCTCCTCATGAGTTCTACTTTCTGCCCTTCCTCTTTCATCCTTGCTATTATCAGTCCATTGCCTCGTCCTTCCATTACCCTTGCCCACTCCAACTTACCTTTATATTCCAGCTGCTCTTCAATAAATTTCTCCACCGTCTCTTTAGCTTCTTTCCCATTGGTATCCAGGCCCCTTATTATTATATTCTTTCTCCTTTCCTTCCTGTCT
Organism: Eucera pruinosa; assembly: GCA_028830335.1. NCBI lineage: Eukaryota > Metazoa > Arthropoda > Insecta > Hymenoptera > Apidae > Eucera > Eucera pruinosa. The sequence goes on along the minus strand of JAMYCR010000015.1, from coordinate 1,003,328 downwards.
TGCTCCTCCAACCTCCTCTCTATCCTATCGACTTTCATCTCAAACTCATTACCCCTCCCACCTGTGACATTATCTGCAACTCGCGGTGTATCTTCTTTATTTCTCTTTTGCATCGCCTCCATCTTACTTTCCAATGCCATCAATCTATCCCCCATTTCTTTCTTCTCCCTTTCCCATTTTGCCTCTCTTTCTTTCAGCTCTTTCATCAGGTCTTCTTTGTTTCTTTGAGCCTCCTCTCTCATTGTCTTCATTTCGTTCTTTATCCCCTTCAGCAATCCTAATAATAAGCTATTCCCTATCTCCTCGCTACCATCTCCTTCCTCCTCTACCATCCTTTCTGTTCTCATCATACTTTCTTGCACCCCCGTTATTTTGACGCCTTCTTTACCTTCATCTCCCTGTACATTTTCGTTCCCCGACCTCCTGACTATCATATACTTGTCTATTCCTTCCTTCCTCTCTACCTTCTTCTCTACCTTCCCTTGTATAGCTCTTTCTGCTCTCGTTTGCACTCCCTTCCTGTTTGCTCCCTCTGTTTTATCCCCATGTCCGGGACTCTTCCTTACCGACCGGACTGTCCCAGCACCTCCCACTTTTTCCGTCTCGCTATGCCTTATCATCCTAACCTGTTTTCCTCGTCTATTTTTCACGTCCTTCCCCACTCTATCCGCACTCCCCTATCTCTGCCTTCACTCTCACCTATATTTCCCGTTCACCACTCTCGCTCACGTCTTTTTCCGCTCCTATACCCCTCTTATTCGTCAGTAATTTACAAATGCCTTTATATCTCGCTCGCAACACACCTCACACACATGCCACCTACAACCAAGTCCTAAATTCGAAGTAAAATCGCGTCATATTAGTAGAAAAACGTATAGATGTTATATTGATTACACTCCAAATTTAATAGGCTGTTCCTGAATTAGACGCTATTGTCGTGAATGTGCGAATGGTAACCGAACCATCGGATGCTGTTCACACGTTGCAGCAATAATTTATTATTTGTCACGTGCTCGCTACCTCTCAGAAATTGGACGTCCCGCGGAAATTCTTAGTAATATTTTTACAATAGAACAAGTGAATCCGGTTATCAATGGAGATAGCGATGAAGATTGACATCTTGTAATACGGGTCATTCCACGCACACAGCGGGACTCTTTACTTGCTACCTTCAGTCTCGTCATTCACCCTCATTTCATCCATATCATCCTATCCAATCCATCCTTATCCTCTCCTGATGGAAGAAACCCACCACCTTCGCGTGGTTTCCATTGAGCAATGGCATTTTTTTCATCTAAGCAGATTTATCATACTGGAATTTAGAAATATGGTTATTACCAAAAAAGTGTCATTGGCAAAGAGTGGGAAAGCCATACACAATTTTCTGTTACTGTTCATCCTCAATTATTACAGGTGAAATCACATATTAATTTAGCTGTAGAAAATGTTAAATAATGCTATATAATTGACAAGATATGCGAGAAAAGACGCGGAGTCGTAAAAAGCTCTCTAACATTATTTTCATATATATTTTAGGTTAAAATATTTTTAACACATTTATAAACTGATACTGATCATTATTATATAGTTAGAAATTAAAAAAAAATAATAATGAATATAAAAAGTAAAAAGCATAAAAGGAGAGACTCGAAACAGGCTCTAGCCGTTCTGAAGTAACACACTTTGTCGCCGAGCCACCGTCGTTGCTGGAAATAGACTTAATATTTCGGAAGATAACGTTTTCATCGGAATTTTCATTAATTGGATTTATTTACATTCTATAATTCCTCTGTTATTCTGTGGAATGTAAAAATGTTACACATTGCATGGAGCACTTACATACCAAAGAACATACAAAAATTCGACGTCTAACACGCAGAAAATAATGAACGAATCGGTTTTTAATTTTTTTGACTACGGCGCACCAAAACGAAAAATCTGAAAAAATAAAAATATAATCGTAGTTCTGGACCTGCATCAATGCTTAATCGGCATTTTCCCGCTTTTTTTCGGTTTTTCATTTTCCACAACTTAACTGTTCAATTTAAAAATATGAAAAAATTCCTAAATACGTGAGCCGATATCAGAAATGCCTCCGATTTTTTCATGCTATAGAATAAGAGAAATTACGTAAAAACATGATTTTCATTATCACCTTGTTACTACCCTCCAGGTCGAGATACAGGGCAAAAAATTTGTACGATGTGTTTTTTTTGATAAGCTATCGCATGACTTATTGTACGTTGAATTTGGTTTGGGGGCTCTTTTGACGCCCTTATCCGGCTATACCCTTTCAAAAAACCCTGTAGCCTAGGAGGAAATGGAGAGTAACAGGTCGTGGGCCCTGTAAGGCAGGCGCTAGGTTGGCGCAGGGGGAATTTTTATCTCCGCGTAAGCGGGAATCGGACTCGTATCTTATAAGGGATTTGGGCGGGATCCAATGGCATCATGTTAATGGCTAAGGGATTTTCGTGATTTGAGGTATCGTATCTAGCGTTGATGCTACTTATGAAACTTTGGATTTTCGGAAGCTTGGCCAGCTGATGCAGGTTGGTCGTGGGAAAATCCGCCGGGAGTCTGGGAATGATTTTTGCAGCTTTGTTTTGTAACCTTTGCAGCGCTGCTATATGCGATCTCGCGGCCGAGCCCTAAACCTGGGCACCGTAGAGGAGGACAGGACGGATGCAAACAAGGTAAATGAGGATTCTTAGGGGAAGGTTTAGCTTGGACTGAGGATTTAGAAGGGAGGTAGAAGCGGCAATTGCCTTACGGGTCTTTGCGCATCTGTCATCGATGGCGGGCTTCCAAAGCAACTTTCAGTCGAGGATTACTCCCAGATAATTAGCTTGTGGAGATCAGTGGATGGGCCGTCCTTTAAGTGTTAGGGGAGAGGGCCGGTCGGCGAGTGAAATAGATGACTTGTGATTTGGTGGGATTGATGTTGAGTTTCCAGTTGGAAAAGTATGCATCTATTGAGAGCAGGTCTTTCCGGATGCGTGCCTGAAGCGTGGTTAAGCTCCAGGAGGAGGAAATGATGGCTGTGTCATCTGTGTACATGAGGAGAGAGGAGTTAGCTGGTTGTTGGATTTCGCTTGTAAAAATGTTGAACAGGAGTGATCCGAGAACGGAGCCTTAAGGGATCCCGGCCTGGACCGGAAAGGGATTTGATTTTGCAGAGCCTATCCTCACGAACATGGTGCGGTCGGACAGGTAGCTGCGAATCAATTGAATTAGGAGAGGATGAAATTTCTGACTGATACGCCTGGCCACAATACCGTCGTGTCAAGTAGAGTCGAAAGCTTTCTCGAGGTCGAGCAGCAGCATCGCAGTAAATCGACGAACATTCATTTCATGTGAGATGGTTTGTGCGACCCTGACAAGTAAGTGGGTAGTGGAGTGTTTGGGCCCGAAGCCAAATTGGAATTGTGGGATAAGCTTATGTTTTGATATGTGATCCAGCATGATAGCTCAGATCACTTTTTCGAGGACCTTCGAAAGAATAGGCAGGAGGCTGATGGGGCGATAGTTGGTGATGACGGTTTTATCCTTTCCAGGCTTTGGTACAGGAATTACCTTTGCTTGTTTCCAGCAGTTTGGAAAATATGCCAGAAGTAAAGCGGCTTTAAAGATGTAGAAAATTTGGACGTAAATCTTAACGGAGGCATGTTTAAAGAGATTAGCTGATCGGCTATCAGGACCTAATGCTTTTTTTGAGTTTAACTGTTTGATTTTAGAGCAAATGGATCGAGGAGATAAGTGCCGGAGAAACTCTTGAGGTAGCGCTTGGGGCTGTACAAAGGACTAGTTAAAAGTGTTTATGGATTTGGAAACAGAGCGCGATAGGTTGGAATCACGCTTAGCGGCAGCATCATGTATGGATTGGAAATGTGACGTTAATGCGCTACACTTGTCCCTTTCAAGGGAGTGGCTAGTGTTGTTGCCATCTTTTAGCACTGGTATGCGTGTTCTAGCGCCGGTGATTTTTCTGTAGATAGGTCAGAAGGTGTGGTCATTTACGGATGCATGTTTAATTTTTGACTGAATGTCTAGCGCCTTAAAGGCAATGATTTTCCTCTTAATCCAACCTATTAGATTTTGTGGAATCTATTGTATATGGGGTTACCAGTGCGTAGCCAGAGTCGCTTGGACGAATTTTTGAGTGCTTTTAGGGAGGCTAGTCTCGAATCGGACGCAGGTACGTGTGATGTCCTAGTGGTGGGGGCAGACGACTCCCTTAGACATTTCTTGAAAAAGGCTCCATGGTTGGTAATTACCCGATCAACACTTTCAGGAGAATCGAGGGAGAGTGTGAGCCTGTATTTTAAGGTCCGCTTGCGGTAGGCATCCTAGTCAGTGTCAATCTCCGCAGTAGCCATTGGAGCGCTGTCGCCGGCGGCCTGAGTCGCAACAACCGGCAGGTGGTCAGAGCTGAGGTCGTTGACGGTATTGCAGTCAAGGCCAATTGAATAGTCGGTTATGAAGAGGTCTATAGTAGATGGCGAGCAGCGAGGAGCTGTGTGGGTGTATGAGTCAGGGACGAGGAGAAAGTATGGCGCGTGATCGCAGTGAGATCTGAGGAGGGTGCCATTTGCATTGTGAGAAGCATTGTTCCAGGTGCGGTGTTTTGCATTTAGGTCCGCACCTAGGATAAAAGGGGAGCGATGGCATGTCAGTGCATTCAGAGTGTTATTTGTCAGCTTGATTTTTGGAGGGCAATATGCCGAGATGAAGATGAGTTTTGGTTTTCTGATCAGGATAGCTACTGCCTCGGACCCGCCCTGTCCTGGAGAGGATAAGGACAGAACTCGATATTCTTATGAACAAGAATAGCGACCTCGCCGTAAGTCGAGCCCTCCGGTCTATCTTTTCGGATGACTTTATAGTCGGGAATGTGGATGGAGACATTCTCGGTCAATCATGTCTCCTGCATAGCAGCCAGGGCAATGGAGTTGGAATGGAGGAAGGATTTGAGCTCGACAAGTTTGGGAATAATGGAACATGGGTTTCAAGTCATGAGTTTAAGATTGCAATTAGTTACGGAGAATACTAATTGCTTTAAGAACAGCCGCAATCTGTTCAGCTTCCGTTTTGCAGTTGTTGAGAGTGCTGTCGAGAGCTTTGACGATTTTAAGAATTCTTAAGATTCTTTCGATATTGCCTTTTTGGTATATGCGGTCCATCCCGTCGACTATCCTGCTGAACTCATCCACTCGTTTCCCTTGATTTAATTGCGGGGGGGGGGGGGGGGAGAGTGTGTTTTCTGTACCTTTTAGAAGGTCGGAAAATGATAGACCAGGGGAAACTGGTCGAGAAGCGGCATGGGAAACCGAGCGGGAATTTGCTGCCGGGGATGTTATTGAATGTAGGAGCATGGGGAGAGGGGCACGCGACATGGTAGTAGTGCGTTTTCCAGGTGTTTTTGATACACCGGACATTTAGTGTAATTGGCGGTGTGATCGCCTCCGCAGTTCGCGCACTTAGGTTTTACTTCAATCGGTTTTGTGCAAGTTTTGGAGGAGTGGGGTTCTCCACACTTAACACACTTGGCCGTTCGATTGCAATTGGCCGAAGCGTGGCCGAAGAGCTGGCAGCGGAAACATTGCATTAGCTTGCGTTTATTTAGAAATTTCTCCCAGTATACTCGCAAGTAAAATAGATGATTAATTTTTAATACTTCGGCGAACGAAGCTCCATGAGGAAACACAACTTTGTATATTGCGAAGTTTTTAGCAGATTTATCTCCAATGACGGAGCATTTGGTGGGGGCGAGCCCACGGCTGTTTATTTCGGCTTCGAGCTCATCGAGGGACATGAACGGCAGACCCTTGAGAACTGCCGACAGCCCTTTCTCTTCGGGAAGGGCATAAGTGAAGAATCGAATTCCCTTTGTGATGAGGGAGTTTTTACAGGCACGAAAGTCGGCCACATCTTTGAAATGCAGTTTTACCTGTGATCCTAGATATTTGAGCGTGAACTTGTCAGGTCAAAAGCTGTCAAAATATCTTTAGAGAAGTTGACGACCACATTGGCCGCCACGTCGATAAATAGTGGTGGTGGACGTTGGAAGCGCCCGGGAGATGGCGCCGGCGGACCGTGAGGTCGTCCGGCTCGGGAAGAGGTCGCGGGAGATTGTATAGGGAGGTGGGGGGACCTACGCGCCCGTGCATCAGCCTCAGGGATTAGGTAACTTAAATTTAGTAGGTCAAACTTGTTGACCGGGATGTTGGGGATGACGGATTGCTCCTCTTAAACATTCATACTATCAGTTGAGAGCAACAGGTTAGAAACTTCGATTTTGGCCTTTTTATAGGTTTTTGGGATATGTTGCCGCCTACGGAAAATACGGTGACAGCAGGGGAATCGGAAAGGTTTGGTACACTACTAATGTAAGATCTACTGGCCGGACGCTTGCAAGAAGCACGCGGCCGAGAAGAAAGTTTTTGAATTCGATCTATTGGTGGCAGTCGTTAGCAGGAGATATTTGATTAGTGAAAGGAAATTACTGATGGAAGGGTCCCGAGAAAAACCGGTAAGCCACAGCAGCGGAATATAGTACGCTGTGGCAGCGCTGTCGCACACGAAGCACTCAGTGCACCCCACAAACGGTTCACTCAATTCACTATGCACTCACTTGTACTGTTGCACTCACAGCTAGTCGATCCGTACGGGCCGGGAGCCGAAGCGAAGCACGTTTTCAACTCGAATTTCAATGATGCGAATGACGCTCTCTTCTGATTTTTCTTGCGCTGCGAGGGCTTTTTATACCCCTCTTGGGGTTTGGGGCAGCAAGCTTAGGGGAGTGGGGGTAGGTTATGCGCATGCGCTAGGGTGGAGGCTTGAGGCGGGGGTGCACGTACGGTTTGGGACCTCTGGGGCGCTAGTCTGGCGAGCCCCGGACGTACTATACTTGGGTATGCCGTTACAATTTGACTTTATGTATGAACAGATATATAGATATATTTATGTATATGCTACTAATAACCATGAATAATTAAGAATTTCTTCAGGTTGCTAATGCCTTATCAAGGACTTTGTCAATGACGTGCAATATATGCGGAATAACAGTATCTCAAATGAACAACATAGAAAAACTAATAAAAAGAACAGAGAATGAATCCGCCCTGAATTTTAGGTTGCCAATACTGCATACTTACATTCATTTCTTCGACTGCTTATTGTACGTGTCCTACAAATTGCCGTTTAAAAAATGGAGGGTATGTATTGTGATGGCATAACTTATTTTTAAGTAATTTACATTAGGATGCATACAAAAATTATTGTATATAATTTTGTATATAATAATAAGTGGGGGTAAACTTAATTCATGAAAATAGTTATTAGAAATGGTATTCCTACAAAAAGTGAAGTGTATAAAGTATCTATATGAATCGCTAAATTTTGTAGTAGCTATATTATGATGTTTTGTAATAAACGTTACAAACTTTCAATTTATAATTTCAGGCACAGACGCAGGACGGAACTCAAGAATTGATGATGTCTCAAAATAAAAACGTTCAAGACAAATTTTGGTTAATAATGTGTGTTCGGGTAGATTATTCAAAGCCCCGCTTTGGATCATCTAATGACGGGAATACGGCTCGAAGGTTTTTCCAAAATAGCTCAATTTCATCAGAAATTACCGGTAAATTGCTTTATGTATTTTAGTTATAAAATCTTGAATTAAAAATCTTATTCCCAATGACACATTCCTATGTTCTACACAGCTAATTACAACTAATTTGTGTGTGCTTTCTGTAGGAATCAGCGTTGAATTAATTGATCGATTCCACACGGTATTAATAGCAATTTTGTCTGGAATAAATATCAGTTATAAGGTATTTAAAAACTATTGTACGGATACTGCGAAATTTTTCGTATAGTTGTATCCAAAGTTTTATATGTCTCCGTCCGTCCACAAAGTTTTGGTACATCGACCTTCCGTCATAAAGAATTGACGGAAGAAAATTTAGTCATTTGAAAACCAACGAAGACATTTTTCACAGACTGATACTTCAATCGGATCCATTTATTTTGTTATGTGATTGAAAAACAACAAAAAATTCGAAGAAAATACCATCAGCTGCATTGGCACTTCTTTCCAACACAGCAATCGAAAAATAATCTGATTCTGAATTCGATTCTGAGAACAATTTAAACGATTTAGTTTACATTATATTAGTTAATTATTATTGATATTATTTTATATTATTTTTTAATTTTAACTATTTATCATTCTTTATTATTTATTTATTTCATTATTTATTATTTTTTATTATTATTTTTACTTTTTATAATTTACGATTTTATTATATGTATAAAAATACTTATTTTATGTTATTTGTATATATGTTAAGTACAGGGTCACACAAAATGGATTCCCCAATTTGAACCGGCCATAAGTTTGACAGGTGTTCTCACATCGGTTAAATGTTTGACGTCGTATTCATTATTCGTCAGTAGAATTTTCACCATGTCGCAATACACACCAATCGAACGTTCTAATATCGTGGAACTGTACATTGAAAATCAGAAGTCAATTATTTTGACTCAACGTGCATTTCGTGCAAAATTTCTGCGAAGAAAAGCACCTGATCCGAAGACAATTCGTGCATTATATTCAAAGTTCAAGTCAACTGGTGTTCTAAGCAATGTGCCGTGTCCGATTAAGCAGCGCAGAGCTAGATCAAACACAAACATCTCCATCGTACAGGACTTTTTTTTTTTTTTTTTTTTTTTTTTTTTTTTTTTTTTTTAAACCCCACCACCATCCCTCGTCACGTTCCTCGGCACCCCCAGTTAAGGCATTGCTTCGAGGAATATATATAGTACGCCCGCCTCACTGTGAGGGAACAGCCCCTCCGGTTGGGCATCAGCCGCATAAGAGCTCCCGCATATCGCGTCGCCTTCTCACATCGAACTTTGATGTGCTCCGCGAACATTCGGTTGCCGGCAATCAACACGCCCAGGTAGCATATTGCTTTCTTGGCCACGATGTACCTATTGCCTACTCTAAGTTGAACGTCCCCGGCCCACTTTCTTCCAGTGAGATGGAGGACCTCCGTTTTCTGGGCCGCAAGTCGCAGACCAGCCCTCTTCAGCCAACTCTCAACCTTCACCACTGCCTCGGTCGCTCTCCATAGTGCGATATCCATATTTGTGGCTGTAATAACGAGAGCCACGTCGTCGGCATATCCCACCAGCTCTACACCTTGGGGCATCGGTAGCCTCAGGAGTCCGTCATAGGCTATGCTCCAAAGAACAGGGCCCAAAACGGACCCCTGGGGCACCCCTGCATGCATCTCTATTACCCTAATTTGGCCCTCCGCCTCTAAAATGAGCTTGCGGCCTTCTAGGTAATTGGCCAGCAGTCTTACGACCCATCCTCTGAAACCCTTCTTCGTGAGGTTGTTGACAATTTCATCCCACCGGAGTGAGCCGAAGGCGTTCTTCACATCCAAAGTTACCAATAGACAGTGTCTGCCCCCTGCTTTCGCCAAGTCCCATAATTGTATTACCCTATTTAGTGCATCCGCCGTTGAGTGACCTATTCTGAACCCATGCGGATTGCCGGCAAGCCCGTCCTCTCCCAATAATGCGTAAATCCGTGCCAGTATTACATATTCAAAAAGCTTCGCCCAACATGAGAGGATGCAGAGCGGGCGGACGTCCCCGCTGCTCTGGGATCCCCCCTCCTTTTGGAATCAGGACGAGTCGTCCTCTCTTCCATGAGGAAGGGAAGTGTCCCGCATTAACCAAAAATTGCAAAGAGCGAGCATTTGCTGAGGACACTTGCGGCACACTGTACGGAGGCTCAGAGCGTCTAGGCCATCCTTGCCAATAGCCTTTTTTGGCTTGAGCTTCCCCAGGGCTTTCTGTATTTCTCCAAGTTCTATAGTCGGCGGTTCATCAGGGTCCTCTGCTTGAGTTACAAAGAAGCTCTCGCCGTCTCCCGGCTGCAGCATAGGCAGTGGATGGGTAGCAAATAGAGAATGGACCTTGATCTCAGTTTCCGCCATCGCGAGTATGAGGGTCTTTCCCTTTGCTCTGACACGTTTCATGGCCGTTATGTACGGCTTGCCCCACATATTATCGTTCACCTCTTCGCAAATGCGTCTCCACGCTTCATCTTTGGCTTTCAAGATTTTTCTGTTCAGGAGCTTTTTTGCCTCCTTGTAGTCATGCCTCAGTTGCTGCAGCACTGGAGTTTGAGCTTCCTTTTTTCTTGTCCTGCAAAGTGCCCTCCTACATTTATGTGATGTCCTTCTGAGGTTTGCTATTTCGTCGGTCCACCACGGGTTGGGGAGCCTTGCTCCACGTTTAAAGGTGTTGACACTAGGCTTCGTGCATGCAAATCGTAACAGATCAACCACATTATCTATTTCTGACCTGAGCTCTACATCGGACATACCTGGCGCGTTTGCAGTGTAGTTCCCCATGAGGTTGTCGACCGCCGCGCCCCACCGTCTGGCACCCGGTACTAGAAGGGACTGGATCACCTTGTTCCTTGTGGCTGCTGGCGGCTCCTCTCGGCCGCCGGGCAGCCCGAAGATGTGGAGCACATATCTGTGGTCGGAACCCGTCTCTTCGTCCAAAATACGACTACTTATCAGGGTCGCGGCAAGAGACAGACTACAAAGCAGCACGTCTATCTTCGAGCAACCCATCGGTCGCACGCAGGTACTCTCCCCCTCACTATTGAGAGGAGTCAGTCCTACCTGCTCGCACCATTCTAACATATCAACTCCCCTGTGGTTTGAGGATTTCGAGCCCCAGGCTGGGGACTTCGCATTGAAGTCCCCTGCCATGGCTATTGGGCCTCTCCAGTCTTCTACTACGTGCCCTATTACCTGCCGTTTTTCACGGACTGACGCCTCCGCAATATTGGGGCAGAAGTAACAGCTCACCACCAGCCACTTATCTACCACAACCACTATATAGCCATTTCCAGAGATCTTCACATTTGGGCTGTTGCCTGCAAATCTGCCCCATGGGGGGAGCCAAATGGAGGAACCATGTCCCTCGTCGGGGATCCAGTCGCCCCCGTTGTACCGGGGTTCGCTAATAAAAATCATATCGGCTGCTACCTCTCTGGTAGTAGCCTGCAGGAGATCCTGCGCCAGGTATGTCCTATTCAGGTTAATCTGTAAAAATTTTATTTTGGCTTGTTTTTACCCTCAGCCCCAGAGTTACGCACCGCTGCAAGGTGGTCCTTATAAATCCTACAACTCATTGACCCGGCGACATGATCTATTTTGTAGTGGCCCTTCTTTTTACAGAGCCTACAGGAGGGGGGTGCCAGGCACTCAGCCAATTTATGTCCCTCTTCACCACATCTCCTACATAGGAGAGCACCTCTTGGATTCTCGCTGCATTGAACCGCAAGGTGCCCAAATCCATGGCACCTATAGCAGCGAGGGATTGATTGTGCCATCCTGACACGGCTGCTGGTCCATCCAATTTTTATTTTGCCCGCTTTCACTAGGGACAGCGCCGCATATGCGGGGCAGGCCACCACCGCCACAAGCATACCTTGTGCCCCAGGTCTGAGAACCGTGCATTCGGGCACCATATGCAGCCCGGCTACTTTTTTTATAGCCTCTGTCACCTCTCCTTTTGTGGCCATCGGATCTATGTCTAAGACCTCCATGTCCACCGCGGGCTTGAGACATCTTGCCCTAGATTCTTTTCCCAACTCTTTACTGAGGCGAGCAGCAACACCCGAGGCGTCAACCTTCGGGTCAAACTCTAGTAGCACCTCCCCCGCCCGCGATCTAATGCGTTTGAGGCCTTCTGGCTGAGCTTTGAGGGTCTCCTTTACCCGTTGAACGGTTTCGCCAAAGGTAGCTGCACCTAGAATGGTAAGCGCCACAGCCTCGCCTCTCCTAGCCGTGGTCCTTGCCTTGTTGATAGCAACTACATTTCTATCCTGGGCCTGACTATCATTCGACCCTTCTACCTTCTAATGTTTACCCCTACGGGCAACCGTAGCCCAAGATACCTCCTCGTCTGATCTAAGTTGGGATACCGCTGCTGGACCATTTCCCCTCTTCCTTTTCTTTCCTTCTGTTGTTTGTTCCGGCAGAGAAATTCCTTTGTGCTTGGTGGTAGTGGTGGACCTTGCCGGTGTCTCGCCCAGTGGTTGAGCTTTGGCACCTTTGGCACCTTTGGCCTCGGCAAAAACCTCAGCACAAGTGCTGAGTTTAGCCTTAGTTTCCTCTCCTGCTTTACGTGCCAAAGCCCGGAAGAGGGTTTCGATGGCCCCTAGAATATCTTCAACCGACAGGCTATCCAGGGCGTCCTCAGTAAAAATGCTCTCCTGTCTCGGGAGAGGAGCGTTGCCTTCCACGCCTCCCTGGTTCTTGTTGGACATCCCCGGTTGTGGAGTCATTTTCACCAGGGCTTTTACCGACGGTGTAGGATTCCTGGGTATAGTTTTAGTTCTTCGGCCACCATCATCCGAGGAGGAGTCCGAGAGTTCTTCATCCTCGCTTAGATCCACCCTAGGTGCTATTGCGGTAGGGGCAACTCCCTTTCTCAGTAGTTGTGCCGCCAGATTGTCCTTAACCTTTTTAACGGCCTTGTCGCTCCTCGTTTGGCGCCCCTCCGTATTCGATACGGTTTTAGTTGAGGCCGTTGGCGTTGTCATCGTATGCATGCTCACGCTATTTGTTTGTCGTTTGCTATTCATCTTATATTGCTTAGTTACCTCCGGTTCGGGCGTCACGCCCAGCCTCACCGTGGTGAGGCTACTTCCCCGGCAATATTTTTGCCCTATTTATGGATGTTGAAGCCGAGAAGCGGCTTGTCAGGCGGCCACACCCTATCAACACCAAGTGACTCTATTAAAAGGTTACGGCATAGGCCCGCGCCATAACTGATGCTAGAGTTTTTCCGTCACCCCTATCGAGGGGACGCACCAGTATCCGGCTAGACGCTGCTATGGTACTTTCTCCCCCATAGCTCGGGGTATCGAGAAATACTGGCCAGGTAATCCCACATACCTGCGCCCGGGTGTCACGGATTCAACCCCAGCATTGGCTCCGAACAGCAAGGCGAGAGCGGTTCTTCCACGTTAAACATGCGGGTTTGCGGGACCTTTGCCGGGTTTTACCCCGGGTTTACGTTTACCCATACTCCCCCGCAGAGGTCAAGTTCTAACATCGCGCCTTGCCACGATCGGGGGGCTACTACTCCCCCCTTGACTAGTCTTCTGGGAATATCCTCCGCGGCCCAGCCGCAGCCCTAGCATTCGTTTCGCATTCATACGCACATACATACCATGAGCAGCTCTTAGTTTCACTGTTCCGCAATGAGCCTTACCGGCATGGGTATCCCTGGGGGAGACTAGCTCCCTCCGGCTTAGCCTCGTGCATTCTCACAGCTACTATGCCTCTGCACCACGACAAGGTGGCTGCTCATGCAGGATACAGGACCATGTAGTGTAGAACCCAAATGTTTCGATTGAACGCCGTTCTCAGGCTTTGGGTATCAATCGTGAGTCTTTGCGTTGTATTTTACGATTGAATTTGAAGCTGTTCCCATACAAGATACAAATGGTGCAAAAATTGAAGCCGGTAGACTACCCCAGACGATTGCAATACGGTAAAACAATGCGAAATTTAGAGAAGATTTTGACTGGCCGCCGCGTTCGCCTGATTTGACTGCTCTGGACTTTTTCTTGTGGGGATATCTAAAGGGAAAGGTGTATACTGACCAGCCGGCGACAATTGAGATGCTCAAACGCAATATCCGAATACAAATCGCGGCCATATCGACCGAAATATAGCAAAAAGTCATGAAAAATGCTGAAAAACGAGCCCAACTTTGCATTAAGGAAAAAGGCAAACATTTGCGTGATATCTTATTTGACACATGATGTAATCAACTCTTATTGACGAATACTAAAAAATAAAACCGACCAAACTTAAATTTTTTCTGTTTTTTTAAATTATTTACAAAAAAAGGGGGGAATCCATTTTGTGTGGCACTGTACAATATATATATAAACATTCCTATGTAGTTATAGTTAAATACAGGAATTATGAACATTATTCGTCTCACTTATCAATATCCTTGTTGTTATCCTTTTTAATGATACCAACACATTACAAATAAATTAAAAATTTTGCGATATTATCAATGAAAGTTTATTTTGATTCTATTTTATTTCAAATTTCAATATTTCGTTAAAAAATTGATTTGTTATTGATAAAGGGTTAATTGGAACATTGATTGGGCAGTAGAATCATGTTCAGTGACCCCGAAAACCTTAGTACAAAGAATTTTTACAAATATTTGTAATGCTCTTCAATCCTTCTGCCTCATGAGGGCACAATAGCAAGGGAGTATCGCCAGAGGTCCACTGCCGATGTGGCTGCCCTCGTCCTAGAACACCAGGACAAGGTAGAGAAGGCTGCCTCGGTATCGAAGGGCCTCGAGAGCAATCTTGCCCGGGCCCTACGTGTGGCGGCCCTAAACACGAGGACGGTGATAATGGAACTGGCCAGTAGGTCGGCCTCCGCCGTCAATCGGCAACTGGAGGCGGAAAATATATCTCCCTCCGCGGGCAGATGGTGGAGTTGAAGACCGAGGCGGCCAGGCTCCGCCAGGCCATTAAGGGCCGGCAGCGGTCGCCGACGCCACCGCCCAGTTCTCACATCGTGGAGATCGACCCTCCCCCCCCCCCCATTGGCGCCGGTAAGGGCCCGCCTTTGTGTACGGCCTGATCCCCCGACCACCTTCGGCGAGCCGGGAGGTGTGACCTGTGCAGGGGAGCTTTTATCAAAAATAAGCTCCCTGATCGACGGCAAATTGGCGTCATTCAAGCGGGAGAATTACCCGCAAAGGGAGCCGGGCCCGGCGACTTCTCCCGGCGCGCAGTTGTCTGCGAAGCTGAATAAGCATGAGATGAGAAGGCAAAAACAGTGCTGCTACCGCTACCGCGGCTGTCTCGAAGTCGCCATTGCCCCCAAAAGGAGTCGGCGTGCTGCCGGAAAAACCAATTTCCCAGGTTCGTCAAGAAAAGGAGGAATGGGCAAAGGTGGTGTGGCGGAAGGAACGGCGGAAGGACGCTGCAACAAAGTCCGCCGCTGCCCCAAAGTCATCCGCCAAGCCTGCTTCCAAGCAGGGTGCGGCGGGGAAGCAGAAACCGAAGCAGGGCCCCGTCGGACCGGCAAAGCAGTTATTGCCGGGCCGCTCCCCGCGCACAGCGGCCGTCACGTTGACGGGCCCCGCAGGCGGGGGGTGGGGGGGGGGGGGAGATGTCAAATGTCGAGGTGTTGTCGACGGTCATGTCGAAGATCAGCTTGGCTGTCGTCGGTATCACCTCACTAAAAATGAGGAGGGCGATACCGGAGCCCAGGTTCTGGGGGTTCGTGGCCAGGAGAGCGTGGACAAGGCCGAGAAATTGGAGATGAAATTGTCGGAGGCTGTGGTGGACACCGGGGTGAAGGACGCCAGGCCTATAAAACGTGCGGAGATCCGCATCCGCGACCTGGACGACTCCGTTACCTCGCAGGATGTTGCGGCGACCGTCGCCGCTACTGGAGAGTGCCGAAAAGAGGAGGTACAAACAGGAGAAATCCGATTGTCCTCCTGTAGCTTTGGCACCATTTGGATGACGTGCCTTGCTGCCGTCGCCAGGAAATTGGGGGTAGCAGGAAAGGTGACGGTGAGCTGGACTCAGGCGACAGTAGGGCCACTCCAGGCCCGGCCTCTGCAGTGCTACCGCTGTTTGGAGATAGGTCACACCAGACAGCGGTGCACCAACGAGGCGGATCGCTCGGGTCGCTGCTACATTTGCGGCGACTCGAGCCACAAGGCGAACGCCTGCAAGTACTCCCCGAAATGTCCGGTGTGCACGGACCAGGGGAGGCCAGCATGACACCGCCTCGGTAATCGGGCGTGCCACGCTGCAATTGGAAAGAGAGGAAAGGGGAGGAAGAAGGCCGGGGCACTGGCAGCAACTCCCGCTGCACCCGTCGCCGAAGGCACCACGGCGACGGGAAGTGGCCCGTGGGGTGTTTAAGAAGCCAGAGCAAGGCGCGACTCCGGCGGAGATGGACACGGCCGAGTAATGGGACCTGAAGGCCGTATTATTCAGGTCAACATCAACAGCTCGGCCAGAGCACAGGACATGCTGATGCATGCCATGGCCGAGCAAGGTACCGGGTTGGCCGTTATGGTGGCCCTTGCGGATGCCGGACCACCCGCATTGGGTGGGGGACACGGTGGTCTCCGTCGCGGTAGTGTCCGCAGCTCGGCTAGGTTCCCCGTCATACACTCTCATCAAGCGCGGCAGGGGGTAGCTCGCTGCGGAGTGGGGGGACATGACGGGGTTGCAATATATGCGCCTCCTAGCAGGCCCTTCGAGTCAGTTGAGGAGTATCTGGACGGGGTTGGGAGATACGGCTCCCGCTGCCTTGCCAGTCTGGTGCTCGTCCTGAGGGATTTTAACTCCAATGCTACGGCTTGGGGGTACCACAGGATCGACTCGAGAGGCACGGAGGTGGTCGAATGAACGGCTGGACTGTAGCTCCGTTTGTTAATTACACTATGCAGATGACACGCTAGTGACAGACATCAGAAAATCTCTCGGGAGGACCATTCGGAGGGCGGAGGTGGCGGTGGCAACCGTAGTGGGCAGGATCCACGACCTGGGTCTTCGTATTGCGCCGGAAAAGACCGAGGTTATATGCTTTCATTGTCAGCTATGGTCTCGGTCGCCGGCCAGGTCGTGGATACGGATGGGTGGCGCCAGTGTCGAGGTGAGGCCCCGGGTGAAATATCTGGGGCTCGTGCTCGACAGCCACTGGTGCTTTGAGGCTCATTTTGATCGCCTCGTCCCCCGAGTTGAAGGGGCAGCAGCCGCGCTTGGCCGCCATCTCCTATGTGGCGGCGATGGCCCTGGCGGACGAGTTGCCTTTCGAATTGCAGGCAGTTGTAAGCGCGTGCGTTTATATATAAGCGCGTGCGGAAACCTGCCGCGTTCGGAGGGATTCGCCGGGCCCGAGGCGGTCCGAGGCTTCGAGCGCCAGGATCGGCGACGCGCGCTTACTAGGTGGCGTGGGGAGTTACAATCCCACTCCGCTGAGCGCGTTCTGGGCGCCCTTCTGCCACATCTCGAACAGTGGCGGTAGAGGAGGGCGGGCAAGCTCTCCTACCGCGTGACGCAGATATTCACCGGACGCGGCTGTTTCGGTGTCTGCCTGTGTCGCATCAGGCGGAAGGAGACGGCAGGCTGTCACTACTGCCGGGAGAAGGTGGACTCGGCGCAGCACACGCTGGAGGAATGGCCCGCCTTTTCAGCGCTGCGTCGAAACCTCCGGTTGGTTGTCGGGAGCGACCTCTCGCTTCTAGCGATAGTTGGGGCGATGCTGGACAGCAAGAGGAACTAGACGGAGGTGGTCTCCTTTTGCGAAAAACATATGACGTAGAAGGAGACCGCCGAGCGAGATCGGGAGATAACCAACCCCGCACGCAGATCTCGGGGGAAAAGTCGTCGATGAGCCCTAGGTCCTCCCCCGAGACTAGCATGGCAGCAGGCGACCCGTGAAGTCGTGTGGGTTGCCTGCACACCGGTTTTAAACCGGCGGAAAAGATGCGGCAGATGGCGGGTCCAAAAGTTTCATAAGGCCCGCAAAGCCGCCTCGGCGACCGCGGCGTTCTGAGCGGGTGTCCAGGGAGCCTAGATTGGCGACCACGAGATGGAGTGGTGTAGGGTGCGACCTCCCTGCACCGCGGAAACAGGAGAAGAAGGGGGTTAATTCAGACCCCGACCTCGGGACGCGCCGGCTGAAATTAAAATAGGGCCGGCATGGCGTGGCGGCGCCACCGTAGTGTTCTTTCGAGAGATCCCGTGACTTCCCCACAATGCCTGATGGTGCACAGCGTCCGGAGGTCGCCGCGGTAGTTTTAGTGGATAAGAGCCGCACACTACCATTGCCGTTCCCCCGCACGGTGAGGGTGTCTGGTAGCAGATTTCCACCGCGTAAAAAGAAAAAAGAATAGGGTGTGCATTTCGTCCGGGTTCTGCTGGTGAACTCATCAGTAAATCTACCTAGCAGGACCTGCCTCAGACGTTGGGATCTTGGAAGGAAGGTTAAAGGCGGTATATACATATATGGACTAGGTAGTTGGAATGATTACTTTCGAATAAGCCTTATTTTATCGTATGTCTGTCTAGTGGTAGGTACAGGAGGTCCGCCACAGTCGTTATACGCATATTGCTATGTTTTTGGTCGATTTTTCATCCTACTTGCACTATTCACCCTAAAATATGTATTTTCTATCATACTTCATGGTCGAATATATATTACATACTTAAAAATTTATATAAAAAAAATGTATTGCACGCGTGCATGAAATATTTTGCAAAAACACCTGTTCTTGAGTGATTATCACGATAACACTCTCCCACATGTCAAATATTGCTTTATTTCCTAGATATTTATTTATTTATTTGTTTAATGCAAATATTTTCTGCATATACATACATATACATGTTGATTATGGGTGAAGAGCTTTTTGCCGATTTGAGAAGGGGAGGCTGATTGTGATAGTTCCGAATAGTCATTCGAGAACAGGCGTTCTTGCAAAATGTTCCATATACACGTGCAATAAATTTTTTTAAATAATTCTTTAAGAATAGAATATATCCTAGACTTTGAAATATGATAGAAGATACTTACTTTATGGTGCAAAATACAATCAGAATGTTTGAAGAAGCCGAGTTTTCGTTGGCTTTCCACGATCGCGAAATTCGTGAGCTATTTTGGAGTATAAGTGAAATGGTAAATTCGAGGTTAAACGGGTCCTTCACGTGCCAAATAGCAACGGTAAAAATAACGATTACGACAATAGTTTTTTCTGTTTGCACTGAGACAAACAGTAAACACGAAGCGATGGTTTCCTCTTAAATTTGAGAAAGATCGGTGAAACCGCGTAGGACGCGAGAGCATAGAGAGAAGGAAAGGTGTCTCAGTTGAAGAGAGACACAATAATTGACATAGACGGCGTCGCCAGCCGGCTAGAAAACAATTATCGCATTCGCGTAATCACGGCGAGCAGTGTGCCAGTCAGTCCTCGAGAGTTCCTTTAGAGAGCAAGATGCAGCTAAAGCCCCTGCTTCTGTGCTATCGAAGCCAGCGTTTGGAAAGTTCATCGTGGTAGCCAGAGTATATCTCGAACGCTCCCGAAGCCCAAACTGCTGAGCATTTTCGAGGAGATTAGAGTACAATTACTAACTCTCCCGAAACTCTCTTTAAGGCAATCGTTAAATAAATAAAAGTTATGCATTGAGAAAGAGACGATACGTGTCATACGGCTTTCCGTCTCACGATCATCGTCTTAGCTTGCACGACTCCAAACGAATTAAATCCTAATTCGAGTGAAATTAACAATCGGTTCGTAAGGTTTTCCCCGATTCATTTGACGATTGTTCCTCGATTTAGAAGCAATCGGAGACCAGCTCCCGTGGCAGGTATCAAGGTTGTAGGTGCACTCGTCGTTAAAACGTCTGATACGTTTGCACGTGCACTGGCGGTGATCCTGCATACTCCTGCTGTAAGTCCAACGATTATCGCCTAAGTGCGCGTGTGGCAGACACCAAGTGACAGGTCCCAACCGTCAGTCTCTCCGGCTGCTTATTTTGTATCACTTATCGACAGTATAATGGACCTAAAAAGTTACTGTAATTACAGTGCTTTTTCACGACGTCATTGCGAACGTCGTGTGAGAGATGAAGCGGTGAGACTCCGAGAATTAACCATCCCCCGGTACTAGTGTTCTAGTAATCGTTGGTCATCCTACTCACGGCATCTCCCTTTTGGAGCCGTACAACCTCTATTAGTGGTAAGCCGGTTCGTGGCAATTGACTGTTGCATTCGGTACAGGACATAAAATTATATCTGTACGTTTGCACAAGACGGTTCCTTGCGTTACGCGGGAAACGTCGTATCATACAGTCCACTCCCCTCTATTGTATCTTGTAGCACTAATAAGTGCCCTCACTACCTGTCACGCATGTCGCGATCAGAAGAAAGAGAAGAAAGACGCACCGATAGAGCAATAACCTGATAATAACATAAGAAATCGGTGTTTACACCCATTCTCTTTTGTTACAGGCACACGAGTGCATCTGTTAGAGCCCCCGCATACTGCAGACGTTCTATCGGCCGATAGTTTGGTCGGGTTGGCCTGTTAGCGCGCACACTGGGCCAACTAAATAGTCGGGTTGGTGGTGAGTGCACAGACCAGCCTACAGTCGGCCGATTGCTCTCGAACAATTTGCGAGTTAACGGCTCTTGAAGAGAGCGGTTGCATAATGGAAGTTAATAGAATATTGTCCAGAAATGTTATTATTGCTTTTATACAACGGAGGAGAAAGAGCAAGAAGAGAAACCGAGAGTATTGGGTGCATCCCATCCACAGTGATAGATTATTACGAGGAAAGTTTTACACAATGCATTCCAAATTACTAGATTACTCGAAAAAATTTTTCGCCTTTTATCGAATGAGTATAACCAGCTTCAATGAACTTGTCAAATTAATTGGACCAGCAATAGCGAAAGAGGATACACATCTTAGACTTTCTATACCGGTGGAGGAGAGATTGAGCGTTACGATACGGTAAGATAAACCACAAATACTATTAACTGTCTTTTATTAGAATTAAAATCACAAAGTTAAGTATTTTTTAAAATCATAAAGTCACGTAAGTATTTTGAGAAATTAAATTGTTTACAAGTCGTATATTGCGAATGATCTGAAACATTAGAAAAAAAAGACTGGACTGTATCGTTGGAATTGCGTGGTGATGGAACCATAGGCAAATTGGTGGATGGAGTAGAACTGGTTGTATAAACTAATGGTTGTGCTGGTGGCAAGTTGTTAGTCCCTCGATGATATACGGGAAAAGAGGGCAAGGGCTGCTGTAATATGTTGTAGTTACATGTTGATTGAGAAGTAGTTTGCACACGCCTGGCTAGTCTTATCTGTTTAAAAATGTTAAGAATAGCAATCTTAGTATCGAGTTTTTCTTCTGCGATTAAATTCTAGAGTGAAGGGATAAGAGATAAAGCAAAGTTTGTATCTTCAACAGTATTAGTCTCATTTAATGCTTTTAATAATGTTTCATCCAAATCCGTTTGCTTCGGTACATTAGTCCTCTTCTTCCGCTGAGGAATAGGTGTGGAAGTGGAAGGACCAGATTCGTCATCATCTTCATCATTTTCTTGAGTATCATCCCGTTCCAGGTTTCCTTCCGTTCGTCGACTTTCCATGCATGGAAGTAAAAATAATAATTGCTCAAAATAGACATATTTACGCCTCTTGGTCGCAGCTTGTCCTGACTTTGTGTTCTTTAATGCACACTTATAAGTCTTTCTGTTGATGTGTCGCGACTGCACTTGCAGATACGAACGTGGTACTTATACGGGCATGGACAAAGTCAAAAATACCGATATTCAATTTTTTTCAATACGGAGTACCTTTCCGAAAAATCTAAAAAAATTTTAAATTAACAATCATAAAGGACTGGTAAAACTACAATAATATCAGCCCAGTCAAAAGACACACTGCCAGTAATATTAAAAATTACCGCTTCTCAATTTTTTTCAATACGAAGTACTTTTCCAAAAAATCTAAAAAAATTGTAAATTAACTATCATAACAGACTAGTAAAACTACAATAATATCAACCCAGTCAAAAGACTGACACTGCCTGTAATATAAAAATGATCGGTTTTTCATCTTTTTGACTGCGTGCCCCCTCTAGGAAAAATCTGAGAAAATTCTATGTTAACTACAATAAGGAGGTGCTAAAACTGTAAAAATATAAACGTAGTCATTTTAGGACTTCTATAGGAAATCAACATTTCAAAACATTTTTCATTTTTCAAAATTCGGTTTTGAAATAAAAAATTCTGAAAAAATTCACAGATATGTATTCCAGTAGTTGGAATATTTTCAAATTTTTTCAGAATTTTTTATGAAGGTGTATAACAGAAATCAAGCAAAAACTGTAATCACAACACACCCCATAACTACCCCAATGGTGGGGATAGGGAGTTGAAACTTTGCACAGAGGGGTTTTTCCATGTCCTCTACCTACTGATGTATCAGAAATTTAATTTGGTTTGGGGGCACTTTTGACCATCTTATCCGGGTACACCCTTTAGAACAGACGTTTCGACAATCAGCGATGGAGTAGAATTGGGCAGCGCCATAATGAAAAATAAGCACGACCGTCCCGCGCCAACTTCTGAGCAAATTGAACTATCGGCCGAGTCGGCAAAAGAACAATCGGCAAGTGTCCGCGCGGCTTCAAGCCGTCATACTGATTAGTAGTTGGCCGATAGTTCGGCGTTAGTTTAGTTTGAATGCAATCGTGTAGCCCATCAAACTTATTTATCGGCCGATACCAAATCGTTGTAATATGCGCACTTGCATACATCTTCATACTGATTAAAAACCCGAACAAATTATCGGCCGATAGAAAGTCTGCAGTCTGTGGAGGCTCATAGACGAATAATCGTTCGTAATAAACGGCCGCCCAGACACCGACGGCCAAAACAAAACAAGCGTTTGTTTATTGAACCCCGTTTCCTTTCCCTTCAATCCGAGCCACGTTTAGTAGAATCAAAATAAATTGCGATTCAATAAATAATGAATCGAACAAGAACGTAACCATATATGTATAACGGTAGTTATTTTTAAGAAATACGTAAACAAAAAATTATTTCATTTAATATTTCGTTAGATCGTCCAATCTGGAAACTTTCTGGTATATAATATAACTGTTTCTATCATTTACCGTTATGAAAAAACGGAAAATTTGTTTATTTAAAACAAATTGCACGATGAGGATACTTTTTATTGCAGTATGATTATAGAACATAAAAAACTGAACAATTTAGCCCTTTAAAGTTTTGCCCTATCTCTTATCATTACAAAATTATAGTGAAAAAACTAAACAGAAACTAAAACTTTGGGGGTTGATTTCACCCCTACAAGTGAAAATTAGCACCAACGAAAAATAGTTTTGTGTTACTGGGGACCTACATTACTTGATTACTGGGTTTTAGAATTTTTAGGTTTGATAACTTCCCCCATGAATCTACAACTTTTTTTATTTATGTATTGTTCTTCCAAATGTAGAAATATTAAAAATCACGTACGGTACTCACTGCATAAGAGATATAAAAATTTGAAGTAAGGATTGCTTTTTCGCGTTAAACACCTTGAAGAAGTTGGTTTTTGATTTTTTGAACCACAGTGCACTTTTTCAGAAAATAAAAAAATAAATTGGGGATAATAGTGTGTTATTACGATAAAAGTATAAAAGTAGTGCTCTTACAACTTTACTATGAAATATCCATTTTTCAGGTTTTTATAAGTATTTAGTGAATTGCAATTTATTTTTTGGTTCTATTAAACTTGGCTCGGATTAAAGGAAAGGGAAACGGGGTTCAATAAAGGAAGGCTTGTTTTGTTTTGGCCGTCGGTTTCTGGACGGCCGTTTATTTTGTACCAACGATTATTTGTCTAACTGATGCGCTCGTGTGCCTGTAACAGAAATAATCGATGGACACACCGATTTCTTATGTTATTGTCAGGTTATTCCTCTATCGGTGCGTCTTTCCTCTCCCCCTGATCACGAGATGCGTGACAGCTGGTGAGAGCACTTATTCGTGCCACAAGACGCAGTAGAGGGGAGTAGACTGTATGATACTACGTTTCCCACGTAACGCAAGGAACCGTCGTGGGCTAACGTACAGATTTAACTTTATATACTATACCGAATGCAACAGTCGATTGCCTTGAACCGGCTTCTCACTAATGGAGGTTGTAAGGTTCCAAAGGAAGGTGACGTGTGGAGGAGAACCAGCGGTTACTAGACTACTAGTCCCGGTAGGTGGTTGAATCTCGGATTCTCACCGCTTCGTCTCTCACACGACGTTCGCAATGACGTTGTGAAAATATACTGTAATTCCAGTAACTTTTTGGGTCCGTTATACCGTCGATAAGCGCTACAACGTAAACGGCCCGAGAGACTGAAGGTTGTGACCTGTCATTCGCTGTGTGCCACACGCGCACTTAGGCGATAATCGTTGGAGTTACAACAGGAGTATGCAGGATCACCGCCACTGCACGTGAAAACCTATCGGACGTTTTAACGGTGAGTGTTCCGACAACCTTGATACCTGCCACGGGGGCTGGTCTCCGATTGCTTCTAAATCGCGGAACAATCGACAAAAGAATTGGGGAGAACCCATCGTTCCAATTGCTAATTCGTTCGAATTTAGGATTGAATAAGTACTATTGGGAGTATGCATGCTGAGGCGACGATCGTGCGACGGAAAGCCGTATGATACGTATCGTCTCTTTCTCAGTGCACGACTTTTATTTTATTCAATGGTTTGCCTTTATGAGAGTTTGGGGAGAGTTAGGAATTGAGCTCTAACTTTCTCGAAAATTATCAGCTGTTTGGGTTTCGAGAGCGTTTGAGATATACTCTAGCTACCGCGAAGGACTTTCCAAAACGCTGGCTTCGGCAGTACAGAAGCAAGGGTTCTGACTGTCTCCGACTCTCCCAAGGAACACTGGAGAACTGAGTGGCACACCGCCGGCTGTGATTACGCGAATGCGATAATTCTTTTCTAGCCGGCTGGCGGCGCTGTCTATGTCAATTATTGTGTCTCTCTTGAACTGAGACACCTTTCCGTCACTCTTTGCTCTCGCGTCCTACGTGGTTCCACCGATCTTTTTCGAATTTAAGGGGAAACCATCGTTTCGTGTTTACTGTTTGTCTCAGTGCAAACAGTTACAAAAACTATGGCTGAAATCGTTAATTTCGCTGTTGCTATTTGGCACGTGAAGGACTCGTCTAAATTCAAGATTCACCGTTTCACGTATTCGCCAAAGTAGCTCACGAATTTCGCGATCGTGGAAAGCCATCGAAAGCGCGACTTCTTCAAACAATAAGGTTTTCCATTTTTTACATCTAAGTTTTGCAGCAAAAAATACCCGAAAACATACTCCAACATGTATTACCATATATCACTTTTCAAAATGTAAGATAAATGATGGTACAACTACATTGTACTCTGTCTATAAGTGTGCCGTGGACGCGTTGCGTCTACAAGACATCGCCGTTTCGTTTTGCTTTTCTATACATAAATATATAACGGTGCCGCTTGTTGGGCGCAAAACAAAACGAGCGGCAAACTGCTGCAGAGGTGGAAAGCGACGACATATACCCTAATAGCCAACTGATGTCAGACTGAAAGCAGACTGATTGCAGATCTGCGGCAGGCCTGACGGCAGAACCATATACATCTGCGTCCGCATTCGGGTATGGATCTGACGTCAGGCCTGACATGATTGCGGGCCTGCCCTCCGCCTGACTTCCTACTG
Source organism: Eucera pruinosa (assembly GCA_028830335.1). NCBI lineage: Eukaryota > Metazoa > Arthropoda > Insecta > Hymenoptera > Apidae > Eucera > Eucera pruinosa. The sequence continues at coordinate 977,912 of JAMYCR010000015.1, read as the reverse complement.
ACGGCAGGCCTGACGCGGATCTGCCGTCAGCCTGACAGCAGTATAATGGCAGACCTACTTTTTGAACAGTTTTAAAAATGGCGGAATTTAAATGCCTCTTATTCAGTTATTTAGGTTATAGATAAATTATATATAATATGTACATTGGAATAAATATTTTTATTTATTGAAAAATATTTTACATTTTATGTTTACATTTACAATTTCATGATATAATGTCATTCATTAGTAATATTATATATACTTAATATAATGTCATAATTATTACTACATTATTATTACTATTATTACTATACTATACTATATTAATATAGTGTCTCAGTGCGTGATGTAGCTCCATGCCCAGCGTCTTTCCGTATTCTCCCACGTTCGAATGATTCGGCGCATGAAAAAAGAAAAAACACAGGAAAAAATTAGCAAACATGAATCCACTGTAACGTGCAGGATAATAATGCAGAAAAATGACAAGTAACTCGTACCTGCAGTTTTGTAGCAGTGATACTGTGAGCAGACCTCTGTCCTTCCGCGTTGCATCCATCACAAGTTACTGTAAGTAAAAAGTAAGTACATGTTACAGTATACAATACGTAGTAACCTTATGTTAAAGGATTATATTTCGAAGAAGGTAAAGATATAGTGACAAAAAATAATAATATTGTAAAAACATATAGAGGAAAAGTACCATACCGTTCTATCTTCGGTATGAATAATAACTGCAACAATGTAGGTTGCAGCCTCCGCATCTGGCCCCTCGTTGTCGCCGTCCAATGGCTGGTCCGCCCTGGCGAAATACGGCATCCTGTAACACTTAGAAGAAATGTCATGGTGATTAATAAATGTTACTTCCGGATGTAACGTGCTACATTTAAATATTTTGATCTCCGAGGAAGGTAAACCGATGTCAAAAAAATCGTTCACCTCCTGAAACTTCTTAATACTTAATTGGAATGTATCATTCTGCTTGAAGATAGCAGTAATGATACAGATTGTGCCGTCGCGTAAGATGCAGCAATTGTCGCGTACATCTATACTCAACGATATGCCACTGAATTGTATTTTGCGGTACTGCAAAGTGTCAGCACCTTCATTCAATGGCATATAAACACGTACAGAAGATTCCACAACCCTATTTACTGCCGAAGCATGATGCTCAATCTCCGCCAATCTATTCGAGAACTGTTGAAGAGGTAGGCCCGGCTTTCGAGAATATTTCCTAAAAATTCTCATATTGTTTTCATACGTGAAGGCAGAAAACGAATTGAGATTACCTAAATGTCTCACATCATTTGTTAAATGAAGGAGACCATGAACATTGTATGAATTAAAATTTGGGCCATAGTACTCTTCAGTATGAGAAACAAATATTTCGAGTACTGTCTCCGCAAAATGGAGCTGCCTACTTGACGGAGATTCGGATATTAAAACTCTTAAAGCCGCATGTAATAACAAGAAATGTTGATATATTGCGTCATTTAAAAGCCCATACATCACAACTGGCCCTGTGTATAACAGAAATTGTCGAAATTCTGTTGCCTTGTATTTCAGACACTGAAGAATGCATCTGGGGCGTCTTCCGAATTCTACGGGGCAATATTGCCTGAGACTATTCAGTCTTCCAGACAGAAGAGAAATTTGATGCCCTGACAATTTGGAAGAGCGTGAATATTTCCCGAATATCCACGCAGAAAACAATTTTTTCATAACGCCCAAGCATACAAGGTGCATATATTCCAACGGAACTTGCGAGACCATCCCAAATGGTAATAGCGATAAGGGGCTAATACCTTCTTTGTGATGGTCCTCGTCCAGACATGCACGATACTCTGTATCTGTACGAAGGCGATGCCTGACACCGCTGTATACACAGCGACCCTCGCTTTGTGTTCCAGAAACTCTGCACTTGGAACAAGGGTGGCGAGATGTATGGGCATAGTGATTGAGAACTAAGGCTCTAGCTGGTGCATCAGCTATAAAACACCTTAATTTTATTGGCACCTTAGTACCATGAAGAATTACACCCCCTCTAGAAATGATATCTCTAATATCTTCTACAAATTTACCCAGAAATACATTTGGGTCATGCGGCTTATGTAGACCTTTATAAATGCCTACAATAATTGGCCTAGTGTAGTGTATATTTACAATTCTACACTGAATTGGCCATATCTGGATGGTACCTGCTCTATCTAAGTTGCAGCCATCCGTACTAAAATCTAATACTAATTCCCTAATCTCAGATACATGTGAAGCCTTGTTAAGAGCATTAACAATTTGGGCTTCAAGATTAAAATGCACGTACTCTCCTGGTTCAACAGTGTATATCATAGTCGGAGTACGTGGCGTCCTAAGAAGAGTGCGCACATCCTTTGGCAAATTGGAAAAGCAAGGATGTGAACGAAGAAGCGACAACATGTTGTTCCCCTGAGTATGCGTTAAGTTATTGTCTACCAAATAGGTAGCAAAACGCCTTTGAAAATCTGCTTCAGGGAAACTATTATCGCCATGGAAGAAATTTATATCAGAAGAAGATGGAGAAGAAGGAGGAGAAGAAAAAGAAGAAGAAGAAGAAGAAGAAACGTTGCCCTCAGTGTCTGCAGTTGTATTGAACACAGCATCGAAGGCATGTGTACAATCTGCAGCTGAGGTACTTGGAATACTTTGGATGTTAGTTGCATCACAACTAGGAACATCCTGTGACGAAGTTTGTGCCGAATGCACAGTACTAACAAATTCCGACCTAATGCGATGTTTCTGTCGGGCCGATAATTTTGACACCCGTTTCCTTCCAATAGAGGATTTTCGATTAAACTGAGAATTCATTATCTCTGACCTGTATATTGTAGACCTTCTTGTGATGTTGTTCACCCTACGAACGCTTCGTAAAAAGTAGTCCACGACTTCACGCCTCAACGTCAAGTAGAGGACTGCTTCCAACGTCTGTACTCAAGGGCCTCCAAATTTACGCCATTGACTAAGAAGAGGATAGACCACTCATGCAATGCTGCTCTCTGTCACCCGGATAGGGGGCTAATGAACTCCCAATCCGTTTCCATTTTTATCTTTTCGATTGTCTAGAATGTACAACTTTTGCATTTGCTCTTACATTTTGTATATTAAAATACTTTAGAAGTGTTTACATTCTTTGTCAGATAATAAAAGGAAAGATATTCTTCCGAAAACTCTGAATTTTTACGTTATCGGTATTTTAGAGCATGTGACACAAAGTTCCATAAGATGATCGGTCTATCCTGCACCTCGTCTATGCCTACGCGACAGTTGCACACTTTGGTTACCGTCGAGTCATCAAGGAACGTATATAAATTTCTCCTACTCTGCGCGCGGCTGTGTTTCCATAGCAACCATGGCTTTCCACGAGGTTCAAATGTTATGTTTTACAAGTACCTTCCAGCGCAGAAGAAGCGCGTTAGTTGTAAAGAAACTTCCGAAGTACAGTCGAATCATCGAGAAGAAGTAAAAGCAGCCAAGCTGAAATGTAAGTGTAGCTTGAATTAGTTTATTTAATAAAATTATTTTGATTAATTATTTATTGTTGATCATCTGTTCAAATTTGCTTCTTCAATGAAATAGTGTTTTTCATGGATCAATGTATTGATTATAGATTACATTTTTATGTCTTCTGATGTACCCGTTCTTAAATTGCAGAATAACATGGAAAATCGCCCAAAGCGGAATGCTAATAAACCATCGCGGTACCAAACCACCTCCTCGGACGAAGAACCAGCGAAACGGAGAAAAGGGGGAGGTGAAACCATGGAAGAGGCACTGCATAAATTACGAAGTACTTTGGAAGATCCTGTCAGATTCCAAACATACACACCATACACATACACATACACACCATACACATGCACATACACACCACAAACACATGCACATATAACACAGGAACAAACACACATTTCCCACACAAGTACATACACACCACAGACACATGCACACATAACACAAGCAAATACACAAATTACCCACGCAAGTGTAAACACACCGAAGGCACATGTACACATAACACAAGCACATATGCAGATACCACATACATACACCCCACAGACTCATACAGATACAACCACTCAATCGACATATATTCCACACACTCACTCACCACTACAGATACATACACACCAAGGAAAAAACATTGATATATACACTCCACCAACATACACTCCACCACCCTCACAAACGTATAAAGTCTGTGCCACAAACTCCTTCGTTTCTACTTATGACGAAAGTCCGAGGAGGGACAATGTGCTGGAGGACATTCCACTCGAACGCCAAAGAAGTTCAAGCCAGTATGTTATATTCTACTGTTAACAATATTTTCTAAGCAAAGTATATTTACAATGAGACTACTCGCCTTTAAGAGCTTCCTTTGATATATGTTACTCTTCTGATGTTTACAGAGTACAGGAGGAAAGGCTGCAACGAATTGAAGCAGAAGTAAAGTAAGTATCAAATGTTTCACCACTTATGAAATTATACATATTTACTTGTATTTGCAGCCGCATAGGCGCTGTCGTTGATAAAATGATGAAGCTAATACAGCGGACTACAATAAAATCAGCACCACAAAAGCCGGCCACATTGCCTATTGGCTCTCTCCAGGCCCTTGAAGCACTGGACGCTATGAGCGAGGAAGACTATTCAGATGCTGTAAGTAGAAACAAAATTATGCACTTAGTTGCTTCTATGTAATATGTACTAAGATAACATTGTACATTTTTTAGGTGAATTACTTCCGATATTTAGGTGGTTTTAACGCAAAAGAAGACACCTACCTGTGCTTCAAGGAAGCCATGCAGGATGACATTGCCTTGTCACTGACATGGTTTGGTGGCAAAGGCAAAATGTCCCTGTATGACAGGACAATAATGCGTGTCATCTATGGTATGAATTAAACATTATTTTACTTATATTATTTATATTAAACATTATTAAATTTATTTCTCATACTTATACTTAAAATTTTTATTAATAATAAATCTTTTGTGCAGATGCTGTAAGTTGCAATGAGTATGTTGGAAAAATAACTCGTTGCAACTTTGACAGTCATATGAAGGCCGCATTAAAAGCAGCCCAGGAGAGAGCTAAAACCAAGGTCCGCAGGTGCAGTGCAGAGGCCCCACATCCCTATAAAGACTTAACGTAGGAACTCTTTGTAATATCAAATTTACCCCAATATTGCCCCAATAGTTTCCATGTGTGTTATATTTTAGAGGTTAATTATTAATCGAAGTTATTTATATTAGATTAAACAAAAAATTAACTTAACTTCAAATCCAGTATAATTTCTCCACTATTCTTCTTTCACAGCACGTGTAACTATTATTTTTTGTTCCAGATGAACGGGAGGCAATAAATTTTATCTTAAATTTTATATTATATAATAAATTTTATATTAAATTTTATATTAAATTTTATATTAAAGGGTATAGCCGGTTAAGGGGGTCAAATGTGCCCCCAAACCAAATTCAACGTGCAATGAGTCATTCGATAGCTTATCAAAAAAAAAAACACTTCGTGCAAATTTTTAGCCCTGTATCTCGACCTGGAGGGTAGTAACAGGGTGAAAATGAAAATCACGTTTTTACGTCATTTCTCTTATTCTATAGCATGAAAAAAATAGAAAAAAATCAGAGGCATTTCTGATATCGGCTTACGTATTTAGGAATTTTTTCATATTTTTAAATTGAATAGCTAAGTTGTGAAAAATGAAAAACCGAAAAAAAGCGAAGAAATGCCGATTAAGCATTGATGCAGGTCCAGAACTACGATTATATTTTTACAGTAAGTAGATATTGTTGTTACTATTATTCTCAATTTTTTTCAGATTTTTCGTTTTGGTGCGCCGTAATAAAAAAAAATAAAAACCGATTCGTTCGTTATTTTCTGCGTGTTAGACGTCGAATTTTTTATGTTCTTTGGTATATAAGTGCTCCATGCAATGTTTAACATTTTTACATTCGGCAGAATAACAGAGGAATTATAGAAAGTAAATAAATCCAATTAATGAAAGTTCCGATGACAACGTTATCTTCTGAAATATTAAGTGAGTTTCCAGCAACGGCGCTGGCTCGGCGGCAAATTGTGTTACTTCAGAACGACTAGAGCCTGTTTCGAGTCTCTTCTTGGGCTTTTTACTTTTTTTATTTATTATTATTTTTTTTCAATTTCTAACAATATAATAATGATCAGTATCGGTTTATAAATGTGTTAAAAATATTTTAACCTAAAATATGTATGAAAATAATGTTAGAGCACTTTTTACGACTCCGCGTCTTTTCTCGCATATCTTGTCCTATTGTACTTCTATTGTAAAAATATTACTAAGAATTTCCGTGGGACGTACAATTTCTGAGAGGTACCGAGCACGTGACAAATAATAAATTATTACTGCAACGTGTGAACAGCATCCTATGGTTCGGTTACCATTTGCACATTCACAATAATAGCATCTAATTCCGCAACAGCCTATTGAATTTGGAGTGTATTCAATATAACATCTATACGTTTTTCTACTAATATGGCACGATTTTACTTCGAATTTAATGATATTATTTTTTTCTATGAGATACTGGACGGCAAGGTTACTATCTTCGTCCATAAGCTCTGCTAAGTAAGATACTGCTTGTGATAATTGATACGATCCGGTAAAAAAAATCTTCAAATCGTTATCTGTCATCTTCTGAAAATCAATCATTTCGGAAGCTGAAAGCTGTTTGAACCGCAACTTTCGCCTATTCACGCGACAAACTTTTCCACGATCAATTAGACAATAAATTGCTCCCTAAAGTAGGTTTATTTTGTAAAGTAGCAGGGTTTCTTAGAAACATGTTTGGAAAACGTTTAAATTCAGATGTAGGGCTTTTCGGTGAAATAGTGGAAAGGATGGTATCCGAACCACTGAAAATACATTAGCGATCGATGCAGAAACTCATCACTGGAATAGGCGAAATCGCTTAGTAATATTTTTACAATAGAAGTACAATAGGACAAGATATGCGAGAAAAGACGCGGAGTCGTAAAAAGCGCTCTAACATTATTTTCATACATATTTTAGGTTAAAATATTTTTAACACATTTATAAACCGATACTGATCATTATTATATTGTTAGAAATTGAAAAAAAATAATAATAAATAAAAAAAGTAAAAAGACCAAGAAAGAGACTCGAAACAGGCTCTAGTTGTTCTGAAGTAACACACTGCCGCCGAGCCACCGCCGTTGCTGGAAACTCACTTAATATTTCAGAAGATACCGTTGTCATCGGAACTTTCATTAATTGGATTCATTTACTTTCTATAATTCCTCTGTTATTCTGCCGAATGTAAAAATGTTAAACATTGCATGGAGCACTTATATACCAAAGAACATAAAAAATTCGACGTCTAACACGCAGAAAATAACGAACGAATCGGTTTTTATTTTTTTTTACTACGGCGCACCAAAACGAAAAATCTGAAAAAAATTGAGAATAATAGTAACAACAATATCTACTTACTGTAAAAATATAATCGTAGTTCTGGACCTGCATCAATGCTTAATCGGCATTTTTTCGCTTTTTTTCGGTTTTTCATTTTTCACAACTTAGCTATTCAATTTAAAAATATGAAAAAATTCCTAAATATGTAAGCCGATATCAGAAATGCCTCTGATTTTTTTCTATTTTTTTCATGCTATAGAATAAGAGAAATGACGTAAAAACGTGATTTTCATTTTCACCCTGTTACTACCCTCCAGGTCGAGATACAGGGCTAAAAATTTGCACGAAGTGTTTTTTTTTTTGATAAGCTATCGAATGACTCATTGCACGTTGAATTTGGTTTGGGGGCACATTTGACCCCCTTAACCGGCTATACCCTTTTATATAATATGTTATATCTATCAAATTTTTAAAATAGTGTAAACTTAAATGTATTATTTAGTGTTAAGAAATATATATATATATAATTAATTATACCTAAATATATTTTGTTATAGAAAAATATGAGTTTATCACTTATTTCACCACAGACAAGGTATACAGGATAGGCCGAATCGTCTTATGGACAAACTTCGTGTCGTGTCACCATTGACCCAGAACAGAATAGACCATTTATCCAATGCATTCCTTTGTCACCCGTTTTCATTTTTACCTTTTCGATTGTCTAGAATGTACAACTTTTGCGTTTGCTCTTACATTTTGTACATTAAAATACTTTAGAAGTGTTTACATTCTTTGTCAGATAGTAAAACGAAAGATATTCTACCGAAAAGTCTGAGTTTTTAGGTTATCGGTATTTCAGAGCATGTGACACCACAGTCGAGGTACATGATAGACCGATCATCTTATGGGACTTCGTGTTACATGCTCTGAAATACCGATAACCTAAAAATTCAGACTTTTCGGAAGAATATCTTTCGTTTTACTATCTGACAAAGAATGTAAACACTTCTAAAGTATTTTAATGTACAAAATGTAAGAGCAAACGCAAAAGTTATACATTTTAAACAATCGAAAAGGTAAAAATGAAAACGGATTTTGGGCTCATGAGCCACAAATCCGGGTGACAAAGAAAAGCATTGGATAAGTGGTCTATCCTATTCTTAGTCAATGATTTTACATCACGTACATTATTTGAAACTAAAGGGTATAGCCGATTAAGGGGGTCAAATGTGCCCTTCAGCCGATTTTGATCGTGCATGGATCATTCGATAGGTTATCAAAAATAAACTGCTCACCGAAATTTTTAACCCAAAATCTCACTCAGCGGGGTAGTTACGGGGAAAATTCGATTTTTCAGTTTTTGGCCAGTTTTTCTCACATACTAACAGCAAAAATTCTGAAAAAAATCTGGTATGTTGCTAATAATGTGGTACATGTTATGGAATTTTTTCAGATTGTTTCCTTTTAAATCAGAGGCGTGAAAATTACAAAATGAAAGAAAAATGACAAAAAGTGCAGATTTCGCATTAATGCAAAGACTGATTATTTTTATAAAATTACGGTAACAACATACTATCATAACTATTATCCTCAATTTTTTTCAGATTTTTTGCTCAGCTGTGCCATAGTAAAAAAAATCAATAACCGTGTTTCGCAGGGATTATCGTGCGAAATAACCGCTTATAATTGACATTTTAAAATTTCTTGTATACAGTGAGCAGATTAAGTGTTCTTTAGTATTTCCTTATTCATACGAATGGTACATAAATAAAAATAAGTAAGTTAATCAGATAAATTAAAAAAATGTCACGTGTATATACCATAAAATTGAAGAGAATACCATGAGTGACGGTGGCGTGGTGGTAAGAGGCGGGGTTGTGGAACCGCTGGATTACTCTTTTGTCACAGGTTCAAATCCCGCTCGACTTCACTTTTCCTTTACAATTTTTTTCCCTCTTTTTCTCAATTATAACTACATACGAATCAAGAATATTTATACAAAAAATGTTTAAATCATTTTAATATTATTTTAACTTAAAATAACAAAAAACAATTTTTATTTCATTAGCCACTTATCCTCTTAATTATGGTATTTCTTATCATCTTCTATACATAATGAACACATAATTTGATTTTATATTGTTTTCAAAATTCAAATACAAGTTCAATATTAAATCTTTTACCTTTTAAACGTTGTATGGTTTGCACATAAGTTGGTGTCTTAAATGTTTCTTATTGTTTCTTCGCTTCCGCTTTCACGTATCCTGTAACGTGATAAAGTACCGTGATTGACCTCACGGTACTTACCCAAGAACTTCCTTAAAACGACCTTCTCCGCGAATTTCTAACATGCGCATTATAATCTGAATCCCAATCATGTTATTAATAAACGAATTGGAGCTAACTCTTCTATTTGACGCTAATCTTGATTGTTAACAGAAAACATTGCATGTTCTCACTAGGTACCGTATATTAAAAATGGAAAATTCATAAAATAATAGTTTTAAAACTGAAAAACATTTTTTCCCTTCAGGAATACTACTTACCATTGTTCAAATACCATAATTAAGAGGATAAGTGGCTAATGAAATAAAAATTGTTTTTTGTTATTTTAAGTTAAAATAGTATTAAAATGATTTAAACATTTTTTGTATAAATATTCTTGATTCGTATGTAGTTATAATTGAGAAAAAGAGGAAAAAAAATTGTAAAGGAAAAGTGAAGTCGAGCGGGATTTGAACCTGTGACAAAAGAGTATCCTAGCGGTTCCACAGCCCCGCCTCTTACCACCTCGCCACCATCACTCATGGTATTCTCTTCAATTTTATGGTATATCGATGTGACATTTTTTTAATTTATCTGATTTACTTACTTATTTTTATTTATGTACCATTCGTATGAATGAGGAAATGCTAAAGAACACTTAATCTGCTCACTGTATACAAGAAATTTTAAAATGTCAATTATAAGCGGTTATTTCCCACGATAATCCCTGCGAAACACGGTTATTGATTTTTTTGACTATGGCGCAGCTGAGCAAAAAATCTGAAAAAAATTGAGGATAATAGTTATGATAGTATGTTGTTACCGTAATTTTATAAAAGTAGTCGGTTTTTGCATTAATGCGAAATCTGCACTTTTTGTCATTTTTTTTGCATTTTGTAATTTTCACGCCTCTGATTTAAAAGGAAACAATCTGAAAAAATTCCATAACATGTACCACATTATTAGCAATATACCAGATTTTTTTCAAAATTTTTGCTGTTAGTATGTGAGAAAAACTGGCCAAAAACTGAAAAATCGAATTTTCCCCGTAACTACCCCCCTGAGTGAGATTTTGGGTTAAAAATTTAGGTGAGCAGTTTATTTTTGATAACCTATCGAATGATCCATGCACGATCAAAATCGGCTGAAGGGCACATTTGACCCCCTTAATCGGCTATACCCTTTTACTTTTTAAAATTAATTAATTAATTTAATGTAATTTCTCCGATACTACCAAAAATGAACCGTTAGATAGTGCTTGTTCGTTCAACATTATATGGAATTCATTTATAATGTTAATTATGAAAATTGTCCATGGCTCTAAAATAGCGAGAAATATATATGACTTAGACCACTTTCATAATATGCGGGCACATATAATATGTAACGGCATAGAGACCAGCGACGACAAAATATAGATATCAATATATTATTTAAAAAAATATATATAATACAATAATTATAATTGAAAAAGTAGCAAACGGGGAATATATGACAACAATAATGATAGCGAATAGGTTCTTTTATTGTTTCTAAGAAATACAATTAAAAGACGTATTAATTAATACTGTTAACAGGCTTATTTAAAAGGCATATATATAGATCAGTGTGCCGTATTGGCCGTGCACGTTGTGCCGTCAGGCCTGCTGTATTTCTGACGCCAGTCTGCTGTCAGGCTCTGACGCCAGTCTGCTTTCAGGCTCTGATGTCAGGCTTGCCGTATTTCTGATATTATTCTGCCAGCAGGGCAGGCCCTGCATTCAGTCTGCGGGCAGTCGGACGGCAGAATCTGCTTTAATGTATATGTATACATACGGACAGGCTTCAATGTAGTAACACATCGAGCCGCTGCTACACTCGCGCTAACTCTCATTTGGTCTGTAGAGGAAATAATTGGGAAGGAACAAGCGATTTCTGATACTCAATGCTCTATCACGAACGAATATATATTTTATCCACAAACTCTGTACAACTCAACTCAAATATCGCTCGCGCGACTCCTACCATAGACTAAATTTAACCTAGCTATACTACTACGTATACTTCGAGAGTGCTGCTACAGGTCTTTACGATTAGGCGTGTCCTCGTGGAGAACTGCTGAACTAAACTGTACACGTATTTTGTTCTGTATCATTATCAATATGGCGAAATCATATGGGAAAGCATGCTTTTGCGGGGCGCGACTTTGCATCCTTATATGAGAAGATTTTGCGTCAAACGATAGATCATTTTAAAGGGGAGGCTTCAATGCATCGCGCTCTGGTCCTGATTTCATTCAGATTATTCTCTTTGTATAAGAAAGTTGCTTAGATTCGGCGGTTGTCAAGCTGTAAATTTTTGTTCCATATTACATCGCTCATATTATTGAGCATCAACATAATTGGATCAAATGACGTCCAGAGCGTGCTGCATTGAAGCTTCCCCTTTCGAATTAGCCGTATTTCAACCCAAAATTCTCTTACATGAGGAAGTAAAGTTGTGTCCCGCAAACCCATATTTTTAGTTTAATTTACCGGTAACCTAGACACTCTGTTTTACCGTGAGTCTACCCTCTTAACAAAAGCGGTTTTTCACCGTGCTTTTTCTGTTGTAACCATAGCCAAACCAATTCAAACGGGTCACGCTAGCCAGACACACAAGAAAGGGGAGAAAATTATTCCTTTTCATTATTTTTCTTATAAAACAGGTTTTTTGTACAAAATAGGCGGTCATCCAGAAACCGACGGCTAAAAGAATAAACGGTGTACCGATCTATTAAATTCCTTTCACTCGAATCTAACCCACGTTAAAGACGGTGGAATTAATCACCACACTTTTAACAAATATAAATTAATAAAAAATCTTAACAAATATAGTCAATGTCGCATCGCAATCCGTACCGTGATCGATCCAAAACTCGTGACTCAGGGAATTGGATTGTGTATCTTGAAATTTCGGCGGAGTACAAGTAAAGGTATCGAAGAGTAGTTTGATTCTAAAGTTTCGAGTGCGACTTCCTTCTATGCTGGATTAAGTTTTACTTTCTTCTATGATGGTTCTTTTGCGACTGATTCTCTGCATCGCGAATGTTTGTGAGCTCCCCCTTGCCCTTGCATCGGCCGCGGAAACTATTGGGTGATCTATGGTCCTCGCTGGCTTATCGGGCCGTGAAGGTTTACGACAGGGTTATTGCTATTGAGATGAAAGAGAAAACACGCGAAAGAAATTAATGGCTATAAAAATGTTATGATAAAGAAAGTAAAAATTGTAGAAACGTACCTTTTGGCGAGTGTCGTCCAGATGATAGAAAAACTATATTGATGCATTCTCACAAATAGAGATGCTTCTAAACCCTGCTATAAACTTTGTATAAACTGACCCAAATAATCAGAAAGTTTTATTTAATTATTAAGTTCGCAGCTACAGGATCTAAACTTTTCCTTTTTTCTTTGGAACATTTTACTCGTAACGTGGATATGTATGGATCTAATGTAATGAGGAGCCTATAAAATAAGTTCTCCTTGGATGCCAATGTAGAATATTTCCTAATATTTTTGTCCCTAAGTATTTTACAATCTGCTTGCTCTATTAATTGTCCATTGGGAAGTAGGGTTTTTTTTTATTATTTCGGCATCGTAGAATAATAATTTGTACACAGAGGATGGCATATAGTACTACAGTATGTTAGAAAATACTTAGCCGTGTTTTGTGTGAATTCCTTAAACTCTACATTTGTTGGCTACGGAAATGAAATAATTTAGAATATAGAATAGTGTTAATTAGTTCTTTATTTCATACCTTTCGGTTTTGAAAGACTTCCGGTTACATCGAATCCTTATCTTAACACCTTACATAATCTCACTATATAATATTGCTTAAATAATCTAAATTTGTAGTCTATAATACCTTCCACCGCCTCATATGTCTAAACATAACTATAAAATTAAACCTAAAGTATGATACACAAAAACCTAAGCTTAGCATTTAGTTTTCTATACTTGGAACATCTTTATCTGTACATATCCTATCCTATTCTTACTAGTCTATAATTTGCACATTCTCTTTGGTGATGTCAACTCTTCACCCCCCCCCCCCTTTACCCGCCCTCTTCTGTGCTCTTATTCCTGTTTTCTGTTCACCTCCTTCTCTCCATGATCCTCTTCAACTCCATCAGTCCTCTTCCATCTTCATGTACTAGGTCTCTTACGTTCATCTCTATCTTTTCTTTCCCACACCTCCTCGCTAAATGTGCCATCGACTCTTCCTCTCTTTCACATATTCTGCACGTCCTCTCTTCCACTTCTCTCCAATGCTGTCCTCCACTACATTCATTCCCACATCAGAACCTCGCTAGCAGGCATCTATCCTTTGCCTTGTTCCTCTCTTTTAGATTGTTTGGTAATTCCTGCGTCTGTATTTCCCTATATGTTGTAAAATATCTCGACGTTTCTATTTTTTCCTCTTTTTCTCTTTTTCTCCTTTCCTTTAATTTCTCTCTTATTCTGCTGACTATCTTCTCCACTGCTCCCCCCTCTTCTTCTCTCAATCCTTACATCTCTTCGCTTGTCACCTCTATTTTTGTCCATGCCTTTGTTCTTTTTCCTCCCATCCCCCCGTCACTTCCTTCTCCCTTCCCCTTTCTATCTCCCGTATGCATTCCCTTACTAAACTTTTCTTCGAAGTTCTTGCCTCCCCTTCGTACCTGATTGCCCTCCTTAAAGCTTTATCCCTAATTTCCTCTACTGTCGTTTCTTCCATTATCAAATAATTCGGTGTATTTCTATCCAGGCCTAGAATCCATTTAATATATTTCCTTTTCACTCTCTCTATCTTCTCCTGTTCTATCCATCCCCACACCTCTGCACCGTAGAAAACCACGCTTTCCACCAAGGCCTCAAACAACCTCATTCTCCCCTTGAACGAATCCCTAAATAACACTGTCCAACAAATTTAAACTTTTTTTCTGTTTTGCAACACCCATTGGGTGATCCTGGTAGAGTTCCTCGTCCTGAACAAGAATCCGAAAACGGAATTGCTCTATCACCCTCAGTTTTTGAAAAACACGAGCTTTTGTAAAAACGCGTGTTTTGGGGGGAAAATGCGATATTACGCGGAAACTAAAAACACTAGAACGTTCAAATTGGTTTCAAAAGATAGAGGAGAGTTGCCCGAATATATTGATATATATAGTTGTAATATTACGTGATCCTGAATAGATGTAAATATCGATGAAAGTTTAAAAAACGGCCGATGTACGCATTTCCTACGTATTACTTTTGTATTTTTAGGAAAAGTTCTTTATCTAGCGCGAATTCACTATACAGTACCGCATTCTGTAGATATTTCTGAAGAAGACACTATGTGGGGTAAGTGTTGGAGCAGTATGCAATTTGAGTAAATCGAAAAAATATGTGCCGGAGACACGTGCACGGCGTTTTGCCGCCAGGCGGCCATAGCTCGCTCTCCTCGCCAAGTCAGTGCCGTAGCTACGCGTAATCAGCATCAATGATGGGGATCAATAGACATCTACTTTTTATATGTATAATGTTTAATTTTTTTTATTATTTTTTCATAATTATTATTATTTATCTTTCATTGTTATTCATTATTATTTTTAGATACCAATACTACAATGATAAAATACTATAATTCAAAATTTAAAAATCGAATGATGGGCATTACGACTTTATCAAACGACACCCGAATGAAGATAATTTTTTAATCTGTTTATAATATGGAAAAAATAAAATGTATAAGATAAAGAATTACCTGCAGTAAGCGAATTTAGAAGTGTTTTCGTCCTGCTTGACGTTTGTATGTCGTATCTTTGTTGTCCTTCATTAGTGCAGTAAGCGAATTTAAAAATATGGAAGTTTATTTATGATGGAAATATAATTTTCACCCCTATGATTTTCGAGAAAATTATAAGAAACTTTCTTGAAAAGAAACTACACTGCTTTTTTCAAATTATTGAATTTTACCGTGAAATTTGTTCCTTTCATCAACTTTAATTTGAGGTCCAGCAAATATTTCTTCATGTATTTTTACTTTGGATATATTTTTTCATATATATAAGCGCAAGTCATGATTTGTCCATTGGCTTGATTTTGTTATGAATCCATTATTCAATACTATAGACAGCCTTTTCGAGATGAAAATGTAATATAATTTTCTCAGATCTAACGATGATGAGGAAGTAAGAACGCTTATCGTTAGCGCTCTTTCGAAATGTAAGAACCACTTGACGTTTCCTTCGAACACTCGACACAATCGGAGGAATAATAAATATCTTGAAACCCTCTGACTTGCTATGCACTGTTGAAGTCTGAGTTTAGTTTCAGTTTGAAAATTGTCCGAGTCAGTCGTCTTAGGTAATTCAGAAAATCTTCCGTCGTATAAAGTAAAACGTGTGTTATTATAGTGCATAGTATTTTATAAGTTATTATAGTACATTGTATTTTGACACTCTAGTGCATATTTTCTGACTTATTATAGTATATAGTGTATTTTGTGAGTTATTATAGTATTATTTTGTAAGTTATAGTGTTTTGTAAGTGTTATCTAACATAATAATGTCGCGAATGTGTTTAAATCCATCAGACTCTTTTTGTTATATTTGTGGGGAGATAGTTGTACAATCTAAACGTAGAAGTATAACACCATCAATAAAGTTTGCATACGAACACTATTTTGGATGCAAAATCAGCGACCAAGATAAGCAGTGGGCTCCACATGTTTGTTGCCAACGTTGTGCAACAGTTCTTTTAGCTTGGGTAAGAGGTAAGCGAAAATCTATGCCATTCGCGATTCCAATGATATGGAGGGAATCGAGTAATCACGTCACAGATTGCTATTTTTGCTTAAGTAAAATTTTTGGCATCAATAAAAAAGGGAAAAAACAGATAGTATACCCAAATGTACCTACTGCTATTCGACCCGTTGCACATTCCGAAGAACTACCTGTACCGACACCACCAACAACCATACCAAACATATATGAAGATACAACAGAAATAGAAACCGAAGAAACAGAAGAATATCAAAGAAGTACTCCCTCCCCCTCGGAACAGCCACATTTTTTAACACAATCCGACCTTAACGATCTCGTACGAGATTTGCAGTTATCGAAAGAGCAGGCAGAACTTTTGGGATCTCGGTTAAAACAATGGAATCTACTTGATAATACAACGAAAGTGACGCATTTCAGGACTCGAAATCATGCATTGGCACAATATTTGATAACACACGAGGAAATACATGTCTGCACAGATATTGATTCATTAATAAGAACCATGGGTTTTGAGCATGATCCGAAAGAATGGCGACTGTTCATAGATTCGTCAAAACTTAGTTTAAAAGCAGTCTTATTGCATATCGGAAATAAATATCCTTCCATTCCAATCGCATATACCGTAAAAATGACCGAATCTTATGACACCTTCAAAACACTTTTATTGAAAATTCAATATGATAAATATAATTGGAAGGTCTGTGGAGATTTAAAAATGATCGGCATATTACTCGGGCTACAATCAGGCTATACAAAACATTGCTGTTTCCTTTGCGAGTGGGACAGCAGAGCAAGAGAGCAGCATTATATAAAAAAAGATTGGACACCACGACATCAACTAATCCTTGGCGAGAAAAATATAAAACATAATAATCTTATCGATCCAAAAAATGTTTATTTACCACCGCTACATATAAAATTAGGAATAATGAAAAATTTTGTCAAGGCAATGGACAAATCAGGACCTGGATTTGAATACCTGAAAACAAAATTTCCATGTATATCCGAGGCAAAAATAAAAGAAGGAATATTCGTTGGCCCTCAAATCAGAAAGCTTATAAACGATAAAAATTTCACCTCACAATTAAATAATTTAGAAAAAGCAGTGTGGCTTGAATTTCAAAAAACGACACATAATTTTTTCGGCAACTACAGAGCAAGAAATTATATTTCCATCGTCAATAAACTTTTAAAAGCATGTAAAGAACTCGGGTGTAACATGTCTTTAAAAATACATTTTCTACATTCTCACTTGGACTTCTTTCCGCCAAATCTCGGTGACGTGAGTGATGAACACGGAGAACGTTTCCACCAAGACATTTTTAGGATGGAAAAACGGTATCAAGGGAAACAATCGTGTGCAATGCTGGCAGATTATTGCTGGACACTAATGAAGGATAACAAAGATACGACATACAAACGTCAAGCAGGACGAAAACACTTCTAAATTCGCTTACTGCAGGTAATTCTTTATCTTATACATTTTATTTTTTCCATATTATAAACAGATTGAAAAATTATCTTCATTCGGGTGTCGTTTGATAAAGTCGTAATGCCCATCATTCGATTTTTAAATTTTGAATTATAGTATTTTATCATTGTAGTATTGGTATCTAAAAATAATAATGAATAACAATGAAAGATAAATAATAATAATTATGAAAAAATAATAAAAAAAATTAAACATTATACATATAAAAAGTAGATGTCTATTGATCCCCATCATTGATGCTGATTACGCGTAGCTACGGCACTGACTTGGCGAGGAGAGCGAGCTATGGCCGCCTGGCGGCAAAACGCCGTGCACGTGTCTCCGGCACATATTTTTTCGATTTACTCAAATTGCATACTGCTCCAACACTTACCCCACATAGTGTCTTCTTCAGAAATATCTACAGAATGCGGTACTGTATAGTGAATTCGCGCTAGATAAAGAACTTTTCCTAAAAATACAAAAGTAATACGTAGGAAATGCGTACATCGGCCGTTTTTTAAACTTTCATCGATATTTACATCTATTCAGGATCACGTAATATTACAACTATATATATCAATATATTCGGGCAACTCTCCTCTATCTTTTGAAACCAATTTGAACGTTCTAGTGTTTTTAGTTTCCGCGTAATATCGCATTTCCCCCCCAAAACACGCGTTTTTACAAAAGCTCGTGTTTTTCAAAAACTGAGGGTGATAGAGCAATTCCGTTTTCGGATTCTTGTTCAGGACGAGGAACTCTACCAGAATCACCCAATGGGTGTTACAAAACAAAATTCGTGTTGGACAGTGTAATCTTTCCTCCAAACTTCATGTTTTCTTTGTTGCAATCATTGCTCTCCTACATCTGTTTTCTATGTGTTTCCCTGCCTTACCGTTTTTCTGCATTATGTAGCCCAGGTACATTATCTCCTTTACCTCTTCTATTCTTTCTTCACCCCATCTCCATTCTCTTTCTTTCTTCCTTCTCCCTCCCCCTCTCTCGAGCACTAGTATCTTCGTTTTTTTTGTACTTAGCGTTAGTCCTATTCTCTCGAGATATTTTCTCAATTTTCTCAACATCTCCCTCGTGCCCTCCTCCGAAGTCGCCATCAGAGCTATGTTATCCGTGTATACTAACGACCACACCTTTTTTCTCCAAATTACTACCCCACCCTCCGTTGCCTTCCTTAATGTCCTTTCCAAATCCGACATGAAAATGTTGAATAACGTCGGGCTCAATTGGCAACCCTCCCTGACCCCCCTTGTTGTTTTAAATTCGTTCCCCTTTCCTTTATTAATTCTTACCACATTCCGAGTCTCTTCATATATTTCCTCATAAATTCTCGCCTATGTTTATCTCTTCCATCCTCTTTTGCAGCTTATCTCTCTTAATTCAGTCGAATGCTGCTTTCAAATCTATAAAGCACGTATATAGTTTCCCCTTTCTCGTGCTTAGTTCCCTGTTTGCTACATAATTTAGTACGTAAATCGCGTCCATGGTCCCTCTTCCTTCCCTGAATCCGAATTGTCCCTCCTCTAAATTATTCTCCACCTCTATTTTAAGCCTCTCATTAAGCAAGCTGGCATATATTTTATAGGCCGTGCATAGTAGCGATATTCCCCTATAATTTCTTACGTCGTCCTTCTCCCCTCTCTTGTAAATAGGACTTATAATACCCACCCTCCATTCTTCCGGTAACCCTCCGCCCTTCCAGGTCTTATCCAGCAAATACCACAATTCCTCCCCGATTTTTCTTGACATAAACCTCCATGCTTCGTTTTCCAATCCGTCTATTTCTGGTGCTTTTTTCCCCTCAGTCTTCTCAGTATCCCTATAATCTCTTCGTTCAAGAAACCCTCCGTCTCTTCCACCTTTACCTGTTCCCTCCTTTCCCTTCCCCTTAAATTTTTACCTCTTTCGATCTCTTTTCCTCCCAGCAAATCTTTAAAATGTTCCTTCCATTCTTCCAGCTCTATTTTTTCGTCCACCCCCTCCCTTTTTCTTTTCCTTCTGTATCTGTTGATGTAGGCCCATGCTTCTTTTTCCGTTCTTATTCCTCTTATCTTTTCTTCCTCCTCCCTCTCGTATCTCTCCCTTTCCTCCTTGCACCACTTTCTGTATTTTTTCCTGTGTTTGATGTACTCTTCTGGGCTTATTGACCCTCTTTTTAACTTCCTCAATTCCTTCCTCAAATCCCTCTTCTTTTTTCTCCATTCTTTGCTGTGCCATTTTCTTTCACCCAATTTCCATCTTTTTATCTTCCTCTTCTCTTTTTTTATTGACTGCTCCATCTTTTCTTTTATTTTTCTCCAGATGCTCTTCACGTCCTTACCTTCTGTTTTCCAACCTTTGCAGTTCCTATGATAGTGTCCTATACCCTCTTCCGACCAATCGCTTCTCATGATTTCCCTGCCTTTCTCTCTTTCACTCCCTTTTCTCACTATTTTTCCCCCAAATTTTCGGTTCTCACCTCGATTGGCACGTGGTCCGACTCAGTTCTTTCCCCTTCCTTTACGTCCAAAATTTCTTCACACGCCCTGTCATTCGCGATTGCATAGTCTATTGTAGACATTCCTTTTTCCCCAATGTATTTTTCTCTCCAATTCTTTCTAATAGGATCCTTCCTTCCCTGTTGATCACCTTGTCCTTTGCCTTTCTTTCGCCTGCGTGTTTCAAATCAAGATCTTTGAACGGGCCTCCTTCCTTCCCTCTCTTGCGTTCAAGTTTTATTGTTTCCTCTATTCTCTGACTGTACACTATTAATATTCTCCATTTTTTCCCTCCTAGCTTTATTCTCACTTCCGCAATTTTATCGTTCAATTCTTTCTATTCAATTATTTCTATGCTCTTCCTTACTGCCACTATCATTACCCCTCTCGCTCTCCCTTCTTTATGTTCCCTCTTCGCTGGAATAGTCCACCATGTAAAATCTGCTGCCAGTTTGTTTTTCATTTTTTTCCAAGTTTCCTCTTCCACCCACGTTTCCATTAATCCTATTATGTCAGATCCCTCTAAATAATTCCATACCTCCTTGCATTTCTTTCTAATCTCCGCCACATTCCAAAACAATACTTTTACTGTCTTCTGCTCCATCGCCCCCTCTCCCTCTTCGCCCCTTTCCCATAATTTTCTACCTCTTTCCTCCTCCATCTCTAGCTCTCCTTTCCTCTTATTCCATCCATACCACTTATTTTCGATGTAGATCTTTTTGTATCTTACTGAGACTCTCTTTCCCTCCTTTCTCTTTTCCCAAGCAAACTCTCTTATCTTCCACTGTACTTCCCTCTCCTTTCTTGACAGGTCGCTTTCGATATAAATCCCTGTTTTCAGTTCCTTTTTCCTTGCCATTACCTCCCGTTTTTCTTCCCAACTTCCTAACTTCACCATCATGATTTCCTCTCCTTCCGTCTTTTTTATTTTCCAAGTCTCTTTGACTTCCACTTCCGTCCTTAAATTTTCTTTTATGAACTCCTCTACTT
This sequence comes from Eucera pruinosa, assembly GCA_028830335.1. Taxonomy (NCBI): domain Eukaryota; kingdom Metazoa; phylum Arthropoda; class Insecta; order Hymenoptera; family Apidae; genus Eucera; species Eucera pruinosa. The sequence goes on along the minus strand of JAMYCR010000015.1, from coordinate 956,481 downwards.
CCTTGTTCCCTCTCTCCTTCTTCCAGCGAACTCCTCTTATCATTATGTTATTTTTTCTTTTCTCCTTTTCTCTCCTTTCCTCTTTCTCTTCCATTTCCCTCATCCTTTCCTCTAATTTGTCCTTCTCCTTCTCCCACTCCTTCCTTTCTTTCTCCCATTCTCTCTTCTCTTTCTCTCTCTCTTCCATCCACAATTTCCTTTCCTCCATTATTTTCTTTTTCCAATTCTCAAGCTCCTTCATATATTTTAGGAACATTTTTTCTATAGTTTTCTCCATCTCCGTTACCATTTCCTCTCGTATCGGCTCCTCCCTCTCCATTTGACCCTCCCTTTCGATCCTTATCCATTACAAATTTTTCTAATGTCCCGCTCACCTCCCTTTCCTTTGTCTTACTCCGAATATAGAATAATGCGTTTTCATGATAATTTGCAATGTGTTTTAGTCAAAATATTTTAATATTGATTTACATTTCATGCAAATGAAGTTGCCTGTAGTATTGTGTAAAATTTTTTAATTAATGACACACCAACACCAACATTTGCAAAAAATCGATGTACAACATTGTATCGTTTGATGAACCCCACCGTTGCTTTATGTAATTCACATATAGCCCCAAATTTTTCTTTAAATCGTTGTGGTACTATTTTCTTTTTTCCTTTTTTCATACTCTTCTGGTGCGGTGCACTTGCAATCCACTTCTTAAATAGTTGATTATACGACAGATGCAGCAAACATTCAGAAAACTTTATCCATGCGTGCAGAGAAGAAGTACTAAATGAACAATTATCGGTGTCACAAAATTTTGAATTTATAAGTTCCAAATTGTTCAATTCAGTAAGCTTCGCTTGGCAAGTATGACATCTCACGGTAGATGATGTATTTCTAGTTGCGTTACATATTTCGTTGCCTATCATGGTCAGTACCATATTGTATTTTATTTGAATATTAATAACATTATATGGTTCTAAACTTTGTATATCATTCGAGATAGTATTTATTTCTTTGTCTATAAATCTTTTGTTTTTTCTTGTAAATTGCTATTTAATTGGTCAGCAAAATCAAGTTGATGCAGGATGTCAATTTTCCCATATTAAATTTGAGTTAGCCTTGTCTTGTAATTTCACTGTTACAAAACTTGACATAAAACAGCCTGATCATCTACATCAATATTGCATTATGTGACTTGCTTAACTCTTTGTTGTCCAGCTAATCCATCACAACTCCACTTGCATATAAGTATTAAATTATTTTTAAGAGGTTGATTTATTCTTTTTATTAGCCGTGAAACAGTATGGTTTAATAAACTTTGTACGTTTATTTTGAAATACGCTGCCGTTACTTCTATGCTATCTCTAACTGGATAATGGTTTCTTTCTACCAACAGTTTGCAATACGATGGTCCCTGATAATTATTATGCTTAAATAATTCATTTCATATTGTATTGCACCGACATTTTGAAAGATTAGCTGTAATGAATATACTTAGTGAATCTTCTGGTGTTATCTTTTTTTGTCTTGAAATGATCTTTTTTCTCAGAAGTAGCTTCAACAATCTTCCCATATTCGTTATTTTCTAAGAATTGCAGCAGTTATGATTTTTTTTACATGCCGTGTTTTCTAAGTCTCATCTTGATAGCATACAATAATTCAGTTAAAGAATAATAATTTTCAACCAGAGATCCTTCCTTTATGGATGCACGCAGTTGGTGATCGTATCTGTCTTGTTATAGGAGTTCTGCTTGTTGATGGAGTAGGTGTCATTGCATGTGGACAAACAAAATCCTTCTCGAGCCTTTCTCTATTACTTGCAAACAACCTATTTTCTGTGTCATTAGGTTTTACCTATTTATTTTTAAGTTTTGAAATGAATTTTAGCAAAGCTTTTCTTAATAATTCTAGATTTTCTAGAGAAATGCATTCTTCTTGACATAGTTTTTAATACGAAAACTATACTTTTCTATTTATAAAAGAAAATAATACCTAGATAATAGATAAGAAAGTGTTTAGGATAGAAATTGCCGTACAATAATTTTGGAAGTGTTTTTGCACTTACCAAACAGAAATAAAATGAAGTATCAGGTACATATTATATATAGTATATAATAGTGACAATATGTAGTGAAAGAAATATATATATAAAAAGTAAAATAACAAAAGCGACAATACTCAAAACTGACGAAACTGAAATAACTTAACACTATACGTATGTAACACTAAAAACACTGTAATTGTATATAAGAACTTATAACGTGTAGTTAACGTATGCTCAGTAGCTGATAAGGAAAGTCCTTTTTTTCTAATACTAAGTGTTTCTCGTATATATATACTTGTTTGTCTGCCTTGGTGCATGTGAAACGTGGAAAAATCGTCAAGTCCAATCGTAAGAAAATTGTCTGTTCGAGGGCGTCTTCGGGAATTTGCTAATCACGCCCTCGAAGAGGTGGTTTGTCACCATGATAAAAAAATATTCTGGCGTCCCCATACCTTTACAGATAGTTGGGTCCGTTAATTACTGTCCTCAATTGCTGTCCAAGTGTCTGAATTGAGTTACTTAACGTACGGAGTAAGATTATGACATGCCGTTGTTATTCAGCAGGTGAGGTCAGAAGTTGTAAAGTATAATTAAGGATTCGACTCCTTCCTGGTAATAAACTGAACAACATGCCAAAAAACTGTAACTGTTCTAATCCTCAAAAATAACAATTATAGTCGTCCATATCGTAAACTTTAGGAATTTTTAAAGTCCTCGCAAATTACTATACGCTATATACGTATGCAATAAAAGATGTATGTAGTAACATAAAATTAAAAATGAATAAAATGAAATAAAATTTTGACACCTACCTTTTGTTGTTTAAAAATACTCTTTAAATATTTTTCTCGAATAACTCTACTTCAACTGATTGCACAAAAGGAATCGAATACCTAGTTTTCGTTTATGGGACTCCTTAGGGCTAAAAAGTTATCCCTTGCCAATTATAAGAAATTTATAGAAATTTTTTCATTTCATTTAGCATCACATTACAAATATATAATATAGAACAAATATTAATGAAAGGAATGGTCTCTTATTGCGAAATAATGCTCCAAATTAAGAAAAAAGAATAGAATAGTACACAATAAAAGTATATGGTTATTATTAAACCTCGAAAAAAGGACACACTCTTTTCAGCAAAAGAAAGGAACTTTCAGAAGCTAGAATTTTAAATATTTGTATACATTAATGTATGTCTTTGTACTACATTTCATTTGTTTTCTAATTTTCGAGATTGATGGACATTTCAGAATTAGTGTATCTACATATATGCATTAGACGTAGATATCAGAAAATTTATTTTTTGACAAAATGTTACTAAATTGTTCGATACGGACCATTGTATGGTGATTTACGTGCAGGGAGATCGGCTCCTTTTTCTGCGTCAAGCCACCGAACCGATTGGACATAGAAACGCCGAGTTGTAAATCGCCTGCGTGCATTCCGTAGTATGAGATTGTGTGTGTTGCGCGTTATTATTGGTTTTTGTGTATATATATATTTAATGCTAATTTAGTTTTTTAGTATGTGTGTATAGTAGTTTAGTTGCAGATTCATTATATTTATAGTTCGTGTACAGTATATATGTGTAGAATAGGGTAGCAATAAACACAGTACATAAAAACTTCTGTGTTGAACATTTGAACTCAAAAAGCGCACCTCAGGATCGTAGCGGATTCGTCCGAAATATTCGAAACGAAACCCTACACGTGATATAACTTTAACAATTCGGAATCGCAATACATAAATAAATTATCATTTTTTACAGAAAGCTCTTGAATTGGTCCAATTTTTCTCCTCACTATATGTATAGAATTCGATATTTCGCCTACAACAACTTATCCTGTAACTGTTTTGCGACTTTATGGTTAAATTTAGTTTCAATTCTAACATCTACCAATGTTGAGATCTTGTACAACATTAAATTGGTAATGTTGAGAGTTACACGGAAATAATAAGCCAACTTGTGAGCCCTTGAATTTCCGATGCATTGATTGATACGTTTATGCTGTACCTCTTTTGTGTTTAAACCATTGAACATTCGAAACACCAATAATTTGAGGCAGTTGATATGTATATTTCAGTACCATATTTAAAAAAATGAGTATAAATAATGGACATTTTTAATCAATATGAATGTTTGAAAATTGGTACTCTACTGACAATATTATCAAGAATGATCTCTATAACTTAATATCCAGTAAGAACATTTGGGGGAACCTAATCTCTACTAATTGGATGGTGGATATTGTTTTGGATGCCGCGACTGTAAATACTTTGCTGGCAAACAACTGGGCCATGGTTTGATTGAACATTTAGGTTGGTTTTGACAAACACTTAATGGACAAGCATCTTGGAGCCCATCTCTATGTACACAGTGACACCTTGTGAACAGTATACCATTTCGCATTTCCGGATATTTTAGACCAATTGCATGCTAAAATACACATAAATATATTGCACGCAGTGAAAACCAAACGTAAATATAAAATTTCCAAAAATTAAATTATGCTATAATTTACAGCATAATTTATTTACTACAGATATATTATTAATTTACTATATACATACATATAATTTATATATTATCAATTATACTACAGTTCTACTACTATTATTTATTGATTATTTATTTAAGACTCGTCCAGCAGCCCTGAATCTGAACTTGATTTGCACTTAATCTACGCTAGTAGACAGCAACGTGGGGCTTGCTAACACTAATGTGCCGGGGAAGCATTTTCTAGGTGTCTCGCATCGCACATTGTAGCATTGAACACTCTTCAAATTTTTTATTAGGGTAATGACCCCAATTACCGATTCATGAATAAGTTTTTGCTCTACTGTATGTATTGATCACAAATTTACGTAAGAACTGACTTTTTTTAGTGAATTTCATATTACTTACACTTTAGTTATTCAACAAAGAATTTTCAGAACGTTAAAGGTATAAATTTTATATGACATTAAGAAGAATAAAATCAATGTAAATGTCCCAATTACCAATGTCTCAAAAAGCTACTTGTACCCAATACCGTAACCGAGATACCGACAGTCCTAAATACCATGATCATTCACGGACAGAAAATAGTATCTATATACTTACGAATGTGTATTTTACAAGTTTCCTAAACGGACACTTCCAATGTCATATTTTCTTTAAATTGTGTTTCTACAAAAATAGATGGTCTTCTTATGATTAATTGTTTAACGATTGATTAAGAAACTAAAGTTTTTATATTTATAAATAACAGACTTAAATTATACTAAATAGTACCTCTAATTATGTCTTTGGTATTTCACACAACAAAATTACACTACTTAAATGAAACTTCTAGATTTGTAGCACCTTACATTTGTAAGTACGAAAATAGAACTACTATATTAAATAAATAAACAATTAAACAATTTAATATTTAATAAAGGACATATATATTTATCATTTTATATCTTCAAATAACAAAGTTAAGAGAAGTTAATATTTCTTCATTCTTTTACACTGTACTGTGTTTCTTAGCTTGAACAGCCTTCTTTTCATCTTCTTTTGTAGTCCTTACAGCTTTCTTCTCTTCTTCTCGTTTATCTTGTGCAGTTTTCTTTTCATCTTCTTTTTCGGGCATTGCAGTTTTTTTCTATTCTTCTCTCCTGGCCTTTGCAGTTTCAATATGTTCTTTTTTCTATTACCATATTTGTTGAGCGTACTTTCTTTACGATCATAACCCCATAAACGACTTTGTAAAGAACTGGCCCGCGGTCCCCTGACATCGGGAAACCCGCAACCGGACAACACATGATAACTAGTCGTAAAAAATTGATAACATCAACGGGCGGTCACAGTGACGAAATTTTCAAAATCGCAGACAACGCAATAAAATTCCTTCTACCTCCCCATACCCTGCGAGCGCACACCTCTTCTACCAACCAATAGTATCACAAAAACCATTTCCACTCTGTCAATAGTCATATTCAATGAGAACATGTAAAAGCATACTAGGAGGTCAGTACGACATCATCCCAAACTTCAAGAACAAAACTCATGACAATACCGTCGCGAGTACGCTAAATACCGAAATCACTTCTACAAATAACACACATATATCATTTGTATATAAATTCTATAACACAAAAAGTATTTGTCAATGATTTTCCCGAGCAATATTAAATTATCACGGGAAATTGTAACGCAAATTAGAAAAGTGTTAAATTATCTTCGTCCGTGTTACAACACATTTTTTGGTTTTTCGAGCCGGATACAGTGCTCTGGAAAAGCAACCGTCTAGAAGAACTAGCCACCGAAATCAGTTATATCAGGAGTATCACCTTTGGCAGAAGATGCATCGCACTTGTGGTCCGAGGCCTCAATATTAGAGTCAGTGACATCCAAAGTGTCACCTTTGAAAGTAAGTTTACTACGCAAGTGATTCAGTCGGTCGAGTCATCATTAACGAAGTCAGTTCCTTGTGCCAAAAGGGATAAAGTATCGACGGGAATTTAGGCATAACGCAGACAGGTGCGAGGATTATCTGCACATCAACGACTGCATCCAGCATCTTCAACATCCTATTATCGCATCAGCATTCAAACAATGCAACGCTTCAAACATAAATCACTACTCTTGCTTTTTTGAACTCACCAATTTTCCATTCTGTTCCATTTCTTTGTGCCTATTTTGGTTAAACATATAAAGTGCTACCCAGCCACGAAGAACGTATTATAATTTTGAAGCTTAGGAGTGAAGTATTCAAATTAGAATTAAAAGCGTTTTAAGATTTGCTGGATAGTTACGAGTCAGGATTGTCAGTCAATCATATAAAAGTGCAGTTTGATGAACTCTCACCAGAGTTTGTAACATTTTCATAAGCACAAGTAGATTTAGATGACGTAGATAACACAAGCGAATTATTGCTGGAAAGGATAACACTTAAAGCCACGTTTGGTACATACAAAGCTAGAGCTGTAGGTATTATCAAAGCATCTAATCCTTAGAGTGTGAGAGATGCATCGGGAGTCGAACAGTACCAGAAGTCTCCCTTTTCTCATACAGGATCATACGACAACAAAATAATGTTACCAAAAATTAATTTATCTACCTTCGTGGACAAGTATGAGGTGTGGCTAGAGTTCTCGAACTAATTTCAATCGACAATTTATCACAATCAACGCCTTCATGTTCGATCATGTTTAAATGCTGAACTAGTTAAAGCAATTGAATCATTAGGAAACCATGGGAGTAACTAGTTAGTCGCATGAACGATTTTAAAAAAACGCTTTAATCAGCCAACTAAAATTGTAAACAATCACGCCAGACATCTGTTTGAAGCACCCATGTTAAAAACAACATTGCATCAAGAACTTCGTTTATTTTTTAGAAATACAGAGGCACAGTATTGCGCATTATAAACTTTCAAGCACCCTTCTTCTGACAGACTTTTGATTGGTCTACTCCTATCAAAATTAGATAATGAAACTATCATGAAGTAGAAAGGACACACACATAATATAGCATTCCCCTGATTGGAAGAATTGTTTTCATTTATCCACGACCATTGTCAAATACTTGTGCAATAGGATACATTTAATCGCGCTTGATCTACGCTATCAAATGTGCAGGTTATTAACCACAGTCGTCTTTTCCAACATAATTACAATAAGATCGAGAGTTAACATTGAATTCGAAATAAGTATTGGCTACTTGTTAGCGACCATCGCTAATGCGGTTTATGGCTCGGACCTGTATGCAGGACTACTTCAGAGATTTGGGATTTTTACTTTACAATCCGAATGTTTTTAGAGTCTTAATTATTCCTGGTGAGAGAAGGTCATTTACGACGTCGAAGGCACGAGTTTAGAAATCCGCTTCTTTTTTCTCTCAATAGTCGTGTCGTTGCCATAAACATGAAATTTCTAAAGGGTGGTTGAACACGTGCGTGTAACGGTAAAGATACCGAGGGAGTTCGCCACCTGAAAGAATTTCCCCAATGTTGCTAAAATATCTGACCCACGGGAACGCCGCGACACCCCTCTCCAAGCGAGCACGCTAAGGGCACAAAGAGTTGTGTCTGCGATTTGGATAGGCTCGCTAATTGATAAGTGCCAAAAAGGAGAAGGAGCCAATCAGCGAGCAATTAAGACATAGGAACGTTGACGATTGCCAGCGAAGGTCGCCAACGTCAGTCGCACAAAGTCAATCGCACAAGAACACGAAATAAGAGAAGACCAATCGCAAAGGTCAGCAAGCTAGCAACAACAGAGTGTTACATGTTCAGACCCGGAGCAAGTAGGCTCCTGTCGATTGCAGATCTAGCGTGGCTTCAATCATAGAAGGTGTAAAAAATACACCGGCAGCGACTCACACATACACACTCACACGCTTATCACCACGTACCGAAGACAACTCACGGTCCCAATCCGTCAACATTAGGTGGTCCTTCGAGAAGAACCCTCTTAGACGGCACAACTCCGGTGCAATAATCAAGGGCATTTCAACCCTCAACACTACTCAAGTATCTTTGAACTGCAACTTTTTACAAAAGTGCACATTTCTACCAGAATTGCTAAGACTTCACCAAAGTCTTAATTTTTCATTGAATACAACTCGTGAAAGGTGAGAACCTGTGCACTAATTCTCTTCGAAAAAATGATTCAGTAACGGCGTGTTGAGTACTTGTAGAAAAAGGCCATGAACAACACACATTACTACACTTTTCGATCTTTCTAATACACCTGTATCTGCTGCGGCGCTGCCTAATGTTACCTGCTGAGCGACAAATAAAGCCTCCCAGGTTATATTGTCAACCGAGGTCATTGACGTAATAGTAATAATAATAATAAAATCATAATCGTAATAATAAAATCACGTTAGAACAGCTATTCGGAATAATTATCGTTTTCGGTAACAAAAGAATTCCTACAACCAAGGCCTTCCGTATTCATCAACAGACAAGTACTAGAAATTCCTGCCGGTATTCATTTAACTTACCTAAACTTCCATTCACTTGTAGCAATCGATGGGCTCATTGGCGTGCCAAACTTTTGGGATTTATGCGTAGGACAAATAACATTAGCAAATCGATTACTAAAATTACACAAAACTAAATTAGAACGGATAGATGCCAGAAAAATAACGTGGAGCCAGTAAAACTCAAGGACATTGTGCAATTCAACAATCAATTCTATTCAGGAAGACATAACATATTTTGGAATTTTGAAGAATGTAGTACCAAACTTATATTATGCCCAGAAGAACGGGCTTTCGAGGATTATTATAAAGGAAACACAAGTAACACAATACGAGAGCTGGCCGCTGCACAGTCAAGCTCCTACTTAAGGCGGCAGTCCCCAATGGCAGCCAGGCGTGGCAGAGAGTTGACTTTAGTGGCAAAATGAGCCAAAAATATGGGTTTGCGGGGTGCGACTTTACGTCCTCATATAAGAGAATTTTGGGTCGAAATACGGCTCATTCGGAAGAGGAAGCTTCAATGCAGCGCGCTCTGGTCGTCATTTGATCCGATTATGTTGATGCTCAATAATATGAGCGTGGTAATGTGGAGAAAAAATGTACAGCTTGACAGCTGCAGAATCTAAGCAATTTTCTTATACAAAGAGAATGTTCTCAATGAAATGGGAACCCGAGCGCGCTGCATTGAAGTCCCCCTTTCAAATGTGTTATCGCATAGACTGCGAGGATCGAGTCTTAGGAAGGAAGGAGGGGATGCACGCAACAGCCCATCCGCGCTCCCCCCGCACCGCGGCTGGTGACCGATCAGCGAGCCAGGCGCTAGTTAGAGAACCGGCCGCGAGATGCCGGAGCACCGTACGAACTACTCGCAACCAAAAAGGGAATGCAAACAGAAAAAGTTGGAGATTCACAAAGGAACTTACCAAACTAAAAAATTCGGAAACTCGGTAAACAAGTAGTGTAGGTCCCCAGTAACAAAGCTATTTTTCGTTGGTGTTAATTTTCATTTTAGGAAGTGAAATCAACCACCAAAGTTTTAGTTTTTTTTTTTTTACTTTTTTTACTATAATTTTGTAATGATAATGGAAAGGACAAAACTTTAACGGGATAGATTGTTCAGTTTTTTATGTTCTACAACTCCACTGCAATAAAAGGTACACTCATAGTGCAATTTGTTTTAAATTCACAAATTCTCCGTTTTCTATTGCATAACGGTAAATGATAGAAATGGTTATATTATACACCAAAAAGTATTCATTTTTAACGATCTAACGAAATATAAAATAAAATCATTTTTTTTGTTTACGTATTTGTTAAAAACAATTAATTACCGTTATTCGTATATGCCTACGTTTTTGTTCGACTGATCACTCTGTTTGTATTTTTCACCATAAAGTAGGTATGTTCCATCGTATTTGAAGGTCTAGTATATATTCCATTCTGAAAGATATATTTAAGAAAATTTATTGCACGAGTATATGAAACTTTTTGCAACGCCTGTTCTCGGGTGATTATTCGGAACCATCACGATCAGGCTCTCCATCTCAAACGGGCAAAAAACTATTCACCCATAATCAACATGTATATATATGTTTAGAAAATATTTGCATTAACTAACTAAATAAATATGTAAGAAATAAAGCAGTATTTGATATGTGGGAGAGGGTGATCGCGATAATCACTCGAGAACAGGCGTTTTTGCAATATATTTCATGTACACGTGTAATACAATTTTTTATATAAATTTTTAAGTATGGAATATATATATTTGACTATGAAGTATAATAGAAAATTCATATTTTCGGGTGAAAAATGCAAATAGAATGAAGAATCGACCAAAAATATAGCAAGATGCGTATAACGGTAATTAATTGTTTTTAACAAAAACGCAAACAAAAAAATTATTTTGTTTTATATTTCGTTAAATCGCTCAAAATGGAATCTTTGTAGTATATAATAATCATTTCTATAATTACCGATATGCGCAAATACAAATATTTGTGTCTTTAAAACAAATTGGACGATAGGGATAACTTTTATTGCCGTATGGTTGTAGAGTATAAGAAAACTGAATAATTTATTCGTTTGGAGTTTTGTGCTATCTCTTACCATTACAAAGTTATACCGAGAAAACTAAGAAATGCTAAAACTTCGGGGGTTGATTTCACCCCCTAAAAATGAAAATTAATACCAACGAGAAATAGATTAGTATTACTGGGCCCTACAGTACTTGTGTATCGAGTATCAAAATTTTTGAGTTCGATGACTTCCCTTATCGTTTATCTGAAGCTATTTCACATGTCTATATTTCGAAGAAAGAAAATTGATTTCAATGGTTATTGACAGAGTAACTATGGTGTGAGTCTGCGAAACTCGTACTAAACATTTTGGTCATAAATTCGTGCCTTGAACAAGCGCAATCTTTTTTCTCTTACATTTTTTTCAATCCTTAACTATATAATATGCACATAAGTAACAATAATTTAAAAATATGTGAAAGATATTTTAAGAATATTTTACTCTGAAGTATACACAGAAATAATTTAGGAGCATATTTTTCGTAATCGATCCTGTAGCCACGGATTCTTATACTTATGGGTATTACTTCACATTTCCTAGATCAAACAAACATATGGAATGACGCGACGCACTTTTACTTCAAGCCAACTCCATTTATTACTGATAAGTACTATTGAATTAAAGTTTATTTATATATTAGGTGTCGAACAATCTAAATAATTCTATAATTAACAAGGTAAGTGAATAGGAAAACTGCAGAAGGAAACAATATTATTGTGTTAAAATTGAAAAAAAATTTGAGAGAAGAAAATTTAACTTGTGTGGGGTGCGAAGCTGCGACCAAAATATTTCGTATGGATTTCACAGTCGGACCACAAACAACTCTCATGCAATCATTGCAATGAATTGTCACGGCGGCAACGCGGCAACACCGCCGTTGATTCATGGCAACGCTGCTGCCTTGAGACGATTTCCCCCCTTGCCCCGCCATCGCGCAATAAACAGCTGCGAATTATTTTACGCATTCGTGAAAAAAAAACGAAAGTGGCTCCGTCTCGTATTCGTCAAGCAGCCACATTCTTGAATTTAGGGTTGCGAAATCATTACCAAAATGTTCAGCCTGGGTTTCACAGCCTCACATTATAGTCACTCTGCTAATCCAACCATTCCAATCAATTTTCCAACTTCAAAATATAATCAAGTGCAATAGTTTCAGTTAACTGACAAGGGAAGTTATCGAATTCATTAATTTAAAAAATTCTGTAACTCATTACACAAGCAGTGTAGAATTGCAGTAACACAAAACTATTTTTGTTGTTGCCAATTTCCACTTTAAAGGGGTGAAATCAACCCCCAAAGTTTGAGCATTTTGTAGTTTCTTTAGTACAATTTTGTAATGGTGAGAGATTGGACAAAGCTTTACAGGGATAAATTATTCAGTGTTTTTAAGCTGTACAACCCTACTGCTATAAAAGTTACCCGCATCGTGCAATCGGTTTTAAATAAACAAATTTTTCGTTTCTTTTGCATAACAGTAAATGAGAGAAGTGATTATTATATACCAAAAAGTTTTCATTTTGGACGATTTAACAGAATATGCGATAAAATAATTTTTTTGCTTACGAAGTTGTTAAAAACAATTAATTATCGTTATACGCGTATGGTTGCTTTTGGTCGATTCTTCATTCTGTTTGTAGTTTTCGTCATAAAGCAGGTATTTTCTATCATATTTCAAGGTCAAATATATATTCCACACTTAAAAATTTGTTTAGAAAAATTGATTGCGCGTGTATATGAATGACTATGCCTGTTCTCAAATGATTATTCGGAACGATCATGACTCTTCGGACGATCACGACATATCGTGATCACCCTCTCAAACCGGTAAAAAGCTCTTGACCAGTAATCAACGTCTATATGTACAGACAGAAAAAATATGCATTAAATAAAGAAATAAATATGTAAGGATCGAAGCAATACTCGATATGTGGGAGTGAGTGATCGTGATAGCTCCAAATAATTAATCAAGAACGGGCGTTCTTACAAAATGTTCCATATACACGTGCAATATATTTTTTAAATAAATTCATAAGTATGAAATATGTAGTCGACCTTGAAATATAATATAAAATTCCTACTTTATGCTGAAAAATACAAACAGAATGAAGAATCGAACAAAAATATAGCCATATGCGTTGTTACGTGTGGGTAATATTTTAAAATATTATTTCGTTCACTGGAATTTCTTCCAGCTCTCGTCTAGAAAGGAAAACGAAAAGACGCACTGTTTAGAGTTATCTCCCCCGATACGAGGGAGCTTGTCCCCCGGATCGCTGGAAGCGAAATTGACTCAGCGTCTAACCCTTTCATACATTTCCTTATATGGAAATCTTCAAGAATTCCTCGCTCGATTTCGGTGTATATAAACCCCCGAAATCTAAGCCTCGTGGGCAGTACTAAGCAAGAAGTCAAGACGTTACTCTGTTTCGCGTACGTTTGAGAATCGTCGGTTCCAGCAAGATCGGGCGCAAGTTCCCTTTCGGTCCAACATTAAACTATATAGGATCCGCGAGTCGGTATAAATCCTATTACGGCAACCTCTACACTCGTTTCTCGAATCAAACCCCTGCATTGCCAGTGCGTCGAAACCGAGCATCAAATAGGTAATATATTTTAACTTCTCAACACTCTACATCCGCGACATTGGCAATTGTATAACGCTATTCAGTAATATATTGTTCATTGCCCGTGATAAACTTAAGAGTCGTTAATTAAACCCAACCTTCAATATCATAATCCAAATTGAAGTAACGATCCCACACGATACAGCTTTACCGCTCGAGCTGTATCGATATATTAAATAATTACTAGTTACGAGGCCTTTACTAACAATCCTTGCGACTCCCTGGTTTTGCATCAGGTTCGTTCGCAACACTCTATATCCAAATTAAAGCTCATTCCAACCTTAGTGGCTCCCCGATTTCGCATCGGGTTCGTCCATGCAACTCGCCCATCCTAGCGGCTCCCTGATTTCGCATCAGGTTCGTCCGCATCCTACAGCTCCCCGATTTCGCATCGGGTTCGTCTGTAAATTTACCAACCTCCCAGCAGCTCCCCGATTTCGCATCGGGTTAGTCCACGACGTTTCAACCTCCTGCGGCTCCCCGATTTCGCATCGGGTTCATCCTCGTCGTCACTAATCCTAGCGACTCGCTGGCTTCGCGTCAGGTTCATTCGCGCTCCAAACTAACAAATTCATACCGTATTCCTAAACGAAACTGCGCCGGCCACTCGCGCTGCTCGCGGCCCAGGCTTGTAACAGCGTATAACGGTAATTAATTATTTTTAACAAATACCTAAAGAAAAAAATTATTTTATTTTATATTTCGTTAGATCGTTCAAAATGAAAACTTTATGGTATATAATTATTATTTCTACCATTTATCGTTATGCAAAAAAAATTTGTTTATTTATAACAAATTGTACGACGAGGATGCCTTTTATTGAAGTAAGGTTGTAGATCATAAAAAACTGAACAATTTGTTCCTGTAAAGTTTTGTCCTACCTCTTACCACTAAAAAGTCATACTGAAAGAACTAAAAAATGCTAAAACTTTGGGGTTGATTTCACCCCTCTATAGTTGAAATTGGTACCAACGAAAAATAGCTTTGTGTTATTGGAGACCTACAGTACTTGGGTATCGAGTTTCAGAATTTTTGAAACTCTTGAGTTCGATAACATCCTTCGTGAATCTACAACTTTTTCTATTTATATATTATTCTTATGAATGTAGAAATATTAAAAAATCACGTACGGTACTCACTACATAAAGCACACATAGAGATTTAATGTGAAGATTGCGTTTTCGTGCGAAACACCACGAAAAAGTTGGTTTTTGATTTCTTGAACTACGGTGCACTTTTTAAAAAAAATAAAAAATTGGGGATAATAGTGTACTATTACCACAGACGAGATACAGAATAGACCACTCATCTTATGAGACTTCGTGTCACATGCTCTGAAATACCGACCTCGAAAATAATCCGAGTGTTTCATACGCCCTCTGCGTTTTAAGGCGGTGAGTGTAAGAAATATCTGTGGAAATGTCACTGACGACGATAAAATCAACAGACTCAAGGAAATCGTTTTCATTCCGCATTACGAAGAAATCTGTTTGACCACTATACACTGTGTCCCATTTAAATATATCTATTTAAAAATTTTGTAAACCGCGAATGATGCCAAAAACTGTTTCAGACAAATGTCGAATAGTTTCAAAGAGTACACAATTTAATAACAGTGATTTTTTCCAAGTAGATGCGAATAAAAAGAAATTGTGGAGATTATATGCACACTCTGTGCGTATAAAAGAAATATAATTATGATGTATTTTCTTACATTTTGTAATACTTCACAGTAATGATATCAATGCATAGATAAAATTTTTCTTGTAAAAGATAAGCAAAAATCCCAGCCCACTTAATTAAATTTAATTTCTTTGCACGGCTGGAGTGTATTTTTATAATGTCGTTATCAACTTACAAAATTAATTACGCAACTGTAATATCACAATTATATGTTCGGAACCATTCTTGCAGAAGAAAGCTCAATCTTCTGATAAATTTCTAGAAGCTTGTAATAAAAAATATGTTGAAATAGCAAAGAAATTTAAGCAACGTAGTATGTAACCGACGGAATATTTTCGTCGTTCGTCTTTCTTTTGTCTCGCGCGTTAAACGTTTCACCTCAGCAGTCTGTCGCCTGATGTCGAACCGTCGACACGTGCTACACACATATATTTATAATTATAGTCATAATAAAGTTTCTAACAGGTTATGGGCCCAGGCCACGCCTAGGTAAAATAAGTGCAGTGTCGAAATAAAATACTGAAAAAGAAGCAGCCGTTGGTGCTTGTGAAATTTCCTTTATATTTGCGGGAAGACCGCAATTAAAATCGAACGGCGAAGAAAAAATCACGAAAATATGGCCGCGACGATAAAAATCGATCCGCTCAATGGCAACAACTACGACACGTGGAAAATCCACATGCGGGCTATTTTAAAAAAAATGACCGGAAGGATAGGTAGGAAGGATAGGTAGGAAAGATAGGAAGAATAAGGTCATATAGGATATGACCGGAATTCCAAAGCGTATAGAGTACATATTCCAAAGACGAAGAAACTGATAATAAGTCGCGATGTTAAATTTATGAATGATCCAAGATATCACCACGAATATCAAGAGATACTCGATGAAGATGAGAGTAATGAGGAGAAGGTAACTATTGATTTGCAAGATCAATCGCTGCCGAGAGAAAACGAAGAAGACAGCGAAATAGGAGAAGTGCGAAAAGAAGAAACAAAGATACCATGGAAAGACTTAGTTGGTCAGTCGGAAAAACAACGAGGAAGACCACGTATCATACGAACAGGATCAGTGGGAAGGCCCCGAAAGCAGCGTAACGAAAATAATAATGAACCTCCAGTACGTAAGAACGAGGAAGAAGATAGCAGAGAAATGAATACAGAACCAACACCGGAAGAAGATGTATTTGTTGCAAACGTAGTAGCGCGGGACCCGACAACATGGAAGGAAGCATGTGAGACCGAGGAGGCCGAAAATGGAATATCGCACTAGAAGATGCGTATATTGCACATATACAAAACAAGACATGGGGAATTGTAGCACGTCCCAAGGATCGTAAGGTGATCGGATGCAGATTTGTGTTCTGTACCAAGAACGTAGAAGGTCAAACGCGGAAGAAGATAAGGCTTGTAGCAAAAGGATGCTCGCAGCGGCCAGGAGAAGATTTTTACGAAACCTATTCCCCTGTTGTGAGATCTACATCAATAAGACTACTAGCAGCCATATCAGCGCAACTGGGACTCGAAATACATCAAATGGACGTTGTTACAGCTTATCTGAACGGCGAGCTCGAAGTGAGTGTGTATATGGAAGTGACGGAGCAGTTGTGTGAAACGTTACATGAAGTGGTATCGCATAAAAAAGTCGGTTCGAGTGAGAAGTGCAAAAGTGCAAGTGTGATCGCAACGGCTAAAAGTGGGAATGACGATTTGAAAAACAAGAACGATCGCGTGTGCCTGCTGCAAAAAGCGTTGTATGGTTAACAAAATATAAAACCATGAAATTAAAATATAAAGTTTCAAATGTAATTCTTATAACTCTTATTTATTATGATTGTAAGACCATTGTGTTAGAAACATAAAAATATCACTTGAAAATTTGTTTAAGACTCATCTACCAGAATATATTACCTGAGTTATGCCTCAATGCAAGGCTTGTTCCTCAACATCTAGGAAAAAGTAAGCAGAGGTATAATTATTCCTCGAAGTACTTACGCAGTTTTGATAAACGCGGTTTCTTGTGATCTTTGTAGTCACCGCGACTGTGAAGAATCACAAAAATTACAATATACTTTCGTGAAATATCAATAACATATGTACACACTATATAATAAATTCACTACAAATTTTTATGCGTTTATAGGAACTTTAAATGTTTGAAAGAATGGAGAATACGCGTAATATGCAAAAATATATAAAATATTCAAAGCGCAGTACATTTTATAATATTTAAAAGATGAAGGGAATTCTATTTAGGCTACGCCTGGGTATATATTTATATTAGGATTGCCTATTCGATTTTTATGAAATTGAAATGTGTTGTAAAATTCAACATTTGGGAAACTCTTCCCGATTTGTGCCTATGATCGGCATTAAAGGATAGATCCTCGAGATCTGGGAATTTTTGAATAACATTATTGTTTTCTTAACAAATATATTTGTTAGTAAATATATAAAATGCAACACATATTTAACACTTTTAAACAATAGTATGCGGTTCCACATTGAGGTAGGCGGTATATCCTAATAATCGGAAGCTTATGTGTCACGAAATAGTAGTGGTTCTAACTTAGAAGTTTAGAAATATTAGCAAAAATATATCAGTGCAATTGCATTGTATTCTGCCTATACATACAATAGCAATGAGGACACCGCAAATAATGCAGTCGCATTGTGCCACAAACGGAGCGCCGCTTGGCGACGAGATGAAAAATAAGCAAACCAAATCCGCCGGCGAGCGAAGCGACTAACGCGTCGGCTGTCTGTGTACGCATTGTGTACATATACATACATATATATATTACACATACAGCATGCAATGTAGTTCTACTAATATGTTTTTGTTAATATCTTGGAACCTATACAAGAACCCTGTTACTACCATTGTAATTAGTATTAATTTAGAAAAGAGGGTGTCTCACCGATTTCGATGATTTTTTAATATGATGTAGAAATTAACATTTTAAACAACTTTTTCCTATACATATAACCGCCGCTCGGTCTTAGTTTCCGAGATTTTTTTCAAAGAATGATCGGTACTACAACATTGAATTCTTTCTATAAGTAAACGTTTGAACGGTGATTGCCCACTGTTTCTTTATTCGCCTCGAAGCGGCCCGCAACGGACGCGTATAATGGGAGTGCTTCCGAACTCGATTCGGGTAGCCGGCCGTCTCACGGCGGCCGAAATAATAATCTGACCCGAACCTTACTCAAGTCGAACTCCTCTATCTAGTAATTAATTTAATGAAGTTTAGGTTCGGATGGAAGCATTCATTCTTGCCACACATACATTTTTGTTTCAATGATCTTTATTGATATTATCCGAAGTTGTAAACATTTCAGTCATTATTTCGAAAAAGTATTTTACACATTGTATAATGTTCGTCGCTTCCCGCTACGCTGTTATATATAGAAACGGTAGACAGTTGCCGATCAAACGCTTACTCATACACTCCCACAGACGTGTACGTATAGACAGAACTCAATGTAGTAGCACCGATCTCTTTTGAGACATATTTCGGAAACGAAGGCTGAGCGGCGGTTATATGTATAGGAAAAAGTTGTTCAAAATGTCGATTTTTATAACATACTCGAAAGTCATTGAAATCGGTGAGACCACCCCTTTTCTAAATAATTACCTTGTAATTATTCAGGCATATCTTTCGATTAATATCATCCCCAGCCCTTCCTCTTTCTCCCAATAACTAAACTTTTACCCAGTCTATAACTATGTACATATATAATATAAAATTGTGGTAGGAGTGAGAAGGGAAGTCTCAAAATTACGTGAGCCTTCATTAACGCGATACATCAATGTTCTGAACCCCCACGTATTTCGGGGGACAACTGTACATTGTATTGTGTGTCGCTCAATGTCTGGTTCGCACCGTAGTGATCATACATGATCCATGAGTGATGTGGGGGCCCGATGCATACACATACAATATTTTCTCGCCAAGAGTTTGCGGCCGGGTCCAAGTCCGCTGAGGACACGAAACTCAAACCTCGTCTAATTTCTGTCGTCAGAGAGGGCAACGAGCGAAAGTCAAAGTGAGAATCAGAATCCGAGCATTCGAAGAAGTTTAAATGCCCATGTATCGCTACGCTAGTGCAATGCAAACTTAAAAGTTTTTTATTTTTTTATCTTTTTTTAAGTTAATTTATTTATCATATTAATGCATTTTTTTATTAAAATGAAACCAAACATGATGTAATTCGGACCACTTTTATTTAACATTTATGGAATAACTACGCTGTTTTGTAGCTTCTAACAAATTGCAGAAATGAATTGTTTCTAGAAGAGCACATAATTTAATAACCAAATGGTATTGGATATGATGTACTCGCTGAAAGTATACAATATGTAAGTTTTTCAAGGGCAGCTGATATGTGCAATACATGGACTACGCACTTTACTCCCTGTAGCTTTCTTTTACTCTATACAATACATCTGTTCGAGCGATTTACTTCTTTTCCATATCCTACTTCTCTTACCTCCTCTATTAATACTGTAGCGGCTAGCTCGCACAACAAAAGTTACGTTGGCGTGCAAACGGCTAGCATGGTTTATGACAAGCAAACCGCCGAAGCTATTTTTGAGAAAGCCGTTTCCGTAGTTTTACAATAGATATATTTTTGCTCCTTCGACGATTTGCAGACGGCCTCAATAGCAACTGCATATGTCATAAACCATGAGTTTCCGAAGGACTGCCAGGCAAAGCGAAGCGACCCACGGCGGGTGACGACGATTGACCTGGGCCCGGAGGAAATTCCGCTGCATTGCCAAACTCCTGTCGGCAAGAAAAACTCCCCCACCAAAACGCACCGCCTTTCCGAAGAAACGCGCTAAGGGCGCAAGGAATAGGTGGGGGAAAAAAATACAGCGTTCCCTTCGAACAAGCGCGAAGTTAGTCTTCTCCTGGACACCGAGCGGCACATCCACAATCCGCCACCCTCGCGCATATTAAATAAAGTATACTTAGAAAACGAATACTCAGCGACATTTAATGAACAGACACGCAACCTACCTCCCCATACCAAAATATAATACTTTTACATTTGAATATGTAAATGTAATCCGTACTATATTATATTTGGTCTTATTTTAATCAGAAAAGTTTCACGAATATATTAAAAGAAAATTTATTAAGAAAAAAATAAAAAAAAAAATTTTTATCTTGTATTAACGTACCCATACATTGAATGGGGATTTAAACCGCTCAGCTCTGCGCAAAGGCGAGCCGAACTTACTTCGCTGGTCGTGAATCGTGGTTCCAAGCGAGGTATTCCTAACGGCCTTCTCTGGTGTAGGGTAGAACACGAGAAATTTGGCAACGCTGTCATCAGTCTTACGACGACTGATCGGACTGATGATTTTTATGTTTGCGGTGCTGTGATACGTACAATGTATATTTCGGCTTTTGAGCCCCCCCCCCCAATAGGAGGTAGGGTTGAAATCGACGTATTTATCCGCGGAATCGCTCGAGTTCTTGACGAGAAAATATTGTAACAACTGTACGATATATGTATATATACATATTGAATTATATACATACATATTAAACAAACCTTACGTGCTCCGATACGAACCTGTTGAGCTGCATGAAAGCTTTCACCCTAATAAATCGCCATAGTGGCTAGTTTAAAGCACAGCATACTATTTGTTAAGTAGAATCGACGTTACATTGTTACAGTCTAGGTCATTCTTATTTGTTATTAGATCACAGAGTCCTAAACGTAGATGTGATCAATAGTAACCGTTCATCCAACATGAACGAATAATGGAAAAAAAATTGTTACATGAAGACAAAAGTTTCAATTCCCATAATATTTATTTTCGCTTTACGGAAACGATATTAAGGGATTATTAGATATTTATATAACTTGTACTTGTTTTACTGATAAACAGTATTGAAGGAACTCAAAAGTTTAACTGGAAAATTATTTGTATGTTATAGTTACTCATTTATTAGGAGTCAAAATTTTGAAACCACTTTAATATAGTTACTATACACGGGATACAATTTTTGGTTCTCATTCATTTATGCTGAGCTTCAGCAGTTTTTTTGTGCTATGTAAAGGTTTATTTACAGCCCGTTCAAACAATACGGTTTTTGACGAACTCGGTTATTTTACCACATCAACATTAACCGAAAACGGTGTCCACACACTCCCATGTCTCCACAGAAAATTTAATTTTCATGCGTATATATACTTACTAAATTGGTTGCCATGCTGACTCGTTCTCAGTTTTATCTTTAGATAAATGTAATGACTATGTACTATTTTTAAATTACGTTCTTTAATGTACTTAATATACTTTAATTGCACTTTATGGTATGCATGATACAGGTGCCATTCCGATACGTGACAATAGTAACCATAAAAAATAACCGATTTAGTAATTTTATCGTGTATACACATACAAAATATAAATAGTATTTCGAAAGGTGATAAAAATTTGATTCAGCAAATAATTGATTTGCATGAATGCAATAGTTTGTACATACTTCAGTAAATCGGTTAATTCGGTAAACTAACTAACGAAATGAAACCGCATCGTATGACCGAACTATTGTATCCATGTGTACGGCGGCTGAGTATACACGATAGTTTATCGCCACTCTGTACATTTAAATGCTACTGACTATCGCTTGATTTAATTGTCCTTTTCGCCGTTTCAACGGCTTTGTGGTCTTTTCTAGTGCTGAATCGATAACGTCGCATGTGACACGGAAATGGTAATGGGGCTCAAGTGCCCCAAAACCGTGTGACAAGCAAAAGCATTGTATGAGTGGTCTATCCTGTTCTTAGTCAATGCTATCACCATAAAAGTATAAAAGTAGTGCTCTCCCTACTTCACTATAAAATGTGCATTTCTCAGATTTTTATAGGGGTTTTCATTCTTTACACTTAAGTTTTGCAGTAAAAAAATCGGCAAATATTCTCCAACGTATGTCACTATACATTCTTTTCAAAATGTAAAAAGTAATGATGGTTCAACTACATTGTACCCTACTTATCAGTGTGCCATGAACGCGTTGCGTCTACAAGACATTTCCGCTCGTTTTGTTTCCCCATATATACATATATCGCGTGCTGCTTGCCGGGTGCAAAACAAAACTAGCGGCGATCTGCTGCAGGCGGAAGCCGTCGACGACACACGTACAGACATGGAGTAGTACATTGAGCTGCTACAACACTCGCGCCAACTTTCATTTGGTCCGTGGCGACCGTAACATAGAGCTGCGGATAGAGGGATTCGCAACTGAAGTCTTTCTCGCAAGCACTCGATGCTACTGCTCGTTCCCATTTATATAACTTCTAAATTCGCCTCCTATATCTCTAGTCTGAGGCAGGGTCTGCCAGGTTATTCTTACTGACGAGTCCACTAACGCAGTCCCGTAACGTAATTAGAACCTTTCTTTTCCAAAGCCTGTCGCATGCCCTCTCTCTCGCTCACATTCACTGTGACCTCCGTTCCAACCACTTCCATTTCTATTAACCCGCTCACGACGGGATGGCATCTATAGATGCCATGGAGGGTACTGTAGCATGAAAACTATTGCCGCGAGCCATGATGGGTCAGAGTCGAAAGAAAGAGATAGACTGTGGCAAAGTAAAGGATAGAGACACTGCTAGGATCGTGTCACGAGAAACCGGAATTGGTTCCAATGACGTTTGCATCCCAAGATTTGAAATATTATCAAAAAATATATATTTTCAATTAGTTATTCACAGAAGGTATTTAAATTATATAAATAAAACAAATGAGTACTTAATACCGTATGCATCAATAGGAAGTGAAATAAACAGCAAACGAATACGATATTAATAAAGAATATATTATTGAATAAATAATATTATATTCCTTCATTATTATTTCTTGTGTATATATATTTTAAAAACCTATTGTATGTATGGTATTCATAATCTAATTTATTCAGTGTGTATTCTTTATTTATATTATATTTATTTAGTATTTATTTCTCTTCGTATCGGTATATAATGAATATAGTATTTTTTTCATTTTGTAATTATATATGCGGTATCGAGTACTTATATGTTTTAACTACATAATTCAAGTACCTTCTGTGTATAACTAATTGAGAATATATACTTGTTCGAGAATATATCAAATCTTGGGTGCAAGCATCGTTGGAACCCATTTCGATTTCTCGTGACCCGATACTATCATAGCAGAAACGACACCACATGGCTTCCCCCTCTTCCTCTTTTTATGCTAGGGTTAATTGATATGGCACAAGGTTCAGTGCCATAGGTCTTTTTTCTATTAAGCACTTCCTTGTGGATAACAGCTGAACTAACGTATTTCACGTTATTTCACACGTATTTCTTTTCTGTATCATCATCAATATGGCGAAACCATACGGCAGAGCATGCCTCTGTGGGACGCAACTTTACGTCCTTATATGAGAAGGTTTTGAGTTGAACGGTAGCTCATTTGAAAGGGGTGGCTTTAACGCAGCGCGCTCTTGTCTTCGTTTCATTCAGAACATTCTCTTTATGTAAGAAAAATGCTTAGATGTGACGGCTGTCAAGCTGGAAATTTCTGCTCCACTTTACAACGCTCATGTTACTAAACATCAACATAATCGGATCAGATGGTGATCAGAACGCGCTACATCGAAGCCTCCCCTTTCGAACGAGCTATATTTCGACCCAAAATTCTGTGATATGAGAACGTAAAGTCGCGTCCCGCAAATCCATATTTTTGTCCCATTTCGTCGGTAACCTCAACTCTCTGTTTCACCGCAAGTCTATCCCCGTAAAGCAGATAGGTTCTATTCCCCGCTTAGCACGATCGTCGCTGCTCGGCGTGTGTCAACACTCTCACGACGGGTGCTTTCAGCGCCATCTATTTCACGCATAAGTTTTGTCCCTCGTGTACTAATATCCCTAGCATAAAAAGAGGAAGAGGGGGAGGCCACGTGGTGTCGTTTCTGCTATGATAGTGCCGGGTCAAGAGAAATCGAAATGGGTTCCAACGATGCTTGTGTGACACCCAAAATCGATCCACTGAGGTCACGATCAATATCCGTCATCCTTTGACAAGATACTCTTCCTTTGTTCCCACATAACTTTCTGCTCGCCAGACGAGACAATCATATTTCAATATGATATGGTTTTCTTGGACATCCCCACCAAACTTCCTGTCTGCCAGACGAAAACATGGTACACGACTCATAGCCAACACCCAGAACTAGGCATATAAAAAGGGCGCTTCCCAACGGCAATCTTCAGTTTTTGCTCCGACTAAGAAAGTGACTAAGTGCTACGTCGTATTGCATACAATAAAAGCTAAGCATAAGAACATTGTAATATTTGAGTAATAAAGAATAGTTCGGTCTCCAGTTGGAGATCGACATTTATTTTATATATTTGTATTACGATTTTTACGTGACACTTGCACCCAAGATTTGAAATATTCTCGAACAAGTATATATTCTTAATTAGCTATACGCAGAAGGTATTTATAGGTAGGATACGAAGAGAGATAAATACTAAATAAATATAATGTAAATAAAGAATACACACTGAATAAATGAGGCTATGAATACCATACATACAACAAGTTTTAAAAATATATATACAAAAGAAATAATAATGAAGGTATATAATAAAATGCGACTGATCGCATCGCATATACGCGTTCATAGACAACTGTGCGGTCTGTTTACTTGAACATTCTTTGTTGTATGTGTAATTTATAATATTATTTATTCAATAATATATTCTTTATTAACATCATATTCATTTACTGTTTATTTCACTTCCTATTGATACATGCGCTATTAAGTACTGATTTATTTTATTTATATAATTTAAATACATTCTGTGAATAACTAATTAAAAATATATATTTTTTCAGAATATTTTAAATCTTGGGGTGCAAGCATCATTGGAACCCCTTCCGATTTCTCATGATACGAACCTAGCAGTATCTCTATCCTTTACTCAGCCACAGTCTATCTCTTTCTTTCGACTCTGACCAATCATGGCTCGCGGCAATACTTTTTGTGCTACAATACCCTCCATGGCATCAATAGATGCCATCCCGTCGTGAGCGGGTTAACAGAAATCGTCCTAGAACGTTTACGTTTCCGTAATTTTCGGTGACTACACCGACGTTCTTTTGTTCCAGTAAACCGAACAGACCAAGGAACGGGCCGCATCAACCCCCGAAATAAGGAGGAATTCCTTTTTTTTGTTTTCCATTCTCCTTTTTTCATTTCGATATTTTTGAGTTTCTTGTTTTTTTGGGAGTATTGTTTTTTACTTTTCTATTTTTTTTAAAATAAGCGACCGACCAGACACCGTTGGCCAAAAAATCATAATCTTTCATACGATTACTTAATCTCTCTCCTTCCAAATCCGAGCCTACATACGTTAGGAGCGGCGGAATAAAAACCCTGCTCTATTAACAAAGAAAACATTGAAAAATTCGAAATCTCGTACTTTCCAAACAAACTTTTGAAACCAGCAACATGATGATTTAAACCCCTCTTACTTTGACATTCATAATTTCTTCATTTTTAACAAAATCCCTGATGTTGAATGATTCTTCAAACATTTGACACGGAAATAAATTTACATAACTCATTGCTAAATTGAGCTCCTCAACTAGTATAGTTTTAAACAAACGTTAATGGAAGTAGTAATGCAACTGATGTGGAAAAATGGCATAACATTGTAAAGTACAGAAAAATTAAACATTACGCTTTGTAGGTTTGAAAGAGGACTACTGTAAAGGAGTACCCCTAGGTAATATGCTCTTTCTTTTTAACTTATAGCATTATGTGAATTACGTAGGTAGAATATTGCTATTTTATCCCTGTCATTGCACATGCTTTTTCTTCCACAATAGAAGTTAAATTATTTTGGAGTTTATTTCAGGATTTTAATATAAGGGTTTCATGTTCGATTAAATACTATAAAAACATCACATGAAAGAAATCGCTTTTTAAATAAATATCTACTCAGAAAGAATCATTTTCTGAATCTGTTTCCCCACAAATGATGTGAAAATTGTAAATATTTGACTTCTTATATTTATTGTTTTTAATGTCTTTGTCCATCGAATTGATTGTTCTAAATTAAGGTTATTTCGATGTTTGCAGGTAAAAAATTTTCATATTAGTAGCTTTTATAAAATTGATGACTCGCGTAAAAATGCCGTGCAGTTAAATCAAACATCTTACTATTAGTAAAGAGCCTACGCTTTGTTCTAATGTGCAAGACAGTAATAGAAAAATGGCAACCAGGCGACAAATACGAATTCGTTCGAGAATACGTTTTGGCTAC
This sequence comes from Eucera pruinosa, assembly GCA_028830335.1. Taxonomy (NCBI): domain Eukaryota; kingdom Metazoa; phylum Arthropoda; class Insecta; order Hymenoptera; family Apidae; genus Eucera; species Eucera pruinosa. The sequence goes on along the minus strand of JAMYCR010000015.1, from coordinate 929,779 downwards.
GCTGCCTATGATATGAATTCTCAAATAGCAGCATGCGTCGATTTTGCTTTTCTTCTGTTGTTAACTTCATTAACTTCAGTTGTTGAATGGAATATGATTTCTAAATTCACCGTTCTAAATCGCAGAGGATGTTCGAAACAGCCAATTTTTTTCGACATAGTCACATAGAAACATAGAAAGTTCCGTACCTCCTATCCTGTACCTCGTCTGCGGTACTATTCCCTCACTCCCATTTCTTTTCTTTTGATTTCAGAGGGAAAATTCTGAGAAGTTCTGCTCGTCTGGCATGCTTATTCATCTCAAACTTCGAGATCAGAACTCATCGAGATACCGACGCGAGAGCACTAAATACCGAAGTCGCTTGTACAAATAACACTCCTACATGACTTGCAAATATACTCTATAACACAACAAGTGTCTATCAGTGATCCTTCCCAACAATATTAAGTAACCATGGAAAATTGCAACGCGAAATAGAGAAGTATTGAGTCATCTTTACCCGTGTTGCAACAACATTATCAATTCTCATCCTCTTTCCCATTTCTCTTTCTTCTTTTCGTTTCCGTTTTCTTTCTTCTTCTTCATTCATTAAGTTTCTCTACATATCAGAGATAATAATAGAAAGAAGTTGTTTAGACTTTCCTAAATAATTTGTTGAGTTATTCTTTCCTGGCCAAAGTCGATATTATTGCTTAAAAGATAAGGAAATGTTTGAAGTGGACGCATTAGATTCTTCTTATTCCTGCAGTAATATTTTATTAATATAGTCAGTAATATTTTATAATGGTTAACTATTCTTTTAAAAAAATGTTCTTGCTGTCATGCCGATTAGTTGGAAAGACATTAAAATAGCTATAAGTTGAATGGGTTGGTAATCATCCAACGATCGTTGTGCCACAGAAATCTTAAAATTGACTTTAATATCATTTTTTCTATTTTGAAAGATATTTGTATCTACCATTAGTATTGAGTTATCTTTTGGATCATGTATAATAGTGTTCTGATAAAGATTAGTATTTATAGCTTCTGAAATATACTGTCCTTTTTGCACAGTTGGACTACTGTCAACATGCTCTAATCATTTTTGTAATTTCTTCCAAACCAAAAATAAACTTGTATCCTGAATATTGCCATTTCACTCATTCAACTCTTGAAATTTCTTAAATGTTTTCATTATATGAGCGCTTATTGTACCTCTTATTAATCTAAGTGAATCAGGGTAACTTTTATTCCGTGTCCATGATTCCTCTGTACAAGTGTCTTTGTCACAAGTTTATCTTTTCATCAATATTCATCAAAGTTCATTTTGTAATATTTTAGTAACATCTAATTTTTCTAATACTACTTTGTGTAGTGGGGAAAAATCTTTTTCTTTATCACTTAACGTGTCGCTTTCTAAGTTGTATTTTTCTACTTCTCTACGTCAAACAACATTCAGTGGGAAAAATAGTGCAGTATCCACCGGTTGTAAAACGTGTGTTGCATTTAGCTACAATGCTGTTGATTAAATTCCATTTTTTGTGTAAAAATTATTCAGAACCTTATATATAATTACTCCATTACTCTAGCCTTTACCAAATGACTAATACCCCAAGTATTTTTTGTTCCTTTTGTAGCGACCCACGCTATCGCGTGGTACAGGCGGAACTATTGAGACAATTGCCGACAAATGAATAAAATAATATAAATAAATCAATTCTACCGACGTCGTGTCGTCGTTCGATTACTCACGATATGTAGGCGACCTTTGGAACGATCGCCGCAGTTAGGTGATAGCTCTGTGCACGAATGCTTTTCTTGAACCGTGCTTGGATGTTGAGTCGGTTTAAGCGTTCAGAAACGCTTCCTCAAATCGTCGATGAAGGTGGACGTCGTTTGCCCTGGTTGCATGCTGAAAAATTCTCCTGGCAGACGCAGTGTGGTGCAGTACACCATTTCCGCCGTGCTTGCCTCGAGATTTTGTCTGTGGGTCGTTCGTATGCCCAGCAGGATTAGTGGCAGAACGTCGGCCCATGCTTTGGTCTCGTGGCACTTAATTGCCGCCTTCAGCTGCCGGTTCATCGTAATTGAAAATTCTACATGGTGCTGTTTAGAAGATCTGCTTCTCGCAAATAATTTTTAATTTGAGCAAACCACCTTCGCAGGGCATCTTCAGTGACTGCAGCACGACTTGAAGATAAATTTTCTATCATCCTGTTATTTAAAGTCTTGCGATGTCGTAAGAAAGCTTCAAATTATCGGCCAAGACGATTATTTGTAAATGGTGTCATTTTTGTCTGCTGATTTAATATTACTTGATTATTATTCAGTAACGTATTTTTTGTTAGTGAGAATCCTCAACTACTAGTATATAAAATCCACTTTACAAGATCAATGCCGTTGTTGGTCCTGGCTTCTAGATGATTTCCTCTTTACTTAATAAGGTCGTTCTAGGAATATTATATTTTTTACTAATAGTGGAAGCAGGCTGTCTTGCTTTAACCTCGGCTACAGCACCAACCAATGCCGTTTTGCTGTGCTGGCAAGTTTGTTTTTTACACATTTTCTACTCATTTTCTAAATTTACGTAATAATTTTCACGTCTAGTTTGTATTTTACATACAAGTAAATACGTATATACGAATAATTAAATGAAAAAAACACTATACCCATATGTACACACACAATATAACCAACGATGTTGATGTAAAGACGACTCATCTATCTATAGTCAGCATAAACCAAACTCCGAAGCCAGCTGACAACTAAGCAAAAGACCCCCTCCATAAGCCAAAAGAAACATGTATAAGAACCACCTCTTCTCATAATACAGTCAGTCTCTGCTTCACCATAAAATATTAACGTTTATTAAACACCCTTTCATCGCTCTATCTACGAATCGCGATCTATTTGTAGAATTTAGAAGAGTAAAACGCTTTGTGCCGAGAAGCTTTACTTACTACTTTATTTAGATAAATTTGTTATTCTATTTAATTAATTACGAATCACGTATTCGTTAAGTAGCGTCATTCTCATTTCCGAGATCACGCAAATTCCCCGTGACAAAATTGGCGATCCTGCCAGGATCCAAAAAGTGTATACCTTGAGGTGAAACAAGCGTGTCAGTGATCTACGAAACACCGCAGCTTGGGACTACGAGAGTCACAACCATTAAGGAACCACGAGGATCGAAGAACCAAGGTACAGAAAATGGCATCTGCAGGCAAAGACTCACCAATATCCGACATCCATGCTTTGAGTAATACCGTTACGACCGCGTTAACTCATCTGGAGAGCATAACCAAACAATTGAAAAGGCAAGAAGATGCAAGTGCACGTCAAGAAAAGATATTAGCAAAAATTTCCGATCGTGTCCAGACGCAGGACGAAGCCATAAAAAAATTAGCCAGTGCCGTGAAACTGATTGACGACGAAAGACATGACCAAGCAGTGGAACTAAAGAAGCTTGGAAGCATGCTAGGTCTTATTACGCTGACGGAAGACGAGAAGTCATCCGTTAAGACACGTGCCATGACCGAACCTGAAACCACCGACGATGGAAATAACCCAACCGAATTTCGCACTACTCTTGGCAGACAAATATATCAACCGACAATTTTGGCTAAAGAACGACCTGCCAACCCCGAGTTAAGTATTAAAACACTTAAACCGTCCGAAGCATTGCGTACTATTGAAACTCTTAACGGACGCAACGACATAGGTGTCGAAGAGTTTGTAAAATCAGTGAGATTCGCTAGAAGCCGTACCAACGATCAAGAAACGCTCCTTCGTATGGTACTAACCGAACGTGTTACTGATTTCGCAAAGCAAAGCATTAGATTCTGCCAAATACAAAGTTACGAGGAACTCTATGAAGCCCTACGTACACAGGTTTCACTACCCTCAACCGTCAGTGGAAGCAGAAATAAAATGCAAACCTTTAGACAAGGTATCATCGGGAGCGTCCAATCCTACACTAACCGATTTAGACAGGCACTCAACGAACTAGAATATGCCATACAAGCAAAACACAGAAACCCAGTAGCCAGGAGCATCGCCCTAGAAGAAGAGAACATCGAAGCCGTAAGATTTTATACTCACAACTTAAAACGAGAAATTTCACAATATATCATTCCAATGCGACTCAAAAGCCTAATCGAGGCACAACAAGAAGCAATAAATATGGAAATATGGTGTAAGGAATCAAGACCAATTCCGCAACGAACACCCTTCCAACAACCACGACCAAATTTCAAACCATCCAACACCCCAACTCCTCGACCAGCACCTCAGCTTAAGCCTACTCCTAATCTCCCCAAATGCGAACATTGTTGCAAACTGGGTCATGATAAATCAAAGTGTTTTCAACTCAAACCTCAGAATTTTCCCAATCGTCAATTCGGAAAAATGCCACCACGGATCAACAACATGGGAGTAGTGGAAACCGAAACAACACCCCAAGATCCAGAATCAACTATAACCCTGGAGAACTACAGCACATTCGATGCAAATTCCCAGGAATGGTACGAACAGGAAAAATTTTATTGGACACAGGAGCAGCAGCCAACGTCATCAAACGAAGTTTTATATCCAAACCAGGAAAATTAGAAACGCCACATACTATACAACTAGGAAACGACAAACATATATTAACTGAATTTATAGACATTCCAGTGTCAAACAAAACCCAGAATTTTCTAATAGCCCCGATAACTTCCCCTTAATTGAAGATGGAATTATTGGCCTACCATTCTTAAAGCAATACCAATACTCCATAAATAACGATAAAATTCAAATTGAAAACAAAATTATTAATTTACAGACAACACCCGCTACAGTCCAGGTCCTACCCGAGAGTCACAAAATTCACTGTTGCAAGATAGACAAAGATGTCACTAACGTATGTTTCATCAATACTGGTAAGGAAACTGTCAACTCAATAGAACAAATCTCTGAAAACCCAGGGAATTTACATAGAATCCAAGAATTACTCACGAAATTGCGACTTGATCACGTTGAAACCGTTTTTGCTAACCCCATTAAGAAATTAATCTGTTCATATCACGATGTCTTCTCTCTCTCATCAGACCCACTACCCTGCACGTCTTTAACACAACACTCCATACGCCTATCAAATCCAAAACCTATTAACATCAAAGCATACAGACCTCCTGAATGTCACAAAACAGAAATACGCACTCAAATGAAAGAAATGTTAGAAAAGGGCATAATAGAAGAATCCGACTCACCATTCAACGCACCAGCATGGGTAGTACCGAAAAAACTAGACGCATCAGGCAAACAGAAATGGCGCATTGTCATAGACTTTAGAACACTCAATGAAGTAACAGACCAAGACGCATATCCACTTCCAAATTCCGACGAAATACTGCAACACTTAGGCAACGCTAAATTCTTTTCCGCGTTAGACCTCTCCTCTGGTTTTCATAAAATCCCCATGGACCCCAACTGCCAAAAATATACCGCCTTCTCCACCCCAGACGGACACTTCCAATACAATAGAATGCCTTTTGGATTAAAAAATGCCCCTGCGACCTTTCAACGCATGATGGACACCGCATTGCGAGGACTAGTGGACCGTTACTGTTTCATATACCTTGACGACATAATAATATTCGGAAATACCATAGAAGAACATAACAAAAATCTCGCAATCATATTTCAAAGACTTAGGGATACGGGACTAAAATTACAAATTGACAAGTGCGAATTTCTCAAGCCGGAACTTGAATACTTAGGACACCTAGTGACAACAGACGGGGTTAAACCCAACCCCAAAAAGCTAGAAGCAATCAAAAACTTCAAACAGCCAACTACTGTAACGCAAATCAAATCTTTCCTCGGATTAGCAGGTTATTACCGTAAATTTATAAGAAATTTCGCTAAAATATCGCGGCCATTGACTGAACTCACCCAAAAAACACTCCTTTCGATTGGACCGAACGACAACAAACTGCATTCCAGACACTTCAAGACAAGTTATGTGAAACACCCATCTTACGCTATCCAGACTTTAATATTCATTTCACTGTAACTACCGATGCATGCAACGAAGGAATAGGCGCCGTACTCTCTCAGAACGATCACCCATGCTGTTTTATATCACGGACCCTTAATAGTGCAGAACGAAATTATACTACTACAGAAAAGAAATTGCTCGCCATCGTTTGGGCTATTAAACGACTGCGGCAATACCTTCTCGGACGAAAATTCTTTATTCAAACCGATCATCAAGCATTAAAATGGCTCCACAATGTCAAAGATCCTTCTTCTCGCCTTATGCGATGGAGATTACGATTGGAGGAATACGATTACGAAATAGATTACAAAAAAGGCAAAAAGAATGTAGTAGCCGACGCTTTGTCCCGATTACACCCTGTTCAAATTATCGAAGATGTCCCTACCAAAATTAAAATCAGAATTATTAAACCTTACGAGAACATAGAAATGGAATTACCCGACATACCTGACGTGGAAGAAACCATGAACCCAGACGAACGACTGTTTCAAGATTACGAACAATGGAAAGCCTCCCCTACAGCAGCCCCTATAAAATTAACCGCCAATCGACCTCACTGGACTCAATTGACGTACTCTTTACTAGGACAATATAATGAAAAAACTTGGATAAATAGATTACACGACCTAATGGCATTCCAACACGACCGACCCAAAATTGCTTTCGGAATAGGAGATCGCATGAAACCCTTCCACGTAACTTCAGCACAACTTATGTTACGATTCCTATTGAAAGACTATCCTGGAAAACCTTTATTATTTGCACAATATCCCAACCGAGAATATACCGCCGAAGAAATCAAACAAATCCTTATTGAAAACCACGATAATTCCCAACACCAAGGTGAGAACAAAACCATAGATAGAATAAAATCGAAACATGATTGGAAAAATTTAGAAACCGATGTCATAAATTATGTAAAACGTTGCGACATTTGTCAAAGGAACAAACTTACGCGTATACGACCAAAAGAAGAAGCCGTAATAACAGACACTCCCTCGGAACCCAACGATAAAGTAGTCTTAGACATCATTGGACCACTTAACCTCACTAAACAAGGAAACCAGTTCATTCTCTCCATACAAGACTGTTTAACAAAATATCTCCTACTCGTTCCCCTAGCCGATCAGAAAGCCGAATCCATTATAAATTCCCTCATCAACCATTACATTTACATCTTTTCCTCCCCCAAACACATACTAACCGATCAAGGACAGAGGACAGAATTTCGTATGTAAACTAATGGAAACCTTTGAAAAGGCTTTTAAAATAAAACACATCAAAACAACCAGCTTCCATCCCCAGAGCAATGGAGCTTTAGAAAGAACACATGATACAATAAAAGATTTGCTTAGAACCAAAATCGATGAAAACAAAAATGAATGGGACGAACACTTAAACTACATCACTATGGCCTACAATACCTCTGTACATACAGGAACAGGTTACACTCCTTTCGAATTAACCTTCGGACACGAAGCCAATATATCATCTGCAATATCCCTCACACCCAAATTAACTCGTAAATTACGAATAAAGAACGTTATAAACGAGATCAGGATAGGAAAATTAGACTTAAAGGAATATACAATATCGGAGACCTAGTATTATTACATAACGATCATAAAGGACACAAATTAGATAAAGAATGGCTCGGACCCTATAAAATCTTAGAGGTCAAAACTCCCAACTACCTAATTCAGATCTCGAACAAGGAAACACTATACACTCATGGTAATAGAATAAAACCATATCATCTTTCCAGGGAATGATCTTATTAATGGAGATCCAGGCCTTGAACGTAATTAAGTTAAACAACACTCAAATTGTATCCGAAAACATTGGTATCAGTTATAACTATCATAAACGCGTAAAAATTACTATACTATTCCAACTCGATCAACTATCCAAAAGCGCTGAGAAAATCCACCTTCTATCCCTAGCCACACACGAATATTGTAAGAATCAAGGGAACTGTCAAGCCACTGATTACAAAGCAATTCAACACAAAATCAAACGTATGGGACAAACTCTTGCTAAATTACACGTTATACTTCATAAAAGAAACAAACGGGGCCTACTCAATATCATAGGCTCGGTATCAAAATCCTTATTTGGAACGTTAGACGAAAACGATCTAACTTTAGTTAACCAGAACATTGACAAACTCTTCGATTCACAAAACAAGTTAACGCATATTGTACAAAATCAAACCGCTATGATCAAATCATTATTACAAGACGAGCATTTCGATGACCTGAGTAAACGCTTAAAACTTGAATCCACACAACTTGCACAAATCAAAAATCAGAATCTTCTAACTAATAATCTTATGCTTTTAGAAACTCTAACTACTGACCTCACGGCTAAAATAAATTACTTTTATTTAACAATTATACTGGGCAAAAATGGAATCATAGATACAACCTTAATACCAATAGAAACATTTGTAAACGCCTATAAAACGTTGCTACAAAACAATATGATAGAACCAAGTATTCAAGCAAAAACAGAAAACTTTCAAACTTTAATTGACATTAGCCAACTTAAAACTGCTATTAACCGAGATGTTATGATCTATCAAATCATCGTACCAATAATAGAAGAACAACACTGAAATATTATTAAATATTACGCGATACCACATAGAATGAATAATATTTTCATGATCCCCATACTAGAACAAGAAATGGCAATGACACAAGGTTCTACTCAAATCACTATAGATATTACCTATTCACAAACCCGCTGTAAGGATTGCCCCATAGGATTAGTGTGCGAACAAACACAACCGATCAAGCATAATTATAAACCAAATTGTCAGGAGGCGTACGATTGTAAAAATAGTGGAACAGCCGTATTCCAAATTATTGACGTTACTTTTGTACCCATGCACAACCCTCACAAATACATAGTAATCCCTAAAAAAGAAATTCAAATACAAGCCCTCTGCAAGCAAGCCGAAATCCTAACGATAAAAGAACCAGTTATCCTAACCGCAAGAGAAGAATGTATCCTAACTTATAATAATAATGTAATGAAAATTGGAGGTACCATCGACGAAACAAAAATTAATGTGACCAACTATGCTTTGGACATTAACTTTACTAAAGAAGAAACTCAACTCTTACAGAAATTCATACCGTTAGCACCCAGAGTAACTCCAAATTTCAACTCGTACAAAATATCATTAAAACAAATGTATAACCAATTAGAATCCATGAAGGACGACAAAAGAATACTTACCGCGACAGAAATAGGATACAGTATCATTAAGTACGCCGGATGGATCGCACTTGCTATCCTAACAACATACCTTTGAACAAAATCGGCATTTTCCATTGTATATCTAGATGTATACCGACTCATTTTTGTTTTAAACTTTGCTGTAACGAAAACCGAATTTATCACTCAAAACCAATCCGAAACATATACACCGGAGTACCAGTAACCCCTGCAAGCACCCTGACCATAACTGAGAATCAACCAACACATCTATCAATTGAAGACACCGAATCAAGTACATCCTCGGAAATAGAACCGCTTCCCGAAATCATCATCAAACCAAGAAAAACCGTACGCTTTGTAGGAACAAAGTCGACTCTACGAAGGGGGGTGTAAAGACGACTCATCTACCTATAGTCAGCATAAACCAAACTCCGAAGCCAGCTGACAACTAAGCAAAAGACCCCCTCCATAAGCCAAAAGAAACATGTATAAGAACCACCTCTTCTCATAATACAGTCAGTCTCTGCTTCACCATAAAATATTAACGTTTATTAAACACCCTTTCATCGCTCTATCTACGAATCGCGATCTATTTGTAGAATTTAGAAGAGTAAAACGCTTTGTGCCGAGAAGCTTTACTTACTACTTTATTTAGATAAATTTGTTATTCTATTTAATTAATTACGAATCACGTATTCGTTAAGTAGCGTCATTCTCATTTCCGAGATCACGCAAATTCCCCGTGACATTGACAATGCTCTGTTTTGTTTGCTACTCTATTGGTAGTATCGGAATCGGTAATGGGCACTGGTTATAAATCGTACAGTCAGTTTTGAAATAATCGCCGAGTATCGGTAATAGGATATGCGTCTGGAAACATATATCAATTATATATTACCATAATTATTGTGAAAATATTCATAGAATATTAATTTTTATAATTCGTCTATAGAATATAATGATTTTTAGGGTACACAAACATTTTTTTATAATTAACTAGTATTGCTTGTTTAAAATTTATAATAACTTATAGAAATCCTATTTCTTAGCTGTATATAAATTAGTTGAGTGCTTATATCTTTTTACTCCATTGGAATAATATCATATATTCATTACATAGTTTTTGTTTAATTATTGTTAGTCGTATTATTTAGTGTATTGTAAAAGTAAATAAAAATTTCGGCAACCTGGGCAACCTCGGTAATTGGCACGTTTACCCTATATTGTACACTTAACTTTAGTGATTGTGACAGGCAAACGCCAACGCAATGCCAATGAGTAGCGAAACAATTATGGCGGCTACATATTCTATACTCTAAATATATACAATATCTTTTCGCTAAGTGTTCGAGGCTTTCCGCGGATAAATGCTAGGCGTCAATCCCCCTCACCCTAGCATTGAGGAGCCATCTCGCTTGGTTCCAGTGAAACGAGTTCGGGACGCCTTTGATGAGAACCAAGGACTTTAAAACGCTGCTACAAAGTATCGGCGTGGTAATGCAACATTAAAACTTTTTTGCTACTTTTTTCTGATTAAAATACGACCAAACACAACATCGTTCGAATTACATTTACTTATTACAAAATGAAAATGTTAATAGAAGATACGAGAAGGATATGTAAAAGAAATATATCATCGAAATAGGCATACGTATATATATATATAAAGTTACGAGAAAACTAGTACATATAAAAAGGAATCGCTTACATTCAAATGGAATATGTAGTTTATATGTGATACATATTAAATGCCTTTGAAGAAATTATAAATTATATATTGTAATTAATTACATGATATTCCATGCCATTATGTTATCTAATTGTATACTCTTCCAGAAACAACCCATTTTTCTACATTTTCAAAAATTGCGGTAAAGTATAGTTATCCCATAAATATTAAGTAAATGTGATCTAAATTATATCGTATTTAGTTTAATTTCAATCAGAAAAATTCACTAACATGTTAAATAAATTACCTTAACAAAAGATCCAAAAATAAAAAAGCTTTAATTTTGCATTGCAATAGTACATCGATACACGGGCAATTAAACTTCTTCGGATGCTCGCGTTCTCAATCTCTCATTTTCTTTCACTCACTGTCCTTTTCTATGACGGCAGTGATTAGACGAGGTTTGATTTTCATGTCCTTAGCAGATAAATGCTCGCGGCCGGCTCCCAAGCTGCGAACACTTGTCGAAAAAACAGTGTACTTCATCTGTAGTGAAAGTGAGTTTGGTTCCTTCCATAATCTTGTGAACTGTTTTTTTACTTATTTAGTTCATTATTTGATTGTAAAATGATATTATAATTATCTTTACAATTGGCGACGTCGTGGAAACGTGACAGTTCTACAAAAACTTGATGTAAAAAATGCTCTAATATTACTACATTAATGTTATTACTACAGTAAAGAGAAACTATAGTTAAAGATAAGAAATAGCTTTTTGAGATTTTTGACTTCATTAACTCTTTTGCCACTTACCAAAAGAGAGTGTCAAAAAAAGATATTTATTTCTTTTACAGCTTATATTACCTGTATCTATTATAAATACTATGCAAATATGTTTTTTCGAATCCATATTATTTAAATTTCTATCACTGTTCATTGTCATTTACTATGACACTATATGTAACAGCAAACATATGTCATAAAATCGTAAAAACATTTGAAAACCTAAAGAAAACATCCTTCTGGTATTGTGAAATTTGCCTTCGTCGCGGAGTATATGTAGGTATTAGAATAGGTACCAGCCGTAATAGTTTTGTGACCCAATGCGCCTGTGTTGCTCTTACAAAATTATTGAGAATCAGTGTACCAGATATTAACAAATTTACCTTAACTATTTGCTTTTCGTCAATTATCTCCTTTGTAATATATTTAGCATTCGATTTTTTTTTTGATGTTTCACAACTTTTCTCTTCAAACGGAATCATGAGGAACATTGGTATGGGGGGCGTGGCTTCTTGGTTACTACATGCGTCTTCCTTCGGCGCATTCTTATAATGGCTATTATTAAGTATAGAAAAACTAATTTTATTATTTGTTAAATGTACACAACTGTAATTAAATAGAAAACCTAAGTATATGCGAAGCTATGAACGATACTGACTGTGAGTTAGAAATATGTTCAATATAGTTGAACGGGTTTAGGGCGAGAGGGCACATAATCTGAAGAAATTTTTTTCTTGAATGCGCGCACAGGAGATATATGAAGGTCATTGTTGTTATTTTTCCTTTAACAAAATTATGATATTCTAATGTACTTGTCGAATTAGATTGTTATTTCCTATACAAAAATTGCTGTAGTACTTATGTATACCCGTAAAGGCATTAGTTTAAGAGATATTTGAATTTAAAGTAAGTGTGGACAGTGTGAGTACATACAAATACAATACAAAGTTAAATGCTATGAGTAGTATAGTACCTTCCATAGCAAATGACGATTTGACTTGGCTGATGAATTGACTAACATGAAAAAACCGAGCAGCTAGAAAGAAATCAGGTGACTCGAAATAAGTCGAGTCGTGAGAACGAAACCGAGCTCTTAGAACTTCGAACGTATTTTAAGTATGTTCTTTTGCGCATAAGTGCATTGAAGGAAATAAAGAAGATAAGCGTATCGTATGTTGCAATTGTATTGATTAATGTGTGTCCAATGTTAAATTATAAAGAATAACAATAATAGTAATAAGAATAATGATAATGATAATAATAGCAATATTACATAATACATAATATAAGTGGAAGAGTGAAACCAGTGTGTTTCCTATCTGTTAATTTGAAAAAGAAACATGTTTGATATTTTTTCGCCATTCCTATTCTTCTTCTATCATGTCGTATCATATTGTATTATATTGTAGTTTATTATGTTATGTTATATTAACAAGGACAGGTTGCACTTGTGAAGTTGCCAATTTTTTTCAAACTTTTCTGGTGATTCTAGAGCAAAAATAAGTAGACACATATCCGAGCTTTTCTGCCATTGCTCATTATTTATAAAGATATTTAACATTTAATTTTTTTAATTTCATCTTCTCCGTAATTTCTTGAAAGCACGGGGAATGTGAATAGAACATAGATTCGTGGTGTGGAGTTGGAATCTCGTAAGAGATAAAATTTTTTTCTTTTTTGTTTATATATTTTTTATATTTTTATTCATTTTTTCTTTATTTTCATACATACTTTTATTTCTATATTATATTTTTATTTTGTTTCCTTATTTATTTTGTACAATGCCTGGGATGGAATACAACGTAAAAGCATGAAAAACATACTTTTTCGGCAACATGAACATTTTATAAATGCTAATGCATTACACGCACATTTCACGTTTCGTATTGTTTCTTGAAAACATATTTGATGAATATTAAAAAGAATTGATCTTTCACTTATCAATTTTATAGCATGCCATGAATAGCATACCATATCCTTACAAATCAGTGTCGATAATTGGTAGTGGATTAAAGAATGTATTTTTATGGCATCTTTCTTACTTGAGAGTTCACGTTCGGCTTCTAAAACTTCTATTGCATTTTTAATTTTTTTAATAAAAATTTTTACTGCGTCGCATGGCTGGCAGAAGGGAGTGCAATGCGGTGGAATTATTTCTAAAGTCGATGTACAATTCCCGTCGTCATCTGTAAAAACATTATTAAAGTAGCTAGTATCCGTTTGCCCACCCCATGAATCTAATATCAATACAAATGTATTATTTCCGCAATATGGCCTTACATTTTTTCTACAAAATTGGAAAAATGTTCTTTTGTTAATTTACCAGATTTTGAAGAGTTAATAATCACATTTTTATATTCTTTCATTAATGTTTACACATTGTCTTGGATGCGAGGCTCGAAATTTCTGTTTATTTCCTATATACATAGAAACACTTGAGGTAAAAGTGTACCAGCTGCTGTTATGGCATACTGTGCGGTGTAACTATGTGTTACCTTATTGAAGTTTCCAAGATATACCTCAACAGTTCTTTTCCCCTTATAACTCAAAGTTCTTTGTATATTGCAACGATATTCGCAACTTGGCTGGTCTGTATTTATTACGAAATGCCTGTCTCGATATGTTTTTACCCACGTCTCGGAAGCTGTGAAACGGAAACTGTCACTTTGAAACTGTAAAGCAGCAACAGCAGCCCATTGCTACAACATTCTTGTTGTTACAGGCTTTTTATTATTTATCGCTTCTGAAAATCAATTGTGGCTACATTCATTAATATATTTATATTTTTCGGCCACTCCGTCTCCTTGTTCAATTTCGTTGATCCGTCGCTGTAAGTGATCTTTTCGCCGCAGAACTGTGCAATCATTACGGTGTAATGTTTTTAAGCTCCAATTTGGATGCTCTCTTGCAATTTGTATAATTTTTAATTTTGTCTCTATGGGCACAAAATCAGCAGCTCTAGGTTTTTCCAGATCCTGTTCGAATTCGTGGATACTTTCTGGTGATGAAGATTTTGATGATGAAAATGACCGTGATGTCGTTGGCGAATTTCCTTTTATAATTTGTATTGTGTCTTCTCTCTGTGATATTTCGTTTTGTAAATATAATTCTTCTTCATCTTCAAAGGTAAAATTTTGAAAAACTTGTATTACTGATTTAGCTATTTCTTCGCCTACTAATTGACTTTTTTACGTATATTTTCATTAGGTAATCTCTCTGGAATATTTAAGTTTATGAGTATATGGCGACTATTTTCCAGTGCATCCGCAATTTCTTGCTGCGTGTACCGTGACCAAATTTCTTCTTTGTTATAATCATAATTAAAATTAACCTCCTCTTCTCGTGCTTTCATATTTCTTGCAATTTGATATATGCACAATGTTGTGTATTAATATTCATCAAACGTAGATAATATATGTATAAATATACGTATAAATATACGTATAAATATACCTATAATACAATATATATGCTTACCTGTGTTTATGTGTATAAAAATGGAGATATTAGTGGATACAATAATAATATAGTAGTAATAACAATAATGACAGAACAGTAGAAATGACAATGATAATTGTGCAAGAGCTAAAAACAATCGCTGCAAAATCGAATATTACTGCAAGCCGTCTATCCAAGTGAACGAAGCGATTATTGTGAACGTAGTATTTCGTCATTATATATGAGATATCATAGGAGAATTAACAAGAAATCGCTGATTGTAGTTACCGCGGCGAGTGCGAAGGAGTGAGATAATGTCTATCGGCAACTTTAGATCATATTTCGCAAAGAAGATCGAACTGAAGCCGCCAAAAGCACGAAAAGCGAAATGTGTATTAGCATTTATAAAAAATTCACGTCGCCCAAAATGTTTATGTTTTTCATGTTTTACGTTGCATTTCCTCTAAGGCATTCTAAAAATAAATAAAAAAACAGAATAAACAATATAATACAAAAATAAAGGAGTATATGAAAATAAAGAAAAAGTTATTAAAAATATAAAAAATATATAAAAATAAAGGAAAAAAAATTAATCTGTTAGGAGATTTAAATTACTGAACCTTCGGACACGAATTTACGGAACAATTCAGCTTCGCAATCACAGCCTACTCGGTATTTTGAAGAAATTACATACAAGACGAAATTAAAAAAAAATGAAATGTTAAATATCTTCAAAAATAATGAACAATGGCAAAAATGCTGGGGGATGTGTGTACTTATTTTTGCTCTAGAATCACCAGAAAAAGTTTGAAAAAAGTTAATAACCCCACAGGTGCGACATCTTCTAAGTAATATTGTTGTCATTATCATTGTCGTCATTATTCTTATTATTATTATTATTGTTATTCTTTAAAATTATCATTGGAGACACATTAATTTATACATCTTTAACATACGATATGTTTATCTTTTTCTTTAATTTCTGCAAGATAACGTACAATACGTTCCAAGTTCTAATTACTCGGTTTCATTCGCGCAGATCGATTCCCTTTAATACTGGGCCGCATATGGCACAATTTCTTTGTCGACAAAAAATGATCTTCAGGGATGAAATAGAGCCTCGAAAATTAAACATCTTTTTATTTTTTGATACAATTTTTTCTATGACTTTCCCCAGTAGAGCGATAGAGCACTAAACATTGAAAATTTTTGTTAGAAAATTTTCGCTCTATCCCCCATCATTGCAAAGTTATAAAGAAATGATAGTTGTTGGAAACTCTCGTATCGTACGAAATCAGTTGAAAGCAGCCTGTACAGTGCCATTATTTCTTCCATTTTTCAAATACAACTTCGTGATGGTGCGACACAGAGCAAAGCTTTTCATATAAAAAATGTTTACCTCTTAGTACTGTGGGGACGTGGTAGAAAATATAAAACAAATATTTACTGTAAATAATAGTTTTAGATTTATTATTACACTTAATAATACGAAGTAAAAGATGCTTCGATGTATGCAACAAAAAACACCGCGGCGTCACGCGATATTCACTCGCTATGAATCAGGCAGAAAAACGATGTTTTCGCGTCAAAGGCTTCGGCCAAGAATGCCTTCGCAAAATGCTCTCGAAGGCTTGGCACTTCGGGGTAATAAAAAATAGGAAAAACCCGGAGAAAGGGAGAAAAATATGCGACACATCGGGCCTGGGATGATGTTCCTCTTCTTGTATGTGCTCGGGCCCCGAGCTGTCGGGTTTAGGTATCAAGTCCCGCATTTCGCACGCTGCTTCTTCTCTCAACTTTTTCGTTCTTTTTACCATCGCGGTTGTGCAATTGTACGCCACAGTATTCTATTATTCTGTTAAAAAAATGTTTCAGAAAAAATTGTATTAGAAAAATAAAAACATGTTGAAATATTCTAGAATTGATTTCATCTTAAAGAAATTTCCTGCGGACAAAAAGTTGCTCTATATATAGAGCACTATTATGCTCTATATGCACATAAATTTTCATTATAATCAGACTTAGAGATTAGGAGAATTTCCTTATGATAGAGCCTACTAATACTTTTGTGAGCCACTGGATACAGATATACTTGTTGAACGATTCTTTTTTGGAAAACTTAGCATTTGAATCAGAATATTATTTGTATATTTGTTCTAGTATAAATTGTTATTATCTGTAATAGGAATAAATGTCATTCATTATAGCAATTTGTAATTTTATCGCAAATTCAATCGCTTACGAAATTAGTCAGATACTTTTGTTTATTATATTTCTTTTTTAATTAAATACAGTGGGGTACCTCATGACGACGAATCTTACAACGAATAGTTTTTCATTAAACTCTGTTCGCGCCCGGAAATACTGTTGAATTGTGAACGCGTGCGGTGTCGAATGTGACTAAGATTACGGAGACTACTGTGTCCAAAATGACTTGAAGGTTGAGAAGAATAACGTGGACTGTATCGTTTTAACTCCGGTACGCTGTTTATTTAGGGTCTGTCCCTCCTACTACTTTACTCGCCTCGGGATTTGTTTTTACCACGAGGTATACGCGGAGGAGTCTTGTTCAGATCTGGTCGTTTCGTTTTTTGGCGAAGCTGCCATCTCTCCTATTTTTGCTACTGCTTGCTGATTGGTTCTCTTAATGTTTTGGAAATTACCAATCAGCAAGTCGAACTCCACTGGCCGCACCCTCCCTTGCGCCCTGGGCGCGCTACCCTGGGAAAGAGTGTCACCGTGGGCCCTATGTGTGGGAGTGCGGTGGTGGCGATATCTGACAACGCCGGGAAAGTTCCTCCAGGTGCTTATTGACTGCGGCTTCTGTACCGTTACAAACAGATGTCAGAGTACCCTTCGGAGCCTTCCCCGTTTATGACACGTCTTCGACTATTGAGGACGAGCAACGTGGATTTCTAAAACTAAGTAATAAACTGCGCCGTTGCTCGCCAGGAAATAGGTAACTCTAAATTGCATGCCGGCTGTAAACGAATATTCCTAAATCTCAAAAATAGCCAGCTAGGCATGTCCGTGTCATAAAGAATATTAGTGCTAACATGCCGCCCACCTTGAACGGCTCCCGTTCAACATTACATATGTATCCAAATTCACTCTGACACACTTATGCCGCTATGATACATCACTCAATGCGTCTAAATATACGTAAACGCGTATTTAAATGTCTTCCAATCTAATTAGATATCTACGACTATTCACTATAACACTAACTATTCGACAGTTATGGTACAAGTCTTTCCACAGTGATTCTCAGTGATTCATTGTTCTGGCTGAATCTGTTCGCTATTGGTCCTTGTCTGCAACAGTGGTGTCATCGGGTCCTGGAGTGTTCTGGGAAGTACTCCCGGGTTGGTTCACGATAGGTGGAACTTCCTCCTCCATTGGCAAGATGCATATTTTCAGCACTGGCCGCGTCATGACACCTTCTGCTGTCCTTACAGAGACTACACGTGTCACACCGTCATTGCCCGGATGTAGGGCTGTGATCCGACCCAGTTTCCACTGCAAGAGGGGAAGATTATCCTCCTTGATCACCACCATGGAGCTCACAGCCAATCGTGTCGGGGAGTCCTCCATCCACTTGTGGCGTTGCTGCAGTTGGTGGAGGTACTCCCGCTGCCAGCGTTTCCAGAAATGCTGATACATCGCCTGAAGCAGTTGAAACCGACTTAAGCGATAGACAGTAATATCAGTGACATCATGTTGCTGGACATCTGTTAATGGACCACCTATTAAGAAGTGCCCGGGAGTCAGGGGAGTCAGATCATTAGGATCGGTGGAGATGGAATAGAGTGGCCGCGAATTCATGCATGCCTCAATTTATGTCAGAACTGTGTACAATTCTTCGTACGTCAATCGAGTTTCTCCTACAACGCGTAATAAATGTCGCTTTGCAGACTTGACAGCACTTTCCCACAAGCTCCTGAAGTGGGGAGCACGGGGAGGAATGAAGTGCCAATCGATGTCTTCGGTCGTCGTAAATTCCGAAATGTGCTGCTGGTTTGAGTTATCTTTTAGAAATTCCCTAATCTGTACCATCTCATTTCTAGCGCCCACGAAATTAGTGCCATTATCGGAGTGCAACTTCCGGCATCGACCCCTCCGTGCAACAAAGCGCCTCAACGCGTTTAAGAATGCCGCAGTTGTTAAGTCGGTTGCCAATTCCAAGTGCACGGCTTTCGTTGCCATGCATACAAATAAACATAGGTATGCCTTTGTTGTAATTTTACTGCGTGTCCTCTCTTTCACGTAAAACGGCCCTGCATAATCGACGCCGGTACAGAGAAACGGTGCCCTAACTTGGACTCTAGCCGTAGGTAACTGTCCCATCGGGTACCTGGTAGTCTTAGGCGATGACTTGGCGCATCGTACGCACGTTTTGAACACCCCGTTCACTGTATTTCGAGCTGCTAGCGGCCAGTATCGTCGGCGAATTGCTGATAGCATAGCTTCGCAGCCACCATGCAACGTGCGTTCATGTTCCCTACGTATTATCAGCTTTGTCACCACACTAGTTTTTGGCAAAATTAATGGGTGTTGCTGGTCGTATTGTACGCGCGCGTTACCGAGTCTCCCGCCCACCCTGAGAAGCCCCTTATTGTCGAAAAAGGGGTTCAGGCATCGCAAGTGACTCGTGCTACTAATTGCCCTACCTGCTCGCAAGTGTACTATGTCCTGGCTAAATGTTTGTGCCTGCAGCTGTTTTAGGATGGCGTCTTCCGCCCGCCCTAGGTCATTGACCGTTAGATTACGGTTTCGTTGCCAGCCGGTATTCGTAACGCGTGTGTTGGTACGATTCGGTAAGCAGTTGTGTAAGAATTTTAAACAGTACGCGATAATTCGAATTAAGCGGGTGTAGCTTGAATATCTCTCAAAGTCTGTAGGTTCCCCGTCCGGTTTGGGCTGTAGCGTCGTATACACTAAGGCTTTCTCTTCCGAGAGATCACGCGGAAGAGGTCCAGTGATTGGCCATTCATCCCTATCCTTTTGAAGCCAAGACGGACCATTGTACCACAGACTCAAATCTTGTAGCATGGGCGGCCGTACTTCTCGCGATAATATATCGGCGGGGTTATGCTCAGATGCCACATGGTGTCAACTGCCTCGTGAGAGCGACTGGATTTCAGTGACCCGATTTACGATAAAAGTTTTCCAGCAGCTTGGGGAACCCTGGATCCGTGCTAAAGCGATCATGGAGTCCGTCCAATATGCTTCGTGGAACAGTTGGATTCCCACTACCCCTGATCCAATAGCGCCCTGTATTCATGTTTTTTATCCCTATCATCGATTACAAACACGATTGCCGTTGAGAGAAACACATGCTCTCGTTCATCGGAGCACTGAGTACTATATCTCTGAGAGGTAGTTGCTTCAGCAATTTCTTCTGTAAGTACGTTGGAAATTGGCACTGGCTCTCTTACACTATAAATGAGGGTATGATGTTTTCGTCTACACTTCTGACACGAACCTTGTTTGCAGGATTTGGAACCATGGCCTAGGCGGAGGCAATTAAAGCATAGCTTGAATTCCTTAACCTTCGCGAGTCTATCAGGGGGAGCGAGTGATTTGAATTCTTTACATTGTGTTAGCACGTGATGGGCTGAACACAGTGGACATTCGATCGCTGTTTCGGTACTTAACAATGAAACCGCGCGTGCTCGTGACCGCTGGACACCGTTCTCATTGACCGCTGCGGGGGTCCCTGATTGTTTTCCTCGACTCGACTTTAATAAGTGTTTGCAATGTGTTTCTAAGAACGTTGTTAAATCCCCTAATACTTTGGGGCGAGGTGCCACCGACACGCGCCTCTCCCACGCCTCCATTGTACGAGCATCTAGTTTACTGGCGAGCAGGTATATTAGCAGCGTATCCCAACTCCCAACGGGTTCATTCATCGATTTTAATGACTTTAAATCATTATTGAAATCATCTACTAGCTGACGCAAGCTAACTGCGGAGTCTCTCGTCATCGAAGGCAAATTATACAGCGCTCTTACATGGTGATCTCTTAACTCATTTGCATCTTCATACCGTTCGCGTAAAAGTTTCCATGCAGCCGCGTAATTTTCTTCGGACATCGCAAGGCACTTAATCGCGCGGGCAGCTTCCCTCCTTAGTGCTGATTTTAGATAATGGAACCGATCCATATTGCTTAGAGATTCGTTGTTGTTTACCATGGATTCGAAGCTGTCCCGAAAGTAAACCCACTCTCCGATAGAGCCATAAAAGTTAGGTACCGGCACAGGTGGTAATCTGACCGACGCCGAAAGTGCAGACGTCGCGGGGG
Organism: Eucera pruinosa; assembly: GCA_028830335.1. NCBI lineage: Eukaryota > Metazoa > Arthropoda > Insecta > Hymenoptera > Apidae > Eucera > Eucera pruinosa. The sequence goes on along the minus strand of JAMYCR010000015.1, from coordinate 908,338 downwards.
AAGCGGACACGGTTCGTGTGCCATTGTGCACGTCGAGGGTTGATGCTGGGGCTTGTTCGCATTGAATGTGATTACGCAACGCGCCTACGAGATCATAATACACAGTCTCAAAGGTATCTCTAAATTGACAATGGCCTTCTTCCTCAGGAGTGCCTACTACTAGTGCTTCAATATGCGTATGTATCGGGTCAAATTTATCAAACAGCACCACATTTCGGTTCAAGCGCTCTTGGAGGGACTCGACAGTTGTTATCCTCCCGTGCGTATCCCAAAAATTCTTAAAAGCGCGTGAGCGCTGTCTTAACACGACCGCGTTCCCCGATTAGCTTACGCAAGACGTCTCCGCTGGTCTCAGTCATTGTTTGACGCAATTGAGAATGAATGAATTCGACTCACCAGTGAAGAGGGAGATGTGTTGAGGACTCGCTCAGCCGGTTTCTGCGAATTCCGAACGAACTGGTGATGCTCCGAGAGTCTTCTTCGTCTGTAATCTCGAACGCTGCCGACGACCCCCTGGGATGCTGCAGTAGTAAAGCTCACGGCGTCTGTCCCCGTTGAGCCATTGGCCACCTCAGAATGGAGCGTCTGACTGCCTTGGTTGTTCCTTGAATGTGGCGGCTGTCGCAAACATTCACCTTTGCAGTGGTTGTGCCTTTATCTCCTGGGATACTGCAGTCGTAGAGCTCACGGCGTCTGTCCCCGTTGAGCCACTGGCCACCTCAGGATGTAGCGGGTGATACCTCTGGTAGTCCTCCGTTGAGTCTTCGTCAGGATATAGCAGCTATCGCCTATATCCTTTTCGTATATAATATACGGTACACACTTCACTTGCACGGAGATCACAACTGTAATCACTGTGTTCACTTGGATCCGGCTCGAAGGACCAGCTCTATGGATAGCTCAGAGCAATGTGCTCACCCGGTCACAGAAAAAAAACAAAATATTGTTCACAATGGCTATTTTAAACGATAGGAAGCAGGAATTGGACAAGTGAATTTCGCGATTGCGCAATCGAGCCCCCTCACCTCGATAAGGTATCCACCACGAGGGAGGCACGGGGGGCAAACACAGGATGGTTATAACGACACGATACACTGTCCAACACTTGAGAGTCACTATTTTTTTTCAAAATTCAAAGAGACCGCCCCCCCCCCCCTCTTGAAATGCTCACGTTAGAGACATTTCAACACTCTTACTTCCCGTCGTATCCAGGGCATAAATCCCAACACGACCCGCTGTTTCGAGGAGGTGCCTCAGACCGATCGCAGTTGGCAACAGCTGCTCCTCTTATTGAAACCTCGCGCTCCCAAGGGGGGTAACCCAAATCCCGCAACACTTGGTGGGAGGCAGACGGTGGAAGGGGGTTGATGATCGTTGACACTCCCGCTATGTTAACTCCGGAGGACATGCTTACCCAGAGTAACGCACGAATATTGTACATTACGGTGCAACCAGATGAATGTTTTATCTCAATAAGTGAGGATTTTGCCTCCATCGGCTCGATCCCACGTGGCCAAAATAGTGTTCCAGTCCGTAAGATGGGTGTAACAAGGATGGGGGGTGCTGCGTATGCGACCGCCTTCTCATCCTTGAGGAAGATCTGAATAACGGCTGAGTTCGAAACTTTACCTTCAATAGTCACATTTGACTCGTAATGAAGGCGTAGTGGTGTAAAGTATCTTCCTTCTATATCTGGATAGCTGAGGCTCACGCCTTGTTTGGTTACCTTGCCCGACCAGTTGACCCAGATGACGGTCGTTCCGGCCGGCTTCCGACTGCGCCTGCGCGCGCGTCCGCGCCTGCGCGTCATGTTGTTGCTAAGTGGACCCCCCGACCGACGGGGATCCGGCTCGAAGGACCAAACTCAGAACGCTTGCAACAAACGAATATGTTACAACGAACGTGGGAAGATTTTTAAATTTACGTACAATCAGTTACAAGAGTCTACATACTTCTAAAATGCAAATATTTTAAAAAACAAAAGAATTTCTATCATTTCAACAATTGCAATTTATTCATCAATTAAAAGTAGATGGATTGTGAAAAAAATGATGATGTCTGTGCTATCTATTTAAAATAAAATATACATAAATTGAAAATACGACTTCACGAAAGTCTATGTACTATGTATGTGTATTTAAGTATACAAAACTTATTCTTACAACTGTAAAGCGAGCCGACATGTCAGATGAGCAGAACGCCTCAGAATTTCTCATCTGGAAGCAGAGTTATACAATTGTTGGTCGCTAAATTAACATTGGCCAACTGTTTCAGTCGCGGATTCGAGATATCTGAGACGACCGTTTCTCGATTAACGTTTGTAGTTGTTTTGACTCGCCGATCGATGGAGTCCGAAAAATTTAGAGAATCGTTCGTTTCGAATGTTTTATGACGATTGCTTGGTTCTGAATTGGTTAACCATTTGGTACGAGTGATAGACGCCGATTTATGGTTCCGAACGATGAAGCTGAAGTGGAGCTGTTGAGAGAGGGAAAGATAGGAAAATAGAAGGATGTGCGTTTGGTTCTGGGCCTGCTATTGGACTCATCAGTAAGGCTATCTAGCAGACCCTGCCTTAGATGCTAGGATATTGGGAAGCAGGTTAAAGGCGGTATATATATGGACGAAGTAGGTGGAGTGAGCACTTTCGGGAAAGTCCTATTTCGTGTTATGTCCCTCTGGTGGTAGGTACAGGGGGGCCGCCACAAAGCTTTTGATATGATGAAGATCGCTGACTTGGTTCCAAATCGATGAACCTTTCATTTCGATCGATAGAAGCCGACTCCTGGTTCTGACAAGATGAACCTTATGTGTCGAATGATACTCTCCAGCGGTCTCTTAGAGACTTAAATTTACTCCGTTTTGTACGCGCCAGAAGTAAATTTGCGGCGTCAACGCAATGCACGCGGAAATGGTTGACTCCGTATTATCTGATTTTCCAAGATCGACTGCGTTGTCGCGTCCTTGGCTTTGATTGGTCGCTTATCGCAATTAACGAATCGAAAAATTCCAGAAAATGAGTGGTCTCAATTGGTGGGCCTCTTGGGCCGAGGTATTTTGCGCGCCACATTCACGTGAATGGTGGCATCTGAGCCGCGCTTCTTGGGTTTCCCCGGCTCCGCGTGACGTCACCCACTCACGTGGTGTCTTTAAGGGGGTGGATGCCCAAACCGTGCCGCATGTGTTTTGTACTTTTCTGGCCATGATCCTAATATTTACCATTAGGTGCAGCAGCTGTAAAACACGTGTGTCCCCGGTCGTTTACTCGAACGAAAATACTATTCGCCGGGTTGTACCTTGAACCGGATCGCCACTAGTAGAAGTTGTAAGGTTCCAAAAAGTTTTTCCGTGACGGTGGAAAAGCATCGGCTACTAGAAGACTAGTCTCGGTGGTTGGTTAATGGGCTAGACTCCAATGGCGACGCGATACGATATAGAGTTGACGTTACCGACAAAATTAGAAGAAAACTCAGGTTACGGCATGTTGTGGGACGCGACTCTTCGTCCTTATATAGGAAGATTTTGGGTTGAAAAGTAGGTGGGTTGAAAGGGAATGGTTGAACGCAGTGCAATCTGGTCGTGGTTTAATCAGATTACATTGATAAATAGTAATATGGAACAAAAATTGATAGCTTGACAGCCGCCGAATCTAACCATTCTTTTTACTACGAATAGAATATTCTGAATGCCATCGTGATCGAAGTGCACTATGTTAAAGTATTCCCTTTCGGATGAGCTGTCTTTCGACCTAAAATGTTTTTATATAAGGACGAAAAGTGGCGCCCCGTAACCCCTATTTTTCTCTTTATCTTGTCGGTAATGTGAACTCTCTGTCGTAATGCATGACCGAAAAGTCACGCAACTGCTCTAGCACTTCAAAGGACCGCTCCTCACCGTTTAGTCGCTCATACGATATGTGAATCACATCGTGAATGAAACCATTGGGTCCGGTGTCCTGTCGATCAATTGACAAAAATGGCAATGTGGCTCGAGTCTTTGCGTTTGCCGACACGGGTGGCCTGTTACACCTTGTCTGCAGCCTGTGCACTTACGCAACGCATCTGGCTGTCTTAATAATAATTTAATAATAAAAACCAGGGGCCCACCACGGGGATTGGTTTCCGGTTCTTTCCAAATTGAAGAGCAATCGGCAAAAATTAGAGGAATCTTACCGATTCTTTTCTCCAATATTTGTTTAGTACGAATATTGTATAGTTTCTTACTGAGGCAACGATCGTAGACAGAGCACCGTATGTTACGAAACAGTCGTGTTTTTCAGGTTGCAAATTGAAAAAGAGTAAAAGAATTCAGCGTTTCAAGGGTTCAGGCATTAGCGCTTCGTTCTCGTCGATATCTCGCTGTGTACTGACTTATTGCTATCTGATCCAATAATCTTACACCGAGTTCGATGTGTTCCAATCAAGTCGCTCTAATCAATTCGTAATATGGAGGAGAAGTGCAAAAGACTCAGCGCTTCAGTAGTTACATCTCGATGTATCGCTGTATAATCACTAGAGTACAGAGATTTAGCGTGGCAGAAGCTGAAGCTATGCCGTTGAACTCGCTACGAAGTATCGCTGTTATTTAATCACTATCAATCGCCAATGATTATGCGAATGCACGAATTCCTAATTAGTCTGTACGCGGCGCTGTATATATTATTAATTTGTATCTCTTTCCTTCGAACAAATTTTCCTTCTTATTGGGCTCTCACATCGTATACAATTTCGAACGATCTTTTCAAATGGCGATCGACTGCTACATGTGTTTACACGGTGTCACCTGAATTGCACCTGCAACAGCCAACATACGCGACAATAAGTGACGCATTTCGCGTCCGAGGAATCCCTTCGGAGTAACACGAGTTCTTCAAACAATAATTCTTTACATTCTTTACAATAACACACGATTATCATTCGCGATTTCACGTTAAGCAAGAAGCTCTGACTGTCGAAGATCGTGGCTTGTTAAAAAATTTGTGTCAACGAATCATTCACGATGCACGGATGTGATTTGTCCAAGCAAACTTGACGGCGCAGTACACAGTGGCGGATGTGGCCAAAATTATTTACCAAATTAAAAACACTTTTTTTCATACCTTTAAAATGTATGTAGCATATATTGTGTATGAATTTAATTGCTATCCTATTTATGATTTTTAATGGTCAACCTCATAAAGATTTCCTAGTGCGAAGCTGAAGATTTTAAAATGTATACTTTCTTAATGATGGCTAACAATAACTGTGCAATTAAGTATCGGGTTCTAATGCTAGTGTACGATCAATAATCGTATTTAACATGCTTGAAATTAATAACTGTTTTGGTTGTAATGCTTTATTGCACCTTCTAGACCTATGGCGGGTGAGAGTATGAAACCTACATATATATTTTTTTCTCTTTTGTCAATGAAATAATTATCTATCAATCGAGATCAAACTACTATTTCTCTTTCTCTTTTTTAAAATAAGCTTTGAAGGTTACTAATCAAATTCTTGTTTCGTTTGCCTGCAACAAGTTGCGTTCTTGTGAGTTATTGTCAATTTTATAAATAACGGTAGCTAATTCAATTAAAGAACTGATGAATATGTAACATTTGATTTGAACAAAAATTCGTTTACTAGAATTTTCTAAGTCGTTGATTATGGATTTATAAATAACTAAAATACAAAAAACAAAATGACGAGTACAAAATGGTTGCCAAATGTATGAAAAAATATCAAATAGTGAATAAACTTGGTATAATTAAAATTTGTCTTTATCACTCGGCCAACGGTAACAGCAAATAACGATGAAATTCGAAGTTTAAATTTATTACACACATATTACATAGCAAAAAATATATGTTTGTATATCAATGTTTTATTAGAATCATATTACTGTGGTCTATTCAAATCTTTCATAGTTTTAAAATATAGGTTTTACCAACGATTTTAAATAAATTCACTATTACTTAACTTTGTGTTGTGAAATACTTGAAACCATTAATTCTCAATTAAAGATCGCAATTATAAAAATAAAAAAATGAATTTATAATAGTGGACTCGTATGTGTTGAAACATTGTGCTTAAACTTGATATTCTGAGGTTTCTGATTAATTACAGATCTGAAGTCAATTATTCGGACGTCAAATTTATATTCGGAATTCAGAAACCTCAACATAGTAAGTTTGAATTTAATTTGATATATTTTCAATCATTTTTATCGATATGATCATTTATTTTTTGCAACTTTGTCGTCAAATTCGTAATCAGTAACTTTAAAATCCTTATTATACCAAGTCTCGACACCATTTCATAGTTTTCTTACATATTGGTTCATGCAATTTCGACAACAGTTTTGTAATCAGCGATCTGGAAAACACTACTATATCCAGTTCAGATTACATTTAACATCTCCTTATGCATTCAGCCGCCATTTTGGAATTGTCATTCTATTTTCTTACAATTGTGATTTTAGAATCATAATTAACGATCTCGAAGATCTTAACATATGTACTAATATTCGTACCAATTAAAGAACGTCTTCATATTTTATCTATCTTTCAGACGAAATCCGCCAGTGTACGAAGGTAGTGTTCTGTTTCTTTCACAATCTAGCTTCCTTTAGTTGGCAATATGTTTAATTTCTCTCTAGCAACAAACTATCTTCAGGGGGTAGTCTCGCCGCGTGACTTTCTAGATTTGGTGGGCATGGTAGATTTTGGTACATTACAAACATGTGGTTGCTTGCGAATATGAGACAGAGCCACCTTCGTCTTCTTTCACGAATGCGTAAACACAGACGAGGTACAGGATAGACCTATCATTTTATGGGACTTTGTGTCACATGCTCTGAAATACCGACCTTGAAAAAAATCCGAGTGTTTCATACGCCCTCTGTGTTTTAATGCGGTGAGTGTAAGAAATACCTGTGGAAATGTCTATCCGCGTCACGAAGAAATCTGCTTGACCACTATACACGGTGTCCCATTTAAATAAATCTATTTAAAAATTATGTAAACCACGAATCATGCCAAAAATTGTTTCAGACAAATGTCGAATAGTTTTTAAAGGGTACACAATGTAATAACAGTGATTTTTTCCAAGTAGATGCGAACAAAAAGAAATTGTGCAGATTATATGCACACTCTGTGCGTATAAAACAAATATAACTATGATTTATCTTCTTACATTTTGTAATCCTTCACGGTAATGTTATCAATGCATAGATAAAGTTTTTCTAGTAAAAGATAAGCAAAAATCCGAGCTCACTTAATTAATTTTAATTTCTTTGCACGGCTGGAGTGTATTTTTATAATGTAGCTATCAACTTACAAAATTAATTACGTTACTGTAATGTTATAATTATATGCTCGGAACCATTATTGCAGAGAAAAGCTCAAACTTCTGATAAATTTCTAGAAGTTTGTAATAAACAATATGAAACCATGAAATTAAAATATAAAGAGTTTCAAATGTAATTCTTATAACTCTTATTTATTATGCTTGTAAGGCCATTGTGTTAGAAACATAAAAATATCACTTGAAAATTTGTTTAAGACTCATCTACCAGAATATATTATCTAAGTTATGTTTCAATGCAAGGCTTGTTCTTCCACATCTAGGAAAAAGTAAGCAGAAATGTAATTAATCCTCGAAGTACTTACACAGTTTTGAAAAACGCGGTTTTTTGTGATCTTTGTAGTCACCGCGACTGTGAAGAGCCACAAAAATTACAATATACTTTCGTGAAATATGAATAACATATGTACACAATATATAATAAAGTCACTACAAATTTTTATGCGTTTATAGGAACTTTAAATGTTTGAAAGAATGAAGAATACGCGTAACATGCAAAAATATATAAAATATTCAAAGCGCAGTACATTTCATAATATTTAAAAGATGAAGGAAATTCTATTTAGGCTACACCTGAGTATATATTTATGTTAGGATTGCCTATTAGATTTTTATGAAATTGAAATATGTCGTAAAATTCAACATTTTGAGAAACTTTTCCCGATTTGTGCCTATGATCGGCATTAAAGGATAGATCCTCGAGTTCTGGGAATTTTTAAATAACATTATTATTTTCGTAACATACATATGTTAGTAAATATATAAAATGCAACACATATTTAACATTTCTAAACAACGGTATGCGGCTCCACAGTGAGGTAGGCGGTATATCCTATTAATCGGAAGCTTATGTATGACGAAGTAGTAGTGGTTCTAACTTAGAAGTTTAGAAATATTAGCAAAAATATATTAGTACAATTGCATTGTATTCTACCTATACGTACAATAGCAATGACAACACCACAAATAATGCAGTCGCATTGTGCCAGAAACGGAGTGCCGCTTGACGACGAGATGAAAAATAAGCAAACCAAATCCGCCGGCGAGCGAAGCGGCTACCGCGTCGGCTGTCTGTGTACGCATTGTGTACCTATTCATACATATATATACATATTGAAACAGCATGTAATGTAGTTGTACCAATATGTTTTTGTTAATATCTTGGAACCTATGCAACAACCCTGTTACTACCATTGTAATTGGTATTTATTTAGAAAAGAGGGGTCTCACCGATTTCGATGATTTTTTAATATGTTGTAGAAATCAGCATTTTAAACAACTTTTTTCTATACATATAACCGTCGCTCGGGCTTAGTTTCCGAAATTTTTTTCGAAGAATGATCGGTACAACTGCATTGAATTCTTTCTATAAGTACGCGTCCGTGGCAGCGTATCCGTAAACATTTGGTCGGTGATTGTCCACTGTTTCTTTAAACGCATCGTGGCAGCTCGCAACGGACGCGTAGAATGGGAGTGCTTCCGAACTCGATTCGGGTAGCCGACCGTCTCACGGCGGCTGGAATAATAATCCGGCCCGAACCTTACTCAAATCGAACTCTTCTATCTAGTAACTAATTTAATGAAGTTTAGGTTCGGGACGAAGAATTCATTCTGACCGCCGTGAGGCGGCCGGCTACACATTCATTTTTGTTTTAATGATCTTTATTGATATTATACGAAGTTGTAAACATTTCAGTTATTATTTCGAAGAAATTTTGTACATTGTATAATATTCGTCGCTGGCCGCTATGCTGTTATGTATAGAAACGATAGACAGTTGCCAATCAAACGCTTACGCATACGCTCCCACGGACGCGTACTTATAGACAAAATTTGATGTAGTAGTACCAACCTCCTTTGAGACAAATTTCGGAAACGAAGGCCGAGCGGTGGTTATATATATAGGAAAAAGTTGCTCAAAATGTTGATTTTTATAACATACTCAATCGGTGAGGCCCCCCTTTTCTAAATAATTACCTTGTAATTGTTCACGCATATCTTTCGATTAATATCATGCCCACCCCCTCCTCTTTGATCCAATAACTAAACTTTTACCCAGTTCATAACTATGTATGTACATATGTAATATAAATTTGTAGTAGGAGTGAGAAGGGAAGTATCAAAATTACGCGAGCCTTCATTAACGCGATACATAAATGTTCCGAACCCCCGCGTAATTCGGGGAGGCAACTGTACATTGTATATTGTTTTGCTTAATGTCTGGTTCAGACCGTATGGATCATACATGATCCATGAGTGATATGGGTGCCCGATACATACACATACAATGTTATCTCGCCAAGACTGCAGCTGGGCCTAAGTCCGCTGAGGACACGAAACTCAAACCTCGTCTGTCTGGCGTCGGAAAGAACAACGAGCGAAAGACAAAGTGAGAATGAGAAGCCGAGCATTCGAAGAAATTTAAATGCCCGCTGTGCTAATACAATGCAAACTTAAAAGTTTTTCATTTTTTATCTTTCTTTAAAGTAATTTATTTATCATATTAATGCAATTTCTTTATTAAAATGGAACCAAACACCATATAATTTGTACCACTTTTACTTACCATTTATGGAATAATTACGCTGTATTATAGTTTCTAACAAATTGCAGAAATGGATTGTTTCTAGCAAAATACATATTTTAATAACATTATGGCATTGGATATGATATACTTACTTAAAGTACACAATTTATAAGTTTTTCAAAGGCAGCTGATATGTGTAATACATGGACTATACACTTCACTGCCTGTAGCTTTCTTTTACTCTATACAATACTTCTCTTCCATATCCTACTTCTCTTATTTCCTCTATTAATACAATACTTTCACATTTTAATAGGTAAATGTAATCCGAATTATGTCGTACTTGGTCTCATTTTAACGAGAAAAGTTTTGCGAATATGTTGAAGGAAAATTTACTCAGAAAAAAATAATAAGAAAAGTATTTTAATTTTGCGTTAAAGTATCCATACATTGTATGGGGATATAAACAGCTCGGCTCTGATCAAAGGCGAGCCGAACTCGCTTCACTGATCGTGAATCGTGGTGCCAAGCGAGGTACTCATCACGGCCTTCTCTGGTGTAGGCTAGAATATGAGAAAGGCAACGATGTCATTCGTCCTACAACGACTGATCGGACTGATGATTTTTGTTTGCGGTGTTGTGACAGCGTATGTTTCGACTTGGATATAGCGACTGACGTGGAGCCCCCCCCCCCCCCCCCGCAGGGGGGGATAGGACTGAAATCTACGCATTTATCCACGGGTTCGCTCGAGTTCTTGGCGAGAAAATATTGTAATAACTGTACAGTATATGTATATATACATACTGAATTATACACGCACATATTAAACAAACCTTCCATGCTTAAAACAAACTCTCCTTTGAATTCCGATACGAACCTGTTAAGTTGCATAAAAGCATACACCCTAATAAATCGCCATAGTGCCTGGTTTAAAGCACAGCATACTACTTGTGAAGAAGAATCGATAGTACATTGTTGCAGTCTAAGTCATTCACATTTCATATTAGATCACAGAGTCCGAAACGTAGCTGCGATCAATAGTAACGGTTAATCTATCATGAAAGATTAATGGTAAAAAAGATTGTTACAGAAAAACATAAATTTCACTTCCCATACGTTTCATCTTCGCTTTACGAAAACGATATTAAGGGATTATTTCATATACATATAACTTGTACTAGTTTTACTGGTAAACAGTTTTGAAAGAACTCAAAAGTTTAACGCGAAAATTATTTGTTTGTAATAGTTACTCATTTATTAGAAGTAAAAATTTCGAAACCATTCTTCGGGATACGATTTTTGGCTCTGATTCATTTGAGTTGAGCTTCGGTAGCTTATATTTGGGCTATGTAAATGTTTATTTGCAGCTCGTTCACACAATACGGTTTTTGACCAACTCGGTTATTTTACCAAATCAAGATTAACCGAAAACAGTGTCCTCACATTTCTCCATCTCCACAGAAAATTTAATTTTCATGCGTATATATACTTCATAAATAGGTTGCCATGCTGATTCGTTCTCAGTTTTATCTTTAGATAAATGCAACGACTACGCACTACTTTTAAATTACGTTCTTTTAATGTGACTAGCTAGACTTTACCATATGCATAATGAATATGTTATTTGGATACCTACATGATTTTGCTATTGCCGAATATAATTGCACTTTATGGTATACATGATACAGGTGCCATTCCGATACGTGACAAAAGTAACCATAAAAAATAACCGATTTAATAGGTTTATCGTACATACATACAAAATATAAATAGTATTTCGAAAGGTGATAAAAATTTGATTCAGCAAATAAGTGATTTGCATGACGGCAATAGTTTGTACATACTTCAGTGAATCTGTTAATTCGGTAATCTAACTGACGAAATGAAACCGCATCGTATTATCGAACTATTGGGGTCCATGTATACGACGGCCGAGTATACACGATAGTTTATCGCCACTCTGTACATTTAAAAGGCTACTGACTATCGTTCGATTTAATTGTCCTTTTCGCCGTTTCAATGGCTCTGTGGTCTTTTCTGGTGTTGAATCGGTAACATCGCAAGTGACACGGAAATGATAATGGGGCTCAAGAGCCCCAAAACCGTGTGACAAACAAAAGCATTGGATGAGTGGTATATCCTGTTCTTAGTCAATGCTACGACAACTCATCGGACTGATGATTTTTATGTTTGCGGTGTTGTGACAGCGTACGTTTTGACTTGGATATAGCGACGGAAGTGGAGCCCCCCTCCCCCCTCCCAATAGTGGATAGGACTGAACTCAACGCATTTATTCACGGGTTCGCTCGAGTTCTAGGCGAGAAAGTTAGAAAGGTCGAAATCGGTTAGCGGTCGAGGTGGGCCGTATGCGTTTTGTCAACGCGCTTTCCCCTCTCAAGGGAAGTTTCTTCGGGCTAATCGTATCGTCGGTTGTAAGCAACCCATGCTGGCGAAGGCGTCCTCAGAACTAACGAATAGTCCAAAGGAGACCCTGTCTCGCGATCTTGTTCGACCTGTCGCAGCGAATAGTTAGTAAATCGAGTTTTAAAACGCTCTGTTGAGTACTTGATTTAACCACTTGGAAATCATCCGATCTACCTTACAAATTATTGTAATAACTGCACAGTATACGTATACATATATACATATCGAATTATACACACACATATTAAACAAACCTTATATGCTGAAAACAAGATTTCTTTGGAATTCCGGTACGAACCTGTTAAGTTGCATAGAAGCATACACCCTAATAAATCGCCATAGTACCTGGTTTAAAGCACAGCATACTACTTGTAAAGAAGAATCGACGGTACATTGTTGCAGACTAGGTCATTCACAATTGATATTAGATCACAGAGTCCGAAACGTAGCTGTGATCAATAGTAACCGTTAATCCAACATGAACGAATAATAGTAAAAAAGATTGTTACATGAAGACAAAAATTTCAATTCCCATAATATTTATCTTCGCTTTACGAAAACAATATTAAGGGATTATTACACATACATACATATAACTTGTACTTGTTTTACTAGTAAACAGTATTGAAAGAATTCAAAAGTTTAACTCGAAAATTATTTGTTTGTTATAGTTACTCATATATTAGGAGTCCAAATTATGAAACTACTTTATTATAGTTACTATGGGCGGGATAGGTTTTTTGGCTCCGCTTCATTTGAGCTGAGCTTCGGCACCTTATTTTTGTGCACTGTAAAGGTTTATTTACAGCTGGTTCACACAATACGATTTTTGACCAACTCGGTTATTTTACCACATCAACATTAACCGAAAACAGTGGTCCACACATTTCCATGTCTCCACAGAATATTTAATTTTCATGCGTATACATATATACTTATTAAATTGATTACCATGCTAACTCGTTCGCAGTTTTATCTTTACATAAATGTATTGACTACGCAATACTTTTAAATTACGTTGTTTAATGTGGTTAGCCCGAACTTTACCATATACATAATGAATATGTTGTTTGGATACCTATATGATTTTTTTATTGCCGTGTATAATTACACTTTATGGTATACATGATACAGGAGCCATTCGGATACGTGACAAAGTCGTGTTTAGCATGCTTTCCTGTATGATTTAGGCGCCCCTTGTGCAGAACTGCTGAACTAAACTTGATACGAACTTTGCTCTGTATTATCGCCAATATGCCGATGCAATGCGAGAAATCATGCCTTTACGCGATACGTCTTTTCGTTCTCATATAAAAAAATGTTGTGTCCAACGATAGCTCATTCGAAAGGGAAGACTTCAGCGCAGTGCGTTCTGGTATTCATTTCATGCAGAACATTCTCTCTGTATAAGAAACATGCTTAAATTCGACAACTGTCAAGCTATCTTGCTCTGCTTTACAACTTCCTTATTCCTATATATCAACATAATTTGACCTCTCGAATACCAGTGCGCACTACGTTGAACTCGAATGAACGGCCTCTTTCGAAAGTACCATATTTCGAGCCAAAATTCTCTTATACATGGACGAAAAGTTGTATCGCGCAAACCCATATTTTTCTCCCATTTTATCGATAACTCAACTCTTTGGTGTGCCTGGCCGCCTTAAGGGGGTAGACACACGGTAAAACATAGTGTCGCGGTTACCGGCAAAATGTGCTAAAAATATAGGTTTGCGGAGTGTGTTTTTACGTCCTCATATAAGAGAATTTTGGGTCGAAATATGGCTCATTCGAAACAGGAAGTATCACTGCAGCGCGCTCTGGTCGTCATTTGATCAAGTTATGTTGATGCTCAATAATATGAGCGTGGTAATGTGGATCAACAATTTACAGTTTGACAGCCGCCAAATCTAAGCAATTTTCTCATACAAAGAGAATGTTCTCAATGAAATGAGGACCAGAACGCGCTGTGTTGAAGCCTCCTGTCACTTCCTGCTCCGCTTTACAATGCTCATATTACTACATATCAACATAATTTGACCACAAGACTAGCTGACCATGTTGCGTTGAACCCTCCCCTTACGAATGAGCCGTATTTCGAGCCAAAATTTTCTCATATAAGGACGAAAAGTTGTATCACACAAACCCTTATTTTTGGCCCATTTTGTCGGTAAAGTCAACTGTCTGCCATGCCTAGAACTACTCCCTTAGGGGAGTAAACTCGCGGTAAAACAGACTGTCGAGGTTATCGGCAAAATGAGCCGAAAATATGGGTTTGCGAGTTTCGCCTTTTCGTTGTTATATCAGAAGATTTTGCGTCGAACGATAGCTCATTTGAAAGTGGAGGCATCAGTGAAGCGCGCTCTGGTCGTCATTTGATCCGGCTATGTTGATGCTCAATAATATGAGCGTAGTAATATGGAACAAAAATTTACAGCTTGACAGCCCCCGAATCTAAGTAATTTTCGTATACAAAGAAAATGTTCTCAATGAAATGAAGACTAGAGCGCGCTGCGCTGAAGCCTCCCCTTTCAAATGAGCTATCGTTTGACGCAAAATATTCTCATATAAGAACGAAAAGTCGAAACTCGCAAAAGCATGCTTTCCCGTGCGATTTCGCCATATTGATGATGATACAGAGCAAAATGCGTGAGAACTTTAGTTCAGCTGTTCTCTACGAGGAGGCGCCTAATCGTAAAGGCCAAATGAGAGTTGGCGCTAATATAGCAGCAGCCCGGTGTGCTACTACCAGGGCCCCCAAATTACCGTATTTCGCCCAGAACCAAATATAGTTCTCCCCCCCACCCCCCCCGTCTACTTGGAGCGCTAGTGGCGCCACATAACGTCGATGAAATACGCACACAAGAACATGGTCCTATATATGCGCTGTATAGTATTTATACTTACAAGTAAAAATTATTTTATAATAAAAATATGTTGTGGGAAAAAGAAAAACACTATTAACAAATTAATTAAATATATTGGAATAATATTTTACAGTTTCAATTCAAAATAAATATTTGTGTAACATATATTAAATATTATATACATATATAAAATACACCAACTTTATGAAATAATATTTATCGTTAATAAACTTAAATAAATAAAATACATCATTTTATGGCCTGGTCCATTATAGTTATTATTGTTTTAAGCTTTGGAGTATAAACCGTACCCAACAGGAGATAATTTTGAATGTTTCGCCAGCATTCCAGCTAGCTTTATCAGGGGTCTGAAGATGAACAGTATCAGAAACTATCTCTTGCTGAACATTGCTTACACCTCACACCGTCAAACAATATTAACTTCAATTTCCTAAAAGACTCTTGAGTACTTCTGTGACCTTTCCAGGCTGCAGCATGGTAATCTCTCCTTTGGACAGCACCTTCTGTAATTGTAAAGAATCATTGGTAAAAATGTCTTTTAAATGATTCAGTATACTACTGAATAATAATAGTCAGCAGTCTGTAAAGCCATACCTGCACTCTGCAATGGTTTTTCGTCTTGCAACAAATAAAACATGAACATGTACAATTCTTTTTAATTCTTGGTCTTTTTATTAAAATAATGAGTATTACTTACTTCATTCTCATCTCTTCCTCTTGTTGTTGCACCTTTTCGCAAGAAAACGCCAAGATAACACGCCAAGATTAAATTCAATTAAATTCCAATGCACGCTTCTCCAAACCAAGTTCATTAAAATTTGCGAGTTGGCGGGTGAATGGTGGGAACGTGACGACACGATTTCTTACCTTCTGTACAGTATCGGTGATACAATGTATACATGTAGAGATGCGCCGCTAGCGCTCCAAATAGACGGGAGGGGGGTGGGGGAGAATTAAAATCGGCTTCAAGTTCACAAGAATAGAGTTTGGGGGCCCTGGCTACTACACATTGATGCCTGTCTGTACGCGTGTCGTCACGCTCTTCGCCTCTGCAATAGCTCGCCCCTCATTTTGTTTTGAGCTCGGCATGCGGCACCGCGATATGTTTATGCACAGAAAAGCGAAACGAACGGCGCTGTCTTGTAAACGCAATGCGTCCCCCCTCACACTTATAGACAGAGTGCAATGTAATTGTACAATCATTTTTTTACATTTTCAAAAGTAGTATATGGTAATATATGTTGATGAATGTTGTCGAATTTTTTTGCTGCAAAACTTAGGTGTAGAAAATGAAAAACAATATAAAAATCTGAAAAATGCATAATTCGTAGTAAAGTTGTAAGAGCACGACTTTTATACTTTTATCATAATAACACTATTCTCCCCAATTTTTTTTTTATTTTTTGAAAAAGTGCACCGTGGTTCAAAAAATCAAAAACAAACTTTTTCAAGGTATTTAACGTGAAAAAGCGACCGTTACTTCATATTTTTAGATGCCCCTTATGCAGTGAGTACCGCACGTGATTTTTAATATTTCTACATTCGAAAGGAAAATACATAACCAGAAAAATTTGTAGATTCACGAAGGAAGTTACCAAACTCAAAAATTCTGAAACTCGGTAAACAAGTAGTGTAGGTCCCCAGTAACACAAATCTATTTTTCGTTGTTGTTAATTTTCACTTTCAGGGAGTGAAATCAACTCCCAAAATTTTAGTTTTTTTTACTTTTCGATTATAATTTTGTAATGATAATCGGTAGGACAAAACTTTAACGGGATAGATTGATCAGTTTTTTATATTCTACAATCCCTCTGCAATGAAAGGTATCTTCATAGTGCAATTTGTTTTGAATGCACAAAATCTCCGTTTCTTATTGCATAACGGTAAATGATAGAAATGGTTCTATTATATACGAAAAAGTATTCATTTTGAACGATCTAACAAAATATAAATAATTTTTTTTGTTTACATCATTGTTAAAAACAATTATTTACCGTTATCCGTATATGCCTACGTTTTTGTTCGACTCATCACTCTGTTTGTATTTTTAACCATAAAGTAGGTATGTTCTATCATATTTAAAGATCTAGTATATATTCCATTCTGAAAGATATATTTAAAAAAATTTATTGCACGTGTATATGGAACTTTTTGCGACGCCTGTTCTCGGGTGATTATTCGGAAACATCACGATCAGGCTCTCCATCTCAAACGGGCAAAAAACTATTCACCCATAATCAACATGTATATATATGTTTAGAAAATATTTGCATTAACTAACTAAATAAATATGTAAGAAATAAAGCAGTATTTGATATGTGGGAGAGGGTGATCGCGATAATCACTCGAGAACAGGCGTTTTTGCAATATATTTCATGTACACGTGTAATACAATTTTTTATATAAATTTTTAAGTATGGAATATATATATTTGACTATGAAGTATAATAGAAAATTCATATTTTCGGGTGAAAAATGCAAATAGAATGAAGAATCGACCAAAAATATAGCAAGATGCGTATAACGGTAATTATTTGTTTTTAACAAAGATGCAAACAAAAAATTTATTTTATTTTATATTTCGTTAAATCGCTCAAAATGGAAGCTTTTTAGTATATAATAATCATTTCTATAATTTACCGTTATGCACAAATACAAATAATTTGTTTCTTCAAAACAAATTGAACGATAGAGATAACTTTTATTGCCGCAGGGTTGTAGATTATAAGAAAACAGAATAAATTATTCCTTTGAAGTTTTGTCGTATCTCTAACCATTATGAAGTTATACTTAGAAAACTAAGAAATGCTAAAACTTTGGGGACTGATTTCACCCCCTAAAAATGAAAATTAATACCGACGAGAAATAGATTAGTATTACTGGGCCCTACAGTACTTGTGCATCGAGTTTCAAAATTTTTGAGTTCGATGACTTCTCTTATCGTTTATCTGAAGCTATTTCACATATCTATATTTCGAAGTTAGAAACTTGATTTCAATGGTTATATTGGCAGAGTGACTACGGTGTCAAACTGTAAAATACGTACTAAACATTTTGGTTATAAGTTCGTGCCTTGCACATGCGCAATTTGTTTCTCTTACATTTTCTTCAATCCTTAACTACATAATATGCAAATAAGTAACAATAATTTAAAAACATGTGAAAGATATTTTAAAAATATGTTACTCTGAAGTACGTACAGATATAACTTAGAAGCATATTTTACGCAATCGTTTCTGTAACCACGGATTCTTCTACTTATGGGTATTACTTCGCATTTCCGAGATCAAATAAATATATGGAATGACGCGATGCACTTTTACTTCAAGTCGACTCCATTTGTTACTGATAAGTACTATTGAATTAAAGGTAATTTATTTATTAGGTGTCGAAGAATCTAAATAATTCTATAATTAACAAGGTAAATGAATAGTAAAACTGCAGAAGGAAACAATATTATCATGTAGTCAAGAATTGATAAAAAAAACTTAGAGAAAAAAATTTAACTTGTGTGGGTCGAGAACTTGCAACCAAACCATTTCGTGTGGACTTCACAATCGCACCATAAACCGCTCTCGTGCAATCATTGCGATGCATTGTCACGGCGGCAACGCGGCAACACCGCCGTTGATTCATGGCAACGCTGCGTTGCCTTCAGACGATTTCTCCCCTTGTCCCGCTAACACACAATAAACAGCAGCGAATTACTTTACGCTTTCGTGAAGGAAAACGACAGTGGCTTCGCCTCATATTCGTCAGGTTGACACATGCTTGTAGGTAATGATCTTAGTGTAACGAAATTTACCGTGCCTACGAAATCTGTGACGTCACTCGACGGGTCTACCCCCTTAAGGAGGCGATATCTACCTCTCTATTCTCTTGACTATACCCCAGTTCAGTATAGCAGACATAGATGGGAAAGTGCCTCTATGACTCACTCAGTGGAATAGGAAAGTCGGGGAAGGTGCCATGCGGGGTCTGCTGGTCACAAGTTGTGCACCTCTGCTATATATGGTTCATGACTTCTTCTTGATTTGACTCGTTTAAGTTGGTTTAGGTTATATAACCTAAAAATATATATTTTTCTTTGAATTACATAACCGAATACTTACAAATTCTTTGATTAATATTTAGAAAAATTTGTTCCAGAATTGATTAATGTCCTTGGATGGTTTCTTTTTCATTAGATCCACCACTACATTGCAAATAATGAACCTAAACAATGTGAAAAGTGATGTTAATACATATATGTAAAAGTAAGTATAAGTATACAATTTTATTTGTACTTATAATGTTTGAATATTGTTCTGCATTAGTGCTGTTAAATGCGTCAACGTCAGTCGGAGAGGCAAAAACAGCCCTGAATATAGAAGATGAGTTAATTCAGACATTTCTTTTTTAATAGTATAGAGTACTTTAGACTTATTAATATGGTACCTTTTTCCTTTTTGTTTGTAGGTAAACATTTCCTTCTGAAGCATGTTGAAGTGCACCCAGGATCATATACCATACACATCTCACCATAAAAGATTTTTGATTAGATGTTGTAAGTGAAAATAAAATTATACTTTCACTAAATTTCAAACACAAGAATTATACTCTCACACAGAGATCGCGTGCATTATGGAAACTGTGGCAACAGTATCATTGCTACAAAACTTCAGGTACGAATTGCTTTTCATTTTTCTACAGAGTTACCTTTAACGCAACAGTAGATTCGTGTTTGCTAACTTTTTCCAATGTTCTTTCTTTTTTCATGCGCCGAATCGTTCGAATGTGGGAGAATACGGAAAGACGCATGGGCATGGAGCTACATTATGCACTGGGAGACTACGCGCACTCTCTTGGCAGCGCAAATCAGCAGTAACATTAATATTAATAAATAACATTATATTAAGAAATTGTAAATGTAAACATGAAATGGTAAATATTTTTCAATAAATAGAAATATTTATTCGAATATGTCTTATTTACCTATAACCTAAATAGCTATGAATAAGAGGCATTTAACTTCCGCCATTTTTAAAACGATTCTAAAGGTAGGTCTGCCATTATACTGCTGTCAGGCTGGCGTCAAATTCGTGTTAGGCCTGCTGTCATTCTACAGTCAGACGGCGGGCAGGCCTGAAGTCACGTCAGACCTGACGTCAGATTCATGCTCGAATGCCGACCGAAATGTAGATGTATCTGACATCAGGCCTGCCGCGTTTCTGAAGTCAGTCTGCCTTCCGTCTGACGTTAGATGGCTATTAGGGAACATGAAACATATAAATATTTTGGTTTTCAATAGAACACAAAAGTAAACCATACAGACGTAAAACATGCTGTAGAACATATACGTATTCATGTACAAAACCAGATTGGAAAATATATTAAGAACAAAACTAAATTCAAGAAACATGTTTAAAGCCATCAATACTTTTGCAATTTTAGTCCTAACATATTCCCTTGGTATTGTAAAATGGTTGAACACAGATCTAGAAAGAATAAACATGCTCAACAGGACCCAACTGACAGAATATAGAAAACTACATTCAAACTCATGCAAAGAAAGAATTACCATAAACAGAAAAGAAGGAGGAAGAAGTCTCATAGATATGAAAGAACTACACGAAAAGCAAATCCAGACACTATACTCGCACTTTAAAAATAAAAACACAAAACTACATAATTCAATAGTGCTTGCAGACAAGAATTATACGCCTATAATCCTTTCTTAACCACAACAAACACAAGAAACATAGGACACAATCCAAGAAAAGAAAACTACATGGGTTCAAAAACATGGGAAACATTACAAGAACGCAAGAAACGGAGACATCAATAAGCAGCTGACATACAAATTCTTATAAAAAGGTGAATTATACCCACAAACAGAAGTCTTTGTACTAGCAATACAGGACCAATTAATAGCCACTAGAAACCATAGGAAATACATAACACAAGATACCACGATAGAGAACGATGTATGCAGAAAGTGCAAGCAGTCGTCAGAGACAATAGACCACATCACTGGGAGTTGTAGATTAATGGCAGCAACCGAATACATTGAAAGACATAATACAGTTGGCAAAATACTACATCAAACAATAGCGAAAACGTTAAAATTACACACAGAGGACATACCATAGTATAAATATACACCATTGTCAATAATAGAAAATGAAAATTATAAAATATATTGGGATAGAACGATATACACAGATAAAACTATTGCACACAACAGACCGGACATAACACTCTAAGATAAGAAACAGAGAATCACCTAACTCATAGATATCGCAGTCCCAAACGGTACAAACATAACAGCAAAATGTAAGAAATAGTTGAGAAATACCAAAATTTCAAAATTAAACTGCAACGCTTATGGTAACAGGAAAAAGTTATCATAATACTATTTATAATTTCAGTTACGGGAATCACACCACACACATTTTCTAAACGTTTAACTGAATTAAACCTGCCACAAAACACACACACACACACACACACACAGATACAAAATGCCGTAATACTCCAAACATGCAATATAGTTCATAAGTCTCTAGATCATAACGAGCAATAGACACCCCCGAATAAACTTGGCACATAGCCCGTTTACTTGAGACATCCCAGTACAGATCAGACAATAGGAGAAAAAAGAGATAACAATAATAACAATGATTACAAAGTTATACTGAAAAATCTAAAAAAATGCTAAAACTTTGGGGGTTGATTTCACCCCCTTCAACTGAACATTAACACAAAGAATAGTCTGATGTTAGTGGGGACCCACACTACTTCCGTACCGAGTTTCAAAATTTTATGAATTTTCGGGTTCGCAAACCTTCTTTGTTAGTCATTTTTGCGGTAGCAAATTCCTATGCGTATGTGTGAAAATTATCCAATGAGAATCCTAGTTGGTGACGTGATCTAAAAACAAGCTCGTCGCGCGCAGGTCCGACGACGTTGCCAGATCATTACAGTAAGAACTAGTCCAAGTGACCGGTGCACGATCTCAGTTTTATAAGATGTGACGGTTATTTTTTCACTTCTTACATAGAAGGAGCTTGTTTCGACAAATATTTTACCGATCCAGTAAATGTAAGGGATATTAACATCGGCAACGTTGTAAGTAAACAGTACCATCAGGGCGAGAAGAATTGGTATCCCGAATAAAAATGATTTCAACGTAAGTGTCACCTCTACCGTTTGATATATAACACGTTACCTACCGGGAGCCGATGAAGATATTGTTATATCACAGACGAGGTACAGGATATACCTATCATCTTATGGGATTTGGTGTTACATGTCTGAAAAACAGACATCTAAAAAAATCAGACTTTTATCAAACTTTTATTACCTGAAAGTATTCTGAAGTTTTTTACTATGCAAAATGTAGAAGAAAATCCGAGTCTACAGATTGTATGCAATGGAAAATGTAACGATGAAATTAGTAAATGGGGCTGCATAACCCCCGGACCGTATGACAAAAAATACATTAGATAATAGGTGTATCCCATACCTCAGCTGTGCTGTTGCATTGAATATTAGCTAATTATTTGAGTATTAGCGCACCATTTATAGTATTTTATTATGCATTTTGATAACTTCGACCTCCTAAAGCAGATTCTCATAATGAAAGTGATTTGTTCTTGAATTATTTATCACAGCAGTTTAGAGATTTTTTAGGTAATTATGACAACGACCACAATGATACAGCGTTTCGAAAATATTTATCTGCATTTTCGTTGCAATATAGTGATCCAGAAAGTAATAGCGATAACAATGTTGAAGACAATGGTAATGTTTGGTAAACCAGTGATAAACCAACTACTTTAGAACCTTTTGAAGGAAACTCTAGCGTAAAAATTATGTCATAATCTTATGAACATATAGCAGTTATCGCAAGTTTAATGGGAAAAGATTACTTCGAACATACGATTGAAGAATCTAAAACGAAACATTATTATCAGTATTGTTTTATATTTTTAAATGAAAGTCATAAAGCCTTAAGAGTATACATTTTCGCACGGTAAACAAGACCGGGTCGGTGTTGTAGATCTGCACTCGAATTAACTGACCGGTTTTATGTACATATTTATTCAATTCGGAAGCGGTAGTTAAAGTGTTAACATCATCTTGATATATTTAATTAAATATGCGATATTGATTGGATTATTAAACTAACCATTCGGATGCTGCTGCTTTTGCTTGACAAATTGTTAGGTTAGTTTGCATTTTGTCCAAATCTCGTAATATATTTAATGACACCGGCAATAATAATATAATACTTGTTAATTTATCGTGTTGTTTAACATATTAAATATCAAACTGAAATTTCTTGAGACATTGTAACAGTAATTTGAGTTTTTGATGAATTTTAGAATAAATTTTGAAACATGGTCGCGTTCTAGCGCGACATATGAATGTATGTATATTGGTGTAAATGTCGAACTAAGCAACATTTGTAGATACATTCCGTATCATAAAATCGTACGGATTTGTAAAAACTATAATTTTATTTTTACCCAATAAGATTTTTTAAATTAGTTTACAGAAAAGTTTCTCCATAAAACTACATAATAATTTTTGGATGCTTGTTTATTTATTTATTTAATGTATCAACAATATAACCGATTAGTTTATATCAGTTTACATTAAAATATATAATATGCCGTTTTTATAATAAATTACGAATTTGATTTCGGCATACAATAATGGAAACACAAAAAGATCAATAGTGGTACAATAATCATTTGTCATGAAAATAATTGTAGATATTGGATGCGAATTTATATTTGACATACAGCTGATGTTCTTGAAATTTGAAGCACGTCTCCTGACGAAGTCAAGACTCTTATAGGCCTTGTGTAGAGAAAAATCAAGGGCAGCCGAAAACTAAAAATTTTATTAACTAAAATAGAGTGCGGAACTGTGTCAACGGTTCTTTTAAAGTTAGTGACCGTCATATCTACTAAACAGAATGTATCCAATGAGACTGCCACAAAATTACAATAAATTGATAAGTTAGTGGTAGTAGAGAGACTTGACATAAAGCCATGCGGTTCTTTATAAATAAGGTCCTTGATGGAGGGTCTCAAATCATCGAAAATTAGGCTCTCAAATAATTAGGAATAACGTTAATTATACATATAGGCCCATAATTCGTTACATCTGCTGGATCTCCGAATTTAAAAATTGGTGTGAGAACACTTGATATCCATGAAATCGGGACAGTACCCAGTTGCAATGATCAGTTAAGAATAATTTGTAGTGGACAAGAAAATATGTAACAAAAACTTTTGAGAACGAAGAAATGCGCTCAATCCAAACCTGGAACCCTTTGAATGTGAAAGATTATTAATTTTACGAAATATGTCGCCTATTGAGATATCTAGGCAAGATAAGTGTACTTTTCATCAAAGTAAAAATCCGGAGAATTTACAGATTGGGAGGAACTGACCGAGCCGAAGTATGACACAAAAAAAGAAACAGAGATCTCCTGAAGAACTTAGCTAACATTGTTGTCGAAAATATCTTATCAGGAAATCTCCCTTTGTTACGCAATCTATTCACAAAACTTCAGAAGTTCTTGCAATTATTGCTCTCGAAAATCAATCTCTCCGTATTCGAAAGAAACTAGTTGTAGCGTCCAAGCGACAAAAATTTACGTTGAGAACGGAGAGAAGACATAAGAATGTAATATGAATATATAGATGAACGCTTATATCTAGTGAATACCTAGTAGAATAGGCTGCGGAGAGAACCATTTAGGGAAGGTGAGATTCAACATTACCATTTTAGGAACAAAGCACTTAATAGCAAAGTTTAAATGAAAATAAAGTAACTCCACATGTTAGGATAACAGGGTTTATGACACGGACGGCTATATCTTTGTTTTTGAGGAACCTCATCACTGTGTAGTTGAATGTTTATATTTCTGTTTAAGCCAGGAGTAATGACCTTGAAATCGTCTTATGGCCGTAGCAATCTTGCATTACATTTCTGCGGGCCAAATTGATTTGCTAGGTATTCGCTCCTTAAGTCTCAATAGCAAACGATGTACCGTAAACCCAAAAAGCGGAGTTCCAGAATTGTATGGTCGATCTCCTGCGGATCTTCGCACCCTAAACGCCTTGCGCTTCTACGGGCCGGGTTTTCCCATTGCCACGCGTTTCTTCGGGTCTGACATTCCTAACGTTTCACGCCCTCACCCCTCGAGGGGTAAGGTCTCCTCGGATTGGCGGACGCCACCCGCATACGTATCTCCGAATTGGTATAAATATGAGCGAATTTTGTAACACCGACAATGTGACAACTGAAAGACTCACAAGGAACAACTATACATTCGACTAAGCGCGATCAATTCTCAATATTCGACGTCGAAACAAAGTTTCAACAATCTATAATACACCATTTGAGTTGGCACACCACGTGCAATAGGCGACAACGCCAAGCTTATCTTCGAGGTACAAGAAGCCACAGGCACGGCGTATCCATTGGTCCTTCGAGCCGGATCCTAAGAAACAGCAGCGACAATAGGATCCACTGCGACAGCGCACCAGCAGAGCTTACGACGCCTGCAACCCAGGTCTTGACTTTCTGGAGCAACAAGAAGACACTGGGAAGCAGGAAGTCTCCAACCCAGATCCTGATTTCGAATAACCAGATCCCGAGAAACAGCCGCGACAACAGGATCCTCCGCATTAGCGTACCAGCAAATGTCAGGAGGTCTGTAACCGAGATCTTGACTTTGTGGCACTACCAGAACCTTGCCAGACATCAGGAGGCCTGTAACCCAGATTCTGATCCCAAGGAACGCTCCCTAAGTAGCAGCAGCGAGGGTTTCATACAGAGAAACCCGCATTGAATATAGATACTGCTCCAATGATGTAGAGACGCTAGTTCCGGAGATTGACGACTATATTCGGCAGCCGATAGCAGTTACCGACGAGTAGCCACCAACATCGACCAGCAGCGCCGGCGCCCAGCCTCGCCAGCGACCAGCATCGTCCAGCAACCAGCAGTTGTCAGCAAGCTGCATTCATCAGAGATCGACATCGCCAGCGAGTATCGAAAGGCAGCTCGTCACGGCGCGTCGTGTCATCAACATCAACGTCGATTCTTCGTTCCGTCATTCGTTACTTACATCAAATATGGAATTTACCGAACAAGCCAAGGCACTCATCTCTGAACGGGGACGCATAAAGTCGGCTCTAACGAGATTTAGAAACTTTTTCGAATCGTCGGTCAATACGGTAACTTTCCTCGAAAAGCGGTTGGAATTAAATGCAGACTTATACAAAAAGTTCGACGCGGTTCAAGGCAGAATTGGGGAGTGGACCGAAGGCACGGGGCACGAGGATGCGCAAAGCGCCGAGCGGGAGTTCTTTGAAATCACATATTGTGATCTGATATCCAAAATTGAAGGTTACATTTCCAATTCGCGACCCGCACCTTCTAGATCTGCGACTGCGCCTATCATACCATCTCCTACGGCTTCTGATAATCAACATGGAGTAAAATTGCTTACGATTAAACTTCCAACATTCGATGGAAACTGCAGGGATTGGATCAAATTCCGGGATACTGTGACGTCGTGCGACGACGTTGGAATTCGAATAAGGTTTTAGTCCTAAGTGTAGAGAAAAGTATCCCGGAGCATGTAACCCGATACTCCCTGCGTAGAGATAAGTTAGCTCTGAGAATATTATAACCTAAACAATAGTTACAGTGAATTACCCGCTATAGCGATTTAAGCGAATCCCCCACCTATAGGCTCAAGAGCGGTATAAAAGGCTCTATAATTCGCGCATAAAACGGATTCGATTAAGATCAGTCTCAGACTCCCTAGTCTCTTCCCGTGGTTCGATCCCTCGGAGACTGCCATCTCGCCGGGTCGACTCTGTCAATTTTGGGGTTCGATCTCTCTCCCCGCGATGATCTCTCGCGATTCACTATTAGTTCAACTCATTGTATTATTATTATTATAACTTTCCCATTGTTAAATAAATATAGCATTATTATTAACTCTGTGTTGAGTACTCTTACCCTGTACCATTACGAGCCATTAACGCCATACTCTCGATACTGTTATACCCAGAGGTGCGTGACATTGCTGCACGGGGTAAACCATCCGCAGAATCGAGTAGACTGTCCACGCTACATTCAGAGGTCAGACATCGCCGCACGGTACACTCGAAGTGTGTTTGACCCTTAAATATATATTCGAGAGCTCATGGCACGTCATCGTCACGGTGGACGACGTTATCATTACCGAAAGCTACTCCGTGCATGCCCACGATACCGTGGAAGCTAACGCTCATCGACATCGTCCAGAGCACCACCGTACGCCAGCTCCACTCAGCAGATCCGCGAGCACCTGTCCGTAAGTAAGAAAAGACATCACTTGCCCGCACACGGGTCCCGAACAGACGACGGGCGTAAGCACCGCGTGGTTCAAAAGATTGTGTGAATAAGTACGCCAGTGTAAGGATTCTCCTTAGCCAGAATCCGAGGCCGGCACGTAACAATACTTTCTTACCCATGATCCATAATAACGACGCGATCACGAATATTGAAAAATTTCGCTATTTAGAGTCCGCGTTGAAGGGAGAAGCCGCGCATACTATCAAATCGTACGGTATGTCAGAAGTGAATTACAAACTTGCTTGGGCGGCACTAAAAAGACGGTTTGAGGATCCTAAGGCTTTAGTGCGTCATCTTTCTTGAAACTGCCGGCTGTTACCCGTGAATCTCCATCGCTCTTACGCGCATTTATCGATAAAGCGCTGTGCCACTTAGAGTCACTACGTACGTTGGGAGAACCGGTCGATCAATGGGACACTCTCATGGTATCAATTCTATCCGAAAAACTAGATATCGTTACTAATCGCAAATGGGAAAGGCACTTAAAAACGCCCAGGAAATCAACGATACTAGTGTTAGTAGAATTCATAGAGGGACATTGCCATCATTTATTGAGTACTAAACCCGAGCGACATACCGCTATGCCTCCGCCGCAGGTAGACAGCCGCAAGAAAGGAAATCGCGCCAGGTTCGGACAGGTAGCGGCGCGCGTAGCGAATAAGGTTAAATAATTGCCCTGTATGCGAGGGACAGCATAGTTTGTGTTATTGCGACAAATTTAAAGATTTAGACCTTACTGCAAAATTAGACACCGTTAAACGAGCGCAAGCATGTTTCAACTGCTTTCAGCGTGGACATGCGAGTGAAGTTTGCACTCGCAGTAATTGTAGGAAGGAACGGAAAGAAACATCACACACTAATTTATATAGACACTCCAACTCAGTCCGTCAATTCTACCTTCGTGGAAAAACCCGAATCGCTACCCGCCGCGTGAGAATCACAATATTTGAAATATTAACATTCATGCAAGTGTTACGTATGGATAATATGTCACAATTATTATTTTGTTCACTGGAATGTCTTCCAGCTCTCGTCTGGAAAGGGAAACGAAAGAACGCACTGTTTAGAGTTTACCTCCCTCGCAACGCAAGGGCTTGCCCCCGATTGCTGGAAGCAGGACTGATTCAACGTCTAACCCCTTCGAATATTTCCTAATATAGAAATCTTCATGAATTCCCCATTCATTTTCGGTGTATATAAACCCCTGAAATCTAAGCCTCGGCGGCAGTACCAAGCAAGAAGTCACAACGTTACTCTGCTTCACGTACGTTCGAGAATCGTCTGTTCCAGCAAGACCGGGCACAAGTTCCCTTCCGGATCAATATTAAACCATACAGGATCCGCGAGACGGTCTAAATCCTATTAAGGCAAATCTCTACACTCATCTCTCGAATCAAACCCCTGCATTGCCAGTGCGTCAAACCCGAGCATCACTTACGTAATATAATTTAACTTTTCAACACTCAATTCCCGCGACATTAAAAATTGTACAAAACACTATTCAGCTCAATTTTATAATCTGAATTGAAGTAACGATCCCACACAATACAGATTTACCGCTCGAGTTGTATCGACATATTAAATAATAACTAGTTAGGAGACCTTAACTAACAATCCTTGTGACTCCCTGATTTCACATCAGGTTCGTTCGCAACACTCTATATCCTTAACGCTCATTCCAACCTTAGTGGCTCCCCGATTTCGTATCTGGTTCGTCCAGGCAACTCGCCCATTCTAGCGGCTCCTTGATGTCGCATCAGGTTCATCCGCATCCTACAACTCCCCAATTTCGCATCGGGTTCGTATGTGAATTTACGAATCTCCCAGTAGCTCCTCGATTTCGCATCGAGTTCGTCTGTGGCGCTGTACCAACTTCTTGGCAACTCCCCGATTTCGCATCAGGTTCGTCCTCACTATCAATAATCTTAGCGACTCCCTGGCTTCGCGTCAGGTTCGTTCGCGCTCTAAGCTAACAAATTCGTATCGAATTCCTTAAACAAAACTCCGCCGGCCTCCCACGCTGTTCGCGGCCCAGGCTCATAACAATATTAGTAATAATGTTTATATTAATATAAATATTGTGCAAGTGCTCCTCTTGCTGCTTGTAGCATCTAGTAACTAATTTTTTTTTACTACATTGAAATGGAGTCTCACAAACCTAAATTACATTTTAAAAAGTGCGTCTATCCGAATTCCGGTTTAATAAATGATTTTTAAGACATGATCAAATTGACTCCGTATCGCTAGTAATGACATGACGTCAATTTGACGTATCCTTAGATGGAGGTATATTCTATTTGTATTAGGACGCCATTATTTGTTATTCTCTAGATAATTTTATTATATTTATAATATTTCATAAACAAAATGTATTTTTTGTGAATACAATTACAATAATGAATTTTATTTCGATACACTTAATAATGAAACAAGAATAGAAGCAGAAACACAAATGAAACAGCAGAATAGATATTAATTTAGTATCTTGTACATCAAAAACAATAGAAATTAAGAAGTCGTAGAATAGTAATGAACTCAGTCGTCGATGTAACACATTCTGCAGATTTTTGCTAAACAATCTAAACACACAGGTATTCCACACTTTTTGCACATATATGTAAGAGTAAAATGTTTATTGGTATCTACTCTCAGTTTCACAGTAACGCAGTGGATGTATTCGAAGACGAACAAACAGATACAAAGAACTGTAATCGCAAAACCGAATCGTAAACCGTAAAACTAGCCGTGATCGTAATCCTATCCGTGATCGTAATTGTTCCGTAATCGTAATACCAAAATCGTAACCGTGCTCTTAAGCCGTGAATGTAATCTTAGTCGTAACCGTTTCGTAATCGTAATGTTCTCTCGTCTACTCGTCTGTATGTTCTCTCTCGTCCCACCGAAGTCGCGTCCTTTTATTTCCGTGCCGCTCGAATGTTCTCGATCATTTCTCCGCGGTTTTTCGTGACAGGTCGATGTCCGCCGGTTTCAACCGTCATCGCGCACGTGGCATTTTGACAAAATTCGTCTCACACGCTCGCACACATTCGCTCGAGGTCGACGCACTCGTTCGCGATCGTCGATCAGCCGTGGTGTTACGGTTTTTTCCCGCGTTTCTTGCGCTCGTGCTCGCACAGTTTTTGCCGCGGTTCTTGCGTCGCGTTCGTTTCTTTACCTCGCGCGGCAGTTACGCTCGCCTCCTACATATATGACGTTCTTT
The DNA here is from genome assembly GCA_028830335.1 of Eucera pruinosa. Classification (NCBI taxonomy): domain Eukaryota; kingdom Metazoa; phylum Arthropoda; class Insecta; order Hymenoptera; family Apidae; genus Eucera; species Eucera pruinosa. The sequence continues at coordinate 877,524 of JAMYCR010000015.1, read as the reverse complement.
TCTTTATGTTTGGTGGACTAATTGAGCTGTTTTTTCGTTTTTGTAGTCTTTCTTTAATTATAATATCTCTTTTTTACATGATTTGTTAATAATTCCATTGCAACTTTTATTAGATAGTCATATCCTTCATAAGGATATTCTTTATTTTGGGATTTATATGCTATATACGAATTTAGTGCACAGATATCAATGAATCTAAGAAATAAAGTCATTGCCCATCTTCTTGTACGACGAATACTGGAATAAATGTCGCACATTTTGTCTAAACCATCTACACCATTTGTTGTTTTGTTATACATGGATATAATTTCTGGCATAGTTTTTCGTTCGTCATCACCTTTGCTATGATGCATGAAACTAATCAGTATCATAGCTCTATTACGTTTAGGAACGTGAGAAATAATTGTCACATACTTCGTAAAACCATATAAAGTTTGTCCTATTTTTCCTTTTTTAGCTGGTTGAAATTCAGCTGCTATTTCTGGCTTCCCTTTATTCAGTGTACCAACATATGTCAAAAATTGGCTTTTTAATTCTTTAACAACTTGTATCGAGGAAAACCAATTATCACCCGAGACGATATGATTTGAGCCATGAATTAGTTTGGTCAGTCTTATTGTTAGCGCACGGTGTACACAAGTACCTCCAAATGCACTAGGATCTGGTTCCTACTTGTCACCTTCTCGAAGGACCAGAATGGTTAACTTGCTCACTATTCACTTTAATAAAGTTCAGTGTTCCCTTTTTCACTCAACATTTATTGCACATTCGATTGTCTAATTACAAGATCTTGGACTTGTCTCCAAGGGTTTCTAAACTATCACTAAGGCTGCTAACTGTCTAAGATTGCTAAGTGGTTCCGATAATGCTAACTAACTAACTGTTACATTGCGAGTGGCCGAATGAGACTGTCGTTGGCGATCTTCGATGTGGATCGCCAACTCTCCTATTTTCTATATTGTCCGCCGATTGGTTCCTTCTCATTTTTGGCAGTCACCAATCAGCGGACCTGACTAAACGCCGACACTCCTCTTTGCGCCCTTGGAGAGGGGTGCCGCGGTGCTCGAGTGGGCGAAGACGCTCAACAAGACTGAGGAAATTCTTCTAGGTAGCGGACCCTCGGTTTTTTAACCGTTACACGCACGTGTCCAACTACCCTTCGGAATTTCCCTGTTTATGGCACGGCCACGGCTATTGAGGACGAGAGAAGTGAGTTTCTAAAGCTATAGGGTTGTAGGCCCAAACCTTCTCTCGCCAGGATATAATTGACTGGAAATTGCATGCTAATAACTACAGAAATCCTAAGCTCAAAAATAGCCTCTTCAACACGTCCGTGTCATAAACCGTGTTAGCGACGGGCGCTAACACTTATTACAGACTGAGTTGGCTTGGATAATTCTTTTTCTTCGACTGATAAACCAATACCATTAGTATACTTTCAACAATAAATATAGATATTATATAAATAATTAGTTTTTGCATTTGTTAGGCACATTAGTTCTAGTCCACATTTGTTGTTTTTTTCTGCATATACATTTTAAATCTACATCTTCCACGAAACGGAACTAACATTTCATCAGTGCAAGTGTTTGCTCCAATAGAATATATACTTCGACAATTTTCGATGAAAACATCAAATATTTTGGAAATTGCCGCGGTTAGGTTGTGAGCTTTTCTTTCTTGTCTTGAATCAGGATTATCAAATCGTAAAGTAGAAAGTAACACTAGGAACCGCTTATGTGACATTATCATTCTAAATACCTCTCTTCCTGTTTCGTCAGTTGCAAACATTGATTTGTAGCTTTCGCAATTGCACTTGAAAATGGCAGTGAATATTAAACATCCTATAAATGTCTGAAGCTCAGTAACATCTGTATCGCTTAGTTCTGGTTTATCCTTTTCCTTGTACATCTGTCTACAAGCAAGCAATTTTTTATTTGTCCACTGAATAGTAATATTAAAAATTTCTTTTGAAATTATTGCATCCCATTGCAGTGACCTGTGACCTACACTTCAAATCACGTTGAAGCTCTAGTCGTAAGATGTTATGTGTTGTATTCTGAACATTTCTACTAGGTTCCCTTTTAGACCATTTGAAACCATCTTTGGCGATAAGAAATTTACTGGATTCAAATCTAAAGAAATTTTCTGCGTTTAAATGGGCTTCGTCATTACATGTGTTTTCAATTTCTGTTTTAGAATCATGACTACTTTCAATATAGCAATTTTTACTTATATCAATATCAGATGGCTCAATGTCAAATTCACTCGTAGTGTTACTATCGTTCATTTTTATATTTGCGTTTATATACTATGGTATGGTAAGAAAGAAGAATAACAAAAAAATTAAGAAATAGATTAAGTAATAGTTATGGAACAATTAAATCCTGATATATACCTGTTAGATGCAGAAATATAGCGGTATCACGAGTACGCAAATAAATTTCCTATAGTTGATATGTTTATCACAGATACAAATTTTATGATATTAGTTAGTACTAACTTCTAACTCAACGGCAAAAATAAGAGAAATGTATGTGTCATGTTCAGCATTCGTAGTCAACTGAGAACTGAGGAAGTGCATAATATATGGAATTCAACGAGTAGTGAGAAAAACGTAAACATACACAGTACTTATGCGGAGTCAATTTGATATCATGTCACCACTGACGATACGGCGTCAATTTGACTTCAAGTCACCTCTATTGATACGGAGTCAATTTGACGTCAAGTCACTACTATTGTAGTGATACGTAGTCAATCTGACATACACCACCACTAGTGTTAGGGGTCAATTTGACGTACGTTACTACACTAAAGTTAAAGCAGCAGATTTCCGTACTTCATGTAGCGTGGCAGTATAAGTTACATTCTGAAGACGTTCTGTTACTTTTGGCACTGAAAATTCAATGTCAGAGGCAGTTTTTAGCGGAACGGTAGAATCTAAGACTGGAGGCACACGAGCGCCTTTTTGGCGGATGTTCATATGTTTTTTCTCCTCCTTCCAGCCTAATCAGAAAAAGAAAAACATACAAATATCCCTCAAGAAAAACCTCGTGTGCTTCCAGCATTAGTGAGTGTCTAGGAACGTTCTGAACGTATACCAATCGATATGTAAGTTAGAAAACAATGCTTTTTGCTCTCTAGTAGAAGTCGCGGTAGCAATTGTTAAAATGGGTGTGTGGTCCGAGGATAAATCGTAGATATCCATAGATCGTAGTAAATTGTAGTGCCATGCATTTTGTTATAAAAGTATCAAGGACATCAGGTACCTCTGCAATGTCAGTAGGCCAGTGTATTGGCTTTCCTGAGCTTATAGTTTGGAAACCATTTGTCATTATAGATTTTTCTAATTCCGTTCCTTTCAGAATGATTAATCTAGAGCCCCATGAAGGAAGTTTTGAGTTGAAGTCTCTACCGGCAATAAATTTGCCTTCCAGAAACTCTAAAAATTTCTTGAATTGATCCTTTGTTACCACATATATAGGTGGGCAGCTATTGTAAAAGAGGAAGTTGATTTTAATTTAGTTTTATTTTAATTATGGTCGCTTGTAGGTAGAGTTCTTCGTATTTTGGCATTTCATAATGAAGAATATTATCTCTTATAATAATGGCATTGCCACATCGTACTTTGTCGCTAGGGTGTTGACTATGGTTTGTAAAGTGAGTTTCTGAAACAAGCAATATGTCAATTGTTCGGGTCAATTTGCACGAGGTTTATTACAATGTCTAGAAGCACCGCTATTTTTGAGAATTCGTCAATTTAGTATTTTTACCATCTGGGCGATACTTGCCAAGCAGTACATTTCTACAATTTTTGCTCTTTTATCATAGTATTTGTATAGCCTCTAGTTTCGCTCACTTAATTTCATTTTCGTCTCTCAATAACAACTACCCTGTCGTAAACCTTCACGGATCGAGCAGTCAGCGAACACCATGGGTCACCTAATGGTTTTCGCGGCCGATGCAGGGGCAAGAAAACCGTCTCAGCTATTGATCAGACGCGCGCTGACGCCTGCCGAGTTCTAGCATTTCACACCCCCACCCCCTTGGACAATACCCTGATTTCCTTCCTCAAGGAAACGCATCAAGGGCGGAAGGGAAGTGTGCCCCGCATACCTAAGCTCGCTGATTGGATCTTTCAAAAATTTGGAAGGAATGAATCAGTGGGCAGTTGGAAATGCCAAGGGGGAGACCAGACACACGTGTGATCAACGAAAAAGGTTGCATTTTATCCGGCGTAGATAGTAGTTGCATTTCAACCGCGCGACCGAGAGTAGCATTGAAACCACCGCAGAATAGAGTAGTTGTTTGACCTCTACTTGTACTCCGCCAAAACCTACATACAGTCCAGTTTTGTAAATCGCCATTTCTAAAACGATCATGGGGCAGATCGCGATGCAACATCAATTTTTTATACATTGAGGAACATTTCAATTTGCCGTTTGCATTGTGCCAACCCGTTGGTATTCGAGAGGGCAATTCTAAGCATACTATCAATTACGGTATCGAGAATGTTTTGTTACAGTAGTTAGAAAATTGATTATGGTGCTATCCTGTTTCATCAGTTGTTCAAACATTTGTTCAAATCATCTAAAAAATGCAGAGATTTCGAATTACCGGAATTCTGGTAGCGTGTAAGTAGTTGAGATTTTCTCTCACGTACGCAAATATTATGATGCATTTTTGTCTATTTGTTTCATGGTTAATATATTAGTTTCTGCTTCCTGAAGCTCCTGAAAACCAAACCTCATTTATAATTTGCTGGGTGAGGACTATTTAAAGTATACATAGTGGCGGACTCCCTTCACTTCTTTTACATCCATTTGTTGGATGTTTACCTGCACGTTTAACACAATAGTATGTCTTTGTGCAATATTTCATCATATGATCGTAATCTGGACAACCAATGCATTGACGAATTGTCAGTTTCTTCCGTGGGAATTAATCCGTTATTTTTGTTCCAAAAAGGTGGGTGAGTTCAGAGATTTTTCGTTGCTCTCCCTGTATGTTTGATCGAGAAAAAACATTGTTAGGTTTTCTTTAGATTCCCAGCTGTGAATGTTGCTTATGTTGCGACGATAGTAGAGACGAAAACGGACTATTCCTATTCGTTGTGCAGTGACAATATAGCGGTAAAAATAACATATATAATCGAGCATTTTTAAAGATGTATAACTTTTGACTCCATGCATTCCTAACATTGCAAGTGATATTTTTGCATTCCACGCATCAATTTCTACCAAATTATGCAAAAATATGTTAACAATTTTTGGTTCCATAACGTGACATTCAGTGGAAGGCGCCTAGCTGCACGCAATTCTTTGCCTCGAATTGTTTAAAGGCGCTTCGCTGTCTAATTGATGTTTGCACGCATTGGTATGCCTAGCTGCATTGCCTCAAATGACCACCCCGTGACTGTGCTTTGCTGCACGAGTATGACATGTGAGCATATTACATGTGAGCATGTCTTGCTGCACGTACATGTGAGCATGCCTTGCTGCACGGTATCGATTAAACGAATTGCTCCACTTCTTGCCCCCCTGCCTTGTATTGTAACAGAGGCGTTTCTACATCGCATGTTCCAGTATGTAAACTTGGAGCAATCAAGCACAGCGTTGCCATCCGAAATCCCACCTCGTGCAGAGTGAGAGTCAGTATAGTTTATGTCGTGATTCATACTGTAGCAAAAAAGAAATTGGGGAAAAAATACCGGCTGTCCAACTGTCCTTAGTGTTTTCAATCTAACAACTTAACTTATTGCTTCTTAAGAATAAAATACAGTAGGACGTCTGATATGTCTACCCCCACCTCTCAATTTCTCACATTCCGTCTAGTAGGATTTCGGACGGCAACGCTAGCAAAGTAGTGCTGTCAATTCGTACTTACAACCATTTATGTAACTAAGTAATGTTCAAAAGTGATTTTCTTGAAAACTAAGCCGTAAATGAGAAAATTTCGTAATACATTTTTTATTTAATCCCCGGACATAGAATCTCTATTTCCTATTGTACTCTATTTACATTCGTGGAACAAAACAACCCCTGTGACATTGTATAATATGATATGAATATCATCAATATTTAAATAAGATATGAAGTTTGAAACAGCGCGATTTCTTTTTTTATTTTATACATATGTAACAATAACATGACATTTTGACGGAAACTATTTTTATATAACTAACATAAAAAATTATATGAGCTTATTATTCATTACATCAATAAACCGCTGACACAATTAAATTTTAAGATGGAGTGTAATTTTGAATTTTCAAGAGGCAACGGCACTGGTGTGGCGGAAGCACTTGGAAATTGGGGCTTTTCTAATAAAATTTCAAATTCCGGCTGCGAACTGACACGTTTAAGATGCGTTTTTAATAAAATTGATTGCTTGTAAGAAGTAAATTCTATACATTTTGCTTATTAATGATAATTAGCATTAAATGATATAGATTAAAAGCGAGTAGCAACATTGGGCCAAATAGTAGAATTTAAGGTTATTTTTAAGTATCTTTTTATGATACATTTTTTAACTATTTAGGAGAAGTAGAAGACCAGTGATGTGTGTAAAATATAATCGTAAATATGATCCAGAAGCTTGGTATACAAAACCCAGTCCTGAAGAGTGCAAACCAGTTTGGACAGTGCCTATGAGAAGACCGCTTATTACGTACAGTTCTACCGCTGCAATTCTACTAACATCGAATTTGAATAGCATTGGATCTGATTTACTTTATCCTATTCCTGGACGAAGTTACGTGCTACAAGGCGTATGTACATAATCATGTATTTAACAAACGTTATAGTTATAACATTTAATTAAACCTTCGAAAGCAACGTGGTTCGATGAGACAAGCAAAATGAGATTTCCCTTGAAACTCCTATTTTTGCTAAGAAAAGATTCCAACATTTAATTTAACGAACAGTTCTATAACTTAATAGAGATGTTGATAAGTATTCCAGATTTTTTTGAATTTTCTAAAAGTTTAGAATGGTAACTCAGTTTGCTTAACCTTATGTTAAAAAGTATTGTAGACTATTTATTTTTTGATATTCACTTGAAAGAAAACTGTTCTGATGATGTTGATCTTGACATATGTTGTCAAGATTACTCTGTTGAATAATCTACCTAAGGGGATTATATAAATTTGTGTTTGTTTTGAGTGGTAATATCATTTTAGGAAAGGTATATTAAGGTTTTATAGCTACAGTTATGCGTAAAAGATACGTTTTTATTTACATTTTCTTCTCAATATTCTTAAAAAAACTTAAAGGCTAATCTTAATTAATTTGAATGATTATGAATTCTGGTTTCCATGGTTGACTGCATGTCGGTAGCTGGAATAATGGTATCATATAACCCAGCCGACTGTAGTTCCAAGGAGCCCAGGTCGCCGATTAAGATGAAATTTGGAGGAGTGGGGGAGGAGATGAGTAAATCTTAAATACCAAATTTCAATGACGAGTCTTTAATAGTTTCTAAGTTATGAATTGGAGTATAATTGCGCTTGTGCCACCGTCTGCGCAAGCCTACGTGAGCTCGAAGCAGCGTATGCATGCAGACACTTGAGCCCAAAGCTGCCGCTGCAGTATAACGGGTGAACTTAAAATATGTATTTTCCTATATTTTCTACTAAATTGTCAAAAACATACCTCTTCGCGGATTTGATCGGATTTGAAAAAGCTAACGGCATTAAAGGGAGTGAGTTGTTGATTAAGTTTGAAAAATAAGTTTAGATTAAATTATAATATAATGCAATAAAGTTTATTTACAGAATAGACTTTAGCTTGGGTTAGGGTTAGGACTAGTTGTATGTGGAGAGGGTCCAGCGGGAAGGGCGGAGCCCTTCCCCCGCATTTTAATTTTAAACTGTAAACATTGGTTTGTAGGCACCAATTTTACTGATGTTAATAGATGTACAAGATTTCAAACTGAGTCACCCATTAGATACGTTATTTTCTGCGTTTACAGAAACCGAAGGAGGGTAAGGGCTGCGCGTCTATGGGAGCACTAGCCAAGTGGCGGCCGCAGGCCTACGTAGACACTAGTACAAGCATGCACATGTAGGCAAAATTCAATATGTTATTCTAATTAATATTGTGGAAGCTATTAAAGTTCTATCATTGAAATTTGGTATTTAAGCCCCCCCCCCCCCCCAAATTTCATCTTTCAGTGACCTGAGCTCTTTGGAACTTTACCCTCTAAAACTAACCTAATTTATTACATTCTACACAAGCTACCATCTAGGAAAGATCGGTTAGTTTGGCTACATTACATTATTCCGACCGCTTTCATGCAAGGCGATAGTGATAATTATTCAGATGTTCACCAATCCGAACCTTTAAGATCGATAATTTCACCTTCGTTGGAATCACGACACTAGCGAAATGCAATAGTAGGATGCTTCAAATTGTGCCTTATGTTTTATTTTAGGTTACTAATACTATGTATAATATTTACTTAACCAGTAACGAACAATGGCCAAAACCACTTTCAGGTAACTAAGCAAGATTACCTTGAAACATACGGTAAGGGTAACGTCATCAGAGCGGTCTCCCGTAAGGGGGTAGACTCACGGTAAAACAGGGTGTCGAGGATACCGGCAAAATGAGCCAAAAATACGAGTTTCAAACTTCACGTTCTCATATAAGAGAATTTTGGGTCAAATATGGCCCATTCGAAAGGGGCAGCTTCAATGTAGCGCGCTCAGGTCGTCATTTGATCCGATTATGTTGATGTTCAGTAATATAAGCGTTGTAATATGGAGCAAAAATTTACAGCATGACAGAGCGCGCTGCGTTGAAGCCTCCCCTTTCAAATCAGTTATCGCTCGACACAAAATCTTCTCATATAAGAACGTAAAGTCGCGCCCCGCAAAAGCATGCTTTCCCGTATGATTTCGCCATGTTGGCGATAAAACAGAGCAAAATAGGTATCAAGTTTAGTTCAGCTGTTATGCACGAGGGGCGCCAATCATAAAGACCAAATGACAGTTGGCTGCGAGTGTAGGACTAGCTCGATGTACCACTACATTGAAGCTTGCCTGTACATGCGTTGTTGATGCTTTCCGCCTGTAACAGATTGTTGCGCATTTGCTTTGCGTCCGGCAAGCGACACCGCTATATACTTATAGAAAAGCAAAACAAGCAGCGATGCCTTTTAGGCGCAACGTAACACAACGCGTCCACGACACACGCATAGGCGGAGTTCAATGTAGTTGTATCATCATTTCTTTTTACATTTTGGAAAGTAATATGTATGATAACATATGTTGGAGAAAGTTTTCGGATTTTTTTTCTGCAACACTTAGGTGTAACATATGAAAAACTGTACACTAATCTGAAAAATACAGATTTCGTTGTGAAGCTGTAAAAGTACTACTTTTATGTTTTTATGGTAACAACATATTATTACAGCTATTATCCTCAATTGTTTTGGATTTTTTTGGAAAAGTGAACCGTTGTTATAAAAATCAAAAACCAATCTTTTTGAGATATTTCGCGAGAAAAAGCAATTTTCACTTTAAATTTTTATATGTTCTTTATGCAGTGACTGCGTTAGGAGAATTTTAATATTTCTACATTCGGAAGAACAATATGTACAGCAGACTCTCGATTATCCGGCACCTGCGGGACCAGACATCGGCCGGATAAACAAATGGCCAGCTAATCTGGCAGCATGTTTTATAGATTGTTATGTTTATACCAAAAAATTAATATTAAATATATTTGTAATGTTTAATACTTATACATACGTATGTACATACGGTACGTACATACAACCACATAATCCTACATAATATGTATGTAATATTTGTTTAATGTCATTTTTAAGAAAAAAGTTGGTAATCCTTTCTGTTTCTTTTATTTCGTTTCGTTCGTTAATGTGATATCACGCCACTTTCTCAAAAATGATATGTCAATTGCTAATGAATCTTCTTCCTGTTCAACATATGTACTTCGTCGCAGTTACAAGTGCAATCTTTCCTTTTGTGTGACTCACTTTCTCATCTCTGTCTATACTCTAATAAGTGCGAAATACTGTACTCCGAGATTTAGTATGAATAGAAAAAAAATTAATATGAGGATGCGTATTTAAACAATGACAAATACATGTGACAATAATTACACAAGAAAGTGAATAATTACAGAATATTTCATATCAACAAAAATGTGGTTGGATAACACGGAGGCCAGTTCAAACGGGGCTGGATAATCGGGAGTCTATTTTAAATAGACGTTGTAAATCCAGTTAACTGAAACTATTTCACATATTTATATTTTGAAGTTGGAAATTCTAATGATTGGATTGGCAGAGTGACTACGGGTTCAGACTGTAAACCCATACTTATCATTTTGGTCATAAGTTTGTTATTCATTTATTCGTAACTATACAATATGCCAATAAGTGGCAATAATTTCAAAACATGTTATAGAAATTTTAAGAATATTTTACTCTGAAGTATACGTAGATATAATTTCGGAAGCACGTTTTACGCGATTATCTCGCTAGCTACGGATTCTTCTACTTACAAGTATTACTGAGTATTATCTAGATCAAATCAATGTATGAAATGACACCACGCACCTGTACTTCAATGTAGCCATATTCATTAACGATAAGTACTATTGAAATAGATTTCTTTTATTTATTTAAGCATTGCCGCTGCGACAATTCATCGCAATGATAGCATGAGAGTGGTTTGTGGTCCGACTATGAAATCCATACGAAATATTTTGGTCGCAAGTTCGCGCTCCACACAAGTTAAAAGGTATAGCCGGATAAGGAGGTCAAAAGTGCCCTTAATCCAAAATAGACTTTTGATGTACCATTCCTTAACTTATCCAATGAAAACCTTTCACACTAACAAGGAGAGGCTACAGTTGGTGCGTCGCCGATTTTAATCAAACTTTTCGTAATGATTCTAGACCAAAAATATGCTGCATATGTCCAAGCGTTTTTGACAATACTCATTATATATGAAGATATTTATCGTTTAATTTTTTTGATCTCATTGTACATTAGTTTGTAAAAGAATATAAAGTAGTAGAATTAGAAACGATGATGTGGCAATAGTTTCGTAACCGGTAAATCCGAAGTTCAAATTCCCGTATGGGTTATAACATTTCTATCGAGTTGTATATTTGCATTTTGTCTATTCACCTTTTTTATTCTACTTTCACTTTTTTAAAAAAGGACATATTTGTGATGTTACTGATTCTTTTTCTTGACAAATTATATTATTGTTAGCTTAACGTTTTATGTAAAACTAATACAAATACATTATATACATATAATATACATCTGTTTGTCGAAAATATAAAAACATTTATTTATCAATGATCGCTTACAATTAATTGTTGTTTTCTCTGGGAACACAAAGTTTGGGGTGGTATAAATCGTAAAAACAGACGAAACATACAAATTGATATATATATATATAGATAGATATATACATACACTAATTATTTTAGTCGTGAGTCCTCGTCCCGCACAAGTTAATTTTTCTATTCCTTTATTTTTTTTAATTCGCAACTACATAACGATTCTGTTCTCTTCTACAGTTTTTCTATTCATATGACTTGTTAATTATAGAATCATTTAGCTTCTATGACACCTAATAAGTGCTTATCGTTAATAAATACGGTTGGATTGAAGTACAGGTCCGTGGTGTCATTTCATACATTTATTTGATTTAGGAAATGTTAAGTAATATTCGTAAGTAGAAGAATTCGTGGCTGCAGAGATAATCGCATAAAACGTGCTCCGAAATTATCTGGGCGTATACTTGTGGGCAAGGTTAATGGACACAACGCGGTATGCTTTTTTGTGGTGTTTATTAATTGTTTGCCAGTGGACTCGTACCGTATCGTTATGTCGAACTTTCACAAGAGAGCTCGTCTCGGGTTTGCCACCTCTATTTAAGGGTCGCTCGTTTCCTGGCAACGCGATGCCTGTTTACCCATCGTCCGATCACAGTTCGGCGAATTGCGCAGGAATCGCTCCTTCGCAACGGGTAAATACTTTTGCGTATCCATCGCCTGACTGTGATCAGGCGAGTCGCGGGCGAATCGCGGGCGACCTACTCCCTAGCAACGCGTAGGCCGCTCAACGGTCGCCAGTAAATAAATTCCGTTGCACTGCAAGACGCTACATACTTCAGAGTAAAATATTCTTAAAATTTCTTTAACATATTTTGAAATTATTGCCACTTATTGACATATTGTATAGTTACGAATTAATGAATAACGAACTTATGACCAAAATGTTAAGTATTACAATCTGAAGTTTACAGTCTGAACTTATAGTCACTCTGCCAATCCAATCATTATCTTTCCAACTTCAAAATATAAACATGTCAAATACTGTCTGTTAACTGAATTTACAACTTCTATTTACAGTAGATGTTTACGCCCGCGGTTGATCCAAATGATCTTTCGGGCTTTGTTGGCGTTTGCACGTGTTGTGCCGACTAATTGATGCCAAAGGACCACCCAAGTTTCGGACTTGGGAACCGACGTTAATTGATTTGCATAACTGCACTGGTATTTCAACAAAACTTGTATATTTCCAATGACAATGTAGTGGACTCTAGTATTTACAATGGCAGTCCGACAAGAAGCGAGAATCTGGTTCGAAATTCTAATTGCGCGAGTTTTTAAGACCTCGTGTCCTCCCTTCCATTTCGCTCTTAGCGCGCTATGTTTCTGGAAGGGGAACAGAGGTCTTCCCCTACGAGGGTGGACGAGAGTTTTGGTCAACCCTGACGAGGTTTCCGCGGGCTTGTGCTGGCCGCGGATACCGTTAGGTGAACCTTCGTCTTCGGTCGACACATTCGGAACTCCCTGGTTTATGACAGGGTCGTTGCTATCAAGGTATGGTAGGCAAAGTTAAGAAACTAAAATACATACCTTCAATCTACTACATTGCTACGAGTCACGTACCACCTGAGTGATGGCACGCAGATGGTCGAAGCGGTAAAATTCAGTTAAAATAGCTATTGACCTGACCGTGTCATAAACCATACCATCGGAGCCTTAACAGTAGACTCCCAACAATCTAGCCCCATCTGAACCAAATTCCGTTTTATCCGACCACATTTTTGTTGATATGAAATATTTTGTAATTGTTCACTTTCTTGCGTAATTATTGTCACATGTATTTGTAATTGTTTAAATACGCAACCTCATATTAATTTTTTTTCCATTCGTACTAAATCTCTGAGTACAGTATTCCGCACTTCTTAAAATATAGATAGAGATGAGAAAGTGAGTCAGCAAAAGGAAAGATTGCACTTGTAAGTGCGACGAAGTATGTTGAACAGGAAGAAGATTCATCAGCAACTGACATATCATTTTTGAGAAAGTGGCGTGACATCACATTAACGAAAGAAACGAAATAAAAGAAACAGAAAAGATTACCAAGTTTTTTGTGAAAGATGAAATTAAACAAATACTACATACATATTACGTAGCATTATATTATATTGAGATGGTGCGATTGTATATATGTACCGTATGTTCATACGTGTGTATACATATTAAACATTATCAATATACTAAATATTAATTTTTTGGTATAAACATAACAATGTATAAAACATGCTGCCAGATTAACTGGCCATTTGTTTATCCGGCCGAGCTCTGGTCCTGCAGGGGCCGGATAATCGAGAGTTGGCTCTATATATTGTTCTTCCGAATATAGAAATATTAAAAATCACGTAACGCAGTCACTGCATAAAGATCATATAAAAATGTAAAGTGAAGATTGCTTTTTCGCGCGAATATTTCAAAAAGATTGGTTTTTGATTTTTATAACTACGGTTCACTTTTCCAAAAAATCTAAAAAAATTGGGGATAATAGCTATAATAATATGTTCTTACCATAAAATTATAAAAATAGTACTGTTACAGCTTCACAACGAAATCTGCATTTTTCATATTAGTGTAGAGTTTCCATATGTTATACCCAAGTTTTGCGGTAAAAAAATTCGAAAACATTCTCCAACATGTTACAATAAATATTACTTTTCAAAATGTAAAAAAAATGATGGTACGACTACATTGAATTCCGCCTATGCGTGTGTCGTGGACGCGCTGCATTGCGTTGCGTCTAAAAGGTATCGCTGCTTGTTTTGCTTTTCCGTAAACAAATCACGGTGCCGCTTGCCGAGCGCACAGCAAAACGTCCGGTAAACTTTTACGGGAGGAAAGCGTCGGCGACACACGTGTAGGCAGAGTTGAATGTAGTGGTACATCGGCTACTCCTCCAGTCCCAGCCAACTCTCATTTGGTCTTTATGATTAGGTGCCCCTCGTGCATAACAGCTGAACTAAACTTGATACGTATTTTGCTCTGTTTTATCGTCAATATGGCGAATTCATCCGAAAACGCATGCCTTTACGCGATACAACTTTTCGTCCTTATATGAGAAGCTTTTGAGTCGCACGATAGCTCATTCGAAAGGGGAGACTTCAACGCGACGTGGTCAGGTATTCATTTTATGCATATCTTTCTCTCCGTATCAAAAAAATGCTTAGATTCGACGGCTGTCGAGCTGTCATTTTTTGCTCCGCTTTACAACGCTCATATTACTACATATCAACATAATTTGACCACAAGACTACCTGACCACGTTGCGTTGAAGCCTCCTCTTTCGAATGAGCCCCATTTCGAGCCAAAATTCTCTCATATAAGGACGAAAGGTTGTATCAGGCAAACCCATATTTTTGGCTCATTTTTTCGGTAAAGTCAACTCTCTGACATGCCCGGCCGCCATTGGGGACTACCGTCTTAAGTTTCGTATCCTTAGCGGACTTGGGCCCAGCCGCATACTCTTTGCGAGAAAACATTGTATGTGTATGCATCGGGCACCCACATCACTCATGGATCATGTATGATCACTAAGGTGCGAACCAGACGTTGAACGACACAATATACAATGTACAGTTGTCCCTCGAAATACGCGGGGGTTCCGAACATTGATGTATCGCGTTAATAAAGGCTCGCGTAATTTTGAGACGTCCCTTCTCACTCCTACCACAAATTTATATTACATATGCACATAGTTATAGACTGGGTAAAAGTTTAGATATTGGGACAGAGAGGAGGAAGTGGGGCTGATATTAATCGAAAGATATACCTGAATAGTTACAAGTTAATTATTTACAAAAGGGGGGATCTCACCGATTTCGATGGTTTTCAAGTATGTTATAAAAATCAACATTTTCAACAACTTTTTCCTATACATATAACCGTCGCTCGGTCTTCGTCTCCGAAAGTCTCAAAAGAGATCGGTACTACTATACTGAATTCTGCCTATACGCACGCGTCCGTGTGAGCGTATGCGTAAGCGTTTGATCGGCAACTGTCTATCGTTTCTATATATAACAGTGTAGCGGCCAGCGACGAATATTATACAATGTGTAATAACCTTTTTCGAAATAATGACTGATGATGCGCCCGATGCATCGCAGTTCTTTAGGTTGACTTCGCGGGGTTGTAAGGCCCGCTACGCGGTTCGCGACGATGTTCTCGACCGCTGGCTGTTGTGAACTTAATCACTCCAGCCTCGTTGAAATTGGTGGAAAGAAGGTGACGTGCACGTTGGTGCGGAGGTAGGTGGCACGTGGTGTGTTGGTCGCTGTTGTGTGCTGTCTTAGGCTGGTTTCATCAGAATCTGCCTCTGTGGTGCGTTTGTGTTTTTATGCGTTTCGGTGTTTTCTGATTGGTGAATCTATGGTGAGAGTGGTGGTTCACCATTATTGTAATTGGTGGTTGTTTTAGCGGAAGGTGTTGGTGAGTGTGTTTTCGGGGGTAGTGGCGAGTAGGAGTGGGAGGCCTTAGAATTTTTCGGTGACCGTACCGACCATCGCCTAACGGTAAATTTATGGTCGTCTTTCCGCGACTGACACATCTGGTGTCCGGGTGGTCGCGGCACGTGGCCTTTGCAATAAACTAATTTCTATAATTTTGGTTTTAGGCTCGGTACCCGGACTATGTCTATAAACCTTTCTGTTGCCTTCGCCCGTGAAGCAACAACTGAAATATTTACAACTTCGGATAATAACAATAAAGATCATTCAAACAGAAATGAACGTGTGGCCGGCCGCCTAGTGGCGGCGGGAATGAATGCTTCAGCCCCAACCTAAACTTCATTAAATTAGACGCTAGTTAGAGGAGTTCGATTTGAGTAAGGTTCAGACCGGGTTATTATTCCGGCAGCCGTGAGACCGCCAGCTACCCAAATCGCATTCGGAAGCACTCCCATTATACGTGTCCGTTGCGGGCTTCCTCGATGCGTTTAAAGATACAGTGGGCAATCAACGATCAAACGTTTACGCATACGCTGCCCTGGATACGAACTTATAGAAAGAATTCAATGTAGTAGTACCGATTATTCATCGAAAAAAGTCTTGGAAACTAAGACCGAGCGGCGGTTATAACATAACATAACATATCTTTATTGATTTCCTTAGAGGATTACAATGGAGTTCCATTTTTTTACATCTCCCCCTCCTATAATCTTACAATTACAACTAAATACTAAATCTTAAATAACAATCAATAAAGAAAAACAAAAACAAAAACAAAACTGAATCACAATGACGTATCTAACCTACTAAACTCTATGTTTCCGTACTTAATCCTAATCCTACATCTTTTACATCTTTCACTTTCCCTTTGTTTCCTTGCCCTTCCGACCTCCCTCTCTTGTTCCTATTTTTCCTCGTCCTTCTCCTCTGTTCTCCTTTTTCTCTCCAATCTCCCAATCAATGCCTCTCCTTCGCCGTCTTCTCTCAGTATTCTTCCGATATTCTCCTGCCAGCCGCCTTTCTCTTTTACGTCTTTTCCACATATTTCCCAGACATGTTCCCAGGTTTCTTCTATATCCCCGCATAGTCTGCACTTTCTCTCTCCTTCCCTCATCCAGTACCATCCCTTTTTCATTTCATTTCCCAACCTATACCTCGCCAGTTGTCTTTTTCTCCTTTCTGACCATACTGTTTCAATATATTTCGGTATTTTCTCTACTCTATGTATTTATACCACCTGTTATATCTGGAATTCCTAATTTTCTGTTCCCGCTCTCTTTCTTGCTCCACTCTGTCCGCTCGATCTATCTCTTCCCATTCCTTTACTTCTTCTTCTCCTTCTTCTCCCCCTCGAAGACCTTTTCCCCATCTAAAATCTTCTCTTTCATTCCACCACCCCATTCCCCCGGCTCCACTACCCTCCGCTTTCACTCCCTCCCTTCAACAAGCTCTCGTTATCTCTGCTCCTCTTCCCTGCTTCAACTTACTTTCAAAGTTCCAAGCTCTCTTCGCTGCTCTAGTTCTTAGCATACCCCTTTTCCACTGCTCCCTGACTTCATATCCTTGTGTCCTTCAGTCTACTCCCATCACCCATCTTAGGTACCTCTCTTCTATGGCTTCCACCCCCCTCCTCTCCTTCCATCCCCATAATTCCGCCCCGTATCCTACTACTGGCCATACTAATTTATCGGACAGCCATATTCTTTTCTTCCATTCCTTCCCGAACCATCTTCTGCCCAATCCCCAGACTTGTCTCATCAGACCTGCCGCTTTCTTCACTCTGTCCTTTACATGTGCTTCTTGTCCTGTCCCCCTCATCATATATCCTAAATATCTGAATTCCATTACTTCCTCTATCTTATTTCCTCTCCAATTCCAACTTTCTTGTTTCTTTCTTTCCCCTCTAATTCCGAATCTTACCTCCTTTGTTTCTCCTCGTTCAATATTAAGCCCTTTGTCCTTGAGTATTTTTTTAATCTTCATAACTTATCCTTCATCTCTCCCTCCACCTCTGCTAATAGCACTATGTCATCTGTGTATGTCATGCAACAGTATCTCTCTCCTCCTATCCTTACTCCTCCCCACCACCCCTTCTGCAACTCTTTTTCCAGGTCTGATATCAAGATGTTAAACAGATGGGGGCTCATCGGATACCCCTATCTCAAACCTCTAGCTGTTCAAAATTGCTCCCCTACTTCCCCTCCCATCCTTACCCTGCTCTTTGTCTCCATATAAACTCATCTCACTCTTCCAATTATTCGTTCGTCTATTCCTCTCTTCCTCATCGTCTGCCATAATATTCCCCTGTCTCCTGTATCAAATGCCGCTCTTATATCTACGAAAGTTGCCACCACTATTCCTGTTCTTCCTGTTGCTCTTCTATTTATTAGGTAGTTCAATACATAAATCCCATCCATTGTTCCTATATCTTTCCTGAATCCTATCTGTCCTTTATTCAGTACCTTTTTCCTGCCTATTTCTATCACTAATCTCTCAGCCAAAATGCTTGCGTATACTCTATATAACAAATCCATTACCGTTACTTTTCTGAACTCGTCTACCCTAGTTCCTTCTCCTTTCTTGTTAATTGATACTATTGCACCTACATTCCAAACCTTGCGGCCAGCCCTTTCTGTCCCATACTTCCCTGCATATTTTCCATACCCAGTCCACCATCTCCTCTGTTTACTTTCTTCTCCTTCCGCTCCTTCCTCACCCCCGCCCCTCCACACTCTCTTCCTTTCATTTGTATTATTAGCGGAAAATGGTCCGAGTTTACCTTCCCCCCCACCTCCATTCGCTCAATTTCTTCCCTCCCTTCTTCATCAGTTATGACACAGTCTATGACCGTGTCCCCTCTCGGTCCTGAATACGTCACCTCTCCTTCCTGGTCACCGTTCATGTTACCATTCAATATTGTAAGCCCTGTCTCTCCGAAAAATTCTATCACTTTCCACCACTCTCCATTTACTTTCCCGTCATTCAAATTCCTACTATCCCCTGGCTCCTTTTCTTCCGCTTTTCACCTGTGCGCCCCTCCCATTTTCCCGGTCCTCGCGCTGAAATCACATCCGATTAAAAGGGTATAGCCGGTTGAGGGGGTCAAATGTGCCCCCAAACCAAATGCAACGTGCAATGAGTCATTCGATAGCTTATATATATATTAATAAATAAAAAAAGTAAAAAGCCCAAGAAGAGACTCGAAATAGGCTCTAGTCGTTCTGAAGTAACATACTTTGCCGCCGAGCCAGCGCCGTTGTTGGAAACTCACTTAATATTTCAGAAGATACCGTTGTCATCGGAACTTTCATTAATTGGATTTATTTACTTTCTATAATTCCTCTGTTATTCTGCCGAATGTAAAAATGTTAAACATTGCATGGAACACTTATATACCAAAGAACATAAAAAAATTCGACGTCTAACACGCAGAAAATAACGAACGAATCGGTTTTTAGTTTTTTTGACTACGGCGCACCAAAACGAAAAATCTGAGAAAAATTGAGAATAATAGTAACAACAATATCTACTTACTGTAAAAATATAATCGTAGTTCTGGACCTGCATCAATGCTTAATCGGCATTTTTCCGCTTTTTTTCGGTTTTTCATTTTTCACAACTTAGCTATTCAATTTAAAAATATGAAAAAATTCCTAAATACGTAAGCCGATATCAGAAATGCCTCTGATTTTTTTTCTATTTTTTTCATGCTATAAAATAAGAGAAATGACGTAAAAACGTCATTTTCATTTTCACCCTGTTACTACCCTCCAGGTCGAGATACAGGGCTAAAAATGTGCACGAAGTGTTTTTTTTTGATAAGCTATCGAATGACTCATTGCACGTTGAATTTGGTTTGGGGGCACATTTGACCCCCTTAACCGGCTATACCCTTTTGCTTCCTTCCTCGTCTATTTCCATTTCCACCCACTCTCTCAATTGTTTTAATTTTTCTTCCATATCCCCTTGCACATATATACCCATCACTTTCCAAATCTGTTTTTGTATTTTCACCGTCACTTTTACTATTCCTTCCTTGCTTTCTACCTACATCTCTTCTCCCTCTAGCCAGTCTTCCCTCACCCCCACTAAAATCCTTCCCATCGCTCTCCCCTTCCTATTCCTTCTCTATGCGAACTGCCTTACCCATACATATCCTTTTGGGAGCTTGTTTCTGACCGTTTGCCATCCTTTCTCCTGCATCCATAACTCCACCAGGATCATCATCTACCATTCCCCCAACTTCTTCCAGAAATCTTCATCTTTGTTCATCAACCCCGCCATATTCCAGAAGGCTATCTTCCATTCTCCCCATCTCTTGCCTTCGTTCCTTACTTCCTAGTTATTCCTTCATCTTCTCCTTCTTCTCCTCTTCTCCCAACCTTTCTCTGATTTCCAAGGGTTTCAAATTCTCGTCCTCCTCGTTCCATCTCCACCAGTCCTTCTCTATTTAAATTTTTCCATACTCTATTCTTACCATTATTCCTTCCTTCCTTTTCTCTTCTGCTATTCGTCTTAATTTGTACTGTCTTCGTATTTCCATCTCTGTCCAGTCGTCTTCTAACCTTTCCGTTCCTCCCTTCAATTTAAATTTGTTCATCATTATTTTTTGCTTCTGCTCTAAATCCCTAGCTTCAAATATTATTACGTCTCTTCCACCCCCTAGGCTTCTAATCTCCTCTACTCCCTCTGTTTCTCCAATTTTTTCTAATATCTTCTTCACCACATTTTCCTTTTCCTTCCTCCTCTGCTTCACTCCCTTCACTATGATATTCAGCCTCCTTAACACTCTTTCCTTCTCTTCTAGTTGCCCTACAATCCTCTTTACCCTTGCTCGCCACTCCCCTTGTCCGTATATCTCTTTTCCTTCCGCATTACTTTCCCTTCCACTCTACTTCTCCGTCTTCTCCTCTACTCTTTCCAATCTCCTGTGAGTTTCCTCCCTGTCTTCCTTCACTTCCCTCTGTATTTTCTTTATGGCTTCCCTTATTCCTTCCACCTCTATGTCCCTTCTCTCTGCTTCCTCCTTAAACATTCCTTTCATCTCCCTTATTTCCTTCATCAAACTTTCGTTCTGTTTCTTAATTTCTTCCAGCATGCTCGCTATCCTTTTCGTTCCGCTGTCCTCCCTTCCCACTTCCCTCATGGCCCGTCCTGCTGCTTCCCTTCCGTTTTCCTCCATTCTCCTTTGCTGTTCCTCTTTCGTCCCTGTTCCTTGCACTCTTGTGCACCAGCTATCTAAATTCTTCTCCCTATCTTTAACTTTGATGCTCTCTCCCTTCCCTTTCCTGTCCTTTTCCTTAGCCCTCAACCTTTCCCCGTCTCTTTCCTCTGCGATTACGTTTTTCCTTTTGCTTTCCATCTCACTCGTCTTGCTCGTCATATTTACTTCCTTTGTCATTAGATGGCCTGCCTTTCGCCGCTTGCAGCGCCCCGTTCTTCCCCCTCTCACCCTTTGTCAGCGCTGACCGCCATTTCTCCTTACCCCGTTATACCGCTCACTAGCGCACCTCACCGCTAAAACGTCCTAACCTCACTCCCCCAGCCGCTACCTTAATCCTTACTTATTCTTCTCTCCGCCTTTATCCCACTTTTTATTATTCTCCGTCTTTTTCTCTCCTTTCTCCACACTTACTTACGTCCTACCCGTTACCAACCCTTCTTTTATTGCCAATAAGACTCTAATTTCTCTCCTATGTGCATTCCCTGTCCTACTTTGCTCACACCGGAAGCGGAACTCCCGAGCGGCGGTTATATGTATAGGAAAAAGTTGTTTAAAATGTTGATTTGTACAGCATATTAAAAAATCATCAAAATTGGTGAGACCCCCTCTTTTCTAAATAAATACCAATTATAATGGTAGTAACAGCGTTCTTGTATAGGTTCAAAGATATTAACAAAAACATATTAGTACAACTAAAGTGCTGTTTATATGTATATGTACACAATGCGTTGACAGACAGCCGACGCGTTAACCGCTTCGCTCCCCAGCGGATTTGGTTTGCTTATTTCTTATCTCGTTGCCAAGCGGCACTCCGTTTGCGGCACGATGCGACTGCATTATTTGTGGTGTCCTCATTGCTATTGTACGTATAGGCAGAATACAATGCAATGGTACTAACATATTTTTGCTAATATATCTAAACTTCTAAGCTAGAGCCACTACTAGTTCGTGACACATAAGCTTGCGATTATTAGGATATACCGCCTACCTCACTGTGGAGCCGCATACTATTGTTCAGAAATGTTAAATATGTGTTGCATTTTATATATTTACTAACATACGTATGTTAAGAAAATAATAATGTTATTAAAAAATTTCCAGAACTCGAAGATCTATTCTTTAATATGAATCATGGCATAAATCGGGAAAAGTTTCTGAAAATGTTGAATTTTACAACATATGTCAATTTCATAAAAATCTAATAGAAAATTCTAATATAAATATATACCCAGGTGTAGCCTAAGTAGAATGTCCTTCATCTTTTAAATATTATAAAATGTACTGCGCTTTGAATATTTTATATATTTTTGCATATTACGCGTATTCTCCATTCTTTCAAACATTTAAAGTTCCTATAAACGCATAAAAATTTGTAGTGAATTTATTATATATTGTGCACATATGTTATTCATACTTCACGAAAGTATATTGTACGTTATGTACTTCTTCACAGTCGCGGTGACTACAAAGATCACAAAAAACCGCGTTTATCAAAACTGCGTAAGTACTTTGAGGAATAATTATACCTCTGCTTAGTTTTTCCTGCATGTTGAAGAACGAGCTTTGCATTGAGGCATAACTCATTGTCAGATAATATATTCTGGTAGATGAATCTCAAACAAATTTTCAAGTGATATTTTCATGTTTCTAACACAATGGCATTACAAGCATGATAAATAAGAGTTATAAGAATTACTTTTAAAACTTTTTATATTTTAATTTCATGGTTTTATATTTCTTATTACATGCTTCTAGAAGTTTATCAGAAGTTTGAGCTTTCTTCTGCAATAATGGTTCCGAGCATATAATTATGACATTACAGTAACGTAATTAATTTTGTAAGTTGATAACGACATTATAAAAATACACTCCAGCCGTGCAAAGAAATTAAAATTAATTGAAAAGTTGTTCGGCCCATTTCAGATGTTGGGTTGGCAGCGTAATGAAGAACGTAGGGTTTTTTTATTGTAGAGTTATGTGCAAGTCGCGTCGGTTCTTACTTGTGTTTGTGTTTTCGTCCTCCTCCTCTTGCGCCGCTTCGAAAACTTAAGATGCGTGTTAGAAACTAAGAGAACTTCCTTTTTTTCTCTTTATATCATTAAGTCACTTTGTATCTTTAGTTATGGTTATGTATTCATTTTTCCTCATTTATATTAAACTTTAACATTAATTAAGTGAGCCCGGATTTTTGCATATCTTTTACAAGAAAAAATGTATCTATGCATTGATAATATTACTGTGAAGTATTACAAAATGTAAGAAGATAAATCATAGTTATATTTGTTTTATACGCACAGAACGTGCATATAATCTCCACAATTTTTTTTGTTCGCATCTACTTGGAAAAATCACTGTTATTCAATTGTGTACTCTTTGAAACTATTCGACATTTGTCTGAAACAGTTTTTGGTATCATTTGCGGTTTACAAAATTTTTAAATAGATTTATTTAAATGGGACACCGTGTATAGAGGTCAAATAGATTTCTTCGTGACGCGGAAAGAGAACGATCTACTTGAGTCTGTTGACTTTATCATCGCCAGCGACATTTCCACAGGTCTTTCTTACACTCACCGCATTAAAACGCAGTGGGCGTATGAGACACTCGAATTTTTTTCGAGGTCGGTATTTCAGAGCTGGTGACACGAAGTCCCATAAGATGGGTGGTCTATTCTGTACCTCGTCTGTGGTTCCAGCACAGATGAGGTACAGGATAGATCGATCATCTTATGAGATTTCGTGTCACATGCTCTGAGATACCGGTAATCTAAAAATTCAGACTTTTGGGAAGAATATCTTTCGTTTGATTATCTGACAAAGAATGTCAACACTTCTAAAGTATTTTAATATACAAAATGTAAGGGCAAACGCAAAAGTTATACATTTTAGACAATCGAAAAGGTAAAAATGAAAATGGATTTGGGGTTCATGAGCCCCAAATGTGACTGACAAAGAAAAGCATTGGATAAGTGGTCTACCCTGTCCTTAATCAATGGTTCCAGTCCCATTCCATGAAAAACAACCCCGCACCATGAATGAACCACCTCCAAATTTAATCGTTGGTGTGATAAATGATTTTTTGTATGTTTTATTTTTCTTTCTCTAGACTCTTTACTTTTTCTTCAATTGTTGCATCTCAAATTTTGATTCATTAGGCTATAGTATCTTTTTCCAGAACAATATAGGCATATTAACATACTTTTTAGCAAAAGCTAAACGTTTCTTCATGTTCTTTTTATTAATATGAGGGTTACGCCTTGCCCTACAAGATTTTAGTCCCACTTCGTGCAACCTTCGTTTTATAGTTTTTGTCGACACATCTAAACCTACTGCATTTAAAATCTGTCGCGAAGAGATCGTTCTCTCTCGTGGACATTCTCAAACAATTCGATGGTCTTCTTGTATGGTAGTACAACGTTTTCGTCCACATGTACTAAATATTTTTTCCACAGCGCCTTTTGATATTTTATACTTCTGGATTATAACACGGTAACTTAACTTATCACGACAGTCCGAAAGAATTAAATTACGGATTTGATATGAAATTTCTGCTGTTTTTGGTATTTTGATATTGTTCAACATTTAATCTTACTTGTATAAAGCCGGAATAAGTACTGGAAAATTCGATCAATGCCACTGTGTACAAACATGACCTACGTATAATGTTTGTATACATTTTTTGTCTTGGAATAATATATCAACTGAATGTCCACTTACTTCTGTCTCTCTGCAATTGGTTGATATTTTGTTTAAACTTAATTTGTGTTTGCATCGACTGTTAGTATTTATTTTAAATGCTATTCAAATAATCTATATACTATAAAGATAAGTATTAAATAAAGGTTAAACATGTAATTATGATGCTATATTGATTAAATTTCATTGATATCCATTTTCATCATCTGTCCACTTACTTTTGTTCCTGACTGTATGTATTTCATATTACTTATTTGCCAACTTACAAAAGAAGTTAATTTTATCGAATTATGCCTATCTTGAAAGCCACGCAACTTTTGTTTAGAATATTTTTCTAAAGAATTGATAATTCATTGGGATGTTCACGTGCATAAATTCGAATGCAACACTTTGTATTGGGTACAGTATTGTACCTGGCTTTTCATCTGCCATATGCAAGTTTCTCGCCTGTAATATTTTTCTGTATACCAACAGTTTTGCCCATATTCGCATGCGTAGATTCAAGTGCGACTCACTGCATTACAAAGCACATCCAAAATAATTATTTTTTTTATGGGAAAAGCTGTCATTATGAAATTAAGTAATAATATAAGTATTTTTCATTATTAAGATGATTGCATTATATAAAAAGTAACGTAACTTATCTATATTTTCTATTAATAGACAGATAAATGGTATCGACATGGAGAATGTAACCCACAACCGAGTTGTTAACGTCGTAAGCAAACCAATTGTATGGTTCTTGAAGCTCTATATATAAACAATAAAATCAACCATAATTAAGATGTACTTATTTGTATAAAAGCAATTAAAACGATAACTATTCGGTGAAATATCTGTACTTTTTCAAAAAAATTGAGAAAAATTTAGCATGGTAAAGTTATCTAAGGACCTCTTCTAATATGAAACCTCAGTTTATCTTCGTTACGGGTTTCTATCGTAATAACTCCGATCCTTTGTCTTCGCGTTCCCTTGTTTACGTTGAAGCTAAGACAACACTTTAGGTAACAATATTGATAAAGCATGTCGGAAAAAAGTTTTGAAGTAGTTCGATTCTTGCACAAATATTTTAAAAATGATAAATGTATAATTATTTTCATTACAGTATATCCAATGAAGTTTTAGATTTACTAGTTAATTGTTATTAAGGATTGAAGAATGAACTTCAAAATTTTTTAATATTTGACATATTACGGGTTCCGAATATAAAATCTTTAGAAGTTCTAATTATGAAACCAGATGCAGAATACTTGCTTTGCACGTCTTTATTCCTCACGATCAAATGTACATGGCCAGCAATGGCCTCAATGCATAAGGTGTTATCGATGGGCCCACGAAAATTGCGGTGCTAAAGTGCTAAAGAAAAAGATTCTATATGCCCAATGTGCGAAAACAAAACGGGAATAAATTTCGTGAAAAAAGAAAGGGTCTTATATTAGTAAGCTATTGAATCTCATATTAGGAACTGTAGACGTTCTAGTGTGTCGGTTCCACATTGGGCGTCATTTTGTAGAAGGTCTAGTATAGTGTTGTTGGTTTCGCGTTGGTGTACGAGTCGGTGAAGCTGCGACGGCAGAGCAGGTTGGCTAGGATGAGAAGAAGAGGGAGTGAGTGTAAAAAGGGTCGAAGTGTCTGTAACCCGCGAAGGAAACGTTTGCAATCCACCAGAGAAATAATGTAGTTGGAGTTACGGGTGCTGCGCTGAACCGCGAAGACCAGGTATCTGCCCCTAGGAAGAAAAGGTCGAGATTGGGATAGGGGTGGTGTCCGGGATTCCGTCAACAGGGAGAGTGTCGTTCATAACCAATGATGTCAGATGAGCGGAACTTTTAGAACCTTCTTCCTAGAATTGGAGTAGGAGTAGGAGTGCTACCCCACGCCACGTCATGTTATTGGGTTGTACTATGGTGCTATCGTACTACTTGCCCATTCCGTCCCTCTATCCCCTTAGGATGAGCAGCGAGCGTGGACCATAGAGCGGGCGAGCTGTCGCATACCTGCAGTTGCGCGAATGGCGTTTTAATTTGCTCGGCTCACTCTACAGCGGCTTTGGTTAGTGATACCGATCTCTTTTACATATACATACTTAAAAAATATACTTATGCTGCAGAACCACGTTTCAAATTCCGTAAATTTGCACACTTTTAGTTTCTATATAGTTATGAAGGAGCGGATTCCTTTTTTCTTAATTTTTTAGTTGATTGTAGACGAATACATATGTTAGTTCTAAAACAGGTACCTAATTTAATAAAAATGTCTTTAATCGAATACTATGATCTTTTTAGAAAATGGGTCCCATATTATGCCACATTACCCTCTGTAACCATGAAATGTGGCAAAAATTGCAAACAATTTTTCAGTCGGCGGTACCCGTAAGAGAGGCGATGCTGAGAAAGAAATCGTCGCTACACAAGATGGTGGGTGGTGGCTGTGTGCGCGCGCATCTGAGTAACATTTTCAACACAGTTGACACACTAGTTGATATAGGCTTGGATATAAACCCAGATTTATTAACAATCATGCTGTTGTATAGTTTGCCTGCAGGATTTGAGAATATCAGATGCGCTATCGAGTCGCACGACAATTTACGTACGCCTATGTACACGATTATAGAGGAACGGCGAGGAGAGAGGCGAGTAAAGAGGAGATCTGTGAGGCTAACAGTGCGGTGCGATGCATGTTTATAGTGATGTGGAGAAAAGTGAGAAAGTAAATGCTACAGCGAGCCATTCTTCTCGGTATGTCTCAAAATGTCTTCGAGGAAGCAGCAAAAGCTCGTGCTTGTAGAAAGTATTGCAATTAAATATCGCATATTAACGTCATATCTTGCAAAAAAACAAAATCAGAAGATGGTCTATCCATCCCATTACTAGAAATAGACAAAGAATGGAGAATTTTATCATTTATACCCAAAATTAAGAGAATATCCTGATAAATTTCAACAATACATTCGGACGAAAATTGTAATGAATGCGATAAAATGTTACCGAATGTAGCAGAATCAAACATTATTGCTTCTAGCTGCACCGCTAACATTCTAAGGGTACGATTATAGTGGAGCGACAAGGAATGAGACTAGCGACGAGGTGAGCGTCGCGAGAAAAGCAAACCAATGTAATGTAATGGAAGTGCTTACAGTGGAGTGCCAACGAATGTTGTGAGGAAGGCGGCGTATGATAGCGGTGCAGCTAAAAACAAAAATGTTTCTTTCTACTAGCGGAGACTAGTAGAAAACATTCAATCAGCAAACATTCAATAATGGAGCTATCAGGCCATATTGTGGAAACGTTTGACCGCTGCCTCCAGCTTATCCCACCTGACTGGGATGAGGCAGCAGAGAAAACTACACCGGTGCCAGAAACACCCAACACCTCCCACCAGGAGGACTTAGTGCTGGGCATCGGAAACGCACGCCTCCAGGTTCCAGGCAACGCTTAGAAATCCCGGATGTATAGGTGCAAGATCCCCGGTGGTTCATACCACCTGCGGTGGAATAATGAGGGCATATTGACCTCCCCTTTCTACAAACCAACACCGGCAAGCCGTAAGTAGGACGATTGTCGTACGTATGACACGTGATGCGGAGGAAAATACGTTAATACGGTCTGATCTTAGCCTTCGCACCTACAACGCAGCCGACGAAGGAGGCTACCTCGGCAAAGCCGGCGCTAGGAATCTCGAGCCGGCGATCTAAGAAAAAAAGGGGATCGAGAGGAAATCCAAATGAACAGGCTATTCCCACATCGTCGAGGGCCACAACAAAGAGGCCCCGGATCCAAAAGGGGACACCTCCAGGCCTGGTGGTCTTCATTACGAAAACGGTAGTGTATGTGGCCACAGCCACCTCCTTGCGGATAATCAACGCCGAACACACACAGGCGCCCACTTCAAACTGTAAGTGATTCAAACATAATTTTTTATTTCACTTGTTTTCCCTCTCTCTCTCTCTCTCTCTCTCTCTCTATCTATTGCCCGCCTGATTGTTAAAAATTCCAATTTCGCGTCCCGTATTCTTGAGTCGAGTCAGTAACATGAACTACTGTTTTTCTCCGTGGTTGCACAGATTGTGCAAGGGGGGTGGTATGTTTAAAGAAGTCACGTTTCCGTTGGTTTTCCACGGTCGCGAAATTCGTGAGCTATTTTGGCGAACGCGTGAAATGTTGAATCTCGAATTCAAACGACACCTTCACGTGTCAAATAGCAACAGCAAAATTAACGACCTCGACCGTTGTTTTTCTAAATGTTTGCACGGAGACAAACTGTGAACGCGATGCGGCGGTTACCCCTTGAATTCTAAAAAGAACGGTGAAACCGTGTAGGACGTGAAAGCATAGAGAGAGGGAAAGTTGTCTCAATTGAAAAGTGACGAGATAATTAAGATAGACAGCGCCGCCAGTCGGCTAGATAAGAATTATCGCAGTTGCGTAATCGG
Source organism: Eucera pruinosa (assembly GCA_028830335.1). Lineage (NCBI taxonomy): Eukaryota > Metazoa > Arthropoda > Insecta > Hymenoptera > Apidae > Eucera > Eucera pruinosa. Next base: position 848,356 of record JAMYCR010000015.1, on the reverse strand, counting down.
TGTCGGCGCATAGTGGGGTATTTGCCCCCAAAAGCCGGACATTAGACGATTTTAAAAATTGTACCTAAACCATACAATTTTTATTTCTTGAGTTAGTTAAATGTGTGAGGAACATTGTATCAACATTTTTTTCCTTATTTTTTTATTCATAAAACACTGTACTTCATCGAAAGTTAAGAGTTTTTACGACGCGCGTTGCTTCTTTCACTAGTCCCTGAAACATCGTTCACTTATTATTGATTTTTAACTGTTTTAAATAAATTATATAGATTCTTGTTTTATAGAAGTGATTTAGATAAGTATATACTGTACTGTTAAACAGGTTTTACTTGTGCATCATGTATATTTTTCTAATTATTAATATTTAAATATAATCAATTATTCAGTAATTTTCTCAACGATTTTAAGACTTCGTTAAGGATTTTGTTATACTTCCGGGCGAGTCCCGATGCTGAATCTGGTCTGGCTGCATTCCTTAAAGGTTTACGATTAAGAAGCACGAAAGATTGATCCCGGATTTGCACGGATTGACGTTTATAGTAAAGGGTATAGCCGGTTAAGGGGGTCAAATGTGCCCCCAAACCAAATTCAACGTGCAATGAGTCACTCGATAGCTTATCAAAAAAAACACTTCGTGCAAATTTTTAGCCCTGTATCTCGACCTGGAGGGTAGTAACAGGGTGAAAATGAGAATCACGTTTTTACGTCATTTCTCTTATTCTATAGCATGAAAAAAATAGAAAAAAAATCAGAGGCACTTCTGATATCGGCTTACGTATTTAGGAATTTTTTCATATTTTAAAATTGAATAGCTAAGTTGTGAAAAATTAAAAACCGAAAAAAAAGCGGAAAAATGCCGATTAAGCATTGATGCAGGTCCAGGACTACGATTATATTTTTACAGTAAGTAGATATTGTTGTTACTATTATTCTCAATTTTTTTCAGATTTTTCGTTTTGGTGCGCCGTAGTCAAAAAAATTAAAAACCGATTCGTTCGTTATTTTCTGCGTGTTAGACGTCGAATTTTTTGATGTTCTTTGGTATATAAGTGCTCCATGCAATGTTTAACATTTTTACATTCGGCAGAATAACAGAGGAATTATAGAAAGTAAATAAATCCAATTAATGAAAGTTCCGATGACAACGTTATCTTCTGAAATATTAAGTTAGTTTCCAACAACGGCGCTGGCTCGGCGGCAAAGTGTGTTACTTCAGAACGACTAGAGCCTGTTTCGAGTCTCTTCTTGGGCATTTTACTTTTTTTATTTATTATTATTTTTTTTCAATTTCTAACAATATAATAATGATCAGTATCGGTTTATAAATGTGTTAAAAATATTTTAACCTAAAATATGTATGAAAATAATGTTAGAGCGCTTTTTACGACTCCGCGTCTTTTCTCGCATATCTTGTCCTATTGTACTTCTATTGTAAAAATATTACTAAGAATTTCCGCGGGACGTACAATTTCTGAGAGGTACCGAGCACGTGACAAATAATAAATTATTACTGCAACGTGTGAATAGCATCCGATGGTTCGGTTACCATTTGCACATTCACAACAATAGCATCTAATTCCGCAACAGCCTATTGAATTTGGAGTGTACTCAATATAACATCTATACGTTTTTCTACTAATATGGCACGATTTTACTTCGAATTTAATGATATTATTTGTTTCTATGAGATACTGGACGGCAAGGTTACTATCTTCGTCCATAAGCTCTGCTAAGTAAGATACTGCTTGTGATAATCGATACGACCAAGTAAAAAAAATCTTCAAATCGTTATCTGTCATCTCCGGAAAATCAATAATTTCGGAAGCTGAAAGCTGTTTGAACCGCGACTTTCGCCTATTCACGCGACAAACTTTTCCACAATCAATTAGACAATAAATTGCTCCCTTAAGTAGGTTTATTTTGTAAAGTAGCACGGTTTCTTAAAAATATGTTTGGAAAACGTTTAAATTCAGATGTAGGGCTTTTCGGTGAAATAGTGGAAAGGATGGTATCCGAACCACTGAAAATACATTAGCGATCGATGCAGAAACTCATCACTGGAATAGGTGAAATCGCTTAGTAATATTTTTACAATAGAAGTACAATAGGACAAGATATGCGAGAAAAGACGCGGAGTCGTAAAAAGCGCTCTAACATTATTTTCATACATATTTTAGGTTAAAATATTTTTCACACATTTATAAACCGATACTGATCATTATTATATTGTTAGAAATTGAAAAAATATAATAATAAATAAAAAAAGTAAAAAGCCCAAGGAGAGACTCGAAACAGGCTCTAGTCGTTCTGAAGTAACATACTTTGCCGCCGAGCCAGCGCCGTTGTTGGAAACTAACTTAATATTTCAGAAGATAACGTTGTCATCGGAACTTTCATTAATTGGATTTATTTACTTTCTATAATTCCTCTGTTATTCTGCCGAATGTAAAAATGTTAAACATTGCATGGAGCACTTATATACCAAAGAACATCAAAAAATTCGACGTCTAACACGCAGAAAATAACGAACGAATCGGTTTTTAATTTTTTTGACTACGGCGCACCAAAACGAAAAATCTGAAAAAAATTGAGAATAATAGTAACAACAATATCTACTTACTGTAAAAATATAATCGTAGTTCTGGACCTACATCAATGCTTAATCGGCATTTTTCCGCTTTTTTTTCGGTTTTTCATTTTTCACAACTTAGCTATTCAATTTAAAAATATGAAAAAATTCCTAAATACGTAAGCCGATATCAGAAGTGCCTCTGATTTTTTTCTATTTTTTTCATGCTATAGAATAAGAGAAATGACGTAAAAACGTGATTTTCATTTTCACCCTGTTACTACCCTCCAGGCGGAGATACAGGGCTAAAAATTTGCACGAAGTGTTTTTTTTTGATAAGCTATCGAATGACTCATTGCACGTTGAATTTGGTTTGGGGGCACATTTGACCCCCTTAACCGGCTATACCCTTTAGTCCTAGATGACCACCGAGAGTCGCAGCGTTTGTCGCGCGCCTTCACGATCGCGCCCACTGAACCTCCAAAAAAACTGTTGAACTCAAGTGTTTAAACTACAGACATATGAGATGTTTAAAGTATTCTGTAGATAAGCCTTCGGCTGTCTTGCACTTTCAGGATGCATTCAATTGAAACAGTGCGATCAGAGTGTGAACAGCGATATATTTGAAGGATTTTTTTACATTGTTATACTTTATATTTTAGTTTTTTCCACTTATTCGGTTTAAGTTTTATTTTATATAGTTTATTTACAGCTTATATTTAAGTGCTACTTTATTAAGTTTCTGTTTAAGTGTGGATTAGTTATGTTTAAGTGCAGTTTTTCTACTTTTATATAGACAAGTTCATGTTTAAGTGTTGTTCATTTATTTTGATATTAAATTTTATTCTATTAGGTAGAGACATAGACGGATGTGGAGACGAAAAAAGCATTTGATGAAGAATTATAATACCATTTGGCGATAGGTAGTTATGATATATATTGTTGATATAATATATATTGAAAATATGTGTAACTTATTTCATATATGATATATTATAAATCAACATTTTTATGATGACAGATATAACATATTCACGTGTATTTATCGCTGTCTATTAACTGCTAATCCATCATAAATTGCATTTGCGGATTCCTGAAAATTAAAATGTATAATATGTTATTAACTTTAGTATGGTAAGTGTTTACTGATTACGTATTATATATTGTATTATTACATACATGTATATGAGTTGTATTCTATATACATATCAGTGCCATATCATACAAATCTTCAAAACGATTCGGGCACATTCAAATAGTTGTATCTTTCTTAAGAAACAACTCTTCATAATAAACTTTGACGTATTTTAAAGAAAAATAATCATATCTTCAAATAGTGTACATAAAAATTTTAATAAATATTATTTGCAATTTTTATCACTTGAAAAATGTCATGAAATTTTACACTTTAACGTATTTCTATTTAAGGGCAGATTTCACCCCTTGAACATTCACTTTGATCAATGCGGTTTAGAAATTTGGAAAGCAGAAAGTTCAATCTTTAAAATGGACTTTTATTCGTCAAAGGATGAATTTGCGGAAAGTTATACCAATTTGAATGTTAAGCAAATTTTAAAACAGCTATGTCCGGCTTTTCGGGACAAATACCCCACTGTGCGGCGGTGCGCTAGTCAGTTTCTTGCGAGATTTAGACACAGCCAGAGCTCTAGCTCCCGAGCTGCCGAAGCCAGCTATCTGTAAGAATTTCGAGGCAGCTAGAGTTCTATCTCGAACGCTCCTGAAGCCAGATTTCTGTGCATTTTCGAGGAGGTTAAAGTCTTAGGCCTAACTCTCCCGAAAGGTATTGCGAACAAGGCACTTTTAAACTACGAATTTGTGCACTGAGAAAGACGACGACTTATGTTATACGGCTCTCCGTCTCACGATCGTCGCCTCAGTTTGTACTAATACAGTAGTATTTTGTCTCGTGCGAACTAGTAATCAAATCGGTGGGTTTCCCCTGATTCATTTGTCGATTGTCCCTCAATTTAGAAACAAGCGGAGACCAGCCCCCGTGGCAGGCCCCAAGGTTGTCGGTGCACTCACCGTTTCAAAGCCCGATACGTTTTAACGTGCAGTGGAAGTGGTAGAGGGTATAAATTCATATCTGTACGTTTGCAAACGACGGTTTCCTTGCTTTACGCGGGAAACGTCGTAAATACCATACAGTCCACACCCTTCTACTTGCCTCGGGTAACACTACTAAGTGACCTCGCTACCTGTCACGCATATCGTGTTCAGGCGAAAGAGAGGAAAGACGCACGTATAGAGCAATCACACCTGACTAATGTAAGAAATCGGTGTTTACATCGATTCTCTCTGTTACAGACACGCGAACGCATCAATCCCGAATACCAAGCGAGGTAGCTTTATAATTCAAATAATAAATAAAAGGCCATCCAGAAACCGACGGCCAAACAAAACTGAAGCGTTCGGTTATTGAACTTATCCTTTCCCTCAAATCCGAACCTCGTTTAGTAGAATCAAGAAAATAAATTCTGATTCTCTAAACAATATTCATTATTACTCTTCATTATATCATTTATTGTTCCCGATATCGTCTATTTTTGGATGTAGCACATCATGTCTAATATATTAATAAGTTTAGTTTTTGAAAGATGTGCCTTATGGGACCAAAAAGACAGAAATCATCACAATAGATACATGTTCGATAAACTTTGGGAAGAAGTGGCAACGGAACTACATAGTACAAGTAAGTTAAGTATAATATTCAATTTATATATTTGATAAATATCTCATATATTGTCAGTGTATTAATAATATATGAATGTATTTTGAAATACATAATTAGAAAAACTAATATAAAAATCGCATGTATCGGATCGTTTACTAACTACGTTATAATCGTAAATTAGGAGTCGCGTCTGTTTGAGTTTTACCATATTTTTAATTTTTCTTGTAATTTATCATCACTTTCATTTATTTTGAAGCCGTTACATAAAATCAGATTTTATTATGCCAAAGAAAACCTTTAAAAGTATTCCTTTCATCAATAACATTGCCTCAAGCTCTATTATTACTTCTTCCTACTGTACTTTTCTCTTTCCTGCACAGTTTCGTGCCCGTTAAACATTTCGAGGCTTTTATTCCCTTCCAAATTAATGATTGCATTATGCAGAACACATATACACTTGACAATATTGTCAGCAAACGCAGGCAATGTGTCTACTGGTTTCCAGAGAATTCTTCATTTGGCATTCATTATTCCAAATGCACATTCTACAATACGTCTCGCTTTAGAAAAACGAGTGTTAAAGTAGACTGTTTGTGAATCTAAATTTTGTCTATCATATGGTTTCAGTAAATGTCGTAACAGTGGATAAGCCTCGTCTCCAATACAAAGGGCATTGGGTTTGTAATGGAGAGTCTGTAGGAATATTTAAGTTTTTCCATTAACTGAAACATTTTTGAAGAGCGAAAAGTGCCACCATCACTTTGCTTTCCGTATTTTCCAATTTCTACAATTATAAATTTTCCATGAGCATCTGCAATCGCTTGCAAAACAATAGAAAGAACTGCTAATAGTGTTATAGTACATTGTCCCAGAATTGGGTGGACATTTTAAGCGTATGTGCTTCCTATCGATTACACTAACTGTAATTGGGAAATTCCAAATATTATAAAAATCATTTGTAATTCTCAGAAAACCTTCAGAAGTTGAAGATTTCATGTGGATTGACTGAAGACATTCCTATAATAAAGTTACCATTGGTTCTATGATTTTTATTATAGTAGTGAGGCCAAGTTTAAATATCAAACAAAGATCTCTGAAGGTTTTCTCAGTCGCAAGGAATCTACACAAAAGTAGTAAAAAAGGTAGTTCGTAAAAAAGGGAAATTGTAATTTTCTGTTTCAGGTATGAAAATTAGAAATAAATGGAAAAATCTGAGAGATAAATTTCGTGTTGAGATGCACACAAAAATAAAACCGAACTCAAGTGGTGGCACTGGAGAATATATCGAAAATCTAGATGAAAATCAGCAAATAACTGAAGCAGGAGTATGTTCCTGGCTATATTATAAGCCTTTATTATTTCTCGAAGGTCAATTTACTCTTCGAGAAAATAAGGAAAATTTGACCTCGCAAAAAGCAATATCCCCTTTACTTGTAGATTCTACAACGCTCGATCCAAATGATGAAAGCATATTTGAGGGTGGCTGCTCTTCTCCATCCCCATCTGTTGCCAACTGCAACAGCAGTCACAAGAAAATATCCAAATGATCACATAATTCTTTAACAAGTTATATTGGGTAACAATTAATGGTATTGGAAGAAAAGAATTTAAACTGCTAGCTGGAGATAAAAAATGAAGATATTCGGTTTTTCGAGAGTTTCATTTCCAATGTAAGAAGACTTTCGGATAAGAAAAAAATGTTATTAATGATGGATATTCAGCAAGTTGTGTATCGACATGTATAGGGTACACCGCCAACACCATCACCATTTTTTCTTCCTCAAGGATACACAATATCTCAACCAAGTGATGCACAAAATATGCCGAATATTGAATACCAAACATGGTACAGTAAAAATTAAAAAAATATTTATTTATTCTATCTTTTATTATATCTAATTGTATATCATATTATTCATAAAATTCTTATATTATATAGCTTTCATCTTATAACGACAACTTTAATTTAATATTTTATTTAATGAATCATTTGTAATAAAGTACTTACACATAATTGAGTATGTAAAATTAATTTCTTAATTTAAATTTACCTTACGGTGACGACTAAGCATTCTTCGACACTTGTATTCTGAATAAAATTGCTCTATCGAATTTTAATTTTTGAATGCACCAATTCTAACATGCTGTCGAGTGTTACAATTTTCATCCGGAAGTATTGTTGTTCTCAGGATATTCTCTTAATTTTGAGTATAAATGATAAAATTCTCTATTTGTTTGTTCATTTGTATTAGTGGGATGGTTTGACTATCTCCTGATCTTGTTTTTTACGAGATATGACGTTAATATGTGATGTTTAATTGCAATAATTTCTACAAGCACGAGCTTTTGCTGCTTCCTCGAAGACATTATGAGACATACTAAGAAGAATGACTCGATTTAGCATTTCGCTCTTCGGTTTTCTTCCCGTCACTATAAACATGTATGACAGTGCACTGCTAGCCTCACAGCTCTCCTCTCTGCTCACCCCTCTCCTCGTCGCTCCACTATAATCGTGTACTAAGGCACTTCGGATAAAGATCGCAGAAGAAAGTGAGGCGCGCAAGAGCGAAAGAGACAGCATGTGGTTAACGTGACAAATATGATGTCAGTTGAAAGCAATAGAGTTTTGCTGGAATGCAACACGGAAACCATGCGAACGAGCTAAACTGCAAAATCTATTTAAAAGGTAAGGTCTCTCGAACCCCTTTCCCATGAATATCCAATCGAGAAGCGGAAATGCTCGACTAGATACATACAGATGTGTGTCGTTCAATTGCACACCCATGATGGAGCAAATAGCGGAAAAGTTCGAGAGAAGGGGCAACGTGCGTATTGCTGGATTTGATACATGAACCAGAGTGCTCAGTCCCCGAGTGCATTCAAGCAAAAGGATATTGCCACAGGTTTCTCTCTTTCTTGGTGTTTTTCCTATTTTTTATTACCCCAAAGGCCAAGCCTTTTAGAACGTTTTGCGGAGGCATTCTTGACCGAAGTGCTCGACGCGAAAACACATCAGTTTTTCCGCCTCATTCACAAGGAGTGAATATCGCGTGTCGCCACGGTGGTTTTTTATTGTATATTGTATGCTGATGCGTTTCTAACTTTAACGTATGGTTAGAAATTAACGATTAAATATATATATATTATATAAAAATATAATGATTAAAATACATAACGTTTTGATCCCACTTATATGTGTAGTTTCATCAACTAAAATGCAGAAGATGTTATTTATTAATACTTTTATTGTTCTCTCAATAATTGTTTTATGCAGTTTAAGATTCATACTCCGATGACTCTCACAATTACAATCAGCATATGCCGCCTAAACTATATTAACGTAGAGCTCGTACGAATATAAGCTCCTGCTGTAACGGGCAATATTTAATACGTATCGTATTTCACTTGTTTTACAATATCTTTGTTGTAATTTATACCATCCTTGTACTTGCAAGTTGCACCGCTACTGAAACCTTCTGCTTGCATCTATGCTACGGCCATGTTATCATGATGCTTTTGGCTATAGCTATGTCTTAGAAGAAAACTTGTTTCTGCTAGCATTGCTTGGTTCCAAACCAAACATTTCACTTCGGAGCAGCTTTCAGCAGATTTCGCTAGCCACGTTACGAAGGAAGGATGTGTCAACCAGGAATCATTGAATTTCCTCACATACCTTTTCTTTGCAGCTGGTGGACGTATGCTGCCCGTAGTGCTATCAGTGCCTGTTCCTCCATCAGTTAATAAAATTGAGATTTGTAGACAATGTATGAAGTACATTACAAAACGTATGTCTATACGTTTCACAGGGGAAATACTGTGTTCCTCAGTTTCAGCAGTGTTTATTCGTTTTTGAGAACCCTAGGTAGCTTTTTTGTTGGTAGGGCCATTCCACGCCAAATCGATCACTTTTGCACTCGATATCTACGCCTTTGTTTACATTGATGTATGTTATAGCCTATGCGAAAGTATATGGGCGAGGGGGGGTTATATCATCATCTTGCTGGTTTCGAAATTGTTTTAACAATATAAATCTCCGATATTGATAATTTCTGCACATTTTTACAAAAGCTATCTTCAAAAAGAATTTTTATCCCCTAAACTAATAAGGATGCGAAAATTGCATTTTTCATTTTAATCGCAAACATTACTCTTTTCAATGAATTTCATAGCTCATTCCCATATTTACTTTATTAACAAACAAATTTTCCAATTATTTCTGTTTTGCAAATTTTACCCCAAACCACGTTTTTAAAAAAATTGAAAGAAATAAACCCATATTCTATGTCCTCTCATCTTTAAAAATCTGTTTTTTAATTCGCGAGTATTCAGAAACTGTCGCCAGGCCAATGCTCTATATTTAGTTTTTTTCCACACTCTCACCATAAGGCACTGTACAGAAGTCAAGGATCGGTATCCCATTGAGATACGCCGAATGAAAGTGTAGGGAACCTGGCTCACCTACTACCTGTACTACGAAGAGCCGACAAGGCACAATACCACACTACAAGTCTAACGGGACTCACTTTCCACAGTCCTACCACTTCTCCAGAGTGGTACCGGAGCAGATGAAGCCGCTGCTTACACGCTGACGTCATTCGAGAAGGCCATTTAGTCACCATGCTGCTTGCAATCACTGCAGCCGCGATGGTTCTACCCACGACTGGGACTAAGGCACTGCTTCGGCAGGAGCCCGATCCCCGTGGCACCGATCCGTCTATCGGTGCGACATGTTTCGTGACTAGAGCCACTACCATGTTTTACAGTTCTACGATCCTCAGCACTGGTCAGCTCGCACTTAGGGTGTGTGGAGATGTTACGCTCCGAAGGATACATACAGGAATCCACTCCGTAAGCCTTTTAACCTGTGGTACACCCCTGCGCTTCTGAGTACACCAGCACATTCATACACATTCAAACATTCATTCTTTTTTTAATAAATGCATTCCAATATGTATTACAATACATTCAAATATACTAAAACATTCCTTGCTCATTATACATTGCATCCACACTTTAATCTTCAGGTACAGTCACACCACATTCATGCAAGTTTCTTAGGTCATCGTACAGGGGATATTTACGCAGCACATGCACCCAGTGTTCTCGTCGATACCCACACTTACACTGTTCAGTCTCACTCAAACCACGCTTAAACAGGAACGTATTAATACTCCCACGTTCACTTGTCAAATAACACGCATACACACTCGGATCGCAATCCACATTTCGTATGGCAAATCTCACACCATTCACATACGTATAAGTCAGTCGTCCCTTCTCACATTCATCCCATCGATGCTGCAACCTCTAATACATCTTATGATTCACTACCTTCACGCATTCATCCAATGATCTTTCATTCAGGTCCTCATCATTCACAACATTTTCCGCACATATTCTAACACCATTCTTGATTTTCCATACCACACCTCTCCGTACACACTGTAGCTCCCAAGGCAGCTGTCCATTCAACACATGCATACTCTCCGTCGAGATGGTTCGACATATATACATTCAGACACGCATCCAATACTACTTTCTGGCATCGATTCATAATCTCTCACGTATAGCCATACTTCATTACTCACTCACTCTTACTATTTACTCGCTCGATACATCACACATGAAACAAACAAACTCTTATAAATCATGTGCACTGCTCTTTTACTCGTGCACCATTCACACTTCAACACACGCCTCATTTGTCCTACCACATTCCTAACTTTATTGCAAAAATACTCCAGATGAACCTGAAAGTGTATCCTTTCACTCATCTATATTCCGAGGTACTCCACTCGCTCACTGTATTTAATCAGCTTCCTATTCACTCTCACACTCGGACGTCCACCCGCAGCCAAACTTCGTTTTAGGAACATGCACACAGTTTTGCCCTCATACACTTTCACTCCCGCTCGTCCATCTCCCTCACTCACAATATTCATACATTCAGTTCCCTTTCCCCCATCATTTACTAGCTTTTGTCCTTCTGTAACAGTCACCAAATCATCCGCATACGCCACACACTTGCAACAACATTCACTCAGGCACCACAGGAGTCCATCCATCATTAAATTCCATATATGCAAATGGACCACAGATGGAGCTCTACGGACAGCCTCGTTCAACATTTCTCTATACAATATCATTCTCACCAACCATGCACGCAGCACTCTCCTGGAAGTAGCTCGTCCGGAAGGGCAATTCCTCGCATCCAACCTTACGCAACTTCTCAATCACACCTACCCACTCCAAATTGCCAAACGCTCCTTGCAAATCCACAAACACCTAAGACATACTTACACTGACTTTCCTTCACGTAATCTTTCATTCTCAGCCATGCACTGTCGGTTGAGCGGCCTCCGCGAAAGCTATGCTGCATATCATTCATACGATCATTCACTCTTTCTTCCATACGCTTTACCATCATTTGCTCAAGAGTCTTTCCACAGACAAGGTACAGGATAGACCTATCATCTTATGGGACTTCGTGTCACCAACTCTGAAATACTGACCTCGAATAAAATTCGAGTGTTTCATACGCCCTCTGCGTTTTAATGCGGTGACTGTAAGAAATACCTGTGGAAATGTCGCTGACGACGATAAAGTCAACAGACGCAAGTAGATCGTTCTCTTTCCGCCTTACGAAGAAATCTGTTTGACCACTATACACGGAGTCCATTTAAATAAATCTATTCAAAAATTTTGTAAGCCGCGAATGATGCCAAAAACTGTTTCAGACAAATGTCGAATAGTTTCAAAGAGTACACAATTTAATAACAGTGATTTTTTCCAAGTAGATGCGAATAAAAAAAATTGTGGGGATTATATGCACACTCTGTGCGTATAAAAGAAATATAATTATGATGTATCTTCTTACATTTTGTAATACTTCACAGTAATGTTATCAATGCATAGATAAAATTTTTCTTGTAAAAGATAAGCAAAAATCCGAGCCCACTTAATTAAATTTAATTTCTTTGCACGGCTGGAGTGTATTTTTATAATGTCGTTATCAACTTACAGAATTAATTACGTAACTGTAATATCACAAATATATGTTCGGAACCATTATTGCAGAAGAAAGCTCAAACTTCTGATAAATTTCTAGAAGCTTGTAATAAAAAATATGAAACCATGAAATTAAAATATAAAGTTTCAAATATAATTCTTATAACTCTTATTTATTATGCTTGTAAGGCCATTGTGTCAGAAACATAAAAATATCACTTGAAAATTTGTTTAAGTCTCATCTACCAGAATATATAACCTGAGTTATGCCTCAATGCAAGGCTTGTTCTTCAACGCCTGGGAAAAAGTAAGCAGAGGTATAATTATTCCTCGAAGTACTTACGCAGTTTTGAAAAACGCAGATTTTTTGTGATCTTATAGTTACCGCGACTGTGAAGAATCACAAAAATTGCAATATACTTTCGTGAAATATGAATGACATATGTACACAATACAAAATACATTCACTACAAATTTTTATGCGTTTATAGGAACTTTAAATATTTGAAAGAATGGAGAATATGCGTAATATGCAAAAACATATAAAATATTCAAAGCGCAGTACATTGTATAATATTTAAAAGATGAAGGAAATTCTATTTAGGCTACACCTGGGTATATATTTATATTAGGATTGCCTATTCGATTTTTATGAAATTGACATATGTTGTAAAATTCAACATTTTCAGAAACTTTTTCCGATGTATGCCATGATTCATATTAAAGAATAGATCCTCGAATTCTGGAAATTTTTGAATAACATTATTATTTTCTCAACATACGTATGTGAGTAAATATATAAAATGCAACACATATTTAACATTTCTAAACAATAGTATGCGGCTTCACAGTGAGGAAATAGTAGTGGTTCTAACTTAGAAGTTTAGAAATATTAGCAAAAATATATTAGTACAATTGTATTCTGCCTATACGTACTGTTCGCGATGTTAACTGTTGGCCGCCAAATTAATTTTGGCCAACTGATTCGACGGCGTTATGTCTCGCCCTTTAGTACGTGATAACTCGGTTCCGAATGACGAACCCTTGACGAATGTTTGACGAACGCTTCACGACTGTTTGACGATTGTTTGACGACTCACTGACTGTTTCACGACTGACTGATGACTGTTTCTGTTTCACGACTGTTGAACGACTGACTGGCGACTGTTACTGTTTCACGGCTGTTGAACGACTGACGGACGACTGTTACTGTTTGCTTCACGACTGACTGAAGACTGTTACTGTTTGCTTCACGACTGACTGAAGACTGTCCACGACTGACTGAAGACTGTTGAACGAATAACTGACGACTGTTACTGTTTGCTTCACGACTGACTGAAGACGGTTGAACGAATGACTGACGACTGCCGACTATTCACGAATGACTGACTGTTTCACGATCTGACTGACGACTGTTACTGTTTGCTTCACGACTGACTGAAGACTGTTCACGACTGACTGACGACTGACGACTGCCCCCTTGGAACGCAAACTCCCCCGGTTCGTACGCGCCGGAAGTTCGTTGCTGCGTGGGTCGGATGCACGCGGAAGTGGATGACGCCGATTTTTCCGATTCGCTAAAATTGACTGCGGTGTCCGTACCTATGAATTGATTAGCCGCTCGCGCGACGAACCAATCAGCGAATCGGAAATTGCCGGAAAAGAACGGCCCCCATTTGCGGGCCTCTTGGACCGACGCGCCTCGAGTGCCATCTTTACACCGGCGAAGACACCTCGGCGGCGAGAGTCCGCGCTTTTTGGGTTTTTCCGGCTTCACTTGACGTCATCCACCTCTCCTTCGAGGGTTTTTTCCAAAGGGGGTGGTTGCCGCGTTCACCGTGCGGCCTGTGCTTTGCAGCCTTCTGGGCACGGTCCGAACGTTTACCGTTAGGACCAGCGGCTGCTAAACACGTGTGCCCCTCGTCGTTTACTCGGACAAAAATATATTTTGCCGAGGTAAGAAAAATGACGAATGGCTCTCCAACGCATGCGATTTCTCTCTGTGTTCCGTATTCGTACGACGGAACACGTACAATAGCAATAAGGGCACCACAAATAATGCAGTCGTATTGTTACGTGTAGACGTGTTTGAGCGGGAATAATAATATGAGCTTTCGTAGCAGACAGGAAATGTAATAAAATTTGGAATTATTATACCAAATTATTGTAAGATTTATGGGTTCGTGATTGTCTAGTCCCATACGGGTCCTTGGAAATGCATTGGTTGATTATAGTTGGAGGCTGATAATGTTATTGAAAATAAGAGGTTAAAAGAGTTTCAATAAAAAAAAAGAATAATGGATATAAAGTAAATACAACGTATATTTTGATCAGATAATTTGGAAAAATAGAATTATGATAAATTATAATGTGTCCGAAGAGAAATATATAATAATGAGATGCTTTATACAAAATTCGTCTTTGACAATGCGGGAATTATCAATGTCAACCCAGCAATAATAAGTTAGGGAAATCCCACAATGTCTACGCATTAATTATCATTGCTCGCCGACAACAATACTGTACAATTTGAAATGTAATGGAACTTACCAAATTGTAAATCGAGACAATCGGATTATTTATTTTTTTCGCTAGTATATGTAAACTTTTATTTACTCGCTTGTTGGAGTTGGTTGCTCTCTAAGACTTCCTCACTGGAGAAGAGATAGTTGTATTAACGGTTGAAACGGACAGTACATGAAACGTTTAAAATATATAAAAGAAATGCAAAATAATAAGACTATGAAACGGTAAAGTTACAAAATAATAATGGAGTAACTGGACTAAACGAATCAATAATTATATAAGGCGAAATTTGAATACACGGTTTTTGAATACGCGGCACTGAGTCTTTTGTTACTCTAAGTTTCACACAACTTGTAACAAACTCTATCTCAATATTTTGCACCACGGACTACCCGATCACGCACCTCGCGACTTGCTGATCGAAGCTTCAAAACGGTAGTGAAGTAGTTCTGGCCCTTCGGAAATAAGTTGAATAATCCCCCCCTTGAAATACTCTATTGGAAATGGAATTGTTGATCATTTTTAACGAATCAGCGTAGTCGGAAGGTGTCGCGAGAAGGGATCGTCTCGTGCTCTCTTTCTCTCTATCTCCAGTGAAGAGGACCAACGCAGCCACAGTACATTCACGCTCCGGTTTACTGCAACGCATATTACTCACACATTGCGATCGACGCAGGACTCACATCGAATGAACTATGGGTGACACGCGCGCTACAAAAATGAATAGCTATATGTAGGTTTGAAATACCACGATAACCGTTCTCACGCTGGACTCACATCATGCATCCTGTTTATTACATCAGTACTAAGAAACGATAATGCCTATCGGTTATTTGTTATAGGACCACGTTGATTCCAAGGAAGGTATGCGCTATATTAACAATTGAGCTATCGGAATTAAGCCAGACTAAACGTCAAAGGCAAAATATACGATTGACAAGGGACTTCCCACGATGCTATGCATCATCAAATCGCATTCTCACCGACGTTAATTAAAATAAAAGAATTTTTGTTTGGAACGTAACAGTATCGTGCCACAAACGGAGTGCCGCTTGGCGACGAGATGAAATATAAGCAATCCAAATCCGCCGGCGAGCGAAGTGGCTAACACGTCGGCTGTCTGTACGCATTGTGTACATATGCATACATATAAACAGAATGCAATGGAATTGTACTAATATGTTTTTGTTAATATCTTGGAACCTATACAACAATCCTGTTACTACCATTGTAATTGGTATTTATTAAGAAAAGAGGGGGTCTCACCGATTTCGATGATTTTTAATATGTGTAGAAATCAACATTTTAAACAACTTTTTCCTATACATATAACCGCCGCTCGGTCTTAGTTTTCGAAATTTTTTTCGTAGAATGATCGGTACTACTACTTTGAATTCTTTCTACAAGTACGGGTTCGTGGCAGCGTATGCGTAAACGTTTGGTCGGTGATTGTCCCCTGTTTCTTTAAAAGCGTCGAGGCGGCTCGCCACGGACGCGTAAAATGGGAGTGTTTCCGAACTCGATTCAGGTAGTCGGCCGTCTCACGGCGGCCAGAATAATAATCCTTAACGAAATCGAACTCCTCTATCTAGTAACTAATTTAATGAAGTTTAGGTTTGGGATGAAGCATTCATTCCGGCCGCCGTAAGGCGGCCGGTCACACAATCATTACTGTTTTAATAATCTTTATTGATATTATACCAAGTTGTAACCATTTCAATTATTATTACGAAAAAATTTTGTACACATTGTATGATATTCGTCGCTGGCCGTTACGCTGTTATGTATAGAAACGATAGACAGTTGCCGATCAAACGTATACACATACGCTCCCACGAACGTGTACGTATAGACAAAATTCGATGCAGTAGTACTGATCTCCTTTGAGTAAAATTTCTGGGAGCGAAGGCCGAGCGGCGGTTATATTTATAGGAAAAAGTTGTTCAAAATGTTGATTTTTATAATATACTCGAAAATCATCGAAATCGGTGAGACCCCTCCTTTTCTAAATAATTACCTTGTAATTATTCACGCATATCTTTCGATTAATATCATCCTCAGCCCCTCCTCTTTGTCCCAATAACAAAACTTTTACCCAGTCTCTAACTATGTACGTATGTACATATGTAACATAAATGTGTGGTAGGAATAAGAACGGACGTCTCAAAATTACGCGAGCCTTCATTAACGCGATACATAGATGTTCCAAACCCCCGCGTATTTCGGGGGGACAACTGCACATTGTATATTGTTTTGTTTAATGTCGGGATCGGACCGTATGGATCAGACATGATCCATGAGTGATATGGGTGCTCGATACATTCACATACTATGTTATCTCGCCAAGAGTTTGCGGCCGGGCCTAAGTCCGCTGAGGACACGAAACTCAAACATCGTCTGATCTCTGTCGTCGGAAAGAGCAACAAGCGAGACAAAGTAAGAATGAGAATCCGAGCATTCGAAAAAGTTTAAATGCCCATGTATCGCTGCGCTAATGCAATGCAAACTTAAAAGTTTTTTTATTTTTTTATCTTTCTTTAATGTAATTTATTTATCATATTAACGCAATTTTTTTATTAAAATGAAACCAATATATAATTTGTACCGCTTTTACTCAACATTTATGGAATAATTACGCTGTATTGTAGTTTCTGACAAATTGCAGAAATGGACTGTTTTTAGAAGAGTACATAATTTAATAACATTATGGCATTGAATATGATGTACTTATTTAAAGTATACAATTTATAAGTTTTTCAAAGGCAGCTGATATGTGCAATACATGGACTATATACTTCACTCCCCGTAACTTCCTTTTACTCTATACAATATATCTATCCCAGCGATTTACTTCTCTTTCATATCCTACTTTTCTTATCTCCTCTATTAATACAATACTTTCACATTTTAATAGGTAAATGTAATCGGAACTATGTCGTATTTGGCCTCATTTTACCACAAAAGATTGGAGAATATGTTAAAAGAAAATTTATTAAGAAAAATGTAAAAAAATAAATTTTTTAATCTTGCACCAACGTACCCATACATTGTATGGTGATTAAAACCGTTCAGCTCTGATCAAAGGCGAGCCGACTCGCTTCATTGTTCGAGAATCGCGGTTCCAAGCGAGGTGCCCCTCAAGGTCTTCACTGGTGTAGGCTGCAATACAATACTGGCAACACTGTCATCAGTCCTACGACGGCCGATCAGAATGATGATTGCTATCTGATGCTGATCTGAATGATGTTTTACGCATTTCTGACATCGCATGTTTCGGCCTGTATCTAATGACGACCTTGTCACTGTGGGGGCGAGGTGCCGAACTCTACGCATTTATCTCGATCGGGATTGCTCGACTTCGTTGCGAGAAAATACTGGGTAATTATTTGAAAAGGGGGATCTCACCGATTTCTATGATTTTCGAGTATATTATAGAAATCAACATTTTGAACAACTTTTTCCTATACATATAACCGCCGCTTGGCCTTAGGTTCCGAGATTTTTCCCAAAATGGATCGGTACTACTACATTGAATTCAATCTATACGTACGCGTCCGAGTGTACGCGGAAGAGTTTGATCGGCAATTGTCTATCGTTTCTATATATGTATAACAGCATAGCGGCCAGCAACGAATATTATACAATATGTAAAAAACTTTTAGAAATAATGGCTGAAATATTTCCAACTTCGGATAATATCAATAATGATTATTAAAGCAGAAGATGAATATGTGGCCGGCCGCCGTGCGGCGGCCGGAATGAATACTCCCGCCCGAACCTAAATCGAACTTAATCCATTAAATTAGTTACTAAACAGAAAAGTTCAATTTAAATAAGGTCCGGGCGGAATGTCCATCTCGGCCGCCGTTGGGCGGCCGGCTACCCAAATAGAGTCCATAAACACACCTGTCACTCGCGTTCATTGTTGGCCGTCTCGATGTATTTAAAGAAACGGTGGACAATCACCGATCGAACGTTTACGTATACGCGGCCACGGTCGCGTACTTGTAGACAGAAATCAATGTAATAGTATCGATCTTTTTTGGAAAAATCTCAGAAACTGAGGCCGAGCGGCGGTCATATGTATAGGAAAAACTTGATGAAAATATTGATTTCTACAGCATATTAAAAATTCATCGAAATCAGTGAAACCCCCCCCCCCCCCTTTTTAAGTAATTACCAATTATTGTAATAACCGTACGATATATACATATATGTACATATGGAATATAGAGAGACATTAAACAAACCTTACATGTTGTAAAAAAGCTCGTTATCAAGCTTCGCTGCGAACATGTAAAGTTGCATGAAAGCAATAAATCTCCATAGTGTCTGATTTAAACCACAGCACACTACTTGTAAAGAAGGATCGACGTTACATTGTTGCAGTCTAGACCATTCGCATTTGATATTACATCACAGTCTGGAACGTAACTGGAATTAAAATTAACCATTAATACAACATGAAAGATAGAATTTTTATTAGTTATATTAATGGTAAAAGAAATGGCTATATGAACACAAAAATTTCAATTTTCTTAGTTTTCATATGATCTTTTTGCGAAAACGATATTATGGGATTATTACATAAGTCATACTAGTACGGCGCCAATAATGCTCAGACAAGCCTCGTCTGCGAATCACCAAAGATTCGTTGATATCGATCTTTTGGCGAACCACAGTTGAGCCTTGTCGGTTGAATATACAATAGCATTAGTACGTAGTACAATAGTATACAGCACTAGTATACATATGTTCGGCTAGTCCTGGGAAAAATTGCAGGATTCTACGAGCCAAAATAAAACGTAAATCAGGAATAATGAAATTCTGTTTGAGGCTTTGCTTTTTAATTATACGCAATTAAAAATGCTTGGCGCGCGATTATTTTGCAGTGGTCGGCAGGTCAAGGGACAAAAGGTACGTCACTGACAAAAGAACAACGCACGGCTAGCAGCTCTGCCTTCGAACGTTTACAGAAAGAAACAAAGTAATTCTGTGTCCCAAACTCATCTGTGACGGTAGCTGCGTTCGTTGACCCATCTTACAACAGCTGATCGGTAAAGGACTGCCGTGCGACGAGCGCGAGAGTGCCCAGTTTTTCATTGCTTATAACTAAAAAAACGAAGCCTGAAACGCAATTTCGATATTCTTGATTTTTATTTCATTTTTACTCACAGAGTCATTTCCTGCAGCTTCTCCTAAAGCTGGTCGAACGCCATATATATATATATATATATATATATATATATATATATATGTATATTGTCATTTTCCTTGTCACTTATTTTAATTGGTAATACATGTTTCGCTTCTTTCTAGCTCGGCTCGTGTTTGGCCTGCCGGTATAAATGGACCCTAAAACCACACAGCGACACGTCTGACTGAGATAGAAAGACAGAAAAAGAAATCGCATACTGTTTTGTTCCTGTATCTCTGTATCTCACAAGATGACGCGTTACTGCATGGACGGACGGACTGATTTGCCCATCGTGACGGTTATAGAAAAGGACAGCGAGTGAAAGAGAAAGGGGAATTGAGATTCGGGGAGTTTAAATGCAACCTTGGAAGTTTAAATAGCTGCATAGATTGGTTAGACATTACGTATATAGCAAACAAACTTTTATGTTTTTGATCTTTTGTAAACAAAAATTTCATTAACACTTCGGTAACATTTTTCTCATTGAAATAAGACCAAATATGATATGTTTTCGATTATATTTATCGGTTTAATTAATGCTAACATTTTCTTCATTATTGATTTTCATAAATTTCTAAAAGCTGAAATTGAATTATGCTTGGTCTTATTTTAATTAGAAAAACCTTACCAACAGGTTAATAATGTTTTGACAAAGAAAGAATCACCCATGAAAGAGATTCATTATTGCATTTGTGTAGCTTCCCAGACACCTTACACAGGAATTTAAATTTCTTTGACTGTTTTACTGTAACATCTAGTTTCGGTAACATTTAAGTAAAGTGTTGAATAATTACAGTGGTTGCTTCCAAACAAAACCAAATATTTATTATTGTGATACAAAATAAAGAAACCTGTATATAAGGTTTCGGATGTGAGCGACGCTGTCAACACAGCAACCGTTCACGCTTAGTGCTCGTACAGAACTGGCTAAAAAAACGTGGATCGGTATACACTGTGCCGAGGGAAACTTTACCGATGTACCCTTCTGTGGGCAAAACCCAGCAAGTACGCAGGTAAACGTCGCCAGCTAATTCCAAAACGGCTGAGACGATGCGACTACGCCCTGGCCCAGAGCTAGTGGCGCAGAAGCAAGAAAAACATGTAAAACAAAACATTGTATCAAAATATAAAGTAGAGATTTATGCAAAAATCTAACATAAAGAAATACCATTCAGGGTGGACAAAACCTGTTTAAAAGCGGTATAATTTTACTTCCTAAGGTTATGATCATTCACTTCAGGTGAAATAGGCTTCTAATTACAATACAGTGGTAGCTGCTATACATAATAAATACATTAATGCTAGCATATTTACAATATATTTATTTAAAATCAATAGATAATAATAATACATAGCTTTTGTATTTCGTGAATTCTTCTCTCCTTTTCATAATGGCCTAATATTTTCACGCGATATCACACTTAAATATTAATATTTCTTTTGCACACGCCGTTGTGCGTGCCTTCTTTCAATTTAGTTCCACTATTACTTTTAGAAGCAATTTGTTAATTTTTAAAACATTCAAGCAATGCAAGTAATAGTGTTAACGGGATAGGCCACATGAAGGCGTGAAAGAAGGACTTTGCCATCCCCGAGTATATTTAATGTTCATCACATTTCATGCAACGCGTTCGTTAAAAGAGGAAAAAGTTAAAAATCATGCAAATTATATATGTATATATACAAAAGTTGAATAACGCGGTAAAAGAATACTGAAGATACTCATGCTGCAAATTGAAAATATTTACATGCAAAAAGCAGAAAAGCGAAGCGATAAATATATCTTATTAAAGAAATAAGCATAAGTAAAAAAAGTAATGCGATGGAAAGTACTACAAAAAAGCGATAACTTGCTTAAAAAAAGTTTAGTTATTTACAAATGTAGCAAATACGAAAATTTTGAATTTTTCTTAACAGTAGATATCGGAAATCTTGACTTTTCTCCGAGCCATACTGTATCTTTATGAATTTTAACTTTTAATGCCAAATACACTAATTCTTTACGATGGGCAGTTCATTTATCGTGGCTAAACCATTTTGGATATTTTTCTTCTACATAATAGAAAATAATCGAAAATAGCTTATCCAGTAAAAATGCTTCGCTGCGTAACGCCGGGTAATGTAGATCAAAAATTTTGTTTATTATTTTGAAAATATCGGAAAATTCTAAACTTGGGACATGGAGATATCCGAAGTCTACATTGTCTTGTACAATGTATGCGCGGAAAGATATCAGCAGTTGCTCGTTGCGACAAAAAACACTATCTTTCGAAACTAATATGTCGTAACAAGTACGACATCGCGTCTTTTCAACACTTTTTTTCGCAATATATCCTGCAAAATACTCTACGGCACAAGCTTCTAAAGAGCATACCGATGATGACAGATCACTTACATCATTATCAATATCAAAAATAGGATGGATACTGTCATCATCAGTATGCTCTTCAACCCCAAATGAAGCTTCACTTGATGACGTGGCTGGTTCACAACTTGGTATTAATTCCTCCGGTACTAACGGTGTGTCATTATCGTACATGCAATTCCCATTATTATTATTACTAGCTTGTATAGCTAATAAAATATTTTTTCTAATAGCAAGACGCACCGCTTTTACCGAACGATTGCGATTATATCCACAATGCATCCGTAGAACGGAGAAGAAGTTCTCTAAGGTATCCGTACTCAGTCGCGAAGGCATAAAAAATGTAACACCTTCTTCCCGTAAACCATCCCACAGTTGCAGGGTGGCATCTATAGATTGCCGCAACCCCAAGAAACAAGGAGACACTTTTAACCCTTTCGGCGTGGTTACAAAACAATTTTCGATATTTGAGACTTGTGTCTTCAAATTTTCTTCAATATTACTCGAAACCCGCGAAAGTGCACACTTGTTTGGGTTGGGATCACGGGCGCATCTACTATTTAAATTGTCAAACAAATCAATCAGCGTTTCGAAGAAGCTAGCCGTGTGTTGAATAGTTGTTGTTTTTATGCAACCCGTCAAAGATGCGGTAAAGACAGCAGACGATACTCTTTTACTAAAAACTTGAAGGGCAAGCTTACACTTCATTTTATCAAATAAATTTGGCCTTACATGCTTATCGGATAATTTGTAAGCTGCCCGAGTACTTTTGCTTTTCTCTAAATTCCACAATGACACAACATCGGACCACGAGACGCGTGATCCGTTAACATTAAAGTCATTCTTCAATAAATTGTTTTTTACACTTTTGAAAACATGTAAGAAATCAAAAAGAAAATAAATTTTCTGGCCATTTCTCGCAAAATGCGGTTTTTGAATAGAAACGCGGTCGTCTGCTATACTTTTGTGGCGGCTCTCCTGCACCCACCACTAGAGGGACATATGAAATAGGACTTTCTCGAAAGTACTTGCTCCAACTACCTCGTCCATATATATACCGCCTTTAACCTACCTTCCAATATGCCAACGTCTAAGGCAGGGCCTGCTAGGTAGCCTTACTGATGAGTCCACTAGCAGGCCCAGGACGAAACGCAACACACTTCCTTTTTCCTATCCTATCCCCTCTCCACAGCTCCACACTTTGATTGCTAGTTCCCTGATCGGAAATAACCGCTCTGACATTCAACCCAGTTTCATAAACTGCATCTAAAATTTCGTCCAAAATTTTTGATAAATCATTCCTTTTTATGCCTGATTTTGAAATAAAGAATGCCAGAGGTTGCTTCCAAATAGTGAACAGCCCGCGTAGCATAAAAACAAGTACTTGTGAACCTACGGCTGTAGTTCTACCTAAAGATCCTAAATCTTCGAAACCTTCAATAATTTGTTTTGTTGGGTGGAAATCCAAACATTTTTTCACAGCCATTTCATCAAATAGGAGAACGCAATTTCTGTCTGCGACCTCCATGTTCGCAGCTTTAATTTTGAGCGCGTTAAACATATTTTGGCAAATTCCTGGCCAAATATCAATTTTGCGGAACCAACGGATAATAGATACTGGACTCGGGAAATGGAAGCCAAAAACACAACGCATTTTATTATACAATGCTGGCGAAGTATAGTGCATTGTCATACACATTTGACGTTCATTACGTGTAAACGGCTTTTTATTTGAATTCTTAAACAATAACATCATAATGAAAGTAAAAATGTAGCCGATACTTTTTTCGCGGTAGCTTTCTTGAAACATATATCGTCTATAATGCCTGAAGAAAGTTTAGATTGTAATCTACTTAATGCTCTACGCTTCGCTCGTAATTGCAAGCGAAGAATATTAGATTTATTCTTCTCGTGCTTTAACTGCTCTTCGACTTCCATTAACCGTTGCTCCAGGTCATTGCGTTTTGCTATTGGTAAAACGGCTGCAGTATCAATATTCCCGACGTTATCACAATCTTTTATATCGCGACAATAAATAAGTGGTACGGCATTTTTTTTGTAAAAAACCGGGTGCCCGAAAACTACTTTTTAAAAAATGCCGACTGCAAACATATTTTTTACGTAATTCAGAATTTGTCATTTCCACCCAGTCGTCGAGACAGCAGTTAACCAGCCACGTTATTAATCATTCATTATCATTTACCGGGAAAGAATGAAATGTAGTATTGTCTGTCGAATTGCGATTGATTAAACCGCAATTCGGATAGACGCACTTTTTAAAATGTTATTTGGCGTTCTGAGACTCCATATGCAATTATATAAGAAAATGTAGCTACTAGACGCTATAAGCAGCAAGAGAAGTACTTGAACAATATTTATATTAATATTAATATTATTACTAATATTATTATTATTATAAATGTTGTTCGTATTAAAATGCCGAAGCGTGCAGAAAAGCTTTTAATAATTATCTCTTTATTTACTTACTTGGTTATGTTCTTCGCTCTTGACAGTTTGCTGCACGGGATTGCCGCTTAAGGCGGTAGTCCCCAATGGCGGCCAGGCATGTCAGAGAGTTGACTTTACCGACAAAATGAGCCAAAAATATGGGTTTGCGGGGTTCGACTTTTCGTCCTCATATAAGAGAATTTTGGGTCGAATTACGGCTCATTCGCAAGAGGAAGCTTCAATGCAGTGCGCTCTGGTCGTCATTTGATCCGATTATGTTGATGCTCAATAATATGAGCGTGGAAATGTGGAGCAAATATTTACAGCTTGACAGCCGCCGAATCTAAGCAATTTTCGTAAATAAAGAGAATGTTCTCAATGAAATGAGGACCAGAGCGCACTGCGTTGAAGCCTCCCCTTTCAAATGAGCTATCGTTCGACGCAGAATCTTCTCATATAAGAACGAAAAGTCGAACCCCGCAAAAGCATGCTTTCCCGTGTGATTTCGCCATATTGATGATGATACAGAGCAAAAACGTGTAAACTTTAGTTCGGCTGTTCTCCGCGAGGAGGCACCTAATCGGAAAGACCCAATGAGAGTTGGCGCGAGTGTAGCAGCAGCTCGCAGTACTACTACACATTGAAGCCTGTCTATATGTGTGTCGTCACGCTTTTCGCCACTGCAATAGCTCGCACCTCGTTTTGTTTTGAGCACGGCAAGCGGCACCGCGATATGTTTATGCACAGAAAAACGAAACGAACGGCGCTGGCTTGTAGACGCAACGCGTCCCCCGCACACTTATAGACAGAGTACAATGTAGTTGTACAATCATTTTTTTTACATTTTGAAATGTGATATATGATAATATATGTTGACGAATGTTTTCGAATTTTTTTTGCTGCAAAACTTAGGTGTAAAAAATGAAAAATCTTATAAAAATTTGAAAAATGCATATTTCGTAGTAAAGTTGTAAGAGCACTACTTTTATACTTTTATCATAATAACACACAATTATCCCCAATTTTTTTTGATTTTCTGAAAAAGTGCACCATGGTTCAAAAAATCAAAAACCAACTTTTTCAAGGTGTTTAACGCGAAAAAAGGACCGTTACTTCAAATTTTGATATGTCCGTTATGCAGTGAGTAGCGCACGTGATTTTTAATATTTCTACATTTGGAAGGAAAATACATAAACAGAAAAAGTTGCAGCTACACGAAGGAAGTTACCAAACTCAAAAATTCTGAAACTCGGTAAACAAATAGTGTAGGTCCCCAGTAACACAAAGCTATTTTTCGTTAATGTTAATTTTCACTTTTAGGGAGTGAAATCAACCCCCAAAGTTTTAGTTTTTTTTTTATATTTTTGACTATAATATTGTAATGATAACGGATAGGAAAAAACTTTAAAGTGGTATATGGTTCAGTTTTTTATGCTCTACAACCCCACTGCGATGAAAGGTATGCTCATAGTGCAATATGTTTTAAATACTCAAATTCTCCGTTTTTTATTGCATAACGGTAAATGATAGAAATGGTTATATTATATAACAAAAAGTATTCATTTTGAACGATGTAATGGAGTATAAAATAAAATCATTTTTTTTGTTTACGTCGTTGTTGAAAACAATTAATTACTGTTATTCGTATATGCCTACGTTTTTGTTCGACTCATCACAGTGTTTGTACTTTTCAGCATAAAGTAGGTGTGTTCTATCATATTTGAAGGTCTAGTATATATTTCATTTTGAAAGATTTACTTAAAAAAATTTATTGCTCGTGTATATGGAACTTTTTGCAACGCCTGTTTTCGGGTGATTATTCGGAACCATCACGATCAGGATCTCCCTCTCAAACGAGCAGAAAGCTCTTCACCCATACTGAACATGTATATGGATGTTCAGAAGATGTTTGCATTAACTAGCTCAAGAAATATGTAAGAAATAAAGCAATATTATATATGTGGGAGAGGCTGATCGCGATAATCACTCGAGAATAGGCGTTTTTGCAATATATTTCATGTACACGTGTAATACAATTTTTTATATGAAATTTTAAGTATAGAATACATATTCGACCATGAAGTATAATAGAAAATACATATTTTGGCGTGAAAAATGCAAATAGAATGAAGAATCGACCAAAAACATATCAAGATGCGTATAACGGTAATTAATTGTTTTTAACAACGACGCAAACAAAAAAATTATTTCATTTTATATTTCGTTAAATTGCTCAAAATAGAAACTTTTTAGTATATAATAATCATTTCTATGATTTACCGTTATGCACAAATACAAATAATTTGTTTCTTTAAAACAAATTGGACGATAGGGATAACTTTTATTGCTGCAGGGTTGTAGATTATAAGAAAACTGAATATTTTATTCTTTTGAAGTTTTGTCCTATCTCTTACCATTATAAAGTTATACCGAGAAAACTAAGAAATGCTAAAACTTTGGGGATTGATTTCACCCCCTAAAAATGAAAATTAACACCGACGAAAGATAGATTAGTATTACTGGGTCCTACAGTACTTACTTGTGCATTGAGTTTCAGAATTTTTAAGTTCGATGACTTTCCTTATCGTTTATCTGAAGCTATTTCACATGACTATATTTCGAAGTTAGAAAATTAATTTCAATGGTTACATTGGCAGAGTGACTATGGTGTCAAACTGTAAAACACGTACTAAATATTTTGGTCATAAGTTCGTGCCTTGCACAAGCGCAATTTTTTTCTCTTACATTTTTTTCAATCCTTAACTATACAATATGCAAATACATAACAATAATTTAAAAACATGTGAAAGATATTTTAAAAATATGTTACTCTGAAGTATACACAGAAATAATTTAGGAGTATATTTTACACAATTGTTTCTGTAGCCACGAATTCTTCTACTTATGGGTATTACTTCGCATTTCCTAGATCAAATAAATATATGGAATGATGCAATGTACTTTTACTTCAAGTCAACTCCATTTATCACTGATAAGTACTATTGAATTAAAGTTTATTTATTTATTAGGTGTCGAAGAATCTAAATAATTCTTTAATTAACAAGGTAAACGAATAGTAAAACTGCAGACGGAAACAATATTATCATGTAGTCAAAAATTGTAAAAAAAACTTAGAGAAAAAAATTTAACTTGTGTGGGGCGAGAACATGCAACCAAACTATTTCGTGTGGACTTCACAGTCGAACCATAAACCGCTCTCGTGCAATCATTGCGATGAATTGTTACGGCGGCAACGCGGTAACACCGCCGTTGATTCAAGGCAACGCTGCTGCCTTGAGACGATTTCCCCCTTGCCCCGCAGTCCCTCAATAAACAGCTGCGAATTACTTTACGCATTCGTGAAAAAAATCGAAAGTGGCTCCGCCTCGTATTTGTCAGGCAGCTACATGCTTGTAGGTAATGATCTTACTGTAACGAAATCTACCATGCCTACGAAATCTGTGACGTCACGTGATGGGACTACCCCCTTAAGGCGGTTGTTCCAGGCATGGCAGAGAGTTGACTTTACCGACAAAATGGGCCAAAAATATGGGTTTGCGCGAAACAACTTTTCGTCCTTATAAAGGAGAATTTGGTGTCGAAATATGTCTCATTCGAAAGGGGAGGGTTCAGCGCGGTTCGGTCAGGTAGTCTTGTGATCAAATTATGTTGATATGTAGTAATATAAGCGTTGTAATGTGGAGCAAAAATCGACGGCTTGATAGTCGTCGTATCTAAGCATTTTTTTGGTACGGAGAGAATGATCTGCATGAAATGAATACCTGACCGACACGCGCTGAAGCTTTTTCTTTCGAATGAACTATCGTTCGAATCAAAAGCTTCTCATATAACGACGAAAAGTTGTTTCGCGTAAAGGCATGCTTTCTCGGATGACGTCGCCATATTGACGATAAAACAGAGCAAAATACGTATCATGTTTAGTTCAGCTGTTATGCACGAGGGGCGCCTAGTCATCCAGACAAAATGACAGTTGGCTGCGAGGATAGGAGTAGCTCCATGTACCACTACATTCAACCTCGCCTGTACGTGCGTCGTCGACGCTTTCTGCCTACAACAGATTGTTGTGCGTTTGTTTTACGCCCGGCAAGCGACACCGCGATATATTTATAGAAAAGCAAATCAAGCAGCGATGCCTTTTTGACGCAACTCAACGCAACGCGTCCACGACACTCGCATAGGCGGAGTTCAATGTAGCTGTATCATCGTTTCCTTTTGCATTTTGAAAAGTAATATGTATGGGAACATATACTGGAGAATATTTTCGGAATTTTTTCCTGCAAAACTTAGGTGTAACATATGAAAATATCTAGAGTAATCTGAAAAATGCAGATTTCGTAGTGAAGCTGTAAAAGTACTACTGTTATATTTTTATGGTAACAATATATTATTATAACTATTACCCCCAATTTTTTAGATTTATTGGAAAAGTGAACCGTAGTCATAAAAATCAAAAATCAATCTTTTTGATATTTTTCAAGCGAAAAAGCAATCTTCACTTTAAATTTATATATGTTCCTTATGCAGTGACAGCATTACGTGATTTTTAATATTTCTACATTCGGAAGAACAATATACACATATACAGCAGACTCTCGACTCTCCGGCCCCTGCGGGGCGAGATCTCGGCCGGATAAACAAATGGCCAGTTAATCTTGCAGCATGTTTTATAGATTGTTATGTTTATAGTAAAAAATTAATATTAAATATATTAATAATGTTTAATATTTATACACACGTATGAACATACGGTACATATATACAATCGCACCATCTCAATATAATATAATGCTACGTAATATGTATGTAGTATTTGTTTAATTTCATCTTTCACAAAAAACTTGGTAATCTTTTCTGTTTCTTTTATTTCGTTTCTTTCGTTAATGTGATGTCACGCCACTTTCTCTAAAATGATATGTCAGTTGCTGATGAATCTTCTTCCTGTTCAAGATGCTTCGTTGCACTTACAAGTGCAATCTTTCCTTTTGCTGACTCACTTTCTCATCTCTATCTATATTTTAAGAAGTGCGGAATACTGTACTCAGAGATTTAGTACGAATGGAAAAAAAATTAATATGAGGTTGCGTATTTAAACAATTACAAATACATGTGACAATAATTACGCAAGAAAGTGAATAATTACAAAATATTTCATATCAACAAAAATGTGGTCGGATGAAACGGAGGCCGGTTCAAATGGGGCTGGATAATCGGGAGTCTATTGTAAATAGAAGTTGTAAATTCAGTTAACTGAAACTATTTCACATATTTATATTTTAAAGTTGGAAAGATAATTTTAATGATTGGATTGGCAGAGTGACTACGGATTCAGACTGTAAACCCATACTTAACATTTTGGTCATAAGTTCGTTATTCATTTATTTGTACCTATACAATATGCCAATAAGTGGCAATAATTTCAAAACATGTGAAAGAAATTTTAAGAATATTTTACTCTGAAGTATACGCAGAGATAATTTCGGAGTACGTTTTATGCGATTGTCTCTCTAGCCACGGATTCTTCTACTTACGAGTATTACTTAGCATTTTCTAGATCCTTTAAATGTATCAAATGACACCACGCACCTGTACTTCAATCCAACCATATTTATTAACGATAAGTAATATTGAAATAGATTTCTTTTATTTGTTAGGTGTCAGCGAAGCTAAACGATTCTATAATTAACAAATCATATCAATAGTAAATCTATTGGTGGAAACTGATTTGTCATGCAGTTATGAATCAAAAGAAAAATGTGGTAAAAGAGAGATTAATTTGTGCGCGGAGCGAACTCACGACCAAAATAATTAGTACGGGATTTACAGTCAGACCCCATAACCACTCTGCCAATCTATTCACTGAAATTGTTCTTCCTATTTCAAGATATACTGGTGGTAAATAGTGTTAGTTGACTGAATCTATTATTTTTGTTATCTATATGTTATTCTTCCTGATGTAGAACTATTAAAAATCACGTACGGTACTCACTGCATGACAAACAAAAATTTACAGTAAGAATTGCTTTTTCGCGGGAAATACCTCGACAAAATTGATTTTTAATTTTTTTAACTACATCGCACAATTCCAAAAAATCTGAATGATATTGGGGACAAAAGTTATAATAATACGTTGTTATCGTAAAAATATAAAAGTACTTCTCTTGCAACTTTACTACGAAATCTGCATTTTTCAGATTTTTTTAGGGTTTTTCATTTTGTACACCTAAAGTCTGCGATAAGAAAATCTGGAGAAATTCTTTAAACATATATCACTACATTTCCAATATTTCAGATTTTTCTCAGAATTTTTGCTTGCCATTAAGTAGGACAAACATGGCAAAAACTGATATTTCATTTCGTCCCCATTACTACCCCCTCAATCGAGATAGAGGATTGAAACTTGGTGTGAAAGCTTTTCTTTGGCTAAGTTATCAAATGGTACATCAAAAGTCTAACTTGGTTCAAGGGCACTTTTGACCCCTTTATCCGGCTGTACCTTTTAACTTGCGCGGGGCGCGAACGTGCGACAAAAATATTTCGTACGGATTTCATAGTCGGACCACCAACCGGTCTCATGCTATCGTTACGATGAATTGTCTCAGCGGCAATGCGGCAACGCTGTCTCCGATTCTTGGCAACGTTGCTGCCTTGAGACGATTTCACCCCTTGCCCCGCTGTCCCGCAATAACCAGCTGTGAATTACTTTAGGCATTCGTGAAAAAAATCGAAAGTGGCTCCGCCTCAGGCAGCTACATGCTTGTAGGTAATGATCTGTCTATAACGAAATCTACCATGCCTACGAAATCTGTGACGTCACGTGTTGGGACTACCCCCTTAAGGAATTTCGTTGTAGAAAGATCATTACCTACAAGCATGTAGCTGCCTGAGGCGGAGCCACTTTCGATTTTTTTCACGAATGCGTAAAGAAATTCACAGCTGGTTATTGTGCGACAGCGGGGCAAGGGGTGAAATCGTCCCAAGGCAGCAACGTTGCCAAGAATCGGAGACAGCGTTGCCGCATTGCCGCTGAGACAATTCATCGTAACGATAGCATGAGACCGGTTGGTGGTCCGACTATGAAATCCGTACGAAATATTTTTGTCGCACGTTCGCGCCCCGCGCAAGTTAAAAGGTACAGCCGGATAAAGGGGTCAAAAGTGCCCTTGAACCAAGTTAGACTTTTGATGTACCATTTGATAACTTAGCCAAAGAAAAGCTTTCACACCAAGTTTCAATTCTCCATCTCGATTGAGGGGGTAGTAATGGGGACGAAATGAAATATCAGTTTTTGCCATGTTTGTCCTACTTAATGGCAAGCAAAAATTCTGAGAAAAATCTGAAATATTGGAAATGTAGTGATATATGTTTAAAGAATTTCTCCAGATTTTCTTATCGCAGACTTTAGGTGTACAAAATGAAAACCCCTAAAAAAATCTGAAAAATGCAGATTTCGTAGTGAAGTTGCAAGAGAACTACTTTTATATTTTTACGATAACAACGTATTATTATAACTTTTGTCCCCAATATCTTTCAGACTTTTTGGAATTGTGCGATGTAGTTAAAAAAATTAAAAATCAATTTTGTCGAGGTATTTCCCGCGAAAAAGCAATTCTTACTGTAAATTTTTGTTTTTCATGCAGTGAGTACCGTACGTGATTTTTAATAGTTCTACATCAGGAAGAATAACATATAGATAACAAAAATAATAGATTCAGTCAACTAACACTATTTACCGCCAGTATATCTTGAAATAGGAAGAACAATTTCAGTGAATAGATTGGCAGAGTGGTTATGGGGTCTGACTGTAAATCCCATACTAATTATTTTGGTCGTGAGTTCGCTCCGCGCACAAATTAATCTCTCTTTTACCACATTTTTCTTTTGATTCATAACTGCATGACAAATCAGTTTCCACCAATAGATTTACTATTGATATGATTTGTTAATTATAGAATCGTTTAGCTTCGCTGACACCTAACAAATAAAAGAAATCTATTTCAATATTACTTATCGTTAATAAATATGGTTGGATTGAAGTACAGGTGCGTGGTGTCATTTGATACATTTAAAGGATCTAGAAAATGCTAAGTAATACTCGTAAGTAGAAGAATCCGTGGCTAGAGAGACAATCGCATAAAACGTACTCCGAAATTATCTGTGCGTATATTTCAGAGTAAAATATTCTTAAAATTTCATTAACATATTTTGAAATTATTGCCACTTATTGGCATATTGTATAGTTACGAATAAATGAATAACGAACTTATGACCAAAATGTTAAGTATGGGTTTACAGTCTGAATACGTAGTCACGCTGCCAATCCAATCATTAAAATTATCTTTCCAACTTTAAAATATAAATATGTGAAATAGTTTTAGTTAACTGAATTTACAACTTCTATTTACAATAGACTCCCGATTATCCAGCCCCATTTGAACCGGCCTCCGTTTCATCCGACCACATTTTTGTTGATATGAAATATTTTGTAATTATTCACTTTCTTGCGTAATTATTGTCACATGTATTTGTAATTGTTTAAATACGCAACCTCATATTAATTTTTTTTCCATTCGTACTAAATCTCTGAGTACAGTATTCCGCACTTCTTAAAATATAGATAGAGATGAGAAAGTGAGTCAGCAAAAGGAAAGATTGCACTTGTAAGTGCAACGAAGTATGTTGAACAGGAAGAAGATTCATCAGCAACTGACATATCATTTTTGAGAAAGTGGCGTGACATCACATTAACGAAAGAAACGAAATAAAAGAAACAGAAAAGATTACCAAGTTTTTTGTGAAAGATGAAGTTAAACAAATACTACATACATATTACGTAGCATTATATTATATTGAGATGGTGCGATTGTATATATGTACCGTATGTTCATACGTGTGTATAAATATTAAACATTATCAATATACTTAATATTAATTTTTTGGTATAAACATAACAATCTATAAAGCATGCTGCCAGATTAACTGGCCATTTGTTTATCCGGCCGAGATCTCGCCCCGCAGGGGCCGGAGAGTCGAGAGTCTGCTGTATATGTGTATATTGTTCTTCCGAATGTAGAAATATTAAAAATCACGTAATGCTGTCACTGCATAAGGAACATATATAAATTTAAAGTGAAGATTGCTTTTTCGCTTGAAAAATATCAAAAAGATTGGTTTTTGATTTTTATAACTACGGTTCACTTTTCCAATAAATCTAAAAAATTGGGGGTAATAGTTATAATAATATATTGTTACCATAAAAATATAACAGTAGTACTTTTACAGCTTCACTACGAAATCTGCATTTTTCAGATTACTCTAGATATTTTCATATGTTATACCTAAGTTTTGCAGGAAAAAATTCCGAAAATATTCTCCAGTATATGTTCCCATACATATTACTTTTCAAAATGTAAAAGGAAACGATGATACAGCTACATTGAACTCCGCCTATGTGAGTGTCGTGGACGCGTTGCGTTGAGTTGCGTCTAAAAGGCATCGCTGCTTGATTTGCTTTTCTATAAATATATCGCGGTGTCGCTTGCCGGGCGGAAAACAAACGCGTAACAATCTGTTGTAGGCAGAAAGCGTCGACGAAGCACCTACAGGCAAGGTTGAATGTAGAGGTACATGGAGCTACTCCTATGCTCGCAGCCAACTGTCATTTTGTCTTGATGATTAGGCGCCCCTCGTGCATAACAGCTGAACTAAACTTGATACGTATTTTGCTCTGTTTTATCGTCAATATGGCGAAGTCATCCGAGAAAGCATGCCTTTTCGCGAAACAACTTTTCGTCGTTATATGAGAAGCTTTTGAGTTGAACGATAGCTCATTCGAAAGGAAAAGCTTCAGCGCGTGTCGGTCAGGTATTCATTTCATGCAGATCATTCTCTTCGTACCAAAAAAATGCTTATATACGACGACTATCAAGCCGTCGATTTTTGCTCCGCATTACAACGCTTATATTACTAAATATCAACATAATTTGATCGCAAGACTACCTGACCGAACCGCGCTGAACCCTCCCCTTTCGAATGAGACATATTTCGACACCAAATTCTCCTTTATAAGGACGAAAAGTTGTTTCGCGCAAACCCATATTTATGGCCCATTTTGTCGGTAAAGTCAACTCTCTGCCATGCCTGGGACTACCGCTTTAAGGCGTCCACGCGTCCACGACACACGCATAGGCGGAGTTCAATGTAGTTGTATCATCGTTACCTTTTAAATTTTGACGAGTAATATGTATGGGAACATATACTGGAGAATGTTTTCGGATTTTTTTCCTGCAAAACTTAGGTGTAACATATGAAATACTCTAGACTAATCTGAAAAATGCAGATTTCGTAGTGAAGCTGTAAATGTACTACTTTTATATTCTTATTGTTATAGCTATTATCTGCAACTGTCTTAGATTTTTGGGAAAAGGAAACCATTTATCTAAAAATAAAGAACACGTTTATTTTTTTTTGTATTTTATTTAATGGTATATGTTAATAATAGTGCTCCCTCTTCCACCTCCTCTTTCTCCATCTCCTCTTCCGCCACCTCTTCCTCCATTTGCTCCACCGCCTCTTCCGCTATCTCTTCCTCTACCTTCTCTACCACTACCTCTTCCTCCACCTCTTCCACCACCTCTTCCTCCTCTTCGCTCGCGCCATGAAACTTTATTACGGAAATTGGCATAGCGCAGTTTCCGTTTAATTTTTTTCATCTGTAAAACATGAAATAAATTTAATACATAATTGCCAAATTGTGGATGTAGAGGAATGTAATTGTAACCATTGGGCATGTATTCGCCTATGCATGTAAATACGTACTTGGTTGAACATCAGCAACATTTGCGTGTGGGTTTGAACCACTTGTTCCGATGCTCGAATGCTCGCTGCAGCCCTGCGCCTTTCTGGTGACCTTCTCCGTCTCTCTTCATCCTTATTTCTATCTCTCCTTTCAGCTCCTCGTCTCTCCGCACTTCTCTCCCTCCTATTTGCTCTTCTCCATCTCTCTTCCTCCACAGTACTTTCTCTGCTCCCAGCCCTTCGCCGTCGCTCTTCTTCATCGTTTCTCCCTCTCGTCACACTCTTTCTCCGTCTCTCACTCTCCTTACATCTCTTTCTCTCCCCCCCTGTCGCCCTCTCCTCGCTCGGCACCCTCGCCACGCTCGGCACCCTCTCTCGCTCTCTCTCCCTCTCTTCATTTTTGCGGTTCTTCGCCCCTCTTTCCACCGACTCTCTTTCCTCCTCTCTTTTTCCACATTCTTCCCTCCTTTCTTTCCTATCAATTACTTTCGCTTCCATCTAGAAATAAATCAATGGGATAATATAATTAAAAATTAAAGTTTACTTAGGTAACTTTAGCATAAATTATCTTTTTTCCCCAATTGTTTACAAAAACGGCTGAATTTTAATATTGAAAATAAATATACATAGATCGAGGGACATTTCAAACGTAATCTTCGATATTTATTTAGAAAACAGGGTGTCTCACCGATTTTAATGATTTTTTAATATGTTGTAGAAATCAACATTTTAAACAAATTTTTTCTATAAATATAACCGCCGCTCGGCCTTCGTTTCCGAGATTTGTCTCAAAAAAGATCGGTACTACTGCATTGAATTCTGTCTATCCGTACGCGTCCGTGGGGGCGTGTGCGTAAGCGTTGGATCGGCAATTGTCTACCGTTTCTATATATAACAGCGTAGCGGCCAGCGTCGAATATTATACAACGTGTAAAAAACTTCTTCGAAATAATGACTGAAATATTTACAACTTCGGATAATATCAATAAAGATCATTCTGGAATGTGTGGCCGGCCGCCTCACGGCGGCCGGAATGAATGCTTCCATCCGAACCTAAACTTCATTAAATTAGTTTAATGAAGAAAACAACAACAACATTGCTTTTTGAAGATTTCCCCGATTTATAAGTATTTTCAATGCTAAAATACAGTCTTTCTTACACAATACGGGAGAAAGAGATGCTTTAGAATAAAATCACTAAAGTAAGCTTTTGGCGAACACAATTTTATACTACACATTTTAATTGAATTGTAACAGATGCGAAAGAGATCCGACAGGTCACACGAAAAATTAACGTAAAGGTCAATACTTACGGTTCTTCGTCTTCGATGATCAAACAATTAGTGATCGAGCCTCTGGGCCTACGAACATGGCGAACTGCTCGAGGTGGGGATGCGTCGCTTCATACACGGCATATTTCACACAATTATGGAAAACTTTCTTTTGTCTAAAAATGTCTCACAGATCTGTAGCCAATTTCACTACATTGGACAACCAGTATTTCGGTGCCCGCACTACAGTGAAGAAGTGTAAAGCAATACAGCTTTTACACTACATTGAAATAAATAGAAATAAATATTTATAGTGCGGGAACAGTTTTACTTCAGTAATTTATTTTAATTTCATACATTAGTTTTGCGGAAGTGTTGTGTTTATGTGTGAGTGTGTGATGAAAGAAAAACAGCAAAGTCGGGACGAAGATAACCATGTGGAGAAGACTTCAAAAGCCCGCCATACAGTGAGGCGCATGTCCACCAATGGAAAGTGGCGTAAAAGGTAAATTATACAAATTTAATAGAAGACAGTAGCTTTTAGTGTCGACGAAGCATGGGCTAGACTATCCATTCTACGTAGAATATTAAGTTTCGCAATTTTAATGGTCCAATTAAACATAATTCTTAAAATAACCGATTCTAAATTGTAAGTGGCGTAAACAACCTGCGCTCTTTTACACAACTGGATTTTCAGTTTGAGATTTATTATATTTACTATAAATGAGTGGTCTATCCTGTCCTTAGTCAATGCTGTTAGTATAATAGCAGCATGGTGCATTGGGAATGTAAGAGAATAAGGTCATGCCATGCTAAATTGATCACTTTTGAACTTCGATATGAAGAAGTTTGTTAATGTTGATGTATATTACAGTGTGCATGTACAATTTTAATAGGGCACAGGGTGTCATCATATTACTATTAGGTTTCTGTTGTAAAAAAGGAAATTTCTTTCGCGATATTTTGCCGTACGATTGCATGTTTCTACGATTTAGAAAATCAGGAAAAACGTATATGCAGTCGTGGGAGGAAAATGCTGCTCATCTGTGTGAAACATAAGAGTTCCTTCCCACCGATAAGCCTAAGCACGATTTGAAAGGATCAGTTACTTCAAACAAATGAAATAAAGTATTACCATAAAAAGATATGAGATGGTAAAAGAAAGAATATAATGCAACCGAACCGTCAACGTACCTCCCATTGCAAATGAATGTTTCACTATTCATGGGTAAGGTATCATTGATATTACAGCGAATGAATGTATATGCTTACTTTTACCTCGCACATCTTTTATCGGCAATACGTATTCGATTCCCTTCTGGTAACGAACTAACTCGGTTCCGTCTTGGTCGTTACTGTGAACGGACTCTTACATGTCGCGCAGCGCGATAAGAAAGCGAGAGTACTTACTTGACACGGGACGCGTTGGATGTTTTGAAAAGTTATTGCCACGTTAATTTGCAGCCCTTCGCTTTATGAAAAATGCGCGTTTTCTGTGAAACACTCCAAACCGTATGTTCTTCTTATCGGAAAATATACCTGACCTTCGACGTGCAATTCAGAAACGAAGTTCGTCTTCGCGTAGTTTTTACATTTAGTAAATAAAATATCTTCAAATGAAAAGATTGACTTCAAAGTTCTACAATAAATAGTGTCGAACTCAAAAAGCGATTGATTTGGCATAAAGTGATGTTGCATCACGTATATTCATGAAAGAATGTTTCTAACCATCTGGAACGTTTTGCTCGCAAATATTGTATGCCCACAACTCGCAATTCCATTTATATGGAGCAGGAATATAATTGGAAATTTTAATAATATGAAATTAAAATTTAATAATTAAGTTATACATAAAAATTAAAGTTTAATCCATAATTTGTTTACATACGATTATTTTTTTGTTATGAAAATATAAAATAATGAATTATGTGTATACTCAATTTAATTTTCAAGAAAGTAGATACCAATAAAAATGAATAGCATTTTACGTTACACAATTTTATGTTTATAATTTCCATGCAACAAGAACAATTACGTAAACGTAACTCTTTCAATTTAAAGATAAATAAATCTCGTAAATAATGTTAATAAACATTGATACTAAAGGCAATTAAATAATAATACTTTTTATGAATTAATGAATTTGTTTACAATAAATTTGTCTAATTAAAATACTAAAACAAAAATATATATATATGTGGGAAGGAGAAAAATAAGATACATCTGTAGGTGCTCGTGTCCGCGGTTTGGCCGGGTCGATGGTACGGCCGAGACAATGGGGCCAACGAACGCGAGCGTAAACAAGCGAAAGTAGGAAAGATGTTTTTCTGCAATTATTTTAGACGTGCTAGTTCGGCAGAGGCTAATGCCTGAAACGCCGAAACAAAGGCCGGTGCATTGAACCGCGTTTCTGTCAACGCAACGGTCCAAGGCGCGGATCGTAAAAGGGCGATAATAACAGTCAGTCGAAAAATAATTATCGTGGGCGAAAGATCAGAGTCGAAAAGCAATTGTCATGGGCGAAAGATCGGTGACGAATAGGCCTATCGTTACACCGGTCGATAGACATAGTCGGGTTGAATTAATTATAGATGAGGCGTAGTTTGAGACATACTTTAGTTTAGTCTATAATATAGCAGTAATTTTAATGTAAAGCCCACATATATATATATATTTTCAAACTTTCAAATTTTCACAACAAACAAGACAAATTTTCAAACTTATTTTTTTTCGAAAATCAAGCGTCATATGAAAAAATTTTATTCGAAATTTTTTATTCAATTTTTCACGTAGAATCACCCCCTACTCGCTTGTACCACCAGTTACGGGACACCCTGTATATATATAATATAATATCTATTCTATTTGAAAAACTCGAATTTGAAGGTTTGCAAAGCTAAAGGCGTGAACGTGTTGCATTTCTTATCGGTACATCGGTTCCATCGATCGAAATGGGACCAACAATAATATATTATATGATACACATACAAACACTCATACATTGTGGTAACTTCACGGCAATCTGCTGTAAAAGAATCGCAGGTCCTACCGTCCTGCCTTGCAAGGTTGCCGTCAAGGTGTATTGCCACTCCGTCAATGTATGGCAACCCCGCAAACAGCTCGTCTGAATTGCCCCATCGAAACAACGTAAAGCCGTCGGCCGAGCATCGATGTTATTCTTTAGAAAAGAACAGCATATTACATGCTATCTCACTTCAGCACTAAGCATTTCTCAGCTGAAGAATGAAAATAAATGCGATTCAGTGAATGTAACTTCTATTGACATCAGCATAATCAAATAACAGTAATTTGTTACTAATTTGTCTGTTCGATTTGGAGTTCCTCCAATGAAATCATATTGCAACTATAATTTGATGCTCAAGTAACCCCTTTGTTCTACTTTCTTCAAAAATGTTGTAAAAGAAAGTATCATACTTTTGGGTCGATGTAAAAAAGTAGCAAGTGTAAACTGTTATTGAAAGTAGTCCGAATTATATTGTGTTTGGTCTCATTTCTCCGAAAAGTTTCGTAACTTTCAATACTTCGGGCAATAAATAAATTTCTTATCTTATTGAATTCGCATTTCACAAGCGCAGAATGTCATGTCTTCTTTGTTCTCCAAAAATGTCACTTCTTATGTTTATTTTGTGCATCATACGTGGTCTTCGGTCAGCTTTGCGAGAAATAGCCTTCCACACGATTGAGGCACGGCACTGTTACAGCGACAGCCACTGTACAGTAGGTCAACAGAGTAGGTCATTGACCTACCGCACAACAGCTGATCGGTAGCAAACTGTGAAACGTCGAGCACGAGAAGGCTCACAGCTCGGTTGTCGTTGCAGGAGATTTCTCCTCTTTTTTTCGTTACATATTTTCTAGCATGTGTAATACATACATTCTATGTTTATATAAAACGTATGTAGTAGATTTATAAGCCTGAAACGCAATTCCGTTAGTGTTCGTTTTCGTATTACTTTGCCTCATAGAATCACCCCATGTAGTTTCTCCCAAAACTGAGCGAACCCCCTACATGTTACGTATTTCCCATTCCACATGTTAACTATTAATGAAATTATATTTCTTTTATGTTAGACATCGTTTGCAGACCGCGATGGAGAATGCTGCGCATCAGTGGTTGGAGAATGAAAACAAAACCACTGAAAATATATGCAGCGCAATGGAAGCACTGCCTTTCGAAGGTGCTCCCTACGAAATGCTTCCGAGCACATCCGCTGCAATTTGTCTGCAGACAGACAAAGAAGACGAAGAAAGAATTGAGGAAAGGGAAGCAACTGAGACAATTGTAGAAGTAGACTTTAGGGAAGATGGAGATTCCGAATGCAACTGGGTGATAGAAAGAGTTACACCACAGCAGTTGCAACAACCAATTTCGGAAGGCATAAACCTCGTGGATTTTGTGTACGTCTTCCATCAAATAAGGGAGCTTGTAAAACACTCCAAGATAGGCTGCGGCATAGAGCACTTCGAGATAGTTGAATGTCAAAAGAATGGACTGCAAAATGTGTACATCGTACGTTGCCAAATGTGCAATCACAACGAGTACATTCAGTGCCTGCAAACGAATGATGACACTATGGACATCAATCAGAGCGCTGTATCCGCAACGATGGTAACAGGCGGCGGATACAATCAACTGGAGGAGCTGCTAGCGGCAATGAACGTGCCGTGCATGTCGAAGAGAAAATATCTAAGTTGTGAAGAGGAAATTATCAGTGCCTTTCAATTGGCTGCTCAAGAAGAAATGCATGCTGCTGCAATACTGGAGAAAAAACGTGCAGTAGCAAGAGGAGACGTACACCCGGGTTCCAATATACCATGGATCCCCGTTATCGCGGACGGTAGCTGGATGAAGAGGTCGTACCGCGGCGGAGACTACAATTCGTTGTCTGGTGTAGGAGCCATCGTCGGGTATCACACGAAGAAAGTGTTATACATCGGCGTGAAGAACAAATTTTGCGTGATTTGCCAAACAGCAGCGAAACAGAAGGAAAAAGCGCGCGAGCACCAGTGCTTCAAAAACTGGGGCCGTAATCAAAATTCCACCGGAATGGAAAGTGCTGCTATTGTAGAAGGTTTCAAATGCAGCATAGAAATGCACGGCCTAATATATTCCATATTAGTTGCTGATGGCGACAGCAGCGTTTATAAGAGGATATTGGATAATGATCCGTACAAGGATTACATGGTGCGCGTCCGGAAAATTGAGTGCACTAATCATCTTCTACGCAATTTCAGTAGAAAGATTAATGAAATAGCCACAAAAGGCCGACATAAGGAACTGCGCGCCATAGTCAAGGGAAATGCCCTCCGCCTGCGCACAGGAATTAAAAAAGCTGCAGAATATCGATTTATACAAAAAGTAGGACTCTCCAATCAAATTAGAAATTTGAAAGAAGATTTGAGAAATGTGCCGAGCCACGTATTCGGCGAACACAAGGAGTGTGAGAAGTTGGCATACTTCTGTAAGAAATACGCCGAGCTGGAGAACGACTACGTCCCGCAACTAAAGGAAACCGGGATTTACGGAAGCATTGAGGAAGCGATGCAGCCACTTTTTGCTCAGGCTGAAAGTCTGCTGTACAACTTGAACAATAATGCTGTCGAATGCTTCCATAATATTATCGCTAAATTCATCGGTGGAAAACGAATAAACTTCGGCCGAAAAGGATCGTATAAGGGCAGAGTTTCCGCTGCTGTTGTGCAATTCAACTCCAAAGAGGCGTTGAGTCGATTAAGTGTTGCAATGGATAAGCAACCGACAATCATTGTAAAGAAGATGGAAGAACGACGCAAGCACGCATCAGAAATGAAAATAGATTATGAAAAAAGAGCGAAAACATCCACTTC
Organism: Eucera pruinosa; assembly: GCA_028830335.1. NCBI lineage: Eukaryota > Metazoa > Arthropoda > Insecta > Hymenoptera > Apidae > Eucera > Eucera pruinosa. Next base: position 805,594 of record JAMYCR010000015.1, on the reverse strand, counting down.
GCAGTACAGTTCGTTGAGTATGAGCTTTCTCGGGCGCTGGCGCCAGCTCTGCCGTACCCGGGCTTTCGCCTATACCGACAGGTGTTATGTTGCGTAACCCACTGCTAAGAGTCACGTTCGTAGATGTTCTGAACGGCAAGCTTGGAAAAACCCCTTCTTCACCGCTAAAGGATCATTAGTAGAGTAGACTGTCCCTTTCGGGAAGCGACCCGCTTAGCCGTTTGTCTTGCTTACCCGTGCCTGCACGGGAAAGCAAGCGAAACGTTGCCCAGCAGGGACCACGAGGAGGTGGGGTCGCCAGTTTAAGACTCAGTCTCATGCGGGCTCGTGCGGGGGGCCACACGAGAGTTTGACGTCTGCAGTTTGCACCACTTTCGCCGCCCACTCTACCACGCTCCATCCCTACGGGAGACGGAGCGCCCGCGCTGGTATTGTGGGCTTTACTCCTTGGTCCTATTTCGTGCGCCTATTTGCTGTCCTTCTGGGGAGTCTCCATTTTGTCTCCTTCTTCTTAAGAATCCTTTCCGCGGTATTCGTCAGCTGCGTGTAGGTTAGTGGGTTCAGTATTTCGCCTGGTTCTGGTGGCCAGTGTAAGTTTAATTCTTTGAATCTCCTCTGCAGTTGTTCCCTGTCTTCGTTAAAAATCTGACATAGTAGAAGTGTGTGTACTGGGGTTTCTTCTGTACCACATTCACAGTGCTTATTATCTGATATTCTTGATTTGTGGAGGTATTGTGCGAAGTCTCCGTGCCCGGATATGAATTGTACAATGTAGTGGTTCAGATAGAGCCATTGCATGTCCATTCTAATCCTTAAATCGGGTATCAGGCTATACGTGTGTCTGCCTCTTTCCGAGTTTTCCCACCGCTGTTGCCACTCACTTAATAGATGAGATTGTATTTCCTTTAGTGCTGTTTTTGGGTCGATGTTATCTTTTTATAATTATCTGCGCTGCTGTAATTGAAACGGGATTCCTTTTCTGATTTTGTACTTCATTGTTGTTTCCTGTATTTTTATATCTATGGGTAGCACTCCGGCGATCACTGGTAGCGCCATTGTAGATGTTGTCCTGTATGCTTTGGTAACTCGGAGAAGGGCGTTCCTCTGTGCTGCCAGCAGACGCTCTGTGTTCCCTTTCGTGAGTCTGTCGCTCCAGGCTGCTGACGCATATGTCATTATTGGCACGAAAACGCCATTGTATAGTACGGAGAGGCACTTGTACCTTAGGCCCCAATCTTTCCTTGCGATTCTGGCGAGTGCATTGAATTTTTGGTCGCACTTAGCTTTTAATTTCTCCACGTGGGTTCTTACGTAAAGCCCCCTGTCAAAGTATACGCCGAGGTATCTAACTGTCTCCTTGTACGTCACTTGTCTTCCAGCGATATGGATTTTCGGGGGCCTTTTGGGGTCCAGTATACCTTTGAAGAGCGTCATTTCTGTTTTGGAGGCCGACACTTGGAGTTTCTCGGTTGCACACCAACATTCTATTCTATCTACTATTGCTTGGCCCCGCGCTTCTAACTCGCGGCGACTGTTACCGAATACCAGCGTAAGGAGGTCGTCGGCGTATGCTACGGCTTCGGTTCCGGAATTCTTTAGTACCATGAGAAGATCGTCGAATACCAGATTCCAAAAATAGGGTCCTAAGATTGATCCTTGCGGGCATCCTCTTGTTACGGCTTTTGTTGCTTCGTTATTCCGCCCGCGGAGTTTTACGATGCGATCACGGAGGTAGCTGGCTGTCAACCGGTAGATGTTTTCAGGGCAACCCCTTTCTCTCAGTCGGAGTAGAATACTCGGCCACCATACGTTGTCGAAGGCGCCTTTGATGTCGAAAAATATGGCCAGAACGTATTTCCTATCGCTACTTCTGACCATTTCTCGCATTTGCATGATAGCGTCCTCAGTGGATTTGCCTCTCTTAAATCCGTATTGGCGGTCAGCAGTGAATTGTTCGTTTTGGAAGATTGGTGTAAGTTTCCTCACTATTAATTTTTCCAGCACTTTGCCTATAACTGGGAGGAGGCAGATCGGTCTATACGATGACGGCTCTGATCCATCTTTTTCCGGACTTTTCAGCAGCGTGCGGATATTGCCTATTTTCCAGAGTTTTGGGAAGTAACCACAGCTAAGGCAGGCGTTGAAGAGCCCTCTGAGCTGCTGTTCGATTATGCCAAACGATGCTTTGAGTATTTCTACTTCTATTCGGTCCACGCCGGGGGCTTTGCGGTTCCGCAGTTCCTTTACGGCTGCTGCAATTTCAACGTTCGTGAAGTCTTCAGTGGCTGCTGTATGGAGTGTTTCTGTGCTACATGCTCTTCTTTCGGTTTGAATGTCTGTGCTGTCTTCGGTATCATCCGGTACTAGCTTTTCTAAGAATAATTTGGCTGTTTCTTCCCACGTGGTTGTGTAACCCACGTCTGTTTTGCATGTCGCGAGGGCACGTTCGGGCGATATTTTCTGCATGCACAGTTTGTACGCTGCACCCCACGCGTTGGTGTTCCCTTCGCTTGAGACAAAGTTTTCCCAACTCTCCTTTTTTGCTCTACGAATTTCTGAGGTGTACTTGTTTCTAATTTGATGATATTCCTTCCTTTTCCTTGTCCGCTGCTCATCATTAGTTTCTTGTTGGAAAGCTTTCCTCTTCTTATATGTTTGTTTCTTCAATTTCGTTAGGGATTCGCTCCACCAGGGAGCGGGAGATTGTCGGGATTTCTTATGTTTTAAGACGGCGTCGCATGTGTTTATTATGCACGTCTGCATGGTTCGTGCTGCTTCTTCAATGTCCTCTTGCAGGACTCTGTCCCAGTTGTGTGCTATCTTCTCCCACTCTGTAGCTAATTTTTCCTGGAACTTTTCCCAGTTAGCATCGCTTACTCGGTACCTAGGCTCTATTGTAGCTATATTCCTGTTTATGTTGTTCCGGCCCGTTGCCGTGAGGCTGAAGCGAATAACATTGTGATCGCTACTTGTTTGTCCTGCATCCACGGACCAGGTGTCAACTAGATTTATGGCAGCGTATGAAGCTAAAGTCACGTCTATGTTGGATGTGCCTGTTGGGGCAGAGTAAGTTGGAGAGTGGCCCGATTCGTTGAGTACTACAAGATTGTTTCGCGCGATTAGATGCTCGAGTTTTTCCCCTCGCTGGTCGGTAATGCTGCTGTGCCACACAACTGATTTGGCGTTGGCGTCCGCTGCTATGATGACTATTTCCTTTCTTAGATGTAATAGTATTACTTCTATTTGCTCAAGGTACCGATCGATGTCGTGGGAAAACTGGAAGTACATACTAACGACGTATATTCGTCCAAAGCGGCAGGTTACTTCCACGCAGGTGCAGCGTTCATTGCTGAGATGAGTGAGTTTCAGGAGCGTGATGCTGTTGTTTTTGCTGGCTATTGCTGTTTGTGTTTTTTGACTGTACCTTCCTCCAGTTATGATCATGGTGTTCCTGTCAAATCCTAGTAGTCTTCCTCTTACGTTGTGTGGCTCCTGCATTAAAAGGATGTCGATTCCCTGCTGATCCATGTATCTGTTGGCTTCTATGTTTACGATTTGCGAATTTCTCATGTTTAATTGCGCTATTTTTATCCGGTTGCCGTCGTCGTTGGGTTTATTGACCATAGTCAGTTCTTGTGAGAACCTGATTTATGGCTGTGATGTACGCCGGGCATTCCTTATCGGTCACGCAGTGATTGTGCGTTCTTCCTGCTTTTTTGCAGTTTACACACACTGGCTGTTTATTCCTATTGGGACAACTTTTGAAAGTGTGACCCGCTGCTGAGCAGTGCCCGCACACGTCACTGTCACTCCTGCAGTGCTTGGATGTATGACCGTAGCTCTGGCATTTGTAGCACCTTGTTGCTGCGATGAAGTCGTTTACGTGACAGCATTGCCACATTATGTACAAGCGCTCCTTTTTTATCAACACCTCGCGCAATTCTCGCGAAGTTTCTAGCACCAGGTTGCAGGTGTCCTTATTAGCTTTGCTCCCGGTTTTGAAAGCAATTTTAATTTGCTGCCTGTATTTTTCTGCTTCCTGAGTATTCAAGTTTTGCTCTATAATGGCTTGGAGTATCTCGGTGTCATTTTCTCTACGGGGAGCTCCATACACTATAATTTTCGGACTCTTCTTGGCGGGTATGTCGACGGTTAGCCCAGCTAATTTTAGCTTTTCGTTTTGTAGCAGAGCTATTACGTTGCTTTTCCGGGCCGTTTCGATGATAATCCCATTTCCTTGCGTGCGTCGGACGTTCTTGACCTGGAGGTTATCTTCTTTGGGGGAAATAAGCTTCACCAATGCCTGCTTGGTTTCATCGCTGTTTCCGTATTGGTTTGTGTCTTTGGGGCGTATCACCACGACGTTCGGTGGGTCCTGTTTTTGATTCGAAATCAATGCCACTTTTGACTTGATTCCCAGTCGTTCGGCATACGTCGTCCTTGGCAGCTGCTGTACTGCTGTATTCCCTTCGGCGGTGACTGTTTTCCTGCCAGATTCTTTATTTCTCTCATGTATGGCTTCTATTCGCCCTTCGAGGTTGCTGTTTAGCAGTAGTGACTCTTGGAACAAGCTTAGTAGCTTGTTCACCTTTGACGCTATATATTTACTAGCTGCTTCCTCGACTCCGTGTTCTGGCGTTAGAACGTTTAGGATTTTCCTGTGTATCCCCTCCGCCCTGTCTTTCAGCTCATAAACCGTTTCTCTGGCGATTCGGTTGCCTGTTATCTGCGTCTCGTTGTCGCTGCAGCTTGACTTGCAACAGGGTGCTGGAGCTGTAGTGGGCACTTGCCGACCTTTCTCGGTGCGTTTCTGCTGCGCTGTGTCCAAATCCGTATCCGTGGAAATTTTTCTCTTCCTCCTGTGCTTGGATCTCCTGCGCACGACGATCATATCTGTGTCCGTGGTGTCCTCTTCAGGATTCATATTCTCGCGCGTTTTAGGTTGCCTGTTGGGTCGGTGCGTGTCGCTGGTGGCGGCGTCGGTCAATATGGCGTCTAAGATGGCGTCCAATATGGCCGCCGCCCTAACCTGTCAACAACAACTGTATTTCTTACTTACCTCGCTTAATTCCAATGGGATCCTTGAACTTGTTGTACTAAAGTAGTCGCAACACTCTTCCGAGTGTTTTGGTGCAATCGTCTTTGCTGTGTCCTTAGTCGGTTCCGTGAAATCGGCGATGGCGTCGGCTGTCACGCGGCGATCGGCGCCGTCGAGATCCGGGTACGTTTATTTGCACTAAACTCCAGTTCCACTGCGACTTTCACGAAACTTTATGTCTCTAACCACACAGAATAACAAACTACACACTTTAGCACCAACTGGTTAATTGTTCCAGCGATATTTCCACCGAAAACTCGAAAATTGCACGGAGCGACGTGAAGCGCGTCTGTCCTCGACAAATCCAAGATGGCGGAGTCTCCACTTCGCAGTACAGTAAAGAAATATGCGACAAGGATTATGGCCCCAGCGCAGCGAAGCCAGATATGGACGAGACAGTTTACTCCTCTGAATGTGAACGCCATCTCAACATACTCCGCGAGTGGCAAACAGCAAGATACATGATCGAAGCGGAAACTCGCCGTCAAGCAAACAGCGAAATCTGGATGATGTACAGGAAGAAATTATTAACTGCATCTAATTTCGGCAAGGTATGCCGCTTGCGAAAAGATACGCCACGGGCGAATACTCTGAAGAGTATAATGTATCCACAAATACAGAATCTCCGTTCCCTGGAATACGGAAGGGAGAACGAGCTCAACGCCTTGCGACAATTAGAAGCACAATTGGGAATCCCAATTGCATCGTGTGGCTTGTTTATCGATGCCATCGTGCCATATCTAGGTGCAACGCCTGATGGTCTCCTGCGAGATGATACCATAGTGGAGGTGAAATGCCCAGAATCGGCGAAGAATTTATCACCCGATGAAGCAATACAGCAGCTTCCAGCCATACGACGTATCTTTCAGGGTGATGACATGAATGAAAATCATCACTACTATTATCAAGTCCAAGGACAACTCCACATAACAAATAGGCACACTGCTCTATTTTGTTTGTGGACCCCGAAAGGAATGAAAATTGTAACAGTTGAAAGAGATGACCACTTCTGGGCAACGGAAATGCAGGATAAATTAAAAAGATTTTACGAGGACTGCATGCTGCCAGAACTAATAGACAGCAGATACAACAGAGAGCAGCCCATCAGAGAGCCTCCGTACATCAAAAAAGGTGCTCCATCCATAAGTGCAAAAAAACATCCAATCTCCGATGGTGAGGAAGAAATGTCGGCATTTCAGCCTGTACGGAAGAACTACTCTCCTGCACTGTTTGGAGAGACGAATATAAATGAACGCATATAGACTATTGCGACCGCACCGGCGAGTGCGGCGCAGCGCACATGAAGAGCTGCTTACAAAAGATCGCAATTGCACCGGCGAGTGCAAGTCAACGCAGATGAAGAGGTCTTTCATCGCCCATTGCGAACCGCACCGGCGAGTGCGGCGCAGCGCACATGAAGAGCTGCTTACAAAAAATCGCAATTGCACCGGCGAGTGCAAGTCAACGCAGATGAAGAGGTCTTTCATCGCCCATTGCGAACCGCACCGGCGAGTGCGGCGCAGCGCACATGAAGAGCTGCTTACAAAAAATCGCAATTGCATCGGCGACTGCAAGTCAACGCAGATGAAAAACTGCACCATGGCATCTGGTAACTGCACTAGTGGATGAAAAATCCCAACAGAGGGAGTAAACAAATGAGTAGAGGTATAAAGAGGACCGTCTTTGACGGGGGTGGTGGTGGGTCTCTTTCTACTCTCCTACTCATTTTTACTATTTTTTATTTTATAAATTATATATATATAATATATAAATGATATATATATAATATATAAATGATATATATATAATATATAAATTATATATATGTAATATATAAGTTATATATATATATATATATATATATATATATATATATATATAATTATTATATATAAATCACATTTTATGAATTATTGTATCATTCACCTCCAGGGAATACGATTTGCCAAAATGGAAGAAATACAGATTTTTGAAGGTGCATCTACGTCAGCCGGTAGAAAACAGAACTACAAAAACTTGCAACACGTGTAAGATGGTAAGCAAAATATATCTATTTTTACTGTCAGCATGTGAATTAATTTGAAATTTTATATGTATTTCTTTTGCGGATCCACATTATGGACAGGGCCGCCGCGTGCGGGCGTGCAAGTTGTGCGCCGCACACGGGCGCTTCATCGAAAGGGCGCATGCGCCACAGTAAGCGGCGCCGTGTCGCCCTCCCCCACACCCCCGCTCGAACCATGACCCATTCTGCACACAGGCAACTCTTACCCACGCGGCAGCCCTGATTATGGAAATAATCCTCTCATATGAATAGGAAATGATGTGCATATAATAGTAACTATGAGACTAATACTTTCACTATATACGTAATGAAATTCAAAATCATAATGATTTTGTATTATTTTTCTTTTGCATGTCCACATCTTGGGAATAATCCTCAAATGCAAAATGGAAATGACATGCATCGAATAGTAAGTACAATAATTGTACCTACTTTTACAAGGAAATGAATAATCATCATTATCTATTTTACACAATCATGTATTTTATTTTTACAGTACAAAAGCTTCCACATCAATGCATCGTGTTGCTAATGCTGTCTTCAGTAAAAGAAAAGTCTTGCTGCAGAAGGTTACGAAATAGAAAAATACACATATATATATCTATATGTACGTAACATTTACCTTCGCAAATATGTAATTGTATTTTACAATATAAATTGTAAATAATATTAAAAATATATTTCTTTCACCTGGACCTTTTATTAACATAAGCTAGATTTATGATAACATGCATAGAAGTATATTGTCATAAGTAATGGACTTTTAAAATTTAATCTTCTACGACCCGAATTTCATTTACTTTTATATGATGTAATTATATGTAATACGGGAAAAGAGGGTTAATTTTATTAACTTTGATGGATTGAATATAATTCTTCAAATAATCCTTCGCAAGAGGCATAAAGATACTCTGCTTTCTTTACACAATCCGAATTTCAGTTTGAAATTTATAATGTTTCCTATAAATGAATAGTCTATCTTGTACTTAGTAAATGGTAAAACTAAAGACGAGGTACAGGATAGAGTAAACCTATCAATCAATATATTTTTATGTTACACAGTCCGTATGTTACATAACCCCATTTACTACTTTCATTTTTACATTTTTGATTACATACAACCTATACTTTTGCGATTGCTTCTACATTTTAAATACCAATATACTTTAGAAATGTTTACATTCCCTGTCAGATAATAAAACGGAACATATTCTTCGGAAACCTCTGATTTTTTAGGTTATCACTCTTTCGGACTATATGACAGATGTCTATTATGTATAATTCGACCATTGCTTGCTTTCACCCAACAAAAAACTGATAATTTCTATACGCATCCGAAAAGAAAATGACAGTGGCTCCGTCTCGTATTCGTCAGGCATCTACATGCTTGTCGGTAATACTCTTACTCTAACGAAATCTACCATGCCTACGAAATCTGTGACGTCACGTGTTGGGACTACCCCCTTAAACTGATTGCTTCCCACACTAAATCGCCACTCTATACATTTAAAAGACAATTGCGCGTCGCGTGATTTAATTGCCCTATTTACCGTTTCTACAGCGCTGTAGTCTTTTCTGGTGTTGAATCGGTAACATCGCACGTGACACGGAAATGGTAAGGGGGTCTCGAGACCCCCGAGCCGTGTGACAGAAAACAGCATTGGATGATAGGTCTATACTGTACCTCGTCTGTGATATATCATATATATCATACCGTTTGGGGGTCTCGTGACCCCCTTACCATTTCCGTGTCACTTGCGACGTTATCGATTCTACACCAGAAAAGACCACAGAGCCATTGAAACGGCGAAAAGGACAATTAAATCGAGCGATAGTCAGTAGCCTTTTAAATGTACAGAGTGGCGATAAACTATCGTGTATACTCGGCCGTCGTATACATGGACCCCAATAGTTCGGTCATACGATGCGGTTTCATTTCGTCAGTTAGATTACCGAATTAACCGATTCACTGAAGTATGTACAAACTATTGCCGTCATGCAAATCACTTATTTGCTGAATCAAATTTTTATCACCTTTCGAAATACTATTTATATTTTGTATGTATGTACGATAAACCTATTAAATCGGTTATTTTTTGTGGTTACTTTTGTCACGTATCGGAATGGCACCTGTATCATGTATACCATAAAGTGCAATTATATTCGGCAATAGCAAAATCATGTATGTATCCAAATAACATATTCATTATGAATATGGTAAAGTCTAGCTAGTCACATTAAAGAACGTAATTTAAAAGTAATACGTAGACGTTGCATTTATCTAAAGGTAAAACTGAGAACGAATCAGCATGGCAAACAATTTATGAAGTATATATATGCATGAAAATTAAATTTTCTGTGGAGATGGAGAAATGTGTGGACACTGTTTTCGGTTAATCTTGATTTGGTAAAATAACCGAGTTGGTCAAAAACCGTATTATGTGAACGAGCTGCAAATAAACATTTACATAGCCCAAATATAAGCTACCGAAGCTCAACTCAAATGAATCAGAGCCAAAAATCGTATCCCGAAGAATGGTTTCGAAATTTTTACTTCTAATAAATGAGTAACTATTACAAACAAATAATTTTCGCGTTAAACTTTTGAGTTCTTTCAAAACTGTTTACCAGTAAAACTAGTACAAGTTATATGTATATGAAATAATCCCTTAATATCGTTTTCGTAAAGCGAAGATGAAACGTATGGGAATTGAAATTTATGTTTTTCTGTAACAATCTTTTTTACCATTAATCTTTCATGATAGATTAACGGCTACTATTGATCACAGCTACGTTTCGGACTCTGTGATCTAATATCAAATATGAATGACCTAGACTGCAACAATGTACCGTCGATTCTTCTTCACAAGTAGTATGCTGAGCTTTAAACCAAGCACTATGGGGATCTTTTTAGAGTGTATGCTTTTGTGCAACTTAACAGGTTCGTATCGGAATTCCAAAGAGAGCTTGTTTTCAGCATGGAAAGTTTGTTTAATATGTGTGTGTATAATTCAATATGTATATATGCATATACTGTACAGTTATTACAATATTTTCTTGCCAAGAACTCGAGCGAACCCGTGGATAAATGCGTAGATTTCAGTCCAATCCCCTATGATTGGCGGGGGGGGGGCTCCAAGTCCGTCGCTATATCAAAGGCGAAACATACGCTGTCACAACACCGCAAACAAAGATCATCAGTCCGACCAGTCGTTGTAGGACTAATGTCAGCGTTGCCTTTCTCGTATTCTAGCCTACAGCAGAGGAGGCCGCGAGGACTGCCTCGCTTGGAACCACAATTCGCGATCAGTGAAGCGAGTTCGGCTCGCCTTTGATCAGAGCCGAGCGGTTTAAAACCACATACAATGTATGAACACGTTAATGTAGACTAAAAAACTTTTTAACATGAATATGTTTTAGGGATGGGGGGTCGCCAGGTGAAAAAGTGAAATGCGTTACGAAATTTGACTGAGGACATTTTTCTTCTGTGCTGCTGGGATGATGTCATTATTTCTTATCTATATAAGGTTAATCCGACGCTGAGCGCTCAGTATCGATTTGACTCTTGAGTGAGAACAATGGATGAAATTAATCATGAATATGTTTTAGGGATGGTGGGTCGCCAGGTGAAAAAGTGAAATGCGTTACAAAATTTGACTGAGGACATTTTGAAAGAGAAGAAAACATATCCATGTACTTCTTATTTGAGAGCAGAGCTCATCAGATCAGTTTTTTCATTATTTTTTTCTTAATAAATTTTCTTTCAACATATTCGCCAAACTTTTCTCGTTAAAATGGGACCAAAGACGACATAGTTCGGATTATATTTACCTACTAAAATGTGAAAGTATTGTATTAATACAGGAGTTAAGAGAAGTAGGAAATGGAAGAGAAGTAAATCGCTGGAATAGATGTATTGTATAGAGTAAAAGAAAGCTACAGGAAGTGAAGTGCGTAGTCTATGTATTGCACATATCAGCTGCCTTTGAAAAACTTATAAATTTTATACTTTAAGTAAGTATATCATATCCAATGCCATAATGTTATTAAAATATGTATTTTGCTAGAAACAATCCATTTCTGCAATTTGTTAGAAACTACAATACAGCGTAATTATTCCATACATGTTAAGTAAAAGTGATACAAATTATATGGTGTTTGGTTTCATTTTAATAAAAAAATTGCATTAATATGATAAATAAATTACTTTAAAGAAAGATAAAAAAATGAAAGACTCTTAAGTTTGCATTGCATTAGCACAGCGGGCATTTAAACTTCTTCGAATGCTCGGCTTCTCATTCTCACTTTGTCTTTCGCTCGTTGTTCTTTCCGACGGCAGATATCAGACGAGGTTTGAGTTTCGTGTCCGCAGCGGACTTAGGCCCAGCTGCAGTCTTGGCGAGATAACATTGCATGTGTATGTATCGGGCACCCATATCACTCATGGATCAGGTATGATCCATACGGTCCGAACCAGACATTAAGCAAAACAATATACAATGTACAGTTGTCCCCCCGAATTACGCGGGGATTCCGAACATTTATGTATCGCGTTAATGAAGGATCGCGTAATTTTGAGACTTCCCTTCTCACTCCTACTACAAATTTATATTACATATGTACATACATAGTTATAGACTGGGTAAAGGTTTAATTATTGCAACAAAGAGGAGGGGGTGGGGATGATATTAATCGAAAGATATGCGTGAACAATTACAAGGTAATTATTTAGAAAAGGGGGGTCTCACCGATTTCGATAATTTTCGAGTATGTTATAAAAATCAACATTTTGAGCAACTTTTTCCTATACATATAACCACCGCTCGGCCTTCGTTTCCGAAATTTGTCTCAAAGGAGGTTGGTACTACTACATCAAATTTTGTCTATAAGTACGCGTCCGTGGGAGCGTATGCGTAAGCGTTTGATTGGCAACTGTCTATCGTTTCTATACATAACAGCATAGCGACCAGCGACGAATATTATACAATGTACAAAATTTCTTCGAAATAATAACTGAAATGTTTACAACTTCGTATAATATCAATAAAGATCATTAAATAGAAATGAATGTGTGGCCGGCCAGAATGAATTCTTCGTCCCGAACCTAAACTTCATTAAATTAGTTACTAGATAGAGGAGTTCGATTTGAGTAAGGTTCGGGCTGGATTATTATTCCGGCCGCCGTGAGACGGTCCGCTACCCGAATCGAGTTCGGAAGTACTTCCATTCTACGCGTCCGTTGTAAGCCGCCTCGATGCGTTTAAAGAAACAGTGGACAATCACCGACCAAATGTTTACGGATACGCTGCTACGGACGCGTACTTATAGAAAGAATTCAATGCAGTAGTACCGATCATTCTTCGAAAAAAATTTCGGAAACTAGGACCGAGCGACGGTTATATGTATAGGAAAATGTTGTTTAAAATGTTGATTTCTACAACATATTAAAAAATCATCGAAGTCGGTGAGACCCCTCTTTTCTAAATAAATACCAATTGCAATGGTAGTAACAGGGTTGTTGCATAGGTTCCAAGATATTAAAAAACATATTAGTACAATTACATTGCATGCCGTTTATATGTATATATACACAATGCGTATACAGATAGCCGACGCTTTAGCCGCTTCGCTCGCCGGCAGATTTGATTTGCTTATTTTTCATCTCGTCGCCAAGCGGCACTCCGTTTGTGGCACGATGCGCCTGCATTATTTGTCGTGCCTTCATTGCTATTGTACGTATAGGCAGAATACAATGCAATTGTATTAATATATTTTTGCTAATATTTCTAAACTTCTAAGTTAGAACCACTACTATTTATTGACACATAAGCTTCCGATTACACTGTCCAACAAATTTAAACTTTTTTTCTGTTTTGCAACACCCATTGGGTGATCCTGGTAGAGTTCCTCGTCCTGAACAAGAATCCGAAAACGGAATTGCTCTATCACCCTCAGTTTTTGAAAAACACGAGCTTTTGTAAAAACGCGTGTTTTGGGGGGAAAATGCGATATTACGCGGAAACTAAAAACACTAGAACGTTCAAATTGGTTTCAAAAGATAGAGGAGAGTTGCCAGAATATATTGATATATATAGTTGTAATATTACGTGACCCTGAATAGATGTAAATATCGATGAAAGTTTAAAAAACGGCCGATGTACGCATTTCCTACGTATTACTTTTGTATCTTTAGGAAAAGTTCTTTATCTAGCGCGAATTCACTATACAGTACCGCATTCTGTAGACATTTCTGAAGAAGACACTATGTGGGGTAAGTGTTGGAGCAGTATGCAATTCGAGTAAATCGAAAAAATATGTGCCGGAGACACGTGCACGGCGTTTTGCTGCCAGGCGGCCATAGCTCGCTCTCCTCGCCAAGTCAATAGACATCTACTTTTTATATGTATAATGTTTAATTTTTTTTATTATTTTTTCATAATTATTATTATTTATCTTTCATTGTTATTCATTATTATTTTTAGATACCAATACTACAATGATAAAATACTATAATTCAAAATTTAAAAATCGAATGATGGGCATTACGACTTTATCAAACGACACCCGAATGAAGATAATTTTTTAATCTGTTTATAATATGGAAAAAATAAAATGTATAAGATAAAGAATTACCTGCAGTAAGCGAATTTAGAAGTGTTTTCGTCCTGCTTGACGTTTGTATGTCGTATCTTTGTTGTCCTTCATTAGTGTTCAGCAATAATCTGCCAGCATTGCACACGATTGTTTCCCTTGATACCGTTTTCCATCCTAAAAATGTCTTGGTGGAAACGTTCTCCGTGTTCATCACTCACGTCACCGAGATTTGGCGGAAAGAAGTCCAAGTGAGAATGTAGAAAATGTATTTTTAAAGACATGTTACACCCGAGTTCTTTACATGCTTTTAAAAGTTTATTGACGATGGAAATATAATTTCTTGCTCTGTAGTTGCCGAAAAAATTATCTCGTTTTTTGAAATGCAAGCCACACTGCTTTTTCTAAATTATTTAATTGTGAGGTGAAATTTTTATCGTTTATAAGCTTTCTGATTTGAGGGCCAACGAATATTCCTTCTTTTATTTTTGCCTCGGATATACATGGAAATTTTGTTTTCAGGTATTCAAATCCAGGTCCTGATTTGTCCATTGCCTTGACAAAATTTTTCATTATTCCTAATTTTATATGTAGCGGTGGTAAATAAACATTTTTTGGATCGATAAGATTATTATGTTTTATATTTTTCTCGCCAGGGATTAGTTGATGTCGTCGTGTCCAATCTTTTTTTATATAATGCTGCTCTCTTGCTCTGCTGTCCCACTCGCAAAGGAAACAGCAATGTTTTGTATAGCCTGATTGTAGCCCGAGTAATATGCCGATCATTTTTAAATCTCCACAGACCTTCCAATTATATTTATCATATTGAATTTTCAATAAAAGTGTTTTGAAGGTGTCATAAGATTCGGTCATTTTTACGGTATATGCGATTGGAATGGAAGGATATTTATTTCCGATATGCAATAAGACTGCTTTTAAACTAAGTTTTGACGAATCTATGAACAGTCGCCATTCTTTCGGATCATGCTCAAAACCCATGGTTCTTATTAATGAATCAATATCTGTGCAGACATGTATTTCCTCGTGTGTTATAAAATATTGTGCCAATGCATGATTTCGAGTCCTGAAATGCGTCACTTTCGTTGTATTTTGAAGTAGATTCCATTGTTTTAACCGAGATCCCAAAAGTTCTGCCTGCTCTTTCGATAACTGCAAATCTCGTACGAGATCGTTAAAGTCGGATTGTGTTAAAAAATGTGGCTGTTCCGAGGGGGAGGGAGTACTTCTTTGATATTCTTCTGTTTCTTCGGTTTCTATTTCTGTTGTATCTTCATATATGTTTGGTATGGTTGTTGGTGGTGTCGGTACAGGTAGTTCTTCGGAATGTGCAACGGGTCGAATAGCAGTAGGTACATTTGGGTATACTATCTGTTTTTTCCCTTTTTTATTGATGCCAAAAATTTTACTTAAGCAAAAATAGCAATCTGTGACGTGATTACTCGATTCCCTCCATATCATTGGAATCGCGAATGGCATAGATTTTCGCTTACCTCTTACCCAAGCTAAAAGAACTGTTGCACAACGTTGGCAAAAAACATGTGGAGCCCACTGCTTATCTTGGTCGCTGATTTTGCATCCAAAATAGTGTTCGTATGCAAACTTTATTGATGGTGTTATACTTCTACGTTTAGATTGTACAACTATCTCCCCACAAATATAACAAAAAGAGTCTGATGGATTTAAACACATTCGCGACATTATTACGTTAGATAACACTTACAAAACACTATAACTTACAAAATAATACTATAATAACTCACAAAATACACTATATACTATAATAAGTCAGAAAATATGCACTAGAGTGTCAAAATACAATGTACTATAATAACTTATAAAATACTATGCACTATAATAACACACGTTTTACTTTATACGACGGAAGATTTTCTGAATTGCCTAAGACGACTGACTCGGACAATTTTCAAACTGAAACTAAACTCAGACTTCAACAGTGCATAGCAAGTCAGAGGGTTTCAAGATATTTATTATTCCTCCGATTGTGTCGAGTGTTCGAAGGAAACGTCAAGTGGTGCTTACATTTCGAAAGAGCGCTAACGATAAGCGTTCTTACTTCCTCATCATCGTTAGATCTGAGAAAATTATATTACATTTTCATCTCGAAAAGGCTGTCTATAGTATTGAATAATGGATTCATAACAAAATCAAGCCAATGGACAAATCATGACTTGCGCTTATATATATGAAAAAATATATCCAAAGTAAAAATACATGAAGAAATATTTGCTGGACCTCAAATTAAAGTTGATGAAAGGAACAAATTTCACGGTAAAATTCAATAATTTGAAAAAAGCAGTGTAGTTTGTTTTCAAGAAAGTTTCTTATAATTTTCTCGAAAATCATAGGGGTGAAAATTATATTTCCATCATAAATAATCTTCCATATTTTTAAATTCGCTTACTGCACTAATGAAGGACAACAAAGATGCGACATACAAACGTCAAGCAGGACGAAAACACTTCTAAATTCGCTTACTGCAGGTAATTCTTTATCTTATACATTTTATTTTTTCCGTATTATAAACAGATTAAAAAATTATCTTCATTCGGGTGTCGTTTGATAAAGTCGTAATGCCCATCATTCGATTTTTAAATTTTGAATTATAGTATTTTATCATTGTAGTATTGGTATCTAAAAATAATAATGAATAACAATGAAAGATAAATAATAATAATTATGAAAAAATAATAAAAAAAATTAAACATTATACATATAAAAAGTAGATGTCTATTGATCCCCATCATTGATGCTGATTACGCGTAGCTACGGCACTGACTTGGCGAGGAGAGCGAGCTATGGCCGCCTGGCGGCAAAACGCCGTGCACGTGTCTCCGGCACATATTTTTTCGATTTACTCGAATTGCATACTGCTCCAACACTTACCCCACATAGTGTCTTCTTCAGAAATGTCTACAGAATGCGGTACTGTATAGTGAATTCGCGCTAGATAAAGAACTTTTCCTAAAGATACAAAAGTAATACGTAGGAAATGCGTACATCGGCCGTTTTTTAAACTTTCATCGATATTTACATCTATTCAGGGTCACGTAATATTACAACTATATATATCAATATATTCGGGCAACTCTCCTCTATCTTTTGAAACCAATTTGAACGTTCTACTGTTTTTAGTTTCCGCGTAATATCGCATTTTCCCCCCAAAACACGCGTTTTTACAAAAGCTCGTATACCGCCTACCTCACTGTGGAGTCGCATACTATTGTTTAGAAATGTTAAATATGTTTTGCATTTTATATCTTTACTAACATATGTATGTTAAGAAAATAATAATGTTATTCAAAAATTTCCAGTACTCGAGGTTCTATTCTTTAATGTCGATCATAGACACAAATCAGGAAAAGTTGCTCGAATTGTTGAATTTTACAACATATGTCAATTTCATAAAAATCAAATAGGCAATCCTAATATAAATATATACCCAAGTGTAACCAAAATAGAATTTCCTTCATCTTTTAAATATTATACAATGTACTGCGCTTTGAATATATTATATATTTTTGCATATTACGCGGATTCTCCATTCTTTCAAACATTTAATGTTCCTATAAATGCATAAGTAGTGAATTTATTATACATTGTATACATATGTTATTCATATTTCACGAAAGTATATTGTAATTTTTGTGGCTCTTCCCAGTCGCGGTGACTACAAAGATTACAAAAAACCGCGTTTTTCAAAACTGCGTAAGTACTTCGAGGATTAATTACATTTCTGCTTACTTTTTCCTAGATGTGGAAGAACAAGCCTTGCATTGAAACATAACTTAGATAATATATTCTGGTAGATGAGTCTTAAACAAATTTTCAAGTGATATTTTTATGTTTCTAACACAATGGCCTTACAAGCATAATAAATAAGAGTTATAAGAATTACATTTGAAACTCTTTATATTTTAATTTCATGGTTTTATATTTTTTATTACAAACTTCTAGAAATTTATCAGAAGTTTGAGCTTTCCTCTGCAATAATGGTTCCGAGCATATAATTATAACATTACAGTAACGTAATTAATTTTGTAAGTTGATAGCTACATTATAAAAATACACTCCAGCCGTGCAAAGAAATTAAAATTAATTAAGTGAGCTCGGATTTTTGCTTATCTTTTACTAGGAAAATTTTATCTATGCATTGATAACATTACCGTGAAGTATTACAAAATGTAAGAAAACAAATGTTATATTTGTTTTATACGCACAGAGTGTGCATATAATCTGCACAATTTCTTTTTGTTCGCATCTACTTGGAAAAAATCACTGTAATTACATTGTGTACTCTTTAAAAACTATTTGACATTTGTCTGAAACAATTTTTGGCGTGATTCGTGGTTTACATAATTCTTAAATAGATTTAGTTAAATGGGACACCGTGTATAGTGGTCAAACAGATTTCTTCGTGACGCGGATAGAGAACGATGTACTTGAGTCTGTTGACTTTATCGTCGTCAGCGACATTTCCACAGGTATTTCTTACACTCACCGCATTATAACGCAGAGGGCGTATGAAACACTCGAATTTTTTTCGAGGTCGGTATTTCAGAGCTGATGACACGGAGTCCCATAAGGGGGTAGTCCCAGGCATGGCAGAGAGTTGACTTTACCGACAAAATGCCAAAAATATGGGTTTGCGCGAAACAACTTTTCGTCCTTATAAAGGAGAATTTGGTGTCGAAATATGTCTCATTCGAAAGGGGAGGGTTCAGCGCGGTTCGGTCAGGTAGTCTTGTGATCAAATTATGTTGATATGTAGTAATATAAGCGTTGTAATGCGGAGCAAAAATCGACGGCTTGATAGTCGTCGTATCTAAGCATTTTTTTGGTACGGAGAGAATGATCTGCATGAAATGAATACCTGACCGACACGCGCTGAAGCTTTTTCTTTCGAATGAACTATCGTTCGAATCAAAAGCTTCTCATATAACGACGAAAAGTTGTTTCGCGTAAAGGCATGCTTTCTCGGATGACGTCGCCATATTGACGATAAAACAGAGCAAAATACGTACCAAGTTTAGTTCAGCTGTTATGCACGAGGGGCGCCTAATCATCCAGACAAAATGACAGTTGGCTGCGAGTATAGGAGTAGCTCCATGTACCACTACATTCAACCTCGACTGTACGTGCGTCGTCGACGCTTTCTGCCTACAACAGATTGTTGCGCGTTTGTTTTACGCCCGGCAAGCGACACCGCGATATATTTATAGAAAAGCAAATCAAGCAGCGATGCCTTTTAGACGCAACTCAACGCAACGCGTCCACGACACTCGCATAGGCGGAGTTCAATGTAGCTGTATCATCGTTTCCTTTTACATTTTGAAAAGTAATATGTTTGGGAACATATACTGGAGAATATTTTCGGAATTTTTTCCTGCAAAACTTAGGTGTAACATATGAAAATATCTAGAGTAATCTGAAAAATGCAGATTTCGTAGTGAAGCTGTAAAAGTACTACTGTTATATTTTTATGGTAACAATATATTATTATAACTATTACCCCCAATTTTTTAGATTTATTGGAAAAGTGAACCGTAGTTATAAAAATCAAAAACCAATCTTTTTGATATTTTTCAAGCAAAAAAGCAATCTTCACTTTAAATTTATATATGTTCTTTATGCAGTGACAGCATTACGTGATTTTTAATATTTCTACATTCGGAAGAACAATATACACATATACAGCAGACTCTCGACTCTCCGGCCCCTGCGGGGCGAGATCTCGGCCGGATAAACAAATGGCCAGTTAATCTGGCAGCATGCTTTATAGATTGTTATGTTTATACCAAAACATTAATATTAAGTATATTGATAATGTTTAATATTTATACACACGTATGAACATACGGTACATATATACAATCGCACCATCTCAATATAATATAATGCTACGTAATATGTATGTAGTATTTGTTTAATTTCATCTTTCACAAAAAACTTGGTAATCTTTTCTGTTCCTTTTATTTCGTTTCTTTCGTTAATGTGATGTCACGCCACTTTCTCAAAAATGATATGTCAGTTGCTGATGAATCTTCTTCCTGTTCAAGATGCTTCGTTGCACTTACAAGTGCAATCTTTCCTTTTGCTGACTCACTTTCTCATCTCTATCTATATTTTAAGAAGTGCGGAATACTGTACTCAGAGATTTAGTACGAATGGAAAAAAAATTAATATGAGGTTGCGTATTTAAACAATTACAAATACATGTGACAATAATTACGCAAGAAAGTGAATAATTACAAAATATTTCATATCAACAAAAATGTGGTCGGATAAAACGGAGACCGGTTCAAATGGGGCTGGATAATCGGGAGTCTATTGTAAATAGAAGTTGTAAATTCAGTTAACTGAAACTATTTCACATATTTATATTTTAAAGTTGGAAAGATAATTTTAATGATTGGATTGGCAGCGTGACTACGTATTCAGACTGTAAACCCATACTTAACATTTTGGTCATAAGTTCGTTATTCATTTATTCGTAACTATACAATATGCCAATAAGTGGCAATAATTTCAAAATATGTTAAAGAAATTTTAAGAATATTTTACTCTGAAATATACGCACAGATAATTTCGGAGTACGTTTTATGCGATTGTCTCTCTAGCCACGGATTCTTCTACTTACGAGTATTACTTAGCATTTTCTAGATCCTTTAAATGTATGAAATGACACCACGCACCTGTACTTCAATCCAACCATATTTATTAACGATAAGTAATATTGAAATAGATTTCTTTTATTTATTAGGTGTCAGCGAAGCTAAATGATTCTATAATTAACAAATCATATCAATAGTAAATCTATTGGTAGAAACTGATTTGTCATGCAGTTATGAATCAAAAGAAAAATGTGGTAAAAGAGAGATTAATTTGTGCGCGGAGCGAACTCACGACCAAAATAATTAGTATGGGATTTACAGTCAGACCCCATAACCACTCTGCCAATCTATTCACTGAAATTGTTCTTCCTATTTCAAGATATACTGGTGGTAAATAGTGTTAGTTGACTGAATCTATTATTTTTATTATCTATATGTTATTCTTCCTGATGTAGAACTATTAAAAATCACGTACGGTACTCACTGCATGAAAAACAAAAATTTACAGTAAGAATTGCTTTTTCGCGGGAAATACCTCGACAAAATTGATTTTTAATTTTTTTAACTACATCGCACAATTCCAAAAAATCTGAAAGATATTGGGGACAAAAGTTATAATAATACGTTGTTATCGTAAAAATATAAAAGTAGTTCTCTTGCAACTTCACTATGAAATCTGCATTTTTCAGATTTTTTTAGGGTTTTTCATTTTGTACACCTAACCTCTGCAATAAGAAAATCCGGAAAAATTCTCTAATATATATCACTACATTTCCAATATTTCACATTTTTCTTAGAATATTTGCTTGCCATTAAGTAAGACAAATATGGCAAAAACTGATATTTCATTTCGTCCCCATTACTACCCCCTCAATCGAGATAGAGGATTGAAACTTGGTGTGAAAGCTTTTCTTTGGCTAAGTTATCAAATGGTACATCAAAAGTCTAACTTGGTTCAAGGGCACTTTTGACCCCTTTATCCGGCTGTACCTTTTAACTTGCGCGGGGCGCGAACTTGCGACAAAAATATTTCGTACGGATTTCATAGTCGGACCACCAACAACCGGTCTCATGCTATCGTTACGATGAATTGTCTCAGCGGCAATGCGGCAACGCTGTCTCCGATTCTTGGCAACGTTGCTGCCTTGAGACGATTTCACCCCTTGCCCCGCTGTCCCATAATAACCAGCTGTAAATTACTTTACGCATTCGTGAAAAAAATCGAAAGTGGCTCCGCCTCAAGCAGCTACATGCTTGTAGGTAATGATCTTTCTATAACGAAATCTACCATGCCTACGAAATCTGTGACGTCATGTGTTGGGACTACCCCCATAAGGGGGTAGTCCCAACACGTGACGTCACAGATTTCGTAGGCATGGTAGACTTCGTTACAGTAAGATCATTACCTACAAGCGTGTAGCTGCCTGACAAATACGAGGCGGAGCCACTTTCGATTTTTTTCACGAATGCGTAAAGTAATTCGCAGCTGTTTATTGTGCGACTGCGGGGCAAGGGGGAAATCGTCTCAAGGCAGCAGCGTTGCCAAGAATCGGAGACAGCGTTGCCGCATTGCCGCTGAGACAATTCATCGCAACGATAGCATGAGACCGGTTTGCGGTGCGACTATGAAATCGGCACGAAATATTTTTGTCGCAAGTTCGCGCCCCACACAAGTAAAAGGTATAGCCGGATAAGGGGGTCAAAAGTGCCCTTGAACCAAGTTAGACTTTTGATGTACCATTTGATAACTTAGCCAAAGAAAAGCTTTCACACCAAGTTTCAATCCTCTATCTCGATTGAGGGGGTACTAATGGGGACGAAATGAAATATCAGTTTTTGCCATGTTTGTCCTACTTAATGGCAAGCAAAAATTCTGAGAAAAATCTGAAATATTGGAAATGTAGTGATATATGTTTAAAGAATTTCTCCAGATTTTCTTATCGCAGACTTTAGGTGTACAAAATGAAAAACCCTAAAAAAATCTGAAAAATGCAGATTTCGTAGTGAAGTTGCAAGAGAACCGCTTTTAAATTTTTACGATAACAACGTATTATTATAGCTTTTGTCCCCAATATCTTTCAGATTTTTTGGAATTGTGCGATGTAGTTAAAAAAATTAAAAATCAATTTTGTCGAGGTATTTCCCGCGAAAAAGCAATTCTTACTGTAAATTTTTGTTTTTCATGCAGTGAGTACCGTACGTGATTTTTAATAGTTCTACATCAGGAAGAATAACATATAGATAACAAAAATAATAGATTCAGTCAACTAACACTATTTACCACCAGTATATCTTGAAATAGGAAGAACAATTTCAGTGAATAGATTGGCAGAGTGGTTATGGGGTCTGACTGTAAATCCCATACTAATTATTTTGGTTGTGAGTTCGCTCCGCGCACAAATTAATCTCTCTTTTACCACATTTTTCTTTTGATTCATAACTGCATGACAAATCAGTTTCCACCAATAGATTTACTATTGATATGATTTGTTAATTATAGAATCATTTAGCTTCGCTGACACCTAATAAATAAAAGAAATCTATTTCAATATTACTTATCGTTAATAAATATGGTTGGATTGAAGTACAGGTGCGTGGTGTCATTTCATACATTTAAAGGATCTAGAAAATGCTAAGTAATACTCGTAAGTAGAAGAATCCGTGGCTAGAGAGACAATCGCATAAAACGTACTCCGAAATTATCTGTGCGTATATTTCAGAGTAAAATATTCTTAAAATTTCTTTAACATATTTTGAAATTATTGCCACTTATTGGCATATTGTATAGTTACGAATAAATGAATAACGAACTTATGACCAAAATGTTAAGTATGGGTTTACAGTCTGAATACGTAGTCACGCTGCCAATCCAATCATTAAAATTATCTTTCCAACTTTAAAATATAAATATGTGAAATAGTTTCAGTTAACTGAATTTACAACTTCTATTTACAATAGACTCCCGATTATCCAGCCCCATTTAAACCGGCCTCCGTTTTATCCGACCACATTTATGTTGATATGAAATATTTTGTAATTATTCACTTTCTTTCGTAATTATTGTCACATGTATTTGTAATTGTTTAAATACGCAACCTCATATTAATTTTTTTTCCATTCGTACTAAATCTCTGAGTACAGTATTCCGCACTTCTTAAAATATAGATAGAGATGAGAAAGTGAGTCAGCAAAAGGAAAGATTGCACTTGTAAGTGCGACGAAGTATGTTGAACAGGAAGAAGATTCATCAGCAACTGACATATCATTTTTGAGAAAGTGGCGTGGCATCACATTAACGAAAGAAACGAAATAAAAGAAACAGAAAAGATTACCAAGTTTTTTGTGAAAGATGAAATTAAACAAATACTACATACATATTACGTAGCATTATATTATATTGAGATGGTGCGATTGTATATATGTACCGTATGTTCATACGTGTGTATAAATATTAAACATTATCAATATACTAAATATTAATTTTTTGGTATAAACATAACAATCTATAAAGCATGCTGCCAGATTAACTGGCCATTTGTTTATCCGGCCGAGATCTCGCCCCGCAGGGGCCGGAGAGTCGAGAGTCTGCTGTATATGTGTATATTGTTCTTCCGAATGTAGAAATATTAAAAATCACGTAATGCTGTCACTGCATAAAGAACATATATAAATTTCAAGTGAAGATTGCTTTTTCGCTTGAAAAATATCAAAAAGATTGGTTTTTGATTTTTATGACTACGGTTCACTTTTCCAATAAATTTAAAAAATTGGGGGTAATAGTTATAATAATATATTGTTACCATAAAAATATAACAGTAGTACTTTTACAGCTTCACTACGAAATCTGCATTTTTCAGATTACTCTAGATATTTTCATATGTTACACCTAAGTTTTGCAGGAAAAAATTCCGAAAATATTCTCCAGTATATGTTCCCATACATATTACTTTTCAAAATGTAAAAGGAAACGATGATACAGCTACATTGAACTCCGCCTATGCGTGTGTCGTGGACGCGTTGCGTTGAGTTGCGTCTAAAAGGCATCGCTGCTTGATTTGCTTTTCTATAAATATATCGCGGTGTCGCTTGCCGGGCGGAAAACAAACGCGCAACAATCTGTTGTTGGCAGAAAGCGACGACGACGCACGTACAGGCGAGGTTGAATTACGGTGGTACATGGAGCTACTCCTATACTCACAGCCAACTGTCATTTTGTCTGGATGATTTGGCGCCCCTCGTGGATAACAGCTGAACTAAACTTGATACGTATTTTGCTCTGTTTTATCGTCAATATGGCGACGTCATCCGAGAAAGCATGCGTTTACGCGAAACAACTTTTCGTCATTATATGAGAAGCTTTTGATTCGAACGATAGTTCATTCGAAAGAAAAAGCTTCAGCGCGTGTCGGTCAGGTATTCATTTCTTGCAGATCATTCTCTCCGTACCAAAAAAATGCTTAGATACGACGACTATCAAGCCGTCGATTTTTGCTCCGCATTACAACGCTTATATTACTACATATCAACATAATTTGATCAGAAGACTACCTGACCGAACCGCGTTGAACCCTCCCCTTTGGAATGAGACATATTTCGACACCAAATTCTCATTTATAAGGACGAAAAGTTGTTTCGCGCAAACCCATATTTATGGCCCATTTTGTCGGTAAAGTCAACTCTCTGCCATGCCTGGGACTACCGCCATAAGATGATAGGTCTATCCTGTACCTCGTCTGTGCTCAAGTACATCGTTCTCTATCCGCGTCACGAAGAAATCTGTTTGACCACTATACACGGTGTCCCATTTAAATAAATCTATTTAAAAATTATGTAAACCACGAATCATGCCAAAAATTGTTTCAGACAAATGTCGAATAGTTTTTAAAGAGTACACAATGTAATAACAGTGATTTTTTCCAAGTAGATGCGAACAAAAAGAAATTGTGCAGATTATATGCACACTCTGTGCGTATAAAACAAATATAACTATGATTTATCTTCTTACATTTTGTAATACTTCACGGTAATGTTATCAATGCATAGATAAAATTTTTCTAGTAAAAGATAAGCAAAAATCCGAGCTCACTTAATTAATTTTAATTTCTTTGCACAGCTGGAGTGTATTTTTATAATGTAGCTATCAACTTACAAAATTAATTACGTTACTGTAATGTTATAATTATATGCTCGGAACCATTATTGCAGAGGAAAGCTCAAACTTCTGATAAATTTCTAGAAGTTTGTAATAAAAAATATAAAACCATGAAATTAAAATATAAAGAGTTTCAAATGTAATTCTTATAACTCTTATTTATTATGCTTGTAAGGCCATTGTGTTAGAAACATAAAAATATCACTTGAAAATTTGTTTAAGACTCATCTACCAGAATATATTATCTAAGTTATGTTTCAATGCAAGGCTTGTTCTTCCACATCTAGGAAAAAGTAGGCAGAAATGTAATTAATCCTCGAAGTACTTACGCAGTTTTGAAAAACGCGGTTTTTTGTGATCTTTGTAGTCACCGCGACTGGGAAGAGCCACAAAAATTACAATATACTTTCGTGAAATATGAATAACATATGTACACAATATATAATAAATTCACTACAAATTTTTATGCGTTTATAGGAACTTTAAATGTTTGAAAGAATGAAGAATACGCGTAACATGCAAAAATATATAAAATATTCAAAGCGCAGTACATTTCATAATATTTAAAAGATGAAGGAAATTCTATTTAAGCTACACCTGGGTTTATATTTATGTTAGGATTGCCTATTAGATTTTTATGAAATTGAAATATGTCGTAAAATTCAACATTTTGAGAAATTTTTCCCGATTTGTGCCTATGATCGGCATTAAAGGATAGATCCTCGAGTTCTGGGAATTTTTGAATAACATTATTATTTTCGTAACATACATATGTTCGTAAATATATAAAATGCAACACATATTTAACATTTCTAAACAACGGTATGCGGCTCCACAGTGAGGTAGGCGATATATCATATTAATCGGAAGCTTATGTATGACGAAGTAGTAGTTGTTCGGTACCGAAAATCACATCCCTAAGACATCTTGCAGCCAGCCGTTTCCCTGGTGAAAATCTCCACAACACATAGCACAGTCACGTAACAGCAGTAAACTCATGAAGTCAACAGATGTAGCATCAGTTAAAAACATTTCAATAGACATCTTTAACTTTCCCTTTCGAGACAGCATGACCCATAAATCTATCGACTTTATGACTTTATTGCCTGCGCTACCCATGAACTCACCACCTTCACCCGCAGACATCTACCCTTTCTACCACTTCCATTGACACCTCCTTCATTCCCTCCAAGTTGCAATTCGGCCAATCAACTTCAAACTAAAAAACACGCCTTTCTCACACACCCTCCATTCAGTCGAATAAATAACTCTGCTCGAATTGTGAAAAGACAGTCATCACACAGATGTATACGAGAACACCAGAATCTATAATATATTAAGGTTAGAATTGTTACATAATAAACGTGTCACTACTTATCAAACGAGTTTTCACCCTAATCCGGTGTGAGCTATAGTACCAATCCCCTACCGAGGACGAATCAATTAAAGGAAAGTTGAATTCCAAAGGGAACGGTACGAACAGTAGTTGTTACGGGGCGTAACTCCCGTGGTATATGCACGAAGTGCCGCCTGTGACTTCTGCTCGAAGGACCAATGTTTGAGCCACGAACTCCTTCCTGAGTGAGTGAGCGTCGTGGCTCGGGAATATTGCACACCACTGCCTACAGTGCTATGGTGTGCCTATCTGCTTGTGTGTTCAGGGTCCTAATTGACGCCTGAAGCACTTGACTAAACTGTGACTGACTGACTGTAGTGTTCAGGGTCCTAAGTGACGCTGAACGTGTTGTGTCTATGACTGGCTGAACTGTCAGTAAGTATGAGTCCTGAGCGACTTATACTGTTAACTGACTCTATGTGACTGTTGCTATCTGATCTGTAAGACTGAGGTGACTGAAAATGACTGACTGACGTTGGCGATCTTCGCTGTCGATCGCCAACTCTCCTATTTTCTAAATTGTCCGCTGATTGGTTTCTTCTCATTATTGGCAGTCACCAATCAGCGGGCCTAACTAAACGCGGACACTCCTCTTTGCGCCCTTAGCGCGCTCACTTGGAGAGGGGTGCCGCGGTGCTCGGGTGGGGGCGAAGACGTTTGACAACCGGGGAAATTCTTCCGGGTGGCGGACCTTCGGTATCTTGACCGTTACAATTACGTTTCCGGCTACCCTTCGGAATTTCCGTGCTTATGGCACGGTCACGGCTATTGAGGGACGAGAGAAGCGACTTTCTAAACTCTCGTAGTTTTTTACTCATAAATCAGCTTCTCTCGCCAGGAAGTATATTGAACTCTAAGAACACATGCGAAAGGAACCGAAAAATCCCAAATCTCTAAAATAGCCCTTCACGCACGTCCGTGACATAAACCGCGTTAGCGACGCTCGCTAACAGTAGTGGTTCTAACTTAGAAGTTTAGAAATATTAGCAAAAATATATTAGTACAATTGCATTGTATTCTACCTATACGTACAATAGCAATGACAACACCACAAATAATGCAGTCGCATTGTGCCAGAAACGGAGTGCCGCTTGACGACGAGATGAAAAATAAGCAAACCAAATCCGCCGGCGAGCGAAGCGGCTAACACGTCGGATGCTGTGTACGCATTGTGTACCTATACATACATATATATACATATTGAAACAGCATGCAATGTAGTTGTACCAATATGTTTTTGTTAATATCTAGGAACCTATGCAACAACCCTGTTACTACCATTGTAATTGGTATTTATTTAGAAAAGAGGGGTCTCACCGATTTCGATGATTTTTTAATATGTTGTAGATATCAACATTTTAAACAAATTTTTCCTATACATATAACCGTCGCTCGGGCTTAGTTTCCGAAATTTTTTTCGTGGAATGATCGGTACAACTGCATTGTATTCTTTCTATAAGTACGCGTCCGTGGCAGCGTATCCGTAAACATTTGGTCGGTGATTGTCCACTGTTTCTTTAAACGCATCGAGGCAGCTCGCAACGGACGCGTAGAATAGGAGTGCTTCCGAACTCGATTCGGGTAGCCGACCGTCTCACGGCGGCTGGAATAATAATCCAGCCCGAACCTTACTCAAATCGAACTCTTCTATCTAGTAACTAATTTAATGAAGTTTAGGTTCGGGACGAAGAACTCATTCTGGCCGCCGTGAGGCGGCCGGCCACACATTCATTTTTGTTTTAAGTGATCATTTTTGTGAAAAGGGGGCTTTTCTAAATAATTACCTTGTAATTGTTCACGCATATCTTTCGATTAATATCATCCCCACCCCCTCCTCTTTGTTGCAATAATTAAACCTTTACCCAGTCTATAACTATGTATGTACATATGTAATATAAATTTGTAGTAGGAGTGAGAAGGGAAGTCTCAAAATTACGCGATCCTTCATTAACGCGATACATAAATGTTCGGAATCCCCGCGTAATTCGGGGGGACAACTGTACATTGTATATTGTTTTGCTTAATGTCTGGTTCGGACCGTATGGATCATACCTGATCCATGAGTGATATGGGTGCCCGATACATACACATGCAATGTTATCTCGCCAAGACTGCAGCTGGGCCTAAGTCCGCTGCGGACACGAAACTCAAACCTCGTCTGATATCTGCCGTCGGAAAGAACAACGAGCGAAAGACAAAGTGAGAATGAGAAGCCGAGCATTCGAAGAAGTTTAAATGCCCGCTGTGCTAATGCAATGCAAACTTAAGAGTCTTTCATTTTTTTATCTTTCTTTAAAGTAATTTATTTATCATATTAATGCAATTTTTTTATTAAAATGAAACCAAACACCATATAATTTGTATCACTTTTACTTAACATGTATGGAATAATTACGCTGTATTGTAGTTTCTAACAAATTGCAGAAATGGATTGTTTCTAGCAAAATACATATTTTAATAACATTATGGCATTGGATATGATATACTTACTTAAAGTATAAAATTTATAAGTTTTTCAAAGGCAGCTGATATGTGCAATACATAGACTACGCACTTCACTTCCTGTAGCTTTCTTTTACTCTATACAATACATCTATTCCAGCGATTTACTTCTCTTCCATTTCCTACTTCTCTTAACTCCTGTATTAATACAATACTTTCACATTTTAGTAGGTAAATATAATCCGAACTATGTCGTATTTGGTCTCATTTTAACGAGAAAAGTATGGCGAATATGTTGAAAGAAAATTTATTAAGAAAAAAATAATAAAAAAAGTTTTTTAATATTATATTAACGTGTTCATACATTGTGTGGGGTTTTAAACCGCTCGGCTCTGATCAAAGGCGAGCCGAACTCACTTCACCGATCGCGAATCGTGGTTCCAAGCAAGGCAGTCCTCACGGCCTCCTCTGCTGTAGGCTAGAATACGAGAAATTTGACAACGCTGTCATTAGTCCTACAACGACTGATCGGACTGATGATTTTTGTTTGCGGTGTTGTGACAGCGTATGTTTCGCCTTGGATATAGCGACGGACATGGAGCCCCCCCCCCCCCGGCCACAATAGGGGAAAGGACTGAAATCTATGCATTTATCCACGGAATTATACACACGCATATTAAACAAACCTTCCATGCTGAAAACAAGCTCTCTTTGGAATTCCGATACGAACCTGTTAAGTTCCATAAAAGCACACACTCTAATAAATCCCCATGGTGCCTGGTTTAAAGCACAGTATACTACTTGTGAAGAAGAATCGACGGTACATTGTTGCAGTCTAGGTCGTTCACATTTGATATTAGATCACAGAGTTCGAAACGTAGCTGTGATCAATAGTAACCGTTAATCTATCATGAAAGATTAATGGTAAAAAAGATTGTTACAGAAAAACATAAATTTCAATTCCCATACGTTTCATCTTCGCTTTACGAAAACGATATTAAGGGATTATTTCATATACATATAACTTGTACTAGTTTTACTGGTAAACAGTTTTGAAAGAACTCAAAAGTTTAACTCGAAAATTATTTGTTTGTAATAGTTACTCATTTATTAGAAGTAAAAATTTCGAAACCTTTCTTCGGGATACGATTTTTGGCTCTGCTTCATTTGAGTTCATCTTCGGTAGCTTATATTTGGGCTATGTAAATGTTTATTTACAGCTCGTTCACACAATACGGTTTTTGACTAACTCGGTTATTTTACCAAATCAAGATTAACCGAAAACAGTGTCCACACATTTCTCCATCTCCACAGAAAATTTAATTTTCATGCGTATATATACTTCATAAATTGGTTGCCATTCTGATTCTTTCTCAGTTTTATCTTTAGATAAATGCAACGACTACGTACTACTTTTAAATTACGTTCTTTAATGTGACTAGCTAGACTTTACCATATTCATAATGAATATGTTATTTCGATACCTACACGATTTTGCTATTGTCGAATATAATTGCACTTTATGGTATACATGATACAGGTGCCATTCCGATACGTGACAAAAGTAACCATAAAAAATAACCGATTTAATACGTTTATCGTACACACATACAAAATATAAATAGTACTTCGAAAGGTGATAAAAATTTGATTCAGCAAATAAGTGATTTGCATTACGGCAATAGTTTGTACATACTTCAGTGAATCGGTTAATTCGGTAATTTAACTGACGAAATGAAACCGCATCGTATTACCGAACTATTGGGGTCCATGTATACGACGGCCGAGTATACACGATAGTTTATCGCCACTCTGTACGTTTAAAAGGCTACTGACTATCGCTCGATTTAATGGTCCTTTTCGCCGTTTCAATGGCTCTGTGGTCTTTTCTGGTGTTGAATCGATAACGTCGCAAGTGACACGGAAATGGTAAGGGGGTCTCGAGACCCCCAAACCGTGTGACAGAAAACAGCATTGGATGATAGGTCTATACTGTACCTCGTCTGTGACTTGAGTCTGTTGACTTTATCGTCGTCAGCGACATTTCCACAGGTATTTCTTACACTCACCGCATTAAAACGCAGAGGGCGTATGAAACACTCGAATTTTCGAGTCCCATAAGATGATAGGTCTATCCTGTACCTCGTCTGTGTCGGCATTCACGGAGAGCTCTGTGGGTATGATCAGTCCCTATAGTACGCATTCTGTGTGTAAAATCGCCGGCTGCTTTAATTATTCCGTTATATGATTAATAACAGTCAATAATGAGAAACGCGAGTCGCGGTTCGGCATCTCGCGGTCGGCGCGCTAATTCGTGCGCCTTCGGTGGTCTGGCAGGCGGTGGTCTTGCCCGTACAGCGAATGTATAACCGCGACCAGCTCTTCAGTACCGAAAGGATTAAGGGGGTAGTCCCAACACGTGACGTCACAGATTTCGTAGGCATGGTAGATTTCGTCACAATAAGATCATTACCTACAAGCGTGTAGCTGCCTGACAAATACGAGGCGGAGCCACTTTCGATTTTTTCACGAATGCGTAAAGTAATTCGTAGCTGTTTATTCTGCGACTGCGGGGCAAGGGGGAAATCGTCTCAAGGCAGCAGCGTTGCCAAGAATCGGAGACAGCGTTGCCGCATTGCCGCTGAGACAATTCATCGCAACGATAGCATGAGACCGGTTTGCGGTCCGACTATGAAATCGGTACGAAATATTTTTGTCGCAAGTTCGCGCCCCACACAAGTAAAAGGTATAGCCGGATAAGGGGGTCAAAAGTGCCCTTGAACCAAGTTAGACTTTTGATGTACCATTTGATAACTTAGCCAAAGAAAAGCTTTCACACCAATTTTCAAACCTCTATCTCGATTTAGGGGGTAGTAATGGGGACGAAATGAAATATCAGTTTTTGCCATGTTTGTCCTACTTAATGGCAAGCAAAAATTCTGAGAAATATAAAAAATATTGGAAATGTAGTGATATATATTAGAGAATTTCTCCAGATTTTCTTATCGCAGACTTTAGGTGTACAAAATGAAAAACCCTAAAAAAATCTGAAAAATGCAGATTTCGTAGTGAAGTTGCAAGAGAACTACTTTTATATTTTTACGATAACAACGTATTATTATAACTTTTGTCCCCAATATCTTTCAGATTTTTTGGAATTGTGCGATGTAGTTAAAAAAATTAAAGATCAATTTTGTCGAGGTATTTCCCGCGAAAAAGCAATTCTTACTGTAAATTTTTGTTTCTCATGCAGTGAGTACCGTACGTGATTTTTAATAATTCTACATCTGAAAGAATAATATATAGATAACAAAAATAATAGAATCAGTCAACTCACACTATTTACCAGAAGTGTATCTTGAAATAGAAAGAATGGTTTCAGTGAATAGATTGGCAGAGTGGTTATGGGGTCTGACTGTAAATCCCATACTAATTATTTTGGTCGTGAGTTCGCTCCGCACACAAATTAATCTCTCTTTTACCATATTTTTTTTTGATTCATAACTACATGACAAATCAGTTCCCACCAATAGATTTACTATTGATACGATTTGTTAATTATAGAATCATTTAGCTTCGCTGACACCTAATAAATAAAAGAAATCTATTTCAATAGTACTTATCGTTAATAAATATGGTTGGATTGAAGTACAGGTGCGTGGTCTCATTTCATACATTTAAATGATGTAGAAAATGCTAAGTAATACTCGTAAGTAGAAGAATCCGTGGCTAGAGAGACAATCGCATAAAACGTACTCCGAAATTATCTGTGCGTATATTTCAGAGTAAAATATTCTTAAAATTTCTTTAACATATTTTGAAATTATTGCCACTTATTGGCATATTGTATAGTTACGAATAAATGAATAACGAACTTATGACCAAAATGTTAAGTATGGGTTTACAGTCTGAATACGTAGTCACGCTGCCAATCCAATCATTAAAATTATCTTTCAAACTTCAAAATATAAATATGTAAAATAGTTTCAGTTAACTGAATTTACGACTTCTATTTACAATAGACTCCCGATTATCCAGCCCCATTTAAACCGGCCTCCGTTTTATCCGACCACATTTATGTTGATATGAAATATTTTGTAATTATTCACTTTCTTTCGTAATTATTGTCACATGTATTTGTAATTGTTTAAATACGCAACCTCATATTAATTTTTTTTCCATTCGTACTAAATCTCTGAGTACAGTATTCCGCACTTCTTAAAATATAGATAGAGATGAGAAAGTGAGTCAGCAAAAGGAAAGATTGCACTTGTAAGTGCGACGAAGTATGTTGAACAGGAAGAAGATTCATCAGCAACTGACATATCATTTTTGAGAAAGTGGCGTGGCATCACATTAACGAAAGAAACGAAATAAAAGAAACAGAAAAGATTACCAAGTTTTTTGTGAAAGATGAAATTAAACAAATACTACATACATATTACGTAGCATTATATTATATTGAGATGGTGCGATTGTATATATGTACCGTATGTTCATACGTGTGTATAAATATTAAACATTATCAATATACTAAATATTAATTTTTTGGTATAAACATAACAATCTATAAAGCATGCTGCCAGATTAACTGGCCATTTGTTTATCCGGCCGAGATCTCGCCCCGCAGGGGCCGGAGAGTCGAGAGTCTGCTGTATATGTGTATATTGTTCTTCCGAATGTAGAAATATTAAAAATCACGTAATGCTGTCACTACATACAGAACATATATAAATTTCAAGTGAAGATTGCTTTTTCGCTTGAAAAATATCAAAAAGATTGGTTTTTGATTTTATGACTACGGTTCACTTTTCCAATAAATCTAAAAAATTGGGGGTAATAGTTATAATAATATATTGTTACCATAAAAATATTACAGTAGTACTTTTACAGCTTCACTACGAAATCTGCATTTTTCAGATTACTCTAGATATTTTCATATGTTACACCTAAGTTTTGCAGGAAAAAATTCCGAAAATATTCTCCAGTATATGTTCCCATACATACTACTTTTCAAAATGTAAAAGGAAACGATGATGCAGCTACATTGAACTCCGCCTATGCGAGTGTTGTGGACGCGTTGCGTTGAGTTGCGTCTAAAAGGCATCGCTGCTTGATTTGCTTTTCTATAAATATATCGCGGTGTCGCTTGCCGGGCGGAAAACAAACGCGCAACAATCTGTTGTAGGCAGAAAGCGTCGACGACGCACGTACAGGCGAGGTTGAATGTAGTGGTACATGGAGCTACTCCTATACTCGCAGCCAACTGTCATTTTGTCTGGATGATTAGGCGCCCCTCGTGCATAACAGCTGAACTAAACTTGATACGTATTTTGCTCTGTTTTATCGTCAATATGGCGACGTCATCCGAGAAAGCATGCCTTTACGCGAAACAACTTTTCGTCGTTATATGAGAAGCTTTTGATTCGAACGATAGTTCATTCGAAAGAAAAAGCTTCAGCGCGTGTCGGTCAGGTATTCATTTCATGCAGATCATTCTCTCCGTACCAAAAAAATGCTTAGATACGACGACTATCAAGCCGTCGATTTTTGCTCCGCATTACAACACTTATATTATTAAATATCAACATAATTTGATCGCAAGACTACCTGACCGAACCGCGCTGAACCCTCCCCTTTCGAATGAGACATATTTCGACACCAAATTCTCCTTTATAAGGACGAAAAGTTGTTTCGCGCAAACCCATATTTGTGGCCCATTTTGTCGGTAAAGTCAACTCTCTGCCATGCCTGGGACTACCGCCTTAAGTCGGATGTATTGTGTACTAATTATTATGGAAAACAGTTTTGAGCGAAATTTTGAAATCTTACAAAATTTAGACCCGGAAATTAATAAGATTACAGCTAGGTTAGAACAGGATGAGGATAAATTCTTCGAATTAAGTAACGACTCAGTATATCGTAAAGCGAATGATAGATTGTTATTTTATGTTCCATCATCCATGGAGGAAAACGTAATACGTGTAAACTACGAAGAAATTGCTCATCAGGGTATGAATAAGACAGTAGAGTATATTGGTTTCCCTTTATGAAAGATAAAGTACAAAAGTATATTTCGAATTGCTTAAACTGCATAACATTTGCGACTGTTGCAAACAAGACTGAAGGGAAGTTACATTGCCCGGAAAAAGGAAATTTACCCTTTCAATGCGTTCACATTGACCGTTATGGCCCATTAAAAAGAACTAAACACCGTTAGAAATATATCTTCGAAATTATTGATGCGTTTACGAAATTTGTTAAATTTTATCCAACTGCTAGTACAAGTACTGATGAGGTAATACGACATTTAAAATCTTATTTTGCGATTTATAGTAAACCAAAGAAAATTGTATCAGATAGAGGTACAGTTTTTACGTTCGGAAAATTTAAAGAATTTCTTGCAGCGAATAGAATACAGCATATTCTTATTGCGACTGCTACACCGCATGCAAACAGTCAGATCGAGCGGATCAATCGATCGTTGACACCGATTTTGGCGAAACTTACTGAAACTCCTTGTAGCTGAGATAACGTTTTAGTGCAGACAGAATTTGCGTTCAATAATTCGATAAACCAATCAATTGGAGATACGCCAGCTAGACTACTTTTCGGAACTAATCAGTTAGGACAACTTAATGACGATTTGCGTGAAATCTTACGAGAGAAAAATAGTGAATGTCGAGATCTAAATAGTTTAGGCAAAGCGCAGTTGAGAAAATTCAAGCGAGTAATGCGTACATATACAATGAGCAGTACTATGACAAGAAGCGTAAAACACCCACAAAATACCAATTAGGTAAGTATGTAATGATGAAGAATGTAGACGTAACTCCGAGTATAAATAAGAAATTATTACCTAAGTATAGAGGACCCTGTGTAGTGAAATGTGTATTAGACCATGATCGTTATATTATATGTGATCCTGAAAATATTGTTCTGTCGAAAATATGAGACCATGGATTAAGGCGGTAGTCCCCAATGGTGGCCAGGCATGTCAGAAAGTTGACTTTACCGACAAAATGGGCCAAAAATATGGGTTTGCCTGATACAACTTTTCGTCCTTATATGAGAGAATTTTGGCTCGAAATAGGGCTCATTCGAAAGAGGAGGCTTCAACGTAACGTGGTCAGGTAGTCTTCTGGTCAAATTATGTTGATATGTAGTAATATGAGCGTTGTAAAATGGAGCAAAAAGTGACAGCTTGACAGCCGTCGAATTTAAGCATTTTTTTGATACAAAGAGAATGATCAGCATGAAATGAATACCTGACCACGTTGCACTGAAGTCTCCCCTTTCGAATGAGCTATCGTTCGGCTCAAAAGCTTCTCATATAAGGACGAAAAGTTGTATCGCGTAAAGGCATGCGTCACAGACGAGGTACAGTATAGACGTATCATCCAATGCTCTTTTCTGTCACACGGTTCGAGTGTCTCAAGACCCACTTACCATTTCCGTGTCACGTGCGATGTTACCGATTCAACACCAGAAAAGACTACAGCGCTGTAGAAACGGTAAATCGAGCAATTAAATCACGCGGCGCGCAATTGTCTTTTAAATGTATAGAGTGGCGATTTACTGTGGGAAGCAATCAGTTTAAGTGGCAATCCCGTGCAGCAAACTGTCAAGAGCGAAGAACATAACCAAGTAAGTAAATAAAGAGATAGTTATTAAAAGCTTTTCCGTACGCTTCTGCATTTTAATACGAACAACATTTATAATAATAATAATATTAGTAATAATATTAATATTAATATACATATTGTGCAAGTGCTTCTCTTGCTGCTTATAGCATCTAGTAGCTACATTATTTTATATAATTGCATATGTAGCCTCAGAACGCCATTTACATTTTAAAAAGTGCGTCTATCCGAATTGCGGTTTAATAAATCGCAATTCGACAGGCAATACTACATTTCATTCTTTCCCGGTAGATGATAATGAACGATTAATAACGTGGATGGTTAACTGCTGTCTCGACGACTAGGTGGAAATGACAAATTCTGAATTACGTAAAAAATATGTTTGCAGTCGACATTTTTTAAAAAGTAGTTTTCGGGCACCCGGTTTTTTACAAAAAAATGCCGTACCACTTATTTATTGTCGCGATATAGAAGATTGTGATAACGTCGGGAATATTGATACTGCAGCCGTTTTACCAATAGAAAAACGCAATGATCTGGAGAAACGGTTAATGGAAGTTGAAGAACAGTTAAAGCAAGAGAAGAATAAATCAAATATTCTTCGCTTGCAATTACGAGCGAAGCGTAGAGCATTAAGTAGATTACAATCTAAACTTTCTTCAGGCATTATAGACGATGTATGTTTGAAGAAGGCTATCGCGAAAAAAGTATCCGGCTTTATTTTTACTTTCATTATGATGTTATTGTTTAAGAATTCAAATAAAAAGCCGTTTACACGTAATGAACATCAAATGTGTATGACAATGCACTATACTTCGCCAGCATTGTATAATAAAATGCGTTGTGTTTTTGGCTTCCATTTCCCGAGTCCAGTATCTATTATCCGTTGGTTCCGCAAAATTGATATTTGGCCAGGAATTTGCCAAAATATGTTTAACGCGCTCAAAATTAAAGCTGCGAACATGGAGGTCGCAGACAGAAATTGCGTTCTCCTATTTGATGAAATGGCTGTGAAAAAATGTTTGGATTTCCACCCAACAAAACAAATTATTGAAGGTTTCGAAGACTTAGGATTTTTAGGTAGAACTACAGCCGTAGGTTCACAAGTACTTGTCTTTATGCTACGCGGGCTGTTCACTAATTGGAAGCAACCCCTGGCATTCGTTATTTCAAAATCAGGCATAAAAAGGAATGATTTATCAACAATTTTGGACGAAATTTTAGATGCAGTTTATGAAACTGGGTTGAATGTCAAAGCGGATATTTCCGATCAGGGGACTAGCAATCAAAGTATTGCAGACGACCGCGTTTGTATTCAAACACCGCATTTGCGAGAAATGGCCAGAAAATTTATTTTATTTTTGATTTCTTACATCTTTTCAAAAGTGTAAAAAATAATTTATAGAAGAATGACTTTATTATTAACGGATCACGCGTCTCGTGGTCCGATGTAGTATCATTATGGAATTTAGAGAAAAGCAAAAGTACTCGGGCAGCTTACAAATTATCCGATAAACATGTAAGGCCAAATTTATATGATAAAATGAAGTCTAAGCTTGCCCTTCAAGTTTTTAGTAAAAGAGTGTCATCTGCTCTCTTTACCGCATCTGTGACGGGTTGCATAAAAACAACAACTATTCAACACACGGCTAGCTTCTTCGAAACGTTGAATGATTTGTTTGACAATTTAAATAGTAGATACGCCCGTGATCCCAACCCAAACAAGTGTGCACTTTCGCGGGTTTCGAGTAATATTGAAGAAAATTTGAAGACACAAGTCTCAAATATCGAAAATTGGTTTGTAGCCACGCAAGAAAGGGTTAAAAGTGCCTCCTTGTTTCTTGGGGTTGCAGCAATCTATAAATGCCACCCTGCAACTGTGGGATGATTTACGAGAAGAAGGTGTTACATTTTTGATGACTTCGCGACTAAATACGGATACCTTAGAGAACTTCTTCTCCGTTCTACGGATGCATGGTGGATATAATCGCAATCCATCGGTAGAAGCGGTGCTTCTTGCTATTAGAAAAAATATCTTATTAGCTATACAAGCTAATAATAATAATAATGGGAATTGCATGTACGATAATGACACACCGTTAGTACCGGAGGAATTAATACCAAGTTGTCAACCAGCCACGTCATCAAGTGAGTCTTCATTCGTGGTTGAAGAGCATACTGATGATGACAGTATCCATCCTATTTTTGATATTGATAATGATGTAAGTGATCTGTCATCATCGGTATGCTCTTTAGATGCTTGTGCCGTAGAGTATTTTGCAGGATATATTGCGAAAAAAAGTGTTGAAAAGACGCGATGTCGTACTTGTTACGACATATTAGTTTCGAAAGATAGTATTTTTTGTCGCAACGAGCAACTGCTGATATCTTTCCGCGCATACATTGTGCAAGACAATGTAGACTTCGGACATCTCCATGTCCCAAGTTTAGAATTTTCCAATATTTTCCAAATTATAAACAAAATTTTTTATCTACATTACTCAGCGTTACACAGCGAAGCATTTATACTGGATAAGCTATTTTCGATTATTTTCTATTATGTAGAAGAAAAATATCCAAAATGGTTTAGCCACGATAAATGCGCTGCCCATCGTAAAGAATTAGTGTATTTGGCATTAAAAGTTAAAATTCATAAAGATACAGTATGGCTCGGAGAAAAGTCAAGATTTCCGATATCTACTGTTAAGAAAAATTCAAAATTTTCGTATTTGCAACATGTGTAAATAACTACACCTTTTTTTAGCAAGTTATCGCTTTTTTCTAGTACTTTTCATCGCACTGCTTTTTTACTTATGCTTATTTCTTTAATAAGATATATTTATTCCTTCGCTTTTCTGCTTTTTGCATGTAAATATTTTCAATTTGCAGCATGAGTATCTTTAGTATTCTTTTACCGCGTTATTCAACTTTTGTATATATACATATATAATTTGCATGATTTTTAACTTTTTCCTCTTTTAACGAACGCGTTGCATGAAATGTGATGAACATTAAATATACTCGGGGATGGCAATGTCCTTCTTTCACGCCTTCATGTGGACTATCCCGTTAACACTATTACTTGCATTGCTTGAATGTTTAAAAATTAACAAATTACTTCTAAAAGTAATAGTGGAACTAAGTTGAAAGAGGGCACGCACAAAGGTATGTGCAAAAGAAATATTAATATTTAAGTGTGATATCGCATGAAAATATTCTTCTTTTATATCTTATATTTACTATGTTTTGCAGGTGTCTTTATGCAGTACACGAAAGAGGCCATTATGAAAAGGAGAGAAGAACTCACAAAATGCAAAAGCTATGTATTATTATTATCTATTGATTTTAAATAAATATATTGTAAATATACCAGCATTAATGTATTTATTATGTACATCAGCTACCATTATATTGTAATTAGAAGCCTATTTCACCTGAAAGTGAATGCTCATAACCTTAGGAAGTAAAATTATACCGCTTTTAAACAGGTTTTGTCCACCCTGTATGGTATTTCTTTACTTAAATGTTACCGAAACTAGATGTTACAGTAAAACAGTCAAAGAAATTTAAATGCCTGTGTAAGGTGTCTGGGAAGCTACACAAATGCAATAATGAATCTTTTTCATGTGTGACTTTTTCTTTGTCAAAACATTATTAACCTGTTGGTAAGGTTTTTCTTATTAAAATGAGACCAAGCATAATATAATTTCCGCTTTTAGAAATTTATGAAAATCAATAATGAAGAAAATGTTAGCATTCATTGAACCGATAAATATAATAAAAAACATGTCATATTTGGTCTTATTTCAATCAGAAAAATGTTACTGAAGTGTTAATGAAATTTTTGTTTACAAAAAATCAAAAATAAAAAAGTTTGGTTGCTGTATTCGTAATAGCTAACCAATCTATGCAGTTATTTAAACTTCTAAGGTTGCATTTAAACTCCCCGAATCTCACGTCCTCTTCCTTTTTCACTCGATGTCCTTTTCTATATCCGTCACGATGGGCATATCAGTCCGTCCGACCATGCAGTAACGCATGTTGTGAGATAGAGAGATACAGAAACAAAACAGTATGCGATATTTTTTTCTGTCTTTCTATCTCAGTCAGACGTGTCGCTGTGTGGTTTTAGGGTTCATTTATACTGGCAGCCGAGATAGAAAGAAACGAAACATGTATTGCCAATTAAAATAAGTGACAAGGAAAGAGACAATATATATTTAGCATTGGACCAGCTTCAGGGGAAGCTGCAGGAAGTGACTCTGTGAGTAAAAATGAAACAAAAATCAAGAATATCGAAATTGTGTTTCAGGTTTCGTTTTTTAGTTAGAAGCAATGAAAAACTGGGCACTCTCGCGCTCGTCGCACGGCAGTCCTTTACCGATCAGCTGTTGTAAGGTGGGTCAACGAACGGAGCTACCGTCACAGAAGAGTTTGGGGCACAGCATTTCTTTGTTTCTTTCTGTAAATGGCAGAACGGCTTTCTGAAGGCAGAGCTGCTAGCCGTGCGTTGTTCTTTTGTCAGTGACGTACCTTTTGTCCCTTGACCTGCCGTACAATGGTCGACCACTGCAAAATAACCGCGCGCCAAGCATTTTTAATTGCGTATAATTAAAAAGCAGAGCCTCAAACGGAATTTCATTATTCCTGATTTACGTTTTATTTTGGCTCATGAAATCCTGCAATTTTTCCCAGGACTAGCCGAACATATGTATACTAGTGCTGTATAATATTGTACTACGTACTATTGCTATTGTATATTCAACCGACAAGCCTCAACTGTGGTTCGCCAAAAGATTGATTTCGACGAATCTTTGGTGGTTCGCAGACGAGGTTCGTCTGAGCATTATTGGCGCGGTACTAGTATGACTTATGTAATAATCCCATATTATCGTTTTCGCAAAAAGATCATATGAAAATTAAGAAAATTAAAATTTTTGTCTTCATGTAGCAATTTCTTTTACCATTAATATAACTAATAAAAATTCTATCTTTCATGTTATATTAATGGTTAATTTTAATTCCAGTTACGTTCCGGACTGTGATGTAATATCAAATGTGAATGGTCTAGACTGCAACAATGTAACGTCAATCCTTCTTTACAAGTAGTGTGCTGTGGTTTAATCTAGGCACTATAGAGATTTATTGCTTTCATGCAACTTCACAGGTTCGCAGCGAAGCTCGAAAACGAGCTTCTTTACATCTAAAAAATGTTTGTTTAATGTGTCTGTATATACGATATGTACATATATGTATATATCGTACGGTTATTACAATAATTGGTAATTACTTAAAAAAGGGGGGGTTTTACTGATTTCTATGAATTTTTAATATGTTGTAGAAATCAATATTTTAATCCAGTTTTTCTTATACATATAACCTCCGCTCGGCCTTAGGTTCCGAGATTTGTCTCAAAAGAGATCGGTACTACTGCATCGAATTTTGTCTATACGTACACGTCCGTGGGAACGAATACGTAAGCGTTTGATCGGCAACTGTCAATCGTCTATCGTTAACACCGTAACGGCCAGCGACGAATATTATACAATGTTTACAAAATTTTTACGAGATAATGACTGAAATGTTTACAACTTCGTATAATATCAATAAAGATCATTAAAACAGAAATGAATGTGTGGCCGGCCGCCTTGCGGCGGCCGGTATGAATGCTTAATCCTGAACCTAGACTTCATTAAATTAGTTACTAGATAGAGGAGTTCGATTTGAGTAAGGTTCGGGCCGGTTATTATTCCGGACGCCGTGAGACGGTCGCCTACCCGAATCGAGTTGGGAAGCACTCCCATTTTACGCGTCCGTGGCGAGCCGCCTCGGTGCGTTTAAAGAAACAGTGGACAATCACCGATCAAACCTTTATGCATACGCTGCCACGAACGCGCGCTTGTAGACAGAATTCAATATAGCAGAAAATTAAGGCCTAGCGGTGGTTATATGTATAGGAAAAAGTTGTTTGAAATGTTGATTTCTACAATATATTAAAAAATCATCGAAATCGGTGAGACCCCCTTTTTTATAAATAAATACCAATCACAATGGTAGTAACAGGATTGTTGTATAGGTTCCAAGATATTAACAAAAACATGTTAGCACAATAACATTGCATGCTGTTTATATGTATATGTATACAATGCGTACACAGACAGCCGACGCTTTACCCGCTTCGCTCGCCGGCGGATTTGGATTACTTATTTTTCGCCGGCGGATTTGGATTGCTTATTTTTCACCTCGTCGCCAAGCGGCACTCCGTTTGTGGCAAGATGCGACTGTATTATTTGTGGTGCCCTCACTGCTATTGTACGTATAGGCAGAATAGAATGCAATTGTA
Organism: Eucera pruinosa; assembly: GCA_028830335.1. Lineage (NCBI taxonomy): Eukaryota > Metazoa > Arthropoda > Insecta > Hymenoptera > Apidae > Eucera > Eucera pruinosa. The sequence continues at coordinate 762,211 of JAMYCR010000015.1, read as the reverse complement.
CTAATATATTCTTGCTAATATTTCTAAACTTCTAAGTTAGAACCACTACTATTTCGTGACACATAAGTTTCCGATTATTAGGATATACCGCCTACCTCACTGTGGAGCCGCATACTATTGTTTGAAAATGTTAAATATGTGTTGCATTTTATATATTTACTAACAACTGTATGTTAAGAAAGTAATAATGTTATTCTAAAATTCCCAGAACTCGAGGATCTATCCATTAATGCCGATCATAGGCACAAATCGGGAAAAGTTTTTCAAAATGTTGAATTTTACAACATATTTCAATTTCATAAAAATCGAATAGGCAGTCGTAATAGATATAAATATATACCCAGGTGTAGCCTAAATAGAATTTCCTTCATCTTTTAAATATTATAAAATGTACTGCGCTTTGAATATTTTATATATTTTTGCATATGACGCGTATTCTCCATTCTTTCAAACATTTAAAGTTCCTATAAACGCATAAAAATCTGTAGCGAATTTATTATATATGTTAAGACTAGGAAACATCGTATTTATTTATTGACCTGTCCCTTAATATGTTCGAGGATAAAAACTTATAGCCGGGGACAACAAACTTTATACCCGTAAAAATCTTTGTACCCAAAAAATCCAACACCACTCATTACCGACTTCTTACACAAAGCAAATAGACATATCATAAAAAAGCCATTAGCAGACAGGACGACTACGAACTCCATAACGGTAAACTGTCCCCGACCAACCAGAAGACGTGACTGCACAATCATAGATTTCAACCCCCGACAAATTCTTTCATCTCATTGGACAGACACACTTTCCCACCTTCACACCTTGAAATTAAAGACACGCCCTCACGCTCACGAATCTGTATATAAATATATCGAGTAGAATATAAGATAACTTTAAGAAAGCAAACTTTGTAACGACACGACACAACACAAAAAATAAAGGCAGTCACGAAGGTGAACTCAGCAACACCAAAATTATTTTTCACCTGGCTCAGCATGTCAGTGCACACGAGCTACATTATCTAACACAACATTTTTGGTCCTTCGAGTCGGATACATCCGGAACCAGTGAAGTTAAAAAAGACGAATAGTACCTGTGTGAACGAGTGAACCATACATATTACGTGTGAATTCAACAAAGACGGCTATTCCAATTGGTACAGCGGACTTCCATCCTGCCGACGCTGTTCAAGGGATAGGATCTTACATCTCATCATCGAGAGGCCTAAATAACCCAGCAGCCCAGGGGAACGTCATTGCCGAGCCAAAGAAAGGGGATACAGCTACAACGTACAAGATCAAGCAGGGGAACAGAAGCGGAAACATCAGTGGTGATCGCCTTCCTATACAATTTCCTATCTTCAACCGTAAGTCATTTTTTCATTCTTTGATTTGAGTCAGTTTATAAATATGGAAACCACATTGAAACAATCTATTGCAATCAGAGGTCAAATCAAAGCGTCATTGACTCGCTTTAAAGCATACCTAGATGCATTTGATCATCCATCATCTGTCACTGAACTTCAAAAACGGTTAGAAAAGATAACACCTTTGTATGAAAAATTTGACACAGTACAATGTCAAATCGAGTCGTCCATAGAAGGTACGCCGTCGGCTGAGGAACATACAGATGTTCGCGATTCGTTCGAAAATTCATTCTTTCAATTAACCGCCTTAGCACAAGACATAATATCACGGTCTCAATCACATCATGCACAATCCACTCAAGCACCAACACCTGTTCCCACAATCTCCAGTACAGAAAATCGTGTCAAATTACCGATCATAGAATTGCCCACGTTTGACGGTTCCTATAACAATTGGGTGAAATTTAGGGATACTTTCGAGTCACTCATACATAATAACCTAAATCTGTCAAACATAGAAAAATTACACTATTTAAACGCACCAGTAAAGGGCGACGCAGCACGGTCAATTCAGGCTTTAGGAATTTCAGAATTAAATTACACGCTTGCTTGGAATAGGATAAAGGATCGTTATGAAGACTTAAAAACGTTAAAGTACCATCATGCGAGATCAATGTATGAAACGCCGACTTTTTCCAAAGAATCAGTGACGGGTTTGAAACATTTAATTGATAACGTTAACAATAATTTATTAGCACTAAAGGCACTTGGCGAACCAACAGACTCTTGGGATACACTCATAATATACTTACTCACATCAAAATTAGATATTAACACATAGCGCGAATGGGAAAGGAGAATGAATAATATTCAAGGAGATGTATCGCTACATGATATGATCAATTTTCTCGAAAATCACTGTAAATACCTAGAAAGGATCACAGCAGACAAAATAATACCCAATAAATTCACAAACGAAATTAGGCAAAACAAATTCAAAGTCGTTACCACACACGTAGCGAACTCGCATACTGGGTGTCCCCTCTGCAGACGGAATCACCAGTTACATAGCTGCTCTAGTTTTTTGAGATTGTCTCCCATTGAACGTCGAGCCAAAACTCAGGATTTACACGTATGTTTCAATTGCCTCACAGTAGGACATAGAAGCATAGACTGCACACGAAGCATGTGCAAAAAATGCTCAAAGAAACACAACACATTGTTACACACAGATTACAATACAAACACAACACCTCAGGTTAAAACACCTCCCACAACATCGAGACCGAACACATCAAACGTAAACGCACACACTACTACAAATATGCACGAATCAATTACCGTTCAGATAGTTATCACACAAGAAAATAAAGTGACAATGTTAGCCACTGCCTTAGTTTATATTAAAGATCACCGCGGAATAAAAAGGGAATGTCGTGCTCTTTTAGATTCCGGGTCACAGTCACACTTCATATCGGAAAAATTAGCAAACACACTACAATTAAATCGTGAGAAAATAAATATTCGAGTCTCAGGAATTAGCAAGTTAGCAAGAAACATTGAGCATCAAGCACACATAGACATAATCTCGCGTTTCAACGGCTTCAGCAAATCAATTTCTTGTTTAATTTGACCAACTATCACTGATAATATTCCAAATCGACCGGTTGACTCTTCGCTATTAGGAATTCCATCCAACATGTTCTTAGCAGATCCATACTTCAATGTTCCCCGAGAAATTGATATGATTATCGGCGGAGATTTATTTTGGGATTTAATGTGCGTAGGACGTCACTCACTAGGACCCCGCCATCCTTCCTTACAAAAAACACAGTTAGGTTGGATTATCGTAGGGAATTTAGATCTCTCTCCCTCTCTCGCGGAAACACGCACCATCTGTCACTTTGTTACAAATGAAGAGATTCACGAACAATTAGAGAAATTTTGGGAAATCGAAAATGACACGAACGAACACACAAAGACACCGCATTTTTGCGAAGAACATTTTAACTCCACTGCCACACGAGACACGGAGGGGAGGTACACGGTAGCAATTCCATTCAAGGAAAATTTAGCACAATTAGACAATTCGATGCACCACGCAGAGAAACGATTACACAATTTAGAGCGTAAACTAGATACACAACCCGACATTAGGGAAGAATACACTAAATTTCTAGAAGAATACGAATCATTGGGACACATGAGCGAGGTCACAAATAAGGAAGAACTATACACACACTCAGGGTATTACTTGCCACATCACGCAGTTTACAAAGCAAACAGTACTACTACGAAATTGCGTGTCGTTTTTGATGGGTCTGCCAAGACCACATCTGGGCTCTCATTGAATGACGTTCAATGGGTAGGCCCTGTAGTTCAAGATGATTTATTATCAATTCTCTTAAGATTTCGGAAACACCGGTACGTTCTCTCGGCAGACATTACCAAGATGTATCGGCAAGTTTGGGTGCGAGAACAAGATCGCAAATTCCAGCGCATACTTTGGCGCAAAGATAAAAACAGCACGATCAAAACATATAATCTAAACACAATTACATATGGCACAGCTTCGGCACCATTTTTGGCCACCAACGTCCTTCACCACATTGGAGAAAGACATATCGCAACTCATCAATTTGCTAGTCGCGCAATCTTACACGATTTCTATGTCGATGACCTACTGACCGGGACAGATTCCATTAACGAAGCCATGCAATTAAAGACAGACTTAGATAACATTTTTCGTTCTTCAGGTTTCGAGCTTCGAAAATGGGCTTCAAACGAAGCGAGCATATTCCCACCACAATCAGAAAATCAGAATAAATTACAAATTGTATCAGACACCAGTCCAAAAACATTAGTTTTATTTTGGAATTTCAATCAGGATAAATTAACATTCTCAGTCAAAGGTTTTACAAACTCGCGTATCACGAAACGAACAATTTTATCAGACATCTCACAAATTTTTTACCCTCTTGGTTTAATTGGTCCAGCCACTATTCAGGCCAAAATAATTCTGCAAGAATTATGGCAACTTCGGGTCTCTTGGGACGAATCATTACCCCAGCATCTTCACTCACGTTGGAATGCATTTCGGGAAGAACTGATGCATATAAATAATATCAAAATTTCTTACAATTATAAGCATCCAATTATTCTCCCAGCTAAACACCATGTCACAAAATTAATTCTTATACGCGAACATTTACGCTTATTACACGCAGATTCTCAGGCAACCCTTTGTTCGATCCGCAAGCGTTACTGGCCATTGTCCGGTAAAAGAGTATTGAAAGGGATTATAAATTAATGTATTCGGTGTTTCAAGGCCGAACCAGTCAGTCCGAAACACGTGATGGGAAACCTACCTGCTGCATGCGTTACTCCGACACGACCTTTCTATACCTGCGGCATTGATTACGCAGGTCCATTTTTATTAAAGGAAAAAACGCGCTCAAAGACCACATTCAAGGCATACTTGTGTGTATTTGTATGTTTCTCCACCAAGGCTGTACATTTAGAATTAGCAACAGACATGACAACTCAATCATCCTTAAATTACCTAAAAAGATTTATAGGACGCCGCGGATTGTGTCACACCATTTTTTCAGACAATGGTACTAATTACATCGGAGCACGCAACGAAATTCTCGATCTTAATAAATTATTAGTTGATAAAGAACATCGGGAACGCGTTGAGAAATTTATAAGCGAAAATAAAATTCAGTGGCATTTGACTCCCCCTCGAGCTCCCCATTTTGGAGGATTGTGGGAGGGAGCAGTTAAATCCACTAAGTATCATTTAAAGAGAGTCATTGGCGAAACTCGCTTAACATATGAAGAGATGTATACCGTATTGACTCAAATTGAAGCATGTTTAAATTCACGACCCTTATCCCTCTTCTCCGATGATCCAGCAGATCTATCTCCTCTCACACCTGGACATTTCCTTACCGGCGACTCACTAACCGCATTCCCAGAACCTGACCTGAAGCATATCCAGGAAAATCGACTCAGTCGTTATCAGCATCTCCAGAGTATGTTGCAGCATTTCTGGCAACGATGGCATGCTGAATATCTCCATCAGCTGCAACAACGCAACAAATGGCGAATAAATTTTCACACCACCTTTGGGCCTGGAACTTTAGTCTTAATCAAGGACGACAATCTTCCGCCACTCAGATGGAGACTGGGACGGATCGTCGAACTTCACACTGGAGCTGACAGGATCACTCGAGTGGTATCCATTAAAACAGCGGAAGGCCTGACCAAACGGCCACTCACCAAAATATGTATTCTGCCAATGGATCAAGAAATAGAAGTTCCGCCAAATGAATAATTAAAAGGAATTGTACTTTATACATATTTGTAATTTCATGTTAATGGTTACATTCGACATATGCATTCGTACTTCAGAAATACCACGTCATAATTGTACACACACTCATTGAACGCTAGTCGTTCAAGGCTGGCGGAATGTTAAGACTAGGAAACATCGTATTTATTTATTGACCTGTCCCTTAATATTTTCGAGGATAAAAACTTATAGCTGGAGACAACAAACTTTATACCCGTAAAAATCTTTGTACCCAAAAAATCCAACACCACTCATTACCGACTTCTTACACAAAGCAAATAGACATATCATAAAAAAGCCATTAGCAGACAGGACGACTACGAACTCCATAACGGTAAACTGTCCCCGACCGACGATACCTGCTTGACGTATCGGACCTTCCCCAGAAGACGTGACTGCACAATCATAGATTTCAACCCCCGACAAATTCTTTCATCTCATTGGACAGACACACTTTCCCACCTTCACACCTTGAAATTAAAGACACGCCCTCACGCTCACGAATCTGTATATAAATATATCGAGTAGAATATAAGATAACTTTAAGAAAGCAAACTTTGTAACGACACGACACAACACAAAAAATAAAGGCAGTCACGAAGGTGAACTCAGCAACACCAAAATTATTTTTCACCTGGCTCAGCATGTCAGTGTACACGAGCTACATTATCTAACACAAACAATATATTGTGTACATGTTATTTATATTTCACGAAAGTATATTGTAATTTTTGTGATTCTTCACAGTCACGGTGACTACAAAGATCACAAAAAAACGCGTTTATCAAAACTGCGTAAGTACTTCGAGGAATAATTATACCTCTGCTTACTTTTTCCTACAGGTTGAAGAACGAGTCTTGCATTGAGGCATAACTCAGATAATATATTCTGGTAGATGAGTCTTAAACAAATTTTCAAGTGATATTTTTATGTTTCTAACACAATGGCATTACAAGCATGAAAAATAAGAGTTATAAGAATTACATTTAATAGTTTTTATATTTTAATTTCATGGTTTTATATTTTTCATTCCATGCTCCTAGTTTATCAGAAGCTTGAGCTTTCTTCTGCAATAATAGTTCCGAGCATATAATTATGACATAACAGCAACGTAATTAATTTTGTAAGTTGATAACGACATTATAAAAATAGACTCCAGCCGAGCAAAGAAATTAAAATTAATTAAGTGGAGTCGGGTTTTTGCTTATCTTTTACAAGAAAAATGTTATCTATGCATTGATAACATGACTGTGAAGTATTACAACATGTAAGAAAAAATCATAATTATATTTCTTTTATACGCACAGAGTTTGCATATAATCTCCACAATTTTTTTTTATTCGCATCTACTTGGAAAAAATCATTGTTATTAAATTGTGTACTCTTTGAAACTATTCGACATTTGTCTGAAACAGTTTTTGGCATCATTCGCGGTTTACAACATTTTTAAATAGATTTGTTTAAATGGGTCTCTGCGTATAGTGGACAAACAGATTTCTTCGTGACGCGGAAAGAGAACGATCTACTTCAGTCTGTTGACTTTATCGTCGTCAGCGACATTTCCACAGGTATTTCTTACACTCACCGCATTAAAACGCAGAGGGCGTATGAAACACTCGAATTTTTTTCGAGGTCGGTATTTCAGAGCTGGCGACACGAAGTCCCATAAGGCGGTAGTCCCAGGCATGGCAGAGAGTTGACTTTACTGACAAAATTAGCCAAAAATATGGGTTTGCTTGATACAACTTTTCGTCCTTATATGAGAGAATTTTGGCTCGAAATAGGGCTCATTCGAAAGAGGAGGCTTCAATGCAACGTGGTCAGGTAGTCTTGTGGTCAAATTATGTTGATATATAGTAATATGAGCGTTGTAAAGCGGAGCAAAAAGTGGCAGCTTGACAGCCGTCGAATATAAGCATTTTTTTATACGGAGAGAATGATCTGCATGAAATGAATACATGACCACGTTGCGTTGAAGTCTCCCCTTTCGAATGAGCTATCGTGCGACTAAAAAGCTTCTCATATAAGAACGAAAAGTTGTATCGCGTAAAGGCATGCGTTTTCGGATGAATTCGCCATATTGACGAGAAAACAGAGCAAAATACGTATCATGTATTGTCGCGTCCTAGTACCGCAATTTTCGTTGAAATTTCGCGGGGTTGTAAATCCCGTTTACGCGGGTCGCGACGGTGGCTTTAGACGCGGACTGTATCGAACGTTAATCGATCCCAGTCTGGTTAGGGTGGGTAAATGACTAACACTTACGTTCACTTAATGTTCGTGTGTGTTTTATTTACAAGATCTCGGTTGATCTGTCGTGTCTCGTTTGAATCTCTTGTTTGAATGTCGCGTGAGTCTCGTGTTTGAATCTGAATCTCTCTGTGTTTGAATTTGAATCTATCTGGTGACGGCGTGTGTCCGAGTTTGGCGTTTCGGTGGTGGAGAGGTGGCCGAAAATGTTTATAAAAATTACGGACCGTTCCTGACCATCACCTAACGGTGCTCTTTATGGCCCTGGTCCTAGCGGCAATCGCACGTGGTATGCAGCTGGGACGCGTACCCCCGAATTGACGGTAACTCGGTTGTAACGTAATAAACCAATTAAGGTGGAAAATGTGTTTGGTCTAGGGACCGAACATGTTTAGTTAAGCTGTTATGCACGAGGGGCGCCTAATCATAAAGACCAAATGAGAATTGGCTGGGACTGGAGGAGTAGTTCGATGTACCACTACATTCAACTCTGCCTATACGTGTGTCGCCGACGCTTTCCTCCCGTAAAAGGTTACCGCAAGGTTTGCTGTGCGCTCGGCAAGCGCGACCGCGATTTGTTTACGGAAAAGCAAAACAAGCAGCGATGCCTTTTAGACGCAACGCGACGCGGTGCGTCCACGACACACGCCTAGGCAGAATTCAATGTAGTCGTACCATCATTTCTTTTACATTTTGAAAAGTAATATGTATGGTAACATGTTGGAGAATGTTTTCGGATTTTTTTACCGCAAAACTTAGGTATAACATATGGAAAACTCTACACTAATATTGTTCCGTCGCACGAATACGGAACGAAGTCAAGAACAGATCGTAAATTTGAAAGGCCCTTCGTCATTTTACAACTTGGCGAAAAATATTTTTCGTTCGAGTAAACGACGGGGGGTACACGTGTTTTGCAGCCGATCGGCCTAACGGTAAAAATTCGATCCGTGGTCGACGGCTTGCAAAACACATGCCTTGCAGACCAGGCAAACCACCCCTTGGAGACACCCTCGGAAGGAGAGTGGATGACGTCACGCGAAGCCGGAAAAACCCAAAAAAGGCGCGGACTCTCGCGGCTAAGGCGCACCCACGAGCGTAAAGGGGGCACCAAAATCGCCTTAGCCCGAGGGGCCCGCCAATTGGGACAGTCGTTTTCCGGCAAATTCCGATTCGCTGATTGGTGCGTCTCTCGAACGCCAATCCGATAGAAGAACACGCCAACGCGTTCAACCTCAGCGAATCGGAAAATTCGACGTCTCCACTTCCGCGTACGTACCGTCAACGCGGCAAATTCACTTCCGGCGAGGGCGCAGGAAGTGAATTTGCGTCTCCAAGGGGTCAGTTAGCAACACACCCTCACCGCGAACAGTCGTATAACGATCAACAAACCTTAAGTCTTTCGACAACATAGACAGCAGGCGACGAATATTACGAAAACCACGAGAAGCTAGTTGGCCAAGGTTAAATCGGCAGTCAACGAACGAACAAATATGAAAAATGCAGATTTCGTTGTGATGTTGTAAGAGCACTACCTTTACAGTATTCTGGCAACAACATATTATTATAACTGTATATCCCCAATTTTTTTAGATTTTTTGGAAAATGAACCATAGTTATAAAAATAAAAAACAAATCTTTTTGAGATATTTCGCGCGAAAAAGCAATCTTCTCTTTAAATTTTTATATGTTCTTCATGCAGTGATTGCGTTACGTGATTTTTAATATTTCTACATTCGGAAGAACAATATACATATACAGCTGACTCTCGATTTTCCAGCCCCTGCCGGACGAGACCTCGGCTGGATAAACAAATTGCCAGTTAATCTGGCAGTATGTTTTATATATTATGTTTATACCAAAAAATTAATATTAAATATATTTATAATGTTTAATATTTATACACACGTATGTACATACGGTACATATATACAATCACACCATCTCAATATAATATAATATTACATAATATGTATGTAATATTTGTTTAATGTCATTTTCACAAAAAAGTTTGTAATCTTTTCTGTTTCTTTTATTTCGTTTCGTTCGTTAATGTGATGTCACGCCACTTTCTAAAGAATGATATGTCAATTGCTGATGGATCTTCCTGTTCAACATATGTACTTCGTCGCAATTACAAGTGCAATCTTTCCTTTTGTGTGACTCACTTTCTCATCTCTGTCTATACTCTAATAAGTGCGAAATACTGTACTCCGAGATTTAGTACGAATAGAAAAAAAATTAATATGAGGATGCGTATTTAAACAATGACAAATACATGTGATAATAATTACACAAGAAAGTGAATAATTACAGAATATTTCATACCAACAAAAATGTGGTTGGATAAAACGGAGGCCAGTTCAAACGGGGCTGGATAATCGGGAGTCTATTTTAAATAGAAGTCGTAAATTCAGTTAACTGAAACTATTTTACATATTTATATTTTGAAGTTTGAAAGATAATTCTAATGATTGGATTGGCAGAGTGACTACGGATTCAGACTGTAAACCCATACTTAACATTTTGGTCATAAGTTCGTTATTCATTTATTTGTACCTATACAATATGCCAATAAGTGGCAATAATTTCAAAACATGTGAAAGAAATTTTAAGAATATTTTACTCTGAAGTATACGCAGAGATAATTTCGGAGCACGTTTTATGCGATTATCTCTCTAGCCACGAATTCTTCTACTTACGAGTATGTTAGCGTCCAAGTGTCTTACAGTAGGAAAGTAATTATAGAGGTTCGAGAAAGATAGCATCCGTGAGATAGCAAGCAGCCCGACGTTGCGTTGCTATAAAGAATAAGACTTTTGTTTTTGAGAATCTGGCCACGGAGTGGGGAAGGTAGGGGGTACCTTCTGGTAAGAGGACTGTGAGGAACCGCACGGCACTTACCCCAGAATCTCTAAAGCTATAACATCAGAAGTGGGATCGATAACCCCAACGCAAAAATCGTGAAGCCGGTGTGAACGCGTGTGGTGCGTGTGCAAGTGCAGTGCCCCATAGTGTACGCCTAATATTGTGACTGTTGGGCGTCATGAAATGTGCATCAGGATTTATGAAAATACCGACAGAAGCATTTGTTGGAGTTCATTGAGGACTCGTTGCCTGGTAACGCGTTTGTCCATGGCCTGACCGCCGCTCGACGATTTACGCGGATGTAGGCTCATTAGCAACGGAGAAATTGTTTACATATCCATCGCCTGATTACGGTCGGCTCTGGTTGCTAATCAACAAGTCGGCGAGCGCTGCGGGACGCGACTCGGGTAGAGGAAAAGAAAACGAAAAGAGAGACCGACACAGGCGATTGGAACGCGCACCTGAGTGTACCACGTTAAAGAAAAAGAACCAAAGTGAAAGTCAAGATGGCAAATCCAGGCACATCCCAACCTCGCATCGAAGATTTGGTTCGGCGTGTGCTCGAAAGCATTGGAAACGCGTGCACTACGTCAGCGTCGACATCGTCGCTAATGAGTGCGATACCGGAGTTTAGTGGAACGGATTTAGGTGATGACGGTGGTGCATGGTGCGATCGAGTGGAGGAACTGACGAAAAATGTCTCTGCCGAAAAGCGCCTCAGCCTAGCCACGCACGCATTGATAGCACATGCCAAAAAGTGGTACAAGGGTTGGACTGGCAAACCAGCCACTTGGGAAAAATTTCGCGAAGACTTTTGTGGTGTGTTTGTGTCGGAAAAAAACTCGCCGATACACTCCTTCGAGCATTAGAATATGACAGTGACGGTGTTCAAACGTACGCTGAGTACGCGCGCCCAAATTGGAATATTTGATCCAAACGCGAGTATCCTTTACTCCGGCGGAGTTGATCGAAATAATCGCAAGTGGCATCACGGACCCGATCGTGCAACAGGCAATGCTAAACGCAAAGTATACAACCACAGCGGATTTATTGGTGGGTATTGCCGGTTACACGAAGGCGGTCACCGATAAGAAAGGTGTCACCGAAGGCAAAGGGCGGAGACCGGAGGGCTCGAGGAAACGGTGCTTTAATTGCAATGAAGCAAACCATCTGATCGCTAACTGCCCAAAAGGGCAGAAGCTACAAGAAAGGCTGGAAGGACCCAAGGATGTCGTGTGCAGGCATTGTTCAAAAAGGGGCCACGAAGAGATTAACTGCCGGCTTAAACAACGAAGTGCGACACCAAAGAAGATCATAACGTGAGGATTCTGCGCGAAGAAAGGACACGAGGAGTCTGATTGCTGGCTTAAACAGAAACCCTCCCGAAATGGCAACAACAAGTTCAAGAGAACAGAAGTAAACGTTTGTCATTCTATAGACCATAAATTATCCCCGGTACTTTTGAAAGACATCCTCGTGACATCATGCCTTATTGATAATGGGGCAACATGTTCCCTAGTCAAGGAATCCACCGCAAAAAGGGCAAACTGTAGGATCGAGCAACACGCGACTGCAGTACAAGGATTGTGTGGGTCCGCGGTCAGAACTATAGGCCGCACAACCACTATAATACAAACGAGCAATGTGACCTTCGAACTGGACCTATTTGTTGTTCCGGATGCTGCGGCACCGTACGATATCATCATCGGGAAGAACGTCCTGCATTCGGGATTGCAAATACTAACCGACGTAGACGGGACGACGAAGTTGCAACGCCCAGCCGCCGATTCGGGGCGAAAGGAGAGGAACGAATCGCCCAGCGCAGTATGAAACACCGTGCGAGTTGCAGACGACGAGGTCCGCGACGCTCTAGGACCGCTGTTGACGAAGTACAAGCAAATGGTAACCGCCGGGAATGCCGTACGTACCGTGAACAATGGTGAGCTGCGAATAATTACGAAGGACGATAAAGTAATTACCTACCACCCCTATCGCTTATCCGTTGCCGAACGTGAAAAGGTGAGAGAAATCAATAACGACTTATTGACGAATAAAATTGTACGCGAGAGCACTTCACCGTATGCGAGTCCGGCTATTTTAGTAAAAAAGAAAAGCGGTGAAGATCGACTATGTATAGATTATCGTGCTCTAAACCGAATCACCGTTAAAGGCCGATACCCGTTGCCTCTGATAGAAGACCAGTTGGATCGATTGGGCCAGGGTAAATATTTTACGACGTTAGATATGGCCGCTGGCTTTCACCAAATACCGATTGCAGCAGATTCCATCGAAAAAACGGCATTTATCACGCCCAACGGGCATTACGAATATCTTCGTATGCCCTTCGGACTTTGCAACGCCCCCGCAGTTTTTCAGAGAGCAATTAATAGTGCCCTCGGCAATTTAAGGAATAACGTAGCTTTAGTATACCTCGACGATATCCTGATTCCATCACGTACGATAGAAGAAGGGATGGAAAAGCTAGGGCGAGTGTTAGACGCGTTGGACAAGTCCGGTTTTTCCCTTAACATATGTTAAAACTTTTATTGAAATACACAGAAGATATATTATTGAGATACACAGAAGATATATTATTGAGATACACAGAAGATATATTATTGAGATACACAGAAGATATATTGTGTCCGTTCTTGAATGCTACTACGGCACGACTGACGCGATTTTAGGCAATCACGCACAACGCAACACCTTAAGACAAAAGAAAAACGGAAGGCTGCGATCGATATTCACGCCGATGCCCCACTCCGTAAAAATAGTGGAGTTTTGTACAGTTACCTTCAACACTTCCCCCCAAAACTACACATTTTCTATAGTTGTCTTACTTACTAAACCCAATCTAGCTCTTAAGTCTAAAAACCTGTTCTTCGTCAACGCTTTTGTGAAAATATCCGCTATTTGTGCGCTTGTATCAACATACACCATATCAACTTCCCCCTTTCTATATAATTCTCGTAGGAATTTGTATTTAACGTCTATATGTTTCGTTCTCTGATGGAACTCCGGGTTCTTTATGAGTCTTATTGCACTTATATTATCTATATATAATATATACGCTTCTTTGTCAGCACTACACTCGCTCAACAGTCTCTTTAGCCAAATCACTTCTTTTCCTGCAGAAGCCGCACTCACATACTCGGCCTCCGTTGTTGATAACGCAACACACTGTTGTCGTCTACTATGCCATACGATCGCCGCACCTGCATACATGCAGACAACTCCGGTTGTCGACTTACGAGTTTCTTTGTCACCGGCAAAGTCCGCATCACTATAGGCTTCAAACTTGCCATCATTACGATACAATAATCCTAAATCTATACTACCCTTAATGTATCTTAATATACGTTTCACTAATAGCCAGTGAGTCTCTCTCGGGTTTTCCAATGCTCTAGCAGCAACATTTACAGCAAAAGCAATGACCGGTCTACTTACTACCTGTAAAAACAGAAGACTACCCACTGCCTCTCGATACGGTGCAGTACATTTACTTTCCAGATTTGTTAAATTCCATCCAGGATCTATCGGTGTCGAGACACTATTGGCATCACTTAAATTGAACCGTTCTATTAATTTCTTAGCATACTCCATTTGATTAATAAATACAGAACCATCCTTTAACTTACAAATTTGCATTCCAAGAAAACTTGTTACCTCTTTTGTATTAGTATTCTGAAAGTGCCTATTTAGTTCTGAGGAAAAACTATCTAAAAGACCGTTACTCGTGGCTGCCAAAAGACCGTCGTCCACATATATCGCTAAGAGCAATTTTTCATTTCCCTTTTGAAATTTGTAAAAACATGGATCAGTCGTACTTTCTTTAAATCCAAAACTTTTAAGAAAATCATTAAAATGTTCAGTCCAGCACCTTGGTGCTTGCTTTAACCCATACAAACTCTTTAACAATTTACAAACTCGCATTGTCCCATCATTAAAGCCTTCTGGTTGTTTCATGTATATTTCCTCATTCAGAGCTCCGTATAAAAAGGCCGTTTTTATATCAAATTGCCCCATATGTAACCCCTCACGAGCTACAATACTTAACAACGTTCTAATTGTATCGAAACGAACTACTGGGCTAAATGTTTCGGTATAATCAACTCCCTTCGTTTGGAAATAACCCTTTATCACTAGACGAGCCTTGAAACGCAATGTACCGTCCGGGTTCAATTTTGAGGCATAAACCCAACGATTCCCTATCACTTTCTTTCCTTCAGGCTTTTCAACAAGGACCCAAGTTTTATTCTCATGCAATGAATCCATTTCAGATCGCATAGCTTCCTTCCATCCTGAACTGTCTATAGAATCAACTGCCTCTTTGTAATTTAATGGTATTGCTTCTGCCAAAAATGTCACTGGACACCCATAAAAATCCGTTCGTCTAATCGTCTGTCTATTCCTCAATTGTCTCGAGTTCTCATTTAACAAATGTGAAGAGTCTTCCTGCTCATCTAACTCTATATCAGACTCATCCTTAATTAAGCCCTCATCACTTTCAATAGGTCTTTCACTATTGTCATTTCCCCTGTCCGGTATACTAATACTAACTTCGTTTGGGACTGTTTTTCCGGCTTAAATATTACATCGCGACTTAGAATTACATCCTTTAAACTCGGAACATATATACGATACCCTTTGCAGTCATCCATATATCCAACCAAATAGCCTTTTACCGCTTTCTTATCAAGCTTTTGCCTCTTTTGGCCCGGCACATGAACAAAACATTCTGTTCCAAATATTTTTAAATTGTCTATATTTGCTACTTTTCCGTACCATAACTCGTATGGAGTTTTCCCTGACTGTTTGGTTGGTCCCGTTCTATTCAGAACATACACCGCGGTATTCATAGCTTCCGCCCATAAAAATAAAGGCAAGCATGGTTTCGAGTAAAGCATAGATCTAGCTGCTTCGACTATAATACGGTTATCACGTTCTGCCACGCCATTCTGTTGTGGTGTGTATGGAACACTAATGGTATGCTTAATTCCCCTATCGTTCAAGAACTCTTTTACCGTTGCATTTACGTATTCTTTACCGCCATCACTATTGATTTCCTTTATATTTGCATTAAATTGATTTTCAATTTCAACACAAAACGTTTTTACCTTTGAAAATACTTCTGACTTTTCTCGTATAAAATAAATCTGTCGAAACCCTGAAAAATCGTCTTTGAAAATTACGTAATACCTTTTTCTACCGAGAGACTCCTGTTGCATTGGCCCACATACATCACTATTTATAATTTGACGAACTCTAGTGGCACGCTCAACTCTCTCATGGAAACCTGACCTGTGATGTTTACCGTACATACACCCATCACACACATCCTCAGAATCTAAAACATCGATGCCTACGTTTTGTAGATAAGACTTAACATGCTTCTTATTCTGATGACACAACCGCTCATGCCACAATTGTAGACTGTCTATCTTATTGACTTTATTACAAAATCCTGGTATTACAACACGCAAGTTCATTTTATATAGACTGCCAATATCAGACCCCGTTGCTATAATATTTCCATCGCGTGTAAATGTGCATCGCTTACCACAGTTAGTAATAGAGAAATTTACACTCTTTTTCGCAACTACCTTTACAGAAAATAAATTTTGTTTCAAATCAGGTACATATAGAACGTTATACATTGTAGCTGCAATCCATTTACCATCTACTAGAGTTTCAATTTCTATATTACCTCTGCCATGCGCAGAAATCGCATCACCGTTACCGATCCTGATATTCATTTGATTCTCGAGTCCTTCAAATTCGCAGAACCAATCCCTTCGATGCGTCATGTGTTCCGATGCTCCAGAGTCAATGAGCCAGTAGTCGTCATCTACAACTTCGCTTGTTCCGACAAATGCCTGTCTGCCCGCCGTGTACTGCTGCGTTGAACTTGAACTTTCCTGCTTTTCGGCTCCACTGTTCCTCCTTGGACAATTTTTCTTAAA
The DNA here is from genome assembly GCA_028830335.1 of Eucera pruinosa. NCBI lineage: Eukaryota > Metazoa > Arthropoda > Insecta > Hymenoptera > Apidae > Eucera > Eucera pruinosa. The sequence continues at coordinate 745,401 of JAMYCR010000015.1, read as the reverse complement.
ATGATCCTTTGCTCCACAGATGTAGCAGCCTGGACAATCTTTCTTCATATGGCCTTCACGCCCGCACTTGAAACAACTAAGTTTTTTCTTCGCAAACTTATTCCCACTAGAACTATAAGTCTTCGAGAAGGAATGCTTTGATTTCGAATTTGAAAACAATGCTACGGTTGTCTCTTCTGATGTACCTTGTCCTTGCATCCTCATTTCTTCCGACATTAGTCTTGCAGTGAGATTCTCCAGGTTCTTCTTCTTGTCGTCTACCGAATCCCATGCACTGTGGAAATGGTTGAACTTTCGTGGTAGTGTCGAAAGAACTCGGATTAACAACATCGAGTCGGGAATTTCTCCTCCCAAGTTTTTCATTTTTGTAGTTAATTGTTCCATTTTCGACAAATTGTGCGCAACACTTTCATTTACGTCCCACATAAAATCAAAAAATTTCTTCTGGACTAATGAAAGATTTTCTTCAGACTTAAGGTCATACACGGTATTTAGTTTCACCCACATGTCCCTTGCCGTCGTGCAATTCAACAGAAGATCCAGAGGTTTTCTTTCAACTGCCGTGACAATTAGTTTCCTAGCGGCTTTATCCGCTTTCCGGAACTTCTTGAGGATGGTCTCATATTCTGGTGTACCTGATTTCGGTGAAATCAACTTGCCCTCGCAGACATCCAACAGATCGTCATCCTCCTCCAACAGCGTCCGTATGACAAAACGCCATTGACTCCAATTGTCCTTATCCCGCAGTTTCTCCATCTTCAGACCTGTGGCCTCCATTTCCAGTCCGTTCTGTTTTTCACTTTTTTTTTACAAAAAGAAACAATTCACTATATACTTTTCCACCGGTTAGGAATCTGGGCCCATAACCTGTTAAAACTTTTATTGAAATACACAGAAGATATATTATTGAGATACACAGAAGATATATTATTGAGATACACAGAAGATATATTGTGTCCGTTCTTGAATGCTACTACGGCACGACTGACGCGATTTTAGGCAATCACGCACAACGCAACACCTTAAGACAAAAGAAAAACGGAAGGCTGCGATCGATATTCACGCCGATGCCCCACTCCGTAAAAATAGTGGAGTTTTGTACAGTTACCTTCAACAACATAAATAAGTGTAAATTTTTCGAGACATCTGTAGAGTATTTAGGTAGAGAGGTGTCTTCCGATGGTATTAGGCCGGGAAGGGAAAAGATAAAGGCCCTATTAGAATCGCCTGTGCCGTGCAGTGTAAAGCAGGTACGACAATTTATGGGGCTAGCGAGCTACTTCCCTAAGTTCGTTCCTGAATTTGCTGTACGTACGGAACCGATCACGAGGCTGATCAAGGGCAATGAACCGTGGCAGTGGGGAAAAGAGTAGGACAATGCTCGAAATTACGTCCTAGAAAAGCTTAGCTCGCAGCCGCTTCTCGTGGTTTTCGACCCTGCAAAGGAAACGGAATTGCATACCGATGCGAGCTCGCTCGGGTTCGGGGCAATACTGTTTCAAAGAATAAATGGTCAATTAAAAGTCGTGGCATACTATAGCAAACGAACAACCCGGAAGAATCTCGCTATCACTTGTACGAGTTAGAAACGTTAGCAATAGTTAATGCCTTAAAGTATTTTCGCGTCTATTTGATCGGTATCGGATACAAAATTATTACGGACTGCAACGCAATAAAAGCTACCCAGAACAAAAAGGACTTGTTACCACGCATAGCTAGATGATGGGTCTTCCTCCAAGACTACACGTTTGATATCGAATATAGGAAAGGGAGACACATCGAACATGTCGATTACTTTAGCAGAAACCCCCGCGATGGTATACAAAGCGTCAATGTCGTTTACGAAGGCAACTGGTTAGACGCCGTCCAAAGGAACGATTCCGAAACTAAAGAAATAACCGACCGGATAACTGCCCAGGATAGTCTCTGTAGCGATTACGAGGTTAGAAATGGAATCCTATGTCGAAAAATAACCAGAGACACAGGTCGCGTCGTGTATCAAAGCTTTGTGCCGAAGGGTAGTCGCTTTGGATTACTTCGTCTTTACCACGACGAAAATTGCCACGTAGGTTTCGAAAAGACATTCGATAAAATATCCCAAAAATATTGGTTTCCGAAGATGAATAAATTTGTTCGTAAATACATTAGCCACTGTATTACATGCATTATGTGCAAGCGCGAAACCGGAGCAAAACAAGGGTTGTTGCACTCGATTCCAAAGCGAGCCGTACCCTTCGACACAATCCACTGTGTCTGCGTGGGTCCGTTCGAAATAACGAAAGACGGTTACCAGCATATCTTGATCATCGTTGATGGTGTCACAAAATACATTCAATTGATACCGTTAACATCATTGTCCGGAAACGAAACGTTACAAATATTTAAAGAAAGACTCACGTTATTTGGCACTCCTCGACGAGTAGTTTTTGATCGCGGTACAAATTTCACATACAAGCCATTGGAGCAATTTATTAAACAGCATAACGTGGAGGTCCATTATATCGCCACTGGAGCCCCACGCGCGAACGTTATGTTGCCACCGTTACGAACCTCCTTACGGTCGAATTAAGGAAGAATAAAAAGGATTGGCCAAGCAAATTAGCAAAGCTAATGCTCACGCTAAACACTACCAGACAGAAGTCAACCGGATTCTCTCCAAGCAGATTGTTATTTGGGATAGAATCCGGTACAAGTAAAGCCGTTGCTGCTGAAAAAGATTTGCCGAACACAAACGAAATAATAGACATAAATTGCGACAGAACAACCGCGTTGGAACGACTAAACCAAAATACCGAGCAACAGGAACTACGATTCAATAAGAAGCGTAGAACGAACGTTAATTATAAAACAGGAGATGCAGTTTTTGTGAAACCATCAGATACACGTGGAGCCAAAACAGATATAAAGTATGCTGGACCATTCACGATATCAAATACCTTGCCGAATGACCGTTATGAAATTGTAAGTGTAAGCGGTAGAACACAAGTCGTGCCGAAAGATCGTCTGCGTCCATGGAAAGGCGAATGGACAGACGAAAACGACCCGGACACCGATGTTAGCAATAGTAATGCGGAAGATGAGCCGCGTTAGCGATGAGGTTTCCGTAAAGATCCGCAATTATTATATGTACCCGATATCGTATTGTGCAATTTATTATATAGTCTGACAAATTGAGCAAAAAAAAAAGAAAAGAAAGCAAAAAATAACTTGATACGAAATTGTGTTCACACTTATTTCTTGCATGAGTGGCATGCATGAATGAGTGGTACAGTGAGTACCAGAGGTACAGTAAGTACCGTGAATGTATGGTACAGTGAGTACCGTGAATGTGTGGTACAGTGAGTACCAGAGGTATAGTGAGTACCGTGAATGTATGGTACAGTGAGTACCAGAGGTACAGTGAGTACCGCGAATGTATGGTACAGTGAGTACCAGAGGTACAGTGAGTACCGTGAATATATGGTACAGTGAGTACCAGGAGTACAGTGAGTACTGCGATTGTATGTCACAGTAAATATACTGAATGTATGAAATAGAAAATGCAACGCACAGGGGACACAGTAAGTATCCGGTTATATGGCGGAAAATGCTTCCCGAGAGCGTGAAGCAGATCAGGTTGGCCGTGTTAGCGTCCAAGTGTCTTACAGTAGGAAAGTAATTATAGGGGTTCGAGAAAGATAGCATCCGTGAGATAGCAAGCAGCCCGACGTTGCGTTGCTATAAAGAATAAGGCTTTTGTTTTTAAGAATTTGGCCACGGAGTGGGGAAGGTAGGGGGTACCTTCTGGTAAGAGGACTGTGAGGAACCGCACGGCACTTACCCCAGAATCTCTAAAGCTATAACAAGTATTACTTAGTATTTCCTACATCCATTAAATGTACGAAATGATACCACGCACCTGTACTTCAATCCAACATATTTATGAACGATAAGTACTATTGAAATAGGTTTCTTTTATTTATGAGGTGTCAGAGAAGCTAAATGATTCTATAATTAACAAATCATATCAATAGTAAATCTATGGAAGGAAACTGAATTGTCATGCAGTTATGAATTAAAAAGAAAATATAGGAAAAGAAAGATTAATTTGTGCGCGGCGCGAACTCACGACCAAAATAATTAGTTGGGATTCGCAGTCAGACCCCATAACTACTCTGCCAATCTGTTCACCGAAATAGGTTTTTCTATTTTAAGATATACTGTCCTGAAATAGTGTCAGTTGATTGAATCTATTATTTTTGTTATCTATATATTATTCTTCCAGTTGTAGAACTATTAAAAGTCACGTACGGTACTCACTGCATGAAAAACAAGAATTTAAAGCAAGGATTGCTTTTTTGCGCGAAATACCTCGACAAAATTGATTTTTAATTTCTGTAACTACAGAGCACCATTCCGAAAAGTCTGAAAGATATTGGGGACAATAGTTATAATAATACGTTATTATCGTAAAAATGTAAAAGTAGTGCTCTTACAACGTCACTACGAAATCTAAATTTTTCAGATTTTTTTATGGTTTTTCATTTTGTACACCTAAACTCTGCAATAAAGAAGTTCAGAAAAATTCTGTAACATATATCACTATATTTTTAATATGTCAGATTTTTCTCAGAATTTTTCCTTGCCATTAAGTAGAACAAATATGGCAAAAACTGATATTTCATTTCTTCCTCATCACTACCCCCCAGATCGAGATAGAGGGTTAAAACTTGGTGTGAAAGCTTTTCTTTGGCTAAGTTATCAATTGGTATGTCAAAAGTCTAATCTGGTTCAAGGGCACTTTTGACCCCCTTATTCGGTTACAGCTTTTAACTTGTACGGGGTGCGAACTTGCGACCAAAATATTTCGTACAGATTTCATAGTCGGACCACCAACCGCTCTCATGCTATCGTTGCGATGAATTGTCACGGTGGCAATGCGGCAACGCTGTCTCCGATTCTTGGCAATGCTGCTGCCTTGAGACGATTTCTCCTCTTGCCCCGCTGTCGCACAATAACCAGCTGTGAATTACTTTACGCTTTCGTGGAGGAAAACGATAGTGGCTCCGCCTCGTATTCGTGAGGCAGCCACATGCTTGTAAAGAATGATCTTACTGTAACGAAATCTACCATGCGTACGAAATCTATGACGTCACGCGACGGGTCTACCCCCTTAAGTACGCAGAGCTGACCCTCCGTTACCGTACGCGTAAATTTCACGTATTTCGTGCAGCGGTTGTAGATGTTCTAAGACTTGATGTCTCTTGACTTGAGAAACCTAATTGAATGGTCAGAAGGATAATTTGGTTATCCGACTAATAACTCGGATTAGAATGGACGCGGAATAATATTTGGAATGGTTAAGTTCTGAATCCTCTGGATTTTATAAGTTTACAACCACGCCTTCTAATTGAAAATAAAATAGACATTCTCCCAATTTCTGAAACTCATTTTACTGACTGAAGCTATTGTAATATTTGCAAGTACAAAACATATCACACCAATTATCTAATCAGAACTGCTTACGGAGGAACTGTTATTATTATGAGTGAAAAGGTATTGCGCGCTGAATCAATAAAATTGCAAGATGTTCTTCTACAGTCATCCAGTTTCGAAATCAGGGATGCATACGACCCATTCATCATTGCTGCGGTCTACTGTCCACCCAGATACACAGTAAGTAAAAATAAATTTAATAAATTCTTTAACACTCTATGTGTGAGATTTATCTCAGGTGAGGACTACAATGCAACGGACCCTCGAGGGGGTTGAATACTTAGAAACACAATAGGCAAAGACCTTCACAAAACAATGATATCAAAAGGATATGATCATATCGACACAGGCGAACCGACCTACTGGTTGCGGAAAAACATCAGATCTACTTGACTTTTTTTGTAGCTAAATGTATCTCGCGAAGCGAGACAGGTAAATACAAGCTTTGGCTTGTCATCTGATCATTCACCAATTATACTTAGATTGAGATCTACGTTTGTAGATAACAAAAAACGCTTGTACTGGACAAATTCAGAAACAGACTGGTTTCTCTATAAAGTACTTATAAATGACAATATATATCTGAAAATCCCATTAAAATCTATGGAAAACATAGATCAGGCTGTAGAATTTATAGCTAAGACACTACAAGATGCAGCATATCAATCGATGCCTGAAACCCAAGCTGAAAACAAGCACGCAATAAACAATCCAGTATCCGTGGGAGTCAAAATAGCAGAAAACAGGAAAGCAAGAAAGAAATGGCAGTTGTCTAGGCATCCTGATGATAAGAGGAAGCTAAACAAGTTGAGCAAGAAACTCACAAATTGTCAGAAATTGCTGTACAAAACTACAAATGAGCACATCCAAGAGTACCTACAAATCTGTTCTCCGCGGCAGGAAGGTAACTGTTCCTTCTGGAATATTACGAAAAAGTTGAAAAGGCCAACTAACCATATTCTCCCTATAAAAATGGAAAATAACTAATGGGCCAGAAATGATCAAGATAAAGCTGAGACATTTGCAACTTTCTTATCTTCAATACTCAGGCCTCATGGTATACCAATGTCCGACAACGATTACAGAGACATTGCTATCTTTCTCAACGCATCTTCGCAATCTTGCCAACCAAGCAGACATTTAAGTTCCAGAGAAGTAGTACTAGAAACAATGAAACTCAACGATGAAAGAGCACCTGGATATGATCTTATTATCGCTAAAACATTAAAAGAAATACCAAGAAAAGTGTAGTTGCGATCACACAAATTTACAACGCGATACTGAGAGTCCTGTATTTCCCGATCCAATGGAAATTCGCGACAATCATTCTCACTCAAAAGCCTGACAGGCTATTCACAGAAGCGACCTCCTATAGGACTATCTCACTGCCACCAATCTTATCAAAACTATTTGAAAGACTGCTGTTGAATAGATTAAATTCAATATTGCCGGAACAACGCATAATCCCATAACATCAATTCGGATTTCGTAAGCAAAACTCTACTATTGAACAAGTACATCCCATAGTCCGTGTGATAGCAAAATGATTTGAGAAATGCATAGTATGCTTCGCTGCATTTATTGACTTCATTAGTCAAGCTTTCGATAGAGTTGGGTACATGGGTTTATTATATAAAATTAAGCAAAACCTTCCATCTAATTACTATAATCTGCTAAAATCCTACTTAATTGACAGGTCTTTTCAGGTCAATCAAAAGGGCAAATACTCGAAGATCTACCCTATACTCGCGGCTATTCCTCAAGATAGCGTCTTAGGTTTCACGTTCTATCAAATTTATACAGCAGACCTTCCTATTGAAGAAAATGTACCCGTAGCCACATTTACGGACGACACTGCGTTCTTGGTTTCTCATGAAAACCCTGCGGCGGCGTCTCAATTCTTGCAGGGAACTCTGTATAAGATTGCAGAGTGGGCCAAAAAATCGAAAATTGGAGTCAACGCAAACAAATCAGCACATATTACATGTACTATCAGGCATGTTACGTCTCCTGCTGTTAAACTAAACAGCGTAACCCTTGAGATTAAGGACTGTGTAAAATAGCTTGGTCTGTATATGAATAAAAGACTCACATGGAAAGATCACATAAAAAAGAAGAGAAAGCAAGTTGACCACAAAATGAATACCTTGTATTGGATTGTGAGACAAAAGTCGAAATTTACAGTATACAATAAATTACTCTTGCATAAGATCACCATTATTCCAAATATCATCTAAAGGTGTCAGAACAAAGCACTAAGAACAATTATAGTTATACTTATACATAAAGATTTGGGTATACATAATATCAAACAACAGATAGGAAAATTCGCCACAACTCGTGAGAAAAGAATATTATATCACCCCAACGAATCTGTCAAGAATCTAAATCATGCATCACAACACAAGAAGGCTGAAAAGGAACAAGCCAACTGATTTGCAGAATTAAGTAAAATAAGGGACATCACATACAATGTTAGCGGCAACGCTACGAGGTGTTTACCGCATGCAAGCTATATCCTAAATTCATCAAATTTGCTGGTTCGCTCCATGAAGTTAGTTATAGATGTAATGTATTGTAGTATTAAAAAAAAAAAAAAAATGTGCACCTCTGACATTCATGTACAGAGTGTACCAAAATTATGTGTAAAGACTATCACAGCTAAATTCTGTACCTTTGGATCGGTGGAGATCTGTTTGAAAAATAACGTGCAAAATTGTCCTTGACCGGTTTTCTCAAGGTCAAAATTTGTTATTGTTGTATCGTAATTTACTTATCGAGAGGATAAAATGTCTCAAAGAAACCATGGGTCGGAAATGACTCGTTCTCCTGGAAAATGATTACATATACCCAATTATTCTTAAACTCGCCATAACGAGTTAAGGAGAGAATAGAAACGTAAACAACTAATTCGTCTCGTTGCCATAGACGCTATCGGTCCTACTCTCTTTTGTCTAAACAAACAGAGGGACACGGCTGCTAAACTTTCTTTTCTTGAAAAATCAACAGTTTACTATCGCATATAGATTTCGGAGTTGTGAACAGTTAGTATAAAGGTGAATATGGTGATTTAATCATGGTGCCTTATAAGAATATTCGATGCATGTTACGTGCTATTGATGAAGCGGTAGGGAACTATGCATTAGCACGGGAAATATACCGCAATACGGTAAGAAATAATGGTAGACCACTACGTGCAGAAGAAGTTCCGAGACAACGTGATTTCCAGCGACTAGATCAAACATTTGATGATCAGGAATTACTTCTACGGCATATTTCCATACATCGAGGAGCAGGCCGACCACGTGTTCATTGGAGGAAAGAGGAACAGGTTATCGCTCGAGCTCGAGCTTTTCCTTTAATGGGCTTACGGAGGCTTGCTCGCCAAGTGAGAATCGGTCATTCGACAGTGCGACGAATTATTCGGAGAGAAGGCTTACGCCCTTACAAAATTCAGCGAGTTCAAGCGCTGTATCCACATGATCGTTACGGTCGAAGAAACTTTTGCCGCTGGATCTTAAGCAAATTGCAACGTGAGCCACATTTCTTAAAACGTGTGCTGTTCACGGATGAATGTAGTTTTTCCAGCAGCAATATTTTAAATTCTCAGAACGCTAGAATTTGGGCTTATAGAAATCCGCATGCAATAATACAGCGATATAATCAGGGACGCTTCGCACTTAATGTGTGGGCTGGAATAATGGGGAATGAAATAATTGAACCCATCTATTTACCCTCACGATTGACAAGCGTGGCATATCTTCGGTTATTACGAACCAAACTCTTGCGTAAACTATGCGAAATCATACCACACCGTAGACGTCGTTCTATATATTTTATGCATGACGGTGCTCCGCCTCATTACTCTTTATCAATTCGCCGTTTTCTAAGTGAAATGTTTGAAACACGATGGATTGGACGGCGGCCTGCTCCTCATGTGTGGCCTCCGAGGTCACCAGATTTCACCCCATTGGATTTTTTTCTTTTGGGGAGCTGTAAAAGATATCGTCTACCGTTCTGGCCAACAATTCAGAACCATTGAATAATTAAAAAGTCGAATAGAACGAGCATTCAATCACCTACGAGATGTTCCGAATATTGGTGAAAAAATCCAAAAGAATATTAAAGTTAGATTGCGAGAATGTTTAAATCGCAAAGGCGGCCATATAGAGGCAGGTGCACAAGCACTTCTTTTACGTATAATACGGCAGGATGGTTCTGTCTTGTGGACCCGTGGAAGAAATGTTCGACGAAGAAATTAAGTAAGTGCAATAGCAGAGCCTATTCCATTGCAAAATATAAACATATTACATATATGGCGAGTTTAAGAATAATTGAATATATGTAATCATTTTCCAGGAGAACGAGTCATTTCCGACACATAGTTTCTTTGAGACATTTTATCCTCTCGATAAGTAGATTACGATACAACAATAACAAATTTTGACCTTGAGAAAACCGGTCAAGGACAATTTTGCACGTTATTTTTCAAACAGATCTCCACCGATCCAAAGGTACAGAATTTAGCTGTGATAGTCTTTACACATAATTTTGGTACACTCTGTACATTCTTTCAAATTCATTCAGGAACGAAAATCGCGGTAAAACGTCGATGCGTGTGGGTATATAATATATTTCATTTGCATTAGGTGCGTGTGCCACACGTGGGAAAAACCTTTTTTTTTTTTTTTTTTGTGACGTTGGGGAAATCTTCAAAAGACATCCGGGGCCAGTGGGGCCCTGACCCAGGAGGGTGTCGGATTCTTACCGACTAAAACCCCAACGGTGATCGCCCTCCCTCGAAAATTATTATTGGGAGCCCCGGGAACTCTAAGATGGCTCCGGTGCCCCCTTTTCGTAGCCTCAAAGACAGTTGAGGACTGTCGAAGCTTCTTTCCCAGGGGCGTGGATTGAAGATCTTCGCCCCCGAATCCCTACGCGTGAGTACGACGTCGCACGGTCACGTTGCGATCGGCGGCGTCCCTTCCCTAGGCTCGCTGTGCAATGGTAGCCTCCTGCCCCAGCCTTGGCTACCTGCGAATCTTTCAGCGGCTCCCCTTTAGTCGCCTCGTACGACAAGCGGTAGACTACTGTGGACCTATTCTATTCCCAGTCTACAGGGTGTATGAATGTACCGGGTCGCAGGTCGCGATCCCAGCCAAGGCCGCTGCACTCGATTACGCAGGGTGCCGGCGACCGCGCGCGCGACCCCTGCGACCTACCCCCCTGCGAGCGGGGTCCGTGCGCTCACGGACCCGCTCCGCCTCCTCCTTCTGCAGCATGACGGTCTCGCAGAAGGAGGACGCTGCCCCCCAAGACCTCTCGGACGCCAGCATTTCCGCGACGATTGATGCCGGCGTGAGGTCCGGCCCGATCGCGCCCCGCAAGGCACGGCGCTCCCGCTCCCATGCAGGACACTCTTCGAGAGTGTGCTGCGCCGTGTCTCGCTCCTCCCCGCAGTGGTGGCAGACGGGCGTCTGCTCCCTCCCGATCCGATTTAAAAAAGCGCCGAAGCATCCGTGCCCGGTTACAATTTGGGTTACCCTATACGTAAGCCTTCCCCATGTTCTACCTTGCCACTTCTCGAGGCTCGGCAGAACCGCTCCTACGGCGCGCTGCAAGACGCCCCTCGCTGTTTCCAGACGAGTGCGCCAGTTCGCGATCACACGCCGGCGAGCCTGGCTCCTCACGGCTCGGGCAGCTTCTTCCCGATCCGGCTGGGCTACTCCCGTCCGCCTTAGGAATTCCGTGCAGGCGTACACCGCATCGGATTCCTCGGCCTGGAACTCTAGGTGTAGAAGCCCTGCCAGGATCATCGCCGCCTCGTACGAGATCGTGCGGTATCCCCTCGCGAGTCTAATCGCCACCCTTCTCTCCAGCCGTCTCAACAGCACAAGGCTGCGGCGGCTTTTGACAAGGGCGCTTGCCCATACCGGCGCTCCGTATAGAACGATCGACCGCACGACACCCGCGTAGAGTCGGCGGGTGCGTTCCTCGGGGCCTCCGAGGTTCGGGAGAATTCGAACAAGCGCGTTCGCAACTTCTTCCGCCCGGCTGGCCACGCGCTCGAAGTGCGCCTCAAATCGCCAGTGGGTGTCGAGGATCAGCCCCAGATACTTCATCCGTTGGCCTACCTCGACTCGCTCATCCCCTACGCGGAGCCAGAACCTCGGCGGCGACAAACGCCGGGCCGGGTCCAGTAGCCACATAGCCTCGGTTTTGCTCGCCGCCACCGATAGCCCCAGCCTCTCGATCCTCGCGATGACGCCTGCCACCCCGCCTTCCGCGAGTCGCAGTGTCCTCTCGAAATTCTCCGCCGCCGCGAGTATGAGTGTGTCGTCGGCGTAACACACCACGCTAACGTCAGCGGGGAGGGCCGTCCTGAGGATCCAGTCGTATGCAAGATCCCACAGTAGTGGTCCTAATACCGACCCCTGCGGTACCCCGCACGTGACCGGCCTCCCGCACACATCCCCACCACGCACCGAGTATTCCACCCATCTCTCCGACAGGTAGGAACGGATCGCAGCCCTCAGATAGGGCGGCACTCGATGTCTCACGAAAGCCGCTCTTATGGTTTCCCACGGGAGGGAGTTGAACGCGTTGACTATATCGAGAGATATGGCCACCGCCACCCTTCCGCGGGCCACCTCGGCCTCCGCGAGGGTCCGGACGCATCGTATCGCGTCGACCGTCGACCGTCCCGCTCGGAAACCGAACTGGTTATCCGACAGATCCGGCCCCACCCCGGACAGATGTGCGACGAGCCGGGAAGCCAACACCCGCTCGTAGAGCTTCCCCACCTCGTCAAGTAGGCACACGGGCCGGTACGAGGACGGCGAGTTCCCCGTTCTGCCCTCCTTTCGTAGCAGGACCACCCGCGCTCTTTTCCACGCCCGGGGGAATGGGCCAGTCTTCAGACAGCAGTTGAATAACTGCCGAAGAGAGTCTCCTAATTGCTCCAGGGCCATCGCCAGTGCAGTTCCGGGGACGCCGTCTGGACCCGGTGCCTTCCTTCCAGCACCGAGACGTCTGGCCGCCACGGCGAGCTCCTCGGGGGTGATCGCAAGCTCTGAGGTCCAGTCTCCGCACTGGCCTCCCCGCTCAGACTCCAACCCCCGCGCTGCCTCCTCGTTGGACGAGGGAAACAGCGCGTCCAGCACAGAGCCGAGAAGGACGGGCTCCATCACCTGCGTAACCGGGGGTGCCCAGGGGCGGAGCCTACCAAGCACGATTCGGTATGGTCGGCCCCAGGGATCCCGATCCAACGTCCCGAGGAGCTCCTTCCATGCGGAAGCCTTTGCCTTGACAATGGTACCCTGGAGTGCTCTTCTTGCCACGCGGTAATCCTCGTAGGCGCGTGCCTCCAACGCCTCGTCGCGCCGCTTTCGACGACGGGCACGCGTGTATCGGCGCCTATAGCGCACGCATGCTTGGCGGAGGTCCGCGATCTCGCCAGACCACCAATACACAGCCCGCCGCAGAGGCGGCCTGGACCGAGGCATAGCAGTGTCACACACCGCCTTTAATGCCTCTGCGAACCATTCCGCCCCCTTCGCGGCACGATCTGGCCCGGTCGAGGAGAGCAAGTCTCCCGCGAGCGAGTCTCCCGACCAGGCCGCGGCGCAAGCGGCCGCAGCCAGAAGATCACCGTCCAGGCGATCGAGCGACCACCTTAGCGGTGGTGGGCCCCCCCTTAATCTTTCCCTTAAACCCCTCGGCGTGTGGGGGGCGTTCTGGACGCGAGACGCCCCGATCTCCATGAAAATGTACATGTGATCGGATAACGTCTCGACGTCCTCCGCAACCCTCCATCTCCCCACGCGCCCCGCGGCGGTGCGGGTCGCCCACGTGAGATCCACGATGGACGAGCCCTGCCACCGGACGCAGGTCGCAGCCCTTCCCCTGTTGATTAACAGAAGGTCGAGCCCCGCCGCCCAATCTTGCACCAGGCGACCTCGGGTGTTCGTCCTGGGTGATCCCCACGCCGTAGAGTGAGCGTTGAAATCTCCCAGGATCAGCACCGGGAGGGGAAGGCATCTGCTGACGCATCCGCGAATTCCCTCCAGGCGCCTATCGAACTCCTCGATGCCGACGTTGGGTGAAATGTACAACCCCAGCACCGCTATGTCCCCCCAGCGCACTGCTACGAACCCCTCGCCGCGCTCGATCAGTTCGCACGGCGGTAAGCCCGCAGCACCCTCCCAGATTACTGCTACGGTTCCGTTCGTATCCCCGAAACTATGCTGTCGTTCGGGGACGACATACGGCTCCGCTGCTACCGCCACCCCTATCCCTCTCTCTCGCATCGATTGGAAGAGCAAGTCCTGCGCCCGACGCGAGTGATTGAGGTTGGTCTGGAGGAGTCTGGCCGAGAATTCTACTCGACGGCCATAGCCTCCTCCAGGCCTGCCTCCGGAACGGAGCTTTCGCTAATTTCCGCGCGGTTGCCCCTCTCGGCCGCTACTGGCACTGCTACCGGTACCGGTACCCGCCCGGCGTTCGCGACGGTGCTCGCGGCTACTAGCGCCGGTGCGCTTTTCGTTGCTCCCCCCTTGCTCCGTTTAGCCGGAGGCGGGGCGCAGGACTTGCTTCCCAGCCTATGGCCTGCTGGCCTACCCAAATCAGTGCAGAGAGGGCACTTTACCTCTGAGACGCACTGTGCGGCGCGGTGAGCGGTGTCGCCGCACCTATAGCAGCGTCCGCTTCTATCCACGCGACTCTCACACCGCTGCCCCGTGTGACCTACTTCCAGGCAGCGGTAACACTGCAGCGGACGCGCTTGCAGCGCCTCGACCCGAGCCGAACTCCAGCCGACCAGCAGGCGTCCCTCGGCTACCGCCTTTCGGGCCACCGCCAGCGGGCAACGGGCCCAGATCGTGCCGAGGCCCGCGGGTGTGCGGCGGATCTCGCCCACCTGCACCTCGGCTTCGGTGCAGCCGCCCATTGCGGCCAGAGCCTCCGCGACCTCCCTGGGGCGAACGGAATCATCCAAACCCCTCAGGCGTATTTCTGCGCGCCTGGTGGGACAAGTGACCCGTACTCCCGTCCCTGCGAGCGCCTGGGCCATTTTGCTGGCCAGAGCTCTCGCCTTTTCCGCCTTCTCCGGACCACTGACCTCTAAGATCAGCCCGCCGGTAGCCGCACGCCTCGGCCGCACTCCGCTTATTCCTAATTCGGAGAGCTTAACCCTCTCACGAGCACGCTCCATAGCGAGCTTGAGGGAGGTTTCGGCTCCCGAATTTACATTGAGGCTGACCGCCGCCGTGTTCGGCGGTCGCCCTAAACGTACCGCAGGTTTACCAACCTTGATTTTCCCTCCAGCTTTTGCTGTGTCCGTGGCTGTGTTACCCTTAGCCGTGGACGAGGGGGTTGATGGGAGAGGAGCCGCGCTGGTCTTCTGCTGCTTCCTCTTCTCCTTCCTTCCCACTATCTTCGCCCATTCCATCGTGGGCTGCTGCTTCAGGATCGCAGGCTTCGGCGCCTCCTGCGCTCCCGTCGTCATCTTTGCCTCCTTGGCAGCTGGACGGGGTGTCTCCTTCGCCGTGGTTGGTATGGCCGCCATCCTCGGCCCTTTCCCTTGTAGGAGCTCGGCCCTGAGCTCCGCCCACCTCCGATCTATGTGGGCCATGATCCTCTCTTCTAGAGTGGTCTCCTTCTCCTTCTGCGGCCCTGCAACATTTGAAGGACCTGCATTTTTTGGTGCCGGGATGGCAAATATTGCCTCCCTCGACCTGTCCTGCCCATCTTTGGGTTTGGGTTTCTCGGGCAGCGGTGGCTTCTGCCCCTTTGCCCGGCTCTTCTCTGCCTCTGTCAGCCTAGAATTCTCCTTCCTTATCTCTCGGAGCTGCTCCTGAAGGCGTTGGTTTTCCCGGTTCAGCCAGTCTGCTTCGCCTGAAAAGTTCCCACGCTTCAGTAACTCCCTTCCTGCCGCGCGAACCATCCTCGCCGCAACCCGCAGGTCTCTCACGAAATTCCCCTTCAAGTTCTTTGAACTTGTGGAGATCTTCTCCACCAGCAGCATCTTCTCCTCGATGGTGCTGGCTAGGACGCCCGCGTGTTGCGTCCTCATTTCCCGGGCCAATTCTTCCTCCTCCGGTAGCCCTTCCCTGGAGGAGCGCGAGAAGCTTGCCGCCGGGTCAATCTCGCACTCCTCCATTGCCGCCGTCGTCTCTTTCATCACGGCTGTACTGGCGATCCTTTTCGCCCCCCCCCCCCAGCTCCGCCTCCCGATCCTGGACGCTTCCTGGACGACGCCCACGAGGAAACGGAGACGACAGAGGCGTCAGATTCGCTGCCGCCCTCGCTCGTGGACGCCCCCAGGAACGTTTGCGGGGCAGCAGCTCGAGGGGTTTTCCCTTCTCGCGTCCTCGCGGATCTTCTTACCGGCCTCTCCCCAGAGGCCGATGTTGACGCGGAACCGTCACCCACAGTGCCATTTCCGCTCACTTCCCGCACCACATAGTCCGTTGCCAACTCGCCGGTTTGCCGTGCTTGTGGCATTTCACTCGGCGCTGTCTGCGCATGCGCAGAGCCTGCAACCACCGATGCTGCTGCCTTTTTGACAGAAATACTGTCTTTGGGGGTGTTCGCACCCCTCATCGCTGTCGAGTCCGTGATTTGGGTTCCGACCGGTTCCCGAGCTCGAGAGTTCACTGCAAACTCGCTAGTTTGCAGAGTTTGCGTCGCGTCGCTGCGCGCATGCGCGGCGTTGTCGCGCACGGCCACGCCGCCCGGAATTGTCTCTTCCCTCTTCTTTCTATACACTTTCGCGCACTTGCCACTTACGCTGCTTGTTCCAGCGTCCTTCCCGGTCACCTCTATTGTCCCGAACCCCGCAGATTTTCCCGAATCCGCCTGGATTACAGGGATATTCCCGGACGCTGCGTCGGCATCCAAGATGGCGTCCAAGATGGCCGCCTCGTTGTTGTCGAATTCTACCCGGGATTTTGTAGTTTTTCCTACTTTCCCGGGTATTGTCGCTTCTGCGCTTTCGCACAGGTGTTCTATTCACTCCCCCTCACCACCTCGCGCCCCACTTTCCCACTTTGTGGTGTTGTTGCCGCTCTTATCACCGTTGAGTACGGAGCGATACAAAGCCCGTCCGCACACTTCAGCCATCTAGCGACGACCTCCCTAAAAATATAGAAGCCTCGATCGTACTCGACCAGAAGCCCCACATCAAACCTGTTTCCAGGCCCTCCCGGCAACAACAACCGCTGCCGCGGCACTGCGGAAGCGTCCAGCAAGCACTTGATCAGAGCACCGCCGTTCGAACCACGAGTACCGCCATCCTCGGAAAGCGAAAAACTCCCGTGGGCTGCCAACGACACGCAGACCGGACGGCACCCATCCCAAACGTGATCCGCGCCTAGGTAGCTTAACTTCAGTGATCTGACGGGAACTGGTGCATCGTACCTAGCCATGGTCGTTGACTACGTGGGAAAAGCCTAGGTCACAGTCTGGGCAACGAACGTGCAACGGACGACATTGTGCGAGCGTCTTTCTCTTGTTCTATTTCCTTCTCTCTTTCTCAACCTAGCTTCATTACAGCAACGTGGTCGCCCACTTAGCAATGAATTTCATTATATATATCATCCTATATACCAAAATAAGTTATAAATTATTGAACTATTTAACCGCTAATTAAAATGAAACATCAAAGAAATTGTCATTTTAAGAAATGTGAATACCTACAATGCGGGTTAATTAATAGATATGTTGTAGATAATACGACTTATCATTCATTTGCAGTAAAAGATAATGATCCTTACATAAGGTGGCTAATTAACTGTGATTTAGACGATTGCATGGAAATGTCTAAAATAGCATTAAAGAAAAAGTATACTTGTAGTTGGCATTTTTCCAAAAAATTGTTTCCACGCATCAGGACAATTAAGGAAAAATGCCGCCCAGCTATATAGAACCAATAGTAATGATAATTCTCATGAAAATATTGCTGACACTGATGTTACATTTGAGGCAGTTGATGAAAATTAAGGATGAGTTAAAGAAAAGGAAGGATAAGTAAAATATCCTTCGCTTGCAATTACAAGTGAAGACTAAGGCACTTAATCTTATGAAAATTAAATTTTCTTCTAGCTGTATAAATGATACATGCTTGAAGAAAGTTATCACGAAGAAAGTTACAAGGTATGTGCTAGCATTTATTTTAATATTGATTCTCAAAGTTCCCGGATTTAGTTTTCCAATTGACGTAACAAATGTGTATATCTATGCATTACACTTCGCCCTCTTTATAGAATAAGATGTGGGATACCTTTGGTTTTCATTTTCCAAGTTCAGTCACAATTCTTCGATGGTTCGGGAAAATTGACATTTGGCTAGGAATTTGTCAAAATTTATTTAACGCCTTAAAAAATCAAAGCTGCACACATCGAAGATGTAGACCCAAATTGCATTCTAGAATTTGATGAAATGGCCATCAAAAAGTGTCTCGATTTCCACCCATCGAAACAAGTTATTGAAGGTTTCGAAGATTTGGGATCTTTGTTAAGAAATTTAACCGTGGGCACACAGGTTCTTATTTTCATGTTGCGTAGGCTGTTCGGTAATTGGAAACAACTGCTACCGCTTTGCTTTTCAAAGTCCGGAATTAAAAAAAATGATTTATCGAAAAGGTTGCATGAAATTTTGGACGCGTTAAATGAAACAGGCATGAAAGTGAAAACGGTCGTTTCTGATCAAGGGAGTAGCAATCAGAGTGTAGCCGACGACAGAGTAACGGTAGAAAGACCATATTTTTTTAAGAACCGAAACATTTTCTTTCTTTTTGAGCTTTTATACTTATTTAAAAGTGTTAGAAGCAATTTACTGACGTATGACTTTTTGGTTGGTGCTAAACAAGTTACATGGTGTAATGTGCGTGCACTATGGAACTTAGAAAGAAACAAAAACACACGAACAGCCTGCCAATTATCCGAAAAACACGTCGCTGCAAATTCATTTGATAAAATGAAATGGAGGCATGCTCTTCAAGTATTTAGCAAACACGTGTCGTCTGCGTTGTTTACCGCTAACGTTTTAGGTAGCATGAAGCAGCAAGTGTAAAACACACGCATAATCTTTTCGACACTTTAAATGACCTGTTCGGTAATTTAAATAGTCGATGCGCTCGTGACCCCAATCCTAAAAAGTGCACACTCACGTGAAATTACAATTTTGTAGGCGATAGTCTACGATCTTAATTAAACGACATGAGTGAATAGTTTGTTATTCCTGGAGAACAATTAAAGATTCCGCCTTGTTTTTGGGGGTTACGACAGTCCGTAAATGGCACCTCATAACTGTGGAATGACCTAAGAGTATTCACATATATTAAGTATTAGAAGACAAGTATACGTCAATCCAAAAGATGTAAACAAAAAAATCCCAGACTCATTTCTAATAACCATAGAAGACATGTAATATCGAATTTTCACTACCACAGACACACTTAACTGCTTATTGTGCAAACTAGAGGGTCATGTTGCTAAACTGTGTCCTTATAATACAGATCCAAATCAAGATAACATAACAACCAACGTAAACTCGAGCCCCAGCGTCACCTTTCAAACTACAGAACCGCCGATAAACAGGAACACACCAGCAATTGAAACTCCTGAAATACCGATGGAACTACCAGGAAAACAACTGACGGAATCAGCAACAGAACCGCCGAAGACCCAAACCGGCATTAAAAGACCTCTATCGCACTCGTCAAACGATACCAATCCCAATTATGTAAGTCCAGACGAAATTATTTTCCTCACACCACTACCAACCAAATCTTTTAAAAAATTTGCCACCACAAAGAAGAAGATAATTCAACCTATATGGCCAAAGTCACCAATGGACCATGAAAAAATAGAAGAAATGCTCGAACCAGCAAACCAAGAAATTGAACTCCATAAAGAAAAATACATCCTAGGCTATACTCAGCTAAAAAGCCTCATAGAAAACACTTTTGGATTAAACCACCAACTTGAAATATCCAAAGAATACACAGAAAACACACCAGCCTTAATACAAATGCTAAAAGATATTTACCCCCACCTAGGCAATCGAGGCATAAAAAAAGGAATACACAGACTTCGTAAAAAAAACTCCCTACTCAATCACCTAACGAACACTTGACTAACTGGGCATCAGATACTGAATTTGATACATCACAATCATCCTAAACAAACATCAAAAATAAATATGAAGGCAATCATACAGTGGAACATCAATGGATATTAGGCCCACATCGAACAACTCCAAATCATGCTGAAACGACATAACTCTGATATACTATGCATGCAGGAAACTAATTTCAAAAGGAATCACTGCCCAGTCATAAAACAATACAATATCTTTGTAAAAAACAGAGTAAACGAAAGCCACGCAAGCGGTGGTGTAGCCATCGCAATATTGGATAAATGCTACTCGACTGAAATTCCTTTATCCGCCAACATAAAAGCAGTAGAAGCAGTAGCAATTTCAACGTCTTTACCACATAAAATACATATCTGCAGCATCTACATCCCTAACAGCCACCCCCTTGAATTTGATGACCTCGAAGACCTAATTAAACAAATCCCAACACCATTAATTATAGCTGGTGACTTTAATAGCCACCACACTTTATGGGGAAGAGGGAAAAAGATCAAAGAGCTGTTAAGAAATCCAAACTTAATTCTCCTAAATACAGGAGCTCCAACTCACTTTAACATTAAGAACGAAACAATAAGTGCAATAGACCTTACAATATGTAGCACAAAACTAGCACAGCATATCAACCGGGAAACCCTAAATTACCTACATGACAGTGATCACTTTCCCATCAAAATAACATTGGAAGACAATACCCCTCCTCCTCATAGTCCCCACCGACCTGAATGGAGCATTAACAAAATCAACTGGACGTCATACCAAACAATTATAACACATTCGCTTACTGGAAGAGAAGAGATCTATGAAATAAACCCAAATAAGATTAATGAAACAATAAATGAATTCACAGAAATGATCAAATCAGCGGCAAGGGAAGCATCTGAAGCTCCCCAAACCACGAAAATCAGAAAACAAACCGTCCCTTGGTGGAATGAAAAGTGTAAAGCTGCTCTACGAGAAAGTCATCACGCATTTAACCGAGCAAAAAAACACCCCACCAATGAAAATCTAATAGAATATAAAAAGTTAAGAGTCAAATTCTGTAGAATCAGCAAAGAAAGTAAGAGGGAAGCATGGAAAACCTATGTCTCGAGTATAACTGCACATATTCCTACTAAAAAAGTATGGGAAAAATCAATCGCATCAACGGAGATCGCGCAAACCACGGGATACAGTTTCTCGAAACCGAGGTAAATAATTATGTTACACACCCTGGCGACATTGCAAATGTCCTAGCTAAACAATTTAAATTAAATTTGAGCAACGACAACTACAACCCTTCTTTCATAGCCGACAACCCAGACCACTAGTTCCTAACAGAAATCCTACTCCACGTCGACGAAAACAATATGAACCCTACATTAAATGCTCCAATATCCTTAAATGAAATAACCAATACCCTCTCAACAACAAAAAAACTCCGCACCAGGACCCGACAATATCCAAAATAAACTACTAAAATCCCCCCCGAAACCCGGAATAAACCACCTACTCAAGATCTATAACTGTATCTGGACTCAAAAAGTGTTCCCTGTTAACTGGAGAAAAGCCATACTGGTACCTATTCCCAAGCCAAACAAGAATAAACATAAACCAGAAAGCTACCGACCAATTGCCCTCACAAATACTATGTGCAAATTATTAGAAAAAATTATTAATACAAGACTTCGATGGTACCTAGAAATAAACAATGTCTTAACTATTATGATTTTCGGCAGTATCGTTCCACAAGAGACGTCTTAACCAACATAGAAGCAGACATGTGCGACACCTTCCAGAGAAGCGAACATCGTGTTATTATGTCTTCACATCGAAAAAGCATATGATATGATTTGGAAGCTCAAAATAATTAAAACTCTCCCCAAGATAAATATCAGCGGGCACATGCTAGCCTTTATAGTGAATTTTCTCACAGACAGATCAATTTAAGTCAGAACAAATGGAACACCATTAAACCCCATAAAAATACAGAACGGAGTTCCTCAAGGATCTGTCATAAGTGTCACCCTTTTTCTAATTGGGATCAACGACATTATAAAAAACTTAAAAACTCCAATAAAATCTTATCTTTACGCCGACGACCTCACAATAATCAGCCACGGTAAAAACCTAAACACAATATATAACCTCCTGAAAACATCCGTAAACCATCTTTAGGAATGGTCCAACAAATGAGGCCTCAAATTCTCTCCCCACAACACACAATGCATCCTCTTCACCAAAAAAACTAAAACACCAGACTCAGCTAAAGCTAAATATGGGAGAAACTGAACTAAAATTTGTGGATCACATTAGACATCTAGGACTCATACTGGACAAGAAACTGACGTGGGTCCCTCACATGCGACATCTAAGAGACTCCTGTATGAAAAGACTAAATATAATTAAAAGTACTAGCCAATAGTAACTGGGGAGCTGACCAGGAAATACTGTTACAAACATACCGAGCGCTAATACGAGCAAAAATTGACTACGGCTCAACCATCTAGAACTCAGCAAAGAAACGTACTCTAAAAATAATCAGTCCCATTCACCATACGGCACTGAGAATGTCTACAGGCGTATACCACACCTGCCCAAAAACTAGCATCCTGTTCGAGGCCAACGAAATGGCCCTCGAGCAAAGAAGGAAATACTTAACACTCAAATACGCCTCAAAAATCTCCGCCACCCAGAACAACCCGACCTTCAACTATATTTTCTCTGATAGATTCAACGAATTATACTCCAAAAGGCCAAAGCTCCCATCACCGCTCCGTATCAGACTCAACAAAATCTTGGAACCTCCCATTGAATGGACTCCTACCATCGAACGCAAACCAAGTAAAATAGCTCCTTGGATTATCAAGACACCACGAACCAACTTGAACCTAGCGTACCTGCCAAAAAATCAAATAGACCGAATAACACATAAAATCAAATTCCTAGATCTAAAAAACAATTTCTCCCACTGTATCCAAATCTACACCGACGGTTCCAAATCCGACTTAGGAACAGGATACAGCATCGTCACGGAAAATACAACGATAAAACAGAGTCTCCCCAAAGCAGCTTCAATCTTTACTGCCGAGGCATATGCAATACTTGAAGCCATGAAACACACCAGTATCAACAACCTCAAAAACGTTGCCATTTTCTCGGACTCGATTAGTGTGATAAAAGCCCTAGAAACCCCCAACAACAACAATAGCCATGTGCTTTTAACAAAAATACAGGTAGCATACACAGAATTAGACAAAAATAGCAACACTGATATAAATATTATTTGGATTCCCTCACATCAAGGGATAACAGGAAACGAGGAAGCTGGTGCGGCAGCAAAAGAAGCAACAACCCTTCCACCAACCGAAACAACCGTTCCGATACCGTATCAAGACCTTATAAAACACATAAAAAAAATTATAAAAGAAGAATGGAACAGCATCTGGACCACAACAAAAAGAACAAAAATACACAATATAATACACAATTTCTACAAACTAATACCTACCTGCAATTTAAACAGGAAAGAAAAATCCATAATGTCTCGACTAAGGCCAGGTCACACTAACATAACGCATGAGTTACGTTCCGAACAAAATTCTTTTATTTTAATTAACGTCGGTGAGAATGCGATTTGATGATGCATAGCATCGTGGGAAGTACCTTGTCAATCGTATATTTTGCCTTTGACGTTTAGTCTGGCTTAATTCCGATAGCTCAATTGTTAATATAGCGCATACCTTCCTTGGAATCAACGTGGTCCTATAACAAATAACCGATAGGCATTATCGTTTCTTAGTACTGATGTAATAAACAGGATGCATGATGTGAATCCAGCGTGAGAACGGTTATCGCGGTATTTCTAACCTACATATAGCTATTCATTTTCGTAGCGCGCGTGTCACCCATAGTTCATTCGATGTGAGTCCTGCGTCGATCGCAATGCGTGAGTAATATGCGTTGCAGTAAACCAGAGCGTGAATGTACTGTGGCTGCGTTGGTCCTCTTCACTGGAGATAGAGAAAAAGAGAGCACGAGACGATCCCTTCTCGCGACACCTTCCGACTACGCTGATTCGTTAAAAATGATCAACAATTCCATTTCCAATAAAGTATTTCAAGGGTGGGATTATTTAACTTATTTCCGAAGGGCCAGAACTATTTCACTACCGTTTTGAAGCTTCGATCAGCAAGTCGCGAGGTGCGTGATCGGATAGTCCGTGGTGCAAAATATTGAGATAGAGTTTGTTACAAGTTGTGTGAAACTTAGAGTAACAAAAGACTCAGTGCCGCGTATTCAAATTTAGCCGCGTATTCAAATTTAGCCGCGTATTCAAATTTAACCGCGTATTCAAATTTAACCGTGTATTCAAATTTCGCCTTATATAATTATTGATTCGCTTAGTCCAGTTATTCCATTATTATTTTGTAACTTTACCGTTTTATAGTCTTATTATTTTGCATTTCCTTTATATATTTTAAACGTTTCATGTACTGTCCAATTCAACTGTTAATACAACTAACTCTTCTCCAGTGAGGAAGTCTTAGAGAGCAACCAACTCCAACAAGCGAGTAAATAAAAGTTTACATATACTAGCAAAAAAAATAAATAATCCGATTGTCTCGATTTACAATTTGGTAAGTTCCATTTCATTTTTAATTGTACAATATTGTTGTCAACGAGCAATGATAATTAATGCGTAGACATTGTGGGATTTCCCTAACTTATTATTGCTGGGTTCACATTGATAATTCCCGCATTGGTAAAGACAAATTTTGTATAAAACATCTCATTTTTATATATTTCTCTTCGGACACATTATAATTTATCATAATTCTATTTTTCCAAATTATCTGATCAAAATATACGTTGTATTTACTTTATATCCGCCGATTTTTTTATTGAAACTCTTTTAACCTCTTATCTTCAACAACATTATCAGCCTCCAACTATAAATAACGAATGCATTTCCAAGGACCCGTATGGGACTAGACAATCACGAACCCATAAATCTTACAATAGTTTGGTATAATAATTCCAAATTTTATTACATTTCCTGTCTGCTACGAAAGCTCATATTATTATTCCCGCTCAAACACGTCTACACGTAACACATGAACGTCTAATAAAAAAAACCGATCAACCCTACTTCAGATACTGCCCCACTGAAACTCTCACAGTAGACTACATCCTATACCAGTGCAGAAGAACCGAACCCCAAAAACAGAAGTATGATATAAAACCGAACACAGATCTTACAGCCCAGAACCACATAAGAGATACCGTAAAATTCCTCAAAGAAACAAACATGTACAACAAAATATAGCGCACATGCACACACCCGTCGCCAATGACCTCGCAGCCGACGTGACGTAAAACACCTATGAAGAAGAAGAAGAAGAACATAGAGAAAAGAAAAAGGGCACAAGTCGTAGCCTACATCGCACGTGCAACGCAAGCACGGCTTTCCCTAATTCCACCGCGACCCTTGACAGGAGGTCCAAGAAGTCGCGGGCCAGTAAGTCGCAAGGAATTTACAAGTTGCAAATGCCCCACCACCTACGACAACAACCCGTCAGACTGGGGGACCAATCCAGTGATTGTACATTAACAAACATCTCTGATTGGTCTCTCAGTCGACGCCACCAGAAAGACGACCAACCCACCGAGATTTTCTTACTGACACCATGGCAGGAAAAATCAGTAAACAGCTAAGACTCCGAGGAGAAACATCATCTTTTCTGCAACTACGCGATCGGGAAACAGTATCCTCCCTGAAAATTGTAAATACCTCCAGCAAAACACGTGACACACACACTGCAAAGTATTGATTAAAAGTTCTGAGTTACATTAATTCACTGTTAATCTAAATTTATATTCCCTATCGCCTGAAAGGGTCGTAGGGACATACGCGAGCAACGGTGTCGATAAAAATCGAAGCGGGGATTTACGACCCTCGCCATACTCTGCTCTCAAGGCATCCGTTTGTATCACCGCGGCCGCGTATTATGTACAAAACAGACACGCTGC
Source organism: Eucera pruinosa (assembly GCA_028830335.1). NCBI lineage: Eukaryota > Metazoa > Arthropoda > Insecta > Hymenoptera > Apidae > Eucera > Eucera pruinosa. The sequence goes on along the minus strand of JAMYCR010000015.1, from coordinate 719,760 downwards.
TACTATCGACGGTTATCATTTACCTGTTGTTGTATTAGATATTATGGAAAAGCATACTGACGATGATAGTATCGACACTGCCATTAACAATGATACTAATAAGCTATCACCATTAGTATGCTCCTTAGAATTATGTGCCATAGAATAATTCATTGAATATACTGTTAAGAAACGCGTAGAAAAATCACGATATCGTAAATGTTACGACATATTTATTGACAGTAATGCTAATTTTTGCCGTAATAAGCAGCAGTTACTGTTGTCTTTTCGCGCATACATTGAAGAAGACAATGTTGAGTTTGGCCACCTATGCGTACCAACATTGCAATTTTTGGATATTTTCAAATTAATATCCAAAATTTTCGATAAGTATTATCCTAACTTGCACAGCGAAGCATTAATATCGGATAAAAGTCATTCCGCACCAAATCGATCACCTTTTTCCCTCGACGTCTGAGATTTTGTTCAAATTGAAATATGTTGTAGTCTATGCGAAATTATGGGGGATTTAAGTCATCATTTTGCCAATGTTACGGCACACGACTTGTAATTTCAATGAATGTGGTCCAAATATGCAAGGTCTGGGTGCCGGTGCTCGTTCGGCAAATTAATGTCGGCGGAGCATGTTCCAATGAATTGTTTCGTGTTTGTGTTTTAGTTGCAGAGTGTCTGTGATGTGTGCGTCGATGTGAACTCTGTGCGTTTGCGATTAGTTGATGAAAACTTATTGGAGGGTGGAACTATTTTTAAATTGGCTGAGTGCGGGGGTGTTAGAGAAAGCAGGAAGGGATAGAAGGCTGTGAAAGTGGACGTAGCGAGGAGTGGGACTTATCAGGGGAAGTAGGTCTACTGGGTGGTGAATGGGCCTAATGGTGCATGCCAATTATCCGAAGCTACTATTGAGGGATGCCAGAGTCAGAAAGTACCGTTGGCGAGTTTCGATGTTTGTCACCCGACATCTGGCAGCCAATAAAGTAATTAGGAAATTCCGATTATGTGTAATAAAGGTGTGCGTGTCAGATGAGAGTACCGACGCGAGGGCCGCCGCGATCGCCGCTGACCTGCGAGGGTCTTACAGCCTGAACAGCCAATAATGAAATTGTTTAAAAATTCCAGGCCATTGAAATTTGCAAATTTCAGCGCGGTTTACGAAAAGTACCTTCATAAAAATATTTTTACCTCCGAAACTATCAAAGATACGAACTTCAATTTTTTTCGTTTTAATCGTAAAGGTACGACCTATTCGGATACATTTTTTTTAAGTTGATGAAAATTTTTTTTAATACTGTGAATTATAAACAAACTTTTATGTTGCGAATTGAGGTTCAAGGTTACGATTTTAAAAATCCGAGAAAATATTATCGTATTCCTTGAAGTTTTCCCTATAAAGTAAGCTTCCCTCTACTTTGACACGGCTATCTAATAACAATGAAGTAATTTGTTAAAGACAACGGTGCGCCCCAATTCAGGTAGACAGACCGTACGCTAGCGCGACGATCGAATGATCGCACCACTTATGCTCTTTATCCTTTTATAGATGTTTGCAAACATTGGCCACAGGTTTTACAATCGTTTTAATGATTCATTTGTACTTACAGAAGAATGCTATTTGCCCACTCTTAGCCAACGATTCTGATTAATTACGTAAACAGATGCCATTGCTCGATGGAAACCACGAGAAGAAGGTGGGCCTTTTCCATCAGGAAGGGATAAGGATTAGTTAGGAAAAAAGGTTATGGATAGGATTATTTGCAATATAAGGCTCAAAAATTGAATGCATGAAAGCGGTTGAAACTATTGCATTATACTGAAAGTAGTAGCACTTTCACCAAAGGAACAGATTTTGCATAAAACTGTTTTCTGTGATACTGATATAAAGCTATGGAAAGCTTTTGTTAATATTTGTCTCTTTCATTTCAAGTTTCTACTCGTTAATGGCAGTCTCGCTTAGGCAGTCTGAGAAATAAGACGTGTTTACGCGAAGCGATTAATTACCAGTGTATGTGTGGGATTGATAACATCAGTGTAAGTGTAAGAGTGTGATCGGAATAACTTACCAGCAGGCAAGTTTAAATTACAAATGGCAAAGGAAAAAGACCTGCAATTAAGAATCATCAAAACTGGAAATAACTACGCTATTAACAATAAAGAAGACAACACAACAGCTATGATAGACTCAATGGAAATTGATAAACCGCGAGCTACCGGCCAAAAACATGTTATAACGAAGAAACGTAAAATCTGCCCACCCAACACGCAGTCGCTGGACGACCTGGATCTAGAAACAGATGACGAAAAGTGGCTAATAAATGTATCAGTACAAAACCCATTCAACGTATTACAGGAAACCGCAAATGAACCTTCAGAAAATGCTACAACAGAAAGTGATCAACCTCGCTTGAAACCTCCACCAGTATACATTGAGGCTCAAATTATAGAACCCCTTACAGAACTTTTGAATAAAATAGCAAATGAAAACTATACTTTAAAACATCTTAAAAATAATCATGTAAAGGTACAAGCTAACACCACTGAAATTTACAGTAAAATCGTTCTAGCCATGAAAGAAAAAAATGCTAACTTCTACACATACCAATTAAAAAATGACAGAAGCTATAAGGTAGTACTGAGAGGAATTCATCCTAAGACAAACACTGCTACAATCATCAAGGAATTAAAAGCATTCAGCCATCAGGTAAGACAAATAAACAACATACTCGTAGTAAAACATGACACAAAACAACCACTACCTCTTTTCTTTATCGAACTCGAACCTAGCTATAACAATAAGGACATATACAAAATCGATAAACCACTCAACAGAATAGTATCATTTGAACCATCTAGAGCAAAAAGGGACATTCCCCAATGTTTACGGTTGTCAAGCTTATGGTCACATCAGGAACTATTGCAATAAAACACCTGCATGCGTTAAATGTGCCGGCAAACACCTGACATCGAACTGCACCTTTAGCGGAAAAATAGTTAACGTGAAATGTAGCAACTGCCAGGGAAATCATCCTGCTAGTTATAAAGGTCGCATCAGTAGGAAACAATTACAGCAAAAATTGTATCCCAGACTTAGACACAAATCAGTAACAGTTACAGATAATTCAAACTTCCCCACACAAACTGCTCCTGCGAACAATAACACCGCTGTAAGACAGGAACACAACACAAATACAAGAACCTATGCTTGTGTAACTAGAGCTCAAGAAATTCAAAAAGTAGCGTATCAAAATTCACAAAACTACGAACCGTCAACAGATATATCAGAAATAAAAAACTTGTTACTACAATCAGCTAAAAACACCGAATTAATAACCAACATGCTCATCGAACAAACTAAACTCTTAAGCCAACAATCTCAACAAATTAACAAAATGATAGAACTCCTCACATGCGTGTTTAAGAGTAAATAAAATGGCTGCTACATTAAAAATTGCAATTTGGAACACTAACGGGCTACAGCAAAGAACACAGTAACTAAAAGTCTTCATACATGCTAACAAAATTGACATTCTACTCATAGCAGAAACCCATCTCACTGTTAAGAACTACATTAAAATTTCTTCCTATTTTGTCTATGATTCGAAACATCCATCCGGTAATGCCCGTGGTGGTTCGGCAATAATTATCAAACAAGATATTAACCACTTCTTACATAGCACTGTCAATGACATACACATACAAGCTACTGCTGTTACTATCAAAACAACTCACGGCAACATCACGCTAGTTGCTGTCTACTGCCCTCCAAGCCAGAAAATTTCAACGCAACAATACACAGACTTTTTTCAATCTTTAGGAAATAAATTTATTGCCGGCGGCGATTATAACGCCAAACACAATTCGTGGGGTTCAAAAACCAACTCACCGCGTGGTAAAACCTTGGAACAAACGATACAGAAACTATCATTAGACATGCTATCAACTGGTGAGCCCACATACTGGCCGGCAGCTTACGACAAAACTCCTGATTTACTAGACTTTGCTATAATCAAAGGTTTGAACAAATCACATTTCGACGTACATTCCTGCTTAGATCTTACTTCTGCCCATTCTCCGATCTTAATCAATTATCTACACAACCCTATTCTCATAAGACCAACACCATACTTGTACAATAGCAACACTAACTGGAAACAGTTCAAGGAATACCTAGAACATAATATAAATTGCAATATACCCCTAAAAACCCCGAGCAAATAGAGTCAGCGGTAGTTAACCTTACTCATTTAATCCAAAACGCTGCCTGGACAGCCACTAAACAAACAGAAACTAAAAGGAAATTTTTCACCTATCCAGTAGACATAATGAAAAAAATTAAACTGAAACGTAAACTAAAATATCTATGGCAAAAACAAAAAACTCCGGCAAACAAGAAGAGATTAAATGCAATCACTAAGGAAGTAAAGAACTTAATACAGAACCATTGTAATGAAGAATTTTACAATTATATCTCCAGCCTTTCTCCCAATTAAGATGCGGGATACACACTATGGAAAACTACTACAAGGCTAGAAAGACCAATCATTTCTGTACCTGCTATAAAGAAAGCTGACAACAGTTGGGCTAAGGACAATCTCGATAAAGTTACAACTTTTGCTGAACACTTACAAAGCACATTCAAACCCAATAGCATGAACGTTCCTACAATTATCCCAAGAAAAACCCCACCTAGAGTGATCGGGACAGTCTTCAGCGAAGACATCACAAGAACCACACTTAAAGAAGTTAAAAAACTCATTGCAGACATCAAGATGAAAAAGACTCCTGGATTCTACCTAATCAACAGAAGAATCATCAAAGAACTCCCGCCGAAAGCGGTTAGAATACTCACTATCATTTTTAATGCAATACTCAGGATAAGATATTTCCCCGTTATCTGGAAAGTAGCGCAAGTCATTATGTTACCCAAACCTAAAAAAGATATACATAATCCAGCATCTTATAGACCAATATCATTACTTCTAATAATGTCAAAACTACTGGAAAAAATAATCTTAGTCAGAATTAAAAAAATCATCATGGAAAAAGACCTAATTCCACCACATCAATATGGTTTTAGGAACAAGCACGCAACTATTGAACAAATACACAGACTAGTAAACAAAACCACTCTTGCCTTTGAACAAAAAAAGTACTGTACTGTCCTTTTCCTAGATGTTGAGAAAGCATTCGACAAAGTGTGGCATGTAGGCCTATTACAAAAAATAAAACAAAATTTTCCAACATCCATGATCTCATAAAATCTTACCTCGAAAAGAGATCGTTCTTTGTTAAAATACAGGACACCATTTCAAATATCTACAGAATTGATGCAGGAGTTCCACAGGGCAGTGTTTTAGGACCCATACTATATATATTATATACTGCTGACATCCCTACCACACAAGAAACCTCATTATACACATTCGCCGACGATACAAGCATCCTAGTTATGCATGAAGACCCTAAAATAGCATCTTATATACTCCAGCAACATCTTACAAAAATCGAACAGTGGCTGAACACATGGAAAATAAAAGTTAACACCGATAAAAGTAAATAAATAACTTTTACCCTAAAGAAAAATATCGTTCCACACGTAACCTTGAATAAAGTTACCGTGCCTCAAGTAAAAATAATTAAATACCTAGGTATGCACTTAGATACACGATTAACATGGGAACACCACATACGAGCCAAGATAGATCAAATCCGTATCAAGAGGAAAAACATGTATTGGCTAACTAGCAAAAAATCTAAATTAAGCATGGATAATAAACTTCTAATATACAAAACGATAATCAAACCGATTTGGACATACGGCATCGAATTGTGGGGAATGGCAGCTAAAAGCCACATAACTAAACTAGAAGCACTTCAGTCCATTATACTTAGGACCATAGTCAACGCACCCTGATATGTGCGTAACGATGAAATTCGAAAGGACCTTAAGGTGAAACCCGTAGCAGAAGAAATAGCACACCAGTGTGGAAGATACAAAGCAAGACTAAGCAAACATCCCAACGACCTAGATAAAAAACTGTATGCAGTAGATATTCCTAGAAGACTGCACAGAAAACACCCCAACGATCTTCTGCCTCAGCAAAATACGCTGTAACCTTACATTGATGCTTTCTAATGAGAAACGCATCTGCGTGATAAATAACCACACAATAGTTAAGTCAACTTACCGAATGTCATTAATGGACAAATTGTAAAGCTTCTTGGAAAATATGAAAAAAAACTCGTTAATGGAGACTCTCCTACAGATGACATTAATTTATTCGCGGAACTCACCACATCGACAGGGTTAATTGAATTATTACTTGGTGCACTACTTGAAGTGTCAGCATTTCTTGTCTCCGTATATGATAGTACAGATGGTCCTGCTTCAGCCAAAGCAGTTTCAATGGCATTCTCCTTCCTCTCGCGATATAATTCCATAGAACGCGTTATACAAATGAACATTTTTTGCTTATGATTTGGTAACGAGCGGGATTATTACAGGGATACTTTACGGAGTCATTTTGTTGAACGCCTATGTCCTTCTCGATTAAAGGGATTGCAACATCACTGGTGAACCATTTCCGAATATACCACTAACAAGTTTAGCGAAAAGCACCATATGGATATCGCCTCAAGACTAAAAATTTTGAAGGATGGTACAATATATATGTAGAATGCTACTCTATTGTCAGCATGGAAGAATATCGCAAACCAACAATGCCTGCAAGACGTTACCAAGTTTTAACAATATCACGGTTTACTATTGCTTGGTCCTATTGATGGGTTCTTCCGCGGTTTTAGTGTCACCCTCTTTGGATGGCTAACTGTAAGTCTACAAGAAAAGAACCATTCAATATTATTTATAGCTTCTTTCAAACTTGTTCAAACTCTTTTGTCAAAATAAGCCATTAAGGACATAACTGATAAAAACTACTTTAAAAAGTTCCGTGTCGTATATCTCAAGGAAGCTATAATGTAATTTCTTCATTTTGTTAACAAAAGGCCAGCGCGAATCCCAAGTAAAAGAGAAATAAGCTAGTACAATTCTGATTTCGAGAAAATAGTAATTTGCTAGGGGTAGGTAAATAACATTCTTCTGTAGGTATAATTCACATCATTAAGACGGCTGTAAAACCTGTCGACTACGTTTTCAATCTTCTATAAAAGAATGAAGGGTAGAAGCGGTGCGGTCATTTGATCGTCGCGTCAGCGCACGGTCCGTCTACCTGAATTGGAGCGCACCGTTCTCTTTAACAAATTACTTCGACGTTATTAGATAGTCGTATCAAAGTAGCGGTAAGCTTATTTTACAGAGAATACTTCAGGGAATACGATAGTATCTTTTTCGGATTTTTAAAATAGTGACCTTGTTGAGTTGATCCTAGTAAATACGCAACATAAAAATTTGTTTGTAATTTGCAGTATTAAAAACAAACTTCTTGTAAGAAATAATATTCCGGTGAGGCTAGCGCAAACACGAGAGATTAGTTATAAGCAAATGTATCAAAATAATAGCACTACGATTAAACGGCACATGTTCAGATATGTATGTGGTGAAGAATAATGAGATAGGTGAGAATCGCTTTTCTTCTCGAGTTTCGTACCAGGGTTTACAGGTGTAACTACAGCCATCGAATCAGACATTCCAAATTGTACTAAGAGGCCTTTGATATGATCCTTTTGAGTCATTGTGATGCCATGCTTCTGTTGTTTGAATTTAATCGCCAGGCAGTGCTTCACTCCACCAAGATCCTTATCTTCAAATTTCTTCGAAAGGTGTTTCTTGAATTTTGTAACACTCTCGATCCTTCGAGACGATAGAGGTGTCGTCTACATTTACTGCAATCAATAACAAATTCTGTCCATTTCCCATATAATACACACATGAATCCACCGATGATGGACTGGCTCCGAATTTTATTAGTTCTTCGCTCAGTTTTTTAAAACAGACAACGACCCGCTTGACGGAGACCGCAGAGAGCTTTTTTCAGAAGACACACTTTGTTACCACTGTTAAAGGTGTCGAGCATATTTATGCCCTTTTTTCTGATTTCACTGTTATGCGGTTCGGTTTCAATTATGAATTCTAACGTTTCTTTCATAAATTTTGGAACTTCCATGTAAACAGTTTCCTTCAAGTTTCCATTAAAGTAAGCGGTCGCCACGTACAGCTGATCCACATACATTTCATAGTGAGCAGCCACGGCCATCATTGCGTGTATGGATCCGATTCGAGCTTCCGGAGCGAATGTTTCTCCAAAGTCAACCCATGGACGCTGTGAAAAAGCCTTTACTACAATTTGAGCCTTCCTTGGTTCCAGCGTACCATCCTGATGGTATTTATTTGTAAGAACAAATCTACTGCCGATCGCACTCGATCTTCCGGGAGATCAGTAAGCATCCACGTATTGTTCCTCAGAATACACTTTAACTCTGTTGCCATTGCTCTAAACCATTCCTCGGCATCTACTTCTTTAATAACCTTTTCAAGAGGAATTTCAGTTGCGTAGGTTGTTTCTACAATTACATTGCTGAGGTTCGCGACTTGATACTGTTTCCTGGATCTCCCCCTGAGTCCAGTTATTATTTTTCGAGGTCTGCCGCGACCTCTGCGTAACTCGATATAACTTGGCTCTCCGTTACTTGAATCATTTTCCTCACGCATCGACGTGTGTGGTTTCTGCGTTTGAGAAGATTCGTCACTTTGATTGCCATTGTTCGATCCAAAGAAGAATTCCACATCGAACTGGTCCCCATCGTTGTAATCTTCCCTGATGTGTTCCTGGATATCTTCCTTTGACGAAAATTTATCTGGTTATACAAACTTCACATCCCGTGCAATGTCAACTTTTTTCTCATCAGGTAACCATATTCTATAGGCCCATTCTATAGGCCATATTCTATATCCCACGAAAATTCCCTTTTGGAGCCTTCAGTCAAATTTTCCCGTTTTTGTTTCCCGGTTACTGACGAACACTTCGCAACCGAATTCTCTAATGTGTTGCACATTAGGAATTTTTCCAAACCATCTCTCGTATGAAGATCTACTCTTAAGGACGTTCGAGGCACTACGGTTCCTTATATAGTGTTCGCGATGATAACTGTTGGCCGCCAAATTAATTTTGGCCAACTGATTCGACGGCGGTAGTCTCGCCTTTTAGTACGTGATGACTCGGTTCCGAATGGCGAACCCTTGACGACTGTTTGACGAACTCACTGACTGTATTACGACTGACTGACTGTTTCTGTTTCACGGCTGTTGCACGACTGACTGACTGTTTCACGACTGTTACTGTTTGCTTCACGAATGATTGAAGACTGTTACGAATGATTGACGAATGCCGACTGTTGCTTTACGACTGACTTCCGAATGCTGACTGTTGCTCCTCGACTGTTACTGTTTGACTGACGAATGCCGAATGCTGACACGACTGACTTCCGAATGCTGACTGTTGCTTCTCGACTGACTTCCGAATGCTGACTTCACGACTGACTTCCGAATGCTGACTGCCCCTTGAAACGCAAACTCCCCCGGTTCGTACGCGCCGGAAGTTCGTTGCTGCGTGGGTCGGATGCACGCGGAAGTGGATGACGCCGATTTTTCCGATTCGCTAAAATTGACCGCGGTGTCCGTACCTATGAATTGATTAGCCGCTCGCGCGACGAACCAATCAGCGAATCGGAAATTGCCGGAAAAGAACGGCCCCCATTGGCGGGCCTCTTGGACCGACGCGCCTCGAGTGCCATCTTTACACCGGCGAAGACACCTCGGCGGCGAGAGTTCGCGCTTTTTGGGTTTTTCCGGCTTCACTTGATGTCATCCACCTCTCCTTCGAGGGTTTTTTCCAAAGGGGGTGGTTGCCGCGTTGACCGTGCGGCCTGTGCTTTGCAGCCTTCTGGGCACGGTCCGAACATTTACCGTTAGGCCCAGCGGCTGCTAAACACGTGTGCCCCTCGTCGTTTACTCGGACAAAAATATATATTTTGCCGAGGTAAGAAAAATGACAAAGGGCTTTCAACGCACGCGATTTCTCTCTGCGTTCCGTATTCGTGCGACGGAACATATAGTGACATCGACATGTCCGATTCAATGAATAAGCATCGCGCCATATCGAGTAATGTGGGGTTTCTTCTTTCCACAATACCATTTTTCTTGGAAGTATATGTAACTGTAAATCTACGCCCAATGCCTTTCGCCTTTAAGTATCTATTGAATGCCTCGTTTGAATATTCCGTACCGTTATCTGTCTGGAGATATTTAATTTTCTTACTAGTACGAGTTTCCACCAACGCTTTAAAATCTTCCAAAGTCGTATTTCACACCATCGAGAGTGATCATCGACAAATGTAACGAAATATTGGGACTTTACGTTTGATTCGATGCATACAGGACTGCAAACGTCGGAGTGCATAATTTCTAACAATTCCGTTCTTTTGTTTGATCCTGTCGGAAATTGAGTTTTTGTCATTTTTCCGTGTATAGAAACCTTGCACACGACATCTCTATCTACCTTCTGAAAATTTATCCCTCGTACTGCACCTTTCCGAGCATATTCTAGATATTCCAGAAAATCTTTGATGTTTAAGTGATCCATCCGACGGTGCCAACATCTCAACGTAACCGTTCTAGAATTGAAGTTTTCTTTCGGTTTTGCGCCAGCACTGTCTTCCGAGTAAGTTCCACGTAAGTAATATAACCCGTCAATTCGATCTGCTACCAGTTTAATTTCAGCTTGTCGGCCGATTACAGTGGCAATCTTCTTCTCCAAAACGACTTTCTAGTTTTTTTCTGTCATTTTTCATTTTAATAAAAGATTCATCCGCAGGTCTGAAATATATAACACATTGGCAATACTTACATGTTTAATACGTCCATCATTTATTGAAGTAATAGACACGGTACCTTTTTGTAAGAGTCTGCGTACGCATGTACGGTGGGACAGCTTGGTCCAGGTTTACGATGGGTCAACCATAACGTAAAGGTTGCCGTATGCCTGTCGTGAACTGGGGCCCTATTCCAAACATTTGACGTGCAGGCGGAGAAAGTTCAGAGAGAAAACACGAGTGTGATGCCGGAAGGACCAGCGTTGATCTTCGCAATGTTAAGGGTAGAATCGGCTAGGGAAGGGCGCTAGGCCTATACGACGACGAGTCGAGACAGAGCATTTTTGGTCACGAAGATACGACAAGTAAAGCGAAACAGCGTGATTCAAATCGGGAGAGCCATCCTCACATTTTCCTTTTATTTCGGTGGAAGCATTACATGCGAGGTTCACCTTTCCCGACTCGACGTCACTAATTTCGGAGAAAATGTTTTCATCTTTGCACATGTGAGAGGTACACCGACTATCTAAGCACCACTTTTCGTTGCTTTCCGAGATACTTATTCCGAGTGCCATCTTTATTGATAAACTATCTTCCTTGGTGGCACATAAACTCACATCATCTGCTTCATTCGCTTTATTAGTTTGTTTATCATTGACATTATTGAACTGTTTACAGTCCACGGCTTTGTGTCCAACTTTTGGACACTTACGGCACTTGAATTTAAATGGTTCATTTCTACCCTTTTGAATATTCTGAATGTTTTGAGTCACACTCCGTCGCCGATCGAATTGTTTCTTCACGAACATCGTGTTCGATGCTGAACCGCGTGCGTGCTTCATTCGCGTGTCGCTTCCTCGGTGATTTTTACGCGCAACGTTTCAGGAAATGACAAGTCGTCGCGAGACTCAATCGCGCACCGAAAATTCTCGAATGACCGGGGAAGACTGTAGAACAACATAATAGTTAATAAATCAGGATTTATATACACGTCCATTTCACTCAGCTTATCCACTGTATCGAAAAACTCTCTAAGATGTTCGCGCACATCTTCGCCATCTTCCATTCAATGAAGAGTGAGCCTTTTACGAAGCGCAGCATTTTGTGCTGGTCCATTTGACTGATAAATGGACTTAAGTTTCAACCACCCCTCTCTCGAAGTTGTACATTTTTTTATTTGTTCTAACTCTGTTGGATTTATCGACAGGATTAGTTCTAATTTGGTTTTTGCATCTTTCGATTTCAACGTTTTCACTGCTAATAACGATGGTGCGTATCATTCAAAAATGTTTGGTTCGGGATTTTCACCTGCTACATATTCCCACGTATCATTTTTGACATACAAGGCTTCCACTTGTATCTTCCATGTATCATAATTATCCTTATTCAGAAGATCGATAAGAACTGTGTCGGATGAAGCCGTCGCTGCACGTGGTTAACCTAAAAAATTACACGACGCACCTCTCCCTCGTATTTCTTACATCCGCGCACTCGTGATTCGTTTTCAACTCCTAGGCTCATAACCTGTAGGAGATCACGTTCCGGTGAGGCTAAGCGCAAACACGAGAGATTAGTTATAAGCAAATGCATCAGAATAATAGCAGTTTGATTAAACGGCACATGTTCAGATACGTGGCGAAGAATAACGAGATGGGTGAGAATCGATGGGTCCATCGATATAAGTCACTGCGATACTCGGCAGAAGCCGCGAGAGTCACTACAGTGAGACCTCCAGGTGTCGCCACAGACGAGGTGTAGAATAAACATATCTTATGGGGGCAGACTCACGGTAAAACAGAGTGTCGAGGCTACCGGCAAAATGAGCCAAAAATAGGGGTTTGAGAGGCGCAACTTTACGTTCTCACATAAGAAAATTTTGGGTCAAAATATGGCTCATTCGAAAGGGGAAGCTTCAATGTAGCGCACTCTGGTCGTTGTTTGATCCGATTATGTTGATGTTCAGTAATATAAGCGTGGTAATATGCAGCAAAAATTTACAGGATGACAGCCGCCAAATCTAAGCAAGTTTCGTATACAAAGAGAATGTTCTCAACAAAATGAGCACCAGAGCGCGCTGCGTTAAAGCCTCCTATTTTGAATGAGCTGTCGTTCAACGCAAAATCTTTTCATAGAAGAACATAAAGCAGTTATTCACGAGAAGGCGCCTAATCGTAAAGACCAAATAAGAATTGGCGCGAGTGTAGCAGCAGCTCGCTGTACTACTCCTGCATTGAAGCCTGTCTGTATGTGTGTCGTCAACGCTTTCCACCTCTGGAACAGTTCGCCGCTCGTTTCGTTTTGAGCCCGTTAAGCGGTACCGCGATGTTTATTTATAGAAAACCAAACGAACGGCGATGCTTGCAAACGCAACGTGTCCACGGCACACTTACAGACAGAGTAGAATGTAGTACAATCATTTTTTTTAAATTTTGAAAAGTGATATATAGTAATATATGTTGAAGAATGTTTTCTGATTTTTTTTGCTGCAAAACTTAGGTGTAAAAAATGAAAAACTGTATAAAAATCTGAAAAATGCATATTTCTTAGTAAAGTTGTAAGAACACTACTTTTATACTTTTATCATAATAACACATTATAATCCCCAATTTTTTTTTGATTTTCTGAAAAAGTGCACCGTGGTTCAAAAAATCAAAAACCAACTTTTTCAAGGTGTTTAACGCGAAAAAGCAATCGTTACTTCAAATTTTTATATGTCTCTTCTGCAATGAGTACCATACGTGATTTTTAATATTTCTACATTCGGAAGGAAAATACATAAACAGAAAAAGTTGTAGCTTCACGGGGGAAGTTACCAAACTCAGAAATTCTGAAACTCGGTAAACGAGTAGTGAGGGTCATCAATAACACAAAGCTATGTTTCGTTGGTGTTAATTTTCACTTTTAGGGAGTGAAACCAACCCCTAAAGTTTTAGTTTTTTTAGTTTTTTGACCATAATTTTGTAATGGTAGGGGACACGACAAAACTTTAAAGGGACAGATTGTTCAGTTTTTTATGTTCTACAAACCCACTGCAATAAAAGGTATCCTCATAGTGCAATATGTTTTAAATACAAAAATTCTCCGTTTTTCATTGCATAACAGTAAATGATTGAAATGGTTATATGATATACCAATAAGTATTCATTTGGACGATCATACGAAATATACAATAAAATCATTTTTTTTGTTTACGAATTTGTTAAAAACAATTAATTACCGTTATTCGTATATGCCTACGTTTTCGTTCGACTCATCATTTTGTTTGTATTTTTCACCATAAAGTAGGTATGTTCTATCATATTTGAAGGTCGAGTATATATTCTATTCTTAAAGATTTATTTAAAAAAATTTATTGCACTTGTATATGGAACTTTTTACAACGCCTGATCTCGGGTGATTATTCGGAACCATCACGATCAGGCTTTCCCTCTCAAACGGGCTAAAAGCTCTTCACCAATAATCAACATGTATATGTATGTTCAGAAAATATTTGCATTAACTAACTGAATAAATATGTAAGAAATAAAGCAATATTTGATATGTGGGAGAGGGTGATCGTGATAATCACTCGAGAACAGGGGTTATTGAAATATATTTCATGTACACGTGCAATACAATTCTTTATATAAATTTTAAAGTATACAATATATATTCGACTATGAAATATAATAGAATGTCCATATTTTGGGGTGAAAAATGCAAATAGAATGAAGAATCGACCAAAAATATAGCAAGATGCATATAATGGCAATTAATTATTTTTAACAAAGACGCAAACAAAAAAAATATTTTATTTTATATTTCGTTAAATCGCACAAAATGGAAACTTTTTAATATATAATAATCATTTCTATAATTTACCGTTGTGCACAAATATAAATAATTTGTTTCTTTAAAACAAATTGAACGATAGGGATAACTTTTATTGCCGTAGGGTTGCAGAGTATAAGAAAACTGAATAATTTATTCCTTTGAAGTTTTGCCCTATCTCTTACCATTATAAAGTTACACTGAGAAAACTAAGAAATGCTAAAACTTTGGGGGTTGATTTCATCCCCTGAAAATGAAAATTAACACCGACGAAAAATAGATTAGTGTTACTGGGTCATAAAGTATTTGTGCATCGAGTTTCACAATTTTTGAGTTCGATGACTTCCCTTATCGTTTATCTGAAGCTATTCCACATGTCTATATTTCGAAATTAGAAAATTGATTTCAATGGTTACATTGGTAGAATGACTATCGTGTGAAACTGTAAAAACGTACTAAACATTTTGGTCATAAGTTCGTGCCTTGTACAAGCGCAATTTTTTTCTCTTACATTTTTTCAATCCTTAACTATACAATATGCAAATAAATAACAATAATTTAAAAACATGTGAATGATATTTTAAGAATATGTTACTCTGAAGTATACAAAGAAATAATTTAGGTGCATATTTTACGCGATCGTGTCTGTAGCCACGGATTCTTCTACTTATGGGTATTACTTCGCATTTCCTAGATCAATTAATTATATGGAATGACGCGATGCACTTTTACTTGAAGTCAACTCCATTTATTACTGATAAGTACTATTGATTTAAAGTTTATTTATTTATTAGGTGTCGAAGAATCTAAATAATTCTATAATTAACAAGGTAAATGAATAGTAAACCTGCAGAAGGAAACAATATTATTATATAGTCAAGAATTGAAAAAAAATCTTAGAGAAGAAAATTTAACTTGTGTTGGGCGCCAACTTGCGTGGAAACCATTTCGTGTGGACTTCGCAGTCGAACCACAAACCGCTCTTGTGAAGAGCGGAAGAAAATTTATTATGATAAAAATAAAAAAAAAATTTGTTTAATCTTGCATTAACGTAGCCATACATCGTGTGGGGATTTAACCCGCCCGGCTCTGATCAAAGGCGAGCCGAACTCGCTTCGCTGGTTGTGAATCAGTGTTCCAAGCGAGGTAGTACTTCACCGCCTTCTCTGGCGTAGGCTAGAATACGAGAAAGCAACGCTGTCATCAGTCCTACGTCGACTGATCCGACTGATGATTTTTATGTTTGCGGTGTTGTAAGATCGTATGTTTCGGCTTATATATAGCAACGGACGTCGAGCCCCCCCCCCCCCCATAGGTGTTAGGGCTAAACTCAACGCATTTATCCGCGGGATCGCTCGAGTTCTTGGCGAGAAAATTTTGTAATAACTGTATGATATATGTATATATACATATCGAATTTTACACACACTTATTAAAGAGACCTTGCATGCTGAAAACAAGATCTCTTTGGAGCTCCGATACGAACCTGTTCAGTTGCATGAAAACATACACCCTAATAAATGGCCATTGTACCTGGTTTAAAGCACAACATACTACTTCTAAAGAGGAATCGACGTTACATTGTTGCAGTCTAGGTCATTCATATTTGATATTAGATCACAGAGTCCGAAACGTAGCTGTGATCAATAGTAACCGTTAATCCAACATGAACGAATAATAGTAAAAAAGATTGTTACATGAAGACAAAAATTTCAATTCCCATAATTTTCATCTTATTTTTACGTAAGCGATATTAAGTGATTATAACATATGCATATAACTTGTAGTAGTTTTACTGGTAAACAGTTTTGAAAGAACTCAAAAGTTTAACTAAAAAATTATTTGTTTGTTTAGTTACGCATTTATTAGGAGTAAAAATGTCGAAACCATGCGTGAAATCGAAATCAACATTTCGAAATCAGCATTAACCGGAAACAGTGTCCACACACTTCCATATCTCCACAGAAAATTTAATTTTCAAGCGTATATATACTTACTAAATTGATTGCCATGCTGACTCGTTCGTAGTTTTATCCGTAGATAAATGTAATGACTACGTACTACTTTTCCATTAATTTCTTTAATGTACTTAGCTCGAACTTTACTATATACGTAATGAATATTTTATTGGGATACCTATTTGATTTTGTTATTGCCGAATATAATTACACCTTATGGTATACATGATACAGGTGCCATTCCGATACGTGACAAAAGTAACCATAAAAAATAACCGATTTAATAATTTTATCGTGTACAAACATACAAAATATAAATTGTATTTCGAAAAATGATAAAAATTTGATTCAACAAATAACTGATTTGCGTGAATGCAATAGTTTGTACATACTTCAATGAATCGGTTAATTCGGTAAAATAACTGGCGAAATGAAACCGCATCTCGTACGACCGAACTAATGGGGTCCATATATGAATACGACGGCGTAGTATACACGATAGTTTATCGCCACTCTGTACATTTAAAAGGCTATTGACTATCGCTTGATTTAATTGTCCTTTTCGCCGTTTCAATGGTTCTGTGGTCTTTTCTGATATTGAATCGATATCGTCGCAAGTGACACAGAAATGGCAAGGGGGTCTCGAACCCTCAAACCGTGTGACAGATAACAGCATTGGATGATAGGTCTATACTGTGTCTCGTCTGTGGTGTCGCCTTCTCCCACACTTTGTTGGGATCAAAAGGAGTCGTTGAGTCGGCTCTCTACGTAGCCGACTAGAAAGAAATTAGGCTTTGGTCGATCACTAGATTTTATTTGTATCCATTTACAATTCAAATGATCCGCGTTCACGGTGTGTTTTAAAACAAACTCGCGATAGATTTAAGACACACGCGCGGAACTTCCAAAATTATCTTGGACCTAAGTTTATAATATTTACACGATTTATACAATTTACACAAAACGGAATCTATGTGAATATCAATTGCGGTAACAACTTTTTGGAGAACTTCTCACGACCATAGGACGAAGCAGAATGAAGCTGATTTCCCGAGAGTCGCTTTTCTCCTTTGTCCAGAAGGTACAACCGCATTTCCTTTTCATTTTTGTTTTTCCGCGCCTTCTCGAGAATGCACTTTTCGGCGAGATGGCTGGAGGAACGTAGGTGTCGCCACAACTTCTACAACCTAAACAAAATTTATTCAAATATGCCGTATCTTTACGATTAAAATAAAAAAAAAATAAATTCATATTTTTAATAGTTTCAGAGATAAAAATACGTCTATGAATGTACTTCTCGTAAAACTTGCTGAAAGGACATAGCCGGATAAGGGGGTCAAAAGTGCTCTTGAACCAAATTAGACTTGTGATGCACCATTCGATAGGTTATCGGGAGAAAACTCTTCATACCAAATGTCAACCCTCTATCTCGATCTAGGGGGTAGTAATGGCGAGAAAACGAAATATCAGTTTTTTGCATATTTGTCCCACTTAATGGCAAGTAATAATTCTAAAAAAAATCTGGCATATTACGGACAGAGTGCCACATGTTGGAGAATTTTTTCGTATTTTTTTTATGTACAGCTTAGGTACGAAAAATGAAAAACCCCAAGAATTCAGAAAAATGCAGATTTTATAGTGAAGTTGCAAGAGGACTACTTTTATATTATGATAGTAACAACATTATAACATAACTATTATCATCAATAAGTTTCATATTTTTCTGAAATCAGCAACATACTTCGAAAAATGAAAAACCGATTGTGTCGGCGTATTTCGTACGAAAAAGTAGCTTTTACTTTGAATATTTGTATCCTCTTTATTCAGTATGTATATTAAATGTTTCTAAACATTTCCGCATTCGTCCAAATGGTGTACAATGGAAAGAAATTGAATTAATTCGATTAATTGATCTTTTACCGTGTGCAAGATCATGTGGAACAGGTAAAAAATTTTCAACAAGGTTGGTGGCGGAGTGGTCTAGCGTGGAGTTTTAGTTGTGGATCCGCTGCGTACTTTATTGGTATGAGTTCGAATCACGCCTAGAATAATTTTTTTTTATTACATTAACGATTTCTTTTTACCCTAACTGTATAATATATATAAATAGTATGCATCGTAAAACATTTTACAAACATGTCAACAATATTTTAACTCCAAGTATACATATAAATAATTAAATAATAATTGCGAGCCACTTCTAATTCCATTGTTTATCTAACCTCGTTGTAGAGAGGGGATAGGATAGGAAAAAGGAAGGGTGTTGCGTTTCGTCCTGGGCCTGCTAGTGGACTCATCAGTAAGGCTACCTAGCAGGCCCTGCCTTAGACGTTGGGATATTGGAAGGAAAGTTAAAGGCGGTATATATATGGACGAGGTAGTTGGAGCGAGTACTTTCGAGAAAGCCTATTTCGAATCTCCCTCTAGTGGTGGGTGCAGGAGAGCCGCCACACTCGTATTCTCTGAGTTAAACTTTGGTAAGCTTTAAAAATGTCTGTAACAACGATAAGTGGCGTGAAAGAAATTCTTCCTCATTTAAAGTTTTATTTTTTGCATTTCCTATCACTTTTTCAATACACAAGACCTTCTAAGAATAGACAATGCGTCGAAAGAATATAATTATTTGCCATCGTATATTATTAATAATGTTATGAAGGTGATGCTTATGACGCGGATAATTGGAACCATTTAAGAAATAATGGACGAAGACAACAATGTCCTTTGTTTGAAGGTTGCAAACAACTAATCCATAACTAAAACTCCGCTCTAGACCACTCCGCCACCAACCTTGTTGAAAATTTTTTACCTGTTCCACATGATCTTGCACACGGTAAAAGATCAATTAATCGAATTAATTCAATTTCTTTACATTGTACACCATTTGGACGAATGCGGAAATGTTTAGAAACATTTAATATACATACTGAATAAAGAGGATACAAATATTCAAAGCAAAAGCTACTTTTTTGTACGAAATACGCCGACACAATCGGTTTTTCATTTTTCCAAGTATGTTGCTGATTTCAGAAAAATATGAAACTTATTGATGATAATAGTTATGTTATAATGTTGTTACGATCATAATATAAAAGTGGTCCTCTTGCAACTTCACTATGAAATCTGCATTTTTCTGATTTTTTTTGTTTTTCATTGTTCGTACCTAAGCTGTACATAAAAAAAATACGGAAAAATTCTCCAACATGTTGCACTATATCCGTAATATACCAGATTTTTTTTAGAATTTTTACTTGCCATTAATTGGGACAAATATGCCAAAAATTGATGTTTTGTTTCTTTCCCATAACTACCCCCCAGATCGAGTTAGAGGGTTGAAACCTGGTGTGATGGGTTTTCTTTCGATAACCTATCGCATGGTGCATCACAAGTCTAATTTGGTTCAAGGGCACTTTGGACACCCTTATTTGGCTATGCCCTTTGCAAACTTCAATCGTCTGCAATTTTTAAACAATTTCATTTGGCAAAGTGATGACTTAAACCCCCATGATTTCGCATAAACTACAACATATTTCAATTTGAACCAAATCCCAGCCGAGAGAAAAAATTGATCGATTTGGCGTGGAATAACCCATAAACAATTGTTTGTCATTTCACGTATTGTTGAAGAAAAGTATCCCAATTTGTGTACTCAATATGAGTGCGCTGCTCAATATAAAGAAATGATATATTTATTTTTGACAGTCAGAATTTATAAAGACACGGTATGGCTCGGTGAGCAATTCACAGTTGTTAGTCATAGCAGAAAGTTGTTGAAACTGTCGCATATGAGGCACATTTGAAATATTTACCTTTTCTCAGCAACATCCACTTCGAACATTTACTTGTTTTGCTTGTTCAGTGTGGTATTTCTTTGGTCCCTCTCTTTTTAGTAACACCTTTTATACTTTGCTCCTGCATTTAATTTAATTATTGTTCATGTGTTATTATTACCATACCTTTTGCAATTTCGTTAATTTAAAATTATGTAATATATTTATATGCAGGCATGCGATTTGGAATTATTATTTTCAATAAGAGATTAAATTTCCTTTTATTTAATGAACCTCAATTCGTTCTCCCCTTTTTGAGTAATTCACAAGAATTTTAATGACTATTGAATATACTCTTACATGACAAACACCTTCTTTTACGCCTTCACGTGACACATCCTGTTAAGCGTTATTCCTTCATTTGAATGTTCTAATACTAAATATCTTTTAAGGCGTCTAAAAATGTTCACTAATACAGTTAAAAAACATTGATAGAAGAAGCAACTAAGGTGAAAGAAAGGCATAAAGTTATAAAGTATAGAAAAATTAAACATTAAAATTTTAAGGTTTGAAAAATACAGTTACAAACTACAGTATCTTTTAGATTAATGTAGCAGTATTCGAAATTAAACCTGCGTTTACAGGAGATCATATATTTGCGTTACACAGAAGACTCATATGAAAATTCTACGGCAAAAGAAACATTCTTAGGTTCTCCGCTTTTACTCTTTAACTATAACATTATATAAATTATATAGATAGAATCTATAGATATAATGAAACCACAATGTTGGCGTATTTTCTTACACAAGGGTTGTTTAATATGTACGTACTATGTACATATGTGTATTCGCTATGTATGCTTTGACTGTCACTCATACGGTCACCATTACAATATTTTCTAACCAAGTGTTCAAGTTTTTCTACAGATAAATGCTTGGCGTTCATCCTTCCAATGAAAGCGAGTTGGACTCATTCTTGATGAGAGCCGAGGACTTTAAATCGCTATTGCACAATATCGGTGTAAAAATGTACAATGGTATTAAAATTTTCTTATGTCAATTTTTTCTTCAGAGAATTTTTAACTTATTTGTCAAATTCTTTTAATTAAAGTGAGATCAACCACAATAGAGTTCGGGCTATATGTTTGAAGAAGTCGCGTTTTCGTTGGCTTTCCACGATCGCGAAATTCGTGAGCTATTTTGGCGAATACGTGAAACGGTGAAACTCGAATTTAAACGAGTCCTTCACGTGTCAAATAGCAACCGAAAAATTAACGATTTTCGACTATAGTTTTTCCAACTGTTTGTGTTGAGACAAACAGTAAACGCGTAACGACGGTTTCCCATTAAATTCGAAAAAGATCGGTGAAACCGCGTAGGACGCGAGAGCATAGAGAGAGGGAAAGGTGTTTCCGTCAAAAGGAGACACAATGATAAAATAGATCAGCGCCGCCAGCCGGCTGAATAAGAGTTATCGCATTCGCGTAATCACAGCCGGCGGTGAGCCTGATCAGTTAGCCAAAGTACCTCGAGAGAGTCGGTCACAGCCAGAGCCCTTGGTTCTGTGCTGCCGAAGTCAGCCTTTGGAAAAGTCTTCGTGATTGCTACTAGAGAATATCTCACCACCACCCGAAGCCCAATTAGCTGATAGATTTCGAGAGCAAAGCTTCATTTTAAGCTCTCGAAACCTCTCTTAAGGCGGTTATTGAAAAATAAAAAGACGTGCGCTGAGAAAAAGACGATACATGTCAAAACGGCTTTCCGTCGCACTATCGTCTTCTCATAGGCACGCTATCAGTCAATTACTATTCCTAATTCGAGCGAATAGCAATCGGATTGGTGCGCTTACCCCGATTCTTTTGTCGATTGTTCCTCGATTTAGAAGCAATCGGAGACCAGCCCCCGTGGCAGGTATCAAGGTTGTCGGCGCACTCGCCGTTAAAATGTCCGACACGTTTTCACGTGCAGTGGCGGTGATCCTGCATACCACTGTTTTAAGTGCAACGATCGCCTAAGGCGCGTGTGGCAGACAGTGAGTGCCAGGTCACACCCTTCTATCTCTCGGGCAGCGGTACCGTATGTCGTATATCGACGGTAATAGCGCACCCAAAAGGTTAGTGCAATTCCAGTACCTTTTCACGACGTCTTAGGGCACGTCGTGTGAGAGACGAAGCGGTGAGGCTCCGAGTTTCAACCACCTCCCGGGACTAGTATTCTAGTAACCGTTGGTTCTCCTCCACACGGCACCTCCCTTTTGGAGCCTTACAACCTCCATTAGAGAGAGGCCGATTCGAGGCAATCGACTGTTGCATTCGATACAGGATAAAATTAAATCTGTACGTTTGCACACGACGGTTCCTTGCGTTGCGCGAGAAACGTCGTATTATACAGTCCATTCCCCTCTACTGCGTCTCGTAGCACGAGTAAGTGCCCTCGCCACCTGTCATGCATCTCGTGATTAGGAGAAAGAGAGGAAAGACGCACAGTTAGAGCATTAACCTAGTAATAACATAAGACATCGGTGTTTCCACCGATTCTCTCTGTTACAGGCACACGAACACACCACTACTAGAACGTGTAGTTCCGAAACTTAAGAAATAAACGGCTGTTGAGGAATCGACGGCCAAAATAAAAACAAAAGCGTTCGTTTATTGAACCTCAATTTCCATACCCTCGTATCCCAGCCAAGTTTAGTCGTATTAAATAAAATAAATAGCGATACTTAGACTGTAAAAGTGTTAATAAAGGAGATAAGAGAAGAATAATATGGAAGCGAAGTAAATGGCTGCAATAGATACAATACATAAAGTTACAGAGAAATTAGTATGTGGCGACCCTCCTGTACCTGTCACCAGGGGGGAAAAATAAATAGGAGTTTCTTGCAAGTGCTCACTCCAACTGCCTTGTCCATATGTATACCGCCTTTAACATGCTTTCCAATATCCTAACGTCTAAGGCAGGGTTTGCTAAGTACCCTTACTGATGAGCCCACTAGCAGGCCGAGAACGAAACGCACACCCTTCCTTTTTTCTCTGTCCCCCTCTCAATAGCGCCACTTCAAGTACATATAAAAAGAAAGGCTGTATTTCCGAAAAGCCCCACTGGCTAGTCGGCACCAAATTTTGTGAAAAAATAGGAGTGTAGGAGTAAATCCTAAATGTAAAATTTTAACTTCTGGTATTTGATAGTTTCCGAGATACTAATAAAAAGCTTTCCACACAATACATGGAAGTCGCCACCACACCAGGTTGGTTAACGCGTCAGAAACATTTACGCGGGCACCCTATAGATACGGAGTTCCACATTCTGCTATGTCGGCGGCTACAGAACAATTGACGACGATACTATTACAAAAAATGACGAATATATTAGAGACGTCTATATGGGAAGAATTCCATGTACAGTACCAATTTTTTCCTAATAACATCTCAGAAACTGTTTAATTCTCGAAGCCAAAATTTTATGTTTGATGCCCTCTTACTCCTCCAAATGTCATGTCTACTGTCTGTGAGTGCCATTCTCGACAGAATATGCCTAATTTGTTACAAACCAGCTGGCAAGGATCGTAAATTGCAAATGGAGGTCCTAGCCTCGCGTCAGCGTTATTTACATTCCTTGCTTTGAGGAAAATATATTTTTATAAGTAGTGCTAACTTAATTTCCACGACGATTGTATGTAGGATGTTTGGACAACCTAGGTAGAACCTGCGACGAGTGATTCTATAAGTTAAAATAGGATGAAAATTAAAAATAACGAAGGCGCTTTTGAGGCTTCGCGTTTTATTTAGAAGCAATTAAAAAACGGACTTTCACGCGCTTAACGCACGGTCACCTTACAGCAGTGATGCCAGATGAGAGAACCTTCTTGGAATTTCTCCTCTAAAAGTAGAGGAAAGTGGATCGGAGTGGGAGAATGTATGCTAGTGCCGCAGTACCACCGGGTAACGTAACGCGGTGCGGAGTAGCACTCCGACTCTTACTCCAATTCTTGGAAGAAAATTGTAAAGGCCCTCTCGTCTGGCAACAGTGCTTTGCAGCAGTTGGCCTCTATATGGCAGATCAAGAGACGAGAGTACCGCCACCGACAAAAGAACGACCTATGACTGGCTAATTATCTTCAAATATATCACAAAAAGGAATGCGGCACGGTGGAGAGAGGATAAGATAGGAAAAGGGAAGAAGTCTGTGGTTTGCGTTACGTCCTGGGCGTGCTAGTGGACTCATTGTTAGTAAGGCTACCTAGCAGGCCCTGCTTTAGACCTTAGGATACTGGAAGTCAGGTTAAAGCTGGTATATATACGAACGAGGTCGTTTGAATGGGTACCTGCGAGAAGATCGTATTTCGTCTAACATCCATCTGGTGGTAGGCACAGCAGGGTCGCCACAGAAGCATACAAACTCTGTGCCTATAACTCTTCTGTGACAGTACACTCGTCCAATAATCTATGTTACAATAGTCACCTAAATAACAAAAAATTGATATATCATTCCATTAGAAAAAATAAGAGTTGCATCCCCTTAATCCCTTAGATACGCAACTTTCAAGTCTTCTGCACCTGAAGTAATTAGCCCCATAATATCACTTAATTTTACAAAAAATGATGTAGATACCTGCAATAGTTCTGGAAAAACAAGGTTATCACACTTTAAGTAACTCATCCTATATATATATATGAAATAAATAAAAAATAAATTATTCCAAATGAATTATGAGTCCAAACAGATAACTAGTTTTTGTGAAGAATACAACACACATACTTAATAGTTATTTTATACGCTCTCCGATGAAGATTATGAAAGTTAAGGGATACACATGCAAAATTTATAACGCAGGTATTTTAAATAACTTCTTTTTAACCTTGGTGCAAAATTCGACTCAACCATGCTTCTATCTTTGTAAATCCTAAATAAACAAGGATCAAATAATTGTATTTATTTCAATCTTTATGCTGAAGGTTCATATTAACATTTTGCTTGTGAGACAACTTAGAGGTTTTTCACATCCTCCGGATTTCACCATCCGGTTTTTTCAATGAAATGTCTTATACCTATTTTTTTGTTTTCAACTAAATAGACAAGAATATGTATATACGATACAGTATTCACTTTCAACTGAGTGACGAAAACCGAACAATGTGAAAAGGCATTTAGACTGGCATAGGTATCGTTATGTCAATAAAAGTATTGCCTGGACCACGATGGATCAGAGACAAAACAAAACAATGAATTCTGTGGGAAGAAGGACATAATCTCTGTTCGAGCCAGACCACGTGAAAGCAGAGTGAGTTTCAATCACATTGGCACACTTTGACTTGAAAAAAGCTTTGAAAGAGACGCTTTAATATTTGGACGCATTGCTAGTTCTATAGCTTCATTTATTCTAATAATATTAAACCTATTGAACGTATACGTCATTTCGGCAACTTAATATCGCACACAAGGCTCACTCATGCCTGATGCTTTTATTTATCATTGACCATTAATAGAGAATACCGAAAACGTCATTTCAAATCTTGACAAATAATCCACATGATTATATGACAAATTCACTTGATGTGGAAATGTAATGAATTTAGTATATTTTTTACTTAATATTAAAATACAATGAATGTGCTAGTATTACTTTTATTTAAATATTCGGATCCTAACATTATTAGATTTACGAAACATTACATGAACCGACTTGTCGCACAACAGATTTATATAACTGAAGGCCTACCATAAGCATGACTAAACATTAAATTAAATCTGCAAAAACAGTAATTTTACTTAATTAGCAATCGTAAACACAAAGCACAGTAAGAGATTTTCGCGATGTAAACGCTACTTTTTGTGTTACGTAGATAAGTGTCAGCGTGCGTTCGTCATCTAAGAACGATCGTAGGTGCTGTGCATTGTAAAAAATGACAGACACTAATACGTGAAGTAAACGCATGTTACGGTTCTTTACTTTTTCTTTTTTTTTGGTGCACATATCAAGATAGAAATAGGTACATCTTTCCTTTATGTTGATTGATCAAACAATCGAATCTGTGTTTTCTTTTTGTTTTATATGTTTCGATAACAGTCATCATGAACAAGTGGGAGTACAAGGTGTAAAAGGGAAACATGGAGCAGGAGAACATAATGGTGGACATAGTAATGAACATGCTGGTTGACACGATGGTGGACATGCTGGTGGACAAGATGGAGGGCATGATCGTAGACATAATGGTAGACACAATGGCGGACATGGCGGTGGACACGGCGGTGGATATATTGATGGACATGGCGGTGGACACGGCGGAGGATACTGCGGTGGACATAATGGTGGGCATGACCTTAAACACGGTGGTGGGCAAGAGGGTTCACAGGGTGGTGGGCATAGTGATGGACATAATGGTGGACATAGTGGTGAACATAGAGGCGGACACGGTGGTGGGCATGGTGGTGGACATGGTGATAAACATGGTGGTGGACATGGTGGTGAGCATGGAACACAAATGTCATAAGAAGCACAAGGCGGCACACAAGAAGAAATACAAGGCGAACATCGTGGTAGTTCAACACACATAGGCTTACAATTTCCACTTGATTCATTTACATTACATGTATTAGAAATGTCGCTGGAGCAAACTGCGTTCTCTGTGCAGGATTTCATTGCAGTATTGTTACACATTAATCTACAATACGCAGCGAGAGCAGCTTCCCTCGCTTGATCAATACAGTAAAATTTCCTTAAGGCAATTTCCACATCTCCTAAGTCGGTTAGCTTCAATAACGCGTTGCGCCCTGGGGTGCAAACTGGATATAATTTTGTCATGCATTCTGGTCGACCCATGCAGTTCCACATCATACATCGATCTTGCAAACCGTTTCTCTTGATACATTCGCATCTGTATATAACGCCTGCACGAAAGTCGAAGCTTCTGCATTGTTTAATTGGGATCTGAAATTAAAAATAGCATACTTACAACCAGGGTCAACTTGTCGAAAACGTACTTTCTTACTGATTTAAATAACCTTAACATATGTTGCTAAGGTCGTTATTTTAAACAACTACTTCCTTTTCCAGGAATAGACGGCGGACCTTATTCTCCCACATAATTGCAAAAAACTATTGCTACAACTATCGTAGATTAAATTCCATTTATACATATGCATCAGCATGGGATTGCCACTTATCTAATGTTTCTATAAACACAGTGCAACATACATCGGGTGCACTTAAAAATTTCGAACAGTGGCCGGCCATGTGAACCCAAATTTTTAAATTCATTCATTACAGCTATTGACTTTTGGCAGCCAGGATATATTTATAAAAGCAGTAAATACGCTGCAACAGACATCTATAGAGTGTATAAAAATGTTTTGTTCCGGCTATCATGGGTACATTGTAGACCTTCAGGTCAGAGAAGATTTATAAAAAAACGTTCTGGTAAAGTAGATCTTGAACGTGACTCTCAAGGTCAACATTTTTTAACTACATCGTATCTTACTTGTCACAAGGGGAAAACTCTTAAAAAAAACCCTGATGATATTAGAAAATGTTTCAGACAAAAGTTGTATGACTTTATGAGGCATAACGGAATGTAAATATATTCCTTCTCTAGGTAATTGTGTAGAATACGTATGACGGTCAAAATAAATCTTTGAAACAGGACCTTATATTTTTTTAATATACCCAATCGATTCCGCTTATCATTTTCTGTGAAAACGTATTATGCTATTACTGTGAGAAATCAATAGTTTAGAAGATATTTCAATTTTAAAGTGTCACAAATGAACCTACGAAACTTTCAGCGTATCTTGAACTGAGTTTTGGTTAATTTTAGATAGATTTATGCTTTATGTGCAATGGAAAACTATATTTTCCCGTACTTAGAACACCCAAATTGGTTTACCAGTTGGTGCACTAAAAAACATAAGATGCTACTCAAAAAAATGCTTCAAGTTTCAAAAGTTCTCAATGTATTTTCCTAATTTAACGAATTTATTCATAGTGTGTTCTATGCCTCATAAAATCATTCAACTTTCCATTGATACATTTTTTAATATCATTTGCGGTTTAAATTCAGTTCGCAAAAAATTTGTTAGTGTGATCGAACAATCGATATTGCCGCAAATGTCACGTCGTTGCTAACTAATTATTAATTAAATAATAGCTAATTAGTATTTATTAATTAATAACTAAAGCTAACAGATTATGGGCCCAGGCTAGACAAAAAATACTGTAATTCATAAAGAAACCAAAAACTTAATTTGTACCATTGACGGATATCATGTCGAGCTTGGCAGGCATGCAGTGTATTGAAAAACTGGGAGAAGACAATTTTGAATCTTGGAAACTACACATGAAATGTGTGCTGATATGTAACGATCTGTGATCGTACCTGGGTGGAATGATTATCCGTATCGAGCAAAATGCTGCTGAGTGGACAAATAAAGATCAAGAGGCGTTGACATTAATTGTTCTTGGCGTAAAGGAAAACCAGTTGAATCATATCAAGAAATTAAATACATCCAAAGCAGCATGGGACGAATTAATAAGACTATATAAATTGAAAGGCCCGGTAAGAAAAGCAGCACTCTACAAGCAATTATATCGCATGAGAAATAATTCAAATCAAGGTATGTTGCAATACCTACACAAAGGGTATAGCCGATTAAGGGGGTCAAATGTGCCCTTCAGTCGATTTTGATCGTGCATGGATCATTCGATAGGTTATCAAAAATAAACAGCTCACCTAAATTTGTAACCCCAAATCTCACTCAGGGGGGTAGTTACGGGGAAAATTCGATTTTTCAGTTTTTGACCAGTTTTTCCCATATACTAAGAGCAAAAATTCTGAAAAAAATCTGATATATTGCTAATAATGTGGTACATGTTATGGATTTTTTTCAGATTGTTTCCTTTTAAATCAGAGGCGTGAAAATTACAAAACGCAAAAAAATGACAAAAAGTGCAGATTTCGCATTAATGCAAAGACCGACTACTTTTATAAAATTATGGTAACAACACACTATCATAACTATTATCCTCGATTTTTTTCAGATTTTAGAGAGAAATACCAGTTAAGAAAGAAATAAGAAATACTAATTCAGATAAGAAATACCATAATTAAGAGGATAAGTGACTAATGAAATAAAAATTGTTTTTTGTTATTTTAAGTTAAAATAATATTAAAATGATTTAAACATTTTTTGTATAAATATTCTTGAGTCGTATGTAGTTATAATTGAGAAAAAGAGGGAAAAAAATTCTAAAGGAAAAGTGAGTGAAGTCGAGCGGGATTTGAACCTGTGACAAAAGAGTATCCTAGCGGTTCCACAACCCCGCCTCTTACCACCTCGTCACTCATGGTGTTCTGTTCAATTTTATGGTATATAGACTGGACATTTTTTTAATTTATTTGATTAACTTACTTATTTTTATTTATGTACCATTCGTATGAATGAGAAAATACTAAAGAACACTTAATATGCTCACTATATACAAGAAATATTAAAATGTCAATTATAAGCGGTTATTTCGCACGATAATCCCTGCGAAACACGGTTATTGATTTTTTTTACTATGGCGCAGCTGAGCAAAAAATCTGAAAAAAATCGAGGATAATAGTTATGATAGTGTGTTGTTACCATAATTTTATAAAAGTAGTCGGTCTTTGCATTAATGCGAAATCTGCACTTTTTGTCATTTTTTTGCGTTTTGTAATTTTCACGCCTCTGATTTAAAAGGAAACAATCTGAAAAAATTCCATAACATGTACCACATTATTAGCAATATATCAGATTTTTTTCAGAATTTTTGCTCTTAGTATATGGGAAAAACTGGCCAAAAACTGAACAATCGAATTTTCCCCGTAACTACCCCCCTGAGTGAGATTTGGGGTTAAAAATTTAGGTGAGCTGTTTATTTCTGATAACCTATCGAATGATCCATGCACGATCAAAATCGGCTGAAGGGCACATTTGACCACCTTAATCGGCTATACCCTTTCTGAACGTAGCAGATAGGTTAGAAGAGGCGGGAATTCCCGGCGAGCTCTTGTCAATAATGTTGCAAAACTCATTAGTAGTTATTCAGAAAAGGGAGGGTCTCGTCGATTTTGATGATTTTCGAGTATGTTGTAGAAATCAACATTTTGAACAACTTTTCCCTATACATATAACCGCTTTAGTTTTTCTGAGATTTTTCCCGAAAAAGATCGGTACTACTATATTGAATTCTGTCTATACATACGCGTCTGTGACAACGTATGCGTAAGCGTTTGATCGGCAATTGTCTATCGTTTCTTAATATAACAGCGTGGCGGCCAGCAACGAATATTATACAATGTGTAAAAAACTTTTTCGAAACAATGGCTGAACTGTCTCCTGTTATGGCTGTCGGTACCGGGGCGTGGATAACGCACGGGCGTCTTAGCCGCGGTTAAAGCTTAGACTAGGATACGATAGGAAAGTCGGACGAACCGGTGTCTATTTCACCACTAGGAGCCGAAGGATGGGCGATTTCGTGGATGAGTTAGTGTCTCTTTCACCACCGGATGCCACTAGGTAAGTTTCGTGTATGACCCGACGACGTCTCCTTCACCGTCGGGTGCCACTTATGGAAGCGTGGACGAACCAGTGTCTATTCACCACTGAGAGCCACTAGGTTGAGGTTTTTAGGGCCTATTGTACGTAGGTATACCTTGAGCGGTAAATGTATATCTCGTGCGGAATACCGAAGGTTGTGTCACTATAACTACTGAGATGGGTATTATAAGAAATGGAAGTAATGTACTTTAACAAAACGATATATATTATAATGGCATATGTAGATATACTATTCTAAGTTTACTCTGACGGCGAGAGTAACCTTCTCGGCATTGGCACAGCACAAGCACGGGGTCAGTCTTAGATGATCCGACTTGAAAACTCATCGTAGTAACGTGTATAATGCTCGAACGGGGCTTCAACCCGATCTCTCTCAGAGTTTCGTCGTGACGGTGTACTAAGCTTCTACTGAACCCCCGAGCCTTGTTTCTTGGCTCCTTATATACCCCAAAAATTCGTAGATTTTTAGGGAAGGGGTGTGAGGGTATCTCCCACTAGGAACATTCCTAGGAACAACTGCTCCTTATCGCGTGGGAGAGCCCTACGCAGGGCTGTACGCTGCCCGTTTCGGTACCCCGGAAGATCCGTACGTAACATTCCAACTTTGGATAGTATCATTGAAGATCATTAAAACAGAAGATGAATGTGTGGCTGACCGCGTCATAACGGCCGGAATGAATACTCGGACCCGAACCTAAACCGAACTTAATTCATTAAATTAGTTACTAGATAGAAAATTTCGATTTGTTTAAGGTTCGAGCCGAATTTTTTTCGGGCTACCCAAATGAAGTTCATAAGCATACTCGTTACACGCGTCCATTGCTGCCCGTCGCGATGTTTTTACAGACACCGTGGACAATCACCGACCAAACGTTTACGCATGCGTTGCCACGGACGCCTATACGTATAGACAGAATTCAATATAGTAGTACCGACCTTTTTCAGAAAAAAATCCCGGAAACTAAGGCCAAGCGGCGGTTAAATTTATAGAAAAAGTTGTTTAAAATGTTAACTTTTACTACATATTAAAAAATCATCGAAATCAATAAGAACACCCCTTATCTAAATAATGACCAACTCATTGCTTACACAGTATGGTCAAATTTGCGTACCGATCGAATTGCGAGATGAAATTCCGACGATTGAGTTCTTGAAAATGAAACTGATAGAGCAAGAAGCGCGACGTAACGAAGAGCGTGAAAGACACATGCATTCTGATGAAAATGATGTGTTGGTAGTTAAAAACAAAGTTAATTTCAATAAAAATACGGGATCAATTAATGAAAATCGTTCGATGTTGAAACGTAAATATCCGATTAAATGCTGCAGTTGCGGAAAATTAGGACACAAGCAAAGCGATTGTAGATCTAATAACAGAAATGTAACAGCAACGAAACATAATGAAGATGCGTTTCATGTTACCATACTAAATAAAGATTCTTTAAAATCTACACTATGGTGCTTAGATTGCGGCGCAATAAAGCATATGTGCACCGACTCATCGAAATTTTACAATTTCGACAATATGCACGAAAGTAAAGTGTACACCGCCAGGAAGCAACCTGTAGACGCTAAAGGTATAAGCGATATTAATTTGCGATTCAAATTATTGCGTAACAACATAAATAATATTACGTTAAGAAATGCGATATTCAAACCAGATTTTAAAAGTAATTCGTTATCTGTACCATGTATAACTGACAGTGGATATACTGTGACGTTCAATAAGAATTTTGGAGAAGTAAGATGCTTAGAAGGAACTATTGTAGTAAAGGCATCCAGACAAGGACAATTGTATGTTGTCGATAACGAACAAATATCAGCAATGATAGTGTAGGAAACTGAAAATGGTAATTGTCTTCGGCACCAGAGGTTTGGACATTGAAATCTTCAAGATTTAAAGAAATTAAATTCAAATCGAATGGTAGTAGAAATGAATTTGAAATCAACTCAAAATCGTATTGATTGCATCATTTGCAGTAAGGTAAAAATAAATCAACTCCCTTACAAAAATTCGAGCACACGAGAAAAGGATCCCCTTGCCCTAGTGCATCTGATTTTTGTGGACCATTTGATGTTTCCTCTCTTGGTGGCTCAAGATATTTTATCACATTTATAGGTGACAAAACCAGATATATCGCAGTTTCTATGTTAAAGAAACGGTCTAAAGCAATTAAAGCGTTCAAAACGTTTAAGATCCGAGCTGAGAAAGAAACTGGGTATCCACTGAAGAAACTAAGAATGGATGATGCTAAGGAGTACACCTCAAATGAATTTAAAAAATTCTTAGATTCGGAAGGAATCCGAAAACAACTTAAAGTTGAGTATACTCCACAACAAAATGGCGCAGCAGAAAGGGCGGAATGCACGCTAGTAGAAATGGCGAGGTGCCTTTTACTTGAATTAAAATTACCGTTGAGTCTATGGGCAGAAGCAATAAACACCGCAGTTTGTATCCGAAATTGATGTCCTTCGAAATTTCTGGAAAAAATGACTCCATTGGGTAATAAATAAATCATACCTACGTTATTTTCACATTTTTGGTAGCAAAATCGTAGCCTTGAAGAAAGAGCCAAATAGAAATAAGTTTCAACCAAAAGGAAAATCGTACATTTTAGTCGGATACTCAGCTGAATCTAGGCTTATAGACTTTGGAAACCTGGAACGAAGATGGTGATGAAGAGATGCGATGTTCGTTTTATCGAAGATGTAAGTACGGCAAATAATAACCAGGTACACAATAATAATTATTTTCAAATTCTACTGAATACAAATAGCTTACAGCAAACGATAAATGAAAAACAGAGTGAAGAATATGAAGGAAACAAATTCTACGATTCGAATGAAGACAATAATTGTGCTGGAGAGGAGACAGACTTGTCATCTGACCAAGAGACTTCTTCAAGTTCAATGACAAGTACAAAAACTCGCAAAAGTCCGAAGTTTTTAAGGCCTGGTAAACATGAAAGGCCAAAGAAAGTTTTCCACGAAGTTGCGACTGCTACCAGAAACGATCTTTGCGAACCATGCAATATAAATGAAATTATGTGTAGGGAAGACAGAGATTTGTGACTAACATGCTATAGATTCTGAAATCAATTCATTGAACGAAAATAATACATGGACCATAGTAAAGCGACCTGAGAATTAAAGGGGTCTGTCGAATCGTTGGCTACTTAAAATTAAGAACAAAGAAGATGGTACTATAGATCAGTACAAAGCATGTCTTGTGGTTCGAGGAAATGGACAGGAAAAAGGAATAGATTATGAAATAGTCAATGCACCCGTAGCAAGGTGTGATATAGTCCGCACATTTCTAGCGGGCTGTGTAGAAACAGAGAAACATGTACACCAAATGGATGTAGTAACTACATATGTACAAGTAAAAATTAAAAAGCTTTTAAAACAGAAGTTTAAAATTAACGATATGAGGCCTCTATTGAGTATTCTAGGAATAAACGTTGAGAGAAGTAATCTAATAAGTCTCATGAAGTTAGAACAGCGCATATTTATATGCCATTGATTCACTTGAAACGTTTAATATGATGGACTGTAAATTAGCAGTAACCCCGATCGAAGGAAGTAATAAATTGACAAAACAACTCGAACTCGAAACAATTTTAGAGAAGGAGGAGATGATGCACAAAACCTACAGAGAATTAATAGGAGGGCTAATACATTTAGGTAATGGAATGCACCCTGACATTGCTTTTGCTGCGAATGCGTTAAGTAGATTTTTTGCCCAAGCAGATATAGAACATTGGCGCATGGCAAAGCGTTCTACGTTATATAACAGGAACCCTTGATTATGTTATAACATACAGGAAAACGAACCAAAGATTTGTAGCATATGTAGACTCCGATTAAGGAGGAGATATAGATGATAAAAAGTCCAAAGGAATTATCTACTTACGAAGCCTTCTAAACTAAATGGAAATTGCAGAATTGTTAGATGATCCAACTCTGGTATATTGTGTGAATCAGAGTGCAATTAGTTTAAGTAAGAATTACACTAACCATGGTAGAAGTATGCATACAGATCTAGGATATTATTTTATACGCGAGATGCAAGAAAATGAATGTATAAGGTTAGAATATATAAGGTCTGAACTTATGAAAGCATACATCTTAACTAAACCAATGTTAAGCGTGGAACATAACAACTGTATTAATCTTCTATGTCTGAAGCGCGAGAGTTGATTACAAGATATACAATATTTCGTTTGCTTTCTGTTATTAAGTTGTTTTGTATATCGGTTGAATCGATAGGAGGTGTGTGACAGTGTGATCGATATAATCGATATTGTCGCGATTATCACGCCGCGCTGTTGCGATGGATCAAGCATCTTTTTTATTTTGACTTTCCGTCTTCCTCCTTATATATATACTTGTATCGTGTGGTGACCACGTTCTCTCTGTACAACGTTTCCCTACTGCGAATACAGCTAACAAAATTGTTAGCTACTTGTTAAAATTATATTAAAACTTTAACAACGTTTTCGAAGAGAATGGGCCCTTTCTGACTCATAGTTCGTTGAAGACTTTATCCAAGCCAAGGTAAATTATTTGTATACATCATATATAGGGTGTCACAAAATTATGTCACGACTATGATACTGGTATTCTACACCTTCGGATTAGTTGAGTTCTGTTAAAAAAGGCGAAGGTAAAATTTTCTTTGAGGGGTTCGTTACAGAACTCGTTGCGGCTGGGGGTGCGATTCGACGCTTCCCAAATCGGCGAGATTCTGGAGGAAAACCGACCGAGGGCATGGAACCTAGAACACGGGGACATTCCTGCCCCCGAGGTGCGCAACTGGAGAAGAAGGTGAACTAAAGTAAGAAGATACAGTGCCAAAAACTAATAAAGTGTGGTGCAAAAACTACGACATCAGTGTGAACGCCATCTTGACAACCGGCGATTCGACGGAGCATGTTCCCGTTGACGGGAAGTCGCGAACACGCGCAGCAGGGGAAAGAACATTAACCCACGGGAAAGCAGAAACCCCGGCATACAGTGCAACGTATCGGCACAAGGGTTTCGCAATAAAAATTACGGGAAAATGCGAAAAACTCTCCGACCAGTCTGCGCAAACGCGGAAGGCGGAAACAGGCGTGAGAGTTTCAGGCAATGTCAGGACCGATTCACAAGAGACCGGAAAGTGCGAGCCGCGCGCCGGTGCGAACCCGCCCTGTTCGATCGCTCTGAGTGCCGCGCATGCAGAAACTATGAGTGCAGGAAGTGACAGCACAACAACAGGAAAAGTTAACCTCCATCCAGGAGGTTCAACGAAGGCCGCGGCGCAAACGTACACTAATAGCAATAACAGTGTAAACAAAAACAATAATGAAGGACGACTGACTGCAGTGCCGTGGACAGTCACAGGAAGTGCGGTGAAAACCATTAAAGATAGAACTTGCCGGGCAGCCGCGCCTACATCGTTTCTTGGCGCGTGCACGAGCAGATACGACGGTGATTCAAACGCTTCTGTCGCCTTCGTTACATCGGGCATTTCGTCCAGGAAGCGACCAGGATCGAGTGGCGCCGCCGGCGAGGCGAAGAGAATCGCCGGCGGAAACCAGCTGAATGAGGCAACGGCGGCGCTGGAGGAAATAATGCTAGATCCTACAGACGGATACTCAAGGAGGTCCAGGGTGGATCTGCCAGATGGGGAAGATCTAGCAAGGGAGATGAAAACAGAGCATACAGGAGTATTTACCTCTACTATAGAGGAACATATGAGGATGGTGGAGAGGATTACCGTAACCTCGAAGAACCTCAAGGGCAATTACATCCGCGGCCTTCGGCTCGCGGCGAGAACTGCACAGGTAGCCGTGACGGAGTTCAGCAAGCGCTCATCTGTTTCAGATGAAGCACTGTGGCTTGAGAGGGAAAACATACGGCTTCAAGAGCAGCTCAGGGAGCTCCGTAAGGAAGTCGCAAGACTCTTGGAGATGGTAGACCGGCGCGGGAGCAAGAAAGGAAGCGCAGCGGCAACGATCTTGCAACACAATGAAGTAAAAGGGGCAAATGGACATCTCACAAACAGGAACAATGTGGAAGTGGCCCCTGCCCCATCGGCAGACACTGACGATAATCCTATTTCAGGGGAACCTGTAGGCACAGACCAAAAGACGAGCAGAGCAAAAGATAACATCGGAAGCAGAATCATCGCTGCTATGGAGAGAAGGTTTGGAGAGCTACGCTCTGAATTATTTCAGCCATCAAAGGATGAACTGCAGCGAAAGACGCAATAGCAGCAGCAGCGGGAGCAGCAGGAGCAGCAGCGGGAGCAACAGTAGCAGCAGTAACAGCAACAGCAGCAATGGAAGAAAGCTGCCGACCAGAAGGCGGAGAGGAGAAATGAGGCAACGACGAGTGCTAACTCCTTTCCCCAACCAGCGAACAACGCTCCCTCCCTGCAGCCCCAAACAGAATGGGCGAAGTTAGTGTGGCGTAAGGAAAAGCAGATACAGCAGAGGAAGGAAGCCACCACCTCTGCTGTGCAAAAGAAGTGCGATTAGAAGCTGACAATGAGTGAAACCGGCCGCGAAACCGGCCGTGTGACTGCGACGACCGCCGAAATCGTCGGCAGTCACCCTCACCATGAAGTTGGGGGCGGCGACCTCGCTAAAGATCGCGAAGAAGCGAGCTAGAGAGAAGGTTAAGCTCTCCGACTTAGAGATAAGCGAGTTGCGGCCCAGTTATTCTGCCACTGGAGATCTCATACTCGAGATCCAGGGGGCGAACAATGAGAGTAAGGCGAGGACCCTGACCTACAAGATTGCCGATGCTCTTGGCGGGATGGGCGTCTCGATAGCTTATGCCACCAAGCGCGCAGAATTGCGCTTGAGGGTATTGGTCGAGTCCGTGCGACCCAAGAAGGTAGCGGCGCACAGTGGGGTATTTGTCCCAAAAAGCGGTAAAAAACATTTTCTGACTGAATTCATATATTTATCCCAACTTTTTTTATTTCTTACAATTAGGGTACATATTTGAGGCCTTGTGCGTACAAAATAAGTAATAAAAATTATTTGTTTATAACATTTATAAATAAATTATTGAAAATATAATACCGAATAAGAAATGCTTTCTGAAATAATAAAACTGAAATAAAATAAAATAAATAAAATAAAATTGAAATAAAATAAAATAATTTCTTCAACTGATTTCAACGAATAATAGGCTGTTTACTTATAACGCGTTTCAGCAATTTGAAAATCAATGACAATTTACAACCTTTCTGCAACTTCTACTATTGTACATATATCTATGTGTCTCCTGATTTGTTGAATACATTTTTATTTTTCTATTTTTTTCTATTTTTTTCCGTTTTCAACCCAATAAAAATATATTCAGACAGTCCAATCTTTCCCGAGTAAAATAAAAAAGAAACTCGGCCAATTTGACGAATAGTTTTACAGATAAAAATTCAAACGTAGAATTCATTGTCACGAAAATAGGTGATAATTGCAACATTTGAAAGCCTGTATTTTTCAAACAGTTTTGAAACGAGAAAAGTTATGACCTCAATACCCCCTTATTTCACGAGAACTACATTATATTTCATTTACAACAAAAGATAAGACATCGACGGAAAAAACGGATTGATTTGTTGAGGAATTACCCTTTAAAAAATAAAGATCCACCCTTTTATTCATAGATCTGATTTGGCGAATATAAATGACAAATTGCCTAGCATTCATACAATTATAATTTTCAATAAAAAAAAGAGCCACCACCGCACCAATTGTACGCGAGACTTACGGCGAAACATGCCGATACCGGTGACGCCTTAGTGCCTCTAATAACAAAAATCGGTGCAGTTACCTCAATAGCAGCTAGTAGCAGCTAATTTTTTTTTATATTAAAGGTAAGGTTCTACCCTTTATAATGATACTAAACAGAAGACTGAACTTTACTAAACTCACCTTTGAATTTGAGACTGAAAATGTAAAACATTAAACAGCATATAATTCCAAAAATATCAACAATATCAAAATCAAGGTACGGTATTATTAAAGTACATATCTAGGACATGTAAACCCATTACAAATTAGTTGAATTAAGTAAACAACAGTGTCGTAAATCATGATTTTATTTTTCGATCATTTTGAAGTTGACTACTTCAAAGGCGTGTATCCGCGTTAATAATTAACAAATGTGAAAAAACATTACACCATATTATGACCCCAATCTTAAATTAACTACCCGTATAAATTTTTTTTCATTTTGAAGGTAGTCGCGAAAAGCGACTTTTTACCGCTTTTTCGGTCAAATAGCCCACTGTGCGGCGGCTCTAGCGGCACTTGGCCATTGCGCCGAATCCGAAGTGCAGGTGGGTGACATTCGTCGCACACCCGCGGGTCTCGGCTCGATCTGGGCGCGATGCCCGTTGGCGGTGGCCCATAAGGCAGTCGCCGAGGGACGCCTGCCAGTGGGATAGAGCTCCGTTCGGGTCGAGGGACTGCAAGCACATCCGTTGCAGTGCTACCGCTGCCTAGAGATCGGCCATACAGGGCAGCGGTGCGAAAACCGAGTAGATAGAAGCGGACGTTGCTATAGGTGTGGTGACACCGCTCACCGTGCCGCCCAGTGCGTAGCGGAGTCAAAGTGCCCCCTTTGCGCGGACCTCAGCAGGTCAGCGGGCCACAGACTGGGCAGTAAGTCCTGCGCTCCGCCTCCGGCAAAAAGGAAAAAGGATTAAAGGGAGGCTCACCACCGCTTCAATGGTCGCTTGATCGTCTCGATCCGGACCTTCTGGTGGCCGCTGCTCACTCCGCGGTCTGGTACGGAGACTCCCTGTCCTTGGTCGGACCAATTTGCGCGGCGAAGGGACCGCAATGGTTCGGAGAGGCGATGAAAGCGATGTGCGACACCGCCATGCTTCGGAACAGACCGCTCCCGCGACGGGCTGTGTACTGGTGGTCTGGCGACACCACGGTCCTCCGCGAAGCATGCGTGCGCTATAGGCGCCGGTACACGCGTGCCCGTCGTCGAAAACCGCGCAACGAGGCGTCGGAGGTAGCCGCGTACGAGGCGTTCCGCGAGGTACGGAGAGCACTCCAGGTTACCATCGCCAAGGCAAAGGCCTCCGCATGGAGGGAACTCCTCGGGACACTTAACTGCGATCCGTGGGGCCGGCCATGCCGAATAGTTCTCAGTATTCTGTGCACCTGGACGCCCCCATTTACGCAGGTAGTGGAGCTCGCACTGCTCGGCTCAGTGATGGACGCATTGTTTTCTTCGTCTAACGAGGAAGCAGTGCGCGGGTCAGAGTCCGGCCGGAGAGGCCAGCACGGCTGGACTTCAGAACTCGATATTACCCCCAAGGAGCTCACCGTGGCAGTCAGACGTCTCGGGGGTCGCAAGACGGCCCCGGGTCCGAACGGAGGAGGGCGGTAGCGGTTGGGGTTTTAGTCGGTACAAATCCGACACTTCCCCTGGCTACCCCCAATTGTTCGGGGCGTTTTGCCGAAAATTTCATCGACGCAAAAGAAAAAGGTAAAATTTTCTATGCCCGATTTTTCACAGTCAAATTTTTTATTATCGCATCATGATCTACCCATTAAAGGAACAAATTTGCAAAAGGAATCTTGAGCTGCAATTCAACCATTCTCCTGGAAATTCAAGTTCCACTAGTTCCTCATGTCACTTTATGTAATTTGTTTACACTTTGCAGTGGAATATATATTGAATAATCGTATAAACGACGCGGAAAGAAACTATTCTTTAACTCGAGATATATGCATAGACTATAATGAGACGTAATAGGATATTACTACGTGTAGAAGAAATTTCATATCGATGCTATATTCAGTGTTTGGATCAACAGTTTAGTGATGAAGAATTAACATTGCGACACATTTCCATACATCGCGGTGTAGGTCGCCCATGCATGCACTAGCGAAAAGAGGAAACGTTTATCACCCAAGCTCATATTTAGGGTGCCGTACAAAGATGAATGAGAACTATGCCTTTTGGAATATGTGCTACTGTAAAAGTCCCAATTATCGATGCATGAATAGTAGCTTTTCGCTTAACTGTATGTCTTCATCAGAAGTTTACATAGAAACTAACTTTTTTATTGAATTTCATATTATTAAAGCTTTAGTTATTTATCAAAAAATGTTTAGAACATTAAAGGTTTAAATTTTATATAAATCTAATGAAAAATGGAAACAATGTAAATGTTCCAATTACCGATGTATCAGAAAGCTGCTTGTACCTGATACTGTACCCGATGTACCGACAGTCCTAAATACTGTGACCTTATTCACTGACAGCAAATAGTATCTATATATTTAACCAATGTGTTATTTTACAAATTTCCAAACTGAGATTTCCTATGTCATATTTGCTTTCAATGGTATTTTTTAAAGATAAAACGTGTTTTTAAGGTTAACTATTTAACGATGTATTAGGAAACTGAAGTTTTTACATTTAAACATAACAAAATTAAATTATACTAAATAAAATCTCTATTTATATCTTTGGAATTTCACATAGCAAAACTAAATTACTCAAATAAAACTTATAGATCTATGGCAATTTACATTTTTAAGTAACAAAATAGAACTATATTAAATAAATAAATAAATAATTTAATATTAATCAAAGAACGCATATGTAATATTTTATATCATTAAATAATAAAATAAAGCAAAGTTGATATTTTTTCATTCTTTTACACTATACTGTATTTCTTAGCTTGAGCAGTCTTCCTTTCATCTTCTTTCTTGACCTTGACAGCTTCCTTCTCTTCTTTTCTTTTAGCTCGAACAGTTTCCTTTTCTTCTTCTTTTTCTAGCTTTGCAGCTTTGTTTTCTTCCTCGTCTTTGGCCTTTGCAGCATTCTCTTTCTCTGCTTTCCTGACCTTTACAGTTTCAACTTGTTCTGCTTTTATTACCATATCATTACTTCTTATTTTCTCTCTATTCCTTTTTCTTTTTGTACTTTGCGGTTTCCTTCTTCTTTTTCAATCATTAAGTTTTCTCAGATATCAGAAGTAGTGATAGATGGAAGTTGTTCGTTAGATTTCCTTAAAGAATTTGTTGCGATACTTTTTCTTTGCCAACATGAATAATATTGTTTAAAAGATAAAGAAGTGTTTAAATTCAATGCATTAGTTTCTCTTCTTCTTGCATATAGTCAGAAGTATTTTTCAATGATTGACTATTCTCTTCAAAAATGAAAGTATTCTCGTTATTGTCATGTCTACCACTTGGAAAGTGATTAAAAATAGCTATAATTCGAATGGATTGGAAATCATCTACTAAACTTTATGCCTCAAAAGTCTTAAAATTATCTTCAATATTATTGTGTTTGTCTTCCAAGCATTTGTATCCATCGTTGGTACATATAGTGTTATCCTCTAGATCATATATAATAGTGCCCCCATCGAAATTAATATTTATATTTTCTCAAATATGCTGCCCTTTTTGCATAGTTGGGCTATTGCCAACATTCTTTGATAATTTATGTAATTTCTTCCAAACCAAATATAAACTTTTATCTTCAATATTGCCATTCCATTTATCCAACATCTGAACTTTTCAAAATTTTCCATTGTTTGAAAGCCTATTGCATCTTCTATCAATATAAGTGATTCAATGTACTTTTCAATCGCTCTTAATGGTTCTTCTGTACAAGTTTGTCTTTTCTTCAATATTTTTTGAAAATTGTTTCCACATTCAAAGGAAGTAACAGCTCGTTCACAGTATTGT
This sequence comes from Eucera pruinosa, assembly GCA_028830335.1. NCBI lineage: Eukaryota > Metazoa > Arthropoda > Insecta > Hymenoptera > Apidae > Eucera > Eucera pruinosa. The sequence goes on along the minus strand of JAMYCR010000015.1, from coordinate 677,095 downwards.
TTACGGTATCGATAATAATTAAAAGCAACATCCACATAGTTTGTGGATTTTTGCCAACGCGACCAGCTTTTAAACATGTGAATCGACAGATTTATTGTGATGTGTACAAACCATTACATTCATATTATGGCGAATCGATCATTCGCATTATCAATTTCTTACCGCTTGGTGGAAATTCATGTGTTTGAACACCGTAAAATCGCCGAAAATCAAGCGGTATCTTAGACGCTGATAAAGCGAGATTGAAAAAAAAGAAAAGGGCACCGCCATTGATATCCCAAATGGTAAAACAATTGAGTCAGTAAATGATAGATTCGCAGTAGTATGAATGTAATGGCCTGTAGACACTATAGTAAATCGGTCGATTCATATGTTTGAAAGCTGGTCGCGTGACAAAAACGCACAATCCCTGTGATGGCTGGTTTTGGTTATTATCGATACTATGTCTTTATCGATTATATGTCTTTAATGCAGTGAGTACACTACGTGATTTTTTAAAGTTCTACATCCGGAGGAATAATATATAAGTAACAAAAATAACAGATTCAGTCAACTGACACTATTTCATATATGTATACCTTAAAATAGAAAGAATGATTTCATTGAATTGATTAGCAAAGTGGTTATGGGGTTTAACTGTGAATTCTATGTGGATCCCGCCTCGGATTTCCACCCTAGCGCATGCGCACCACCTACCCCCACTCCGCCACTCTTGCTGACCCAGACCCTCGACAGGGTACAAAAAAGCCCTCGCAAGCTTAAGAAAAGCCAGAAGAGAAGAGCAAAAGGAACGAACAGTGGTTCATCGCTTCAGATAAGCTCCCTTGTGCGGACTTAGAAACGGACGATAACCCAACCAGGCTCTAGTGTTGCTCCCTCGCGTGGACATCGCGAACCAATGGCATTTCCAACTCTTTACGAACTATATGCTACTCGCGATAACCAGTTATTCTGCTAGGCTCCGACGTTGCTCCCCTGTGTGGACATCGCGGACCGTGCCGCAGAACCCCCTGTATCGCGAAATCCATTCGCGCCGAAAAACTTTGTGAATCCGCGCCTCGTGGTTTACCCCGCGCTCAACCTCTCGCCGCGTGGTATAGTGAAGGACGCTTGGTGGTACTCTGTATTCAATCCTAAATATACTGACTTAATTTAATCTCACGAGTGATCTAATTGCCTATGTCGATCCCGAACCCCCCATAGCGACCCCTTAGCGCTACAAAGTTTATTTCAATAGTGTTTATCGTTAATAAATACGGTTAGATTGAAGTATAGGTACGCGGTGTTATTTCATACATTTATTTGATTTAGGAAATGCTAAGTAATACTCGTCAGTAGAAGAATCCGTGGCTAGAGAAATAATCGTGTAAAACGTGATCCGAAATTATGTCTTCAGAGTGAAATATTCTTAAAATTTCTTTAACATGTTTTGAAATTATTGCCACTTATTGGCATACCGTATAGTTACGAATTAATGAATAACGAACTTATGGCCACAATGTTATGTATTATAGTGTGAAGTTTACAGTCTGAACTCATAGTCACTCTGCCAATCCAATCACTAAAATTATCTTTCCAACTTCAAAATATAAATATGTGAACTAGTTACAGTTAACTGAACTTACAACTTCTATTTACAGTAGTCTCCCGATTATCCAGTCCCGTTTTAAGCGGCCACCGTTTTATTCGGCCACATATTTATTGATATGAAATATTATTTAATTATTCACTTTCTTGTGTAATTATTGTCCTATGTATCGGTCATTGTTTAAATAATCATTCTCTTACTAATTTTGTTCCATTCGTACTAAATCTCTGAGTACAGTATTCCGCACTTCTCAGAATATAGATAGAGATGAGAAAGTGAGTCACGCAAAAGGAAAGATTGCACTTGCAAGTGCGACGAAGTATGTTGAACAGGAAGAAAATTCATCAGCAACTGACATATCATTTTTGAGAAAGTGGCGTGACATTACATTAACGAATGAAACGAAATAAAAGAAACAGAAAAGATTATAAACTTTTTTGTGAAAAATGTCATTAAACAAATATTCTATACATATTATGTAGCATTATATTATATTTAGATGATGTTGTTGTATATATGTACCATATGTACATACGTATGTATAAATATTAAACATTATAAATATATTTAATATTAAGTTTTTGGTATAAACATAACAATCTATAAAACATGCTGCCAGATTAACTGGCCATTTGTTTACCGGATAATCGAAAGTTTACTGTATATATTGTTTCTCCGAATGTAGAAATATTAAATATCTCGTAACGAACTCACTGCATATAGGACATATAAAAATTTAAGGTGAAGATTGCTCTTTCGCGCAAAATATCTGAAAAAACTGGTTTTTGATTTTTATAACTATGGTCCACTTTTCCAATAAATCTAAAAAAATTGGGGATAATAGCTATAATAATATGTTGTTACAATCAAAATATAAAAGTAGTTGTCTTAGAACTGCAGAACGAAATCTGCATTTTTCAGATTAGTGTATAACATAATTTGATTACTATACTACCACAGCGAATTGCGCTGAACCCTCCCCTTTCGAATGAGCCATATTTCAACCCAAAATTCTCTTATATAAGGATGAAAAGCTGTACCGCGTAAAGGCATGCTTTTTCGGATGACATGCATTCCCACATGGATTCGCCATATTGACGATAATACAGAGGATAATACGTATCATGTTTAGTTCAGCTGTTACGTTTCAATCCTACCATATTCATTAACGATAAGCACTATTAAAATAAACTTCTTTTATTGTTCATGTGTCAGAGAAGCTAAATGATTCTATAATTAACAAATCGTATGAATAGTAAAACTGTGAAAGGTAATAGAATTGTCATGTAGTTACGAATTAAGAAAAATATAGGAAAAGAGAGATTAACTTGTGCGGGACGAGAACTTACAATCAAAATAATTAGTATGGGATTTTATGATATACATTTTTAGATATACAGACTTGAAACAGTGTCAATTCACTGAATCTATTATTTTTGTTATTTATATATTATTCCTCCTGATGTAGAATTATTAAGAATCACGTAATGTACTCACTGCATGAAAGACATATAGGAATTTAAGGTGAGGATTGCTTTTTCGCGCAAAATACCTCGACAAAATTGAATTTTAATTTTTATAACTACGGTGCACCTTTCCAAAAAATCTGAAAGATATTGGGGACAATAGTTATGATAATATGTTGTTATCGTAAAAATATAAAAGTAGTGTTCTTACAACTTGACTACGTAATCTGCATTTTTCAGATTTTGTTAGGTTTTTCATTTTGTATACATAAGTTCTGCAACAAACAAATCCGGAAAAGCTCTGCAACACATACGATCATACTTTTAATATGTCAAATTCTAAGAATTTTTACTTGCCATTAAGTAGGACAAATATGGCAAAAACTGATATTTCATTACTTCTCCATTACTACTCCCCCCTCCCCCCCCCCCCCAGATCAAGGTAGAGGGTTGAAACTTGATGTGAAAGCTTTTCATTGGGTAAGTTATCGAATGATATAATAAAAGTCTAATTTGGTTCAAGGGCGCCTTTGACCCCCTTATTCGGCTATGTTCTTTAATTTGTGTAGGGCGCGAACTTGCGATCAAAATATTTCGTATTGTAGCGGGGTGACAATATAGCGGGGCTCCGCGAGGTGCAGAGAGCGCGATTCGGTGTTGGTTGCTACGGTGAGGGGAGGGGCGTCCGGTCCGACGTGATAAGCACGGGGACGTTTGAGGATGGGGAGTGGGGGCGATGTCACCGTACGGCAGGGCAGCGGGAAAGGGCGAGGCAACGGATGCGGGAGAGGAGGAAGGATCCTGGAAAAGAGCCGGTATCCTTGGAGAGGAGCCGTCTGCTAGTCACAGGGATGGAAGGAGCAAAAGAGCCGTACTTCGTAAGGAGACGTCTGCTAGAGTCCTGTGCGGGAAGGAGAGGTTGGTGAAAAGGGACCGTACTCCAAGGGAGACGTTCGCCAATTCGGAGGAAGGGAGCCGCAGCGAGTCGGTCGACTGCACGCCTGCCCTAGAGGGAGGGATGGCCAAGAGTCGTCCTATGAGAGAGCCGTAGACACCGGTAGGTGACGCGTCTGCTACTCGAGGGCTGAGCTCAGGAACTGACGAAAATCTAGGGGCACGCAGCCCCTTTTATACTGCCGCGCGGCGAGTCCGGACTATGGAGAGTGACATCCGCGCGGATACGCAGCGGGCGGAGGTGTTGTTGCCTAATTTTGTGTGTCGCGTGGCTACGGATTTTTAATTTACGGGGGTTTGGGGGGTCGTGCACGCTACAGTATAAATTTCGCAGTCAGACTACAAACCACTCTCATGCAATCATTGCGATGAATTATCACGGCGGCAACACTGGTGTCGATTCATGACAATGCTGGTGCCCTGGGACGATTTGCCACCTTTTCCGGCTATCACTCAATAAACAGCTGAGATTACTTTACGTATTCGTGGAAGAAAACGAAAGTGGCTCTGTATCGTATTCGTCAAGCAGTCACATGCTTGTACCATTGACTAAGGTACAGAATAGACCACTCATTTTATGGCACTTCGTGACACATGCTATGAAATACCCACCTCGAAATAAATCCAAGTGTTTCATGCTCCCTTTGCGTTTTAATGCGACGAATGCAAAAAATACCTGTGGAAATGTCGTCGAAAAGGATAAAGTCAACAGACTCGAGTAGATCGTTCTCTTTCACGTGTCACGAAGAAATCTGTTTAACCACTGTACAGGGCGTCCCATTTAAATAAAACTATTTAGAAATTTTGTAAATCGCGAATGATGCAAAAAACTGTTTTGGACAAATGTCAAATAGTTCCAAAGAATACTCATTTATAGGAAATTTGGGAAAGAAAAAAAAATGTATAAACTTATTTTTCCTATAATAAATTTATAGGTGACTTCTCTCGATTACGTATGACCGGCGATGAAAAATAGTAGTATTCTGAGAATTTTTGAATAACACTATCATTTTTTGAACATACATGTGGGATTCGGTAGCGAGCCGATGATATGAGTGTGTACGATGGTATGAGTGTGTACGATGTATGAGTGTGTGTGTCAGGGGAGAATGCGAAGAAAAGATGTAGAGGGCAGGACGGAGGCAGTGGCGACTGACCCATGAAAGCGTGTAGACATTTTTTTTGTATTACATTAAACATATATTATTATTTAACCGTTTTCTCATCTTCTTGCTCCCATCCTACATTTGGGGGCTCGTCCGGGATTGAGAGCAGTGAGCGAAGAAGAAACGGAAGTAATAGTGACGGTGTAAAGTTGAACTTGCGGTGTTTGTTCGGTGCGTACTTTTCCGGGAGATCGTGACGTTCAACACGGTGTAGGCGAAGTGTACGTTAGCACTCGTCATCAGTTGCAAAGTTGTGAACGGGTAACGGTCAAAAGGAAAAACGGTTGTGACGCGATCGAAGCATCGGGGTTGGACAGTTGTATTGAGTAACATAGTGAGATTCGGAAGGAAGACAATGGCCACAGCACAAGTTGTTAAGGTGAATGAAGAAAAGGTGCAAGAAAATGAAACGTGTCCAGTGCAGGAAACAGTGCCGTGGGACAAAATCGGCAAAATGAAAGTAGCCGAATTGAAGGAGGAATTGAAGAAGCTGCAACTATCTAAGCAAGGGAAAAAACAAGAGCTTCGAGACAGGCTAAAACGGTGTGGCAAAACTCACGCGGAAATCGAAGAGGAGACGTCCAGCGACGAGGAAGCGGACGAGACGATCAATGCGTATGCAATACAGGATCAACAAGGCGAATCGGCCGAGGAAGATACCGGAAGCGAAGAAGAGGAAGAAGAAGACATCAAGCGAAAACCGGCAGATATTGCGCGAAGCGGTCGACGGCGGTCCGACGGTAGGGCAGAAAATAATTGCGTACGAACGAGAGACAGATTTACAATTAAGGATGTAGAGGAAAGTATGTCACATTTTTCCGGAGACGATAAATTAGAAGTAAATAAATGGATCGAAGAATTTGAGGACACAAGTCAGTTATTAGAGTGGGACGATTTACAAAATTTAATTTACGCTAAACGGTTACTCAAGGGATCCGCGAAACAATTTATTAGTTTTCAAAGGGATATTAAATCTTGGTCTAGATTAAAAAGGCGTTTAATACGAGAGTTCCGAACTAAAGTAAGTAGCGCAACGATTCATAAACAATTAATAAATCGGAAGCGACAACCCGGTGAAAGCGCACGAACTTATATGTACGCGATGCAAGGAATTGCAAGTCAGGGAAATATCGACGACGATTCATTAATAGAATATATAATAAGAGGTGTACCTGACGAAGAATCGAACAAAGCGATTTTGTACGGCGCGAATACGTTGTGTCAACTAAGAAAAGCGTTCGAAAAGTATGATAGAATGAGAGAAGCGGGTAGTCGGAAGGGAAAATTTGGTAAACAAGACGCGATCCAAGACAAAAAAATGACACTGAATAAGAAACTGCGTTGCTTCGTATGTGGTTCTAAAGAACATGAGTTAAAAGAATGTCCGAATAAAGATAAGGGTCCGAAATGCTTCGCGTGTAATGAATTCGGTCACCGCGCGGCGGACTGTCGACAAGCGCGAAAGGAAGCGACGAAAATAGCAAAAGTAAATTCGGTGGTTAGCTCAAACGATAACTTAATTTCGGTGGAAATTAACGGAATATCCTATCCTGCATTAATAGATACGGGCAGCGAAGTGAATCTAATCAGGCGAGACGTGTATGCCGAAATCGGTTCGCCGCGATTAGAAAAAACAAGTAGAACGTTCACAGGTTTCGGTAACGCTATAACCGCGCCAATAGGGAAATTGTATGTAGATATCAAAGTACACGGCCAGTCATGCAGCACGGAAACTTTTGTAGTTCCAACGCGTACGACAAACTCGAAAATTATATTAGGCAGCGAATTCTTAAAGAACGTTGAAGTATGTATACAGCGCGGCAATATTACGATCAAAGTACTGTCGACGAATGAGACGCGCGATAGTAACTCTCCGAACGATGGCGAAACCGGTGCCGTGGCGATACGCGATGAGTCAGAAGCAGAGCATGTTACCCAACTAATGAAACTGACCGAAAATATACAAGATGAAATCGATGCGATTGAGCCGTTCAAAACTAAGATACAGAATATTATTTGTAATTACAAACCAGCAGAGCGCGTAACGACGAATATAACAACTAAAATAGCGTTAACCAGTGACGAAATAATATGCCAAAGGCCTCGAAGATTAGCGCCAAAAGAAAAAGAAATTTTGCGCACCCAAATCGACGAGTGGTTGGAGAATGATATTATCCGTGCGAGCAAAAGTGAATACGCGAGTCCAATTGTAATTGTGCCGAAGAAAAATGGAAAATATCGCGTATGTATTGATTATAGGGAACTCAATAAGAGGGTTGTAAAAGATAGATTCCCAATGCCGTTAGTAGACGACTGCATCGACGCGTTAACCAATGCTCGTGTCTTCTCGGTGATAGATTTGGAAAATGGATTTTTGCACGTTCCGGTTGCGGAGGAATCGCGGAAATATACTGCGTTTGTCTCTCCTTTAGGACAGTATGAGTTCAATAAGACGCCGTTTGGGTTATGCAACAGCCCTGCTAGTTTTGTTAGATTTGTTAACGAAGTATTTGGAGATTTGATACGTAAAGGAGTTGTATTCGTATATATAGATGATTTGATTATTCCGGGTACAGGCGAAACAGACGCGTTTTCTAAGCTTGAGGAAGCTTTGAAGGTCGCTAGTGTGAACGGGTTAAGGATCAACTGGAAGAAAAGTAGCTTTCTAAAGAGACGTATCGAATTTCTTGGATACGAAATAGAAAATGGTTATATTAATCCGGCAAAAGAAAAGATAAAAGCCGTGCAGTGCTTTCCGGTGCCAAAACACAAAAAAGACATACAAAGTTTCTTGGGTTTGACGGAATATTTCCGAAAATTTGTAAGAGATTACGCGAAATTGGCGCGACCCTTGTCAGACGTATTAAAAGACTCGTGCGTATTTAACTTCGACGAACCACAAAGACAGGCGTTCAACGCGTTAAAGAATACATTGTCGCGAGAGCCGGTGCTTAAGATTTTCGATCCGCTCGCTACGACGGAGCTTCATACCGACGGTAGCAAAGAGGGGTACGGGGCTATATTATTGCAAAAGTCAAACGGAGAAAAAAACTTCCACGCCGTCCATTACATGAGTCGGAAAACATCAGACGCCGAAAAAAAAATGCATTCCTACGAAATAGAAATCTTGGCAATTATCAATGCGTTAAAAAAGTTCCGCGTTTATTTATTTGGGTTAAATTTTAAAATCGTTACGGATTGTGAAGCTTTCAAAAAAACATTACATAAAAAAGATCTATCGCCGAAGGTGGCGCGATGGGCATTGATATTGGAGGAATATTCGTACGAAATAGAACATCGTCCAGGAGTACGGTTGAAACATGCTGATGCTCTCAGTCGATACCCTGTAATGATTATCGAAGACAAATTAACAGCGGTAATTCGCAAGGCGCAGGATGCGGAAGAACGTTTGAAAGTTATAAAGAAAATAGTTGCTAAGGAAACATACGAAGACTATCTCCTCAAGAATGATATATTAATGAGAAGGGTGGGAGAACGAGATCTCATCGTCGTCCCAACGAGTATGCAAACGGAAATAATCAGAAAAGTCCATGATAACGGGCACTTCGGTGTTAGGAAGATGGCTGAAGAGTTAAAAAAAGATTATTATATATCTCAATTGGAGGAAAAACTACAAAACTTTATAAAATGCTGTATATTATGCGTGTTGGCTGAAAAGAAAAAAGGGAAAAAGGAAGGGGAATTGACGCCCATACCTAAGGGAGAAAAACCATTGACGACGTACCATGTAGACCATTTAGGGCCAATGACCGCCACAAATAAATTATATAAATACTTATTTGTAGTAGTGGACGATTTTTCTAAGTTTGTGTGGCTGTACTCCACGAAAAGCACCGACGCCAAAGAGGCCATCGAGAAGTTAACTATACAACAGCAAACTTTTGGAAGCCCACAACGCCTAATATCTGATCGAGGCACCGCATTTACGGCAAAAGAATTCAAAAACTATTGTGACTCAGAAACAATCGAACATATTCTAACAACCGTCGGCGTACCTAGAGGTAACGGACAGGTGGAGCGCATGAACCGAGTTATTATACCGATATTAACAAAACTGTCGACAGAAGCCCCGGAGAAATGGTACAAACATGTTAGGAAAGTACAACAAGCGATAAACAGTACATATCAACGCAGCGTAGGCATGACCCCATTTGAAGTACTGATCGGTACAAGGATGCGCCATAAAGAAGATCTAGAAATCCAGAGGTTGATCCAACAGGAAGCAATAGAGTCATTCAATGAAGAACGAGACCAATTAAGACGATTAGCAAAACAAAATATCATAAAAATCCAAGAAGAAAACGTGCGGAACCACAATAGAACAAGTACGAAAGCCAGAGAATATAAGGAGGGGGATCTTGTCGTGATCAAGCGCACTCAGTTTGGGCCGGGATTGAAAATTAAAAAGAAATTTCTGGGACCGTATCGGGTATCACGCGTAAAACGAAATAATAGGTACGAAGTTATTCGAATAGGGGACGATGAGGGGCCAAAAATAACCAGTACAGCCGCGGATTATATGAAACCGTACTTACAAGTGTTAGATTTATCTTCGGGGACCGAAGATAGGTCAGGAACGGCCGAGTGTGGGATTCGGTAGCGAGCCGATGATATGAGTGTGTACGATGGTATGAGTGTGTACGATGTATGAGTGTGTGTGTCAGGGGAGAATGCGAAGAAAAGATGTAGAGGGCAGGACGTAGGCAGTGGCGACTGACCCATGAAAGCGTGTAGACATTTTTTTTGTATTACATTAAACATATATTATTATTTAACCGTTTTCTCATCTTCTTGCTCCCATCCTACATACATATTTTAGTAAATATATTTAATGCAACATGTATTTATGATTTCTAGACAACAGTAAATATGTGGCTGCAAATTAGTTATCGAGACAACGAGGAAAAGGTGGGCGGGGGTATTTTAATCGAAATTTTATGCCTCAAGAGATAGTCGTGAGTCGAAATGCTACAAATGTACATGTATCAAGATATTAGCAAAAATATTAGTACAACTGAATTGTATTCTACCCATATGTACAATACCAATAAGAATACCACAAATAATGTGGCTCTCGCATGGTGGCGCAAGAGGAATGCTGTTTGGCGACGCGATGAAAAATAGCCAAACCAAATCCACCGGCGAGTGAAGCGGCCAACGCAGCTATGTCTGTAGTCGTACTAATATATCTTTGTTAATATCTTGGATCCTATAAGAGTACAACACTTCGTACTGTTACCATTGTAATTCTTGTGGCATATCTTTCGATTAAGATCGTCTCCGACTCCTCCTCTTTGTCCCAATAATTAAACTTTTACCCAGCCTTTAACTATGTAATATAAATTTGTGGTAGGAGTGGAAAGGGAAGTCTCAATATTACGCGAGTTTTCAATTATGCGATACATCAATGTCTGGTTCGCACCGTAGGGATGATACATGATCCATAAGTGCTGTGGGTGCCGAGTATATACAGTGTTTTATCGCTAAGAGGTCGCGGCCGGACCCAAGTCTGCTAGGGATACTGAACTCTAATCTCGTCTAATCTCTGGCGTCACAGAAGACAGTGAGCGAAAGATAAAGTGAAAATGACAATTCGAGCATTTGAAGAAGTTTAACTACTTTTTTTTATTTTTTGATCTTTCTTTAAGGTAATTTATTCATTATTTTAGTGCAATCTTTTTTATTAAAATAAATCCACACACGATATAATTTGGACCACTTTTACTTAACATGTGTGGAAGAATTATACTATATTGTAGCTTCTGACAAACTGCAGAAATGAAGTGTGTCTAGAAGAGTACATAATTTAATAACATAATATCATTGGATATAAGGTACTTTGGCGTATGACCAACTCATAGCCAACATAGATACCGCAGTATAAACATGATAGAATCATCCTGACACAAACATCCTAGTCATAGCTTCCAAGTTCCAGCGTTTCTAGCCTACTATACCCGCTTACTCATCCTGTCCCCTGCACTTCGACCGTCCACCGACCATTGCACCTAAAATCACTCACCCTCATCGATATAAACTCTACGCATTTTGGCCATCAGGTCAGATCTCTGTAGTTCGTACTAACGTGCGGAACTTGCCGTTACATTTTACTAAACCTAAAGTCTCTCGAATAAGTGTTGTTCTTAATCTCGCGACCCGGGATTCAACAACTTACTTAAACTATTGTGGAGCTGTAGAGAGGGGATAGGATAGGAAAAGGAAGGGTGTTGCGTTTCGTCCTGGGCCTGCTAGTGGACTCATCAGTAAGGCTACCTAGCAGGCCCTGCCTTAGACTTGGGATATTGGAAGGAAGGTTAAAGGCGGTATATATATGGACGAGGTAGTTGGAGCGAGTACTTTCGAGAAAGCCTATTTCGTATGTCCCTCTAGTGATGGGTGCAGGAGAGCCGCCACATTATACAATTATAATTTTGTGAAAAGCAGCTGATAAGTGCTATATGTGGACTACATATACTTCACTCCCTGTAACCTCTTCTAACTCTATACAATATGTTTATCCCGGCAATTTACTTCTTTTCCATATCCTACTTCTCATATCTCCTCTATTAATACAATACTCTCACATTTTAATAGATAAATGTATTCCGAATTAAGTCGTATTTGGTTTCATTTTAATCAGAAAAGTTTGGCAAATATGTTAAAAGAAAATTTATTAAGATAAAAATAAAAAAAAAATTTGTTTAATCTTGCATTAACGTACCGATACACCGTATAGGGATTTAAACCACTCGGTCCTCATCAAAGGCGAGCCGAACTCCCTTCACTGATTGTGAATTGTGGTTCCAAGCGAGGGAGTACTCACAGGCCTTCTCTGGTGTAGGGTAGAACATAAGAAATTTGGCAACGCTGTCATCAGTCCTACGACGACTTATCTGACTGATGCTTTTTATGTTTACAGCGTCGTGGTATCGTATGTTCCGGCCTGTATATAGCGACGGCCATGAAGCCACCCAAGTGTTGGAGGGGGGGGGGGGGCTAGTGCTGAACTCACGTATTTATTCTCGGGAACGCTCGAGTTATTGGCGAGAAAATATTGTAATAACCGTACGATATATACATATGTATATGTCGAATATACTGTCACGTATTAAACAAACCTTACAAGCTGAAAACAAGCTCGCTTCGAAGCTCCAGTACGAATTTGTAAGATGCATGAAAGCATACACCCTAATAAATCGCCATAGTGCCTGGTTTAAAGCACAGCACACTACTTGTAAAGAGCAGTCGACGTTACATTGTTACAGTCTAGGTCATTCACATTAGATCACAGAGTCCGAAACGTAACTGCGATAAAAAATAACCGTTACTCTAACATGAAAGATTAATGGTAAAAAAGATTGTTACATGAAGACTTCAATTTCAATTTCCACAATTTTTATCTTATCTTTAAGGAAACGACAGTAAGGAATTATTACATAGATAAGTTGTACTATATAGTACCCATTTACGAGGAGTGAAAATTTCGAAACCACTTTATCACAGTTACTGGTTCATTTGGCTCTGGTTCGTTTGAGCTAAGCTTCGGCAACCTATTTTTACACTATGTAAAGGTTTATTTACAGCTTGTTTACACAATATGGTTTTTGACCAACTCGATCATTTTACCAAATCAACAATAACGGAAAACAGTATTCACACACTTCCATATCTCCATCGAAAATTTAATTTAATGCATATATATACCTACTAAATTGGTTGCCATGCTGACTTTTTCGCAGTTTTATCTTTACATAAATGTAATGACTTATCTCGCTTAGCGGATTTTTGTTCTATACAACTAATTACTACTTCTAAATTCATTTTCTTAATGTACTCAGCTTGAACTTTACCATATACATATATGAATATGTTATTTGGATACCTGTATGATTTTCTTTTTGTCGAATATAATTGCACTTCATGGTATATATGATACAGATACCATTCCGATAATTGACAAAATTAAATGTAAAATATAACCGGTTTAGTAATTCTATCGTATACACACATACAAAATATAAGTAGTATTTCGAAAGGAGGTAAAACAATTGATGCTGTAAATAACTGATTTGCATTAATAGTTTGCACATACTATAGGGAATCGGTTAACTCGATAAACTAACCGAATAAATAAAAAAACCGCATCGTAAGACCGAACTGTTGGGTTCCATTTATACGACGGCTGAGTATTCACGATAATTTTCGCCAGTCTATACTACTGACTATCGCTTGATTTAATTGCCCTTTTCGCTGTTCCTATAGCGCTGTAGTCTTTTCTGATGTGGAATCGGTAACGTTGGACATGACACGAAAATGGTAAGGGGGCTCATGAGCCCCCAATCCGGGTGACAGAGTAAAGCATTGGACGAGTGGTCTATCATGTTCTTAGTCAATGCAATATTACGAAATTTATTCTACATTCGATGATTCCTTTGAGTACGGTAGATAACTTTTTTTTTCACAATATATTTGTGGACTTCAGTATTTTTTCAAAACGCTTGAAAATGATAAGCCGTCGGTTGTTATGCAGGAGAATTGAAACCTTATTTATAGAGAATCAACAAAATTTAAAAGATATCTGAGGAACGTAAAATATGTGTGTACATTAGCTGACGTATGGTTAGAATGTTGAGAGAGTTTCCCCATCGTTATTGTCCATTGAATAAAGCAAGACATGAAAAAAATTCCATGAGAAGGTGATGGAATTCGCCTTATGATGCACTGAGGAAAATTCTCTCTATAACGGATAAATGTCCAGAAGTATCACACGCATTGGAAACGAAGAACATAATAACCGAGGCGGAATTTTAATACATCAAAAAACACTTGGACTGTGCAAAACCAAATGCTGATGCATTAAGTATCCACAGAAAATCAAAATAAAATAATGTAATTATTCAAGGAAGCTGTATGTGCTGAAATCTAAATTATTTCTAACAACTGTAGACAAGAAAGGGATCACTCATTGCATATCTGTGATTTTTTTGAATTTGATGAAGGAACTACTAGTAATGAAGTTTCAGTTGATCTTCAAGTATTGCAGTATTTAAGTGACAATAATCAGAAGTTTCAAATACTGGACAAGTTCCAAAGATGTTAAGAAATTTTTATAAAACGCAATGATTCTCTGTCTTCGACCGGAGTTGTTGAACGGCTTTTCAGTAATGCTGTAACAACAAAGGGCATAGCCGGATAAGGGGGTCAAAAGTGCCCTTGAAGTAAATTAGAGATATGATGCACCATTCGATAGGTTACACTGTGCAACACGAATTTGGGCCTCTAATAATGAATAGACAATTCTCGTAGATTTTTGTGCGCTGAATACGAATCCGCAAACCGTTTTCCTCCTACACGTACAGTTTTTGAGAAATTTGATTTTGAAAAAAAATGCAAATTTTCAACTTTGAAATGATTTTGTAGTTAAACGATAAGAGTTTTTCGGTTTCAATCAACGCAGAATTATTCTAGGAACTCTCCCAAATAAAATGATATAAGTTATTGTTACATCCAAGACATGTAAATATGTTTAAACAATGATCAAAGTGAAAATGACACCCGAAACGCAGCAATTTTCGCGGATATTCTTCAATTTATTTTCAAAACTAAAGCTGTAGGAGGGAATCCAATCACTCCACGCGATAGAGCAGACATTTTTCCTACGGAAACGACCAAAGAATACTGTTGGCCCGCTTTTGTTTCGAATACAGAATCAAAATAGTTTGGCAAAACGCGTGAGACCGGCAGTGATCCTCATCGCCGGCCAGCGCCTCTCCTGTCGCTCAACGTAACAGAACCGACAAACGCGTGCGCCGCTCTCATTTAGATACAGCATTGTACTTATTATTTATGTATTATTACCTATATATATATATATATATATATATATATATATATATAGGACTTTTGTGTTTGATTCTTATTGAGAATATATTTATGGGAAATGCACATGCTGGTCGTGCTAGGTGTACACAGTCTGTTATTTTTTAATGTACTGAAGATAGCTAAAGTGTTTGACGCTGCTACATAAACTAGAAATTATATTAGCGAAGACAGATCATTCTTATACTGTTTTCGAAAATACGGAAATCCTGTTTATTTTAAATTAACAGACGTTTTCATAAATGGAATGATGTATCAATATATCTGTGTCTTAGTATACGAAGTGTCAATGTGAGAATTTATGCAGTTGAAATATTATGTATCTATAGGTATATCTGTGATAGAAAACCGCTATTATGGATAAGATAGTGCTGCAATGTTAGCAGATTACTGTTGGCAGTTAAAAAGGGTCACATAAACGTCAGGCAAGAAGAAAGCACTTGTAGGTATATATACTTTAAAATTCGTATTTTTGTCAACAAATAGGTCATAGATAAAAAAAGTAATAATACATAAATAATAAGTACAATGCTGTATCTAAATGAGAGCGGCGCACGCGTTTGTCGGTTCTGTTACGTTGAGCGACAGGAGAGGCGCTGGCCGGCGATGAGGATCACTGCCGGTCTCACGCGTTTTGCCAAACTATTTTGATTCTGTATTCGAAACAAAAGCGGGCCAACAGTATTCTTTGGTCGTTTCCGTAGGAAAAATGTCTGCTCTATCGCGTGGAGTGATTGGATTCCCTCCTACAGCTTTAGTTTTGAAAATAAATTGAAGAATATCCGCGAAAATTGCTGCGTTTCGGGTGTCATTTTCACTTTGATCATTGTTTAAACATATTTACATGTCTTGGATGTAACAATAACTTATATCATTTTATTTGGGAGAGTTCCTAGAATAATTCTGCGTTGATTGAAACCGAAAAACTCTTATCGCTTAACCACAAAATCATTTCAAAGTTGAAAATTTGCATTTTTTTTCAAAATCAAATTTCTCAAAAACTGTACGTGTAGGAGGAAAACGGTTTGCGGATTCGTATTCAGCACACAAAAATCTACGAGAATTGTCTATTCATTATTAGAGGCCTAAAAAAAAGTTAAAATTTGTTGCACAGTGTTATCGAAAGAAAACCCTTCATACAAAGTTTCAACCCTGTATCTCGATCTAGGGGGTAGTAATGGCGAAAAAACGAAATATCAGTTTTTGGCATATTTCTCCCACTTAATGGCAAGTAAAAATTCTAAAAAAAATCTGACATATTACGTATATTGTGCCACATGTTCGAGAATTTTTTCATATTTTTTTTTATGTAAAGCTTAGGTACGAAAAATGAAAAACCCCCAAAAAATCAGAAAAATGCAGATTTCATAGTGAAGTTGGAAGAGCACCACTTTTATATTTTGACCGTAACAACATTATAACATAACTATTATCCTCAAAAAGTTTCATAATTTTTTGAAATCAGCAACATACTTGGAGAAATGAAAAACCGATTGTGTCGACGTATTTCGTACGAAGAAGCAGCTTTTACTTTGAATATTTGTATCCTCTTTATTCAGTATGTATATTAAATGCTTCTGAACATTTCTGCCTTTGTCTAAATGGTGTACAATGGAAAGAAATTGAATTAATTCGATTAATTGATTTTTTACCGTGTCCGAGATCACGTGGAACAGGTAAAGAATTTCCAACAAGTTCGGTGGCGGAGTGGTCTAGGGCGCAGTTTTAGTTGTGGAACCGAACGGTGTTCAGCGGTTCTCGTCCGATCGCTCTCGTCCGATCAAGCGAAATAATTGAGAAAAACAGAAGAAATTGCAAACATCCAGTGCGAAAAGCTAGTGCGAACAACATAAAGTAAAATAAACATACAAGGACAGCGCGGCAAGCAGCGTCACAGGAAGCAGAAATACACGACAGACATAACCTCAAACCACAACAGCGCCTCCTTCGGGGGTTGCAACACTGACATAAAAAAAGATGAATTTAACATAAATGACATAATTATTAAATCAACTAAACTACGCAGGACCAGCGGAACGATGGAAGACACAAGTAAGAGGAAGAAGTCCAATCAACCAGCAGACGCAACAGCAATTCCATGCAGCAACAGATTTGAGGTATTGTCAAGCGATGGGGAAAGTGATATGGACACAGAAAGCGAGGAAGTAATTCAAACTACAAAATCCACTAACAAGAAATAAACAAATAACCCAAAAACCAAAAAACCAACGCCAATAGTAATACATGGAAATACGGAAAACCATACACGATTTACACATATGTTAAAACAAAAAATAGAAAGTAAGTACTACATAAAATACCACAAAGATAAAATTGAAGTCTTCACGACAACACCAGAAGACTACAAAAAGCTGAAACAAGAATACCAAGAAAGAAAAGTAGAATTCCACACTTACACATTACATAATGAAAGATTACACCCAAAAACGGAAGAAAAAGACCTAAAAGAGGACCTCTTAGCCCAAGGTTTATCAATAACAAATATACATGCCATGAAGGGCACAGCGACACACTTATATATGGTCTCACTGCCAACGACAGTAAAAAATCTCATTTTTGAATCAAAAAATAAGGTACGTATGTCACACAAAAGTTACCTGGGAAGACTACAAAACCAAACAAAGAGCTACGCAATGCCATAGATGCCAGGAATGGGGCCATGCAACCTCTAACTGTTTTGCAGAACCAGCATGCTTAAAATGCGCGGAGAAACACCTCACACATGACTGCCCAAAACCCAGAGACCAACCAGCAAAGTGCGTAAACTGTGATGGCAATTATCCAGCAAATGCAACCATATGTGAGGCATACCAGAAGAGAATGGAATGGATAGCTAAAAAATCACAAAATGGAATACGCAGATCAAAAGAAACACTGAATATAAGAAAAGCACCTAACATAGAAAATGAAACCTCATTTCCAGTCATGAGCAGAAACTCAAAATCAGACACCTGGTGGGTAAACAAGACACAACACAAAGAAGATACATATGCCAGCAAGACAACCCAACCGAGGCGTAGGGAACACAACCACGATGGGAATGAGCTTAACGATATGTCAGCTCTAGTAAATGAGCTAAAGGAAGTGAACAAAATGTGTAACATAAGAGAAATGCTAGAGGCTGTAAAGGAACTTAAAGCAGAACTAAACCAATGTAAGACAAAGGTCCAACAATTTGAAGTATTCGTGAACTTCTGCAACAAATTGGATGGATAGGAAAAAGAACATAAAAATTTGCACCTGGAATGCAAATGGCCTGAAAGGCCGAATTGGGGAAATCAAGGAGTTTATCAACAGACAGAAAATAGACATATTAATAATCAATGACACAAGATTCAAGGAAACATCAAAAGTTAAAATTAGAAACTATACGTGTATCAGAAAAGACAATACACAAAAGTCATCGGGAGGAGTTTTAATGATAGTCAGAAGCAATATACCATATAAACAGGTAACAATTAACAATAGCATATCAATCAAATGTGTAGCTATAAGACTTCGCTCTCAAATATACATAGTAGGAGTATATAACCATCCGTCCAACTATTTCAAAGCCAAGGAGATAGACATGCTTTTAAAATTAGGCAACAAAGTACTAATACTGGAAGACTTTAACACACGACATCCAACCTGGAATAATAATAATCTAAATAGCAAAGGAAGAATAATATACAACTACGTCTCAAAAAACAACTGCAGCATCCTGTATCCTAATGAACACACGCATTACCCAACTAACGGACAACCAGCATCTACAATAGACATAGCACTCAACAAAAACATCAGAGGTATCTCAGAAATGAAGGTATTGTACGAACTAAGCTCAGACCACAACCCCGTGACAGTGGAACTGGGCTCGCACGATACGAACGCAACAGAAAAGATGGGATTGGACTACAAAAATACCAACTGGAAAGCTTTCAGACACAAAATTAACCAAAAAGTAAGGATAAACGCTAAAATAGACACAAGAGAACAAATAGAAACGGAAGTGCAGAAACTCACAAGGGAGATACAGAATACCATAGCAGAAACTGTACCGAAAAGATGAATCAAAGAAATGCAAGAAGAAATACCTGAACATATAAAGGAAGTGATAAGAAACAGGAACAAAACAAGGAAACAATGGCAGAAACACAGACTAGACTTCATAAAAAGGATCATGAACAACCAAACTGCAAATATAAGGAAGGCCATCAACGAACATAGAAACAAGGTATGGGAGCGTAAATTGAAAACGCTGAACCCAAAAGAAAACTCCATATGGAACATGACCAAAGCACTTAAGACAGAATTCAAATCGATACCGACCCTAGTAGAAAACAACATCGAAGCAATGACAGATAAAGAAAAAGCAGAGATGTTGGCGGACCAATTCGAAGAAGTACACAACATTGACCTGACAAACAACACCCCAGAACAAAACTTAATAATAGAAGAGGTCCAATAATTTGTAACTAGCGAAACTAAGAACGACCCGTATAAGTACTACACGTCGCCAAAAGAAATCCGCAAAATCTGCGCAGGTTTGCCATAAAAAAAAGCACCAGGAGTCGATGGAATACAAAACATCATTTGGAAAAACCTACCCCGGAAAGCAATAGTTCAGCTAATGTACATAATAAATGCAACAATTAAACAACAATACTATCCACCAAACTGGAAAACCGGAATCGTAGTACCAATCCACAAACCAGGAAAGAAGGAAGATAAAGCAAGCAGCTATAGACCCATAAGCCTACTGCCTACCATGAGCAAAGTCCTAGAAAAAGTACTACTCAACAGAATAAAAAAATTCGAAAAGAACCACAATATCACCATAAATGAGCAATTTGGATTTAGAGAAAACCACAGTACGGTACAACAAGTCGTAAGAATAGTAAACGACGTAACGACCAGTTTTAATAGGCAACTCGTAACTGTAATGCTACTACTCGACATAGAGAAGGCGTTTGACAGAGTCTGGACAGCAGGACTTATATACAAATTAATCGAGCAACAGTACCCACCCATAATCGTAAAACTTATAGCATCGTATATTAGTGGTAGGCATCTAAAAGTACAAATTAATAACACCAGATCCAGCGAAAGATCGATTAGAGCAGGAGTTCCACAAGGCACCGTCCTAGGCCCACAACTATACAAGACATATCTCAACGACATACCTACCTTTCCAAAAACAAAGACAGCACTTTTTGCAGACGACACAGCAATTTATACGCACTCATTTAACGCCATAATAGCCGCTAAACAGATACAGACTCATATGACACTCCTAGAGCCATATTATCAGAAATGGAAAATTCATCAAAACACAAGCAAAACCGAAGTGATAGTACTCACAAAGAAGAAGAAGGAAAGAAACAGGATATTCCAACCCATAACGGTTTACGGACAAAAAATATCCCCAACGAAAACAGTGAAATACCTTGGAGTGCATCTGGACGTAGGACTAACTTACAGGCACCACATTATGGACAAGGTGAGGAAGGCACACGCAGTGCTGAGAAAACTATACCTACTAATGGTATACAACTCGGCCATGTCAATCAACAACAAAAAACTGTTGTACAAGATGATCATAAGACCGATAATAATGTACGCTGCACCGGTGTGGTGCGGAGCAGCCGCAACTAACATCAACATATTACAAGTAATACAAAATAAATTCCTAAGACTGATACTCAGCGCTTGTAGACATACCAGAATAACAGACCTACACGGAAGAGCAGAAATGCAATATATCGGGGAGTATTGCAATGAATTAGCAGTGAACTTTTATAAAAACCAATTGCACAGCAATCCATTGACCAAAAATTTAACGGCGATCAGGGAACGTAATGTACCTTTTAACTTTAAGCACAAATTGCCTTATTAAAAGTTATCTATTTTCTATGAAGCGAATTGATGCATATGTGATAAAAGGTGTGATACGTTTAGTATAAGCAATCTAGACAAATAAGCAATAAAAATTGATAACAACCGAACAGTAGTACACAATACATAGCTCAATTACGTGTAATATAACATATAGTTCGGTTAGATAGCCCATACAAACAGGTACACATAAAGGTGTAAAATTGAAAATGGACAGGGTTTTTTCGTTACAATTTTCCCTTGTAAACGAACAAGCAACACAACACTGCACACGAATCCAACTATTGCACTAGAAATAAAAGATATATATTTTTCGACAGATTAATTATACTAGTAGGTTAAACATTAATTGTAGGAACTACGCATAAGCACAATTGTTGGACAATAAAATTTATGTATGTAAATGTATACATATGATACAATAAAGAGACTTTAAAAAAAAAAAAAAAAAAAAAAAAAAAATTGTGGAACCGCTGCGTACTTTTTTGGTGTGAGAATCTCGCCTAGGATCATTTTTTTTATTACATTAACGATTTCTTTTTATCTTAACTGTATAATATATGTAAATAGTATGTATCGTAAAACATTTTACAAACATCTCAACAATATTTTAACTCTAAATATAAACATAAATAATTAAATAATTATTGCGAGCCACTTTTAATTCCATTGTTCATCTAACCTCGTATTCTCTGAGTTAAACTTAGGTAAGCTTTAAAAATCTCTGTAACAAAGATAAGTGAAGGGAAAGAAATTCTTCCTCATTCAAAGATTTATTTTTTGCATTTCCTATCACCTTTTCAATACACAAGACCTACTAACAGGCAACGTGTCGAAAGAATATAAGTATTTGCCATCGTATATTATTAATAATGTTATGACGGTGATGTTTATGACGCGGATAATTGGAATCATTTAAGAAATAATGGACGAAGACAACAATGTCCTTTGTTTGAAGGATACAAACAATATTGTTCGATACGAAGTCAGATCGCGCTACATTAATAGTAAATCTTACCGGTGCTTTATTCATTATAAACTAAATTCAATTGGATTTTCGGCAATAGAACGTTACTGTTGTGAATGTGCAAATAGTAATCGTACCATAGGATGCTGTTTACACGTAGCAACAATAATTTATTACTTATCGCACGCACGGTACCTATCCACAATTGTCAGACCTGCCGAAATATTATGTAAAATATTTAACAAAGGAACTATAATACCAGTGATTAATGACGATAATGACGAAGACTGAAGATACTACATGCGGTTCTTATTCCAAACTGCGAAAAAATAGAGATAATTATCTTTAATACAAAAACGATTATATACAAGCAGAAAAGGATAAGCAATTTATTAACCAACAGAACATGCGGAAACAGAAATGGCGAAAAGAAGAAGTGCTTAGGATGTATCGTCTTTGCTGCAAATCAAACACATTTATTAAAGATAAGTATCTTTAATACAAAATTGATAAATGTATGTATATATATGTAGCAATTGAAAGTGCCTCACAATTGTTCCTTAATTATTTATATGTATATTTGGAGTTCAAATATTGTTGAGATGTTTGTAAAATGTTTTACGATGCATACTATTTATATATATATTATACAGTTAGGATAAAAAGAAATCGTTAACGTAATAAAAAAAAATGATCCTAGGCGAGATTCGAACTCACACCAAAAAAGTACGGGGCGGTTCCACAACTAAAACTGTGCCCTACACCACTCCGCCATCGATCTTCTTGAAAATTTTTTACCTGTTCCATGTTATCTCTGACACGGTAAAAAATCAATTAATCGAATTAATTCAATTTCTTTCCATTGTACACCATTTAGACAAAGGCAGAAATGTTTAGAAGCATTTAATATACATACTGAATAAAGAGGATACAAATATTCAAAGTAAAAGCTACTGTTTCGTACGAAATACGTCGACACAATCGGTTTTTCATTTCTCCAAGTATGTTGCTGATTTTAAAAAATTATGAAACTTTTTGAGGATAATAGTTATGTTATAATGTTGTTACGGTCAAAATATAAAAGTAGTCCTGTTGCAACTTCACTATAAAATCTGCATTTTTCTGAATTCTTGGGGTTTTTCATTTCTCGTACCTAAGCTGTACATAAAAAAAATACGAAAAAATTCTCCAACATGTGGCACAATATACGTAATATGTCAGATTTTTTTTAGAATTTTTACTCGCCATTAAGTGGGAGAAATATGCCAAAAACTGATATTTCGTTTTTTCGCCATTACTACCCCCTAGATCGAGATACAGGGTTGAAACTTTGTATGAAGGGTTGTCTTTCGATAACCTATCGAATGGTGCATCATATGTCTAATTTGGTTCAAGGACACTTTTGACCCCCTTATCCGGCTATGCTCTTTTCCAAAATCGGATAAATTGTTAGATAGAAATTTGAGATTAGACTATTCATGAAACCAAGTTCTCACTTGATTATTTAGTATAATCTAATACATTAATATAATATGATCTAAAATTTTACTAACGAGTGTTAAACTGAAGAGATTCGCTTCTTTTATTAATTTTATATAAAATATTAATTGTTATTGATTTCATTAGGACCAGTAAACTTACGTTATATTTTTGAATTTAGAGTGTACGTATGAAACCGAATTCTGATTTATTTATTCAATACTTGTAATCTTAAAGTTTGTATTATTTTTACATACGATACTAATTTCTGTTAATATCATTATAAAAAATAAAATTATTGTGTTTACATGTATGGTACTGTTATTTACATATATCTACATACATATGTATATGTTAGCGTCCATGTATCTTACAGGCGGCCAAGGGTCGCAGGCGACGCATTGTCTGTTGAAGGATTTACGATTGGGACTTAGGCCGCGAATGATCAGGGAATGTACCCTTAGTACATGAGATCTTCCAGTCATCATTCCCCGATGTCTGGCGCCCTAGAGCCGTATGGCTTGATTGTTTGTAAAGTCGGAAACCAGGCGATGACTGGCGACCACGTTGGGTCCCCGAGCCATCGAACGTTGGAAATGAATTACAGAGTTTAGGGAGAGATAGCGGACGTGAGATAGCAAGCAGCCTGACGTTGCGTTGCTAAAAAGAATAGGGTTTTTGTTCTGGAGGATCTGGCCACGGAGCGGGGAAGGCAAGGGTACCTTCTGGTACGACAACTGTGATGAACCCCACGGCATTTGTCCCAGAATCTCGAAAGAGAACAGAGTTGAATTTCTAAAACTCTAACATATAGTATACTCATTAATAATTTGAAATAGAAATTCTGCATGCGTAGTAATAATTTTAGGCAAGGTTACCAAATAAAAAAAATTTATGCTAGTGACCCGATTAAAACGAAAATGTGATAGAATTGCAAGGAAATAATGTTTTATTCAGTGGGAAAATAAAATACAAATGCTATGTCGGTGATTACGGTAGGAAGGAACACAGTTTTCTTACGGTTTCCCTATACTGCCGCTAGCTGACGTTATATAATTCTTCATTCGATAGACTAATAATTAATACTCATGCTTTCTACCTAATAACTAATACAGATTTTGACGAATGACTAATGGCTAATGTAACTAATATTGGTTTCAGCTACAAATTAAGTTTTGTTTCAAAATGGGATTTTGGAAATTAATATATCTACAATGAGGTGCTGAAGAAACAGTGTTCAACATTTCAAGTATGCGAATCATTATCACGGTAGTACACAATAGTATCACTTATAACTATCGAAGGATTTCTGTGATTCCTCTTTGCCAAAAACTCTTTTTTGTAATAATTATATAAATATTAATAAATTCAATGGCTTCTTCATTATCTTGTTATGAGAAAATTCTCATTGCTGAATGAATACTGTAAGGAGGTAATGATCATCTATCATCGGGAAAGAATAAAGGTTGTTCACGATAATTATCATGATTAGAATGTTGAAATCGGAAATGGAAAAATGGAATGAAAACTCATACGAGTAACTATCTCATTTTAGTGAAAACAGGTTAAGTTTCATCACATGACCAAGTTTTACGCGATATTAGCAAAAAGCTGTATACTCATCTGGACTCACGTGACCAAATTAAATATTTTTAAAATATATATTCGCTTAATCAAATAATTGTAGCAGTGTAAGAATTTGGTTTTTGGGTGATCTGTGTAGGCTTGTATGCTTTGTTATTTAATGATTTCTCGTGTTTCATCGCATGACTCTTCACCATAAACAAAAATTCTTTTTTAGGCGAACACAAATTAATAAAATTGTTTTTATTTTTATATTGTGCAGCTGTTTCATAAAAAAATTAATTTATTCTCTTAATATTGCCCGCAAATATGTCTTGAAGAAATTTTATTAATATTTCCAAACGAAAAATCGTTTTGTCCTTGCGAATCGTTGAATGACGTCAGGTTTTCCACTTGTCTACGTACATATTTACATCTGAGCAACTTCGTGTAGCTATATAAGAAAAGTGCTTCTGGTAGAGTGGTTAAAAAATCATCGATATCGGTGAGACCCCCCTTTTCTAAGTAATTACCCTTATTTGTTGTATCTATATAGTTTAAATGTATTTGACGTATAATTTATCAAGAGTACACAAATTGCTAAACGTGTTTTGAGTTTTGTAATGCAAACATCATTGAAACTCTAACTAATCTGGCTCAAGGCGATATTTTCACAGGTGTAGCTCCATTTACAATTTAAGTCGTGCACGAAAAGAGTTGACAAACCATTCTTTCCTCTATCCTTCCACGTATTTTGTTTCGACATTTTTGTGTTCAATCTAAATAGTCGCTAGAATAGCTTTCAATGTTGAAATTGATAAGTTGCTAACGCTTATAATTTGTAATATATTGAATTTTCAACGTTTCGGTGCATGGAAACTTGAACATCTTAAATTTTCAATGCTTTGAATATTCAATGCTTGGAGTTTTGAGTACTTTAAATTTTGGATGTTTAAAATTTTCAACATTACACACTTTAAAAGCTCAAGAAGAGTATAGCCGGATGAAGGGGGCAAAAGTGCCGTTGAACCAAATTGGACTTGTAATGTATCATTTGATACCTTATCTAAAGAAAACCTTACGCACCAAGTTTCAACCCTATACCTCAATCTGCAGGGTACTTATAGAGAAAAAATGAAATATCAGTTTTTGCCATATTTGTTCTACTTAATAACAAACAAAAATACTAAGAAATATTTGACATATTGAAAATATGCTGACATATGTTGGAGAATTTTTCCGAATTTTTGGTTGCAAAGCTTGGACGCAGAAAATAAAAAATCTTAAAAAAATCTGAAAAATGCAAATTTAGTAGTAACGTTGTAAGAGCACTACATTTACATTTCTACAGTCACAACATATTATTATAACTGTTGTCCCCATTTTTTTCAGATGTTTTGGGAAGGTGTGCTGTAATTGAAAAAATAAAAAAATCAATATTTTCGAGATATTTCACGTGAAAAAGCAATCTTTACTTTAAAATTTTATATGTTCTTCACGCAGTGAGTATATTACGTAATTTTTAATATTTCTTTATCTGGAAGAATAATATACAAATAGCAGAAGTAATAGATTCAGTCAATTGAAACTATCTCAGTACTTTAAATCCTAAAGTAGGAAAGATGATTGTAGCGAATGGATTGGCAGAGTGGTTATGGAGTCTGACTGTGAATCTCATACTAATTATTTTGGCCGTGAATTCGCAACCCGCACAAGTGGAACTTCTTTCTTCTACATTTTTTTTGATTCGTAACTATACAATACGCCAATAAGTGGCAATAATTTAAAAATATGTTAAAGGAATTTTAAGAATGTTACAGTCTGAAGTATACACAGAGATATTTTCGGAGTATGTTTTACACGATTATTTCTGTATCCGCGGATTCATTTACTTACGGGTATTACCTAGGATTTCCTAGATTAAATAAATATATGAAATGACACCACGCACCTGTACTATAATTCAACCTTATTTATTAACAATAATAATAAGAAGCTTTTATTATTTATTAGGTGCCATAGATGTCAAATAATTTTATAATTAACAAATCATATGAATAGTAAAACTGTGAAGGGGAACAAAATTGTCATGTAGTTAAAAATTTGGAAAAAATATAATAAGAAAAGGGTTGAACTTGTGCGGGCACAAACTCACGACCAAAATAATTAGTATAGGATTCACAGTCACATCCCATAACCACTCTGCCAATCCATTCGCTAAAATCATCTTTGTTACTTTAGGATATATAGTAGTACTTTACTACCCCCAGATCGAGGTGTAGGGTTAAAACTTGGTGCGAAAGCTTTTCCTTGGATTAATTATCGAATGGTACATCGCAAGTCTAATTTGGTTTATGGGCGCTTTTGACTCCCTTATCCAGCTGTACCCTTTCATCATTTTGAATTTGCAAAACACTAAATTTTCAATGTTTGGAATTTTAAATAGTTTGAATTTTCAAAGCTTGGAATTTCTAAATTTTCAAGCTTTTGCTTTTTAATGAAAACTATGTATGCAAGCGCGAGACAACGCAAGTTAAGAAAACATAAGTCGTGGTATTACTGTACTCACACAATCTGAAGAATTGGGACAACAAGGCGAAGAGCAAATAACAGGAGGTGAACAAGGGGGTTCATCCCATTCGCAGGGTTTCCTACAATAAACAATTTATTTCATTATTTGTCTGTTTATCAATTATTTAATTTCATGATACCTTCTTACTTTTTTTCCATAGAACTGATCAAACATTTTAGCTGACTCAATAATTCTCGCCTTCTCTCACAATTTGGGTTTTTCCCGTCACATGGCATTTTTGCAGATAATCAAAATCAAATAAAATGTCTCACGAAAATTTCGATATGTTCCAAAAATTATATTAGGGGTTGTAAAGTATCTGAATCTTTTCACATATTCATTTAATTTAGTAGCATTATAAGAAATGAATTTAGAAATGACAATGTTGTCCGAATGTGTCTGCAGAATTTAATAAATGAATATTGCTGTTGACTTCACTTGTTCATCATTCGGTAGAAACACGGTATTTATCAAAATTGTCAGTTTAAAAGTATAATAACAACGTGGAACAATGTCTTGTACAGGAAATACTTTACCATGTTGTAAATCATCTTGCTGTCCATCACCTATAATCCAGTGCCAGTTGCCATCATGTCCATCGTGTGTATCTTATCCATGCGTATTACCATTTTGTGTAGCGTGTCCACCACCGTGTAAAATTACAATATGTACGCCGCCAGTGCCGTGCGGACCTTGCCCACCGAAATGCATTCCGTATTGTCCGCCCGCGTGCGCAGCACGTTGCCTAACCAGAACCACAGTACATTGTTTTAAATGAATTAGAAGAATTATGGGTAAATATGTAGAGCACGATACAGCTTTTCAATAATATTAAAATGTGTAGTAAGGGTCAACATTCTAAACAATTATTTCTTATACATGCATATAATCGCCGTTCGGCTTTGGTTTCAGAGATATCCAGTATAAGTATTTTTAATATTCAACTTTAACCTAACTAAAATATAATATAAACCTCTGACATACTTAATCCTGATGTAATCGAAATGTAATTCAAAAGTAATCAAATGCAGAACCAATTCAACCTAAACCAAGTTCAATTCAAACTAAAATCTGACCAAAACTTAGCACATACTTAAAACGAATCAAAATTTAACTAAAACTAATGCCAACGTAACCCAAAAGTGACTCTCAAACCTATTAAAAACTGCAGTTTTCTTTCCTCGTTTAGAGTTTCAATGTCGAAACCATTTTGGGACTCTTATGAACAGGCACGCCAGGCGAGCAGAACATCTTGGAATTTGCCCTGTGAAAGCAGGGAAATAAGAATGGCAGTGGTGGAATAGTAGTAGTACCGTCCGATGACGCGATGTCAGGTATGCATCGGACGCGAACAGGATATTTTTTCCACTCCTACTGCTATTCCCGAAATGCAGTTCGAAAAGTTCTGCACGCCTAGCATACCTGTATACGGATATCATTTTCTTTAAATCTGCTGGTAGCGATGGGGTAATCGCAAAACAAATCTTGTGCATCGGCCAGATAACACTAATGCAACGACAAAACCTTTTTATTTTCGGTTTTCTTCGAATAAAAATTGTACTTGCCTATTTTAAAGAGCAGTCTGATAAAAATGAATTCAAAGTGTAATTTGGATTATATTTGTTTAACGAATGTTAGCATTTTTTATTGTAACTTAAGAATGCTTCAAATTGGCGTCCAAAAGGTTTGGTCCAATTTTAAAGTTTAAATTTAAAATTTTAAATTAAGTTAGAATTCCAAATTTTGACAAAGAAAGTACCAAAAATAAAAAAAATTTATCGTACTATTTCCCCATCGATAAACTTGTACCCTCCTTCGTTTTCTTGAAACTTTCACTCGTTGAAAAATTTGATGAGATCTTGCTAAGGCGACTAAAGACTTTCACTTTACAACGTATGAGGTCCACTGTATGAAAGAAAGAAATTTTGTTTATTGTTCTGAATCCTTCATCGTTTCCAGATAGTTACTAACTATCTAACGTTAACATTTTCCTAGTTATAAAAAATCCGCAAAATTTAGAATGTATTTGCATATTAATTGCAGGTAAAATAATTTGTTTAAGACGTTTTTACAAGCGGAAGATCCATGATCACCAAAAGTATTACAGTACAGTTTTAAGTAAAACATGTAACTTTTCAATAACTTGTAAATTTGTTTACAATATATGGAATTTTTATTCACAAAGTACCAAAAATAAAAAGATTTCGTCGTTGTGATTAGTGTTTTCTCACTGAGACGATCGCGATCCGTATCGTAAAGGAAAGCCGCAGCTGCTCGTACCACTAGTTTCGGGGGAGATCTCTCCATTGTTGCGAATGAACCAAGCTCCAGTAATGTCGAGTTTCACAATATCTCTAATTAAGATGTAATAGAACACTGTAACACAAATTTAAACCAAATTAAAATTAATCCTAATTTAACCCAAACTCGAAACTAATCTAAACGTAATTGGTAACTAATTTATACTCAAACCTAACCCGAACCTAACCAGAACCTAACCACTGTTTTGCTTTAGTCTCAGAGATATAATATAAATTGTACAAACTAAACACAAACTAGCAAAATTCTGCACCACACCTAATTCGAATTTAACCCAAACTATAGCTGAACCTAATCTGAGACCATGGTTTTGGTTGTGATGAATATGATTATTAATTTTATATACACTTATAATCGCTGCTTGACTTTATTTTCAGAGATGTTCACATACAGATATGTATATTTTCTACAGTATATCTCTTGTTGTTTCAAACTATTTCAGAGTCCAGATCTATAATATTGTCATTTGTGAATCATAAACCACTAAAATTATCTCTGGGAATAGGTTCATATTAGCTTTGGGTTTGTCTTTTGTTATCCGTTAAAAATAATTTCGCGTATACCTTGAAAGTTAAAGTCGAGCAATGATTATATGTATAGGAAAAAGTTTTTCAGACCATTGGCCTTGATAACGTATTTCATGTCTATTGAAACCAACAAGATATATCTCATTCTATATAATCACCGAATTATAGACACACTCATTCATTAGTATTAGGATACCTGCAGATTTCATATAAAATGTAATGTATGTTAAGGCAGATGACACATACTATTTCTATACGCAATTATAAATTACTAGAAGTTTTGAATTAAAAATTGGCTTGTTACCTTCGAAATACTTTGGCTTAATCATACTGAAGTATTTTGGAGTGATTGGATCGGAAATCCCAAGAAGCATGCCCAAAATCTAAATCTAACTTACGGAACAGTTTACGACATAAAGTCAAATTCAATATACGAATTATAACTCTGCAAATTCTAAGGTTAATTAAAATAGTAATCCAGAAATTAGAATTTTATTTTATGTAATTAGTATCCAGTTTTAGTATCAAGTTGAATATATGAATTCTTTGTAGTTCAAAATTGTGAAGTAGTTAATTCCTATTTAATAATTATTTATTACATAGATTTTAATAATGTCCTACTGTCTTTTCAGATTTATTGCATTTTCTGCAAACGTTCTAATACTTTTGGATGGGGGTATGTCCGGTGCAAATTACGAGGCTAATTTGAATTTTGATAATTGTGATGTATAATATTCTGGTTCGTGCGGCACAATAAATAACTAAGTAATTTAATGGA
This sequence comes from Eucera pruinosa, assembly GCA_028830335.1. Lineage (NCBI taxonomy): Eukaryota > Metazoa > Arthropoda > Insecta > Hymenoptera > Apidae > Eucera > Eucera pruinosa. The sequence continues at coordinate 645,918 of JAMYCR010000015.1, read as the reverse complement.
AAGTGAAGTAATTATTTGCAAAGCGATCTTCTTCCAATATTTGAATGACCTTTAGATAGATGTGTATGTTATCAATATAAGTGTGGTGAGTAATTTTGTAGAATTATTTAAGCGCCATTAAGATATGTCACAATGTATTTTGAATGTCTACCCTCAACTTAATCCAAATCTCACCACCACCTACATTTAAAATAAATTCAATTTCAAATTTAATCAATATTTGACGAGTTTCTAACCCAAAACAAATTAAAAATCAAATCTAACATAAATCTAACTCAAATCTGCGTAACTTTTACCAAACTTAGCAGTAGGAAGAGTAGTAGCAACAGTATTCATAAGCGCCTAAGATGGTTCCTGGATGTATGACGAGACCTCATTCCATAGAATGGAGCAGTTCACCGTCACGAACATGAGCAAATAACTCTGTTTTCTGCTACTCATGTAGCCTTGAACGATTACGGCCATTGATTCTACTTTGTCGAAATGTCCAGAATAGCTAGAAATAAAATCACCTAACCAACGATTAAGGTGTTCATAAAAAATGAGTAATGTGGACCGACATGGTGTTTCTAGCACTGTCCCTGCAAAGGGTGTAGCCGGATAAGATGGTCAAAAGTGCCCCCAAACCAATTTAAATTTCTGATACATCAATAGGTAGAGGACATGGAAAAACCCCTCTGTGCAAAGTTTCAACTCCTTATCCCCACCATTGGGGTAGTTATGGGGTGTGTTGTGATTACAGTTTTTGCATGATTTCTGTTGTACTCTTTCATAAAAAATTCTGAAAAAATTTGAAAATATTCCAACTATTGGAATACATATCTGTGAATTTTTTCAGAATTTTTTATTCCAAAACCGAATTTTGAAAAATGAAAAAAGTTTTGAAATGTTGATTTCCTATAGAAGTCCTAACATGACTACGTTTATATTTTTACAGTTTTAGCACCTCCTTATGGTAGTTAACATAGAATTTTTTCAGATTTTTCCTAGAGGGGGCACGCAGTCAAAAAAATAAAAAAACGATAATTTTTAATATTACAGGCAGTGTCAGTCTTTTGACTGGGTTGATATTATTGTAGTTTTACTAGTCTGTTATGATAGTTAATTTAAAATTTTTTAGATTTTTTGAAAAAGTACTTCGTATCGAAAAAAATTGAGATGCGGTAATTTTTAATATTACTGGCAGTGTCAGTCTTTTGACTGGGCTGATATTATTGTAGTTTTACCAGTCGTTTATGATTGTTAATTTAAAATTTTTTTAGACTTTTTAGAAAGGTACTTCGTATCGAAAAAAATTGAGATGCGGTAATTTTTAATATTACTGGCAGTGTCAGTCTTTTGACTGGGCTGATATTATTGTAGGTTTACCAGTCCTTTATGATTGTTAATTTAAATTTTTTTTTAGATTTTTGGAAAGGTACTCCGTATTGAAAAAAATTGAATATCGGTATTTTTGACTTTGTCCATACCCGTATAAGTACCACGTCCGTATCTGCAAGTGCAGTCGCGACACATCAACAGAAAGACTTATAAGTGTTATATTGAGTACACACCTAATGCAATAGGCTATGCCGGAATCAAACGATATTCCTGCGAATGTGCAAATGGCAACCGCACAATTGGATGTTGCTCTCATATAGCTGCGATAATATATTACTTATCGTATGTTCGATATCTCACGCAAATTGTAAGGCAGGCAGAAATCCAGTCCAAGATTTTTACTAGTAAGGAAGTACACCCTGTTATAAACGAAGACAGCGACGAAGACTGGAACAGTATTCAGGTAGTAATTTTTCTCTAGAAAGTAATGTACATGCATATTATTTACAATTTGATATAATATTCATCTAGGAAATTAATTGTATGAACCATATGGACGTAGTACTTATACGTGCATCGAAAAAGTAAAAACTACCGTTTCTCAATTTTTTTCAATATAAAGTACCTTTCCAAAAAGTCTAAAAAAATGTTAAATTAACAATCATAAAGGACTGGTAAAACTACTATAATATCAGCCCAGTCAAAAGACTGACACTGCCAGTAATACTAAAAATTACCGCATCTCAATTTTTTTCGATACGAAGTACCTTTCTAAAAAGTCTAAAAAAATGTTAAATTAACAATCATAAAGGACTGGTAAAACTACAATAATATCAGCCCAGTCAAAAGACTGACACTGCCAGTAATATTAAAAATTACCGCATCTCAATTTTTTTCGATACGAAGTACCTTTCCAAAAAATCTAAAAAAATGTTAAATTAACAATCATAAAGGACTGGTAAAACTACAATAATATCAACCCAGTCAAAAGACTGACACTGCCTGTAATATTAAAAATGATCGTTTTTTTATTTTTTTGACTGCGTGCCCCCTCTAAGAAAAATCTGAAAAAATTCTATGTTAACACAATAAGGTGGTGCTAAAACTGTAAAAATATAAACGTAGTCATTTTAGGACTTCTATAGGAAATCAACATTTCAAAACATTTTTCATTTTCCAAAATTCAGTTTTGGAATAAAAAATTCTGAAAAAATTCACAGATATGTATTCCAGTAGTTGGAATATTTTCAAATTTTTTCAGAATTTTTTATGAAAGAGTACAACAGAAATCAAGCAAAAACTGTAATCACAACACACCCCATAACTACCCCAATGGTGGGGATAGGGAGTTGAAACTTTGCACAGAGGGGTTTTTCCATGCCCTCTACATATTGATGTATCAGAAATTTAATTTGGTTTGGGGGCACTTTTGACCATCTTATCCGGCTACACCCTTTCGATCTCAACCTGAAACAAATTCGAACCTAACTGAAACTTAATCCGAAGCTGATCTGAACTTGAATCTAACCTAGTCTGAATCTAACTAAAGTAATTTTACTAATTTAGAGTAGTGAAGTTGATATAGTAGTGGCTACAAGCAATATCAGCTGAGCACTATACTTTTGCAATGAGATGTTACTTAATTAGGTGTATTCAGTGATATTAAATTCTTCATTATTTATTGTTGTTTTTATACGTGACTACAGATATTAAATTAATACAATAGAATGCAACTAATGAAATATGATACTACTTAAATATAGAAAAATTCAATGACATGCCAATACTTCTTGTAGTCGCTGTACTTATCTTACTTATAAAAGTTTTTATGTGTCCACCTTTAATTACTTTAATTTTTGGATATGTTATACAGGTCTGAAAAATAAGACATGCGTGTTTTTTTATATCGGCTCGTTTTCGTATTTAAGGAGAGGCACTCCTCAAAGTTCATGGTGGAGTGGCGAGGGGAGAAGTGAGTAGAAAGGAGAGCTGTGAGGCTAGCAGTGCGGTGCGATGCATGTTTATAGTGACGCGGAGAAACGCAAGGAGCGAAATGATACAGCGAGCCATTCTACTCAGTATGTCTCAAAATGTCTTCCAGGAAGCAGCAAAAGCTCGTGCTTGTAGAAAGTATTGCAATTAAATATCACATATTAACGTCATATCTCGCAAAAAAAACAAGAAAATTGTAATGAATGCTATTGAATGCAATTGAATGCGATAGAATGCTGCCGAATGCATCCGAATGTTGCCGAACGTGTTGGTATCCGCTAGTAGAAACAAACATTTTTGTTTCTAGCTGAATCGCTATCATACGCCGCTTTCCCCGCGGCTCTCCTCGCCGCTCCACTGTAAACACTTCCATTACATTACATTGGTTTGATTTTGTCGCGACGCTCACCTTGCCGCTATCCTCGTTCCTCGCCATTACACTATAATCGTATCTTAAGGTACAACAGATCCCATTGCAAGCTTGAAAAGAGTCTTAAAAACACACTTGGTATTTATTTAATTTCTGTCATATTTAGCTGGGTGAATCATGTACTCATTGTCAGTCACACTTACCGGTGGACTAACTACCCCAATAATTTAAATGCACATTTACAAGATTTGAAACCTATAAGACAATTCTTAATATTTTTACGAAATCTTGGATATAAATTAATTTATCTCCACCCCATCTTTACTGTGTATGTAATATGAACATCAAATGATGACTATTAGATCGGAAAATAATGCAAATCAATAAATGTTGTTTACGTTATTTAAATTTTATTCTTAATCTTTTGCAAGGTGTACATAAACAGTTTACCAAATGATTTATTTTAAATGTACACTGCAAAATATTATGATTCATATTTGTCAGAAATGTGGTACTTATTCATGAAGAAAATGTTAAAAAAAAATTGTTTTCATGGAGAGCATCGAACTATCGGTGTTTCATCATACAGTGCGTATTTCATTTGCGTATTTTGTTCGAAAGCAAAGTCTACAGAATTCTCAAAATTTCGTAACTTGTTTTCTATGTATCCACTTTTGTACCAAGCATATCAAAATAAACTTTTATATGTTACTAAAGAGAACTGACTGTGTACAAGCGATTGTAAATTAATTATATTATTTCTTAAATAAAGATTAACATTATAGTCATTTAGTAGTACATTGTCGAAAAAATGCCTAACATAATTTCGCTAATATGACTTTGCATGATTGTCACTTGTTCAGTGTCCACTCTAAGAGTCTACTAACAACAGACTTGTGGTTCTACTTATATAAAGGGTGGTCCACGCAACGTGTGCACCATTATAACTTCCAAAATATGCGTTGCACGAAAGAATGTTATATACAAAAGTTACATGGTTTAAAAGGGTACACTATGTAGTGCGTTAATCTTTTTTATAGGTGGAGGCATTTCGGAGATTTGAAGGTCAACTTTGTTTTTTTAAACAGAATACTATATTTTTTATACCAAAATATGGTAGAGTATCGAATTGTAAGTAAAAAAGTATTGACCGTTATTAGCCCTAAACCTAATAGCTAACGAGTAATTTCACTTTATTACTTGAAAATTTTCTTCACGTAATATCGATGGTGAAGATACGCATTGTACAACACATTTTATTTTCTTAACTCCTCCCAGTTGATTTGTCCAGAATGTAATCATTATTGAAATTCACTCTGGTCTGAATTGTATACATTTTCAGACCCATATTTTGTTTTTAAAGCTATTAGTACGTTACCAAAGTTTCCAACTTTGGCCTTCAAAGCATCGTGTTTTATTGTCTTTCGTGTAACAAGTTTAATTACCTGTTAAAAATATAATATCCATGTTCTGGAAGCTCTAAATACCATATTATTATTATTCTGTTTTACATACGCCTTCAATGCCTATCATTGAATATCTCTGCCATTTAAAATACAACTGGCATCAATGGCTTTCTTGAGATTTCTTTTTGCGTACTCGAAAACTGTTGCTAGCCTTTACGTTAGGTTCCTACTGTTTGAATTTCATTAGCCCGTCATCGTAATTGCTACTCAGAAATAACAAGTCTAAAATTATGTTGAACTTTATTGAGTTTCTGTTTTCTCTTTCCGTCTTTCAAGAATGTAACTCCTTTCCACTTATATTCAATATCAACATCTTCATCACACTGCAAACAAACTCCGGCATATGTTTCTTCAGATCACTTTTCACCGTTATCACCGTCATCAACAGTTTTAACTTTTCACTCTTTAAATTGGTCTACAAAATTCAACGAAAACTATTCCGAAACTTCAACTGTATTAAATTTAAATATAACGTTAAGCAAGTTTTTCTCTATAAGCTTCTACAATTGTATTTCTTCCGTTGCTATGAGAGTTTCCACCAATGTACATTGTTTCGTATGTCGCTAATAAATTCGACACGATTTTCAGATTAACCATGATTGTTAATCACTGCAGTGGCAAAATCAGTACTGTGAAGTAATCGGCTGGGACTGAAGATCGTGTTTTCGAAAAAAAGAGTAACAACGTCTTTTCAAAGATAGTGCGCAATTTAATAGGGTTCTAAAGATAACAGGAGGATTTCAATATAACAAGTGTCAAATAAAACACAATATGACTTTTACGATATGAGGTTCACCCCTCAGTAAGAATGAGAGCTCATAAAATGACTAATTCGTTATCATAAAATAATTGATATTTAAGATTCATTAAGAATTTTATGAATCTTCTTACAAGTTTTAAATCTTGTATATGTGCATTTAAACTACTGCGGTAGTTTAACCACTAATGAGAGAGTAACTGACAACAAGTATATGATTCACACAATCATGTGTGCTGGAAATTAAATTTATACCATGTTTGATAATAATCTTTAAGCTAACAGTGGGTTTTTTTTTATCTTATTTTGAAAACTTCAAGCAATAGTTTCCTCTCCTAAATATAAAAATGGGACGATATAAAAAAATACGTATGTTTTATTTTTTAATTCTCTATAACATTATATTAAATACGGGACGCTCGATGCCTGAGGAGTGAAACCAATTCTACGAAATAATGGGATACTAGTAAATGCTAAGGAGTGTAAAAATGCACAATTTACTTTGTTGTTCAAACTGAATTCTAATATTTAACATAAACCTAATCTAAAATTAAATCAAATTCAAATCTATGTAGTTAAAATTTAACTTAAACTCAAGACAATCTCAAATCTAAGCCAAATAAATCCGTTTTATAAATGCTTGAAATCTAAAAGAAATTTTATAATTTAAACTGAAAACTAATTTGAACTTAGGCCGAAACTGATTTAAACTTAAATTTGAAGGATTTGAAAGTTTAGAAACTGAATGTCTTGGAATTCCAAAAGTTTAAAAAATCGGTGGTTCAAAAATCTACAAACTTGGAAATTCAATAGCTTGAAAATGTTAGCCCATACCTAAACAAACTTAAATTTAAATATTCAACTTAATTCAAAAACAATTCAAACTCATATGTAACATAAACTTACTTACAATTAGTGTCATCTTGTTTCAAATGAATCCAAAACCAGATCTAATCTGTATGTAACTCAAACATGATTTAAATTCCAATTCATCTTATATCTAAGATAAACCCACATCAAACTTAATCCAATTTTAACTCAAATTGCAGCTTAATCTAACGTAAGATCATGGTCTTAATTGTAATAAATCTAATGAGTAACTTTATGTATACACATATAATCGTTGTTTGACTTTACCTTTCGAGACATATACAAATATATTTTTAAGATCATGTCTTTTGTCATATTACACTGTTTCAAAATTCATTTCCCTAATATTGTTATTTATGTTTCATGAACTGTAAAATGGCTTGTGCCTTCGAGACTATGTATAAATAAAATCGGAATAGGTTTGGATTTGTTTCGGATTAGGTATACAATATTATTTAGGAATTGATGATATATATGTATGACATGATAACTTGATAATATATACATCAAGATCACTCCGCTCTGAACCGCTTTGTGAATAATTATCGAGTATCATATAGATCATTTTTGTAGTACATTTATTATCACATTAAGAAGGAAGAAAATTTTATTGAACAGATTTTGCAAGGTTACTATACCTCCTCCACGTGTTTCACCACCAAAGACATATAATTCTAAACGACTTTGCTGCAAACCCGGTTGTTTCCATATACCAAGACGAAGATGCTGTCTTTATATGTACTGGCGTTTGCCGTGTAAAGCTTATTGCTATGAAGTGTAAATTTTAGTAAAAATTGACTTGTTCTATGTATTGCTAATGAATACAATGCCCTGTGTAATGAATATAAATAACACTATTAAATTATAACATACGACAGTAACAATTTGTAATTAGTCCAGAATGCTTTTTCGGATAATCGGTGTGAAAGAACCAAATTTTCGATTATGTTATAAATTGACTAAAAATTAAGCAATGTTCAAATGTGCATGTTTTTTTATGTAAAAAAGTACATACTCATTATAAGAAATACAATAATGAAAAATAAGTTAAACGTTTTTACATATTGCGAAATTGCGAATTCTCTCTAACATAAACATTTGTTTAGCTTCGCTATGCATTGGAATACTACATGAGTTAATACTACATGCCATCATATCGGTATCTGTATATTAAGAGTAGAACATATTCATTTTTTTCAACGCTCAGCAGATTTTTTCTTTTTTTGCTTACCTAAATTAACGATCAGAATTGAAAGAGAGTTCTATAAATTAATCTGCTGTCGTAGAACCTTATTTAGTAGTGTCCACAGTCTGACATGACGGGAACCTCTCTGCTAAGGAGCCACCGGAACCTCATTTGAGGTCATTTCACCAGCGTTTATTTAATCTTTGAGGACCTCTTTCTTCTACAATTGTCTTAGCAAGGGAATTGGAATGAACCTCCATATTATTATGGTGCTTGACGTTTCGTTCTCGTATGGTTTCAGTCACTGCACGAGGTATCTCTGATTGAGATCTTTGAATCAAGATGATCCTGGACTTACCCACACACTTCTACAATTTAATACCATATGTTCATGAAGGTCTTACAATAGTTTCGTATACACGGACTTGATTTTTTTATGATAGTCTTGACTTTCTTCCCAGGAACCAATACATGTTTTTAATTTTCAGGTCTATTTTTTTCCTTTTGATACTCAAATGTTTTCTCCAATTCAGTTTCTCATCCAAGTAAAGTTCCCGGTACCTTACTGAAGATTACTTAAGTATTGTAATGCCGTTGATATGAACCGGAGTATTTGTGTCTTTAGGTGACGTAAAGGTTCCACGAATAGATTTCGTTTGAATAATTTTATTTTTCCATTTACAGGTTCAATTTTGAATTTGGTTGAAGTGATACTGTAGTTGATAGAAGGCAGTGGTTGAATTTACGTGGCTTGTACCACTAAATGTACCACTAGCAGTGTCTACTGTGGATAGCAAATCGTAGATGTACAGCAAATAAAGAATTGGGCCAAACATTCTCCTGTAGCATTCCAGCTTTGATTGAAGAATCGTTTGAAAAGTCACCATCCACTCTGGTTCTGAAGCAACAAACAGTTAGATACGAATTAGATAGGTTGGCATTAGTAATTTCGTCTTGTAAAATAGACCATAATATCAGACGATATCACACGCTTGCTGGACGTCCAATAATGTAGCTGTGTAATATTTATTTCTCTTCTAATAATTTATTCCATACATGTACTATGCGATCGCACTATTTAATAGTCGAGTCTTGTTGATGAAAACCGAAATGATGGATCGGAATCATGTATATAGGGTGCTCCACGCAACGTGTGCACCGTTATAACTTCCACAATATGCGTTGCACGAAAGAATGTTATATACAAAAGTTACATGGTTCAAAAGGGTACACTATGTAGTACATTAATTTTTTTTATAGGTGGAGGCATTTCGGAGATTGGAAGGTCAACTTTGTTTTTTTAAACAGAATACTATATTTTTATACCAAAATATGATAGAGTATCGAATTGTAAGTAAAAAAGTATTGACCGTTATTAGCCCTAAACCTAATAGCTAACGAGTAATTTCACTTTATTACTTGAAAATTTTCTTCACGTAATATCAAGTTGGAGATTTAACCTTATATCACAGATTTCCGCAGGACAGCGATGTTTACGTGACAGTGTTTACTAATATGAGTGACCTAGTGGCTTAACACAACTAATGTAAGTGTTCAAAATGATATCCATTGGCATTAATACAGTGATGCAATCTATTAACTAATGAAGAAACTGCATTCTGAATTATATCCGCACTGAGTGTAATGCATGCTTCACGAATACGATGTTTCATATTCTCAGGTGTTGTTGGTCGTTCACGATATACTGTGTCTTTTAATGTGCCACACAGAAAATAGTCTAAAGAAGTAAGGTATGGTGAGCGTGAAGGCCACAGAAATTGTCAACCACGATCAATCCATCGATTGTGAAATTTTCTATCCAGTACTTGCCTTACATTACGTGCGTAATGTGCAGGACAACCATCATGTTGATGCCAGATTTGTGTACGGATATTTAAAGGTACATTTTTCAATAAAGATGGTAAAGTGTCATTCAAAAAGTTAGCATATTTTTGTCCTGTTAGTCGATCATTAATAAAATATGGCCCAATCAATTGGTTGTCCAGTATTTCACACCACACATTAACGCTCCATTGACATTGGTGATCGACTTCTCTCATCCAATGAGGATTTTCTGGTGCCCAATAATGCATATGTTTCAAATGAATCTGCCTGCGATTAGTAAACGTTGCTTCATCAGTGAACAAAACTTTTTGTAAAAAAAAATTATCACTGTTCATTTGATGCAGGAACCACTGGCAGAACCGAACGCGGTTTTCATAATCCGCTTCATGGAGCTCCTGATGAAGTGCTAGGTGATAGGGATGATGATTTTCATTATGAAGAATTCGTAGTACACTTGTTTTGCTAATTCTAGATCCTCGTGAAATCTGTCGTGTACTAATATGGGGGGTTTCCTGTTACCGCTGCTAGGACCGGAATAGTATTTGCATCAGAAGTAGCAGTTTTCGTTACGTTATGTTTAGTAACATTAAAACTTCCGGTTCGTCGAAGCGATTCACACATTCTCTCAAATATGGCTCGAGATGGCTGATTTCGTTCAGGATACCTTTCGGCATACATGGCTTTGGTTCTGATTACATTTTTATGGCACTCACCATAAACTAAAAGCATATCAACTTTTTCACTATTACAGAATTTCATTTTTACTTTTATCTGCCTGGTAATTACATACAAACACCGAAGGTAACTTCAATACTGGATTACGAACATGTAAAAGATTGCGAATCATGACAGATGTTGTTGTGTTGATAAACACTGTCACGTAAACATTGCTGTCCTGTGGAAATCTGTGATATAAGGTTGAATCTCTAACTTGATATTACGTGAAGAAAATTTTCAAGTAATAAAGTGAAATTACTCGTTAGCTATTAGGTTTAGGGCTAATAACGGTCAATACTTTTTTACTTACAATTCGATATTCTACCATATTTTGGTATAAAAATATAGTATTCTGTTTAAAAAAACAAAGTTGACCTTCAAATCTCCGAAATGCCTCCACCTATAAAAAAAATTAACGCTCTACATAGTGTACCCTTTTAAACCGTGTAACTTTTGTATATAATATTCCTTCGTGCAACGCATATTTTGGAAGTTATAACGGTGCACACGTTGCGTGGACCACCCTGTATCTGTTGCTAATCCTTATGTCACGTGTTTTCTTCTTTTTCGTGGCTTTTAGAACCTGCCTTAGCTTAAAAAAGTAACGCAATATCGCACAGCTGGCCCAAGCACGAAAGAACTGACCCAGCATTAAAGACATGAAAAAAACATTAAGAGTCCTTCTAAAAATGCCTATGTTAGGGTTTTTGGGTCCTCTGGTGCCGAATACAATATTAGATTAGTGTTTTAATAACGTATCAATAAAACAGGAATTGTTTCTAAAAAAAATGTATCGGAAAGTTTTTTGAAGCCATTAAGTATGTACTGCTCTCACGTCAGATTAACAATTTTATTAATCATTTAGTAACAAAACAATTTTTGTTAAAAGTACGCAATTTTTCGAACCTATATAACTATATAGAGGATTTACGAGGTAATAACGTGAAGGAATAGAAATTGGTTTGCATGTTCATACGCAATGATGACCATGGATGACGGTGAAAACGTGTAAGTCTTTATTTTGTCTTACTACCTTGTAGCTTACAATGTGTAGTCGGCGACGGTCTATTCGTAACTAACTCAGCGCGTTATTTCCCTCGCCCACCTAATTTTTGTTTTGCACTGATGGATCAATTCCATATTTCGGGTATTTACCAATCAGGGCTCGTCGTTTCATTTTATCACTGCCTCTTTCTTGCGCCCTTAGTGTATTTCGTTAGGAAGAGAAAGGTGATTAGGTGGGGGAGTACTCTGCCCAGTAAGTTTGACAGCGTAGTGGAATTTCCTTTAGGGACCATTATCCTGCTTCGCCCGATCGCAGATCGCTGGGCCTTGTACAGAGTTTCTTCTGGAAATCCCTGGTTTATGACGCCCGCAATTCCCTATTGAGGCAGTTCTTGAGAAGTTACTCGAATACATATGCGCCGAAAGAAACTAAACGGCTTCCTCAAAAATATCTTTCCCGGCGTGTATTTCATAAGCCATGCTAGCCGTTTGCACGCCGAATGTTGCTTTCGTTTGTACGGCCAACTGCCATAAACGAATTTTTTACAACAGAACATTTAATGACATAACATTACATAAATATTTTTAGATAAACAAATAATATAAAATAATTGATTTAAAATAACATATAAATAACAATAAATAAAAGCAAAAACAAATAAATAAATAACAAGATAGCATATAAAATATGTTAGGTCGCGGTCTAGCCCATGAATGGTTTAGATTTCTCGACTTAGAGCAGAAAAGTGGACTGTATTTAACGAACTTCGGCGGAGTACAAATAGCGATTACACGTGACTAGTAGGTGGTTTAGGAGTGACTCTTTTGGTGGTGCTTGTGCGAGTTGATCGTCCTGACTCTCTTTCTTAACTGGCTCTAGCGTGTCGCGTCCCGCAGCGCAACCAAATTTGTTGATTAGCAACCGACGACCGTTTCTTCGTTGCTAAGGAGCGAATTCCGCGAAAATCGCCTGACATTGGTCAGGCGATGGGCTAACAGCCCCGCGATTCGCCCAACCATAATCAGGCGATGGGTAAACGCGTTGCCAGGAAACGAGCAACAAACCAAGAAACTCCAACAGAGCAAAAACGCTGGAATTCGGCGGTGATGAGGCCCGAACAAAATAAAATAAATAATAAAATGTACATAAACTTAGTCATTTGTAGAATCGGAGTCACTTTCGGAATCAGAAGTTGGTTGTTCTTTTATTGCTTTGTCCGATAGAAATTCCTAAACAGCTGACAGGTTTTTTTTTATTTTCTTTTCTTACCTTTGATACTGCACCATACTGGACCCGCGTATGGTAGTAGTCTGTAGAAAATATCCTCATTGTTGTTCATGCGACAATTTTTGTTACTGTGGTCCCTCCTACATTTCTTGACTATTTTATGTGTTGTGCTCAACACTTTCTCCTGTGGATTGGTTTATCGCAGAGATAGAATATCTACATCTGAAACAGCATGAATGATTAAAGCGTGCGCGTGACTGTATGAGTGTACGGTGGCGTGAGAGTCAAATGTAAATATTGTGGTTCCTACGATAGTTGCATAGAATAAGTGTAATTACCAATAAGAAAATAGAACAAGTATAATAAGAGTGCGCGATCTCTTTAAGCGAACTGAGGGACTTATATGTGACTGTTAGTGTTCGAAATATGTACTTTCAGTACGAATAATGAAAAGTAAGAGAGCAGATGAGTATAGAGAGTAGTGAGAGAAACGAGAGAAAAAGGAATAACGAGTGAAGAGAGAGAACATTTATATCGTTACATTTGTGTTAATCTATATTCCTTTTCATATATAATTTAGTTGTTTTGTAGTTTGGAATCACGACTCTCTCACACTGCCGAATACACATCTATCGGTAAAACACAATTCGTTGCAGTCGCTGGCATGTGGAAGCAACGATATAACTGCAAAAACCGTTTTATTGATGTACGTTTTAAATTTCATTTAGTTAATATTCACCCCCGAAGAAATTGCTATTAATATTGTGTCGAATCGGTTAATACTAATTTTTACAAAAATGACATCCGAATTAATTGTAATTCAACATTTAATGCATAAAAGGACACTGTAATATTTTATCCAGAGAAAGATAATAATCAAACTGATATTGGATATTTAATAAAAATAAAATGTTCGATTTTAGTAAAATAAAAACTATGTTAAGGAAATTTACCGGTGATTTCAGATGATACTAAGATGTTCTGAAAGAATTCTCGAACTCTATTGCCGTTATTGGAACCAAAGCCGCGTTTTGGAAAATCTATATGGAGCCCCATTTTTGATAAAAAAAACATTGTAGAATTTTTTTGAGCCAGCATTTGATCCTTGGTGCCACCCTTCGCCTGTGCCTGAAGTTATAAATTACAATTTCAGATATGATTGTCTCCATTCATTTCATATCTCTTGTTTCATTGCCAAATATTAATCTCATAATATTAAATATCTTACGTATCACAGTCTAAATATTTTCAACATTAATACCACCATTCTAATACACATTCCCAATATTGTAGACGGCAATCTATGTTCTGCAAAAAGTAAGCAGTCCAGAAAATAGATGTAAATATGTAATACCGGCAAACTAAAACTAAGATCACACTTGATCTCTCTTTTTTTTCAATTATTTTATCGAAGAAATTCATTTGCGGTACTTTGTTCCTCATATAGTGGATACCATCGAGGATGTATGCAATAAGACATGAGTAATCTAAAAAAAAATTCGTAAAGGGCATAGCCGGTAGGGGGTCAAAAGTGCCCTTGAACCAAATTAGACTAGTGATGCACCATTCGATAGGTTATCAAAGGAAAACCCTTCACACAAAGTTTCAACCCTCTATCTCAATCTGGGGGGTAGTAATGGCGAAAAAACGAAATATCAGTTTTTGGCATATTTCTCCCACTTAATGGCGAGTAAAAATTCTAAAAAAATCTGGCATATTACGTATATTGTGCCACATGTTGGAGAATTTTTTCGTATTCTTTTGATGTAAAGCTTAGTTACGAAAAAAGAAAAGCCCCAAAAAAATCAGAAAAATGCAGATTTCATAGTGAAGTTGCAAGAGCACCACTTTTATGTTTTGACCGTAACAACATTATAACATAACTACTATTCTCAAGAAGTTTCATATTTTTTTGAAATCAGCAACATACTTGGAAAAATGAAAAACCGATTGTGTCGACGTATTTCGTACGAAACAGTAGCTTTTACTTTGAATATTTGTTTCCTCTTTATTCAGTATGTATATTAAATGCTTCTAAACATTTCTGCCTTCGTCCAAATGGTGTACAACGGACAAAAATTGAATTAATTCAATTAATTAATTTTTTACCGTGTCATAGATCATGTGGAACAGGTAAAAAATTTTCAAGAAGGTCGATGGCGGAGTGGTCTAGGGAACAGTTTTAGTTGTGGAATCGTTACGTACTTTTTTGGTGTGAGTTCCAATATCACCTAGGATAATTTTTGTTTTATTACATTAACGATTTCTTTTTACACTAACTGTATAATATATATAAATAGTATGCATCGTAAAACATTTTACAAACATGTCAACAATATTTTAACTCCAAATATACATATAAATAATTAAATAATAATTGCGAGCCACTTCTAATTCCATTGTTTATCTAACCTCGTATTCTCTGAGATAAACTTAAGTAAGCTTTAAAAATCTCTGTAACAACGATAAGTGAAGGGAAAGAAATTCTTCTTCATTCAAAGATTTATGTTTTGCATTTCCTATCACCTTTTCAATACGCAAGACCTACTAACAGACAATGCATCGAAAGAATATAAGTATTTGCCATCGTATATTATTAATAATGTTATGAAGGTGATGTTTATGACGCGGATAATTGGAACCATTTAAGAAATAATGGACGAAGACAACAATGTCCTTTGTTTGAAGGATGCAAACAATATTGTTCGATACGAAGTTAGATCGCGCCACATTAATAGCAAATCTTACCGGTGCTATATTCATTATAAATCAAATTCAATTGGATTTTCGGCAATAGAACGCTACTGTTGTGAATGTGCAAATGGTAATCGGTACCATAGGATGCTGCTTACACGTAGCAACAATAATTTATTACTTATCGCACGCACGGTACCTATCCACAATTGTCAGACCTGCCGAAATATTATGTAAAATATTTAACAAAGGAAATATAATACCAGTGATTAATGACAATAATGACGAAGACTGAAGATACTACATGCGGTTCTTGTAAAAAAAAAAAAAAAAATAGAGATAATTATCTTTAATACAAAACCGATTATATACAAGCAGAAAAGGATAAGCAATTTATTAATCAACAGAACATGCGGAAACAGAAATGGCGAAAAGAAGAAGTGCTTAGGATGTATCGTCTTTGCTGCAAATCAAACACATTTATTAAAGATAAGTATCTTTAATACAAAATTGATAAATGTATGTATATATATGTAGCAATTGAAAGTGCCTCACAATTGTTCCTTAATTATTTATATGTATATTTGGAGTTCAAATATTGTTGAGATGTTTGTAAAATGTTTTACGATGCATACTATTTATATATATATTATACAGTTAGGATAAAAAGAAATCGTTAACGTAATAAAAAAAAAATTATCTTAGGCTAGATTCGAACTCACACCAAAAATGTACGTAACGATTCCACAACTAAAACTGTTCCCTAGACCACTCCGCCATCGACCTTCTTGAAAATTTTTTACCTGTTCCACATGATCTATGACACGGTAAAAAATCAATTAATCGAATTAACTCAATTTTTGTCCATTGTACACCATTTGGACGAAGGCAGAAATGTTTAGAAGCATTTAATATACATACTGAATAAAGAGGATACAAATATTCAAAGTAAAAGCTACTGTTTCGTACGAAATACGTCGACACAATCGGTTTTTCATTTTTCCAAGTATGTTGCTGATTTCAAAAAAATATGAAACTTCTTGAGAATAGTAGCTATGTTATAATGTTGTTACGGTCAAAATATAAAAGTGGTGCTCTTGCAACTTCACTATGAAATCTGCATTTTTCTGATTTTTTTGGAGCTTTTCATTTTTCGTAACTAAGCTTTACATCAAAGGAATACAAAAAAATTCTCCAACATGTGGCACAATATACGTAATATGCCATATTTTTTTTAGAATTTTTACTCGCCATTAAGTGGGAGAAATATGCCAAAAACTGATATTTCGTTTTTTCGCCATTACTACCCCCCAGATCGAGATAGAGGGTTGAAACCTTGTGTGAAGGGTTTTCCTTTGATAACCTATCGAATGTTGCATCACAAGTCTAATTTGGCTCAAGGGCACTTTTGACCCCCTACCGGCTATGCCCTTTATGAATTAGTGTTTAATCGTATCGCTATTTATTTTATTTGATATAACTAAACTGGGCTCGGATTTGAGGGAAAGGAAATTGAGGTTCAATAAACGAACGCTTTGTTTTTATGTTTGACCGTCGATTCCTGGACGGCCATTTATTTTTAGCTCTAACTACACTGTTGTCCTAATGGTGTGTCCGTGTGCCTGTAACAGAAAGAATCAATGGAAACACCGATGCCTTATGTTATTATCAGGTTATTGCTCTAGCGGTGCGTCTTTCCTCTCTTTCTCCTAATCACGAGATGCGTGACAGGTGGTGATGGCACTTACTCGTGCTACAAGACGCAGTAGAGGGGAGCGGACTGTATAATACGACGTTTCCCGCGTAACGCAAGGAACCATCGCGTCGTGTGCAAACGTACAGATTTAATTTTATGTCCTGTATCTAATGCAACAGTCGATTGCCTCGAATCGATGTCTCGCTAATGGAGGTTGTAAGATTCCAAAAGGGAGGTGCCGCGTGGAGGAGAACCAGCGGTTACTAGAATTCTAGTCCACGGGAGGTGGTTGAAACTCGGAGTCTCACCGCTTCGTCTCTCACACGACGTGCCCTATGACGTCGTGAAAAGGTACTGGAATTTCAGTAACCTTTTGGGTGCGCTATTACCGTCGAAATACGACCCACGGTACCACTGCCCGAGATATAGAAGATTGTGACCTGGCATTCACTGTCTGCCACACGCGCCTTAGACGACCGTTGGACTTAAAACAGGAGTATGCAGGATCACCGCCACTGCACGAGAAAACGTATCGGACATTTTAAACGATGAGTGCACCGAGAACCTTGATACCTGCCACGGGGGCTGGTCTCCGATTGCTTCTAAATTGTGGAACAATCGACAAAAGAATCGGGGTAAGCCAACCGATCCGATTGCTATTCGCTCGAATTAGGTTGGAGAATTTATTTGGAGCGTGCCTATGTGGTGACGATCGTGCGACGGAAAGCCATTTCGACACGTATCGTCTCTTTCTCAGCGCACGTCTTTTATTTTCTCAATAATAGCCTTTAAGAGAGGTTTCGATAGCTGAGAATTGAGCTTCACTCTCGCAAACTATCAGCTACTTGGGCTTCGGGAGTGTGTGAGATATTGTCTGGTAGCTACTACGAAGAACTTTCCAAAAGCTGACTTCGGTAGCACAGAAGCAAGGACTCTGGCTGTGACCGACTCTCTCGAGGAACTCTGGCTAACTGATCAGGCTCACCGCCGGCTGTGATTACGCGAATGCGATAATTCTTATTTAGCCGGCTGGCGGCGCTGTCTATTTCACCATTGTGTCTGTTTCCAATTGAGACGCCTTTCCCTCTCCTTATGCTCTCGCGTCCTACGCGTTTCACCGATCTTTTACGAATTTCAGGGGAAACCGTCGTTACGCGTTTACTGTTTGTCTCAACACAAACAGTTAGAAAAGCTATAGTCGAAAATCGTTAATTTTTCTGTTGCTATTTGACACGTGAAGGACTCGTTTAAGCTCGAGATTCACCGTTTATTCGCCAAAATAGCTCACGAATTTTGCGATCGTGGAAAGCCAACGAAAACGCGACTTCATCAAACAATTAGTATTCATATGTTTTTGTAAGTACAAACTGCATAAAAACAGGATATATATGTGTTTCTTAACATACAAGGTATTTCTTACCATTCCGTCGATCATAGATAGCTCAAGTTGAAAAATTGTTTTGTAATTATGTTGTTGTAATATACTATTTTGCTCTGTAGGTACATTATCCATCTCGTTAGTTCAACGCATTTGCAATGGACGGCTAAAGCGTATGGATGCTGGTCTAGGATTTTCCGACAGAACTTTATCATTTACAATGTCGATCAATCTTAATGGAACGTCGTCTAAACCTTCTTCGTTTCTCAACTGCTTATAGGTTGAGTTTTCTGAGATACCATCAAACCTAATTTTTCCATGAAGTAGGAGATTGCTTCTAGACCTAAATATATGATTCTGGCAAAGTCTTTACCAGACGGTTAGAGGTGTGGTCCAGGAGGGATTGTAACGGAATTTCACAAATTTTTCCTGTTATTTTTTATATCAGAAGGATAATAAGCTTTTTCTTCTTTATATATCTTTTGGTATGATGGATGTAATTCAAAATTATGGCTTTTTGTGTCTAGGATTAAATTTTTATACTGTATTTTCGAGTAATCATTTTCAATTAGCAGGCATAGTGCTTCTTCCGGCGTGTACTATCGACAATAATTCGTGTTGTTGGATTTTTTCCACGCGTTTAGGATTTTCGCTGCTCGCTCCGATGAATTATTTGAAATTACTGTTAAAAGCTTAGCTGCCAATTCGTTTCCGCGTTTTTCTAAACTTATAGAAGTAGCTATGCTTAATGCTTCTACTTCATTAGAAGTCCTCGAACTTTCGGTTCTCCTTCTTTGGCTGCGTCTATTGCCCTGAGTAAATGATTTTGTTTATCGCTCTGTTCCACTTGCTAAACATTTGTGTGCAAGTGAGCACGTGTGGAGACGCGTGTTGCCGCCGGAATCGACTCAATTCTTGACACCTGCGTCTCGAACCTTTTCGACATGTTTAGAACCTTATCAATGCGCCTATACCCGGTAGAACGAGACGAGACAGTACAGAAAAACAAACGCCCAAGTGATGAAGCAGATCGAATGTCAATATTCACAGGCGATAAATAAAGACGGAGATATCGCTTTTACTGTTTCGTCTCGTTGGATAAACTATAGAACCTTCTCGAACATCGTTTGTTTCCGAAATCGCCATCCAGAACTGCCGGGTAAGTGGAACTTCATGGAATTACCCCTCAATAAGGAGCGGAAAGAGGGTTGAAATGGAAAAGTAGTATCACAGACGAGGTACAGGATAGACCTATCATCTTATGGGACTTCGTGTCACCAGCTCTGAAATACCGACCTCGAAAAAAATTCGAGTGTTTCATACGCCCTCTGCGTTTTAATGCGGTGAGTGTAAGAAATACCTGTGGAAATATCGCTGACGACGATAAAGTCAACAGACTCAAGTACATCGTTCTCTATCCGCGTCACGAAGAAATCTGTTTGACCACTATACACGGCGTCCGATTTAAATAAATCTATTTAAAAACTTTGTAAACCGCGAATAATTCCATAAACTGTTTCAGACAAATGTCGAATAGTTTCAAAGAGCACACAATTGAATAACAGTGATTTTTTCCAAGTAGATGCGAACAAAAATATATTGTGCAGATTATTTGCACACTCTGTGCGTATAAAACAAATATAACTATGATTTATCTTCTTACATTTTGTAATACTTCACGGTAATGTTATCAATGCATAGATAAAATTTTTCTAGTAAAAGATAAGCAAAAATCCGAGCTCACTTAATTAATTTTAATTTCTTTGCACGGCTGGAGTGTATTTTTATAATGTAGCTATCAACTTACAAAATTAATTACGTTACTGTAATGTTATAATTATATGCTCGGAACCATTATTGCAGAGGAAAGCTCAAACTTCTGATAAATTTCTAGAAGTTTGTAATAAAAAATATAAAACCAAGAAATTAAAATATAAAGAGTTTCAAATGTAATTCTTATAACTCTTATTTATTATGCTTGTAAGGCCATTGTGTTAGAAACATAAAAATATCACTTGAAAATTTGTTTAAGACTCATCTACCAGAATATATTATCTAAGTTATGTTTCAATGCAAGGCTTGTTCTTCCACATCTAGGAAAAAGTAAGCAGAAATGTAATTAATCCTCGAAGTACTTACGCAGTTTTGAAAAACGCGGTTTTTGTGATCTTTGTAGTCACCGCGACTGGGAAGAGCCACAAAAATTACAATATACTTTCGTGAAATATGAATAACATATGTACACAATATATAATAAATTCACTACAAATTTTTATGCGTTTATAGGACTTTAAATGTTTGAAAGTATGTAGTATACGCGTAACTTGCAAAAATATATAAATATTCAAAGCGCAGTACATTTCATAATATTTAAAAGATGAAGGAAATTCTATTTAGGCTACACCTGGGTATATATTTATGTTAGGATTGCCTATTAGATTTTTATGAAATTGAAATATGTCGTAAAATTCAACATTTTGAGAAATTTTTCCCGATTTGTGCCTATGATCGGCATTAAAGGATAGATCCTCGAGTTCTGGGAATTTTTGAATAACATTATTATTTTCGTAACATACATATGTTCGTAAATATATAAAATGCAACACATATTTAACATTTCTAAACAACGGTATGCGGCTCCACAGTGAGGTAGGCGATATATCATATTAATCGGAAGCTTATGTATGACGAAGTAGTAGTGGTTCTAACTTAGAAGTTTAGAAATATTAGCAAAAATATATTAGTACAATTGCATTGTATTCTACCTATACGTACAATAGCAATGACAACACCACAAATAATGCAGTCGCATTGTGCCAGAAACGGAGTGCCGCTTGACGACGAGATGGAAAATAAGCAAACCAAATCCGCCGGCGAGCGAAGCGGCTAACGCGTCGGCTGTCTGCGTACGCATTGTGTACCTATACATACATATATATACATATTGAAACAGCATGCAATGTAGTTGTACCAATATGTTTTTGTTAATATCTTGGAACCTATGCAACAACCCTGTTACTACCATTGTAATTGGTATTTATTTAGAAAGAGGGGTCTCACCGATTTCGATGATTTTTTAATATGTTGTAGAAATCAACATTTTAAACAACTTTTTCCTATACATATAACCATCGCTCGGGCTTAGTTTCCGAAATTTTTTTCGAAGAATGATCGGTACAACAGCATTGAATTCTTTCTATAAGTACGTGTCCGTGGCTAGAGTATCCGTAAACATTTGGTCGGTGATTGTCCACTGTTGCTTTAAACGTATCGAGGCAGCTCGCAACGGAGGCGTAGAATGGGAATGCTTCCAAACTCGATTCGGGTAGCCGACCGTCTCACGGCGGCTGGAATAATAATCCAGCCCGAACCTTACTCAAATCGAACTCTGCTATCTACTACCTAATTTAATGAAGTTTAGGTTCGGGACGAAGAATTCATTCTGGCCGCCGTGAGGCGGCCGGCCACACATTCATTTTTGTTTTAATGATCTTATTGATATTATACGAAGTTGTAAACATTTCAGTTATTATTTTGAAAAAATTTTGTACATTGTAGAATAGTCGTCGCTGGCCGCTATGCTGTTATGTATAGAAACGACAGACAGTTGCCAATCAAACGCTTACAGCATACGCTCCCACGGACGCGTACTTATAGACAAATTTGATGTAGTAGTACCAATCTCCTTTGAGACCAATTTCGGAAACGAAGGCCGTGCGGCGGTTATATGTATGGGAAAAAGTTGCTCAAAATGTTGATTTTTATAACATACTCGAAAATCATCGAAATCGGTTTAGAAAAGGGGGCTTTCTAAATAATTACCTTGTATTGTTCACGCATATCTTTCGATTAATATCATCCCCACCCCCTCCTCTTTGTTCAAATAGCTAAACTTTTACCCAGGTTATAACTATGTATGTACATATGTAATATAAATTTGTAGTAGGAGTAAGAAGGGAAGTCTCAAAATTACGCGAGCCTTCATTAACGCGATACATAAATGTTCCGAACCCCCGCGTAATTCGGCGGGACAACTGTACATTGTATATTGCTTTGCTTAATGTCTGGTTCGGACCGTATGGATCATACATGATCCATGAGTGACATGGGTGCCCGATACATACACATACAATGTTATCTCGCCAAGGCTGCAGCTGGGCCTAAGTCCGCTGAGGACACGAAACTCAAACCTCGTCTGATTTCTGCCGTCGGAAAGAACAACGAGCGAAAGACAAAGTGAGAATGAGAAGCCGAGCATTCGAAGAAGTTTAAATGCCCGCTGTGCTAATGCAATGCAAACTTAAAAGTTTTTCATTTTTTTATCTTTCTTTAAAGTAATTTATTTATCATATTAATGCAATTTTTTTATTAAAATGAAACCAAACACCATATAATTTGTACCACTTTTACTTAACATTTATGGAATAAGTACGCTGTATTATAGTTTCTAACAAACTGCAGAAATGGATTGTTTCTAGCAAAATACATATTTTAATAACATTATGGCATTGAATATGATATACTTACGTAAAGTATACTATTTATAAATTTTTCAAAGGCAGCTGATATGTTCAATACATAGACTACGCACTTCACTTCCTGTAGCTTTCTTTTGCTCTATACAATACATCTATTCCAGCGATTTACTTCTCTTCCATTTCCTACTTCTCTTAATTCCTGTAATAATACAATATTTTCACATTTTCGTAGGTAAATATAATCCGAACTATGTCGTCTTTGGTCTCATTTTAACGAGAAAAGTTTGGCCAACATGTTGGAAGAAAATTTATTAAGAAAGAAATAATAAAAAAAGTTTTTTAGTCTACATTAACGTGTTCATACATTGTATGGGGTTTTAAACCGCTCGGCTCTGATCAAAGGCGAGCCGAACTCGCTTCACTGATCGCGAATTGTGGTTCCAAGCGAGGCAGTCCTCACGGCCTCCTCTGCTGTAGGCTAGAATACGAGAAAGGCAACGCTGGCATTAGTCCTACAACGACTGGTCGGACTGATGATTTTTGTTTGCGGTGTTGTGACAGCGTATGTTTCGCCTTTAATATAGCGACGGACATGGAGCCCCCCCCCCCCCGCACATAATAGGGGATTGGACTGAAATCTACGCATTTATCCATGGGTTCGCTCGAGTTCTTGGCGAGAAAATATTGTAATAACTGTACAGTATATGCATATATACATATTGAACTATACACACACATATTAAACAAACTTTCCATGCTGAAAACAAGCTCTCTTTGGAATACCGATACGAACCTGTTAAGTTGCATAAAAGCATACATTCTAAAAAATCCCTATAGTGCTTGGTTTAGAGCACAGCATACTACTTGTGAAGAAGAATCGACGGTACATTGTTGCAGTCTAGGTCATTCACATTTGATATTAGATCACAGAGTCCGAAACGTAGCTGTGATCAATAGTAACCGTTAATCTATCATGAAAGATTAATGGTAAAAATTGTTACAGAAAAACATAAATTTCAATTCCCATACGTTTCATCTTCGCTTTACGAAAACGATATTAAGGGATTATTTCATATACATATAACTTGTACTAGTTTTACTGGTAAACAGTTTTGAAAGAACTCAAAAGTTAACTCGAAAATTATTTGTTTTTAATAGTTACTCATTTATTAGAAGTAAAAATTTCGAAACCATTCTTCGGGATACGATTTTTGGCTCTGATTCATTTGAGTTGAGCTCCGGTAGCTTATATTTGGGCTATGTAAATGTTTATTTGCAGCTCGTTCACACAATACGGTTTTTGACCAACTCGGTTATTTTACCAAATCAAGATTAACCGAAAACAGTGTCCACACATTTCTCCATCTCCACAGAAAATTTAATTTTCATGCATATATATACTTCATAAATTGGTTGCCATGCTGATTCGTTCTCAGTTTTATCTTTAGATAAATGCAACGTCTACGTATTACTTTTAAATTACGTTCTTTAATGTGACTAGCTAGACTTTACCATATTCATCATGAATATGTATTTTGGATACCTACATGATTTTGCTATTGCCGAATATAATTGCACTTTATGGTATACATGATACAGGTGCCATTCCGATACGTGATAAAAGTAACCATAAAAAATAACCGATTTAATACGCTTATCGTACACACATACAAAATATAAATAGTATTTCGAAAAGTGATAAAAATTTGATTCAGCAAATAAGTGATTTGCATGACGGCAATAGTTTGTACATACTTCAGTGAAACGGTTAATTCGGTAATCTAACTGACGAAATGAAACCGCATCGTATGACCGAACTATTGGGGTCCATGTATACGACGGCCGAGTATACACGATAGTTTATCGCCACTCTGTACATTTAAAGGCTACTAACTATCGCTCGATTTAATTGTCCTTTTCGCCGTTTCAATGGCTCTGTGG